>CP060571.1:0-2400000 GCA_014334815.1 Pyrenophora teres f. maculata | reverse complement strand
CTATCTTCTTCTCTTACTCCTTCTATTATATAGTAGTAATACTAGAGTTTACTAAGATAGAGGGTTATATATCTCTTATATATCTTTAGGTAGGAGGTAGTAATTAGTAACTACTTTAATAGGTTATTTTAGCGTATTATACCTCTTCTACTATTTAGTGGCATTTAAAGTCTAGATTAAGTTATATAATATTAAGCTCGTTAATAGGCTAGTTAGGAGATAAGGTAAAGATAAGGATATTAAATAGCTATTACGCGATAGTATTATAGCTATTCTTCTTAATATAGATACCTTAGTCGTAGAGTATATTTTTAACTGCTATACGGACTTGTGTGTCTATTATATTAAAGTAGGTAATAGACTATCCTATAAATATCCTTTAGAAGTCTTAAATAAGTATAATATTAAAGTCTCTATTATCTTTAGTCTATACTACCTAGTTAATAGCTATAGTATTTATCTAACTAGGGATAATTGTATTAGTTATAGAATTAAGTTAGGTATTAGCGTGCTTATCCTCGTATAACTTTATATACTATTACTAGGTAGTAATGCTTATAGGCATAGTTCTAGTAGTATACTTATAGATTATAGGGTTACCTATAAGTCGCTTATCGTAGAGTTAATTATAGTAGGTTATTTACTATTAATTTTATTAGGTTTTATGCGTAGTTAACGTAGATCTCTAGTTCTAGATCTCTTTCAGACTCTATTAGCTACAATAAACGCTTATAAGTAGATCTATTCTTTAAACTGCTTAATATAATATAAGGTTGTATAAGAGTTACTTCTTTACTTAGGCTATATAGACGCAGTGCTAATAGGCCCTCTATATATAGATGTCTTACTAATTAGTAGTTCTATTAACTACTAATTAGTGTTAATATAGTAAAGGTATTAAATATTATAGTTATTATAATAAATAGAGTAGAGTAATATTTAATTAGTACTAAGTAAGAGCTTAGTAGGGAGATCTCTATATATAGGTACGAGCTAAGCGGGAAGCTTAGTCTAACTAGTAGTCTAAGCTTCTAGCCTAGAAAAACTCGCCGGGCTAGCTATACGCGCATGTCTCGACACCCGCTATTATTAGGCGACTATATCTAGGCTAGTAGTATAAGGATCTAGATATAAAGATATAGTATAATAAATATTACGCTATAATACTAAGAAAGGATAATATTAATAGTACTATATAATATAGTAATTTACTTAGAGATTATATATAACTTAGTGTCTTTCTAGCTACTATAGTAGAAGGGAATCTAGTAGGATACTAGATTAAACCTAATAAACCTACGTAGACTTAATAATTAACGTATTAGTAATCTATTAGAAATCTATAGCTAGTAAGTACTAGAGTATAACTTTCTACCCTAGGCCCTAGTCTATATATATAGAATTACTACTTATATAAAGCGAGGACTAAGGAAAGCCTTAGTAATACTATAGTATAAGACTTAGCTACCTAAGACTAGTAGTAATTAAATATCTAGTATAGTAGTCTAAGAGAGTATAAGTTTAAAGAGTAATAATAGTATAGTATAACTTCTATAAGAGAGTAAAGTTAAAAAGATAAGTTATACGCTTACTATAAACTAATAATAAAGGACTATAAAAGCGACTAGCAATTGACTTTTATATATATAAGTACTACACTATAATAAAAGAGAAAAGCTAAATACTTATTACTAATTACTTCTCTAGCCTCTTATAGAACCTATACTTTATAGATAACTATATAGCTAAGTTATTATATAGTTACTTATAATCCTTCTTTTATTTCTAAAGAACTACTATAATATCTTAGTTAAAACTATTAAATTAGATAATAAGATTACTATAGTAAAACTAGACATTAAGCGCTAGCTAGTAATATAGAGTATTAAAGTTAAGCCCTCTACTCTAAATATATAAGCTTAGAATAGTAGAGCTAAGCGCTTAGGGGGTATAAATAAGGAGAAAGTACGCGTAATATACTTTAATACTAATCTCTCTTAGAAACTATAGCTAGAAATTCTTTTAGCTATAGTATGCCTATATAATAGAACTCTAAACTATAATAACTAATAGAAGATACTATATAAAGTCTTCTTTATAAGAGTAGTATTTAGTAATAGAATAGTTACCTCTCTATAAAAGCTAAACCTTATATATCTAAAAGTATATAGCTATAAGGCTTTTAAAATAATAGATAATACTTATAGAGAGAAGTTACGCCTTTAGCGCCTTAACCTAAAGGTATAGATTAGATACTTAGTTAGATACTAGTCTACTAATATCTACTAAATCTAGATACCTTTACTCGCTAAAGTAATTAGTATAAGAGACGTTTCTTTTAATAAGAACTTAGTATTTAATAGTAAAATTAAAGACTTAATAGAGAGCCTTATGCATAGTACGCTACAGAAGATAGTAATATATATCTAGACTATTAAGCTGCCAGCCCTAATATACTAACTAAGAATAGAGTCTTTCTTTAAAGATAGCACTTTAGAAGAATTAGGTAACTAAGAAGATAAAGGCGAGTAAAGTAAACTGCTAGGATACTACTAAAGAAGAAAGATCTAAGATAGCTACCTAACTTCTCTAATAATACTACTACCTATAGCGCTATTAAACCTAGAATAAGAGTATTATAATACTATAAATAGAGACTTATTATACTTACTTATAATAAAGTTTCTAGCACTCTAGCTTAGGGATAGCGTAGGCCTATAAATAGCTAGTAACGCCTTCTTTACTAATAATACCTTAGTTAGAAAGAGCTCTTAGAGCTATATAATTAAGCTCTTTAATAAGCTTATTATATAAAAGGTAAATAAATAAGATATAGTTACTACCTCTATAATAGAAGCTAAGCTCCCTACCTTATTATAAGTTATAAAGAAAGCCTTATTTATCTCTAAACTACTAAAGGAGCTAGGTATACGGCTAGAGAACCTTATAGTTATAATCTAATATAATAATAAGTAGATAATCTGCCTAGTTATAGAAGAGATCTCTAAGCTTTAAACTAAGCTTAGGTATATTAATATTTATAACTACTAGATTAGATAGGAGGTCTCTATAAGTAGGATATCTATTAAGTATATACCTACTATAGATATAATAGTAGATAGTCTTACTAAGGCGCTACTACTAAATAAGTAGCTAGAGTTCTTATAGTAGTTAGGTCTTATCCCTACTAAGGTAATTATAGCATAAAACTAGGCACTACTTAAGAAAATCTAAGAGAAACTTAAGAGCCTTATAGTATAACCTACTATATAACTATAAGTCTAGCTTATAGGCGTTAAACACCTCTAAGCTAAAGAGGTGTATTAGATTAAAGTACTATAGTAGAAGAGAGTAGCGTATAGATACTACGTGCGCTAGTATAACTTAGTAACTATAATAAGCTAATTAGAGTATAGAGGCTCTTAGTACTCTCTAGGTATACTTAGCGCGATATAGATATTGTCAGATAATAGGGGTTCTAATAAAGATAATAATAATTAGGGTTTAACGTGTGTATTGTTCTCTATGTTGCAGTCTTGCGAGGGATAAGGTAAAAGGTCTACCCTATTCTAGTCCTTCTTAGGACTAGGGGGTCTATAAAACGTGCTATCTTTAACTCTGCTCTCTTCTACTAAATACTACTTTATATCTAATATACCTCTTTAGCTCGAGCCTCGCTCTAAGCTAGACAACTTTGCTTATATAACTTTAGATTCTTTCTATACTACTGTAGTAGTATATTTTAATATTGCGGTATTATAGTATAGTACCTATAACCTCTATACTCTCTATTTAATAGAGTAGCTCTTCTATTTATCTTTCTTTAACGATAATCTTATCTCTAATATCTACTAGCGCGACGTGTTTAAGAAACTATTATATCTTATTAGTAGGTAAGGGCTTTATAAAACTATTAGCGATTATATCGTTAGTAAGTATATAAATAACCCTAATCTTCTTGCGCTCTACTTTCTGTTGTAGCTAGTAGTTATAGATATTATATATTAAAGCTTAGTCTTTAGCTAAGAGGTATTCTTATTACTAGTTAGATTATCTACTTATTATCGCACTATATCGTAATTGTTGGGTCCTTAAGCTTAATACCTAGCTTAGTCTATAGTTATATAAGGAACTATGCCTCCTTCGCTGCTTATGCTAGAGAGAGTAATTCCACTTTAGTTATTAACGTTGTAACTATATCTTATTTATTTGCTTACTAAGTAATTGCTCTTTTAAATAGCTTCAGGATAAAGCCTTAGAAACTCTTCTAGTCTACTATATTATCTGTAAATAATGTATCGCTAGCTACTATAAGGTCGTCGTTTCCGCTAAATTATAGGCTAAGGGTGCGAGTAAGGTGTAGGTAGAGGAGGACGCGATTAGCTGCTTAGTAATACTCTACGCTTAGGTTTATAAGGAATTATATAAGTTAGAAAGTAGCAAAGGCGATGTCTAGATACGTATTTACTGCTATAAATAGGAGTAATCTAATTTTTTATTAGTATAAGTTAATTTCGGCGGCTGTTATAAAGTCTATTCTAGGTAATAGCTTAGCTTATAATATTAGGGTGTTATGTTGTATTATACGGTTAGTAATAAGCCTAGTAATCTTATTAATATATACTACTTAGGAGAGCTAAATCTTCTAGGCTTTATAGTCTCTAATAACCTCTAATCCTAAGAACTACTTAAGAGGTTCTCCTCTAGTAAGGGTGTACTTCTTCTATAGCTCTTTTACAGCCTTATCTACTACTTCCCTCTTATCTAGGTAATTACTAAGAATAATATTATTACGTAGAAGAAGATAAAGACTCTGTTATAGATTATATAGTATAGCTCGTATAGCACTATAAGGAAACCTATACTTATAAGGTACTTAGTAATATTTTTCTACTATAGTAGGGGAGAGATTTAGAGGCTATATAGCGCTTTGTCTAGCTAGAGTATTATACCTTATTATATATATCCTCTAGGTATGCGTATATAAACTAGTTAGTTAATAGGCGCGTATACGAAGGCGTTTGCTATGTTAAATTGCCTAAGCTCTAGGCTAAACTAAGCGGTAATAGCTATAAGTATTTAAAACGATTTTCTAGTAAGTATAGCGGCGTAGGTCTCTTAGGCGGTAATATTATTCTACTAGTTACCTCTAACTATAAGCCTAGCCTTATACTTCTTAAGTTAAGACTACTTATCTAGCTTATAGGTGTATACCTATATTAAGTCTAGTATCTAGATCCTTTCTCTTCGTGCTTAAAAGCTTAGTACCTCTATCTATAACTTAGTCTTCTTATAGCTCTTAAGGTGCTCTACCTTAGCCTCCTTAAAGCTATTATAGAACGGATAGTCTAGCTTAAGACTATTTAGTAAGGGTAGAAGTAGTAGCTCGCTAAGATAAGGTTAATATCTCTTTATTATCTTACGTATTAGGCTAGTATTATCTACTTGTACTCCTTTAATACTCTAGACGTTTCCTGCGAGTAGGCTAGCTATAAAAGCTGCGGCCTAAGGCTTAGCAACGTATACTAGGTGTACTTAAACGTTTCTTACTATTAGATTAGCTTTATAGGCTGCAATTCTAGGCTTAGTAATAGTAGTTAGATATACTTAAATATTTCTCGCTATTAGATTGGCTTTATAGGCTGTAATCCTAGGCTTAGTAATAGTAGCTAGACTTAGTGCGTTAAGTAGAGATTAGAGTCTATCTCTTTTACTTAGGAGAGATACTTAGTAATTAACTAGCTTAGCTCTATCTATATTACGTAGAAGGTCTATTTCTAGCGGCTGTGTTCTTTAGAAGTAAAGTAGAACTAGATCTTATCTCTTATTACTACTTCTGGTAGCGACTAGAGGTAACTGCTTATATCTAACTAAACTTATCTACTGCGCGATAAACGCTGTAGGTAGGGTACTTAGTAGCGTAGGATATAGTATTCTTTTCCTTCCTGCCTTATTATATTAGGGTTAATCTTATAGTACTTCGCGAGAGTTGCTTATAGTCTTGTCTTTATAGAACGTATTTGTTTTATAGTTCTAGTCTTAAGGCGAGGGAGGTAACTCTACTATCTATATCTATGATTTGATTTCTTTAAGAGTGCTATGTATAAGATTATCTATAATCTACTTCTTACTTCTATGAAGATTGTATACTTATTAAAGTAATATTATGAGTACTAATAACTTTCCCTATTAATAGTACTTATACTCTAAAAATATTAGATAATTAATATCTAATAAGGTATCTAATCTAGGCCTTTAGGTTAAGTCTTTGTAAATGTCTCTTATACCTCTTTATATTATCTATTATTGTAAAGGCCTTGTAGCCGTAAGTGCGTAAATAGGATTAATTTAGTTTACGAGGTAATGTAATAACTCTAATTTAATAGGTAACTCTAGTAAAGAACTCTTTATATAGTAATCTTTAGCGATTTAAGTATTAGGGCGTTTAGTTATATAAGTATATAGTAGATTATACGACTTCTAGCTAGAGCTCCTATAGTAGGTTAGCGTTAAGGCGTATTACTTACGATTTCTTCTTTATTATACCCTCTAAGCGTTTTACTCCCCTATTTTAGGCTTAGGTATCTAGTATAGAAGGCTTAATAGTAATGCCCTAATCGTCTTTCTATTGTTATGCTTCTACTAATTAGAACGTCTTGTTATTAGTCTTAATAACTGCTACTATAATACTAAATTGCGTCTTTATAAAGGTAATAAATATTTAGAGAGCTTAGATAATAGAGGGGGCGCTGTAGTTTTTAAGGTAGAAATTCTAAAGGTAACTAGTCGCTCTATACTTAATTAGTATTTATATCTTTTCTTTTGTATTACTTCTATCTTTATAGTTATAAAAGTTAATAGCTACTCGCTCCCTAGGTCCTTTGTGGATTTCTTTAGGTACTCTTTTTATTACTCTCTTTAACTTTAATCTTCCACACGCGTTATATTTGATGGTAGGTACGCTAACGATCTTTACCCCTTTAGAGTAATATATAAGATATTTAAGTACCTAAGGTCTTAGGTAACCTATTTGTTTATACTATATTACTGCTTTAGCTTATTATCTTAGGTGCTAAGTATATATAGTAGTTGTAAGCTACTCTATAGTTATTTTATATTGTTGTATTTAATAACCTATTATCTATATTATTCTTAGAGTGTAGTAATTGCAGCGTTGTTATAGCTACGTAGTACTATTAGGTTTAACTTAGTATCCTACTATAGACCTTATTAGCGGAGTATCCTAAAAGAGACGAGGTTATAGTATAGGTTAGGGTAGTAGGCTACGTTGTATAGGTATAGTAGTTATATAGTATAATCTCTTTATACTCTAATAATAATAGTACTGTATGCCTTAATCTATACTTATATATTGCCTACCTATAGGAAGTCTTCTTATCTAGGTTCTTAGGTATTCGTGAATTGTTTAATATCGTTTCCTACGTAGCACGTAGTGCCTAAGTCGAGGATAAAAGATTATTTAAGTAGATACCTAGAGTTCTTAGTTATAAAGAATAAGGTAATAATTACTAAGTTAATTGCTCTAATTTCTCTACTATATAGTTACTCTTTAGATATAGGCTTAATAGTGAGTGTAGCTAATTGTAACTTCTTAATTATAGGTATTCTTAATTGAGGTTACTTATTAGAGCGTACGTCGTTTTCTAGATTAGGCGTACTACTAATTCTATCTTTTACTATTTTAGTAATATAGTCTTGTAGTTGCTAACCCTCTAAAGCCGTGTCTAGGAATATATACTAGTATTTACTAAGGATATAGAAGCTATTGTATACCTTATACTTTTGCAATAAGGTTAATCCTTTATAGTAGGTATATTGGCGCTTTTACGTATTATGTTCTCTTCCTCTCTTTTTCTTATTATCTAGCTCTTTATTATCTAGTATTAGTCCTTTTATAGTAAAGGCCGCCTTATTTAATTAGCTTTTTAATAGATGTATAAGTTAGGCGTTCTATCTAAACTAAAGGAACATCTCTATAGTAGTAATAGTAGGATCGCGGAGGCTATGTATAATAAAGGATATTGTCTATATAGAGAAATGTTTTGATACTAATAATATAAAGTCCTTTTTAATAACTAGTTATTTAGGCACTCTAGTACTCTAGTAGCTCTACCTTTAGTAATAGCGTAATTAACTTTAGTAAGCTAGGTGTCTTATTAGGTAACTACTCTTATTAGCCTTATTATTTTATAGTATCTTATTCGTGCTTTATTAAGCTTGTCCTCTACTTGTATACTAACGGTAGTAGTAAGCTTAGTAATCTAGTCTTAGTACGGCTAAAAGGGCTTATAGTAATTAGTAAATAAGTATATAGATATAGTAGTTCTAATAAAATTAGTAACTTAGATAAGGTAGTTTCTCTCTTGCTAGTACTTAGTGTCTTCTATCTTATACGCTTCTAACCTTTCTTTATAGTCTTCTATGTCTTTTTTATATAACGCCTTACTAGTGTTTAATAGGTTAGAAATATAGGTAGGGATAAAAGGAGGCGTTGTTGTAGATAGTAGGTGTTCCGATTAATATTAGGTTATGTACGCGTTAATCGCGGCGGTTAAGGGCTAGTAAGCGTTAACTTCTAGACGCGTAACGGCGTGTAGCTTAATAAGTAGTTAGGATATCTATTTTATATTAATAAGGTGCTAGACGCTTAGAGGTACGTATTTATTTTTAAGTTGCGTAATCTATTTAATCTATTATATATAATTAGTGAGGACTATAGTCTAATCGCGGTTATAGGTAGTCGTTATTTTTACTATTATCGTCGTGTTCGTGCGATAGCGTAATTTCGCTTGTTTTAGTAGGTATTTTTATTAGTAGTACTCTAATAGTAAAGGCACTAAGACTCTTAATTATTAGATAATAGGGGTTCTAATAAAGATAATAATAATTAGAGTTTAACGTGTGTATTGTTCTCTATGTTGCAGTCTTGCGAGGGATAAGGCGAAAGGTCTGCTCTATCCTAGTCCTTCTTAGGACTAGGGGGTCTATAGAACGTGCTATCTTCAACTCCGCTCCCTTCTACTAAATACTACCTTATATCTGACAGATATATAGATAGAATATATAATATTATTAATATTAGTAATTATTACCTTTTATCTAGAGTTCTATTAATAGTAAATATCTAATATACTATTAGACTATAAGTATGTAAGGACTAGTGCTTACTAGACTAATAGACTAGACTAGGTCTAGTCTAATAGCGCCTAGTAGCTAGCCCTTACTATATCTACTATATATACTAAGCTAGACTAAGAACTACTACTTAGTTATCCTTCCCTTTTTAGGCTGTATTAGTATAGCGGTCTAGCTCTATATTCTTATATAATAACTAAGTAACCTTAGGTTTAATTCTTATAAGTTTTAAATTTAGAAAGCTAAGCTCTTTATTATACTTAGAGAGGTCTACTACGCAATAGCCTTTGCCTATATAATAGCCTCGTATCTCTCTAATAGGTATAGTAAAGTAATCTAGTTATTTATAGCCTATTTAGAGACTTTATTAGATTATATTAGACTATATTAGGTTTAGTATATAACCTACCTAAAGAACTTATAGAGACTTAAAAAACTTAAAGAGACTATTAGGCTTAGATAATAACTAGACGTTACTACTTAAGGCTAGTATATATAACTTAGAGATTTATAGTTTATTACTCTATCTAGAGGACTAGATTATTCTTCTTTAAAGGAGGGGATAGTATAAGGACTAGTACTTACTAGACTAATAGACTAGACTAGGTCTAGTCTAATAGCGCCTAGTAGCTAGCCCTTACTATCTCTACTTATTAGATAATATAGGTTCTAATAAAGATAATAATAATTAAGGTTTTAACATGTATATTCTATATATATTATAGTCTTGCGAGGGATAAGGCGAAAGGTCTACTCTATTCTAGTCCTTCTTAGGACTAGAGAGTCTATAGAACATGCTATCTTTAACTCTACTCTCTTCTACTAAATACTACCTTATATCTAATACACCTCTTTAGCTTAAGCTTTACTCTAAGCTAGATAACTTTACTTATATAACTTTAGATTCTTTCTATGCCGCTATAGTAGTATATTTTAATATTATAGTATTATAGTATAGTACTTATAACCTCTATACTCTCTATTTAATAGAGTAGCTTTTCTATTTATCCTTCTTTAATAATAATCTTATCTCTAATATCTACTAGCGCAACGTATTTAAGAAACTATTATATCTTATTAGTAGGTAAGGGCTTTATAAACTATTAGCGATTATATTATTAGTAAGTATATAAATAACTCTAATCTTCTTACGCTCTACTTCTTATTATAGCTAGTAGTTATAGATATTAATATATTAGAGCTTAGTCTTTAGCTAGAAGGTATTCTTATTAACTAGTTAGATTATCTACTTATTATCGCACTATATTATAATTATTAGGTTCTTAAGCTTAATACCTAGCTTAGTCTATAGTTATATAAGAGACTATGCCTCCTTTACTAGTTATACTAGAGAGAGTAGTTTTGCTTTAGTTATTAACGTTATAACTATATCTTATTTATTTACTTACTAGGCGATTACTTCTCTAAATAGCTTTAGAATAAAGCCTTAGAAACTCTTTTAGTTTACTATATTATCTATAAATAATATATCGCTAGCTACTATAAAGTTATTATTTCTACTAAATTATAGGCTAAGGGTGTAAGTAAGGTATAGGTAGAGGAGAACGTAATTAGCGGCTTAGTAATACTCTACGCTTAGGTTTATAAAAAATTATATAAGTTAAGAGGTAGTAAAAGTAACATCTAGATACGTATTTACTACTATAAATAGGAGTAATCTAATCTTTTATTAGTATAGGTTAATTTTAGTAGCTATCGCGAGGTCTATCCTTAGTAATAGCTTAGCTTATAATATTAAAGTGTTATTATATTATATAATTAGTAATAAGCTTAGTAATCTTATTAATATATACTACTTAGGAGAGCTAAATCTTCTAAGCCTTATAGTCTCTAATAACCTCTAATTCTAAAAACTACTTAAGAGGTTCTCCTCTAGTAAGGGTATACTTCTTCTATAGCCCTTTTATAGTCTTATCTACTACTTCCCTCTTATCTAAGTAATTACTAAGAATAATATTATTAATATAGAAGAAGATAAAGACTCTATTATAGATTATATAGTATAGCTTATATAGTACTATAAGGAAACCTATACTTATAAAGTACTTAGTAATATCTTTCTACTATAATAGGGGAGAGATTTAGAAGCTATATAGCGCTTTATCTAGCTAGAGTATTATACCTTATTATATATATTCTCTAGGTATACGTATATAAACTAGTTAGTTAATAGGCGCGTATATAAAGTGTTTACTATATTAAATTACTTAAGCTCTAGGCTAAACTAAGTAGTAATAGCTATAAGTATTTAAAATAATTTTCTAGTTAGTATAGTAGCGTAAGTCTCTTAAGTAGTAATATTATTCTACTAGTTACCTCTAACTATAAGCCTAGCCTTATACTTCTTAAGTTAAGACTACTTATCTAGCTTAAAGGTATATACTTATATTAAGTTTAGTATCTAGATCTCTTCTCTTTATACTTAAGAGCTTAGTACCTTTATTTACAACTTAGTCTTCTTATAGCTCTTAAAGTACTCTATTTTAGCTTTTTTAAAGCTATTATAGAATAGATAGTCTAGCTTAAGGCTATTTAGTAAGAGTAGAAGTAGTAGCTTACTAAGATAAAGTTAATATCTCTTTATTATCTTATATATTAGGCTAGTATTATCTACTTACACTTTTTTAATACTTTAGATATTTTCTACTAGTAGGCTAGCTATAAAAGCTGTAGCCTAAAGCTTAGTAATATATACTAAGTATACTTAAACGTTTCTTACTATTAGATTAGCTTTATAGGCTATAATCCTAGGCTTAGTAATAGTAGCTAGATATACTTAAATGTTTCTTACTATTAGATTAGCTTTATAGGCTATAATCCTAGGCTTAGTAATAGTAGCTAGATATACTTAAATATTTCTTACTATTAGATTAGCTTTATAGGCTATAATTCTAGGCTTAGTAATAGTAGCTAGATATACTTAAATATTTCTTACTATTAGATTAGCTTTATAGGCTATAATCCTAGGCTTAGTAATAGTAGCTAGACTTAGTGCGTTAAGTAGAGATTAGAGTCTATCTCTTTCGCTTAGGAGAGATACTTAGTAATTAACTAGCTTAGCTCTATCTATATTATATAGAAAGTCTATTTTTAGTAGTTATATTCTTTAGAAGTAAGAGAACTAGATTTTATCTTTTATTACTACTTTTAGTAGCGACTAGAGGTAACTACTTATATCTAACTAAACTTATCTACTACGCGATAAACGCTGTAGGTAGAGTACTTAGTAGCGTAAAATATAGTATTCTTTTTCTTCTTACCTTATTATATTAGAGTTAATTTTATAGTACTTTATAAGAGTTACTTATAGTTTTATTCTTATAGAACGTGTTCGTTTTATAGTTTTAGTCTTAAGGCGAGAGAGGTAACTCTACTATCTATATCTATAATTTAATTTCTTTAAAAGTGCTATATATAAGATTATCTATAATCTACTTCTTACTTTTTAAAAATTATATACTTATTAAAAGTAACGTTATAGGTACTAATAACTTTCCCTATTATAGTATCTATACTCTAAAAATATTAGATAATTAATATCTAATAAGGTATATAATCTAGGCCTTTAGGTTAAGTCTTTACAAACGTCTCTTATACCTCTTTATATTATCTATTATCGCGAAGGCCTTATAGCTATAAGTACGTAGATAGAATTAATTTAGTTTATAAGGTAATATAATAACTTTAATTTAATAGATAACTCTAGTAAAGAACTCTTTATATAGTAATCTCTAGCGATATAAGTATTAGAGCGTTTAGTTAAATAAGTATATAGTAGATTATATAACTTCTAGCTAGAGCTTCTATAGTAAGTTAGCGTTAAGGTGTATTACTTATAATTTCTCTTTTATTATACTCTCTAAGCGTTCTACTTCTCTATTCTAAGTATAGGTATCTAGTATAGAAGGCTTAATAGTAATACTCTAATTATCTTTCTATTATTATACTTCTACTAATTAGAACGTCTTATTATTAGTCTTAATAACTACTACTATAATACTAAATTACGTCTTTATAAAGGTAATAAATATTCAGAAGGCTTAGATAATAGAGAGGGCGCTATAGTTCTTAAGATAGAAATTCTAAAGGTAACTAGTCGCTCTATACCTAATTAGTATTTATATCTTCTCTTTTATATTACTTCTATCTTTATAGTTATAAAAGTTAATAGCTACTTACTCCTTAGGTTCTTTATAGATTTCTCTCGGTACTCTTCTTATTACTCTCTTTAACTTTAATCTTCTATACGCGTTATATTTAATAGTAGGTACGCTAACGATCTTTATCTCTTTAGAGTAATATATAAGATATTTAAGTACCTAAGGTCTTAGGTAGCCTATTTATTTATACTATATTACTACTTTAGCTTATTACTTTAGGTACTAAGTATATATAGTAGTTATAAAGCTACTCTATAGTTATTTTATATTATTATATTTAATAACTTATTATCTATATTATTCTTAGAGTATAGTAATTACGGTATTATTATAGCTATATAGTACTATTAGGTTTAACTTAGTATCCTACTATAGACCTTATTAGTAGAGTATCCTAAAAGAGATAAGGTTATAGTATAGGTTAAAGTAGTAAGCTATATTATATAGGTATAGTAGTTATATAGTATAATCTTCTTATACTCTAATAATAATAGTACTATATGCCTTAATCTATACTTATATATTACCTACCTATAGAAAGTCTCTTTATTTAAGTTCTTAAGTATTTATAAATTATTAATATTATTTCCTATATAATACGTAGTGCCTAAGTTAAGAATAAAAGATTATTTAAGTAGATATCTAGAGTTCTTAGTTATAAAAGATAAGGTAATAATTACTAAATTAATTACTCTAATCTCTCTACTATATAGTTACTCTTTAGATATAGGCTTAATAGTAAGTATAGCTAATTATAACTTTTTAATTATAGATATTCTTAATTAAGGTCGCTTACTAGAGCGTATATTGTCTTCTAAGTTAAGCGTAATACTAATTCTATCCTTTACTATTTTAGTAATATAGTTTTATAGTTACTAACCCTCTAAAGTAGTATCTAAGAATATATACTAGTATTTACTAAAGGTATAGAAGCTATTATACGCCTTATACTTCTATAATAAGGTTAATTCTCTATAGTAGGTATATTAGCGCTTCTATATATTATATTCTCTTCCTCTCTTCTTCTTATTATCTAGCTCTTTATTATCTAGTATTAGTCCTTCTATAGTAAAGGCTACTTTATTTAATTAGCTTTTTAATAGATAATAAGTTAGGTATTCTATCTAAACTAAAGGAATATCTCTATAGTAGTAATAGTAGGATTATAGAGGCTATATATAATAAAGAATATTATCTATATAAAGAAATATTTTAATACTAATAATATATAGTCCTTCTTAATAAACTAGTAATTTAGGCACTTTAGTACTCTAGTAGCTCTACCTTTAGTAATAGCGTAATTAACTTTAGTAAGTTAGATATCTTATTAGGTAACTACTCTTATTAGTTTTATTACTTTATAGTATCTTATTTATGCTTTATTAAGCTTATCCTCTGCTTATATACTAATAGTAGTAGTAAGCTTAGTAATCTAGTCTTAGTATAGCTAGAAGGGCTTATAGTATTTAGTAATTAGTATATAGATATAGTAGTTTTAATAAAATTAGTAACTTAGGCGAGGTATTTTCTCTTTTATTAGTACTTAGTATCTTTTATTTTATACGCCTCTAACCTTTCTTTATAGTCTTCTACGTCCTCTTTATATAATACCTTACTAGTATTTAATAGGTTAGAAATATAGGTAGAGATAAAAGGAGGCGTTATTATAGATAGTAGGTATTCTAATTAATATTAGGTTATATACGCGTTAATTGTAGCAGTTAAGGGCTAGTAAGCGTCGACTTCTAGACGCGTAATAGCGCGTAGCTTAATAAGTAGCTAGAATATTTATTTTATATTAAAAAAGTGCTAAACGCTTAGAAGTATATATTTATTTTTAAGTTGCGTAATCTATTTAATCTATTATATGTGATTAGTAAGGACTATAGTCTTATCGCGGTTATAGGTAGTTATTATTTTTACTATTATTATCGCGTTTATACGACAGCGTAATTTCGCTTATTTTAGTAGGTATTTTTGTTAGTAGTGCTCTAATAGTAAAGGCACTAAGACTCTTAATTATTAGATAATAGAGGTTCTAATAAAGATAATATAATTAGAGTTTTAACATGTGTATTCTATATATATTATAGTCTTGCGAGGGATAAAGCAAAAGGTCTACCCTATTCTAGTCCTTCTTAGGACTAGGGGGTCTATAAAACGTGCTATCTTTAACTCTGCTCTCTTCTACTAAATACTACCTTATATCTAACACTACTATATATACTAAGCTAGACTAAGGACTACTACTTAGTTATTCTTCCTTTTTTAGGCTATATTAGTATAGCGGTCTAGCTCTATATTCTTACAAAGTATTAGTAGAGACGTTAGTCTAATCGTAGCTTATAGTGCGTAGATAATTATATATCTTTATAGAACCTTTATTTATAGAGAGATAATACTAATACTAGTTACTAAAAGAACTTTACTTATTATTTACTCTACATAATTATATAAGGCCTATCTATACTAATTAGTAATTATAGAGTAGTTATAGATAGTTAGATTAGAAAAGATAGATTCTATAACTCTACGCGTTCTTTAGATTACCTATATTAGTACTAAAGTTATCTCTACTAAGCTTACTATTAGCTATATTAGGCGTCTTATTTAGCTTAAAACTAACTATTCTAGCTATATTAGAGCGTTTCTAAATATAGTTTATATATATGCTAACCTTGACTTAGTCGCGCTATTAATCTATATATAACCTATAACTACTAATAAGTCTCTAGTAAACATAGCTAGTAAAGTATATATTAATAATCTATAACTACTAATATATTACTAGCGATAATAGCTAGTATAATATATATTAATAATAATAAATAGTAGATATAATAGCTAGTAGTAATAGAGGCTATATACTTATATTAGTGTTAGATTAAAGCACTATAGTAGAGGAGGGCAGCGTATAGATACTAGGTGCGCTAGTACGACCTAGCAACTATAATAGCTAATTAGAGTATTAAGGCTCTTAGTACCCTCTAGGTACACCTAGCGTTATATAGACACGTAGATAGAATATATAATATTATTAATATTATTAATTATTACCTTATATCTAGAGTTCTATTAATAGTAAATATCTAATAATTAAGAGTCTTACTACTTTTACTTACCTACCTAAAATAGCGCTAAACGAAAGATACGCTACTATTATCTTATAAGAACTAGTAGACTACACGACCTAGTTCCTATAGATTTAGGCGTAATATATTACGTACAAACTTTAGAAAAAAGTCGACCTAGTATAGAATATTTAGCCTCTTCTAGAAGTAATAGAGCTAAGGGCCTAAACCTCGCTAACTATCTATCCGCTATAGAGATTAATATACTAGTACAAGTTACTAAACTAATAAACCTAGTATAATAAGACTATAGAGAGGACCTAGAATACTATAAACTATAAATTGAATAGTATAAGAGAGATAGACACTAATATAAGAAGGAGTAGTTAAATATCCTCTAAATTATAGCTCTAATTTAGTTAACTATTTTAACTTATTTCTTATATACTTACTATCTCTTAGGCGAACTACTACGCACCTAGTTAAGAGATCTTAAGGATACTATTAGTCTTAGTAACTTCTAAGAGATAGAGTAAGTAAGAGACTACTATTTAGTAGTACTTAAGCTAATAAAGACCTTAAGCTAATAAGATACTTAGCTTACTAAATATAACTAAGCCGCTATAGAAGTAGAAAGAAATAACGTTCTAGAAACTAGTCTAATATTAGTACTTATAAAGACTTTATAGTCTTTATCTATAAAGTAGCGTCTACTTAAACTATAAATTTCTAAGATAATAGAAGGATAGCGCGAGAAATAACTTATAAGGAGATAATAAGTTATTTCTAAGAGTATATAATAATATACTATCGCCTTAGAATAGGGAAGTATAAAGCGGCTTTTATAGCTTATAATAATAGTATATCTAATATAGCTCTTAATAGAGGACTATAGCTACTACCTAAGACACCGCGTAGTAGAGGTACTATATAACCTACTAGCTTAAATCTAAGAGATACCTTATTAATTCTAAGGAATTCTTTATAAATAAAGTATTAGGGCTATTCTTATTAATAATAAGCCTTATAAGCTATAAGGTAGCTTATATAGAAGCGAACCTTAGTATAGAGTAAAGAAGCTACCTTAAGATAGAAATACCTAGTATATTATTAGTATTATAAAATTAGAGTATATTACTATATTAACCTAGACCTAGCTCTAAAATAGTAGATACTAAATAAAGCTATAAATAAACGTATCTAGTAGAAGGTTAAGTATATATATAACTAGTTCTTTCTAGTTAAGAATTAAAAATAGTTTAACTTTAACGTTAATAAGTCTTTTACTTAGTCGGTTTATACGAAGATTCTTTATATATAAATAAACTTTATCGCCCTTTTTTAGTTAAGGTACTATTTTTATTTTCTATTAATATATAAAATACTCTAGCGTTATACTATCTTAAGTTTACTCTATAGTAACTTATATATTACTTTTAGCTTTTTAGCTATAGTAATAGCTACTTCTATTTTCTAACTTAGAAGTATACGTATAAGAGATTTAAGTATCTCCTATAGTTTATATAAAATAGAGTCTATCTTATAGATTCTAAAAGCTTATTATTATATACTATTTATACTATAGGTAGAAGCGAAACCTAGTTAGTTTACTAATAATTAATATATATTCTAAGATATACTTTTATAGTTCTATTTAATCTTTCTATCTATCTTTCTATCTATAGATAAAACGCTATTTATAGCTTATATTTTATACTAATCGCGGCTCAAAGTATTACTAAAAGTTTAAAGTAAAGAGCTTATTTCTATTACTTATAATTAACTTTAGTATACTATAATATCTAATAATTCAATTATTAAAATATAAGCTAGATATACTACTATAAAATTATTTCTAAATAGAATGTACTCTACTTACTTAGTAAATTAATTAATATAATAAGTATTGCATTATATCTTATATTTATCGCTAAGTCTCTTAAGACTAGTAAACCTATAATAAAGTCTATAGAGATATCTACCTAAGGTTCTATAGATAGCTCTAATACCTATATCTTACTATAAGGTATATCTATATTATATTTATTCTTCTAATAGTCTATATATTTTATAATAAATAAGGTAACTTTTTCCTTTATTCTTAGGAACTAGTAGTTACATCTAATAAGTTTTATTATTCTAGTAATACCTAAGTAACTATATATAAAGTTATTATAGTATTACTAAATAATTACTTTCTATAATTCTTCTAGTATATTATATCTAATATAGAGAATAGCCTTTAGCGTTTTTACTAGTCCTAGCAATTTATCTTTATTAACTCTAAGTATTATAGTATTAATAACTTCCTTAGTACCTATAATATCTAGTCTATAGCTAAGAGTGTCTACTCTACTATTCTCTTTTTCTAGTATATATATAATCTTAACCTTATATTATCTTAGTAGTTCTAACTATCTTACTTATCTATAGTTAAGTACTTTAGTAGTTATAAAGTTTACTAGATTTTTATAATCTATATATATTATAAGTTCTAAGTAGCTTTCTATATATACTCTTTAGTATTATAAGTATATTATAATAGCTAGTAGCTCTTTATTATAAATATTATCTTATTTTTCTAGTCTTAAGAATTTATAAAGTAGTAAGTAATAGAGTACTATTTACCTTTATATAATTAACTTATATATCTATATAGCGTAAGATTTAATACATTAGTCTTAAAGCGTAATAAGTATCCTACTTAGAATATTAAAAGTATAGTAATTCTAAATTTACTTTCTTAAGCGTTTAAAATATATTCTCTACTTTCTTACTCTATTTAAAGGGTACGTCCTTTCTTATAAGTTTTATTAAAGGGATAGTAATATCTAAAAAGTCCTTAATAAACTATTAGTTAAAGTTTAAGAATTTAAAAAGGACTATATCTATATAACTATTATTAGTATTAGCTAATTCTTAATAACCTAAATTTTTCTTCGCTTATTTATACTCTATCTACTTCTACTATATAGCCTAAGAAGTTAACTTTAGTATTATAAAATTTATACTTCTCTAGTTTAAGTTAGAGGTTAAACTACTTAAGAGCCCTTAGTACTATCTTAATATATTTAATATAGTCCTCTAAAGTCTTAGAGTAGATAAGAATATTATCTAAGTAATCTATAATAAAGATATCTAGATATACTCTTAATACGTTATTAATAAGTTCCTAAAATAAAGCTAAGGTATTTATAAGCCTAATAGTATAACTATATATTTATAGTATCTATATCTTAATTAGAACACTATTTTCTACTTCTTACTTTTTACTATATATATTAGGTAATATCTATCTTAAAGATCTAATACTATAAAGATCTTTACGCAGGATAATTAATTTTATAATTCTATAATATTTAGTATAAACTATTATTCTTAATTATAATATTATTAAGCTTATAATAGTCTGTATATAGTTGTAGTTTCTTATCTTTCTTTAGAATAAAAATAATTAGATATCTTACTAGTAACTATAAATGTTAGATATATTTATTTACTAGACTTATCTTAATATAGTTATATAATATACTTAGTTCCTTTTCTAATAATATATATTAGGCTAAAAGGTAATTTCTTTCCTTTCTATAAGATAATCTTATAGTCCTAAGGTTAGTACTTTAGTAATACTTATTTATCTACTACTTTTTAGATAAATATTTAAATTCTTTATATTCCTAAGGAATCTTAGAAGTTATACGTTTCTCTAAAACTCTAGTCTATTAACCTAGTAGCTTTATTCTAGCGTCTACTAAATTAAACTCTTATTTCTTAAGACTATTTTTATAAAGGCTTATTTTTTCTTTATAATATTATTTAGTTTCCTCTTATCTACTATTATACTTTAATAATACGTAGGCTAGCTTATAGTTGCGTCTGTTCTATAGCACTTAAATAAGAATATTTTTAACTTCTAGTTAATCTATAGGTTATATTCTTATAACTAGAGAAGTCCTAATATAATATTATAAGTAGCTAGTTTAAAGATATTTAGGTCTATCTTATCTTAGTATTCTTAGATATTAAGCGTTAATTATCTAACTTTATAAGTAATTTCTTATTTACCTAGCATTAGCTCTCTATTAGCTATATATAGTAGGTAAGCTTCTTATTTCTATAGTAGCTTTAGTCTAGCTAAAGACACTACGTACGCTAAAACGTAGTTATCTTATAATTCTAAATCTACTAATACCTTTATCTGTCTCCTTTTAAGCTTTACCTAGAGCTTAATAAGGTCTAAAGAGTTTACTAAGTTAATCTTTTTACTAAGCTATCTTAGACTAGGCGCTAGCCTTAAAAAAGTCTAATTTCTAAATCTATAAAATCTTTAGTTATTATATAAAGGTTATATTCTTTACTAAGGTATATTTACTAGTTAGGTTATTAATATTCCTAAGCGTCTCCTTTATTATATTCTTTTAGCTATACTATTTATATTTAATTAATTTCTATAGAGTTATTATAACTTAGGAAGTATACTTTTTCCCTTTTATTATATAGATATTAGGTATATATTATGTTTATAGTTAAAGAATTACTACTTATAGTAGTATAATTATTTAGTTTTCTCTAGAAACTATTCTAATCTAGACTCATTAAGTAGTATACTCTAGAATAGTTATAAATATATATAACTTATAATAACTTCTTATATTCTAAGACCTAAAGTCTATCTAGTAGTTATATTTCTTTAATCTACTAATATTCTTAGCCTTTCTTTTATAGCTATATTAGAAGGTCTTCTAATTATTTCTAGTCTAGTAGAGTTTATTATAAATCTTTAGCTTCTTTTCTTCTAAGATTAGTATTATTAGTTCTTTTTATAATTAGATTATATTTTTAATCTAGCTTAGTTTCTATATTATTAGTAGAAACTCTAATATCTTAGTTAAAACGTTTTCTATAGCCTCTAAGTTTTTAGACTTATCTTTAAGTATATTATACTTTAAAGTAAGCTCTTATTCTTCTACGTCTAATTCTATAAGTATAAGGTTATTAAATTCTAAAATACTTTCTAACGTATTAATTTTAATAGTTAGTTTAGATATAATATTCTATATCTTATATTACTTAGTAGGTACTACTTATAGATAATATTAAGTTATCTAACTACTTTATTCTTACTATAGTAGTCTTTAGCTATATAACCTTTTTTATTATAATTATAATAAGTAATCTTCTTTTTATTATATAGCTTTTTCTTATTATTCCTTCTAAAACTCTTACCTTTATTAATATTATCTAGTTATATTATATTAGAGTTGTGCTAGTTATACTAGCGGAGGGTATAATACCTCTAAGTATTATCTAATATCTTAGTTTCTTCTTAAAGAATTATCTCTTTATATATTATACTAACTAGTTAACTCTAACTAGTTAGATTTTCTACTATAATTTATAGAGTGCGTTATTAATACGAATTAATTCTTAGATAAAATTCTATAAGTTATTAATTATAACGCTACTTTATATAAGCTCTTTTTTAACCCTTTCTTTAAGTCCTTATCTATATATAACTTCTAATACCTTATTATTCTAGTTAGTCTTTAGGGTATATCCTAGAAGATACTCGTGTAGTTAGTAACTAATTAGATTTATTTAAGCTATTAGATTATATAATCTACCCTAGATTCTTTATTAATAACTCTAAATTACTATCTAAGATTATCTTTAAAAGTTAGATAGTCTTAAATATTTATTTAATATTATTATTATTATTATTATTAATTATATATTTATTAAGGTAAGGCTTAATCTAGGTAGTAATAGATCCTTATATATAGCTTACTATAAGTAGTCTATAATTAGTAGAGTTAACCTTCTTACCTTTAAACCTAAAAAGAGATTAAACTAGAGGATTTAGTCTTTAAGTTTATATTAATCGCTATAAAATAGATTAGGTCTAGCTACCTTAGTATAGCGTAATAAAGTTTTATTAGGTATATTTATTAAAGTATTACTTATCTTAAGGGTATTTAAAGTATAGAGGTTATCTAAAGATAATTTTAGGTTAGTTCTAAGAAATAGAGTAATATAATAGATATAAGGTTATGTAATATAATTAGTAGACTAATATAATATATAAGAAGTTAAGAACTAAGTACTAATCCTTAGATTTTAAAGTAAAATATTATAAGCTATAAGAGCTTATTATCTAATACTATATACTATATCTATCTTAGAGATTTATAGAGTCTTAGAATATCTTATACTACTAGAACTTATAGAATAGTATAAGATTCTCTAAGAATCTTATTATAGCTACTAGCGCTAGCGCACTATTATGCACTAGGACTATAAGGCAGGTTACGTAATCCTTAGCAACCCTCTATCTAACCTAGGTCTACTTATAACACTATGCTATATCTATTTCTTCTTATAACCTAGAGTGTGCCTATATTCCTTCTTAAAACCGTAATACCCTCTAAGCGTAGCCTCTTATATTTTATATTTAATTCTAATTAATAGAGCCTTACTATAAGACTCTATTAATAAATAGCGTATTAATTCTCTTAACTACTACTCTTATATAAGTAAAGAAACTAATTATATTAAATTAGTATTACTTAAAAGTACAATAAGCTATTAGATAATAAGTAGGTAGAAGCTATTATAAAATAGCTAGCTTAGAACTATAGCCTTATAAAATACTTAGTTAAATACGCTACTTGCCTTATATAATATTTAGAGTAAATAAATATTAGTTAGCTAAGTAGATTCTATTCTATATTACTAAATATTATTTATAAAAGCTTAATCTAATACCTTAATAGTACTAAAGTATAAGTCTTACTATCTATAAAAGACTTTCTAAGAAATTAAGTAAAAGTAGTAGAAACTCTATTAGTCTTTAAAGAATGAAAGAATAGATAATAACGTTTTACTATAGTAGAGTAAGTATAATTAGAAGTCTTATTAGTACTTTATAAAAGAGATATAGGCTATAATACTTAGCTAAAGAAATAGCTAAGAGAAAATAATAAGTATAAAGATTAGTTTTAAAAGTTATAACTTATAATAACTACTAACTAAGAGTATTTTAGAAAAGCTTTATTTTAAAGAATAGGTAAGAGATAAGCTTTATTAGATCTTTACTAAAAGAAGAAGGCTATAAGGAGATTACTTATATAAGTTATTAAAAGCCTTATTAGTTCTTACTATATAGAAGTTAGCTATAAATAGAAAGCTTATATAAAGCCCTCTACTATTTAGAATATAAAATAACTATACTAACTTTAATACTAATAAGCTATTTATATTCGCTTTAGCTAAGTACCTTACTAAAGTAATTAATAACTAATATACTAGGAAATTATATAGATACTTAGAAATAATAGGTAGAAAGAAGCTACTAACGTAGGTGCATGCTTCGCGTGCCAGCATGCTTCGCGTGCCACCCAAAATCCCTAACAAAATCCAAAATTACAGGGGTCTAGATCTAGAGATCTATATAATAGAATTCTCTAAAAAATTAATAGATAACTATTAGAGCTATAACTACTAAGAATCTAAGATTACTAAGCTTTAGCTAGTTTAGGTATAGAGATACTAGAAGGTGGCCCGTGCGAGAGAGCTTTATCTTAATAACTTCTTCTCTATTTAGGCTAGTATTCTATAACTCTAGAATACTATTATTTATATAGGTGCAGCCTTTATTTAAGTTTTTAGAGAATTCTATTAAGTAGATCTCTAGATCTAGACCCCTGTAATTTTGGATTTTGTTAGGGATTTTAGGTGGCACGCGAAGCATGCTGGCACGCGAAGCATGCACCTACGTTATAGATCTAATAATATATAAGTTATAAAATATATAAATTAAGTAGTAAAAGCTAAAGAGTTATTATAATAGCTACTAAAGTCTCTTAGAACTCTATAGTAGTAATAATAAGCTAACTATTATATACTTTAAAATAACGTGTCTAAAATAATAACTTAGATAATAGGCTTACAAAAACTAATAGCTAGTTAGCTAAAAGTTTTAGAAAAATAGTATACTACTAAACTCCTTTTAGCTACTTTTTAGATTAGAACGCTTATATATACTATTATATCTCTCTTTATATACTAATACATATCTCTATAAAGAGTAAATTCTTTTATTTAGAACTATCTAATAGAGATAGATTAAAATACTTAGCTTTCTACTATAAAGTAATAGTAAAACTTGAATATAAAAATAAGAGAGCTTTAAGCGTTACTTAGATAGAGTATATAGTAAGTAAGTAATTTTATAAAGCTATTAATATACTACTACTTTAGGCTAGGAAAATACTAAGACTATAGTAGTATTAAAAACTTATAGTACTTTATAGCCTACTAATATAATAACTTATACTTAAAGTTAAAGGCTTTTAATTAGCTTTTAAACCTAAGGTAGAGTAAGCTATTAGTTAGACACTACTATATAAAGTTTAACTAGCTTAAGATCTAGTTAGATAAATACTTTAATATAGTAAAGAAGAGTATATTTTTTAAAGGCCTTAATATAAAGTTATAGAAGGCCCTTACTATAATAGATAAGAACCTTTTATATAAGTAACTTATTAAGAAAGCTATCTAGATATTTAATAACTTATACTAAGTAAGTCTAATAATTTAAGCCTAATAAAGATATACGATAGTAAAGTAGTTAATTTTAAAGAGTACTTAAATACTATTACTACTTAAGAAGATAGACTAGGAACTAATAAAAGCTAATAAAGTAAGTACTTAGAAGAGGTAAGGGCTATATAGCAATAATAAGATGTGCGAGTTTATAGATATTTTAGAGTTAATAGATTTAGAGTATAATTATAGAGTTAACGTAGAGTTAAAAGATAGTTTATCTAGTTAATTTTAGTAGGCTAAATGGTAGAGGGCGCTTAAAGGTCTAATATAGTTATATAGTTATTAGTTATATAGTAGCGAAGGCTATAGGCTTAGTATATAAGTACTAAAGGGGAGTATATTATGTCTATCTTTATTTATATATTACTACTATAAATTATTAGAAAATATATTTAATAACTTAAAGATAGAACTAAGAATGAAAATAGATATAAACGCTTACTTACTAGTAGGAGTAAGTATATTAACTACGTAGATCTAGGCTTATAAATAGCGCAGCGAAATAAATTAAAAGTAGGGCTTAATTACCTAGTAAAATAGGTTATAAATTAATAATAGTATTAGCTATATAAATTAGTCTACTTAAAAGTATTTAAAAGTGTATAATTGTAATAGTAATAGCGATAGTAATAGTAATAGTAATAGTAATAGCGATAGTATTAGTAATAGTAATAGTAATTATAATAATTAAGTAAGTATATTATATACTAACTCTTTATATATATAAGAGCGAGAATATATAGAAAGATCAAAAATAATAGAGTTACTTTATAAGAAGATAGGTAAGCTAAAGTATAAACTAAATAACTATAAGCCTCTATTAATAAAGGAGGTGTAATTCCTTAAAGTATTAGAGCAATAAAAGGTACTATATAAAGTACTTTATATACGTAATATAAAGCTAACTTTATAAAGTATTTAGTAGAGTAGTTAGTAAGTTATTTAATTGTATTATAAGAAGTTAATAGGCTAATTAGTATTAAGTATTATAAAGAGTTATAGGCTAGAGAGACTATAAAAGTATAAGCTATATAGTATAAGTTATAGAATTTTTATAAGTTTAAGAAGGATTTTCTATAGTATATATTATAATTAAGCTTATACTACTTATAAGCGTTTAATAGTAATATTATAATATTAGTAGTAGTAGTTAGTAACTACGCTTATAGCCTTACGTAGACTTAGCGGCTAAGTTAGTATTTTTCTTAAGCTAGGCGACTATAGTATAATTACTAGGTAGTAACTAGCCTAGATTAGTATCTAGATCGAGCGCTAAAGTAAGTACTAAAACTTGTAGGCTAAGCGTTAATTAAGTTAAGTACTATATTTATAGTAAAAGAATATATATTTAAGTATTATAAGAGAAGTTCTAAAGTAAAGAGTACTAAAGGTAACTAAGTGGTATAAAAAGAGCTACTACTAGATAGTATAGTTTCTCTAAAAGGAATAGATAAAGGTAAGATAAATAACATAAAAAAGTGGCATAAAACTAGAGTTTAAGTCCAAAGCTTTAGAAGATAGATTATTGAATAAGTAGTAAATAGAACTAATTTTAGTAAAAGTATATAAATATTTTTTTTCCTATAGTATCGTTAATTATACCCTATTTATAACGCTACTATAATAATTAATAGTAAGTATTTATACTATATATTAGTAAGTAGAGTATTCACTTACTAAAGCTATTTAAAGCGCTTCTTAATTACTTCTTAATAATAAGAGAATTAATAGAAAGATATTAGAGATAAATACGTATAAAGTTATAAAAGTACTTATCTTACAATATAGAATACCTTAAGAGTTTATTATAGATTATAATAATCTATTTACTTCTAAATACTAAATTATCTTTCGAGTAAGGTTAAGAATAAAAAAGGAATATTTATTAAGCTTTTACTTTAAACTAAATAGCTACATACAACGAATAAACTAGATATTAGAATAGTACTTAAAATTATATACTAATAAGCTATAGAATTACTAAGTTAAACTTCTACTAATAGTATAACTAGCTTATAATAGTATAAAATCTATAATAATAAGGTAGTTACTTTACTATATAATCTATAGATAACGTATTCTACTACTAAGCCGGCAAGACTACCGAGCCGGCTACTTTTTCTTAGTATTACTTAGACGAGGTAAGGGCTATGCGGCGACGATGAGATGTGCGAGTTTATAGATATATTAGAGTTGATAGATTCGGGGTGCGACAATGGAGTCAACGTGGAGTTAAAAGGTGGTTCATTTGGTTGATTTTGGTAGGCTAAAGGGCGGAGGGCGCTAGCATTACTCGTTTCTTAATAACTCTATTAAATCTAGGGTAATATATAAAATTAGTTAATAAAAAGAACGTTTAGACTTAGGCCTTTAAAACAGGCATAAATGACGTAAACAGGCCTAGTATAGCAAGAGTTATAAGTAAGTAAAGATAAAGAGCACGCTTAAGCTCTAATCTTTGTACTACGTACGTACTATTAGTAATAACCTTTATAACTCTCTCTTTATATTATCTATATACTCATAAACTAAATTTTTTTTTTATGTCTTTATATATAATAGATATTGAGTAATTAAGTAAAAGAGACTCTAAAGCTAAAAAGTAAGCTTTCTACTATTTATAAACGCTAAGTTATATTTATTTATACTATTACTTCTATATTATATAGAAAATAATTAAAAATAGTATCTACTAGGGTTTCAGTAAATATAGTTAAATATCTATAAGTTATATACTATTTTAAAAGTAGATTAGTATTTACTATAAAAGAGTACTTTAATATAGTTCTTTTTTAGATAGAGAATAGCTATATAATAGTCTATTAAATAGTTACTATATAATATACTATAATTATTCTTAAAGAATTTAATATATATAATATAGAAGTAACTATACTACCAAATCTATATTTAGCATTAAGAAACTTCATCTTTTAATATATTATATAGTAAATAGTGTTGCAAGAAGGAGCTTTAGAATGTTTAGAAGATAAATTATTATTCTATCTAAGTAAGCAGAAAGGCTCCCTTTTATACTCGCAGAGAGCATCTCGCTAGTCTATATAAGAAATAGTGTCTTTAGAGCATAAAGCTTATATCGCTAAAGTAATACTAACTAATTAGAGCGTAAAGCTTATATATAAGAGTATCGTACTTACGATATACCCCTTAGATAAGTAGCTTATATACCTATCTATTTATAAGCGCTATAATATTATATTATGTGCTATTACCTAATAGTAGAGTAGTAAGTATATTTATTAATTATTAGTATAGCCTATACTCGCGCTAGAGCGTTTTTAGAGTATAGAGTTATACTTCTTTAATATTTACGCGCCTTATTATCCTTATTTCTTACTAGTTTATAACCTAGCTTACTACTATTCCTACGTCTTACGTACTTATTATATTACTTTTATAAACTCCGTTTTTACTTAGTCGCTTATTATAGTAGGCGTAAGTTTATCGCTCTCTTCTTAAATAATTATTACTAACTTTACTCTTAGAAAAAGAAGCTAAATACTACTTTATAGAGCTCTTATTAGCTTATAGTAAATACTATAGTATTATTAGGTTCCTAGTAACCTATATAGAGCGTATCTACTACTAGTGCTTAGAGTAGTTAGTATAGGCACGCTTACACTAGCTTAGGCGGCTAAGGTATAAGTACTTATAGTAGTTATAAAAGAAATACTTCTACTAATCTAATTACTTCTAAGCGTAAGAAGAATAAGGCTTTAGTAAGTATTATTATTCCTTATAGTAAGTAACTAAGAGCCTATACTAACTTTCTTAAGGCTTAATTTCCTTCTTTACTTTTATATAGCGCTAACGCTTTCTTAGATACTTAGGTAAATAATAAGAGTAAGAAAATTATTAATAAGTAGCTTAGAACTCTATTAAAGCCTACTTAAGTTCGCGTAGCTCTAGAGGAGCTTAGCGTATTTATTAGTAGCTTATTATTAAGCTCCTATTAGCTTACTATTTCTAATAAGAATATATTAGTTTAATTCTTTTATAATTAGTTAGATATTAGATCTAGTACTTATTATACTAGCTTAGAGGTTATATCTCCTATTACTTAGAGCTTAAGAAAGAAGTATATAATATTTAGCTATCTAGATCCTAAAGATACTTAGTTAACGCTAAGTACTTCTTAGAAAAGCTCTCTATTTACTAAGAAATTTACCTTAGCGCTAAATACTTATATTATAAGTACTCTTACTCCCTCTATAGCTTATTATATATATCCTACTAGCCTTAAACTAAGTAGTAAGTTTAAAGAGAATTATCTTAAATAAGTAATTACTACTAAGAACTTTAATATTACTAGTAAGCTTTCTAATTAGCTATTACCTATAGTATATAAAGTATTCTATAATCTTATTACTATTAAGAATCTACTATCTTTAAATCTGCTCTAGTATCTACCTACTTCTACTAATACTTAGGCTAAGTTAAACCTTCTAGGTATTAGCGTTTAGACTCTAATTACTACTCCTACTCCTAAGTAGCCTATTATTAAGACTATTAAAGTTAAGTAACTTACTATAAATAAAGGTAAATAACCTACTATATAAGGTAAGCTTAATAAGTTTATAAGAATAAGTAATTTTAGTCTAGGCTCTAATAACAAGAGCTCTAAAAGCTTAGGTAACTTAGATATATTCTTTATTAATTAAGTTAATAGTAGTACTTTAAATACTTACGCTAAAAGACTACCTTATAAAGCTCCTTACTTTAATTATATAATTAAGATATATACTCGCTTATATCCTAGTATTTATTATAATTCTACTAGCGCTCGCGTAAAGCGTTACTCTAAGTATAGGAGTAGTTATAAGTATAAGCCTATTTCTAATTTAATAAAGATACTTACTAGTATAGTTCTTAATACTTAGAGATATAAGGATACTAAGGCCTTTAAGAAGCTTAGAAAGTCTTTTACTAATACTATAATTAAAGCGCGTAGGCTTAGAAAGGTTACTAGCGTTAAGTTTAAGAATAAAAAGTGTAAATTAATAGAACTTAAGCTAAAAGACTAAGCTTATAGTAAGAAGACTAGTAGTAATAGCTTAACTTAAGTTAAGGTTAATACTTAGCCTTAAATTAATCTTACTAGTAAAGATAATAAGATAAGCGAGCATTTTAATAATAATAATCTAGTACTTATTAATTAGAGTTAAGTTAAAGAAGATATTAAAGCTTAGTAGAGTAGATCTTAAAGTAAGTATTAAGGTACTCTACCTTAAAGTTCTTATCTATATAATTATTCTAATATTTTACTTAATACCTCTAGCGACGCTTCTAGATCCTCTTCTTATAATATAAAGTTTAGCGCTCTTAGCTTTAAATTTTTCTAGTCTATACGCGCTAGTTATTATACTTTATAAAAAGGTACTTATATTTAAGCTTTTAGTTAGTAGTTTAAGAACTTAACTAATTACTATAACTTTCTTTTTAATTACTTACGCTATTATACTTGTAATCTTACTAATAATCTACTTAACTATATCCTTAACGCTATTTAGGCTAAGCTTAGTAGTCTTAAAGATCTATAAGTCTTAGAGCTATTAAGCTCTTTTACTTATTTTCTTTTACTCTCTAGTAAGAGTCTTTATATATATAGGTAGCTCTCTATAGCCTAATTCTAATCTAATACTCCTATATTAGGCTTTACTTCTTTACGTACTACTCTTCCTTTACTATAACTATACTCTTAATATCTTTAAGTTTTAAGTAAGCTTTAAACTTTATAAACTATTAGGCTAATAGGTTTTTAGTAAGCTTATTAGCTAGCATACTCGCTATAAGTAGATATTAAACCTTAAATAATCTCTTACTATACTCTTATCTAAGCTATATATTTTAGATATTAATATATCTAAGTTTTATAGTAATTTACTTATTTTCTCTAATAACTAAGCGTATAGTTTACTAGTTATTATAAAAGATTATCTACGCTACCCCTAAGTTAAGCTATAGTTCTTTAAATAGTCTCTTAAGAGCTATTATTTCTTTACTTACTTATTTAAGAGCTAGAAGCTTAGCTTTTATTATTAATATTATAATAGTAGCTTAGAGAGCTACTTTCTAAATAATGAGCCCTCTAAAGAGTATAATTAGATAGCCTTAGCTTAACTTTCTTATCTCTAGGTTATCTATAAAAAATACGTCTCTATAGATTAAAAGCTTACTTTCTTAATTACCTCTATAAGTAATCGCGTTATACCTAGTATAATATAGATAGGTAATTACTCTATTAACTACATTAAAGTATTCTTTGCTTAGATTTATAAGGAAATAAGAGAGCTTTAATACTATAAAAGTAATATTTAGGTAAAGCATTATAGCTATATAGAGGATTAAGCCTAGTTTTTCTTAGTAGCTCTTAATTTCCTTCTTTATTACTTCCCTATTACTTTTAAATAGCTCGTTATATAGTAGAGAGGTTAGAGAAAACTAAGTATTACTCGCTAAATTAAACTTCTTAGCTATCTTATTAATATACTTATTATAAATAAGCGTAATTATATAAGATACTTAGTTTCTAATAACTCTTACTCCTAAAAACTACTAGACTAGTCTCTTTTCTTCTATTTTATATATAGATTATAGAGCTTTTACGACTCTATTTACTAGCTCTATAGCTAAGTAATAGTATATTAGTAGTATATTATCTATATAGAAGAGTAAAAAGATCTTTCGCTCTCTATTAAAGAATAAGTAGGGTTCTTCTTTTAATAAAAGTAATCTAAGCTTTTCTAGTAATCTAAATAGCTCTTTATACTATAAGAGAGGCGAGTCTTTAAGTCTATATAGAGCTTTCTTTAGCTTAACGTACTTTTTAAGTACCTTATATCTATTAGGAAGCTTATAGATAACCTCTAGCTAGTTCTCTTATCTATATAAAGAAAAGCTCTTATAATATTATATTATATAATCTCTAGGTTAAAGTAAGCAGCTATTACTATTATAGTCTTAATAAACGAGCTATAAGCGTTACTACGTATATTAAGTAAAGAGTATTAGTAATTTATAAGTCTCCTCTTACTACTATATAAGCTTTATATTTAATAAAGTAGCTATCTTAATTAACTTTATAAGTAAATACCTATTTTAATAGAAGTAGTTAGGTATTTACTTTACTAATATTAATTTGCTCCTAGGTCTTATTCTTAAGTAATATATTAATTTTAGCCTAAGCTACTTTCTAGAAGAGAATACTATATATATAGTTACTTAAATCTTTCTACTTTATTAGCTCTCTTAGTAAGTTATCTCTATATAGCCTTAGTTTAACTACTTAAGCTTTTATTAACTTTACCTAAGCTTTTACTATTCTAATTCTATAGAACGCCGCGTAGATTACTAAGTATACTATCGCGAGCGCTCTTAATACTTATTTCTTAAATAAATACTATATAAGCTTATTATTTACTATTCTATTATTTAGATAGTATAATATATAAGTACTTAATTTCCCTTTCTTTAATAAGCTCTCTAGGTCCTCTCTACGTTACCTATAGCTTAACTTTATTAGTAGACTATAATCTTACTATTATCTTATTATTACTTATCTCTAAGTAGAGTTTACTATATTATTAAGAGCTATAGAAGGTATAGGTCCTAAATAAGTAGTAGCCTAGAGAGTAACTAGTACTTACTCTCTCTAAATACTTAGTGTTAGCCTAGGTTATATAGTGTTTTCTAAGATATTTAATAAGCCTTCTTCTCTAAATAGTTATACTTTCTAGAAGCTTTTATAGTCTTTAGCCTTATTAGCTTTTAATAGCTAGTAAGCTTTAAGCTCTAGTATTTACTTTAGAGTTTAAAGTCTAATATTACTTTCTAAATTTACTTAGATTTCTAGTAGTCTACTAGCTATACTTCTTACCTAAGTAGGTAATTAATTATATAAGTTTTTACGTTTTAGCTAGCCTACTAGTTTACGAGCTTCTTATATACTCTTATCTCTTAGCTTACTTACTAAGTTCCCTTCTACTATTAGTACCTTCTAACTATTTACTACTACTTAGAGCTAATTAAAAATATCTTTATATACTTTACTAGCGTTCTATAGCTTATTTTTATATAATATATCTACTACTTTCTATATCTAAACTCTATTAGGCTCGTTTATAAGAGGCTTACTATTCTATAGAATAAGCTCTTATTAAAAGTAATATTATATATTATAATAACTTAGTCTAATTTAGGTATCTATATTCTATAGATATTAGATACTCTATATCTTACTAGATATCTAATATATCTCCTTAGGCTTACTTTAAAGCTCTATTTATTCTAGCTTACTACTTAATCTTTATTTAAAGGATAAGCTTAGTAGCTATAGGCGTAAACGCTACTCTAATTAGGCTAAAGATCTACTGTTATAGCTTATACTAGCCTTAGTTTATAGTACTTAAAGTATCTATAAAACTACTTATTAAGTACTATATTTAGTACCTATAACTTATAAGTATATAATAGGCTTATATTTTAGAGCTAGGTTACTATATCTATAATTCTAGCTATAGCTTAGGTAGTAAGTTTACGCTTATTCTTATTTTAATTAATTTAAGAATAAGCTCTTATAGCCTATTTAGCTCTACTATTTAGCTATATATATAGACTAGAGAGCTTTCTATAGTTATCTTATATTTAGCTACTTATATCTAAACCTTAATATTCCCCTCTAAAAGAGCGTTATAACGTTGTTATCTTATATAATTATAGTAATTATAAGTCTATACTTTACGTATATTATACTCTTAAAGTTTTTAAAGACTCTTATTATCTTATTAAGTATTTTAGCTTAGAGAGAGTAAGTATAGAGTTTTCTACTAAAGTTATACTTAATAAGGAGTATCTAGAGCTTACTAGACTTTTCCTTTAGTATATTAAATAGATTTTATAAGATTCTCTAGTATAGTCTTAGAGAACGCTTACGTAGTTACTTAGATATAACTTACTATACGTATATTATAGTATAATACTTATATTAGAGCGTAGAATCTCTTTAATTTTTATATTTTAGGCTAACTTAACTAGTGCTTTAAGAGCTTCTACGCTAAAATACTCTACCTTTAAGTACTAAAGCTTAGCTAAGTTAGATCTTAGGAATATAGTCTATAAGTAATTTTAGTAATTATTATATATTACGCTTATTATAGTTAGATAGAGTATAAGTAGCTTATATTTAATAAAGATAAAGTTATACTTACGTATAAGCTTAGCGAGTATAATATTCTACTCTAAGGTCTCTATTCTAAGTATTATATCTAGTCCTAGGTACTATAATTCTACTTAGTCTAGATAAGCTTCTAATATAATATTTATATAAAAACGTTCTATAACTACTATATCTCTAAGTATTAAGTTCTTAGTTCTTTCTCTTTATACTCTATTAAGTATTAATTAGATATAACGAGTCTCTTTTCTAAGAATTAGAAAAAACTAAGTTCCTACCTCTATATAGTTAATACTACTTACTTTTATAAATAATCTAGATTTAATAAGCTATAGATTATTTACTAGATAGATAGTAGCTTTATTATTTAGTATAGTACTCTCTAAAAGTAGATAAGCGTTAAAATCTATAGTAGAGTAGACGCTAGGTAAGTAACTTTTAGTAAGTATTATTAGATTAATAAGTACTACTTAGATAATACTAGGGTATTTAGCTATATTTAGTCTTTCTATTAAGCTAAGCTTTAGTATAACTTATTCTTTTTTAGCTAGAGCTTTCTTAAGTCTCTTATATTTTATATTATTAAGAGCTACTAGAATTTTATTACTCTCTTCCCTACTTAACGTAAAGAGTTTACCTATAAGTATAGATTAAAGCTTTTTATAGTCTATAGTTAACTATTTATAAGCTTTTCTATAAGAGTAAGTCTTCTTATTATTTAATTATTTTAAGTTCTTAGGTCCTATTAGTCTAAGTAAGCTTCTAAAGGTAGTAAATACTCTATTATTAGTTATAGATTAAAGTCCGTGTTTCTAGAGTAATGCTAAGAAAATATAAGTTACTTACTATAAAGTAAGTTATTTAGAAGTTTAACTAAGTACTAATTACTAAATTATTATCTAGTATATATTATATCCTACTTTAGTGTAAGTTTTAGGGTAATTATATCTAGATAATCTTAGATAGTAAGTGTCCTTTCTACCTCTAAAAGCTTATAAGCTCTTGCTTTTAAAAAAAGATAAAGCTACTTTTACTACTACTTCTTAGCGTTCTAGCGTTTTTATTTAGCTTATTAGAGATAATCTCTATACTAAGAGCGTATAAAATTCTTAGTACTCTAATTAGTTAGAGCTATCTTATTCCTTAGCTTAATAATAGAGCTTATAGAGTTAACTTTTTATTCTCTATAAGCGTTATTATTATTAGGGTAAGTATTACCTAGTTAACTATTTAGTTTACTTAGTTCTAGAGGTGTATTAGTTAGTTAACTATAGTAGTATACTTAGATAAGAGTGCTTAATACTTTATTAGTTTAAGTAAGTACTTTATTATAATACTCTCTTCTAAGAGACTCTTATCTAGAGAGGGAAGATCTAGCTCTCTATTATTAATAGATAGAGCTTCTTCTCTATCTAAGTCGACTTAATCCTATACGCCTTTAGTAAGCGTATAGAATTTAAATTATATAAACTAGGCTAGCTATTAGGATCGCTTAGTAAGGGAAATGCTCGCCTTTATAAGTATTAGGTTAGTTATTATAGGTTAAGGTATTAATTAGAGATAAATAAAGCTCTTATTCTTATAGGTGCGTCTTATAATAATAAAATAGTAAAACTACTTATTTTATTAAAGCGCTAGGCTTATAACTATTACAAGAAGGAGCTTTAGAATATTTAAGAGATAAATTATTATTCTATCTAAGTAAGTAGAAAGGCTCCCTTTTATGCTCGCAGAGAGCATCTCGCTAGTCTATATAGGAAATAGTGTCTTTAGAGTATAGAGCTTATATCGCTAGAGTAATACTGACTAATTAGAGCGTGAAGCTTATATATAAGAGCATCGTACTTACGACAATTAGCTATAGCTCTATAACTCTAGTATATATAAACGTATTATATAAAGAGCCTATAAAGAGAGTTAAAGAGATTATTACTTATAGAAAGTACGTAGTATAAGGATTAGAGCTTAAGCGAGCTCTCTATATTTACTAACTTATAACTCTAGCTATACTAGGTCTACTTAGGTAATTTATAGCTAATTATAAAGGCTTAAGTCTAATTTTTCTTTTTATTAACTAATCTTAAATATTACGCTAGATTTAATAGAGTAAGTAAGAAAAGAGTAATACTAAGAAAAGAGTAGCTAGCTTAGTAGTTCAGCTAGCTTAGTAGTAGATTACGTTATAAGCTAGTTACTTATTAAGATCTTACGATTATTAAAACTATTATAGTAGAAGTAGATGAAAACGTCCGTCTTGTTTAAGAATTATATAAATAACTAAGCTAGAATATTACTTTACGAAACTTTTTACTATCTAAGAGTATAAAACAAAGACTTAAAGAACTAACTTTTAAATAAAAAGTTAAAGTATTTCTATTACTATTTAAATTATAAACTAAAAAGCTATATAGTAAAATATATTGTCTCTAAGTAGAATTATACAAACTTCTAATAATAATTAGCTAAGTAAATTATAAACTCTAGTTACTATAAAGTATATATATCTACTCTATTTTTATAAGAAACTACTAGAACTAGTACTACTAAATACTAAGTTAGTAATAAATTATATTTTAAATTAACAAGTATATAGTTAAAGAGATTAAGAACCTATAAAAGAGTAGTTATTAGTAATAGTGCTTAGTTAAATATTTATAGCTAAAAAGCTATAATATATAGAAACTAAAATAGAATCTTATAAACTATAAGAACTAAGTATAAGAGTACTACTAAGAATATCTAAAGTAGTAAGTATTGTATTCTTAAAAAGATAAGAGTAATTAGTAGAGAAATTAGAAAAGTTAAGTTTAGCTTATAATCAGCCTAAATTAGCTAAAGGTTTAGATAGTAGTAGTTTAATTAAAGAAAGGTCTATACTAAAAATTACGTCTCTCTTAGCTTATACTTACGCCTAATTCTAAAAATTAAGGATGGTAAGATTCTAATATATATAAGAATACTCTCGTGCTTTAACTTTTAGAAGCTTTTAATAAAGTTATATTATCTCTATTACTATAGAAGCTTAATACTTTTTTATATAAGTAATCTCTAACTTTTTTAAGTACTTCTTTATCTAACCGATTTTACTTCTGTTTAGAAATAAATAGGCTATCCTCTACTTTTATAGATATATAACTAGTATAATGACTAGTAGTTATGTTAATACAATTATAAAAGTTCCTCTTATAATAACGCTAATAGTAAAATATTATCTCTAAACTCGTCTTTTTATATAATTAGTATTAGTGCGACGCTCTATAGATACATTTAGTTAGTAATTATAATAAGATAAAAAACCTTTAGGTATAATTAGAAATACGTAAAAGTTTAAAAGAATATTATATAATAAGTATACTAAGGCTTTATATATAACTGATATTATAAAGTATAGTAAAAAAATATCACTCTAAAGTATTAAGATAATAGCTCTAATAGGAGAGAGAGTATTAGAAATTAATACTAGATATCTTCTCTCGTTAAAGAGTATAAGGTTAATAGCTAACTATTATATAGTATAATAAGTTATAATTAATGCAAAGTATAGAGTATATAACTACTATTCTGTTAATATAGGGGGTTATACTGCTCTATAATCCTAGTCCGCACTAAGGCAAGTAGGACTAACGTTGTTAAGCCCGCGTTAGCTTATCTAGCGATATAATAGGGATAGTAGGTATATAGTAATAATAATCTAATTCTATATAAGTGATAGAATAACTAAGTATTAATCTAAGTAAGAGAAGAACTTATAAGAGTTACTATAATAAGTATATTAAGGGAATCCTCTATAACTATATACTTATTACTTAGTCTATTACTATTACTACTATTACGACTTAATCCTTATCCTACTTAATATTCTTAATAGTTACTATTATAGAAATACTACTATTATATACTAGCGCCTAATAGTTAGTTTTAGCGTAATATTAATTACGTAATCTATATACTCTACGCTAACTACTATTTTATAATTTATATAATAGTTAGCCTTTAACTTTATATTCTTTAACTAGAAGAGATATCTAGTATTTATTTATAATACTATCTCTTCTCTTAGGGCTATTATCTTAATACTCTAGAGTTATATTTTCCTATACTATAATCTATAATATAGGTTATATATAAGGCTTTAGTATACTTATTATATTATACGCTCTTATTTCTTTATACCTTTTTAACTATACCTAAGGTTCTATTATCTTATTATAATTATCTACTAAATTTAACTATAGAGCGTTACGCTCGCGCTATTTATATAAAGTAAAAGTCGCTTAAGATAGACTTCTATTATAAATATTATAAAAAGAAGAACCTTTAGTATTTTATAAAGATAACTACTAGTTATTATATAGGCTATATTTTAGTCTAGGTAGACTATAGTCTATTTATTTCTAAGGAAGAGTAAAAGTAGGTCTAGCTTAAGCGCGAGCGTAAAAAGCTAAAAGTAGCTTAAATAAAAGAGTATTAAGCTCTTACTACTACTAAGGCGTCTTATTTATATTATAAGCTTCTTTAGGTAAAAAGCTAGAAGTAAGCTTTTACTTATTACAACTTTACTATACTAGATTTTTAAAAGGAGGTAATATAATAGGCTAAAGGGAGTACTACTCTTAGTATAGACTTTCCTACTATTAAACTACTACTATTTAAACTTTTAGCTAATTTAGGCTAATTATAAACTAAGTATAACTTTTTTAATTTTTCTTTTAATTACTCTTTTCTCTTTAGGGATTTAATCTCTACTACTTTAGATATTCTTAGTAGTACTTTTATACTAATTCCTTATAGTTAATAAATTCTATTTTAGTTCTTACGTATTATAGCTCTCTAGCTATCCTTACTCTTTAACTAAGTACTTCTACTAATAACTATTTTACTATAAGTTCTTAATTTCTTTAACTTTATACTTATTATTTTTAAGTTTAATATCTATTACTAACTTAGTATTTAGTAGTACTAGTTCTAGTAGTTTCTTATAAAAGATAGGGTAGATATATATACTTAGTAGTAACTAGAGTTTATAAATTACTAGGCCTATTATCTCTAGAATTTTAAATAGTCTTATTTAGAGATTATTTAATTTTCTATATAGCCTTTTAGTTTTTAAGTTTTATTATAATAGAAAAACTTTATCTCTTTTTTTAAAGGTTAGTCTCTTAATTCTTTACTTATTTATACTCTTAGATATTATAAGGTTCCTCTAAGTAATATTCTAGCTTAGTTATTTATATAATTTTTATAAAAGGCGTGCTTTATTATCTACTTTTACTATAATACTTTTAATATCTTTTAGATCTTAATAAGTAACTAGCTTATATCTATAGTTTATATAGTAAGGTAACTACTTTATTATTATAGATTTTATACTATTATAAGCTAGTTATACTATTAGTAGAAGTTTAATCTAGTTATCTTATAGCTTATTAGCGTATATCTTTAAGTACTATTCTAATATTTAGTTTATTCTCTCTATTTAGCTATCTATTTCTAAGTAAAAGCTTATAAAAAGCTTCTTTTTTATACCTAACTTTACTAGGAATATACTCTAGTATTTAGAAGTAAATAGTTTATTATAGTTTATAATAAACTCTTTTAGTATTCTATATTTTAAGATAAGTGCCTTTATAACTTTATAGGTATACTCTTCTACTATAATTTATTTCTTAGTTAGTATAAACTTTACTACCTTAGTTAATTAGTCTATAATTACTAAGATAGTATTATAAAGCTAGGTAGATTCTAGTTCTAATAAAATTAGGAGCTTTACTATAAAGTTTATTATTATACTTATCTATAGTTATTATAGTAGCCTTAAGAGCTATAATAGGCTATAGGGCTAATATCCCTTAGGCTTATTTTAATAATTTATAAAATAGTAGCCTAAAATATTCTATACCTACGTTTATAAACGTAGTATTATAAATTTCTTTACTAATCTTCTAACTATTTCTTCTACTTCTATATACTTATACTCTAAGGACTTATATAGTTCTATAATAAGATTCTTCCTTATATAAGAGTATATATATCTAGTTCTTTTAGATTATATCTTAGTACTCTTTCTTATTTTATAGTAAGTTATTATAACTTATACTACTTAGGTCTAGTTACTAGCTAGCAGCCTTCTACTACTACTATATTTATAATATTATAACCTATTATTCTAGCTTAGCTATTCTAGCTAATTCTAGCTAGTTATACTTTAGGCTACTATTAGGTATCTATTTAAGTACTATATTATATAATTTCTTATTACCTTCTTCTTATAAGTTAGATTTTTAGCTTAGGGCGTCTATAGCTCTATTAAGTAATCTAGCTCTATAAGTAATCTTAAAGTTAAACTAAAAGAGTATCTTAGCCTATTAGACTTATCTTCTATTAAGTTTCTTTATTATTATAAACTTATTAAGTTCTAATAATTAGAAAATATATTAATCTAATATAGAAGTCCTAGTAAATAGACTTTTTATTATTTAAAGGTATTAACTACTCTTAGTAGTTCTTTATTATAAATATTATAATTAAGTTCTACTCTAGAGAGCTTTCTAGAATAGTAGAATACTAGTCTTTATTTTTTATCTTTACTTTACTATAATAATATAGCGCTAAGAGCGTAATCTAATATATTAGTCTTAACTTGCGTTTTATATTTTAGGTTATATATTTCTAGTACTAAGGCTTTAAGAAATATCTACTTTAGTTATTTAAAAGCCTCTTAGTATTTCCTTTTCTATTTAAACTTTATATCTTTCTTTATAATCTCTATAAAGAGTGCTATAATCTAAGAGTAGTTTCTAATAAACTTTCTATAAAAGTTTGCAAATCCTAAGAAGAATTAAACGTCCTTAACTATCTTAGGTATTAGCTATTTCTATATAGTCTAGATTTTCTTTAAATTTATTATAACGCCCTCTATTAAGATAATAAACCTTAGAAACTCTATTTTCTATATATAAATTTATACTTCTTAAGTTATAAGTATAACTTATAGTTCTTAAGCTTCTAAAGTACCTTCTTAATAAGTTTAATATATTTTTTAAGCATTCCCTTAGAATATACTAGTATATTATTTAAGTACGCTAGTATAAAGATTTCTAAGTACTTATAGAGTATCTTATTAATAACTAATTAAATAGTTACTAGCGCGTTTATTAATCTAAATAGTATAACTATATACTTAAATAGTCTATATTTTATTTTAAAAGCTATTTTCTACTTATATCCTTTAGTAATTTAATATAGTAAAATCCTTTCTAAATATTAAATTATATAAACTACTTAGCTCTCTAGATCTAATCTATAAGCTCTATTATTAGTAGTAAGAGATATTAATTCTTAATTATTACGCTATTTAACCTTCTAAAGTTAATATATAGTTACTACTTTCTATTAGGCTTCTTTATAAATAGTATTAGCGAGGCTATCTAGCTACTACTCTTATAAATAAATCTCTTTTTAGATTTTTTTTAATATACTCTTATAGCTTAGCTTTATACTTAGGCGTAACTAAGTATATTAGACTTAGGATAAGCTTAGTACTATCTTTAATAAAAATCTTATAATTCTATTCTTAGTATTCTACTAACTTATTTACTTCTATTTCTTAAATAGTTCTCTAAACTTATTTATTCTATACTCTTCTAGTATATTTAGTAGTACTAGTCTTTCCTTTATAGTCGCGACCTTTTATTTTAAATAACTTCTATCTTCTAAAAGTCTTTCTAATATATTCTTATAATCTTATAAAGTTAGATTATACTAATCCTTTTATTCTAAGGTAAGCTCTAGATTATTAGGCCTATCTTTTTTTATACTTTAGTAACCTTACGCGTAGGTTCTTAGCTAAGTATTCTTTTTTATAGCTAATTAATAGCTAAGTTACTTAATTAACTAATTATAGCTAATTAATATATCTTCTTCTCTAAGATTTAAATATTAATATTTATTTAGTCCCTATCTCTACTACGTCTAGTAATACTAGTTAGGTCTCTAGTCTAATTACGCCGCCTCTATATATTATAGTTTTTATTAGCTAATACTACTTATACTAGTTAGTTCTTAACCTAGTATAGTATATTATATCTTTTTATAGCTTAGAATAAGATAACTATCTATATAGTACTACTATTTATAGTCGCTATAATTTTATATCTATATATGTTAACCTCTACTCTTAACCTAAGAGTCTACGGCTTTAGGTTCTATATATTATAAAGGGTTATTTTAAGATTACCTATACTAGCCTAACCTTATCTTTAGTAGTATCTTAGTTTTTTAACTTACTTTACTTTCTAGATTATTTCTTTAGAAAGGAGCCTATATTAGACTTTATATCTAAATATATTAGGTAATATTATTATAATAAAAGGTCTAGTATATAAGCTTATACTATACTAGTACTATTTTTTAGGTTTTATAAAGGTAATATACTTCTACTAAGTATTCTTTATCTTTTAGATTTAGGTAGTAGTAATTATCCTTTTATCTTCTAGATTATTCTTTTTATATAAGTAGTAGTTATACCTATTTTTATAGTTAAATAAGTATAGGTTCTTATATTGCTCTTCTAGTAGTAGAAAGTTATTCTAATTTCCCTACTATTTTAAAAGTTCTAGCTTCTTATATATATAGTAGGCTTTTATCTAATATTTTTTATTAAAAAGCGTCTTATACTATTTATTATTTATCTACTATTTAATAGTCCTGCGTTATTCTTTATAGAACTTATATCTTAGCTTATATTTAGTCTAGTACGTAGCTTAATACTTTTTAGTCTTCTATTCTAATATGCTAGAGGCTATAGGTTATTATTTTATACTTTTAGGTCCTTAAAATATAGTTACTCTAGTATAGCTTAGTATACTATTTTCTTAGCTTTAGAGCTAGTAATAGTAATTTATCTCTTCTAATAGTAATTTATAGCTATATTTCTTCTTTTCTATATACTTAATACCTATATTCTACTAACTTTTATCTTACTTTAGTACTAGTTACTAACTAGTTTATAAGCGTAGTTTTATCCTATAATATTATATTAGGTACCTTTTTTACCTAGAGTATAAGCTTATAGGCCTTATTACCTAGTATCTAAGCTTTATATATAAGTCTATATTACTAATATTATTATTTAGTAATTATATAGTACGTAGGTAGAGTATACTATATTAAACTATTTTAATTCTAACAGCTTCTTATTTTTTAGTATTCTTTTTTAAGTAGTCTTTATAGAAGTCTCTAACTTTACTATATTATAGAGATACTTTCTTATTATAGCGTTTCTAGCGCTTTTCTTTAGATAGTCTATCTAGACGTCTTTCTTAAGTCTTTTATCCTTAAATTATTTCTATACTTTATTAGTTATAATAATATCTTCTTCTTTATTAACTTTAATTTATTATTAGTATTTCTTTATATTAGAGGCTAAGAAAGTATTTTTTTTACTCTATTCTCTCCTATAGATAGTTATTAATTTAGATAACTAGTTCTATAAGTAAATATAAATCTCTTAGCTTATTATAGTATACTAGGCTATCTTTAATTATTTCTTTTAAACTATTCTTAAATACTATTTAGAGTATAGTATTATCCTAGTTAATTTATAACTATAGCTCTTTAAACTTAGCTATATATATTAATACTAATTTAGTTTACTATTAGTAAATAATTACTTTCTCTACTTAGTTCTCTATATCTACTTTACTAAAGATATATCTTATTTTATCTTTAAAGTTAGTCTAACTTAAAATAGAGTTTAAGTTTTTTTCTTTTCTTCTTCTATAGCTAGGTTATAGAGGTAATTTTTAATATATAGCTATATTTAGCTAGCTACTTTCCTTTTTATATATACTTACTATAAGAATCTTTTCCTAATTATTAGGTACTTTATTATACTTATAGTATAAGTTAATATTAGTAAGAAATATATAAAGTTTTAATCTTCTACCTTTATACTTTTTTAGTATAGCTATCTTAAGCTTATATAGCGCTTATAGTTTCTTATTTAGCGTAGCTATTAGCTAAGCTATTAGCTAATTAATAGTTTATATTAAAGCTATTATTTATTTTACTAAGTTCGCGATTATTATTTAAGATTATTTATAGTTTCTTATAGGTACTAGCCTAAGTCTAGAGTCTATTTTTTAGTCTCTAACTTAGTATTTTAGTCTAGTATTTTATTATCTAAGGGTAGAGCTTAGCTAGCCTTATAGCTTATTATAGTAGAGTTTCTATTAACTAATATATTTCTAATTTTACTTAAATAACTTACTAAAAATACCTTCTTAAAGGTCTATAGGTAGTTAAAGTATTAATATAGAGGGTTTAACTACTCTATAATCTTAGTCCGCACTAAAGTAGGTAAAACTAATATTATTAAGCCTACGTTAGCTTATCTAGTAATATAATAGAGATAGTAGGTATTTAATAATAATAATCTAATTCTATATAAGCGATAGAATAACTAAGTATTAATCTAAGTAAGAGAAGAATTTATAAGAGTTAACTATAATAAGTATATTAAAGAATCCTCTATACTATATACTTATTACCTAGTCTATTACTATTACTACTATTATAACTTAATCCTTATCCTACCTAATATTCCTAATAGCTACTATTATATAAATACTACTATTATTACTAGCGCCTAATAGTTAGTTTTAGCGTAATATTAATTATATAATCCGTGCACTCCGCGCTAATTACTATTTTGCGATTCGTACAATAGTTAGCCTTTAACCTCGCATCCTTTAACTAGAGGAGATATCTAGTGTTTGTTCGTAACATATTCTTCTACGGGTTAGTATCCCGCTAAGGAAGACTAGTATAAAGATTTAAATTGTTAGCTATTCTAACTATTTTATAAAAAATATATCTAAAAAAATATATAGAATAGTAATAGGTTAGGTAATAAGGATATAGTTATAGAGAACTCCCTTAATATACCTATTATAAATAACCTATCTTATAGTTTAACACTTACTTAGTTTAATATTTAACGTTATTCTATATTAATATAGATATTAGATTAAAGTACGATAGTAGAGAAGGGTAGCGTATAGATACTAGGTGCGCTAGTATAACCTAGTAACTATAATAGCTAATTAGAGCATAGAGACTCTTACTATCTAGGTATACTTAGTATAGTATACACGTGGATAATATATAATGTTATTAATATTATCAATTATACCTTTTATCTAGATTGCTATTAATAGTATATATCTAATAATTAAGAGTCTTACTATCTTTATATACTTACTAAAATAACTATCTTAACTATATATAACAGCGCTAGATCTAGATGCTAATCTAGGCTAGTTGCTACCTAGTAATTACAATATAGTCGCCTAGCTTAAGGAAAATGCTAACTTAGCTACTAAGCCTACGCAAGGCTATAAGCGTAGTTACTAACTACTACTACTAATATTATAATATTACTATATTAAACGCTTATAGGTACTATAAGCTTAATTATAATGCGTATAATAGAAGATACCTTCTTAAACCTATAATACTCTTATAGTTTATACTATATTACTTATACCCCTATAGTCCTCCTAGCTTATAATAACTTATAATATCTAATACCTATTTACTTATTAACTCCTCGCGATACTATTAAATAACTTACTAACTACTCTACTAAATGCCTTATAAAGTTAGCTTTGTCTTATATATATAAAGGACTTTATAGAGCGCCTCTTATCGCTCTAATAACCTAAGGAATTCTTTATTATCTATTAATAGAGACTTATAGTTGTTTAGTTTACCCTTTAGCTTACCTATCTTCTTATAGAGAAACTCTACTATTTTCTAATACTTCTATATATTCTCGCCCCTATCTATATAAATAGTTAGTATATAATATACTTACTATCGCTATTACTATTACGCACCTTAAATACTTATATATAGTCTACTTTATATAGCTAAAGCTATTATCTTTTTTTAACTTATTTAACTAAGTATTAAGCCCTACTTTTAATTTGTTTTGCTAAGCTTCTTATAAGTCTAGATCTACGTAGTTAATATACTTACTTATACTAGTAAGCTAGTATTTATCTTTATTAAGTATATATTCTAATTATTTATAGCGGTAATATATAAATAAAGATAGACTTAATAAACTCCCCTTTAGTACTTCTTATATACTAAGCCTATAGCCTTTACTACTATATAATTAATAAATATAAAACTATATTAGCTCTTTAAGCGCCTTTCGCCCTTGAGCCTACTAAACTTAACTAAATAAACTACCTTTTAACTCTACGTTAACTCTAGTATTACGCCCTATACCTATTAACTCTACTATTTCTACAAACTCGCATATTTTATCGTCGCCGCATAGCCCTTACCTCTTCTAAGAACTATATATAATATTATAGTTAACGTATTCTACTACTAAGCCAGCTAGACTACTAAGCCGGCTACTTTTTCTTAGCATCGCGAATACTACGTACGAACTATAATACTATCTTAAAATAACTCTTACTTATTATATAAAGAAAGTAGAATTAATCTTACTCTTTAGGCCTATAACCTAGGCTAATTTAAGGGCCGATAACACGCTGCTATAGCCTTTAGCGTATAATATTAGTAGCTCTCTAATTAGCTTAATAAAATTAAGTATTAAGCTTAAGTACTACTAAACTATTAGAAATTCTCTTCTAGAGAAGAGTAAACTATTATATAATATATCTTTAACCTAGACGTATAAGGATTTACCCCCTAGCTTTATAATTAGTAGATATAGCTAATAAGCTATTAGCTATATATAGTAGGATACTTATTAGTAAAGATTAGCCTAAGTAGTTTATTTTTTATATAAAGAAGCTTAAAATAGCTTCTAATTAAGTAAAGAATTACTAAAAAATACTTTAAAAAGACTTAGAGGTTATTAACACTTAGTTTAAGCTTATATAAGAGATAAAAGCTAAGTATAAAGTTCTTAATAATAATATTTATATCTTTAATAAGATAAGATTCTAGATAGGCGTTATTAGCTTAATAAGTAGTAACTAGCTTAGAGTGTTATATAAGGCTAACTATAATCTAGCTAAGTAATTATAAGTAAGTTATAGTTATATAGAGTATCTATACTACTAAATATATAACTTTACTCTTTATTATCTATAAAGGACGCGTCTATATCTTAGGATAGTATAAGGAGGCTTTACTATATATAACTAGAAGCTCTTAGTATCTAAGAATAACTAGATAAATAATATACTTAGTCTAAAGTAGTTAAAGCACTTTAATAAGTATATAAAGACGCGTTAAGTAGAATTATATAGGCTAATTATTAAGATAGCTATAAGAACTATCTTAACTAGAATTTAAGAACTACTATCTTCTATAAAAGATTCTAACTCTTTATATACCTACTTATTTATTATATATACTTTAGCTACTTAATATTGTATACTTTTTACTATTAAAGTAGTAGTACTCTTAATATATATAAGACTTAGCACGCTAATATATCTACTATATTAATAAGGAAGGCTTCCTTTCTACCTTTAAAGACATGTTTTTTAATATATATATATATAAGAACTATAAGAAGGCCTTTAAGGTAATAGGACTAGTTCCTATTAATATATAGAGAGTTCTTAATTACTTTAAAGTTTATTTTTATACGCTACTACTAGTAGCCTTACTAGAAACACTTTAGTAGTCTAAAATACTAAGTAATTATATAAATTTAGGTTATAATTAAGGCTTATAAGAGAATTCTTTATAATATTACTAATAAGCGCTTAAGAAGGCTTCTTAAAGCTTATTAAAGGAGCTAAGAAGATACTATATAAAAATATACTTATTAAAGCTTGCGTATAAGAGCTTAAAGAGTAAGTAGTAAAGTTAATAAGGTATAGAAAGTGTAAAAAAAAGCGAATTTAGATAGGTATTATAATAGCGTTTAGTATAGGCATATTATAAGTAGCTAAAAGTACTTCTACTACTTATATAATATCTAAGAAGAGTAGTAGTAGAAGTAGTTAAGAAAGAACGTAGCTAGCTAATAACGCTATAGTAACTATAAAAGGACTAAATATAACGCTTATACGTATTAGAAAGATATAGAAGAAGATTCTAAATCTAATATAGCTATATTATATAAATAATTTATAGAGAGTATAGTGTAATTTTATATTTTGTACGTAGTATTCGCGATGCTAAGATAAAGTGGCCGGCTTGGTAGTCTAGCCGGCTTAGTAGTAGAATACGTTATTCTATAAGATAATATAAACTATATATCTTAAGTTTTATAAATCTAGGCGTAATATATTATAAATAACGTTTAGAATAAAATTATCTTAGTATAAGATACTTATTATGTATAAGAACTAAAAGAATTTAGAGTTTCTTAGCTTATAAGCTACTAATCTATAGTAAAAATTCGTATACTAAAGTAAGTTACTAAATTAACCCTTATAGAATAGAGAAACTATAGAATAAATATAGACTACTATATACTATATATAGAATAGTATAAGTATAATAGATATTAATAAAATAAGTAATAGTTAAATATCCTTCTAATTATACGCCTAATTTAGTTAATAGTTACGCTATACTTCTATTAAACCTACTACTTTCTAAGTAAGCTACTACGTACTTAGCTAATAAACCTTAAGTATACTATTAGACTTAGTAACCTCTTTAAAATAGAGTAAGTTCGAGACTACTACTTAGTAGCTCTTAAACTAATAATAACTATAAGCGAATGAAATATTTAGCTTTAAAAATATAAGTAAGCTACTATAAAAGCTAAAAGGAATAAAGTTTTAGAAACTAGCTTAGTTAATATGATTATAAAAGACTTTATAGTCTTTATTTACAAAATAGCCCTTATATTGACTATGAACTTCTATATTAATAAAAGAGTAAAGTAAAGAATAACGTATAAAAAGATAATAATTTATGTCTAAAAGTATATAATAATATACTATTTTCTTAGAGTAAAGAAGTATAAAGTAGCTTTTATAGCTTATAATAATAGTAGATCTAATTATAAGAATAGAACCCTCGTTCTTACGTACTAGTCCTATATAGTCTTAGAGTATAGACTAGTCCTAATCAGGCCTAGTATATACGCGAGCTACTATAGGCTTAGACTCTACTTCTCTTACTATATAGAGTAGACTTTCTCCCTTCTTAGAGAGGTTATCTACTATTATCTTTACTTCTAAATCTAATAGTTATCTAACTAATCTAGTCTTCTATACCTAATAGTTACTTTATATAATAGTACACTTTATTACTAAATTAGCTTATCTATAAGCTTCTAGCCTAGATAAAAGTATATAGTTCTTACGCGCTTTTAGTTATAATATATATTATTCTTTAGTTACTACCTCTTTACTAAGTAAGCGCTATTTAGATAAAAAAAAAGCCTAAAATTCTAAATTTAGTAATAGATTTTACTATCTTAATAGCTAAAAGGCTAACTTATTTAAAAAGAGAGTAAATTTCAGCTAGTAGTATTTAATTTAGACTCTACCTAGAAAGATAGCAAACTACTATATAATCGCTTTTCACTATATAATAGCCTAAAGATATTGCTTTTTATAACACTTTTCTATAGCGCGCTAGTATTATATAAATATAGATTAAACGCTCTTAGAAAATAGACTCTTTACAAAAACTACTAAATATTTAGTATATACTACCTACCTCTAGTAATTAGGCTAAATACTATCTACTTTAAATACTTATAGTTTAGCTTAGAGGCTTATAGTCTACCTTAGAATAATAAATACTCTTATATACTTACTATGAAATCGCACTTAATATAGGTAACTCTGTACTTTTATATTAGTTACTCTCTCTATTTTTCCATAAAAAACGTAATTATATTATATAATATTAATAAAGATCTTTTTAACTTTTAGTTTACTAAATTATTAACTAAAAGATTTTATTAAGTACTTTTTAAGTATACTAAGAAATCTTTATTTTCTTCTATAACCATGTTTTCTACTATAAAGATAGATTAGCTTACTTTTTACTTTAGCTCCAAATTTTATAAATATAAATACAATACTTAGTTAGTATTTAAGATACTCTTTTAGCTAATATCTTAATTAAAAGTAGACTCTATAAAATTAAAGCCTAATACTCTCTATAAAAGAGACTAGTTATTTACTTCCTCTAATACTACTAATAAACTATCTAGTTTAATAGGTAAGCTATATATAGTAGAACCAGATAATAGAGCCTAAAGAACTAGTTATTATTATTGATATATTAGTTTACTATAGAGAATCTTTTAGCTTACTTATTATAATTAAATAAAAAACTATATACTACTCTATTTTAGCTACTTTATAAGAATAATACTTTAATTATTCTAATATTAGAAACTTTACGCTTAAATAATTTAATACTATAATTATTTACGTTATATACTGTAGCTAATAGGCTCTACTATAAGTAAATTTAGATTTAGAAAAAAATATATAATAATACTTAGAACCTCAGAGAATCTCTTAGTATTACTTAGAATTAAGTAGATAACTATACTAAAAATCTAAACTACTAAATAGAATTAGCCTAATTATAGAAAAACCTCTATACTTTTTATTAGCTAAGTATTAAGCTTTTATATATAAAGTTAATATTAAACTAAGCATCTACTTTTTAAATAGTTCTCTACTCTTTAGCTAACTATCTATAGGTACTCTCTCTACATAATTAGTAGGCCTATTTATACTAATATATATTTTAGACTATAAAGTACTTTATATTAAAATTATATTAAATAAGATTAGTATATAGTATATACTAAGGCTCTTTAAAAATACTTAATAATAAGTTCTATTTTAGTAAATAAAGACTTATTCTAATTCTTAATTTACTATAGTAATAGTTCTAAGCTATAGAGTTACTTTCTAAATACGCTATAAGTAAATAATAATATTATATAGCTTATAGTATTTGAATTAGAATTTAATAAGCTATACTACTTTATAATATAGCTACTTATAATCTAGTGTTTAAATGGTAAGCACTTCTAGTACTTAGAAGTATAGGTAAATAGTTTTTTCTCTTTTATTAATCGCTTAGCTATAATAATTTTAACTAATAAAAAAAGAATTTAGCTATAAATATAACTTAGATATAAAGTATATAATTATATTTTTATAATATTCTTAGAGATTCTAACTTATAAGTTATAGTAGATAAAGCTATTTATAACCTAACGTCTTGTTACTTTCTTCAATTTAATGATAATATAGAAAGAAAGGCCTAAAGCTACTTTTATTTAAACTTTATAGCTTTATTTTAGTTATATAATTTAAGCTTATAAGCTCTATAATAAGCTTTCTATACGTCTTTATAATAAGATAGCGTTTACTTTATCTACAATAAGAAATAGCTTAGGCTATAATAGTCTATTTAATACTATTTTAAACTTAGTAGCTTAATTAGAGTTTATAAACATTATAGAATATTTAGGTAAATAATAGAACTACTTTTACTCTTAGATAACTTTATATTACTTTTAGAAACTAGTAAAAAAAAGCTATTAACGTAAAAGTATAAAATACTTAAAAGAAATAGTATATATACTAAAAAGGGCTTTATAGAACTTGCTAGTAGCAAAAATACTTATATATTATAACTATAGTAAGTTTAGATAATTTATATAAGAATATTTAGAGTAAAAAAAGGTTTGAGAGTTAAAGCTCTCTAAAGATACCTAGTATATAACTATATATATAGAAAAATCTAAATTAAATTATAATAATATTAAGAAGTTAAGTTGTAATAGTATTAACTTATTAGAGGAAAAGTAACCTTAAAAACTAAGCTATCTTCTAAAGTCTCTACTAAGTTGTAAAAAAAAGCTTTAGTAGACTTCTTTACTAAACTTACTTTATATAATACTAAAACCATTCTTAGAAATATCTCTACTGAGATAATAGTAGTACTAATATACAAAAATCTTTCTTAATTTACATTTTACTCTTTTTTTAGGCTTTAGAATAATATTCTCTATATTATATATATTAGTAAAGAATAAACCTAACTCTAATTTTATCTTCCAATACTTTCTATAATAAGTTTAAATAATATAATTTATTAATCTATCTATACGAGTTATATATAAAGAATATAAAGAAGTATTAGTTAAAACTATTATAAAATATATTAAGTTCTATCTTAGATTAGATAATTATTTAGAGTATATAGTAGCCTATCTAGTTAAATATATAGCTTTTTTAACTTAGATCTAGGCTTTGAATAGAGGTAACTTTACGAGCTAACCCTAGACTATTATAATAAAAGATTTAAATTTTCTAATAACTATTAATTAAGTTACTACTAGCTTACTAGATCTACTCTAAAAATTATCTATCTTAAGAGTATAGGAAAGCCTAAAACCTCTACTAAACTTACTATAGAAAGTAATAACTTTAAGTTTTTTCTAATACTTTTACGCTTACTAGAAGTAAAAGAAGTATTTTAGGGAGTTATTAAAGTTATAGTAAAATACTAAAGCTATACTTTTTATATAATTTTAATTTAACTTTTAGAGGAACTAGGCCGCTTTAGAGTTCTTAGAAGAGGTAAGGGCTATACGGCGATAATAAAATGTGCGAGTTTATAGAAATAGTAGAGTTAACAAGTATAGAGCGTAATACTAGAGTTAACGTAGAGTTAAAAGGTAGTTTATTTAGTTAAGTTTAGTAGGCTAAAGGGCGGAGGGCGCTTAAAGGGCTAATATAGTTATATAGTTATTAATTTTATAGATATTAAATATATAGTAGCGAAGGCTATAGGCTATATAAGAAGCACTAGAGGGGAGTTTATTAAGTCTATATTTATTTATATTTACTACTATACACAATTAGAAATATACTTAATAAAGATAAATACTAGCTTACTAGTATAAGTAAGAATATTAACTACGTAGATCTAGACTTATAAGAAGCCTAGTAATATAAATTAAAAGTAGAGCCTAAATACCTAGTTAAATAGGTTAAAAAAAGATAATTACTTTAGCTATATAAAGTAGTCTACTTAAAAGTATTTAAAAGTATATAATAGCGATAGTAATAGTAAGTATATTATATACTAACTATTTATATAGATAGAGGCGAGAATATATAGAAGTATTAGAAAATAGTAGAGTTACTCTATAAAAAGATAGATAAGCTAGAGGGTAAACTAAATAACTATAATTCTCTATTAATAGATAATAAGAAATTCCTTAGGTTATTAGAGCGATAAGAGGCGCTATATAAAGTCCTTTATATATATAAGATAAAGCTAACTTTATAAGTTATTAGTAGAGTAGTTAGTAAGTTATTTAATAGTATTATAAGGAGTTAATAGGCTAATAGGTATTAGATATTATAAGAGGTTATAGGCTAAAGAGACTATAAAGGTATAAGCTATATAGTATAAACTATAATAGTATTATAAGTTTAAGGAGGTATCTTCTATAGTATATATTATAATTAAGCTTATACTACCTATAAGCGTATAATATAGTAATATCGTAATATTAGTAGTAGTAGTTAGTAACTATACTTATAGCCTTGCGTAGGCTTTGCGGCTAAGTTAGCATTTTTCTTAAGCTAGGCGACTATATCGCAATTACTAGGTAGTAACTAGCCTAGATTAGTATCTAGATCTAGCGCCGCGCTTTAGAGTTAAATAAGTAATAGTAAATTAAGATTTTAAAAAGTTTATAAATAAAAATTTAAAAACTACTATTAAAGAAACTCTTATACTTTAGTTATTTTAGAAATACTTTAGCTATATTTCTATATTTAATAAAGCTACTATAGAAAAGCTCTCTAAATATTCCAAATTTAACAATTATATAGAGCTAAACTAAATGCTAAAATTATAAATTTACTAGCTTAAGTTATTATTAAGCTAGTAGCTAAAGGCTATTAGACGCTATATTAAAAATATAAAAATTATAAGCTTTATTAAATACTATAACTTCTTAATCTATAACATACTACTTATTATTACTAAACTAAGAGGTAGCTTACGCGTCTATATAATTACTAAAACTTGAATAAAGTTATAGTTAAAAACTAATAGTTTATTCTTTTTTTTTAGAAAACTCTAGCTAAGTTACATAAGGCTACTATCTTTTAAAGTTTAATATTACATACTTTTATAAGATTTATATAATACTAGAGTCTAAATAGCTTATAGCTTTTACTATCTACTATAGTATATATTAGTAGAAAGTTATACTATTTAGCCTCTATAATATACCTACTTTCTTTTAGTATATAATTAATAGTACTTTATTTAAGTACCTAGATTAGTTCTATACTACTAATTAAAATAATATTTTAGATTACTTTTAATCTAAATTAGCCTATATTTGCTATATTAAGAAAGTTTTATCTTAGCTTATAGCGCTAGATCTAGATACCGATCTAGGCTAGTTACCACCTAGTAATTGCGATATAGTTACCTAGCTTAAGAAAAATACTAACTTAGCCGCTAAGCCTACGTAAGGCTATAAGCATAGTTATTAACTACTACTACTAATATTACAATATTACTATATTAAACGCTTATAGGTAGTATAAGCTTAATTATAACGCGTACTATAGAAGATACCTCTTTAAATCTATAATACTCCTATAGCTTATACTATACGGCTTATACTTCTATAGTCTCTCTAGCCTATAACTCTTATAATACCTAATACTTATTAGCCTATTAACTTCTTACAATACTATTAAATAACTTACTAACTACTCTACTTAATACCTAATAAAGTTAGTTTCGTATTACGTATATAAAGAACTTTATATAGCGTCTCTTATTACTCTAATAACTTAAGAAATTCTTTATTATCTATTAATAGAGGCTAATAGTTATTTAGTTTACGCTCTAGCTTACCTATCTTCTTATAAAGCGACTTTACTATTTCCTAATACTTCTACACATTCTCGCCCCTATCTATACAAATTAGCATATAATATACTCGCTATCGCTATCGCTATTACGCACCTTTAAATACTTTTAAGTAGACCGCTTTATATAGCTCTATTATTACATTTTAACCAATTTAACTAGAAAATTAGGCTCTACTTTTAATTTATTTCGCCGCGCTTCTTACAAGTCTAGATCTATATAGTCGATATACTTACTTATACTAGTAAGCTAGTTTTTATTTTTATTAAGCATATTTTCTAATAATTTATAGTAGTAATATATAAATAAAGATAGACTTAATAAACTCCCCTCTAGTACTTCTTATATACTAAGCCTATAGCCTTCGCTACTACATAATTAATAACTATATAACCGTATTAGCCCTTTAAGCGCCCTCCGCCCTTTAGCCTACTAAACTTAACTAAATAAACTACTTTTTAACTCTACATTAACTCTAGTATTACGCCCTACACCTATTAACTCTACTATTTCCATAAACTCGCACAGTTTATCGTCGCCGCATAGCCCTCACCTCTTCTATCTTAGCTTAAAGACTAAAGTTTCTATATTAACCTTTATATATCTTTATTTTACTATATAAAAGTAAAGTTCTTAAGTATAATTATAATAGATAAGAGAATTAAAATAAATCTAAATAAGATATTAGCTATTTATAAATAAAATAACCTAAACATTATACAAAAATTACTAGTATTTCTTAGCAATACTAAATTTAATTAATAATTCATTAAGAGCTATTCTACTAAAGCCCTTCCTTTATAAAGTAAATCTATATAAAAGTTATTCTTAATAAAAATCGCTAAAGTAAAGCCTATATAATATATAAGCTACTAAAATAGAACTTTAACTATAATATTGTATTCTAATTATTAAAAAAATAATATTTTACTATAATATATACTATAGTACTATAACTTAGAGAAGCTTATACTAATTTTTAAAGATTTTTTGGAATAGGTATATAGTAATATAAGAAAAAAAAAATATATAAAGTATTTAATATTTTATTACTATTTTCTTAAAGAAGTACTTTACTATAATATATACTTTATAGTATTTATAACTTTAAACGTATAAGTATTATGTAAGTATATAAAGAATAGAAACTAGAGCTTATAGGCTGTAGCTATTAAATAAGTATTAGTATAAACTATAAGAAATTAGAGTACTTCATAAGTTTAAAATCACTAATATACTAATAACCGTACTAATTTATTTTTCTATCTTAATTTAATTATAATATCTTATAAGCACTAAGAGAATAAAATAGAGAAGTAGATACTTTTAGTAGGCATTTATAAAATAAGCCTATAAATCCTTAGACTTTTAGTTTATAAATATAAAGGTTATTCTTAGTTTTAAAGGTTTCTTTTAAGTATATAACTAGTAGTTGAAATAGTACTTTATATACTATTTATATTTTAAACTTTTAGCCTTATAAGATTTTACTTAAATAGTAGCGTCTTTATAGATTTCTCTTTAAATTAGTATATAATTGCGACACAGTCGCCTAGCTCAAGAAAAATGCTAACTTAGCCGCTAAGCCTACGTAAGGCCGTAAGCGCAGTTACTAACTACTACTACTAAGATTATAATATTACTATATTAAACGCTTACGGGTAGTATAAGCTTAATTATAACGCGCACTATAGAAGATACCTCCTTAAACCTATAATACTCTTATAGTTTATACTATACGGCTTATACCCCTATAGTCCCCCTAGCCTATAACTCCTTATAATATCTAATACCTAGTAGCCTATTAACTCTTTATAATACTATTAAATAACTTACTAACTACTCTACTAAATACCTTATAAAGTTAGCTTTATCTTACGTATACGAAAGACTTATATAGCGCCTCCTATCGCTCTAATAACCTAAGAAATTCCTTATTATCTATTAATAAAGACTTATAGTAATTTAGTTTACTCTCTAGCTAACCTATCTTTCTATAAAGTAACTCTACTATTTCCTAATACTTCTATATATTCTCGCCTTATCTATATAAATTAGTATATAATATACTCGCTATTACTATTACTATTACGCACCTTTAAATACTTTTAAGTAGACTACTTTATATAGCTAAAGCTATTATCTCTTTTTAACCTATTTAACTAAGTAATTAGGCTCTACTTTAATTTATTTTGCTAGGCTTCTTATAAGTCTAGATCTATATAGTTAATATACTTACTTATACTAGCAAGCTAGTATTTATCTTTATTAAGTATGTTTCTAATTATTTATAGTAGTAATATATAAATAAAGATAGACTTAATAAACTCCCCTCTAGTGCTTCTTATATACTAAGCCTATAGCCTTCGCTACTATATAATTAACGACTATATAACTATATTAGCTCTTTAAGCGCCCTCCGCCCTTAGCTTACTAAACTTAATAAAATAAACTACCTTTTAACTCTACGTTAACTCTAGTATTTCGCCCTGCACCCGTTAACTCTACTATTTCTACAAACTCGCACATTTCATCGTCGCCGCATAGCTCTTACCTCTTCTAGTATATAATTTAGCCTTTTAGTACTATTAGAGCTAGATTCTAATCTATTTAATCGTAAACTAAACCTAATATTACTTTTCTATAATTAAGACTTTAGACTTATAGAAGAAATAGTTATAATAGCTTATTAAAATAACTTTATAGCTATTAAAGCTTTTATAGCTATTAATACTAGTAACCTTAATCTTTTTTAGTAGTTAATAAGAATAGGTACTATATAAGTATAGTAGAACTTATATTTTTAGGTAAAGAAAATAACTAGCGTGTATTATAGATTATATATAGCTATATATCTCTAATATTACCTATTTATATTACAGAATCTTTAACTTATACAATAATAATAAAATTATAAGCTATAAGGGCCTTTATATAATACTATATCTAATATATAAGCGCTATAACTAGCCTTGAATACTATAATTTATTATAATATACTATAAAGCTTATATAGTATATAAGCGTACTAAATTATTAAGATAGTAAATATAGATATTTATCGCTACTACTAATTCTATACTCTTAATAGAGTAACCTAATAGTAGACTATATCTAAGACCTTCTTCTATCTTAGTATAAAAACTATAAATATAGAAATATTTTAGACATAATTAGCTACTTTAGTCAATACTACTACTTCTTTCTAATATAAAGTTAGATAGTAGTAGAAATAGCTAGTTATTATATAGATATCTTTTAGTACTATAGACTATCTATTAGTATTATATTAGACTATAGCTCCAATTTATTACCTCTTTTTATAAGTAACTATATAAGAGGCTTTATATTTAAAGAAAGTTATTAACTATATACTACTTATAAACAAATAGCTAAATAGAATATATAAACTAATTTCTTAAAATATTTCTACGCTAGTTTATTAACTATATATATAATAACTAAGAAGCGTAGCTGTCTATTACTAAATTTAAAGTCAATAATACTATTAGTTAAGTACAAAAATAGCTTTATTTTTAACTTACTAAAGATATTACTCTTAAAGTAGTATTTACTTCTAAAAGAATATTAAAATAAACTTACTATATCTTACTAAGAACTTAATTATCTAAGCTAATAAAATAATAAACTCTAATATAGATCTTATTACCTATTTAAAAGAATAGCTATACTAGGTATAATAAAAGTAATTCTATAAGTAAATACTTTCTACTACGCTATACCTCTATACTAAGGAATAAATATAGTCTAAGTATCTATAATTAATTAGAATACCTTTAGTAAAATAAAAAAGCTTAACTACTAATAAGTAGAACTATATACTATTATTTAAACTATATATAATAGACGTACATATAAATTTTAACTACTTAATACTATAGTATTAGCTTAAATATTCTGTATTTTTTACTTACGTGTACTAAAAACTACTAATAATAAAGAACTCTTAAATTAAGTATTACCTATACTAGTAGAAGTCTAAATTATAAATAAAAAAAGACTAGCGATACTTAATAGCTAGTTAATAAGTTTATTAATATATAACTAGATACTAAAGAACACGTAAAAGATTACTAGTAATATAAAATTTAATAGATAGATTACTTAAAAGTAGAGTAGTATAACACTAATAACTATTTAAACTACTATTATACTTTTCTATTTTACTAATACTACTTAGATAAATTTAACTTACTATACTTTACTATACATACTAACTAGTAACTACTCTTTAATTACTATAATTAATTCTCTAATCATTTTTTAAGTAAATAATTTAGTATAAAATCTTATAGATACATATAGTATAACTGTAAAAGGTATTTTAGAGACGCTTAAAAGCTATTTTAATAGATACAACTAAGCCTAGTATACTATAGGCTCTCTACGCCTATTAGCTTATGCCTATAAGCTACTTTTATACTTATAAGTTTACGCCTATATCTATAAACGTACGCCTATAATTCTACGCTTATAAGCCTAATAATAAGCCATAATCTTAATATATTTTAACTATAAGTACTTAGTAGTTATACTACTACTAAGTCTATATAGTATATAGAAACATAAAGTACTTAAATATTGTAAGTTTAGACATTTTTAGCTGGGAAATGGTATTAGAAACTTATATTTTATATAATAAATTATATAGATATACGTAGCCTTATATAAACCTAAATACTAGATTTAATAAAATAGCTACTATAGAAGATTCTAAAAGCTATATCTAACGTTGAAAAGCTCTTAAATAGTTGTTTATTATAGTATTTACAATTTTTTAGTTTTAGTTTTTTTCTTTTACTATTACTAGCCTTATAAATAAGGCTAAGTTCTTTTTTTTAGAGGGGTATATATAAGAATAGAACTCTCTTTTTTATATACTAGTTTTATATAGGCTTAGCGTATAGACTAGTTCTAATTAGGCCTTGTATATACGCTAGCTACTATAAGCTTAGACTCTTCTCTTCTTACTATATAAAGTAGACTCTCTCTCTTCTTAGAGAAGATATCTACTATTATCTCTACTTCTGAATCTAAGAGTTATCTAACTAGTCTACTCTTCGATACCTAATATCTACCTTATACTAATATAGCTCTCAAAAAAGAACTATAGCTATTGCTTAGAACGCGATATAGTAAAAATACTATATAACCTACTAGCTTAACTCTAAGAAATACCTTAGTAGTTCTTAAGAATCTTTTATCTATAAAGTATTATAACTATTGTTATAAATAATAAGCTTTATAAGCTATAAAGTAGCCTATATAAAAGCGAACTTTATATAAAGTAAAAGAGCTACTTTTAGATAAAAATACTTAGTATATTATTAGTATTATAAACTTAGAGTATATTACTATATTAATCTAGACCTAGCTTTAGAATAGTAGATACTAAATAATACTATAAATAAACTATAGATCTTATACTTGTATACTAGCTATTAAGCTTTAAGAAACTTCTAAAGCTAATAATTTACTGTATAAATAACTAGAAGGCTAAAGAATTATAAGTGTCAACGCTGCTTTTACTACTCTTTTACTAAGTAAAATAACTAACTATTTATGCTCTCTCTTATAGTCCTTTATTCTTAACTCTAGCGCGACCTACTATATTATAAATAACCTAAACTCTATCGACAACTACTACTTACTATTATTAGGTAACTATATCTAAGCTAGTAGTATAAAGATCTAACTATAAATATATAGTATAATAAATATTACGCTATAATATTAAAAAGAGATTATATTAATACTACTATATATTAACACAGGGGGTTATACTGCTCTGTAATCCTAGTCCGCACTAAGGCAGGTAAGACTAATATTATTAAGCCCGCGTTAGCTTGTCTAGCGACATAATAGGGATAGTAGGTATTTAGGAATAATAATCTAATTCTATATAAGCGATAGAATAACTAAGTATTAATCTAGGTAAGAGAAGAACTTATAAGAGTTAACTATAATAAGTATATTAAGAGAATCCTCTATAACTATATACTTATTACTTAGTCTATTACTATTACTACTATTATAACTTAATCCTTATCCTACCTAATATTCCTAATAGCTACTATTATATAAATACTACTATTATATACTAGCGCCTTATAGTTAGTCTTAGTATAATATTAATTACGTAATCTATACGTCCCGCGCTAATTACTATTTTATAATTTATATAATAGTTAGCCTTTAACCTTATATCTTTAACTAGAGAAGATATTTAGTATTTATTTATAATACTATCTCTCCTTTAAGGCTATTATCTTAATACTCTAGAGTTTATTTTTTAATACTATAATCTATAATATAGGTTATATATAAGGCTTTAGTATACTTATTATATTATACACTTTTATTTTTTACGCCTTTCTAACTATACCTAAGGTTCTATTATTCTATTATAATTATTTACTAAATTTAACTATAAAGCGTCGTGCTTATACTATTCGCGTAGAGTAAAAGTTACTTAAGATAGACTTCTATTATAAATATTATAAGAAGAAGAACCTTTAGTATTTATAAAGATTACTACTAGTTATTATATAAGCTATATTTTAGTCTAAGTAGACTATAGTTTATTTATTTCTAAAGAAGAGTAGAAGTAGGTCTAGCTTAAGCGTAAGCGTAAAAAGCTAAAAGTAGCTTAGATAAAAGAGTATTAAGCTCTTACTACTACTAAGGCGTCTTATTTATATTATAAGCTTTTTTAAGTAAAAAGCTAAGAGTAAGCCTTTACTTATTATAACCTTACTATACTAGATTTTTAAAAGAAGGCGATATAATAGGCTAAGAAGAGTACTACCCCTAGTATAGATCTTTTTACTATTAAACTACTACTATCTAAACCTTTAGCTAATTTAGGCTAGTTATAGGCTAAGCGTATCTTTCTTAATCTTTCTTTTAATTACTCTTTTCTCTTTAGGGATTTAATCCCTACTACTTTAGATATTCTTAGTAGTACTCCTATACTAATTCTTTATAGTTATAAAATTCTATTTTAGTTCTTACGTATTATAGCTCTCTAGCTATCCTTACTATTTAACTAAGTACTTTTACTAATAACTATTTTTTTATAGGTCTTTAATTTCTTTAACTTTATACTTATTATCTTTAAGTTTAATATTTATTGCTAACTTAGTATTAGTAGTACTAGTTCTAGTAGTTTCTTATAAAAGATAGAATAGATATATATACTTAGTAGTAACTAGAGTTTATAATTTACTAAGCTTATTATTTCTAGAATTTTAAATAGTCTTATTTAGAGATTATCTAATTTTCTATATAGCCTTTTAGTTTTTAGGTTTTATTATAATAGGAAAACTTTATCCCCCTTTTTAAAAGTTAGTCTCTTAATCCTTTACTTATTTTTACTCTTAGATATTATAAGGTTCTTTTAAGTAATATTCTAGCTTAGTTATTTATATAATTTTTATAAAAGGCGTACTTTATTATCTACTCTTACTATAATACTTTTAATATCCTTTAGATCTTAATAAGTAACTAGCTTATATCTATAATTTATATAGTAAATTAACTACTTTATTATTATAGATTTTATACTATTATCAGCTAGTTATACTATTAGTAGAAGTTTAACTTAGTTATCTTATAGCTTATTAGCGTATATCCTTAAGTACTATTCTAATATCTAGTTTATTCTCTCTATTTAGCTATCTATTTCTAGGTAAAAGCTTATTAAAGCTTCTTTTTTATACCTAACTTTACTAGGAATATACTTTAGTATTTAGAAGTAAATAGTTTATTATAGTCTATAATAAACTCTTTAGATATTCTATATTTTAAGGTAAGTGCTTTTATAACTTTATAAGCGCACTTTTCTACTATAATTAATTTCTTAGTTAGTATAAACTTTACTACCTTAGTTAATTAGTCTATAATTACTAAAATAGTATTATAAAGCTAGGCGGATTCTAGTTCTAATAATTTTAAAAGCTTTACTATAAAGTTTATTATTATACTTATCTATAGTTATTATACTAGCGTTAAAGGCTATAATAGGCTATAAAGCTTATATCTCTTAAGCTTATTCTAATAATATACTAAATAGTTACCTAGAATATTCTATACCTACGTTTATAAACGTAGTATTATAAATTTCTTTACTAGTCTTCTAACTATTTTTCTACTTCTATATACTTATACTCTAAGGACTTATATAGTTCTATAATAAGATTCTTCCTTATATATAAGAGTATATATATTAGTCCTTCTAAATTATATCTTAGTACTCCTTTTTATTTTATAGTAAGTTATTATAACTTATACTACCTAAGTTTAGTTACTAGCTATTAGCCCTCTACTACTACTACGTTTATAATATTATAACCTATTATTTTAGCTTAGCTACTTTAGCTAATTCTAGCTAGTTATACTTTAAGCTACTATTAAGTATCTATTTAAGCACTACGTTATATAGTTCCTTATAACCTTCTTTTTATAGGTTAGATCTTTAGCTTAAGGCGTCTATAGCTCTATTAAGTAATTTAGCTCTATAAGTAATTTTAAAGTTAAATTAAGAGAGTATCTTAGCCTATTAGACTTATCTTCTATTAAGTTTCTTTATTATTATAAAACTTATTAGGTTCTAGTAATTAGAAAATATATTAATCTAATATAGGAGTTTTAGTAAATAGACTTCCTATTATTTAAAGATATTAACTACTCTTAGTAGTTCTTTATTATAAATATTATAATTAAGTTCTACTCTAGAGAACTTCTTAGAATAGTAAAATACTAGTCTCTATTTTTTATTTTACTCTACTATAATAATATAGCGCTAAGAGTATAATCTAATATATTAGTCTTAATTTATATCTTATATCTTAGGTTATATATTTCTAGTACTAAAGCTTTAAAAAATACTTACTTTAGTTATTTAAAAGCCTTTTAGTATTTCTTTTCTTATTTAAACTCTATATCTTTTTTTATAATCTCTATAAGGGGTACTATAATCTATAAGTAGTTTCTAATAAACTTTTTATAAAAGTTTATAAATTTTAGAAAAGATTATATATCTTTAACTATTTTAAGTATTAGCTATTTCTATATAGTCTAGATTTTCTTTAGATTTATTTTAACGCCCTTTATTAAGATAATAAACTTTAAGAACTCTATTTCTATATATAAAACTTATACTTCTTAGGTTATAAGTATAACTTATAGTTCTTAAGCTTCTAAAGTACCTTCTTAATAAGTTTAATATATTCTTTAAGCGTTCCCTTAGAATATACTAGTATATTATCTAAGTACGCTAGTATAAAGATCCTAAGTACTTATAGAGTATCTTATTAATAACTAATTAGAAGGTTACTAGCGCGTTTATTACTCTATAATATAACTATATACTTAAATAGTCTATATTTTATTTTAAAGCTATTTTCTACTTATATCTTTTATTAATTTAAATATAGTAAAATTCTTTCTAAATATTAAATTTTATAAACTACTTAGCTCCTTAGATCTAATCTATAAGCTCTATTATTAGTAGTAAGGAATATTAATTCTTAATTATTACGCTATTTAACCTTCTAAAGTTAATATATAGTTACTACTTTTTATTAAGCTTCTTTATAAATAGTATTAGCGAGGCTATTTAGCTACTACTCTTATAAATAAATCTCTTTTTTAGATATTTCTAATATACTCTCGCAGCTTAGCTTTATACTTAGGTATAATAAAGTATATTAGTCTTAGAATAAGCTTAGTACTATCTTAATAAGAATCTTATAATTCTATTTTTAGTATTTTACTAACTTAGTTATATCTATTTCTTTAAATAGTTCTCTAAACTTATTTATTCTATACTTTCTAGTATATTTAGTAGTACTAGTTCTTTCTTTATAGTTATAATCTACTATATTTAAATAACTTCTATCTTCTAAAAGTCTTTCTTATAGATTCTTATAATCTTATAAAGTAAGATCTTACTAATTCTTCTATTCTATAGTAAGCTCTAGATTATTAAGCTTATCTCTTTTTATACTCTAGCAACCTTACGCATAGATTCTTAGCTAAGTATTCTTTTTTATAGCTAATTAATAGCTAAGTTATACTTAATTAACTAATTATAGCTAATTAATATATCTTCTTTTCTAAGATTTATAATATTAATATTTATCTAGTCCCCTATCTCTACTATATCTAGTAATACTAATTAGGTCTCTAGTCTTATTACGCCGCCTCTATATATTATAGAGTTATTATTAGCTAATACTACTTAACGAGTTAGTCTTTAACTTAGTATAGTATTATATCTTTCTATAGCTTAGAATAAAATAACTATTTATATAGTATTACTATCTATAGTCGCTATAATCTTATATTTATATACGCTAACCTTCGCTCTTAACCTAAGATTCTACGGCTCTAGATTTTATATATTATAAAGAGTTATTTTAGAATTACCTATACTAGCGTAACTCTATCTCTAGTAGTATTCTAGTTTTTTAACTAACTTTACTTTCTAAATTATTTCTTTAGAAAGTAGCCTATATTAGACTTTATATCTTAATATATTAAGTAATTATTATTATAATAAAAAGTCTAGTATATAAGCTTATACTATACTAGTTCTATCCTTAGAGTTTTATAAAAGTAATATACTTCTACTAAGTATTCCCTATCTCTTAGATTTAGGTAGTAGTAATTATTTTCTTATCTCCTAAATTATTCTTTTACGTAAGGTAGTAGTTATACCTATTTTTATAGTTAAGCTAGTATAGGTCCTTATATTACTCCTCTAGTAGTAAGAGGTTATCCTAATTTCTTTATTATTTTAATAGTTCTAGCTTCTTATATATATAGTAGGCTTCTATCTAATATTTTTTATTAAAGAGTATTTTATACTATTTATTATTTATCTATTATCTAATAGTCTTATATTATCTTTTATAGAATTTATATCTTAGCTTATATTTAGTCTAGTATATAATTTAATACTTTTTAGTTTTCTATTCTAATACGCTAGAGGCTATAGGTTTATTATCTTATATTTTTAGGTTCTTAAAGTATAGTTACTCTAGTATAGCTTAGTATACTATTTCTTTAGCTTTAGAGCTAGTAATAGTAATTTATCTTTTCTAATAGTAATTCTTAGCTATATATTCTTATTTTCTATATACCTAATATCTATATTCTACTAATCTTTATCTTACTTTAGTACTAGTTACTAACTGTTCTATAGGCGTAGTTTTATCCTATAATATTATATTAGGTACCTCTTTTACTTAGGGTATAAGCTTATAAGCTTTATTACTTAGTATTTAAGCTTTATTATATAAGTCTATATTACTAATATTATTATCTAGTAATTATATAGTATATAGGTAGAGTATACTTTATTAAACTATTTTAATCTAATAGCTCTCTATTTTTTAGTATTATTTTTTAAGTAGTCTCTATAGAAGTATCTAACTTTACTATATTATAGATATACTTTCTTATTATAGCGTTTCTAGCGCTCTTTCTTAGATAGTCTATCTAAATATCCTCTTTAGGTCTTTTAATTCTTAAATTATTTCTATACTATATTAGTTATAATAATATCTCTTTTCTTATTAACTTTAATCTATTATTAGTATTTCTTTATATTAGAGACTAAGAATGTATTTTTCTTCTACTCTATTCTCTTTTATAGATAGTTATTAATTTAAGTAGTTAGTTCTATAAGTAAATATAGATCTTTTAGCTTATTATAGTATACTAAGCTATTTTTAATTATTTCTTTAAACTATTCTTAAATACTATTTAGAGTATAGTATTATTTAGTTAATTTATAACTATAGCTATTTAAACTTAGCTATATATATTAATACTAATTTAGTTTACTTTAAGTAAGTAATTACTTTCTTTACTTAGTTCTTTATATCTACTTTACTAAAAATATAATTTATTTTATCTTTAAAGTTAGTCTAACTTAATAATAGAGTTTAGATTTCTTTCTTTTCTCTTCTTATAGCTAAGTTATAGAGGTAATTTTTAACGTATAGCTATATTTAGCTAGCTACTTTCTCTTTTATATATACTTACTATAAGAATCTTTTCCTAATTATTAGGTACTTTATTATACTTATAGTATAAGTTAATATTAGTAAGAAATACGTAGAGTTTTAATCTCCTACCTTTATACTTCTCTAGTATAGCTATCTTAGGCTTATATAGCGCTTATAGTTTTTTATTTAGTATAGCTATTAGCTAAGCTATTAGCTAATTAATAGTTTTTATTAAAGCTATTATTTATCTTACCTAAGTTCGTAATTATTATTTAAGATTATTTATAGTTTCTTATAGGTGCTAGCCTAAGTCTAGAGTCTATTTCTTAGTCTCTAACTTAGTATCTTAGTCTAGTATCTTATTATCTAGAGGTAGAGCTTAGCTAGCCTTATAGCTTATTATAGTAGAGTTCTTATTAACTAATATATTCTTAATCTTATTTAAATAACTTACTAAAAATACTTTCTTAAAGGTCTATAAGTAGTTAAAGTATTAATATAGAGAGTTATACTACTCTATAATTCTAGTCTATACTAAGGTAGGTAAGACTAATATTATTTAGCCCGCGTTAGCTTATCTAGCAATATAATAGAGATAGTAAGTATTTAGTAATAATAATCTAATTCTATATAAGTAATAGAATAACTAAGTATTAATCTGAATTAGAGAAGAACTTATAAGAGTTAACTATAATAAGTATATTAAGGGAATTCTCTATAACTATATACTTATTACCTAGTCTATTACTATTACTACTATTACAACTTAATTCTTATCTTACCTACTATTTTTAATAGCTACTATTATATAAATACTACTATTATATACTAGCGCCTAATAGTTAGTTTTAGCGTAATATTAATTACGTAATCTATACGCTCCGCGCTAATTACTATTTTGCGATTCGTGCGACGGTTAGCCTTTAACCTCGCATCCTTTGACTAGAGGAGACATCTAGTGTTTGTTCGTAACACTATATAGTATAGTAATTTACCTAAAGATTATATATAATTTAGTATCTTTTTAGCTACTATAGTAGAAAGAAATTTAGTAGATTACTAAATTAAACCTAATAAATCTAGCTAGACTAAAAAATTAATATATTAGTAATCTACCAGAAACTTATAGCTAGTAAGTAGTAAAGTATAACTCTCTATTTTAGGCTCTAGTTTATATATATAGAATTACTATATAACGTATTTTACTACTAAGCTAGCTAGACTACTAAGCTAGCCACTTTTCTTAGTTTCGCGAATACTACCTATAAAATATAAAATTACTCTATACTCTTTATAGATTCTTTATATAATATAGCTATATTAGATTTAGAATCGTCTTTTATATCTTCTAATATATATAAGCGTTATATCTATTCCCTCTATAGTTACTATAGCGTTATTAAGCTAGCTAGGTTCTTTTTTAACTACCTCTTCTACTACTCTTCTTAGATATTATATAAGTAGTAACGTAGGTGCATGCTTCGCGTGCCAGCATACTTCGCGTGCCACCTAAAATCGCTAAGAAAATCAAAAATAATAGGGGTCTAGATCTAGAGATCTACTTAATAGGGTTCTCTAAAAACTTTAAATAAAGGCTGCACTTATATAAATAATAGTATTCTAAAGTTATAGAATACTAGCTCTAATAGAGAAGAAGTTATTAAGATAAAGCTCTCTCGTACGGGCTACCTTCTAGTATCTCTATAACTAAACTAGCTAAAGCTTAGTAATCTTAGATTCTTAGTAGTTATAGCTCTAATAGTTATCTATTAAATTTTTAGAATATTCTATTAAGTAGATCTCTAGATCTAGACCCCTATTATTTTTGATTTTCTTAGCGATTTTAGGTGGCACGCGAAGTATGCTAGCACGCGAAGCATGCACCTACGTTAGAAGTACTTTTAACTACTTATAATACGCCTATACTAAACTCTATTATACTACCTATTTAAATTTACTTTCTTTTACGCCCTCTATACTTTATTAATTCTACTATTTACTCTTTAAGCTCTTATATGTAAGCCTTAATAAGAATATTTTTATATAGTATCTCTTTAGCTTCTTTAATAAGTTTTAAGAAGCCTTCTTAAGCGCTTATTAGTAATATTATAAAGAATTCCCTTATAAGCCTGAATTATAATTTAAATTTATAAAGATTACTTAGTATTTTAGACTACTAAGGCGTTTCTAGTAGGGCTACTAGTAGTAGCGTATAAAGATAAACCTTAAAGTAATTAAAAACTCTCTATAGATTAATAGAAACTAGTCCTACTACCTTAAAAGTCTTTTTCTAGTTCTTATATATAAATACGTTAAAAAATATATCTTTAAAAGTAAGAAAGAAGTCTTCTTAATTAATATAGTAGACGTATTAGCGTACTAAGACTTATACGAGTTAAAAGTACTTCTACTTCAATAGCGAAAAGTATACTATATTAAGTAGCTAAAGTATATCTAAAATAAATAAGTATATAGAGAGTTAGTATCTTTTATTTAAAGTAGTAGTTCTTAAAATTTTAGTTAAAATAGCTCTTATAGCTATCTAAAATAAGTAGCCTATATAACTCTACCTAACGCGATTTTATATACTATTAAAGTGCTTTAACTACTCTAGACTAAGCGTATTATTTATCTAGGTATTTTTAGATACTAAAAGCTTCTAGTTATATAGTATTAAAGCCTTCTTATACTATACTAAGATATAGACGCGTTTTTTTTAGATAATAAAGAGTAAAGTTACGTAATTAGTAGCGTAGATACTTTAAATAACTATAACCTACTCGTCATCGCCTAGCTAAAATATAGTTAGCCTTATATAACGCTCTAAGCTCGTCACTACTTTTATTAAGCTAATAACGCCTATTTAGAAGCCTATTTTATTTAAGTTGTAGATATTATTATTAAGAACTCTATACTTAGCTTTTATCTCTTATATAAGCTTAAACTAGGTATTACAACTTTTAGGTCTTTTTAGAGTATTCTATAGTAATCTTTTACTTAATTAAAAGCTATTTTAAGCTCCTTTATATAAGAAATAAACTAATTAGGCTAATTTTATTAATAGGTACTCTACTATATATAGCTAATAGCTTATTAGCTATATCTACTACTTTATAAAGCTAAGGGGTAAATTCTCACGCGTTTAAGTTAAAAATATATTATATAATAGTTTACTTTTCTCTAAAAGAGAGTTTCTAATAGTTTAGAAGTACTTAAGCTTAATACTTAATTTTATTAAGCTAATTAGAGAGCTACTAATATTCTACGCTAAAGACTATAGTAGCGTATTATAGGCTCTTAAATTAGCCTAAGTTATAGGCCTAAAGAGTAAGATTAATTCTATCTTTTTTATATAATAAGTTAGAGTTATTTTAAGATAGTATTATAGTTCGTACGTAGTATTCTCGATACTAAGAAAAAGTAGCTAGCTTACTAGTCTAGCCGGCTCGGTAGTAGAATACGTTATATGAACCAAGAACTAAAGAAAGCCTTAGTAATACTATAGTATAAGAGACTTAGCTTCTTAAGACTAATAGTAATTAAATATCTAGTATAGTAGTCTAAGAAGGTATAAGTTTAAAAGGCAATAATAGTATAGTATAACTTCTATAGGAGAGTAAAGTTAAAGAGATAAGTTAGATACTAACTATTAACTAATAATAAAGATTTAAGAAAGTAACTAATAATTAAATTTTATATATATAAGGACTAGACTATAATAAAGAAGAAAAGCTAAATATTTTTTACTTACTACTTATTTAGCTTTAAGTAGAACTTAATCTTTATAAATAACTATATAGCTAAGTTCATTATATAGCTACTTATATTAGTAGGAATTTAGCTAGGTAAAGCAGGAGTACAATTATATGAGAGGTAAACGCGGTATAAATATATATTAGTTGCAGATTAAGTTATTCCTTTCTATCTATATATAAAGAGTATATATACGGCTATACTCTATATAAGGTAGTCTACTTATATAGTAGTAGATTACGTAATATTATATCTAATAATATATTACGTAATATTAAAATCCTTTATATAGATACTAGTAACTTTTTCTTTTCTTAAGTTACCTTCTCTACTATTATAGTTCTATTCTTTTATACGCTTATAGTATTAATATTAGTAGCTAGTTTACTAGGTCCTCTTTTTATAGAGTAAAAGTAGAGTTTCTATTTATTATATAGGTTATTAAGACTTATAAAGAGATTTTTATAGGTTATCTTATTAGCTTATTCTATAGTATTATAGACTAGCTCTAAAGTAGTACTATAATAAGCGTTAATAGTAATATTTAAAGTCTTAGAGACTTATATATATACTTACTAAGTATATATAGTCTCTCTCTCTTACCGCTTATAGCTAGGTAAAGCCTAAGCTATTATATACTCTCTTTCTCCCCTTTAGAGTGCCTTTATTATATTCTAGTAAGTATTTCTATAAATTATATATTTTCTTAGCTCTTTTTAGTAGACGTCTATAGCTAGTCTAGATATAGATAGCTCTAGTTCTAGCGTCTTAGAGGTGCTATTATAGTCTAGGTCCTAAGTAGACGTTTTTCTAAGTTACGTACTACTAGCTCTCTTTTATAATTATATTTATAGCTAGTCTAGATATAAGTAGCTCTAACTTTAGCGCCTTAGAGTGTTATTATAATTTAGGTATAGAGTAGTTATATTTATTATTATTACCTATATTATTATTATTTTAGTTATCTATAGTTAGTTAGCGCGTCTTTTAGTAGGCTAGTATAGTTTTTATACTTATTCTACTTTAGCCCCCCTCTAGTCTTATTATAGCGTCTACTACTTTTACTTACTATCTACTCTACTATCGCTATATCCTTCTTACCCCTATCTTATAGTCTATCTTTAGTATTTCTTTACTACTTTTTAAACTATAGAAGATCTCTAGTTTATACCTCTTAGTAGTACCTCTAGTGCTAGCGAAGGTAGCGATCTAAATCTACTCTAGCGCTTTCTAGGTTACTAAGATTAAATTTATTTTATTCTTTTTACTTTCTTTTATATATATATCTAACTTTTCTTAGAAGCGTATAACTTCTTCTTCTAGCTACTATCTTTATAAAGCTTATTATTTAAGAGACTATATTATAGATAGTAACTCTAATAACTCTATAGATAATTATAATAATATTAAAGATCTACTCTATATTAAGTATATTAACTAGTTATATATTTTTAGAGATTATACTTATAAGCTAGAAACTAGTAAGTCCTCTTTTATAGTATTATTTTAAAATTTTACTAGTTATCTAACTATTTCTTAGAAAAGGCCTATAGTACCTACTACGCTAGCTATAAGTAGTATAATTCTATAGCTAACTTATACGCCTACTACTATAACCTTTACTATACTATTCGCTAGTAGCTTTATTTCGCGGAAGAGAGTATTATAAATAAAAATACCTATATACTTATAAAAAGTACTTATAGTACTAACCTAAAGCGTAATATAGTAAGTATATATTATAAGTTTACTTTTATTTAGTACTATTACTATTTAAACTTTAAGAACTCTTTAGGCTATACCTACACTTACTTTATATCTACTACGCTCTTCTAGAATAGCGTAGCTAAAAAGAAGGCTTATTTAGCTATTTTTACTACTAGTAGCTAGAATATTATTTATTTTTAGCTTTTTACTTTTTCTTATAGTTCTAGCTACTACGTAGCTAACTTATAGTCTTTTACTACTACTACTACTATAGCGTTCTAGTAATCTACGCTTATATAAAATAAGTAGGCTATATATCTAGATTATTTAGAGTCTTTTATTTAGTAGGGCTAATAAGCTATTATATATATTAAGTTATTATAGCGTAGTATATTTTAAATAGTACTATTACTAACTTTTCTAGAACTATCTTAATTAAATAGGCGTATCTACTCTCTCTACTTTTTAGTATTACTTACCTCTTTTTTACTATCTTATCTTATACTTAGCGCCTTAGCCTTATTCTTATTTTAGCGCCTTTTTTACTTTACGCTATTACTCTTACCTTTTATCTTATAGTCTCTATAACTACCCCTTATCGCCTACTATTAATTATGAGCTATTTACTATATTTATGCCTTAAGAATATTATACTCTAGCTAAGGCTAATAACCTCTTTTATACCTCTATTATTACGTATCCTTATTAAGAAGCTACTATATTTAGTAAGAGAGATAGTAGTAGCTATAGTAAAGGCTAAAGTAGCTTATTCTAGAGATCTTTACTTACCTATCTACCTACTTACTACTTATTCTCTAGTTTACTATCTAGCCGCTCTAATTTACTTAGAAGGCTAAATTAAGCTCTAGGAAGAGAGAGGGTATATTACTAAAATATAATTAAAGTAGAAGATATAGATAAAATAAGTATAAAGATAATAAAGTTAAGAATATAAATAGGTAGAAGGTAAAGAATAGTAATAGCTACTATAATAACTAGTACTATAATTAGAGTAGTTCTTTTAGAGTTTTTTAGATTTTTATATTTAAAGAGAGGCTAGCACTATTATAAAGCTATAGTATAGGTTCTTTTACCTCTATTCTCCTTTATCTACTAGCTAAGACTTTTTTTAGTTTATAAATATACTTATAGCGCTATAGCACCTTTATATTTATTTTTAAGCTATTACAATATTATATATCCTTTTTATTATTCTTTAAACTTTTCTAGTATTTTTATATCTAAGAAGTCTTTAAAGAGATACTAAGTAAGGTTTATATAGCCTTACTATTTTACTAGTACTTATTACTTATTTTATTCTCTTATATTCTTTACTTTTAAGATTTATTCTACTTTCTATTTTTAGAAGTCTTTATCTTCTTCCGCTACATTCTATACTAAGCCTAGGCGTAAATCTGCCTATATCTAACTTAGGAGGAGTTTTTCTATAGCTCTCTTAAGAAGGTTAATATATACTATTTTATAGAGAGATCTAGATAAGTCTAGAGTAACTATAAGTAGTATAAGTATTACTATTATAGTATATTTTATAAGAAGCTAGTCTAGTTTCTTACTAAGTTAGTTTATTTTTATATAGCGTAACGCGAACTATACTTTATTATCTACTATAATTGTCTTAGTAACGCGTCTTAACATAGGTGCATGCTTCGCGTGCCAGCATACTTCGCGTGCCACCCAAAATCGCTAAGAAAATCAAAAATAATAGGGGTCTAGATCTAGAGATATATATAATAGAATTTTCTAAAAAATTTAATAGCTAACTATTAGAGCTATAAATACTAAGAATCTAAGATTACTAAGCTTTAGCTAGTGTAGTTATAGAGATACTAGAAGGTAGCCCGTGCGAGAGAGGTTTATCTTAATAACTTCTTCTCTATTAGGGCTAGTATTCTATAACTCTAGAATACTATTATTTATATAAGTATAGCCTTTACTTAAAGTTTTTAGAGAATTCTATTGAGTAGATCTCTAGATCTAGACCCCTATTATTTTTGATTTTCTTAGCGATTTTAGGTGGCACGCGAAGTATGCTAGCTATTACAAATAAACACTAGATATCTCCTCTAGTCAAAGGATGCGAGGTTAAAGGCTAACTATCGCACGAATCGCAAAATAGTAATTAGCGCGAGACGTATAGATTACATAATTAATATTACGCTAAGACTAACCATTAGGCGCTAGTATATAATAGTAGTATTATATAATAGTAGCTATTAGGGATATTAGGCAGGATAAGGATTAAGTTATAATAGTAGTAATAGTAATAAACTAAGTAATAAGTATATAGTTATAAAGAATTTCTTTAATATACTTATTATAGTTAACTCTTATAAGTTCTTCTTTTACCTAGATTAATACTTAGTTATTCTATTACTTATATAGAAAGTATTATTACTAAATACTTACTATCCCTATTATATTACTAGATAAGCTAACGCAGACTTAATAATATTAGTCTTACCTACCTTAGTATAGACTAGAATTATAGAGTACTATAATTCTCTATATTAATACTTTAATTACCTATAAACTATTAAGAAAGTATTTTTAGTAAGTTATTTAAGTAAAATTAGAGATATATTAGTTAATAGAAACTCTACTATAATAAGCTATAAGGCTAGCTAAGCTCTACCCTTAGATAATAAGATACTAGACTAAGATACTAAATTAGAGACTAAGAAATAGACTCTAGACTTAGGCTAGTACTTATAAAAAACTATAAATAATTTAAAATAATAATTATAAACTTAGGTAAGATAAATAATAGCCTTTATAGAAACTATTAATTAGCTAATAGCTTAGCTAATAGCTATACTAAATAAGAAACTATAAGCGCTATATAAGCCTAAAATAGCTACGCTAGAAAAGTATAAAGGTAGAAGATTAAACCCTATATATTTCTTACTAATATTAATTTATACTATAAGTATATAAAGTGCGTAATAATTAAGAAAAAATTCTTATAGTAAGTATATATATAAAAGGAAAGTAGCTAGCTAAATATAGCTATATATTAAAGATTACCTCTATAACTTAGCTATAAAAGGAGAAAAGAAATAAATCTAAACTCTATTTTTAAGTTAGACTAACTTTAAAGATAAAATAGAATATATCTTTAGTAAAGTAAATATAGAGAACTAAGTAGAGAAAGTAATTACTTACTTAAAGTAAACTAAATTAGTATTAATATATATAGCTAAGTTTAAATAGCTATAGTTATAAATTAACTAAGATAATACTATACTCTAAATAGTATTTAAGAATAGTTTAAAGAAAATAATTAAAGATAGCTTAGTATACTATAATAAGCTAAAAGATCTATATTTACTTATAGAACTAGCTACTTAAATTAATAACTATTTATAGAAGAGAATAGAGTAGAAGAAAAATACTTTCTTAGCCCCTAATATAAAGAAATACTAATAATAGATTAAAGTTAATAAGAAAAGAGATATTATTATAACTAATAAATTATAGAAATAATTTAAGAATTAAAAGACCTAAAGAGAATATCTAGATAGATTATCTAAAAAAGAGCGCTAGAAACGCTATAATAAGAAAGTATATCTATAATATAGTAAAGTTAGATACTTCTATAGAAACTACTTAAAAAATAATACTAAGAAATAGAGAGCTATTAAGATTAAAATAGTTTAATAAAGTATATTCTACCTATATACTATATAATTACTAAATAATAATATTAGTAATATAGACTTATATAATAAAGCTTAGATACTAGATAATAAAGCCTATAAGCTTATACCCTAGGTAAAAGAGATACCTAATATAATATTATAGAATAAACTACGCCTATAGACTAGTTAGTAACTAGTACTAAAGTAAGATAAAGGTTAATAGAATATAGATATTAGGTATATAGAAGATAAGAATATATAGTTAAGAATTACTATTAGAAAGAATAAATTACTATTACTAGCCTTAAAGCTAAAGAAATAGTATACTAAGCTATACTAAAGTAACTATACTTTAAGAATCTAAAGATATAGAATAATAAACCTATAGCCCTTAGCGTATTAGAATAGAAGACTAAAGAGTATTAAGCTACGTACTAGACTAAATATAAGCTAAGATATAAGTTTTATAAAGAATAATATAGAACTATTAAATAGTAGATAGATAATAAATAGTATAAAATACTCCTTAATAAGATATATTAAGTAGAAGCCTACTATATATATAAAAAGCTATAACTATTAAAATAGTAGGGAAATTAGAATAACCTTCTATTACTAAGAGAGTAATATAAGGACCTATACTAGCTTAACTATAAAAATAAGTATAACTACTATCTTATATAGAAAGAATAATCTAAGAGATAAGAAGATAATTACTACTATCTAAATCTAAAAGATAGAGAATACTTAGTAGAAGTATATTACCTTTATAAAACTCTAAGAATAAGACTAGTATAGTAGAAGCTTATATACTAGACCTTTATTATAATAATAATTACCTAATATATTAGAATGCGAAGTCTAATATAGGCTACTTTCTAAAAAAATAATTTAGAAAGTAAAGTTAGTTAAAAAACTAAGATACTACTAGAGATAAAGTTACGCTAGTATAAGTAATTCTAAAATAACTCTTTATAATATATAGAATCTAAAGTAATAAAATCTTAGATTAAGAGTAGAGGTTAGCGTATATAAATAAAAGATTATAGTAACTATAAATAGTAGTACTATATAAAAAGTTATCTTATCCTAAGCTATAAAGAGATATAATATACTATACTAAGTTAAGGACTAACTAGTATAAGTAGTACTAGCTAATAATAACTCTATAATATATAGAGGCAGCGTAATAAGACTAAAGACCTAACTAGTATTACTAAACGTAGTAAAGATAAGAGACTAAATAAATATAATATTATAAATTTTAGAGAAGAAGATATATTAATTAGCTATAATTAGTTAATTAAATATAACTTAGCTATTAATTAGCTATAAAAGAAAATACTTAGCTAAGAATCTATACGTAAAGTTACTAAAGTATAAAAAGAGATAGGCTTAATAATTTAGAGCTTACTCTAAAATAAGAGGATTAGTATAATCTTATTTTATAAGATTATAAGAATCTATAAAAAGAACTCTTAAAAGATAGAAGTTATTTAGATATAGTAAGTTATAACTATAAAAAAAAGACTAGTACTACTAAATATACTAGAAGAGTATAGAATAAATAAGTTTAAAGAACTATTTAAAGAAATAAAAGTAACTAAGTTAGTAGAATACTAAAAATAGAATTATAAGATTCTTATTAAAGATTATACTAAGCTTATCCTAAGACTAATATACTTAGTTATACCTAAGTATAAAGCTAAGCTATAAGAGTATATTAAAAAAAATCTAAAAAAGAGATTTATCCGCGAGAGTAGTAGCTAGATAGCCTTACTAATACTATTTATAAAGAAGCCTAATAGAAAGTAGTAACTATATATTAACTTTAGGAAGTTAAATAGCGTAATAATTAAGAATTAATATATCTTTACTACTAATAATAGAGCTTATAGATTAAATCTAGGGAGCTAAGTAGTTTATAAAATTTAATATTTAGAAAGGATTTTACTATATTTAAATTACTAAAGGATATAAGTAGAAAATAGCTTTTAAAATAAAATATAGACTATTTAAATATATAGTTATACTATTTAGATTAATAAACGTATTAGTAACTTTCTAATTAGTTATTAATAAGATACTCTATAAGTACTTAGGAATCTTTATACTAGTATACTTAGATACTATACTAGTATATTCTAAGAGAACGCTTAAAAAGTATATTAAGCTTATTAAGAAAGTACTTTAGAAGTTAAAGAACTATAAGTTATACCTATAACTTAAGAAGTATAAATTCTATATATAAAAAATAAAGTTTTTAGAGTTTATTATCTTAATAAAGGGCGTTAAAATAAATCTAAAAAAAATCTAGACTATATAGAAATAGCTAATACCTAAGATAGTTAAAGACGTATAATTTTTCTTAGAATTTATAAACTCTTATAGAAAGTTTATTAGAAACTACTCTTAGATTATAGTACCCTTATAGAGATTATAAAAAAAACGTAAGGGTTAATAAAAAAAGAAATACTAGAAAGCTTTTAATTAACTAAAGTAGGTATTTTTTAAAGCCCTAGTACTAAAAATATATAACCTAAGATATAAGACGTAAGTTAAAACTAATATATTAAATTATACTCTTAGCGCTGTATTATTATAGTAGTATAAGAATAGAAAATAGAGACTAATATTCTACTATTCTAAAAAGTTCTCTAGAGTAAAACTTAATTATAATATTTATAATAAAGAACTACTAGAAGTAGTTAATATTTTTAAATAATAAGAAGTCTATTTACTAAGACTCTTATATTAGATTAATATATTTTCTAATTACTAGAACCTAATAAGTTTTAGAATAATAAAGAAACTTAATAGAAAATAAGTCTAATAAGCTAAAATACTCTTTTAGTTTAACTTTAAGATTACTTATAGAGCTTAATTACTTAATAGAGCTATAGACGCCCTAAGCTAAAGATCTAACCTATAAGAAGAAGGTTATAAAGAACTATATAATATAGTACTTAAGTAGATACCTAATAGTAATCTAAAGTATAACTAGCTAAAATTAGCTAGAGTAGCTAAGCTAAAATAATAGCTTATAATATTATAAACGTAGTAGTAGTAGAGGGCTGCTAGCTAGTAACTAAACTTAGGTAGTATAAGTTATAATAACTTACTATAAAATAAAAAGGAGTACTAAGATATAATTTAGAAGGACTAAATATATATACTCTTATATATAAGGAAGAACCTTATTATAGAATTATATAAGTCTCTAGAGTATAAGTATATAGAAGTAGAAGAAATAGTTAGAAGACTAGTAAAGAAATTTATAATACTATATTTATAAATAGAGGTATAAAATATCCTAGGTAACTATTTAGCGTATTATTAGAATAAGCTTAAGAGATATAAGCCCTATAGCCTATTATAGCCCTTAACGCTACTATAGTAACTATAGATAAGTATAATAATAGACTTTATAATAAAGCTCTTATAATTATTAGAACTAGAATCTATAAGACTTTATAATACTATTTTAGTAATTATAGATTAATTAACTAAGATAGTAAAGTTTATACTTACTAAGGAATTAATAATAGTAGAAGAGTACGCCTATAAAGTTATAAAGGTACTTATTTTAGAATATAAGATACCTAAAGAGTTTATTACTAACTATAATAAACTATTTACTTCTAAATACTAGAGTATATTCTTAGTAAAGTTAGGTATAAAAAAGAATCTTTTAATAAGCTTGTATCTAGAAATAGATAGCTAAATAGAGAGGATAAACTAGATATTAGAATAGTACTTAAGGATATACGCTAATAAGCTATAAGATAACTAGGTTAAATTCTACTAATAGTATATCTAGCCTATAATAGTATAAAATCTATAATAATAAGGTAGTTACCTTACTATATAAACTATAGATATAAGCTAGTTACTTATTAAGATCTAAAGAATATTAAAAGTATTATAGTAAGAGTAAATAATAAAATTCGCCTTTTATAAGAATTATATAAATAACTAAGCTAGAATATTACTTAGAGAAATCTTATAATATCTAAAAGTATAAATAAGTAAAGAATTAAAAGACTAACCTTTAAAAAAGGGATAAAGTTTTCTTATTATAATAAAACTTAAAAACTAAAAGGCTATATAAAAATAAGATAATTTTTAAATAGAACTATTTAGTATTCTAGAGATAATAGGCCTAGTAAATTATAAACTCTAGTTACTACTAAGTATACGTATCTACTCTATCTTTTATAAGAAACTACTAGAACTAGTACTACTAAATACTAAGTTAGTAATAGATATTAAACTTAAAAATAATAAGTATAAGGTTAAAAAAATTAAGGACCTATAGAAAGATAGTTATTAGTAAAAGTATTTAGTTAAATAGTAAAGATAGCTAGAGAGCTATAAATATAAAAACTAAAATAGAATTTTATAAACTATAAGGAATTAGTATAGGAGTACTACTAAGAATATCTAAAGTAGTAGGGATTAAATTCCTAAAAAAAAAGAAGTAATTAAAAAAAGAATTAAGAAAGTTATACTTAGCCTATAACTAGCCTAAATTAGCTAAAAGTTTAGATAGTAGTAGTTTAATAGTAAGAAGATTTATACTAGCTAAAGGTAGTACTTCTTTTAGCCTATTATATTACTTTCTTTTAAAAATCTAGTATAGTAAGGTTATAATAAGTAAAGGCTTACTTTTAGCTTTTTACCTAAAAAAGCTTATAACGTAAATAAGACGCCTTAGTAGTAGTAAGAGCTTAACACTTCTTTATCTAAGCTACTTCTCGCTTCTTACGCTTACGCTTAAGCTAGACCTACTTCTACTCTTTCTTAGAAATAAATAAACTATAGTCTACTTAAACTAAAATATAGCTTATATAATAACTAGTAGTAATCTTTATAAAATACTAAAAGTTCTTTTCTTTATAATATCTATAATAAAAGTCTATCTTAAGTAACTCTTACTTTACGTAAATAGCGTAAGCGCGACGCTCTATAGTTAAATTTAGTAGATAATTATAATAAAATAATAGAACCTTAGGTATAGTTAGGAAGCTATAAAGGAATAAAAGTATATAATATAATAGGTATACTAAAGCCTTATATATAACCTATATTATAGATTATAGTATAGGAAAATAAAACTCTAAGGTATTAAGATAATAGCTCTAAAAAGAGAAATAGTATTATAAATAAATACTAAATATCTCCTCTAGTTAAAGGATATAAGGTTAAAGGCTAATTATAATATAAATTATAAAATAGTAATTAGCGCGGGGTATATAGATTACGTAATTAATATTACGCTAAGACTAACTATTAGACGCTAGTATATAATAGTAGTATTTATATAATAGTAGCTATTAGGGATATTAGATAAAATAAGGATTAAGTTATAATAGTAGTAATAGTAATAGACTAGGTAATAAGTATATAGTTATATAGGATTTCTTTAATATACTTATTATAGTTAACTCTTATAAGTTCTTCTCTTACCTAAATTAATACTTAGTTATTCTATCGCTTATATAGAATTAGATTATTATTACTAAATACCTACTATCCCTATTATGTCGCTAGATAAGCTAACGCGGGCTTAACAACGTTAGTCTTACCTGCCTTAGTGCGGACTAGGATTATAGAGTAGTATAACCCCCCGTGTTAACACTAGCACGCGAAGCATGCACCTACGTTATATAGTTTATTATTTTCTACTATTACTACTAAGTAAAAGTAATAGCCGCCTATATAAGCTCTATACTATAATAGGCTAGAGCCTAGTTAGTAAACACTCGATAATATCTTAGTTACGTGCGTAAGACATATAGATTAACTACTTACGTCTAAATAACGCTTAGACTATCTATATAGTCTTTAAGTAGAAGGTTATTTTAAGCTACTCTTTAAATAACTTTTAGCACGAGATAGCTTATAATTCTCCTTCCTATTAAATATAACTCTAGTATACCTATATAATAGCTCTCTAAGCGTAGCTCCTTATATTTTATATTTAATTCTAATTAGTAGAGCCTTACTATAAAACTCTATTACCTTATAGCGTATTAATCCTCTTAACTACTACTTTAACGTGCGAGTAGAGTAACCTACTATATAGAATTAGTATTACTTAAAAGTATAATAGGCCTTTAGATAATAAGTAGGTAGAAGCTATTATAAGATAGCTAGCCTAAGACTATAGCCTTATAAGAGGCTTAGTTAAACGTGCTACTAGCCTCGCGAGATATCTAGAGTAAATAAATATTAGTTAGCTAAGTAGATTCTAAGCTATATTACTAAATATTATTTAGGAAAGCCCTACCTAATACCTTAATAGTACTAAGACATAGATTCTACTACCTATAAAAGACTTTATAAGAAGGTAAGTAAGAGTAGTAGAAGCCCTACTAGTCTTTAAAGAATTAAAGAATAGGTAATAACCTCTTACTATAGTAGAGTAAGTATTATTAGAAGTCTTATTAGTTCTCTATAAAAGAGATATAGGCTATAATACTTAGCTAAAGAAATAGCTAAGAGAAAGTTATAAGTGTAAGAATTAGTTCTAAAAGTTATAACTTATAATAACTACTAAGAGTTATTTAGAAAAGCCTTATTATAGAGAATAAGTAAAAGATAAGCCCTATTAGTTCCTTACTAAAGAGAAGTAGGCTATAGAGAGATTACTTATACAAGTTAATTAGAAGCTCTACTAGTCCTTTCTATAAAGAAGTAGGCTATAAATATAAAAGCTTATAAAAAGCCCTCTATTATTTAGAATAAAAGATAACCTTCTAAACCTTAACGCTAATAAGCTATTTATATACGCCTTAGCTAAGTACCTCGCTAGAGTACCTAATAACTAAATATACTAGAAAATTATATAGATACTTAGGAATAATAGGTAGAAAGAAGCTATTATAGATTTAATAATAAATAATATTATAAGATAAATAAAAAGATTAATAGAAGCTAAAGAATTACTATAAGAGCTGCTAAAAGTCTCTTAGAACTCTATAGTAGTAATAATAGGCTAACTATTATAAGCCTAATAAGAAAATATATTCTAAATAATAACCTAAATAATAGGCCTACTAAGACTAATAGCTAATTAGCTAAAAGCCTTAGAAAAATAGTATACTACTAAACTTCTTTTAGCTACTCTTTAAGTAACAACGCCTATACGTACTAATATACCTCCCTCTTATACGCTAACGCTTATCTCTATAAAGAGTAAATTTTTCTATTTAAAACTATTTAATAGGGATAGATTAAAATACTTAGCCTTATACTATAAGGTAAAAGTAAAACTTTAATATAAATATAAGGGAGCTCTAAGCGTCGCTTAGATAGAGTATATAGTAAGTAAATATTCTAGTAAAGCTATAGACGTACTACTACCTTAGACTAAAAAATACTAAGACTATATTAGTATTAATAACTTATAGTACTTTATAGACTAGTAATATAATAATCTATACTAAAAGTTAAAGGTTTTTAATTAGCTCTTATACCTAAGGTAAACTAAGCTATTAGTTAAAAACTACTATATAGAGTTTAACTAGCTTAAGATCTAGTTAGGTAAATACTTTACTAAAATAGTAAAGAAGAGTATATTTCTAAAGAGCCTTTATATAAAGTTATAGAAAGTCCTTACTATAGTAGATAAAAACCTATTATATAAGTAGCTTATTAATAAACCTATCTAGATATCTAATATCCTATACTAGGTAAGTCTAATAACCTAAGCCTTAAAAATATACGCTAGTAGAGTAGTTAACTCTAAAGAGTACTTAGATACTATTACTATCTAAGAAGATAGACTAGAAACTAATAAAAGTTAGTAAAGTAAGTACTAGAACTAGTAGGCTAAGCGCTAATTAGATTAAATACTACGCCTATAGTAAAAAAAGATAGATATCTAAGTATTATAAGAGGAGTTTTAAAGTAAGGAGTACTAAAGTAAACTAAGTAGTATAAAAAAACCTACTACTAAATAGTAAAGTTCCTCTAAAGAATATAGATAAAAGTAAGTTAAATAACTTAAGAAAAGAGTAGCTTTAGACTAGAGTCTTAGTCTAGAGCCTTAGAAAATAGATTAGTAGATAAGTAGTAAATATAACTAATTTTAGTAGAAGTATATAAATACCTCTTTCTTATAATATACTTAATTATAAACTCTATTAATAACGCTACTATATTAATTAATAGTAAGTATTTATACTATATATTAGTTAGTAGAGAATTCGCTTAGTAAAGCTATTTAGAGCGCTTCTTAATTACCTCTTAAATAATAAAGAGGATTGATAGAAAGATATTAGAGATAGATAAAGTCTCTAAGTGTAAGTTTAATATATATAGCTACTAAGAGGCTACCTATACGTACGTACTTAATAGTATAAATAAAGAAGTTATTTTAAGAAAGAGGTAGATAGACTACTAAGATATCTTAATTACTCTAGTAAAAAGAAGCCTATTTATATACTTAAAAGGTATTTAAGTAAAGTATAATAAAGAAATTATAACTTAGAGCGCTATATATTAGATAAGCGTATTTATATTTATAGGTCTTATAAAGAGATCTAAAGACTTAAGGAAGAGAGTATAGATATTTACTACCTCTATTATAGATATTAATAAGGCGTTAGTACTAAAGAAAATAGTAGATATAAAGTTACTACTACTAAAATAGTATTAGAGCTATTTTAAGCTTTTTAACCTAAAGAAAGCGTTATAACTTTCTCTATACTAAAGTCTTAGAGTAGACTATAAGATTAAGCTAGAGTTAAAGAATAGTTAATAGCTATAGCTACTATAGAGCCTACTATATAGTATATTAAAAGGCGAGTTACTAGTACTCTAAAGAGAGCTTATAGCTCTTCTAGAAAAAGGATTTATTTATATAAGTAGCTTACTAGCCTCTTTATTAGTCCTATTTATAAAAAAGCTAAAAAGAGGACTTTAATTATATATTAACTACTACGCGCTTAACGCTATTACTAGAAAGGATAGATACTCTCTACTACTTATCTAAAAGATACTTAATAATATAAGTAAGACTAAGTAGTTTATAAAGCTAGATATAATTACTACCTTCTATAAGATTTATATAGTAAAAAGTAATAAATAGAAGATAGCTTTTAGAATACGCTTTAGTCTATTTAAGTAGTTAGTTACTCTATTTAGTATAGTAAACTCTCTAAGTACCTTCTAGTAGTATATAATTAGATATTAAGAGAGTATCTAGATAAGTTCTATTTAGTATATTTTAATAATATATTAATCTATACTAATAGTAGCCTTTAATAATACTAAGACTATATCTAAAAGGTTCTTAGTAAGCTCTAAAGCGTAGGACTCTATATAGATATTAAGAAATATAACTTTAAAGTAAAATCTACTAAATACTTAGATTTTATTATTAATGTAGAGAAAGGTATCTCTATAGACCTAGATAAGGTTAAACCTATTAAGAAGTAAAAAGTATCTAAGATAGTAAAAGGCGTATAATTATTTTTTAGGTTTACTAACTTCTACTAAAAGTTTATTAGAGACTTTATAAAGATTGCTACTCTATTAACCTACTTAATAGGCGATATAAGCTTTATCTAAGGAAAAGATAAAGAGGCTATATTTAATAAGCTAAAGAAGATATTTATAATAGAACTTATTTTAGTAATATTTAACTCTAAGTAAAATATAGTCCTAGAATATAACTCTTCTAGCAACGTAATAGAAGAGGTACTATCTTAGTATAATAAAGAAAGAATACTACACTCTTACGCGTACTTCTTAAGAAAGAATAACGCCTAACGTAGGTGCATGCTTCCCGTGCCAGCATACTTCGCGTGCCACCTAAAATCGCTAAGAAAATTAAAAATAATAGGGGTCTAGATCTAGAGATCTACTTAATAGAATTTTCTAAAAATTTAATAGATAACTATTAGAGCTATAACTACTAAGAACCTAAGATTACTAAGCTTTAGCTAGTTTAGTTATAGAGATACTAGAAGGTAGCCCGTATAAGAGAGCTTTATTTTAATAACTTCTTCTCTATTAGGGCTAGTATTCTATAACTCCAAAATACTATTATTTATATAAGTATAGCCTTTATTTAAAGTTTTTAGAGAATTCTTTTAAGTAGATCTCTAGATCTAGACCCCTATTATTTTTAATTTTCTTAGCGATTTTAGGTGGCACGCGAAGTATACTAGCACGCAAAGTATATACCTACGTTATAAATATAACTAGTTATAAAATATATAATAAAGAACTACTAGCTAAGATATAATACTTAGAAGAATAGAACGCTAAACTTTACTTAGTAAACAGCTTTAAGGTAATTACTAATTATAAGAACTTAAAGTACTTTTAAAGCTAAAGATATTAAGTAAATAATAAATTTACTAAGCTACGTTATTAAGCTAATTTAATATAAAGATACTATATTAGCTAGAGAAGTAAAATATAAGAGCTAATATACTCTTAAAAAGAGAATAAGACCTACTAAAAAATATAGAAAATAAATACTTATAAAAGCGTATTATCTAAATCTTAAAACTAATATTCTACTACTATAAGGAAGTAAGTAAAGATAAAGAGGACTTAACTAAGAGCTAGGTTATATTAGTAAGAATTTATATAAGATAAATAAGAGGCTATCTTAGTCTAACTAAAAAATAGTTAGACTAATAAGATACTTCTACTAATAAAAGTAGTATAGACTAGTTAGAACTTAAGGTATTATAGGTAAAAGCTCTAAAAAATAATTAATAGTACTAGTAAGTAGTATAAGTAATATAAGAGTAGAAATAAAAGTTCTTACTAAGCTTAAGTAGAAAATACTCTATCTTAGAGTATATAATTAGTAATTAAGAAGAATTACTATATTAAAGTAAGAGATAGGTACTAAATAATAAGAAACTATATATCTAAGTAATTAAAGAAGTCTATAATTCTTTTTTAGCTAGATATCTAGGTTAAGAGATTACTTAGAAGAGGTAAGGGCTATATAGTAATAATAAAATATATAAGTTTATAAAAATAGTAGAGTTAATAAGTATAAGGCGTAATACTAGAGTTAACGTAGAGTTAAAAGGTAGTTTATTTAGTTAAGTTTAGTAGGCTAAAGGGTAGAGAGCGCCTAAAGAGCTAATATAGTTATATAGTTATTAATTATATAGTAGTAAAGGCTATAGGCTTAGTATATAAGAAGTACTAGAGAGGAGTTTATTAAGTCTATCTTTATTTATATATTACTACTATAAATAATTAGAAAATATACTTAATAAAGATAAATACTAGCTTACTAGTATAAGTAAGTATATTAACTACGTAGATCTAGACTTATAAGAAGCTTAGCGAAATAAATTAAAAGTAGAGCCTAATTACTTAGTTAAATAGGTTAAAAAGAGATAATAGCTTTAGCTATATAAAGTAGTCTACTTAAAAGTATTTAAAACTACGTAATAGTAATAGTAATAGCGAGTATATTATATACTAACTATATATATAGATAGGGGCGAGACTATATAAAAGTATTAAGAAATAGTAGAGTTAATCTATAAAAAAATAGGTAAGCTAAAGAGTAAACTAAATAACTATAAGTCTCTATTAATAAATAATAAGAAATTCCTTAGGTTATTAATATAGGTGTATACTTCGCGTACTAGTATACTTTACGTGCTACCTAAAATCGCTAAGAAAATTAAAAATAATAAAGGTCTAGATTTAGAGATTTACTTAATAGAATTTTCTAAAAATTTAATAGATAACTATTAGAGCTATAACTACTAAGGACCTAAGATTACTAAGCTTTAGCTAGTTTAGTTATAAAGATACTAGAAAGTAGCCTATATAAGAGAGCTTTATCTTAATAACTTCTTCTCTATTAAGGCTAGTATTCTATAACTCTAGAATACTATTATTAGATAAGTATAGCCTTTATTAAAAGTTTTTAGAGAATTCTTTTAAGTAAATCTCTTAATCTAGACCCCTATTATTTTTAATTTTCTTAGTAATTTTAGGTAGCACGCGAAGTATACTAGCACGCAAAGTATATACTTACGTTATAAATATAACTAGTTATAAAATATATAATAAAGAACTACTAGCTATAGTATAATACTTAGAAGAATAAGACGCTAAACTCTGCTTAGTAAAGAGCTTTAAGATAATTACTAATTATAAGAACTTAAAGTACTTTATAAAGCTAAAGATATTAAGTAAATAATAAATTTACTAAGCTATATTATTAAGCTAATTTAATATAAAGATACTATATTAGCTAGAGAAGTAAAATATAAGAGCTAATATACTCTTAAAAAGAGAATAAGACCTACTAAAAAATATAGAAAATAAATACTTATAAAAGCGTATTATCTAAATCTTAAAACTAATATTCTACTACTATAAGGAAGTAAGTAAAGATAAAGAGGACTTAACTAAGAGCTAGGTTATATTAGTAAGAATTTATATAAGATAAATAAGAGGCTATCTTAGTCTAACTAAAAAATAGTTAGACTAATAAGATACTTCTACTAATAAAAGTAGTATAGACTAGTTAGAACTTAAGGTATTATAGGTAAAAGCTCTAAAAAATAATTAATAGTACTAGTAAGTAGTATAAGTAATATAAGAGTAGAAATAAAAGTTCTTACTAAGCTTAAGTAGAAAATACTCTATCTTAGAGTATATAATTAGTAATTAAGAAGAATTACTATTAAAGTAAGAGATAAGTACTAAATAATAAGAAACTACATATCTAAGTAACTAAAAAGTCTATAATTCTCCTTTAGCTAGATATCTAGATAGAGCGATTACTTAAAAAAAGTAAAAGCTATATAGTAATAATAAAATATATAAGTTTATAAAAATAGTAAAGTTAATAAGTATAAGGCGTAATACTAGAGTTAACGTAGAGTTAAAAAGTAGTTTATTTAATTAAGTTTAGTAAGCTAAAGGGTAGAGAGCGCCTAAAGAGCTAATATAGTTATATAGTTATTAATTATATAGTAGTAAAGGCTATAGGCTTAGTATATAAGAAGTACTAGAGAGGAGTTTATTAAGTCTATCTTTATTTATATATTACTACTATAAATAATTAGAAAATATACTTAATAAAGATAAATACTAGCTTACTAGTATAAGTAAGTATATTAACTACGTAGATCTAGACTTATAAGAAGCTTAGCGAAATAAATTAAAAGTAGAGCCTAATTACTTAGTTAAATAGGTTAAAAAGAGATAATAGCTTTAGCTATATAAAGTAGTCTACTTAAAAGTATTTAAAGGTGCGTAATAGTAATAGTAATAGCGAGTATATTATATACTAACTATTTATATAGATAAGGGCGAGACTATATAGAAGTATTAAGAAATAGTAGAGTTACTCTATAAGAAGATAGGTAAGCTAAAGAGTAAACTAAATAACTATAAGTCTCTATTAATAAATAATAAGAAATCCTTAGGTTATTAATATAGGTGTATACTTCGCGTACTAGTATACTTCGCGTGCTACCTAAAATCGCTAAAAAGATTAAAAATAATAGGGGTCTAGATCTAGAGATCTACTTAATAGAATTTTCTAAAATTTAATAGATAACTATTAGAGCTATAACTACCAAGAATCTATAATTACTAAGCTTTAGCTAGTTTAGTTATAGAGATACTAGAAAGTAGCCCGTACGAGAGAGCTTTATCTTAATAACTTCTTCTCTATTAGGGCTAGTATTCTATAACTCTAGAATACTATTATTTATATAAGTATAGCCTTTATTTAAAGTTTTTAGAGAATTCTATTAAGTAGATCTCTAGATCTAGACCTCTATTATTTTTGATTTTCTTAGCAATTTTAGGTAGCACGCGAAGTATACTGGTACGCGAAGCATGCACCTACGTTAGAGCAATAGGAGGCGCTATATAAATTCCTTTATATATATAAGATAAAGCTAACTTTATAAGGTATTTAGTAGAGTAGTTAGTAAGTTGTTTAATAGTGTCGTAAGGAGTTAATAGACTAATAAGTATTAGATATTATAAGAGCTTATAGGCTAGGGGGAATATAGAGGTATAAGCCGTATAGTATAAACCGTAGGAGTATTATAAGTTTAAGAAGGTATCTTTTATAGTACGCGTTATAATTAAGCTTATACTACTCGTGAGCGTTTAATATAGTAATATTGTAATATTAGCGGTAGTAGTTAGTAACTACGCTTGCGGCCTTATATAGGCTTAGCGGCTAAGTTAGTATTTTTCTTAAGCTAGGCGACTATATCGTAATTACTAGGTAGCAACTAGCCTAGATTAGTATCCAGATCTAGCGCCGGAGAGATTACCTATAAGATAGTTACCTAAGACTTCTTCTAGCTAGGTACATTAAATAATATTAAATATTATATAAAGAACTATAATGTTTATAAGAGAATAAAGCTATAGTAAGAAGGTACTTAAGAATTTCTTAAACTACTACTAATACTAGATTAGATATAGAAAGAGATATCTAAAGACTTTATTAAGAGACTACTAATAAGTAGAGGTATAAGCTACCTTATAGTTATTACTAATTACTTAAGTAAGGGAGCTATCTTTATTCTACTATCTAATATTAAGATAGAGATAGTTATCTAAGCCTTCCTTAGCTAAGTAGTAGCTTACTATTAGTTACTAAACGCGATTATATTAGATAGAGAGAGCTAGTTTATTAGCGCACTTTAGAAACGCCTTTATAAGGTCCTAAAGATAATTAATAGTTATCTATAGTATTTTACCTATAGACTAATAGCGCTATAAAATAATAAATAGTATATAGAAAGTATATATTTAAGCGTTTATTAGTAAGTTATAGAATAACTAGGCTACGTACTACTCTACAGCTTAAATTACTATTAATAGAGAGACTTAATATTAATAAGAGTATCTCTATTCTTATTATAATATAGCTATAATATAAACCCTCTCTAGTTATAGGCTCTACTAAGTATAAGTTAAAGAAAATATACTACTAAAAAACGTTAGAGTATAAAAAAATAGAGACTATTATAGCTAAGTTCTAAGATATTTAACTTAGTATAAGCTAGTATAGCTAAAGACTAAGTAGAATAAGAGAAGTAAAGAAATTAATACTATAAAGAGGCTAAAAATTATAAAGTTAGTAATAAAGTTTAGCTAAAGCTTAATAATAGTATAGAATAGAATATTAGTTATAAAAGCTTATTAGAAGAGTACTAAATATATAGTAATAGAGGTAATTAATAGCTACTTAGTTAAGCTAAATACCTTTTTAAGCTACTACCTAGTCTTTTATATTAATAGACTACGTCTTACTAACTTAAATCCTCTACTAAGCTAACTATAAGATAACTATTAGCTACTACTATTATAAGTTAGTAATAAGAATAAGTAGTTATTAAGGAGATTATTAGTAAGAAGTAGAAACGCTAAGGATATAGTTAGCGCCTTTATTATAAAGTAAAATAGGTTAGATACGCTCTAATAAATCTTTAGCTAGTAGAATTACTAAAAGAAATAAAAGCTCTAGATTAATAGAAGGCTTATATAAAGGATACTTAGAATAAAGAGGGACGCTTACTAAAAAGCTTTTACTAAGAGACCCCCTAAAAGAGGAGAAAAAAGGGGTATTATAATAGGCTAGAGCCTAGTTAGTAAATACTTAATAATATCTTAGTTACGTGCGTAAGACGTATAGATAACTACTTACGTCTAAATAACGCTTAGACTATCTATATAGTCTATAGGTAGAAGATTATTCTAAGCCGCTCTCTAAATAACTTTTAGCACGAGATAGCTTATAATTCTCTTCTCTATTAAATACAACTCTAGTATACCTGTGTAATAGCTCCCCGAGCGTAGCCCCTTATATATACCTTCTCTTCGGTACTATTTAAATAAAGCTATAGCGCCTTTTAGTAATACTTTAGTATATAAAGTTATTAGTACTAGCTATAATAGCGCCGCTATATACCTATTAAGAAGTAGGTTTAGGCTTACTTCTATAACTAAGAAATCTTAGTTATTTAATACTAGCTAGTAAGCTAAGAGATATTCTAGCTAGTTAGTCTACTTAAAGTATACTATAATATAAAGCACTACTTAGACTTTTTAATTCTCTTATTCTATATCTTTATCTATTTATAGGTAGTAAGCTATAGATAGTAGTTACTTAGTTTTTACTAACTAGTATAGTAACGACTAGAATCCGCCTAGCTAATCTAAACCGCGATCTATAATAATAGAGTTAAAGAACCTATATAATTACTACTAAGTATTATAGAACTAGATAGCTATATCTTCTACTACTATTAAGCTTAGCACTTCTAATTAGACGTACTTTAATAGTCTATCTATTATTACTAGTAGATAGTAAGGGCTGTCTAGGCTTTTAGTAGAGAGGTTAACTTTAAAGTCTATTAATATCTAAGACTAGTACCTCTCTACTATAGTAATAGGTTATAGAAGACCTTACTACTTCTTATATAATATATAGGCTACGTAGTAGTAGTAATTTCGTATAAACCTTACTATATCTACTAATATACTATGCTAGTAGTAGTCCCTTCTTAAGATCTAAAAATAATATTCTTTCCTAGATATTTAGTTACCAGGGATTCGTATACTTACTATATAATAGCTATAGTAAGGAGTTTCTATAATAGAAGCTATATAATACCTTACTATAATAGTGTCCTATAAGCGCTACTTATATAATCTACTATTTATTAGTATATATTAGCTTTAATAGAGAATATCTTTAAGTTAGAAAGTACTACGTTTAATTAGATATTATAGTACTAGTCCTTTACTATAGCTATATTCTATAAACTCTAGAAGTAGCTATCTACAAATATAAAGAAACTAGCTAGAAGTAGGGTAGATATACTTTAATCTATACTACTAGTTACTAAAATACTAATAAGAGTTATTACTACTACTAGTAAGGCGTAGTTATTATCCTCTCTCTTTCCTATTTAGCTAAGCGTATCTAGATAGGCTACTAGCTATCTTAGCTAGTACTATAGCTTAAAGTAAAATTATAATAAGAATTCTATTTAGTAGCTCTATTACTCTAAAAGCTATTATAGTTCTATAAAATATTTTAGGTTCTTATAATTAGTAAAGATTATAAAGAGCTCTTTTACGCTCTAGAGTTCTAATACCTAAGCTTCTAAGTATTATATAATTCTATAGAGTTCCTTATTATAGATAGTATAGTTCTTTTCTACTACTAAGAGTATTATAGAGTAATAAGCGACTAGATATAATACTCTATTAACGCGTTATAATAAGTATCCCTCTAAAGCTTTTTCTAAGTAGTCTACTTTAACTAAAGTTTCTAGTCTAAAGTCTTATATAATTAGTATTAGGCTTACTATAAACGTGTTTTTTAGAGATGAAAAAGCCTTATCTTTATTATTACCTTAGCTAAAGAGGACCTTCTTCTTCGTAAGTTAGTTTAGAGGCGCTACTAGTTTTAAGAATATTTTAATAAAATCTCTATAAAAGTTTATATAGCCTAGGAATATATAGACTTCTCTAACGTTTTAGAGAGAATTTTAATTACGTATAATATACAGCTTCTCTAAGTCTAAGTAGATAGAATCTCTAGTAATAATAATATATCTAAGGTATTTAACCTTTTTTACTATAAAGATATATTTCTCTAGATTAAGGTTTAACCTAGCTTTCTATAGAAGAGTAAGTATTCTATAGACTTTATTCTAGTAGTCCTATTTTAAGTATAATATATAGGTAAGAATATTATTAAGGTATACTATAGTATAGTTCTCTAGGGTTTCCTTTAGCGTACTATTAATATATTACTAGAAAAAAGTAGGAGCTTTTAATAAGCTAAAGAGGTAGATAATCTATTAAAATAGTTTAAAGTAAGTTTAGAACGCTATAAGGTATTTATTACTCTTAGTAATCTATAACTTATAAAAGGTAGCGCGTATATTTACCTTAGTAAACTACTAGGTATCTAATAATATATCTAGCGTCTCTTTAATTATAGAAAGTAAGTAGTAGTTTAACTTTATAATAGTATTTAGTCCTTAATAGTCTATATATAGACGCTCGCTACTCTCTAGTTTCTTTACTAATAGTACTAGTACTTTTATAGCTAAGAAGCTTACGCGTACTTATCTCTTATTTAAGAGTTTAGTAAGTTAATAGTAGAGTTCTAATAGCTAGTCCCTTAATATAGAGAAGAAAGGCCTTTATAATACTTTTACTATACGTTCTTCTAAATCTTTAGTAAGTTTAATATAATAGTCTAGCTATTCTCTATATAGGAGAATACCTACTACTTTAGCCTTATTAAAGAGATCTTTAAAGTTCTCTAACTCTTTTAGAAGCTATATATATAGAAAGGCTATAAGAGAGCTAGAGGGCTATTTATTAGTAATTAAGTTTTATACTATATATAATCTTACTTATACTAGTAAAGATTACTATTCTACTTAACCTTAGTAAGAAAGCTTTAGCTTAAAGTACCTCTTATACTATAGTAGCTATAATTAGGCTAAAGCCTAAGTATAGTATATAAGCTAAATTCTTGCGTATCTCTATATTATTAGCCGCTCTAATAATTAAGCAGCTCTATAAAACGTTTAAGATAGCTTCTATATAGTATATCTATAGTTTTCTAAAAATAATTCTATAAGCTAATAAGAGAAGTATGTAAGCTACTAGACGTAATTCCTACCTATTATTATATAGTTAATTACTACTAATTAGGAGATTATACTAAAGCCTACTACTTCTAAGACTTTCTAAAGTAAGTAAGAAGAAACATTAATAAACTACGCTTCTACTCTTAATACTACTTAAATACTTATAGTATAAACGTATTTATACTCTAAGTTTACTAGCGTATCTATATATTCTAGCTTATTAAAAAATGCTAAGATAATAAAAGAGGGTTTATCTATCTAGCTATAGATTTCTAAGATCTCTTTTTTCTCTATATTACTAGTAGTCTTCTTTATTAAATATTACTTATTACTCTTCTAGCGTAGACTACTACTAGAAGTACTTAGTTTTCTAAGTATAGTCTATATCTTTTAGTAGTAGCGTAGAAGATACGTATACGCTATAGTAATACTATATTTAAGTAGGTAGGTATAACGTAGCTATTTTATTAATAGCGTATATATACCTTTACTACTATATATTCTTTAAATAACTCTATAGATACTTAGTTAGCCTACTTTTTATATTTCTCTACACTATATTCTTCGCGCTTTATAGCTATAGGGCTAACGCTTACTATTATAATATTACTATTATAGTCTACTTTTAGCGCTTAGTAGAATATACTTATAGAGAGGTAAAAGCTATTTTCTAAGTCTATAGTTTTTAGGTTAACTATAATAGACTTATACTATTCTACTATTATAGTATAGTTAGTTCTAGTAATACTTTAGTTAAGCACTACTACGCGTATTTTTAGATTAAGTATATAGCGTAACTTAGCTAGTTTCTATTTCTAATCCTAGTATAGTCCTCCTACTTAGAAGAGAAGCTAGTTAAATAAGAAAAAGAACTCTATAAATAGTTATAACTTACTCTATTAAAGTTACTTTAGCGCGATCTAAGCGTATTTCTTACTATAACTATTTAAGTAGTAAAATAATAGATAGCTAAAGAACTCTATAGAGCTTTAGTTACTTTACGCGCCTAACTTATAGTATAGAGATACTTCGCGTTATACTATAGGTAATAAGTTAGACTAGATAAGTATAAACTAGGCTTTTTTATTACTAATAAAGTTCTAGTCTACTTATTGCTTATATTTAAGTATAATTTACTATATATTAAAGTAAGTCTTATCCCCTACAAAGGGTTCGCCTAAAGAGAGTAGTGTGAAGGTCGTCCGAAGATAATCTTAGGTTAGTTCTTAGGGATAGCGTAATGCGATAGACACGAGGTTGTATAGCATAATTAGTAGATTAATATAATATATAGAGAGTTAAGAAGTAAGTACTAATCCTTAGATTTTAAAGTTAAATATAATAAACTATAAGGGCTTATTACCTACTATTAAATAATAAGCGTACCCTCTATTATAGCCTTTCCTTTTATAGAGGTCGCACTCTCTATAGAGGTTATACCCTCTATAGTAGTTATACTAAGGTTAAAAGGTAGATTATATAACTATATAGCGTAAGCTTACCTACTATACTCTACTTTTAACATTATCCTGCTATAGTTGCTTATTCTCCTCCTTATAATTATAAAACTACCTCCCTCTTCTAGCGTATCGTCCTTAATATTTAAATTATCTATACTATAAGGTTATAAAAGAGGTCTTATATATAAGTACTTATAATAAGTTATCTTATTTTCTAAATCCTTATAGCCTCCCTAACTATACCTAAAGAACTAAGGACTTATATATCTTATAAGAAGATAACTACTAAAGAGTATTATAAATACCTTTATTATCTTAAGCTTTCTAAATAAGAAATACTATTTTACTATAAGCGTTATAAAAAGAATAACGTATAGTATTTTATAAATATAATATCTAGTTATTATATAGGTTATATCTTAGTATAATATAACTATAAGTTATTTATTTTTAAAGAGGAGTAAGAAAAGGTAGAATAAGAAAAGCGTAATAAGGAGCTTACGTTACTATATTTAGAAGAAGAGGTTACTTAAGCTTATTATAAGCTCGCTAAGATAAGAAATTATAAGCTAGCGTTTACTTATTATAATTAAAAATTATTAGATACCTTAAAGCGGGCTTAGTTATTAAAAAATAGTAGTACTATCGCTACGTCTTCTTCTATTAGTTCTACTACTAATCTAGGCTAGTTATAAGCTAATAACCTTCTTAATTTTTCGCTTAATTAAATTCTTAATAACTTCTTTTTTTAGGCCTCTACCTCTAATCTTATCTATTTTCTTTAGCTAGTTCTTCTAGTATTAGGCTAGGAGTTACTAATAGTTTATAAGATTAGTATCTAGTTTTTATATATTTTCGCTATCTAAGTATCTTAACTATTTAACTAAGTATTCTATATCATTATCTATAACTTAATATATAATAATATTCTTAACTTTAAATTTATTTTCTTTTTCTATTTTATAGTAGAAGGTTTTCTATAATAGTATATCTAGGTGTGCTAGTTCTAAGAGGCTTACGTAGAACTTAGAATATATTCTAGCGTCTAGTAGAAGGTTAAGTGTATATATAACTAGCTCTTTCTAGTTAAGAATTAAAAATAGTCTGACTTTAACGTTATTAAGTTCTTTACTTAGTCGTAACGTGCTTAATTCTTTTTCTAATAGTCTATATATTGTGCCGAAAGTTGGTTTCTTTCCTTCCTATAGAACAATCTTATAGTCCTAAGGTTAGTGCTTTAGTAATACTTATTTATCTACTACTTCCTAGAATAGATATTTAAATTCTTTATATTCTTTAGAAATCTTAGAAGTTACGCGTTTTTCTAAAACTCTAGTCTATTAACTTAGTAGCTCTATTCTAGCGTCTGCTAAGTTAGACCCTTATTTCTTAAGGCTATCCTTTATTAAGGCTTGCTTTTTCTTTATAATATTATTTAGTTTCCTCTTATCTACTATTATACTCTAATAATATATAGGCTAGCTTATAGTTGCGTCTATTCTATAGCATATAAATAAGAACGTTTTTAACTTCTAGTTAATCTATAAGTTATATTCTTATAACTAGAGAAGTCCTAAAATAATATTATAAGTAGCTAGTCTAAAGATATTAAAGTCTATCTTCTCTTAGTATCCTTAGATATTAAGTGTTACTTATCTAACTTTATAAGTAATCTCTTATTTACTTAGTATTAGCTCTCTATTAGCTATATATAGTAGATAAGCTTCTTATTTCTATAGTAGCTTTAGTCTAGCTAAAGACGCTATATACGCTAAAATATAGTTAGCTTATAATTCTAAATCTACTAATACTTTTATCTACCTCCCTTTAAGCTTTACCTAGAGCTTAATAAGGTTTAAGGAGTTTACTAAGTTAATCTTCTTACTAGGCTATTCTAAGCTAAGCGCTAGTCTAAAAAAGCCTAATTTTTAAATCTATAGAATCTTTTAGCTATTATATAAAGGTTATATTCTTTACTAAGATATATTTACTAGTTAAGTTATTAATATTCTTAAGCGTCTCCTTTATTATATTCTTTTAGCTATACTATTTATATCTAATTAATTTCTTTAGAATTATTATAACCTAAGAAGTATTTTTATCCCTTTTATTTTATAAGTATATTAAGTATAGGTTATTTTTATAGTTTAAGTATTACTACTTATAGTAGTATAATTATTTAGTTTCTTCTAAGAACTATCTTAATTTAGACTTATCTAAGTAGTATACTCTATAATAGTTATAAATATATATAACCTATAATAACTTCTTATATTCTAATTTCTAAGGTCTATCTAGTAGTTATATTCCTTTAATTTACTAATATTCTTAGCCTTTCTCTTATAGCTATATTAGAAGGTCTTCTAATTATTTCTAGTTTAGTAGAGTTTATTATAGATCTCTTACTTCTTTTCTTCTAAATTAGTAATATTAGTTCTTCCTATAATTAGATTATATCTTTAATCTAGCTTAGTTCTTATATTATTAGTAGAAACTCTAATATCTTAGTTAGAACGTTTTCTATAGCTTCTAAGTCTTTAGACCTATCTTTAAGTATATTATACTTTAAAGTAGGCTCTTTTTTTTCTAAGTCTAATTCTATAAGTATAAAGTTATCTAATTCTAAAATATTTCTTATATATTAATTTTAATAGTTAGTTTAGATATAATATTCTATATCTTAGATTACTTAGTAAGTACTACTTTATAAATATATTAAGTTATCTAACTACTTTATTCTTACTATAGTAGTCCCTAGCTATATAACCTTTCTTATTATAATTATAATAAGTAATTATCTTTTTATTATATAGCTTTTTCTTATTATTCCTTCTAAAACTCTTACTTTTATTAATATTATCTAGTTATATTATATTAGGGGTGCTAGTTATTACTAGTAGAGGGTATAATACCTCTAGATATTATCTAATATTCTAGTTTTTTCTTAAAGAATTATCTCTTTATGCGTTATACTAACTAGTTAGCTCTAACTAGTTAGATTTCTTACTATAATTTATAAAGTGCGTTATTAATATAAATTAATTCTTAAATAAGATTCTATAGGTTATTAATTATAACGCTGCTTTATATAAGCTCTTCTTTAACTCTTTTCTTAAGTCCTTATCTATATATAACTCTTAATATCTTATTATCTTAGTTAGTCTTTAGGGTATATCCTTAGAAGATACTAATATAGTTAGTAACTAATTAGATTTATTTAAGCTATTAGATTATATAATCTACCTTAGATTCTTTATTAATAACTCTAAATTACTATCTAAGCTTATTTATAATAGTTAAATAGTCTTTAAATATTTATTTAATATTATTATTATTATTATTATATATATATTTATTAAAGTAAAGCTTAATCTAGGTAGTAATAGTTCCTCGTATATAGCTTGCTATAAGTAGTCTATAATTAGTAAGGTTAACCTTCTTATCTTTAAACCTAAAGAAGAGATTAAACTAAAGGATTTAGTCTTAGAGCTTATATTAATCGCTATAAAATAGATTAGGTCTAGCTACTTTAGTATAGCTTAATAAAGTTTTATTAAGTATATTTATTAAGGTATTACTAATCTTAAAGGTGTTTAAAGTATAAACGTTATCTAAAAATAATCTTAGCTTAGTTCTTAAAGATAGAGTAATATAATAAATATAAGGTTATATAGCACAATTAGTAGATTAATCTAATATATAGGGAGTTAAGAACTAAGTACTAATCCTTAGATTTTAAAGTTAAATATAATAAACTATTAAGGCTTATTACTTACTATTATATAATAAGCGTACCCTCTATTATAGCCTTTCTTTTTATAGAGGTTATACCCTTTATAGAGGTTATACTCTCTATAGCAGTTATACTAAGGTTAGAGGGTAGGTTACGTAACTACGCGGCGTAAGCTTACCCGCTATGCCCCGCCTTTAACGTTATCCTACTATAGTTACTTATCCTCCTTCTTATAATTGTAATATGTAGTTTATAGCGTAGATACTTATAGAGTACGTCTATAGTTATAAACTATCTTAGTGCTTTATATATACTAAGGAGTATTAAAGTATCTACGGGTAGAGTTATATAAGTAGAAGGTAGGTTTTAGATAGAGTTTTAAAGATTCTTATTCTACGTATATAGTACCTCTAAAGTAGCTCTATTCTTAGTCTAGCGTTCTATTATTTTATAGAGCTATTAAAGAATAAGGTTAAACCTCCTAGAGGTTACTTAGTTATTCTAAGTAAGTAGTGTATCTATTTTTATATTCTTATAGAATACTAAAGAAGACTTTAAGATATTATAGACTAGCTCTAAAGTAGTACTATAATAGGTATTAATAGTAATGTTTTAAGTCTTAGAGACTTATATATATACTTACTAAGTATATATAGTCTCTCTCCTTTACTACTTATAGCTAGGTAAAGCCTAAGCTATTATATATAGCTCTATTTATTAGATAAAGATTAGGTAGCAACTTTTATATTTATAGCTATAAGTAAAGATAGCTTTACGTTTATAGCTATAAGTAAAGGTAGCTTTATATTTATAGCTATAGAAAAAGGCAGCGCTTCTTAGCAGTATCTATAGAGTATAAGTAGAGGCCTCTCCCTTTCTCTTCTTTTCTTTTCTTCTTTCTCTTTTAGCTATTACTAAGCCTTCGCTATATATATCTACTTCTTATAGCTTTTTTTTTCTCAAGTTAACACTAATATTTCTTATATAATAGTATTACTATTACTATTATTATTAGTAGTAGTAGTAGTAGTAGTAGTAGTAGTAGTAGTAGTATATTAACATAGAGGGTTATACTACTCTATAATCCTAGTCTATACTAAGGTAGGTAAGACTAACGTTGTTAAGCCCGCGTTAGCTTGTCTAGCGATATAATAGAGATAGTAGGTATTTAGTAATAATAATCTAATTCTATATAAGCGATAGAATAACTAAGTATTAATCTAAGTAAGAGAAGAACTTATAAGAGTTAACTATAACGAGTGTATTAAGGGAATCCTCTATAACTATATACTTATTACCTAGTCTATTACTAGTACTACTATTATAACTTAATTCTTATCCTACCTAATATTTCTAATAGCTGCTATTATATAATTATTAATGTTATATACTAGCGCCTAATAGTTAGTCTTAGCGTAATATTAATTACGTAATCTATACGCTCTACGCTAATTACTATTTTATAATTTATATAATAGTTAGCCTTTAACCTTATATCCTTTAACTAGAGAAGATATTTAGTATTTATTTATAACACTATCTCCCTTCTTAAGGCTATTATCTTAATACCCTAGAGTTTTATTTTTCTATACTATAATCTATAACGTAGGTTATATATAAGGCTTTAGAATACCTATTATATTATACGCTTTTATTTCTTTATATCTTCCTAACTATATCTAAGGTTTATTATTTTATTATAATTATCTACTAAATTTAATAATAAAGCGTTACGCTCGCGCTATTTATATAGAGTAAGAGTCGCTTAAAATAGACTTCTATTATAAATATTATAAAAAGAAGAACCTTTAGTATTTTATAAAAATACCTACTAGTTATTATATAGGCTATATTTTAGTCTAAGTAGACTATAGTTTATTTATTTCTAAAGAATAGTAAAAGTAGGTCTAGCTTAAGTGTAAGCGTAAGAAACTAGAGGTAGCTTAGGTAGAAGAGTGTTAAGCTCTTACTACTACTAAAGCGTCTTATTTATATTATAAGCTTCTTTAAGTAAAAAGCTAAGAGTAAGCTTTTACTTATTATAACTTTACTATACTAGATTTTTAAAAGAAGGCGATATAATAGGCTAAGAAAGGTACTACTTTTAGTATAAACTTTCTTACTATTAAACTACTACTATCTAAATTTTTAGCTAATTTAGGCTAGTTATAGGCTAAGCGTAACCTTCTTAATTCTTTTTTTAATTACTCTTTCTTTTTTAGAGATTTAATCCCTACTACTTTAGATATTCTTAGTAGTTCCTATACTAATTTCTTATAGTTTATAAGATTTTATTCTAGTTCCTATATATTATAGCTCTCTAGCTATTTTACTATTTAACTAAGTACTTCTACTAATAACTATCTTTCTATAAATTCTTAATTTCTTTAACTTTATACTTATTATCTTTAAGTTTAACGTCTATTACTAACTTAGTATTTAATAGTACTAGTTCTAGTAGTTTCTTATAAAAGATAAAGTAGATACGTATATTTAGTAGTAACTAGAGTTTATAATTTACTAGGCCTATTATCTCTAGAATTTTAAATAGTCTTATTTAGAGATTTTCTAATTTTCTATATAGCCTTTTAGTTTTTAGGTTTTATTATAATATAAAAACTTTATTCTCTTTTTTAAAGGTTAGTCTCTTAATTTTTTACTTATTTATACTCTTAGATATTATAAAGTTTCTTTAAGTAATATTTTAGCTTAGTTATTTATATAATTCTTATAAAAGGCGTACTTTATCGTCTACTCCTACTATAATACTTTTAATATTCTTTAGATCTTAATAAGTAACTAGCTTATATCTATAGTTTATATAGTAAAGTTACTAGCTTATTATTATAGATTTTATACTATTATAAGCTAGTTATACTATTAGTAAGAGTTTAACCTAGTTATCTTATATATTATTAGCGTATATCCTTAAGTATTATTCTAATATCTAGTTTATTCTCTCTATCTAGCTATCTATTTCTAGGTAAAAGCTTATTAAAAGCTTCTTTTTTATACTTAACTTTACTAGGAATATACTCTAGTATTTAGAAGTAAATAGTTTATTATAGTCTATAATAAACTCTTTAGATATTCTATATTCTAAGATAAGTACCTTTATAACTTTATAAGTGTACTCTTCTACTATAATTAATTTCTTAGTTAGCATAAACTTTACTATCTTAGTTAATTAGTCTATAATTACTAAGATAGTATTATAAAGCTAGGTAGATTCTAGTTTTAATAATTTTAGGAGCTTTACTATAAAGTCTATTATTATACTTATCTATAGTTATTATAGTAGCGTTAAGGGCTATAATAGGCTATAGGGCTTATATCTCTTAGGCTTATTCTAATAATATACTAAATAGTTACTTAGGATATTCTATACCTATATTTATAAACGTAGTATTATAAATTTCTTACTAGTCTTCTAACTATTTCTTCTCTTATATACTTATACTCTAAGGACATATATAGTTCTATAATAAAGTCCTTTTTTATATATAAGAATATATATATTAGTCCTTTTAGATTATATCTTAGTACTCTTTTTATTTTATAGTAAGTTATTATAACTTATACTACCTAAATCTAGTTACTAGCTAGCGGCCTTCTACTACTACTATATTTATAATATTATAACTTATTATTCTAGCTTAGCTACTTTAGCTAATTCTAGCTAGTTATACTTTAGGCTACTATTAGGTATTTATTTAAGCACTATATATATAGTTCCTTATAACCTTCTTTTATAAGTTAGATTTAGCTTAGGGCGTCTATAGCTTTATTAAGTAATCTAGCTCTATAAGTAATTTTAAAGTTAAACTAAGAGAGTATTTTAGCTTATTAGACTTATCTTCTATTAAGTTTTTTTATTATTATAAAACTTATTAGGTTCTAGTAATTAGAAAATATATTAATCTAATATAGAAGTCTTAGTAAATAGACTTCCTATTATTTAAAAGTATTAACTACTTCTAGGAGTTTTTTATTATAAATATTATAATTAAGTTCTACTCTAGAGAACTTTCTAGAATAGTAGAATACTAGTCTCTATTTTCTATCTTTACTCTACTATAATAATATAGCGCTAAGAGCGTAATCTAATACGTTAGTCTTAACTTACGTCTTATATCTTAGGTTATATATTTTTAGTACTAAAGCTAAGAAATACTTACTTTAGTTATTTAAAAGCCTTTTAGTATTCCTTTTTCTATTTAACTCTACGTCTTTCTTTATAATCTTTATAAGAGGTGCTATAATCTAGAAGTAGTTACTAATAAACTTTCTATAAAGTTTATAAATTCTAAGAAAGATTATATATTCTTAACTATCTTAGGTATTAGCTATTTCTATATAGTCTAGATTTTCTTTAGATTTATTTTAACGCCCTCTATTAAGATAATAAACTCTAAGAACTCTATTTCTATATATAAAACTTATACTTCTTAGGTTATAAGTATAACTTATAGTTCTTAAGCTTCTAAAGTACCTTCTTAATATATTTAATATATCTTTAAGTGTTCTCTTAAAATATACTAGTATATTATCTAAGTACGCTAGTATAAAGATTCTTAAGTACTTATAGAGTATATTAATAACTAATTAGAAAGCTACTAGCGTATTTATAATCTAAATAGTATAACTATATACTTAAATAGTTTATATTTTATTTTAAAAGCTATTTTCTACTTATATTCTTTAGTAATTTAAATATAGTAAAATCTTTTCTAAATATTAAATTTTATAAACTACTTAGCTCCTTAGATTTAATCTATAAGCTCTATTATTAGTAGTAAAGATATATTAATTCTTAATTATTACGCTATTTAATCTCCTAAAGTTAATATATAGTTACTACTTCCTATTAAGCTTCTTTATAAATAGTATTAGTAAGGCTATCTAGCTACTACTCTTATAGATAAATCTCTTTTTTAAATTTTTTCTAATATACTCTTACAGCTTAGCTTTATACTTAAGTATAACTAAGTATATTAGTCTTAGAATAAGCTTAGTACTATCTTTAATAAAAATTTTATAATTCTATTTTTAGTATTCCGCTAACTTAGTTACTTCTATTTCCTTTAATAGTTCTCTAAATTTATTTATTTTCTACTCTTCTAGTATATTTAGTAGTACTAGTCCTTCCTTTATAGTCGTGACTTACTATATCTAAATAACTTTTATCTTCTAAGAGTCCTTCTTATAGATTCTTATAATCTTATAAGGTAAAATTATACTAATCTTTCTATTCTAAAGTAAGCTTTAGATTATTAAGCTTATCTCTTTTTATATATTAGTAACCTTACGCGTAGGTTCTTAGTAAAGTATTCTTTTTATAGCTAATTAATAGCTAAGTTATACTTAATTAACTAATTATAGCTAATTAATATATCTTCTTCTCTAAAATCTATATATAATATTTATTTAGTCCTCTATCCTTACTATATCTAGTAATACTAGTTAGGTCTCTAGTCTTATTACGCTACCTTTATATATTATAGAGTTATTATTAGCTAAAACTACTTATACTAGTTAGTCCTTAACTTAGTATAGTATATTATATCTCTTTATAGCTTAGAATAAGATAACTATTTATATAGTACTACTATTTATAGTTGCTATAATTTTATATTTATATACGCTAACCTTTACTTTTAACCTAAGATTCTATAGCTATAAGTTCTATATATTATAAAGAGTTATTTTAGAATTACTTATACTAGCGTAACTTTATCTCTAGTAGTATTCTAGTTTTTTAACTAACTTTACTTTCTAAATTATTTCTTTAGAAAGTAGTCTATATTAGACTTTACGTTCTAATATATTAGGTAATTATTATTATAATAAAAGGTCTAGTATATAAGCTTATACTATACTAGTCCTTTTCTTAAGGTTTTATAAAAGTAATATACTTCTACTAAGTATTCTCTATCTTTTAAATTTAAGTAGTAGTAATTATCTTTTTATCTTCTAGATTATTCTTTTTATATAAAGTAGTAGTTATACTTATTCTTATAGTTAAGCTAGTATAGGTCCTTATATTACTCTTTTAGTAGTAAAAGGTTATCCTAATTTCCCTACTATTTTAATAGTTCTAGCTTCTTATATATATAGTAGGCTTCTATCTAATATTTCTTATTAAAGAGTATCTTATACTATTATTATTTATTCGCTATCTAATAGTCCTATATTATCTTTTATAGAACTTATATCTTAGCTTATATTTAGTTTAGTGCGTAGCTTAATACTTTTTAGTCTTCTATTCTAATATACTAGAGGCTATAGGTTTATTATTTTATACTTTTAGATTCTTATAGTATAGTTACTCTAGTATAGCTTAGTATACTATTTTCTTAGCTTTAGAGCTAGTAATAGTAATTTATCTTTTTAATAGTAATTTTTAGCTATATATTTTTATTTTCTATATACTTAATACTTATATTCTACTAACTTTTATCTTACTTTAGTACTAGTTACTAACTAGTCTATAGGCGTAGTTTTATCCTATAATATTATATTAAGTACCTCTTTTACTTAGAGTATAAGCTTATAGGCCTTAGTACTTAGTATCTAAGCTTTATAATATAAGTTTATATTACTAACGTTATTATCTAGTAATTATATAGTATATAGGTAGAGTATACTTTATTAAATTATCCTAATCTTAATAGCTCTCTATTTTCTAGTATTATTTTTAAATAGTCTCTATAAAAGTATCTAACTTTACTATATTATAGATATACTTTCTTATTATAGCGTTTTTAGCGCTTTTCTTAAATAGTCTATCTAGATATCTTCTTTAGGTCTTTTAATCCTTAAATTATTCTTATACTTTATTAGTTATAATAATATCTTCTTTCTTATTAACCTTAATCTATTATTAGTATTTCTTTATATTAGGGGCTAAGAAAGTATTTTTCTTCTACTCTATTCTCTTCTATAGATAGTTATTAATTAGGTAGGTAGTTCTATAAGCGAGTATAGATCTTCTAGCTTATTATAGTATACTAAGCTATCTTTAATTATTTTCTTTAAACTATTATTAAATACTATTTAGAGTATCGTATTATCTTAGTTAATTTATAACTATAGCTATTTAAACTTAGCTATATATATTAATACTAATTTAGTTAACTTTAAGTAAGTAATTACTTTCTCTACTTAGTTCTCTATATCTACTTTACTAAAGATATATTCTATTTTATCTTTAAAGTTAGTCTAACTTAAAATAAAGTTTAAGTTTCTTTCTTTTCTCTTTTTATAGCTAGGTTATAGAGGTAATTCTTAGTATATAGCTATATTTAGCTAGCCGCTTTCCCTTTTATATATATACTTACTATAAAATCTTTTCCTAATTATTAAGTACTTTATTAAATATAGAGTATAAGTTAATATTAGTAAGAAATATATAAAGTTTTAATCTTCTACTTTTATACTTCTCTAGCGTAGCTATTTTAGACTTATATAGCGCTTATAGTTTCTTATTTAGCGTAGCTATTAGCTAAGCTATTAGCTAATTAATAGTTTCTATTAAGGCTATTATCTATCTTACCTAAGTTTATATTTATTATTTAAGATTATTTAAAGTTTCTTATAGGTACTAGCCTAAGTCTAGAGTCTATTCTTTAGTCTCTAACTTAGTATCTTAGTCTAGTATCTAATTATCTAGAGATAGAGCTTAGCTAGCTTTATAGCTTATTATAGTAGAGTTCCTATTAACTAATATATTTCTAATCTTACTTAAATAACTTACTAAAAATACTTTCCTAAAGGTCTATAGGTAGTTAAAGTATTAATATAGAGGATTATTACTCTATAATTCTAGTCTATACTAAGGTAGAGACTAATATTATTAAGCCTATATTAGCTTATCTAGTAATATAATAGAGATAGTTAGTATTTAGTAATAATAATCTAATTCTATATAAGTAATAGAATAACTAAGTATTAATCTAAGTAAAAGAAGAACTTTTAAGAGTTAACTATAATAAGTATATTAAGAGAATCTCTATAACTATATACTTATTACCTAGTCTATTACTATTACTACTATTACAACTTAATCCTTATTCTACCTAATATTCCTAATAGCTACTATTATATAAATACTACTATTATATACTAGCGCTTAATAGCTAGTCTTAGCGTAATATTAATTACGTAATCTATGCGCTCCGCGCTAATCACTATTTTGCGATTCGTGCGATAGTTAGCCTTTAACCTCGCATCCTTTAACTAGAGGAGATATCTAGTATTTATTTATAACATAGTAGCACTACTAGCACTACTACTATTACTACTACTATATATAATATCTTCTTTCTACCTTCTTTGTCTTTTTAACTAATATATAGTAGAATAAGTCTTATATAAGCTTTTATTATAGTCTTATTATTTCTTAGTCTTTTAGTTATATAATAAACTAGTAGTTACTACCTTATTATCTTATCTACTAGATAGCCTAGCTATTACTGCCTTATAGCTAACCTCTATATTAACGTATAGTTCTTTCTTTTATATTTATATCTATTACTAACCTTTTATATAGAATAAAGAGGACTAGGTTACTACTATACTCCTACATAATATTATAGTCTCTCTCGCCGCTAATATTAATCTAGGTAAGTAGATTACTAAGGTTATATATTATTAAGGTTACTTCCTTACTATTCTTATATATAGCTCTAGTGCTATAGTTTCTATATACGCGTATTATGATATAAGGCCTAATAGCTCTCTACTTTTCTTTAATTACTATACTATACTTAGCGCTTCGCGTAGTATATATACTACTTATATCTAGTAGAGCTACACTACTCGCTATAAGTACTATATCTAAGGTGTTTTAGTATATAGAGGAGAGAAAGAGAGTTCTTTATTCTTTTTATACAACTAGATACTTAGATTAATTAATTTATATAATATTTATGTAATATATTCTGATAATTTTAAATAATCGCGTAATTAATATATTAGCGTAACTAGTGAACCTTATACGTATAAGGTATATTAGGCCTTTAGTTTTAATATAAGTCTATCTATATACGCTTTAACACTAATTTTAAGCTTATTATATAAAACTAATTTCTCTAAGGCTAAGTTTAGAGGTCTTTTTATATAAGTATTAGTAGAGTTATCTTTACTATTAATCTAGTAGACCTCTATAATTTCTAGAATTAGATAAGCTTCTTTAGTAGGAGTCGCTTATTAGTTATTTCTAAGGTTAGAGGTAGCTCGTATAGATTCTAGCTTTATACTAGTATCTAGTATTTATTCTAGTAGTCGTATAATAGGATAGTATCTATATAGCGTAGTAGATCTATAGAGTATATCGCTAGTAACCTAAGATAGGTATTATATAGAGTCTATATCAAGGTTAGCAGCGTTACTTTTAGCTCTTCTCTATAGAGTAGGTCTTTAGCTATTAGTTCCTCTATTTTTAGCTTTTTATATATAGCCTATAGGTATTATAGAGATATATTTTATTAGTCTAGGTATAGTAACTATACTAATAATATTAGTGTCGCAAGTACGATACTCTTATATATAAGCTTTACGCTCTAATTAGTTAGTATTACTCTATGTTAACACGGGGGGTTATACTGCTCTGTAATCCTGGTCCGCACTAAGGTAGGTGAGACTAACGTTGTTAAGTCCGCGTCGGTTATCTAGCGATATAATAAGGATAGTAGGTATTTAGTAATAATAATCTAATTCTATATAAGCGATAGAATAACTAAGTATTAATCTAGATAAGAGAAGAACTTATAAGAGTTAACTATAATAAGTATATTAAAAGAATTCTCTATAACTATATACTTATTACTTTATCTATTACCTTAGGCTAAGCCTATAGTATCTTAGATATCGCTAGTATCCTTAATATATAATATCTGCTAAGGTTCTAGTATCTTCTAATATTAGGTCTTAGTAAGATACTAGATTACGTAACCTAAGCGCCTCGCGTTAATTATAACCTTTTTATTATATAATAGTTAGCTTTTAACTTTATACTCTTTAACTAGAGAAGATATTTAGTATTTATTTATAATACTATCTCCCCTCTTAGAGCTATTATTTAATACTCTAAAGTTTTATTTTCCTATACTATAATCTATAACGTAGACTATATATAAGGCTTTAGTATACTTATTATATTATATACTCTTTTCCTTTTATACCTTTCTAACTATACCTAAGATTTAGAAATTCTATACCTCTTATCCTTACTTATTAACTAATTAAAAGTAGGCGTATACTATACGCGTAGAGTAGAAGGGCTTAGAGATAGATTTCTACTATAAGTAGTATAAGGAGAAAAAGCTTTACTACTTTATTAAAATATTCTCTAGTTATTATACTAAGTATATTTTAGTTAGTACTAAGTATAGCTTATTTCTTTCTAAAGAAAAGTTAAAAAAAGTTTAGTAAGAATATTATAAAAGAGAGTTAGAAGTTACTAAGTTAAAGGCTTATCTTACTTAGAGCGAGGTTAAGCTCTTATAGGTAAAAAACTAAAAATATTTATTTACTTATCGCGATCTTACTATTTTAAACTTTTAGAAGAAGGTAACTTAGAAGGCTAAGAGGAGTACTACTTCTAGTATAGACCTTTCTACTATTAAACTACTACTATCTAAACTTTTAGCTAATTTAGACTAGTTATAAGCTAAACTTAACCTTCTTAATTCTTCTTTTAATCTTTTCTTCCTCTTTAGGGATCTAGTCCCTACTACTTTAATACTTTTAGTAGTACTCTTATACTAATTCCTTATAGTTTATAAAATTCTATTTAGTTCTTATATTATAGCTCTTTAGCTATCCTTACTATTTAACTAAGTACTTCTACTAATAACTATCTTTCTATAGATTCTTAATCTCTTTAACTTTATACTTATTATTTTTAAGTTTAATATCTATTACTAACTTAGTATTTAGTAGTACTAGTTCTAGTAGTTTCTTATAAAAGATAGGGTAGATATATATACTTAGTAGTAACTAGAGTTTATAAATTACTAGGCCTATTATCTCTAGAATTTTAAATAGTTTTATTTAGAGATTATTTAATTTTCTATATAGCCTTTTTTTTTAAGTTTATTATAATAGGAAAACTTTATCTCTTTTTTTTAATTAGTCTTTACTTCTTTACTTATTATACTCTTAGATATTATAAGGTTCCTCTAAGTAATATTTTAGCTTAGTTATTTATATAATTTTATAAAAGGCGTGCTTTATTATCTACTTTTACTATAATACTTTTAATATCTTTTAGATCTTAATAGGTAACTAGCTTATATCTATAGTTTATATAGTAAGGTAACTACCTTATTATTATAGATTTTATACTATTATAAGCTAGTTATACTATTAGTAGAAGTTTAATCTAGTTATCTTATAGCTTATTAGCGTATATCTTTAAGTACTATTCTAATATTTAGTTTATTTCTCTATCTAGCTATCTATTTCTAAGTAAAAGCTTATAAAAGCTTCTTTTTTATACTTAACTTTACTAAGAATATACTCTAGTATTTAGAAGTAAATAGTTTATTATAGTTTATAATAAACTCTTTTAGTATTCTATATTTTAAGATAAGTACCTTTATAACTTTATAGGTATACTCTTCTACTATAATTTATTTCTTAGTTAGTATAAACTTTACTACCTTAGTTAATTAGTCTATAATTACTAAGATAGTATTATAAAGCTAGGTAGATTCTAGTTCTAATAAAATTAGGAGCTTTACTATAAAGTCTATTATTATACTTATTTATAGTTATTATAGTAGCCTTAAGGGCTATAATAGGCTATAGGGCTAATATCTCTTAGGCTTATTTTATAATTTATAAAATAGTAGCCTAAGATATTCTATACCTACGTTTATAAACGTAGTATTATAAATATCTTTACTAATCTTCTAACTATTTCTTCTACTTCTATATACTTATACTCTAGGGACTTATATAGTTCTATAATAAGGTCTTTCCTTATATATAAGGGTATATATATCTAGTCCTTTTAGATTATATCTTAGTACTTCTTTTTATTTTATAGTAAGTTATTATAACTTATACTACTTAAGTCTAGTTACTAGCTAGTAGCCTTCTACTACTACTATATTTATAATATTATAATCTATTATTCTAGCTTAGCTACTCTAGCTTATTCTAGCTAGTTATATTTAGGCTATTATTAAGTATCTACTTAAGTACTATATTATATAGTTCTTTATAACCTTCTATTTATAGATTAGATCTTTAGCTTAGGGTATCTATAGCTTTATTAAGTAATCTAGCTTTATAAGTAATCTTAAACTTAAACTAAGAAAGTATTTTAGCTTATTAGACTTATCTTCTATTAAGTTTCTTTATTATTATAAAACTTATTAGGTTCTAGTAATTAGAAAATATATTAATCTAATATAGAAGCCTTAGTAAATAGACTTCCTATTATTAAAGGTATTAACTACTTCTAGTAGTTTCTTATTATAAATATTATAATTAAGTTCTACTCTAGAGAACTTCTTAGAATAGTAGAATACTAGTCTCTATTTTTTATTTTTACTCTACTATAATAATATAGCGCTAAGAGTATAATATAATACGTTAGTCTTAACTTATATTTTACGTTTTAGTTTATATATTTCTAGTACTAAAGCTTTAAGAAATACCTACTTTAATTATTTAAAAGCCTTTAGTATTTCTTTTTCTATTTAAACTCTATATCTTTCTTTATAATCTTAATAAGAAGTACTATAATCTAAGAGTAGTTCTTAATAAACTTTCTTTAAAAGTTTGCGAATTCTAAAAAAGATATATATTTTTAACTATCTTAAGTATTAGCTATTTCTATATAGTCTAGATTTTCTTTAGATTTATTTTAACGCCCTCTATTAAGATAATAAACCTTAAGAACTTAATTTTTTATATAAAACTTATACTTTTTAGGTTATAAGTATAACTTATAGTTCTTAAGCTTCTAAAGTACCTTCTTAATAAGTTTAATATATTCTTTATATATTCTTATAGAATATACTAGTATATTATCTAAGTACGCTAGTATAAAGATTCCTAAGTACTTATAGAGTATCTTATTAATAACTAATTAGAAAGTTACTAGCGCGTTTATTAATCTAAATAGTATAACTCTATACTTAAATAGTCTATATTTTATTTTAAAAGCTATTTTCTACTTATATTCTTTAGTAATTTAAATATAGTAAAATCCATTTTAAATATTAAATTTTATAACTACTTAGCTCCTAGATCTAATCTATAAGCTCTATTATTAGTAGTAAAGATATTAATCTTAATTATTATGCTATTTAACCTTCTAAAGTTAATATATAGTTACTACTTCTTATTAAGCTTCTTTATAAATAGTATTAGTAAGGCTATTTAGCTATTACTCTTATAGATAAATTTATTTTTTAGATTTTTTCTAATATACTCTTATAGCTTAGCTTTATACTTAGGCGTAACTAAGTATATTAGTCTTAAGATAAGCTTAGTACTATCTTTAATAAGAATCTTATAATCTTATTCTTAGTATTCTACTAACTTAGTTACTTCTATTTCTTTAAATAGTTCTCTAAACTTATTTATTTATACTCTTCTAGTATATTTAGTAGTACTAGTTCTTCCTTTATAGTTATAACTTACTATATCTAAATTACTTTTATCTTCTAAGAGTTCTTCTTATAAATTCTTATAATTTTATAAAGTAAAATTATACTAATCCTCTTATTCTAGAGTAAGCTCTAGATTATTAGGCCTATCTCTTTTATACTCTAATAACCTTATATATAGTTCTTAGCTAAGTTTTTTTTTTTATAGCTAATTAATAGCTAGGTTATACTTAATTAACTAATTATAGCTAATTAATATATCTTCTTTTCTAAGATCTATAATATTAATATTTATTTAGTCCCCTATCTCTACTATATCTAGTAATACTAGTTAGGTCTTTAGTCTTATTACGCCGCCTCTATATATTATAGAGTTATTATTAGCTAATATTATTTAAATTAGTTAGTTCTTAACTTAGTATAGTATATTATATCTCTCTACGGCTTAGAATAAGATAACTATCTATATAGTACTACTATTTATAGTCGCTATAATCTTATATCTATATATATTAACCTCTCTCTTAACCTAAGATTCTATAGCTCTAAGTTCTATATATTATAAAGAGTTATTTTAGAATTACTTATACTAGCGTAACTCTATTTTTAGTAGTATTTAGTTTTTTAACTAACTTTACTTTTTAGATTATTTCTTTAGAAAGTAGCCTATATTAGACTTCGCGTTTTGATATATTAAGTAATTATTATTATATAAAAGGTCTAGTATATAAGCTTATACTATACTAGTCTTATTTTTAGAGTCTTATAAAGGTAATATACTTCTACTAAGTATTCTCTATCTCTTAGATTTAGATAGTAGTAATTATCCTCTTATTTTCTAGATTATTCTTTTATATAAAGTAGTAGTTATACCTATCTTTATAGTTAAGCTAGTATAGGTCCTTATATTACTCTCTTAGTAGTAAGAGGTTATTCTAATTTCCTACTATTTTAATAGTTCTAGCTTCTTATATATATAGTAGGCTTCTACTTAAATTTCTTATTAAGAAGTATCTTATACTATTTATTATTATTTACTATCTAATAGTCTTATATTATCTTTTATAGAACTTATATCTTAGCTTATATTTAGTCTAGTATATAGCTTAATACTCTTTAGTTTTCTATTCTAATACGCTAGGGGCTATAAGTTTATTATCTTATATCTTTAGGTTCTTAAAGTATAGTTACTTTAGTATAGCTTAGTATACTATTTCTTTAGCTTTAAGCTAGTAATAGTAATTTTTCTTTCTAATAGTAATTTTTAGCTATATATTCTTATTTTCTATATACCTAATACTTATATTTTACTAACTTTTATTTACTCTAGTACTAGTTACTAACTAGTTAATAGGCGTAATTTTATTAATAATATTATATTAGGTACCTCTTTTACCTAGAGTATAAGCTTATAAGCCTTATTACTTAGTATCTAAGCTTTATTATCTAAGTCTATATTACTAATATTATTATCTAGTAATTATATAGTACGCGGGTAGAGTATACTTTATTAAACTATTCTAATTCTAATAGCTCTCTATTTTTTAGTATTATTCTTTAAGTAGTCTTTTTAAAAGTATCTAACTTTACTATATTATAGATAGACTTTCTATTATAGCGTTTTTAGCGCTCTTTTTTAGATAGTTTATCTAAATATTCTTTTTAGTCTTTAATTTTTAAATTATTTCTATACTTTATTAGTTATAATAATATCTTCTTCTCTATTTACTTTAATATATTATTAGTATTTCTTTATATTAGAGGCTAAGAAAGTATTTTTCTTCTACTCTATTCTCTCTTATAGATAGTTATTAATTTAGATAGCTAGTTCTATAAGTAAATATAGATCTCTTAGCTTATTATAGTATACTAAGCTATCTTTAATTATTTTCTTTAAACTATTCTTAAATACTATTTAGAGTATAGTATTATTTTAGTTAATTTATAACTATAGCTATTTAAACTTAGCTATATATATTAATACTAATTTAGTTACTTTAAGTAATTAATTACTTTCTCTACTTAGTTCTCTATATCTACTTTACTAAAGATATATCCTATTTTATCTTTAAAGTTAGTGTAACTTAAAAATAAAGTTTAAGTTTTTTTCTTTTCTCTTTTATAGCTAAATTATAGAGGTAATTCTTAATATATAGCTATATCTAGCTAGCCGCTTTCTCTTTTATATATATACTTACTATAAGAATCTTTCTTAATTATTAGGTACTTTATTATACTTATAGTATAAGTTAATATTAGTAAGAAATATATAAAGTTCTAATCTCCTACTTTTATACTTCTCTAGCGTAGCTATCTTAGACTAATATAGCGCTTATAGTTTCTTATTTATTATAGCTATTAGCTAAGCTATTAGCTAATTAATAGTTTTTATTAAAGCTATTATTTATTTTACCTAAGTTATAATTATTATTTAAGATTATTTATAGTTTCCTATAGATACTAGCTTAAGTCTAGAATCTATTCTTTAGTCTCTAACTTAGTATTTTAGTCTAGTATCTTATTATCTAGGGGTAGAGCTTAGCTAGCTTTATAGCTTATTATAGTAAAGTTCTTATTAACTAATATATTTCTAATTTTACATTAAAACTTACTAAAAATATCTTCCTAAAAGTCTATAAGTAGTTAAAGTATGAATATAGAGAGTTATACTACTCTATAATCTTAGTCTATACTAAGGTAGGTAAGTCTAATATTATTAAGTCCGCGTTAGTTTTCTAGTAATATAATAGGGATAGTAAGTATTTAGTAATAATAATTTAATCTATATAAGCGATAGAATAACTAAGTATTAATCTAGGTAAGAGAAGAACTTATAAGAGTTAACTATAATAAGTATATTAAGGAAATTCTCTATAACTATATACTTATTACTTTATCTATTACCTTAGGCTAAGCCTATAGTATCTTAGATATTGCTAGTATCCTTAATATATAATATCTACTAAAGTTCTAGTATCTTCTAATATTAGGTCTTAGCGAGATACTAGATTACGCAACCTAAGCGCCTTACGTCGATTATAACCTCTTCGTTGTGCGACGGTTAGCCTTTAACCTCGCACCCTTTAACTAGAGGAGATATCTAGTGTTTGTTTGTAACACTCTAGCGATGTAAGCTCTATGCTCTAAAGACACTATTTTCTATATAGACTAGCGAGATACTCTCTACGAGCATAAAAGTAAGCTTTCTACTTACTTAGATAGAATAATTATTTATCTTCTAAATATTCTAAAGCTTCTTCTTATAATAGTTATAAGCCTGGCGCTTTAATAAAATAAGCAGTTCTGCTATTTATTATTATAAGACGTCCCTATAAAAATAAGAGCTTTATTTATCTCTAATTAGTTACTACCTTAACCTATAATAACTAACCTAACGCTCGTGAAGGCGAGCATTTCCCTTACTAAGCAATCCTAATAGCTAGCCTAGTTTATATAATTTAAATTCTATACGCTTACTAAAAGCGTATAGAATTAAGTTAACTTAGATAGAGAAAAAGCTCTATCTATTAATAATAGAGAGCTAGATCTCCCCTCTCTAGACGAGAGTCTCCTAGAAGAGAGTATTATAATAAAATACTTACTTAAACTAATAAAGTATTAAGTACTCTTATCTAAGTATAATACTATAGCTAACTAACTAATATACCTCTAGAACTAGGTAAACTAAATAGTTAACTAGGTAATACTTACCCTAATAATAATAACACTTATAGAGAATAAAAAGTTAAATCTATAAGCTCTTATTATTAAGCTAAGGAATAAGATAGCTCTAACTAATTAGAGTACTAAGAATCTTATACACTTTTAGTATAAAGCTTATCTCTAATAAGTACAATAAGAACACTAGAAGGCTAAGAAGTAGTAGTAAGAGTAGCTTTACCTCTTTTTAAAAGTAAGAGCTAATTAGATATTAGAGGTAGAGAAAATACTCCCTATCTAAGATTACTTAGACGTAATTACCCTAAAACTTATACTAGAGTAGTGTTATAAATAAACACTAGATATCTCCTCTAGTTAAAGGATACAAAGTTAAAGGCGAACTATCGCACGAATCGTAAAATAGTAATTAGCGCGGAGCGCATAGATTACGTATTTAATATTACGCTAAGACTAACTATTAGGCGCTAGTATATAATAGTAGTTCTTATATAATAGTAGCTATTAGGAATATTAAGTAGAATAAAGATTAAGTTATAATAGTAGTAATAGTAATAGACTAAGTAATAAGTATATAGTTATAGAATTCCTTTAATATACTTATTATAGTTAACTCTTAAAAGTTCTTCTTTTACTTAGGTTAATACTTAGTTATTCTATTACTTATATAGAAATAAATTATTATTACTAAATACTAACTATCTCTATTATATTACTAGATAAGCTAATATAGGCTTAATAATATTAGTCTTACCTACCTTAGTATAGACTAGAATTATAGAGTAGTATAACTCTCTATATTAATACTTTAACTACTTATAGACCTTTAGGAAAATATTTTTAGTAAGTTATTTAAGTAAAATTAGAAATATATTAGTTAATAAGAACTTTACTATAATAAGCTATAAAGCTAGCTAAGCTCTACCCCTAGATAATAAGATACTAGACTAAAATACTAAGTTAGAGACTAAAGAATAGACTCTAGACTTAGACTAGTACCTATAAGAAACTATAAATAATTATAAATTATAATTATAAACTTAGGTAAGATAAATAATAGCTTTAATAGAAATTATTAATTAGCTAATAGCTTAGCTAATAGCTACGCTAAATAAGAAACTATAAGCGCTATATAAGCTTAAAATAGCTACGCTAAAGAAGTATAAAAGTAAGAGATTAAAACTCTATATATTTCTTACTAATATTAACTTATACTATAAGTATAATAAAGTATCTAATAATTAGAAAAAGATTCTTATAGTAAGTATATATATAAAAGCGAAAGTAGCTAGCTAGATATAGCTATATATAAGAATTACCTTTATAACTTAGCTATAGAAAGAGAAAAGAAAGAAAACTAAAATATTTTTAAGTTAGACTAACTTTAAAGATAAAATAAAATATATCTTTAGTAAAGTAGATATAGAGAACTAAGTAGAGAAAGTAATTACTTACTTAAAGTAAACTAAATTAGTATTAATATATATAGCTAAGTTTAAATAGCTATAATTATAAATTAACTAGAATAATACTATACTCTAAATAGTATTTAAGAATAGTTTAAAGAAAATAATTAAAGATAGCTTAGTATACTATAATAAGCTAGAAAATCTATATTTACTTATAGAACTAGCTACCTAAATTAATAACTATCTATAGGAGAGAATAGAGTAGAAGAAAAATACTTTTTTAGCCTCTAATATAAAGAAATACTAATAATAAATTAAGTTAATAGGGAAAGAGACGTTATTATAACTAATAAAGTATAGGAATAATTTAAAGATTAAAAGACTTAAAAAGAATATCTAAATAGACTATCTAAAGAAGAGCGCTAAGAACACTATAATAAGAAAGTATATCTATAATATAGTAAAGTTAGAGACTTTTATAAAGACTACTTAAAAAAGAATACTAAGAAATAAGGAGCTATTAGAATTAGAATAGTTTAATAAAGTATACTCTACCTACGTACTATATAATTACTAGGTATAATATTAGTAATATAGACTTATATAATAAAGCTTAAATACTAAGTAATAAGGCCTATAAGCTTATACCTTAAGTAAAAGAAGTACCTAATATAATATTATAGAATAAAACTACGCCTATAGACTAGTTAGTAACTTATACTAAAGAAAGATAAAAGTTAGTAGAATATAAGTATTAAGTATATAGAAAATAAAAATATATAGCTAAGAATTACTATTAGAAGAAATAAATTACTATTACTAGCCTTAAAGCTAAGGAAATAGTATACTAAGCTATACTAGAGTAACTATACTTTAAAGACCTAGAAGTATAGATAATAAACTAATAGCCTCTAGTATATTAAAATAGAAGACTAAAAAGTATTAAGCTATATACTAAACTAAATATAAGCTAAGCTATAAGTTCTATAAAAGATAACGTAGGACTATTAGATAGTAAATAAATAATAAATAGTATAAAACGCTCTTTAATAAGAAATATTAAATAAAAGCCTACTATATATATAAGAAGCTAGAACTATTAAAATAGTAAGAAAATTAGAATAACCTCTTACTACTAAGAGAGTAATATAAGGATCTATACTAGCTTAACTATAAGAATAGATATAACTACTACTTTATATAAAAAGAATAATTTAGAAGATAAGAGGATAATTACTACTACCTAAATTTAAAGGATAGAGAATACTTAGTAAAAGTATATTACTTTTATAAAACCCTAAGAATAGAACTAGTATAGTATAAGCTTATATACTAAATCTTTTATATAATATTAATTACCTAATATATTAAAATATAAAGACTAATATAGGCTACTTTCTAAAGAAATAATCTAAAAAGTAAAGTTAGTTAAAAAACTAGAATACTACTAAAGATAGAGTTATACTAGTATAAGTAATCTTAAAATAACTCTTTATAATATAAAGAACTTAAAGCTATAGAATCTTAGATTAAGATTAGAAATTAGCGTATATAGATATAAGATTATAGTAACTATAGATAGTAGTACTATATAGATAGTTATCTTATACTAAGCTATAAAAAGATATAATATACTATACTAAGTTAAAAACTAACTAGTATAAGTAGTATTAGCTAATAATAACTCTATAATATATAGAGGTAGCGTAATAAGACTAAAGACCTAACTAGTATTACTAGATATAGTAGAGATAAAAGACTAGATAAATATTAATATTATAGATTTTAGAAAAGAAGTTATATTAATTAGCTATAATAAGTTAATTAAGTATAACTTAGCTATTAATTAGCTATAAAAAAGAATACTTAGCTAAGAACTTACGCTTAAGGTTACTAGAGTATAAAAAGAGATAGGCCTAATAATCTAAAGCTTACCTTAGAATAGAAGGATTAGTATAATTTTACCTTATAAGATTATAAGAATTTAAGAAGGACTTTTAGAAGATAGAAGTTATTTAAATATAATAAGTTACGACTATAAAGAAAAGACTAGTACTACTAAATATACTAGAAGAGTATAGAATAAATAAGTTTAAAGAACTATTTAAGAAAATAGAAGTAACTAAGTTAGTAGAATACTAAGAATAGAATTATAATATTCTTATTAAAGATAGTACTAAGCTTATTTTAGAATAAATATATATAGTTATGCCTAAGTATAAAGCTAAGCTATAAGAGTATATTAGAAAAAATCTAAAAAAAAGATTTATCCGCGAGAGTAATAGCTAGATAGCCTTACTAATACTATTTATTAAAAATCCTAATAAAAAGTAGCGACTATATATTAACTTTAGGAGGTTAAATAGCGTAATAATTAAGAATTAATATCTTTTACTACTAATAATAGATCTTATAGATTAGATCTAAGGAGCTAAGTAGTTTATAAAATTTAATATTTAAGAAGAATTTACTATATTTAAATTACTAAAAAATATAAGTAGAAAATAGCTTTTAAAATAAAATATAGACTATTTAAGTATATAGTTATACTATTTAGATTAATAAATACGCTAGTAGCTTTCTAATTAGTTATTAATAAGATACTCTATAAGTACTTAAGAATCTTTATACTAGCGTACTTAGATAATATACTAGTATATTTTAAGAGAACGCTTAAAGAATATATTAAATATATTAAGAAGGTACTTTAGAAGCTTAAGAACGATAAGTTATACCTATAACCTAAGAAGTATAAGTTTTATATATAAAAAATAGAGTTCTTAAGGTTTATTATCTTAATAAAAGGTATTAAAATAAATATAAAGAAAATCTAGACTATATAAGAATAGCTAATATATAAATAGTTAAGGATATATAATTCTTCCTAAATTCGCGAACTTTTAAAAGTTTATTAGGAACTACTCTTAGATTATAGCACTCTTTATAGAGATTATAAAAAAAGATATAGAGTTTAAATAGGAAAAGAAATACTAGAAGACTTTTAAATAACTAAAGTAGGTATTCTTTAAAGCTTTAGTACTAAAAATATATAACCTAAGATATAAGACGTAAGTTAAGACTAATATATTAGATTACGCTCTTAGCGCTGTATTATTATAGTAGAGTAAAAATAGAAAATAGAGATAATATTCTACTATTCTAGAAAGTTCTCTAGAGTAGAACTTAATTATAATATTTATAATAAGGAACTACTAGAAGTAGTTAATACCTTTAAATAATAGGAAGTCTATTTACTAAAACTTCTATATTAGATTAATATATTTTCTAATTACTAGAACCTAATAAGTTTTATAATAATAAAGAAACTTAATAAAAGATAAGTCTAATAAGCTAAAATACTTTCTTAGTTTAACTTTAAAATTACTTATAGAGCTAAATTACTTAATAGAGCTATAAACGCCTAAAGCTAAAGATCTAACCTATAAGAAGAAAGTTATAAAAAACTATATAATATAGTACTTAAATAGATACTTAATAATAGCTTAAGTATAATTAGCTAGAATTAGCTAAAGTAGCTAAGCTAAGATAATAGGTTATAATATTATAAATGTAGTAGTAGTAGAAGGCTACTAGCTAGTAACTAGACCTAAGTAGTATAAGTTATAATATCTTACTATAAAATAAGAAGAAGTACTAAGATATAATTTAGAAGAACTAAAATATATATCTCTATATATAAAGAAAGACTATATTATAGAACTATATAAGTCTCTAGAGTATAGGTATATAAAAGTAGAAGAAATAGTTAAAAGACTAGTAAAGAAATTTATAATACTAAATTTATAAATATAGGTATAGAATATCTTAGGTAACTATTTAGTATATTATTAGAATAAGCCTAAGAGATATAAGCTCTATAGCCTATTATAGCTTTTAACGCTACTATAATAACTATAAAAAAGTATAATAATAACCTTTATAGTAAAGCTTCTAAAATTATTATAACTAGAATCTACTTAGCTTTATAATACTATCCTAGTAATTATAAACTAATTAACTAAAGTAGTAAAGTTTATACTAACTAAGAAATTAATTATAGTAGAAGAGTACGCCTATAAAGTTATAAAAGTACTTATCTTAGAATATAAGATACCTAAAAGTTTATTATAGACTATAATAAACTATTTACTTCTAAATACTAAAGTATATTTCTAGTAAAGTTAGGTATAAAAAAAAAGCTTTTAATAAGCTTTTACTTAGAAATAAATAGCTAGATAAAGAGGATAAACTAGATATTAAAATAGTACTTAAGAATATACGCTAATAAGCTATAGAATAACTAGGTTATACTTCTACTAATAGTATAACTAGCCTATAATAGTATAAAATCTATAATAATAAGGTAGTTATCTTACTATATAAACTATAGATATAAGCTAGTCGCTTATTAAGATCTAAAGAATATTAAAAGTATTATAGTAAGAGTAGATAATAAAGTACACCTTTTATAAAAATAATATAAATAACTAAGCTAGAATATTACTTAGAGGAACTTTATAATTTTTAAGAGTATAAATAAGTAAAGGATTAAAAGACTAACTTTTAAAAAAAGCGATAAAGTTTTCTTATTATAATAAAACTTAAAAACTAAAAGGCTAAATAGAAAATTAAATAATTTTTAAATAAAACTATTTAAAATTCTAAAGATAATAAGCCTAGTAAATTATAAACTCTAGTTACTATAAAGTATATATATTTACCCTATCTTTTATAAGAAACTACTAGAATTAGTACTACTAGATACTAAGTTAGTAATAGATGTTTAACTTAAAGATAATAAGTATAAGGTTAAAGAAATTAAGGACTTATAAAATAATAGTTATTAGTAAAAGTACTTTATTAATAATAATAATAGCTAAAGAGCTATAATATATAGAAACTAAAATAGAATCTTTTAAATTATAAAGAATTAGTATAAAAGTACTACTAAGAATATCTAAAGAAGTAGAGATTAAATCTCTAAAAAGAAAGAAGTAACTAAAAGAAGAATTAAAATAGTTATACTTAGCTTATAATTAGCCTAAATTAGCTAAAGATTTAGATAGTAGTAGTTTAATAGTAGAAAAGTCTATACTAGGACTAGTACTCCTCTTAGCCTATTATATTGCCTTCTCTTAAAAATCTAGTATAGTAAGGTTATAATAAGTAAAAGCTTACTTTTAGTATTTTACCTAAAGAAGCTTATAACGTAAATAAGACGCCTTAGTAGTAGTAAGAGCTTAATACTTCTCTACTTAATCTACTTCTAGCTTTTTATACTTATACTTAAGCTAGACTTACTTTTACTCTTTCTTAGAAATAAATAAACTATAGTCTACCTAGACTAAAATATAGCCTACGTAATAACTAGTAGTTCTCTCTATAAAATACTAAAGGTTCTTCTCTTTATAATATTTATAATAGAAGTCTATCTTAAATAACTCTTACTATATAAATAGTATAAGCGCGACGCTTTATAGTTAAATTTAGTAGATAATTATAATAAATAATAGAACCTTAGGTATAGTTAGGAAGGCGTAAAGGAATAAGAGCGTATAATATAATAGGTATACTAAAGCCGTATATATAACTTACGTATAAATTATAGTATAAGAAAATAAAACTTTAAAGTATTAAGATAATAGCTCTAAAAGGGGAGATAGTATTATAAATAAATACTAGATATCTCCTCTAGTTAAAGGATATAAGATTAAAGGCTAACTATTATATAAATTATAAAATAGTAATTAGCGTAGAGCGTATAAATTATATAATTAATATTACGCTAAAACTAACTATTAGGCGCTAGTATAAATAGTAGTATTTATATAATAGTAGCTATTAAGAATATTAGGTAGGATAAGAATTAAGTTATAATAGTAGTAATAGTAATAGACTAGGTAATTAGTATATAGTTATAGAGGATTCTTTTAATATACTTATTATAGTTCACTCTTATAAGTTCTTCTCTTATCTAGATTAATACTTAGTTATTCTATCGCTTATATAAAATTAGATTATTATTACTAAATACTTACTATCCCTATTATATCGCTAGATAAGCTAACGCGGGCTTAATAACATTAGTCTTACCTACCTTAGTGCGGACTAGGATTATAGAGTAGTATAACCCCCCGTGTTAATAAGTAGAGACGTAATATATACTAGATAATAATCTAGTAATTAGTACTTAGTTAGACCTTTAAATAACTTACTCTATAGTAATTAGCTTATATTTCTTAGCGTTACTCTATAAATATAGACTTTAATCTATAACTAATAGTAGAGTATTTACTACCTTTAGAAGCTTACCTCGACTAATAGGACCTAAGAACTTAAAATAATTAAATAATAAGAAGACTTACTCTTATAGAAAAGCTTATAAATAGTTAGCTATAGACTATAGAAAGCTTTAATCTATACTTATAGGTAAACTCTTTACGTTAAGTAAAGAAGTGAGTAATAAATTCTAGAAGCTCTTAATAATATAAAATATAAGGGACTTAAGAAAGCTCTAGCTAAAAAAGGATAAGTTATACTAAAGCTTACCTTAATAGAAGAACTAAATATAGCTAAATACCTAGGTATTATCTTAGTAGTACTTATTAATCTAATAATACTTACTAAAAGTTACTTACTTAGCGTATACTCTACTATAGATTTTAACGCTTATCTACTTTTAGAGAGTACTATACTAAATAATAGAGCTACTATTTATCTAGTAAATAATCTATAGCTTATTAAACCTAGATTATTTATAAAAGCGAGTAGTATTAACTATATAAAGGTAGAAACTTAGTCTTTCTTAATTCTTAGAAAAGGAACTCGTCGTATCTAATTTATACGTAATAAAGTATAAAGAGAAAGAACTAAGAACCTAATACTTAGAGATATAATAGTTATAGAATATCTTAATATAAATATTATATTAGAAGCTCGCTTAGACTAGGTAGGATTATAGTACTTAGGACTAAATATAACACTTAGAATAAGGACCTTAAAGTCAAATATTATACTTACTAAGCTTAGACGTAACTATAACCTTATCTTTATTAAATATATACTACTTATACTCTATCTAACTATAATAAGCGTAATATATAATAATTACTAAAATTACTTATAGACTATATCCTAAAATCTAACTTAGCTAAGCGTTAGTACTTAAAAGTAAAATATCTTAGCGTAGAAGCTCTTAAAGCACTAGTTAAGTTAGCCTAAAATATTAGAATTAAAGGAATCTTACGCTCTAAATATAAGTATTATACTATAATATATATATAGTAAGTTATATCTAGGCGACTGCGCGATCGTTCTCTAAGACTATACTAGAGAATCTTATAAGATCTAATTAATATACTAAAGGGAAAGTCTAGCGAGCTCTAGATACTTCTTATTAAGTATAACTTTAGTAAGAAACTTTATACTTACACTCTCTAAGCTAAAACGCTTAATAAGATAATAAGAGTTTATAAGAACTTTAAGAGTATAATATATTTAAAGTATAGACTTATAATTACAATAATATATAAGATAATAACGTCGTAACGCTCTCTTAGAGAGGAATATTAAAGTTTTAGATATAGGTAGCTAAATATAGGATAACTATAGAAAGCTTACTAGTCTATATATATAAGCTAAATAGTAGAGCTAAATAGACTAGATAAGAGCTTATTCTTAAGTTAATTAAGATAAGAATAAGCGTAAACTTGCTACTAAAGCTATAGCTAGAAATTATAGATATAGTTACTTAGCTTTATAATATAAGCCTATTATATACTTATAAGTTACGGGCACTAAATATAGTACTTAATAAGTAGTTTTATAGATACTTTAAGTACTATAAACTAGAGCTAGTATAAGCTATAATAGTAGATCTTTAGCCTAATTAGAGTAGCGTTTACGCCTATAGCTACTAAGCTTATCCTTTAAATAGAGATTAAGTAGTAAGCTAGAATAAATAGAGCTTTAAAGTAAGCCTAAAGAGATATATTAGATATTTAGTAGAATATAGAGTATCTAATATTTATAGAATATAGATATCTAGATTAGTGTAAGAATATAGAGCTAGACCGCTACGCTAATACAGCCTAAAAAGGGAAGGATAACTAAGTAGTAGTCCTTAGTCTAGCTTAGTATATATAGTAGAGATAGTAAGAGCTAGCTACTAGGCGCTATTAGACTAGACCTAGTCTAGTCTATTAGTCTAGTAAGTACTAGTCCTTATACTATCCCCTCCTTTTAAGAAGAATAATCTAGTCCTCTAGATAGAGTAATAAACTATAAATCTCTAAGTTATATATACTAGCCTTAAGTAGTAACGTCTAGTTATTATCTAAGCCTAATAGTCTCTTTAAGTCTTTATAAGTCTCTATAAGTCCTTTAGGCGGGTTACGCGCTAAACCTAATATAGTCTAATATAATCTAATAAAGTCTCTAAATAGGCCGTAAATAACTAGATTACTTTATTATGCCTATTAGAGAGATACGAGGCTATTACGTAAGTAAAGGCTGTTACGTAGTAGACCTCCCTAAGTATAATAAAGAGCTCGGCTTTCTACATTCAAAACTTACGAGAATTAAATCTAGGGTTACTTAGTTATTATGTAAGAATATAGAGCTAGACTGCTACGCTAATATAGCCTAAAAAGGGAAGGATAACTAAGTAGTAGTCCTTAGTCTAGCTTAGTATATATAGTAGAGATAGTAAGGGCTAGCTACTAGGCGCTATTAGACTAGACCTAGTCTAGTCTATTAGTCTAGTAAGCACTAGTCCTTATAATTAGATTAAGTTATTATAACGCGTAATATTACTTTTAATAAGAGCTTATTCTATAGAATAAGTAAGCCTCTTATAAATAAGCCTAATAGAGTTTAGATATAGAAAGTAGTAAATATATTATATAAAGATAAGCTATAAGACGCTAGTAAAGTATATAGAAATATTTTTAATTAGCTCTAAGTAGTAGTATATAGTTAAGAGGCACTAATAGTAGAAGAGAACGTAGTAAGTAAGCTAAAGAGTAAGAGTATATAAGAAGCTCGCAAACTAGTAAGCTAGCTAAAATATAAAAACTTATATAATTAATTACCTACTTAAGTAGGAAGTATAGCTAGTAGACTACTAAGAATCTAAGTAAACTTAGAAAGTAATATTAGGCTTTAAACTCTAGAGTAAATACTAGAGCTTAAAGCTTACTAGCTATTAAAAGTTAATAAGGCTAGAGACTATAAAAGCTTCTAAGAAGTATAACTACTTAAGAAAGAAGGCTTATTAAATATCTTAGAAAACGCTATATAACCTAAGCTAATACTAAGTATTTAGAGGGAGTAAGTACTAAGTACTCTCTAAGCTACTACTTATTTAGGACTTATACTTTTTATAGCTCCTAGTAATATAGTAAACTCTACTTAAGGGCGAGTAAAAATAAGATAATAGTAGAATTATAGTCTATTAATAAGGTTAAGCTATAGATAACATAGAGAGGACCTAGAGAGCTTATTAAGAATAGAGAGATTAAGTGCTTATATATTATACTATCTACATAATAGAATAGTAAATAATAAGCTTATATAGTATTTATTTAAGAAATAAGTATTAAAAGCGCTTATAATAGTATACTTAGTAATCTACGCGGCGTTCTATAGAATTAGAAAGGAAAAAGCTTAGGTAAGGTTAATAGAAGCTTAAGTAGTTAAACTAAGGCTATATAAAGATAAATTACTAAGAGAGCTAATAAAGTAGAAGAATTTAAGTAACTACGCGTATAGTATTTTTAACTAGAAAGTAGCTTAAGCTAAAATTAATATATTACTTAGAAATAAGACCTAAAAGTAAATTAATATAAGTAAAGTAAATACCTAACTACTCTTATTAAATAGGTATTTACTTATAAAGTTAATTAAGATAGCTACTTTATTAAATATAAAGCTTATATAGTAGTAAGAGGAGACTTATAAATTACTAATACCCTCTACTTAATATATAGCAACGCTCGTAGCTTATTTATTTAGGACTATAATAGTAATAGCTACTTACTTTAACCTAGAGATTATATAATATAATATTATAAAAGTATTTCTTTACGTGAATAGAGAGAATTAACTAGAGGTAATTTATAAGCTTTCTAATAGATATAAAGTACCTAAGAAATATATTAAGCTAAAGAAAGCTCTATATAGACTAAAAGACTCGCCTCTCTTATAGTATAAAGAGCTATCTAGATTACTAGAAAAGCTTAGATTACTTTTGTTAAAAGAAGAACCCTACTTATTCTTTAATAAAGAGTAAAAGGTCCTTCTACTCTTCTATATAAATAATATACTACTAATATACTATTACTTAGCTATAGAGCTAGTAAATAGAGTTATAAAAGCTCTATAATCTACGTATAAAATAGAAGAAAAAGGGCTAGTCTAGTAGTTTTTAAGGGTAAGAGTTATTAGAAACTAAGTATCTTATATAATTATACTTATTTATAATAAGTATATTAATAAGATAGCTAAGAAGTTTAATTTAGTAAGTAATACTTAGTTTCTTCTAACCCTTCTACTATATAACGAGCTGTTTAAAAGTAATAGAGAAGTAATAAAGAAGGAAATTAAAAGCTACTAAGAGAAAGTAGGCTTAATTCTCTATATAGCTATAATAATTCGCCTAGATATTATATTTATAGTATTAAAGCTCTCTTATTTCCTTATAAATCTAAGTAAAGAACACTTTAACATAGTTAATAGAGTAATACCTATCTTAAATATACTAAGTATTTCTTTATTACTTATAGAGTAATAAAGAAAGTAAGCTTTTAATCTATAGAGATATATCTTTTAAAGATAACTTAGAGATAAGAAAGTTAAGCTAAGGCTATCTAATTATACTCTTTAGAGAGCTAATTATTTAGAAAGTAGCTCGCTAAGCTACTATTATAATATTAATAATAAAAGCTAAGCTCTTAGCTCTTAAATAAGTAAGAAAATAAATAATAGCTCTTAAGAAACTATTTAAAGAACTATAGCTTAACTTAGGGGTAGCGTAGATAATCTTTTTTAATAACTAGTAAATATACGCTTAGTTATTAGAGAAAATAAGTAAATTACTATAAAACTTAGATATATTAATATCTAAAATATATAGCTTAGATAAGAGTATAGTAAAGGATTATTTAAAGTTTAATACCTACCTATAGTAAGTATACTAGCTAATAGGCTAACTAAAAACCTATTAGCCTAATAGTTTATAAAGATTAAAGCTTACTTAAAACTTAAAAATATTAAGAGTATAGTTATAGTAAAGAAAGAGTAGTATATAAAAAAGTAAAGCCTAATATAAAGTATTAGATTAGAATTAGGCTATAGAGAGCTACCTATATATATAAAGACTTCTACTAGAAAGTAGAAGGAAATAAGTAAAAGAGCTTAATAGCTCTAAGACTTATAAATTCTTAAGACTACTAAGCTAGCCTAGATAGTATTAAGAGTATAGTTAAGTAGATTATAAGTAAGATTATAAAATAATAGCGTAAGTAATTAAAAAGAAAGTTATAGTAATTAGTTAAGTTCTTAAACTACTAACTAAAAGCTTAAATCTAAGTACCTTCCTATAAAGTATAATAACTAGCGCGTATAGACTAGAAAAATCTAAGGCTATAAGCGCTAAACTCTATATTATAAGTAAAGAGTCTAGAAGCATTACTAAAGGTATTAAGTAGAATATTAGAATAATTACTTATATAAAAATCTTAAGGCGGAGTACTTTAATATTTACTTTAAGACTTACTCTACTAAGCTTTAATATACTCTTCTTTAACTTAACTCTAATTAATAAGTACTTTATTATTATATTAAAATACTTACTTATCTTCTTATCTTTACTAGTAAAATTAATTTAAGATTAAGTCCTAACCTTAACTAAAGCTAAGCTATTACTACTAATATTTTTACTATAAGCTTTGTCCTTTAACTTAGGTTCTATTAATTTATATTTTTTATTCTTAAACTTAACGCTAGTAACCTTTCTAAGCCTACGCGCTTTAATTATAGTATTAGTAAAAGACTTCTTAAGCTTCTTAAAGGCCTTAGTATCCTTACGCTCTAAGTATTAAGAACTATACTAGTAAGTATCTTTATTAAATTAGAAATAGGCTTATACTTACAACTACTCTTATACTTAGAGCAACGTTTAACGCGAGCGCTAGTAGAATTATAATAAATACTAAAATATAAGTAAGTATATATCTTAATTATATAATTAAAGTAAAAGCTTTATAAGCTAGTCTCTTAGCGGAAGTATCTAAAAAACTACTATTAACTTAATTAATAAAGGATATATCTAAGTAACTAAGCTTTTAGAGCTCTATTATTAGAGTTTAGACTAAGATTACTTATTCTTATAAACTTATTAAGCTAACCTTATATAGTAGGTTATTTACTTTTATTTATAACGTAGGTGCATGCTTTGTGTGCCAGCATACTTCGCGTGCCACCTAAAATCGCTAAGAAAATTAAAAATAACAAGGGTCTAGATCTAGAGATCTATTAATAGAATTCTCTAAAAACTTTAAATAAGGCTGCACTATATAAATAATAGTATTCTAGAGTTATAGAATACTAGCCCTAATAGAGAAGAAGTTATTAAGATAAAGCTCTCTCGCACGGCCACCTTCTAGTATCTCTATAACTAAACTAGCTAAAGCTTAGTAATCTTAGATTCTTAGTAGTTATAGCTCTAATAATTATCTATTAAATTTTTAGCAAATTCTATTCAGTAGATCTCTAGATCTAGACCCTTGTTATTTTTGATTTTCTTAGCGATTTTGGGTAGCACGCGAAGTATGCTGGCACGCGAAGCATGCACCTACGTTACTCTAAATCTATAAGCTTAGAATAGTAGAGCTAAGCGCTTAAAGGGTATAAATAAGAAAAAAGTATATATAATATATTTAATTACGGATCTCTCTAAAAACTATTACTAGTAATTCTTTAGCTATAGTATACTTATATAATAAGACTTACACTATAAAAACTATTAAAAAATACTATATAAAGTTTTTTATAAAAGTAGTATTTAGTAATAGAATAGTTACTTTTTATATAAGCTAAACTTTATATACCTAAATGTATATAGCTATAAAGCCTTTATAATAATAGATAATACTAATAAAAAACTTATACTTTTAGCGCTTTAACTTAAAGGTATAGATTAAATACTTAGTTAGATACTAGTTTACTATATTTACTAATTTAGATACCTTTACTTATTAAAGTAATTAGTATAAGAAATTTACTTTTAATAAGAACTTAGTATTTAATGGTAAATTAAAGATTTAATCGAGAGCTTTATATATAGTAGACTAGAGAAGATAGTAATATATATTAATACTATTAAGGTATACGCTCTAATATAGTAACTAAAAATAGAGTTTGTCTTAAAAGATAGTACTCTAAAAGAATTAAGTAACTAAAAAATAAAAGTAAGTAAAGTAACTTACTAAAGTACTACAAAGAAGAAAAATATAAAATAGCTATTTAGTTTATTAATAATACTATACTTATAGTACTATTTATATAGCTAAAAACTAAAATACTACTAATAGAAAAAATTAATAAAAGACATCTAAAACTACTTTATAAGTATAGCATTTATTGTAAGTATTTAAGTAAAAAATTTAGAAAGTACTATAAAGTAGAGATAGATAAAGTAGTAATTAAAAAGCTACTTTCTAAAGGTATAAAGCTTTATTATAATTAACTACTACTTTTACTAATATACTAGACTAAGCTAAGGACTATCTAATAAGAAATATATTTAAAGAAACTAAATAGACTTATCTTACTAATTACTACTAGATAAACTTATAGTTAGAAATACCTATAAAAAAGACTAAGTAGTTAGAATAGTAAATTTAGACTATATATAAGTATATAGTTATAAATTTAATAAGTACTACTAACTACTTAAATATATAGCGCAACTAGTTATTAAAGTAACTAATAGTATAATATATAGTATAAGATATATATTAGTAACACTTACTAATAAGTTCTTTTAGATACTAATAGTAATTATAGTAAAATATAACCTAATGCTTAAATAGTGTAATATAATAAATACTTTTATATATACTACTATTAACTCTTAATTAGTAAAGGTATTAAAATTATACAGTGGTGACAAAAAGAAAGAGACATCGAAAAAGGTCTAGTTTTAAAATATCTATAACTTTAGATTTAAAGACGCTAGTCTAAATCCGTCTGAATATAATGCTTAATAATATATGTTGTATATATATAGAGAGAGGAAATATAGTATATATATTATCTAGCGTACTAAGTTAGAGCTAAAAGTTAGAGAAAAGAAATTTAAGATCTTTGACGCTATATAGCGCTTTAGTCTTTACGAAATATATAGATTATTTCTAATATATTATATAGCTATATTAAGTATATTTATATATCTATTTTTAGAATTCTAATAAATTTATTAAGCAAGTTATAGCGATAAATAAAGAAATAGTTAGTCTCTTATAAATAACGTGTTTTAATAATAATACTTTATTTTTTAGTTCTATCCTAATAATAAATAGATTAAATATAAGATAACGTAGAAAGTTTATTTATTATAATATTTCTTTATAAATATTAATAAACTTTAAATTATAAGAATAGTTAGACTACTATAACTTCTCTAATAGAATAGATAAGAAAAAAGTAACGTTATATTCTTTCTCTAGAGATAAAATAGAGTAGATTAGTACCTAGTAATATTATATTACGTAATCATTTATCTTTTCTTATATTTATCTTTTTACTACTTTATTCTATAGAACTTGTATAGCTTTTAATTTAAAATTCTCAAAATAGTATTAATTACTCTTAACTAACAGTATATTATTTCTATTAAGAGAATTTCTTTTTTTAGACTATTAAAAATATATACTAAAAATAGAATTCAAGATATCTTAATAATAAACTAATAAATATAGGCTAAAACTTTTAGTATAAAATTATAATAGTAGTAGGTACTATAGAAAAAATTTTAATTTTTTTATACGTCTATTAACTAGATATATAGTATTAAAGTTTTACTTTTTTTAAAGTCTATATTAGGCTTAGTTAGTACTAGCTTAATAGATACTAAGTAATATTACTAAATTACTTGAAAAATAACTAAGTTTTATACTTCTCAAAATAAAAAAAGTTATAGATTAGCCTTTCTAGTTCTAACGCTATAGATATTTAAAAACTAGAACTTTTTCGATATCTCTTTCTTTTTGTCACCCTACTGTAGTTATTATAATAAATAGACTAGAGTAATTTTTAAATAGTAGTAAGTAAGAGTAAGATAGAGAGATCGCTATATATAGTTATAAGCTAAGCGGGAAGCTTAGTCTAACTAGTAGTTCAAGTTTCTAGTCTAGAAAAACTTACTAGGCTAGCTATATACGCATGTCTGATATTAACTATAAAGTATTTATAAAGATACTATATAGCTATTAGAAGCTAAGTACTATTCTTAGACTATATAAAATACTCGAAAAACTATATATTCTACTACTACTTTAATAGAGAGAGTATAAGTACTTTTAAAGTACTTAGGTTCTAGAAAGGTTTTATAAACTTTACTATCTTATTAAAGATAGTATTATTATTTTTTTTTAATAGATAATATTATTCTTAATACTATAAGAATATAGAGTAGTAAGTATAGTAGGCTCGTAAGTAGCTTTAAGATAAATACTTTTTTATAAGTATAAATAACTTTTAGTAGTTTCTAAGTATTACGATTATTAGAGACGAAAAGTTAAAAACTATTTAACTATCTTAGATAGTCTATATAAATAAGATTAGTAGACTAGCTAACTATACTAATATTATATATAATATATTTATAGTAATAGCTAAGCTACTACTATAAAATAGCTTAGCCTTTTATTAGGAATTAATAAGTACTAGTATAAAATAAAATCACTTCTCTTTATAGCTACAACTACTAAACTAGATATTACTTTTATAACTTTATTACCTATCTACTTTCTATTAAACTTGGAATTTAAGTATTATAACGCTATAGATAAAGTCTTACTATACTTACTTATAATAAAGTATTTAGTCCGCTAACTAGAGATAGCGTAGGCTTATAAATAGCTAATTATACTTTTTTTACTAATAATACTCTAAATAGTAAAAGCTTTTAGAGCTATATCATAAAGCTTTTTAATAGGCTTATTGTATAAAAAGTAAAAAAATAGAATATAGTAACTATCTTTATAATAAAAGCTAAGCTTCTTACTTTATTTTAAGTTATAAAAAAAGCCTTTTTTATCTCTAAACTATTTAAAAAGCTAAGTATATAGCTAGAGAACTTTATAGTTACTATCTAATGTAACAATTAGTTCATAATCTACTTTGTATAAAAGAGATCTTTAAGCTTTAAACTAAGCTTAGGTATATTAATATTTATAAGTACTAAATTAAATAGGAGGTCTTTATAATAAGATATCTATTAAGTATATACTATATAAATATAATAGTAGATTATCTTACTAAAACGCTACTACTAAATAAGTAACTAAAGTTTCTCTAGTAGTTAAGTCTTATCTCTATAAATATAATTATAGTATAAAACTAAGTAATACTTAAAGAAATCTAAGAAAAACTAAAGAGCCTTATAATTTAACTTCCAATATAACTATAATTTAGCTTATAGATATTAAATACTTTTAAGCTAAAGAAGTATTTTAGAATGAAGTACTATAATAAAAAAATTTAGTATATATACTAAGTGCGCTAGTATAATCTAGTAACTATAATAGCTAATTAGAGTATAGAGGCTCTTAGTACTCTCTAAGTATACTTAGTATAGTATAGATATATTAATAGAATATATAATATTATTAATCTTATTAATTATTTCTTTTATCTAGAGTTCTATTAATAGTAAATATCTAATAATAGAATTAGATTATTATTACTAAATTCCTATTATCTCTATTATATCGCTAGATAAGTTTACGCGGGCTTAATAATATTAGTCTTACCTACCTTAGTGTAGACTAAGATTATAGAGTAGTATAATATTAACACGGGGGGTAATACTACTCTGTAATCCTAGTCCGCACTAAGGTAGGTAAGACTAACGTTGTTAAGCCCGCGTTAGCTTATCTAGCGACATAATAAGGATAGTAAGTATTTAGTAATAATAATCTAATTCTATATAAGCGATAGAATAACTAAGTATTAATCTAGGTAAGAGAAGAACTTATAACTAAGAGTTAACTATAATAAGTATATTAAGAGAATCCTCTATTACTATACTTATACTAGTCTATTACTATTACTACTATTATAACTTATTTCTTATCTTGCTTAATATTCTAATAGCTACTATTATATAAATACTACTATTATATACTAGCGCCTAATAGTTAGTCTTAGCGTAATATTATTTACGTAATCTATATACTTTACGCTAATTACTATTTTATAATTTATATAATAGTTAGCTTTAACTTTATATCTTTTAACTAAAGGAGATACTAGTATTTATTTATAATACTATCTCCTCTTTTAAGGCTATTATTTTAATACTCTAGAGTTTATTTTCTTTACTATAATCTATAATATAGATTATATATAAGGCTTTAGTATACTTATTATATATACACTCTTATTCTTTATACTTTTCTAACTATACCTAAGGTTCTATTATTCTATTATAATTATCTACTAAATTTAACTATAAAGTGTCGCGCTTACGCTATTTATATAGAGTAAGAGTTACTAAGATAGACTTCTATTATAAATATTATAAAGAGAAGAACCTTTAGTATTTTATAAAATAACTACTAGTTATTACGTAGACTATATTTTAGTCTAAGTAGACTATAGTTTATTTATTTCTAAGAAAGAGTAGAAGTAGGTTTAGCTTAAGTATAAGTATAAAGAGCTAAAAGTAGCTTAGATAGAGAAGTATTAAGCTCTTACTACTACTAAGATATCTTATTTATCTTATAAGCTTCTTTAAGTAAAAAGCTAAAAGTAAGCCTTTACTATTATAACTTTACTATACTAGATTTTTAAAAGAAAGTAATATAATAAGCTAAGAAGAGTACTACCTCTAGTATAGACTTTTTACTATTAAACTACTACTATTTAAACCTTTAGCTAATTAGGCTAGTTATAAGCTAAATATAACTTTCTTAATTTTTCTTTTAATTACTTTTTTTTTTAGGGATTTAATCCCTACTACGTTAGATATTCTTAATAGTACTTTTATACTAATTCTTTATAATTTATTAGATTCTATTCTAGTTCTTATATATTATAGCTCTTTAGCTATCTTTACTATTTAACTAAGTACTTCTACTAATAACTATCTTTTTATAGGTCTTTAATTTTTTTTAACTTTATACTTATTATTTTTAAGTTTAACATCTATTGCTAACTTAGTATCTAGTAGTACTAGTTCTAGTAGTTTCTATAAAAGATAGAGGAGATATATATACTTAGTAGTAACTAGAGTTTATAATTTACTAAGCTTATTATCTTTATAATTTAAATAGTTCTATTTAGAGATTATCTAATTTTCTATATAGTCTTTTAGTTTTTAGGTTTTATTATAATAGGAAAACTTTATCCCCCTTTTAAAGGTTAGTCTCTTAATTCTTTACTTATTTATACTCTTAGATATTATAAGGTTTCTCTAAGTAATATTCTAGCTTAGTTATTTATATAATTCTTATAAAAGTATACTTTATTATCTACTCCTATTATAATACTTTTAATATCCTTTAGCTCTTAATAAGCGACTAGCTTATATCTATAGTTTATATAGTAAAGTAACTATTTATTATTATAGATTTTATACTATTATAGGCTAGTTATACTATTAGTAGGAGTTTAACTTAGTTATTCTATAGCTTATTAGCGTATATTCTTAAGTACTATTTTAATATCTAGTTTATCCTCTATATCTAGCTATTTATTTCTAAGTAAAAGCTTATTAAAAGCTTTTTTTTTATACCTAACTTTACTAGTAATATACTTTAGTATTTAGAAGTAAATAGTTATTATAGTCTATAATAAACTCTTAGGTATCTTATATTCTAAAATAAGTACTTTTATAACTTATAGGCGTACTCTTCTACTATAATTAATTTTTAGTTAGTATAAACTTTACTACTTTAGTTAATTAGTCTATAATTACTAAGATAGTATTATAAAGCTAGGTAAAATTTAGTTCTAATAATTTTAGGAGCTTTACTATAAAGTCTATTTATTATACTTATTTATAGTTATTATAGTAGCGTTAAGAGCTATAATAGGCTATAAGGCCTATATCTCTTAAGCTTATTCTAATAATATACTAAATAGTTACTTAGAATATTCTATACTTATATTTATAAACGTAGTATTATAAATTTCTTACTAGTTTCTTAATAATTTCTTCTACTTCTATATACTTATACTTTAGGGACTTATATAGTTCTATAATAAGGTTATTCCTTATATATAAGAGTATATATATCTAGTTCTTTTAGATTATATCTTAGTATTTCTTCTTATTTATAGTAAGTTATTATAACTTATACTACTAAGTCTAGTTACTAGCTAGCGGTCTTCTACTACTACTATATTTATAATATTATAACTTATTATCTTAGCTTAGCTACTCTAGCTAATTCTAGCTAGTTATACTTTAGGCTACTATTAGGTATTTATTTAAGTACTATGTTATATAGTTTCTTATAACCTTCTTCTTATAAATTAGATTTTTAGCTTAGGGCGTCTATAGCTCTATTAAGTAATCTAGCTCTATAAGTAATTTTAAAGTTAAACTAAGAAAGTATCTTAGCCTATTAAACTTATCTTCTATTAAGTTTCTTTATTATTAAAACTTATTAGGTTCTAGTAATTAAAAAATATATTAATCTAATATAGAAGTCTTAGTAAATAGACTTCTTATTATTTAAAAGTATTAACTACTTTTAGTAGTTTTTATTATAAATATTATAATTTAGTTCTACTTTAGAGAACTTTTTAGAATAGTAGAATACTAGTCTTTATTTTTTATTCTTACTCTACTATAATAATATAGCGCTAAGAGTATAATCTAACGTATTAGTCTTAACTTATATTTTATATTTTAAGTTATATATTTTTAGTACTAGGGCTTTAAGAAATACTTACTTTAGTTATTTAAAGCCTCTTAGTATTTCTTTTTTTATTTAAACCTTACGTCTTTCTTTATAATCTTTATAAGGAGTACTATAATTTAGAAGTAGTTTCTAATAAACTTTCTATAAAAGTTCGTAAATTCTAAGAAAGATTATATATTTTAACTATTTTAAGTATTAGCTATTCTTATATAGTCTAGATTTTATTAGATTTATTTTAACGCCTTCTATTAAGATAATAAACGCTAAGAACTTTATTTTCTATATATAAAATTATATTTCTTAGATTATAGTATAACTTTTAGTTCTTAAGCTTCTAAAGTACCTTTTTAATAAGTTTAATATATTCTTTATATATTCCCTTAGAATATACTAGTATATTATCTAAGTACGCTAGTATAAAGATTCCTAAGTACTTATAGAGTATCTATTAATAACTAATTAGAAGGTTACTAGCGCGTTTATTAATTTAAATAGTATAACTATATACTTAATAGTCTATATTTTATTTAAAAGCTATTTTCTACTTATATTCTTTAGTAATTTAAATATAGTAAAATTTCCTAAATATTAAATTTTATAAACTACTTAGCTCCCTAGATCTAATCTATAAGCTATATTATTAGTAGTAAGAGATATTAATTCTTAATTATTACGCTATTTAACCTTCTAAAGTAAATATAAGTTACTACTTTCTATTAGGTTTTTTTATAAATAGTATTAGCGAGGCTATTTAGCTACTACTTTATAGATAAATCTCTTTTTTAATTTTTTTCTAATATACTCTCGCAGCTTAGCTTTATACTTAAGCGTAATTAGATATATTAGTTCTAAGATAAGCTTAGTACTATCTTTAATAAGAATTTTATAATTCTATTCTTAGTATTCTACTAACTTAGTTACTTCTATTTTTTAAATAGTTCTTTAAACTTATTTATTCTATACTCTTCTAGTATATTTAGTAGTACTAGTTCTTTTTTTATAGTTATAACTTACTATATCTATATAACTCTTATTTTCTAAAAGTTTTTCTTATAAATTCTAATAATTTTATAAGGTAAGATTATACTAATTCTTCTATTTTAGGGTAAGCTCTAAATTATTAGGCTATCTTTTTTATACTTTAGTAACCTTACGCGTAGGTTCTTAGCTAAGTATTCTTTTTTATAGCTAATTAATAGCTAGATTATACTAATTAACTACTTATAGCTAATTAATATATCTTCTTCTCTAAAATTTAAATATTAATATTAATCTAGTCCCCTATCTCTACTACGTCTAGTAATACTAGTTAGGTCTTTAGTCTTATTACGCTACCTCTATATATTATAGAGTTATTATTAGCTAATACTACTTATACTAGTTAGTCCTTAACTTAGTATAGTATATTATATCTCTTTATAGCTTAGGATAAGATAACTATCTATATAGTACTACTATCTATAGTTACTATAATCTTATATCTATATACGCTAACCTCTACTCTTAATCTAAGATCTTATAGCTTTAGATTCTATATATATAAAGAGTTATTTTAGAATTACTTATACTAGCGTAACCTTATCTCTAGTAGTATCTTAGTTTTTTAACTAACTTTACTTTCTAGATTATTTCTTTAGAAAGTAGCCTATATTAGACTTTTGTTAATATAGGGGGTATACTACTCTAAATCCTAGTCTGCACTAAGGTAGGTAAGGCTAACGTTATTAAGTCCGCGTCGGTTATCTAGTAATATAATAGAGATAGTAGGTATTTAGTAATAATAATCTAATTCTATATAAGTAATAGAATAACTTTAAGTATTAATCTAGGTAAAAGACGAACTAGAAGATAAGTTAACTATAATAAGTATATTAAGGGAATTCTCTATAACTATATACTTATTACCTAATCTATTACTATCCTATATATTTCTTTAGATATATCCTTCTATAGGATAGTTAGAATAGTTACTATCTTAATTCTTATACTATCTCTTCCTTAGTAGGATGCTAGCTCTTAGTAGGATAGTAGTTATATAATTTACGCTCTACGCTAATTATAACTTTCTATACTATATAATAGTTAGCTATTAACTTTATACTCTTTAACTAGAGAAGATATCTAGTATTTATTTATAAACTATCTCCCCTCTTAAGGCTATTATCTTAATACCCTAAAGTTTTATTTTTTATACTATAATTTATAACGTAAGTTATATATAAGGCTTTAGTATACCTATTATATTATATACTCTTATTCCTTTACGCCTTTTAACTATACCTAAGGTTCTATTATCTTATTATAATTACCTACTAAATTTAACTATAAAGCGTCGCGCTTATACTAATTATATAAAGAAGGAGAGTTTAGAGATAATATTTTACTATTAGCGTTATAAAGAGAGGAACCTTTATTATTTTATTAAGATAACTACTAGTTTATACTAGTTATATTTTTATAAAAGTAGAGTATAGCCTTTTATTTCTAAAGAGAAGTAAGAGAGAGTTTAGATAGAAAAGCGCTAGAAAAAGTTAAAAATTACTTATATAGAGAAGCGTTAAGCTCTTATAGTAATAGAGACTATATAACTCTATTAAAAGCTCTTAAAGATTAAGGCGTAAGAGTATTCTTATACTAATTAGAATCTTACTATCTTAAATTTTTAGGATTAGGCGTAAGTATAGACTAAGGGGGATGTAACCTTTAGTATAGACTTTCTTTTAATTAAACTACTACTATCTAAACTTTTAACTAATTTAGGCTAGTTATAAGCTAAACTTAACTTTCTTAATTTTTCTTTAATTACTCTTTCTTCTTTAGAGATTTAATCCCTACTACTTTAGATATTCTTAGTAGTACTCCTATACTAGTTCTTTATAGTTTATAAGATTCTATTCTAGTTCTTATATATTATAGCTCTCTAGCTATCTTTACTATTTAACTAAGTACTTTTACTAATAACTATCTTTTTATAAGTCCTTAATCTCTTTAACCTTATACTTATTATCTTTAAGTTTAATATCTATTACTAACTTAGTATTTAGTAGTACTAGTTCTAGTAGTTTCTTATAAAAGATAGAGTAAATATATATACTTAGTAGTAACTAGAGTTTATAATTTACTAAGCTTATTATCTTTAGAATTTTAAATAGTTCTATTTAGAGATTATCTAATTTTCTATATAGCCTTTTAGTTTTTAAGTTTTATCTTAATAGGAAAACTTTATCTCTCTTCTTAAAAGTTAGTCTTTAATCTTTTATTTATTCGTACTCTTAGATATTATAAGGTTCCTCTAAGTAATATTCTAACTTAGTTATTTATATAATTTTTATAAAAAGTATACTTTATTATCTACTTCTACTATAATACTTTTAATATCCTTTAGATCTTAATAAGAAACTAGCTTATATTTATAGTTTATATAGTAAGGTAACTACTTTATTATTATAGATTTTATACTATTATAAGCTAGTTATACTATTAGTAGAAGTTTAACTTAGTTATCTAACTTATTAGCGTATATCCTTAAGTACTATTTTAATATCTAGTTTATTCTCTCTATCTAGCTATCTATTTCTAAGTAAAAGCTTATTAAAAGCTTTTTTTTTATACCTAACTTTACTAAGAATATACTCTAGTATTTAAAAGTAAATAGTTTATTATAGTTAGTAATAAACTCTTTAAGTATCCTATATTTTAAGATAAGTACTTTATAACTTATAGGCGTACTCTTTACTATTATTAATTCTTTAGTAGGTATAAACTTTACTATCTTAGTTAATAATCTATAATTACTAAGATAGTATTATAAAGTCTTATAAATTCTAGTTCTAATAATTATAAAAGCTTTACTATAAAGTTTATTATTATACTTATCTATAGTTACTATAGTAGCGTTAAAAGCTATAATAGGCTATAGAGCTTATATCTTTTAGGCTTATTCTAATAATATACTAAATAATTACTTAGAATATTCTATACCTACGTTTATAATATAGTATTATAAATTTCTTTACTAGTCTCCTAACTATTTCTTTTACTTCTATATACTTATACTCTAGAGACTTATATAGTCTATAATAAGGTCCTTCTTATATATAAAGTATATATATTTAGTCCTTCTAAATTATATCTTAGTATTCCTTTTATTTTATAGTAAGTTATTATAACTTATACTACTTAGGTATAGTTACTAGCTAGCGGCCTTCTATTATTACTATATTTATAATATATAACCTATTATCTTAGCTTAGCTACTCTAGCTAATTCTAGCTAGTTATACTTTAGGCTACTATTAAGTATCTACTTAAGTACTACGTTATATAGTTCTTATAACCTTCTTCTTATAAGTTAGATCTTTAGCTTAGAGTATTTATAGCTCTATTAAGTAATTTAGCTTTATAAATAATCTTAAAGTTAAACTAAAAGAGTATTTTAACCTATTAGACTTATCTTTTATTAAGTTTCTTTATTATTATAAAACTTATTAGGTTCTAGTAATTAGAAAATATATTAATCTAATATAAGAGTCTTAGTAAATAAACTTCCTATTATTTAAAAGTATTAACTACTCTAGTAGTCCTTATTATAAATATTATAATTAAGTTCTACTCTAGAGAACTTTCTAAAATAGTAGAATATTAGTCTCTATTTTCTATTTTACTCTACTATAATAATATAGCGCCAAGAGTATAATCTAATATATTGTCTTAACTCGCGTTTATATCTTAAGTTATATATTTCTAGTACTAAGGCTTTAAGAAATACCTACTTTAGTTATTAAAAGCTTTTTAGTATTTCTTTTTTTATTAAACTCTACGTCTTTCTTTATAATCTCTATAAGAAGTACTATAATTTAAGAGTAGTTTCTAATAAACTTTTATAAAAGTTTATAAATCTTAAAAAGATTATATATTCTAACTATCTTAAGTATTAGCTATTCCTTTATAGTCTAGATTTTCTTTAGATTTATTTTAACGCCCTCTATTAAGATAATAAACCCTAAGAACTTTATTTCTTATATATAAAACTTATACTTCTTAGGTTATAGATATAACTTATAGTTCTTAAGCTTCTAAAGTACTTTCTTAATAAGTTTAATATATTCTTTAAGTATTCTCTTAAAATATATTAGTATATTATCTAAGTACGCTAGTATAAAAATTCCTATATACTTATAGAGTATTTATTAATAATTAATTAAAAGGTTACTAGCGCGTTTATTAATCTAAATAGTATAACTATATACTAAATAGTCTATATTTTATTTTAAAAGCTATTTTCTACTTATATTTTTAGTAATTTAAATATAGTAAAATTCTTCTTAAATATTAAATTTTATAAACTACTTAGCTCCTTAGATCTAATCTATAAGCTCTATATTAGTAGTAAAAGATATTAATTCTTAATTATTACGCTATTTAACCTCCTAAAGTTAATATATAGTTACTACTTCCTATTAAGCTTTTTTATAAATAGTATTAGCGAGGCTATCTAGCTACTACTCTCGCGGATAAATTCTTTTTTTAGATTTTTTCTAATATACTCTTATAGCTTAGCTTTATACTTAAGCGTAACTAAGTATATTAGTCTTAAAATAAGCTTAGTACTATTTTTACTAAGAATCTTATAATCCTATTTTTAGTATTCTACTAACTTAGTTACTTCTATTTTCTTAATAGTTCTCTAAACTATTTATTCTATACTCTTTTAGTAATTTAGTAGTACTAGTCTTTCTTTTATAGTTATAATTTACTATATCTAAATAACTTCTATCTTTTAAAAGTTCTTTATAGATCTTATAATTTTATAAAGTAAGATTATACTAATCTTTCTATTCTAGGGTAAGCTTTAGATTATTAAGCCTATCTCTTTTAATATTCTAGTAACTTTATATATAAAGTTTTAGCTAAGTATTCTTTTTTATAGCTAATTAATAGCTAAATATACTTAATTAATTAATTATAGCTAATTAATATATTTTCTTCTCTAAAATTTATAATATAATATTTATTTAGTCTCCTATTTTACTATATCTAATAATACTAGTTAGGTCTCTAGTCTTATTATGCCGCCTCTATATATTATAAGGTTATTATTAGCTAATACTACTTATACTAGTTAATCCTTAACTTAGTATAGTATTTTATCTCTTTATAACTTAGAATAAGATAACTATCTATATAGTACTACTATCTATAGTTACTATAATTTTATATCTATATACGCTAATCTTTACTCTTAACCTAAGATTTTATAGCTCTAAGTTCTATATATTATAAAAAGTTATTTTAGAATTACTTATACTAGCGTAACTCTATCTTTAGGTATTCTAATTTTTTAACTAACTTTACTTTCTAAATTATTTCTTTAGAAAGTAGCTTATATTAGACTTTATATTCTATATATTAAGTAATTATTATTATAATAAAAGGTCTAGTATATAAGCTTATACTATATTAGTTCTATTCTTAAGGTTTTAAAAGTAATATACTTTTACTAAGTATTCTCTATTCCTTAAATTTAAATAGTAGTAATTATCCTTTTATCTTTTAGATTATTCTTTTTATATAAAGTAGTAGTTATACTTATTTTATAGTTAAGCTAGTATAAGTCTTTATATACTTCTTTAGTAGTAAGAGGTTATTTTAATTTTCCTACTATTTTAATAGTTCTAGCTTCTTATATATATAGTAAGCTTCTATTTAATATTCTTTATTAAAAAGCGTCTTATACTATTTATTATTTATTTACTATCTAATAGTCCTACGTTATCTCTTATAGAACTTATATTTTAGCTTATATTTAGTTAGTATATAGCTTAATACTCTTTAGTCTTCTATTCTAATACGCTAAGGGCTATAAGTTTATTATTTTATACTTTTAAGTTCTTAAAGTATAGTTACTCTAGTATAGCTTAGTATACTATTTTTTAGCTTTAAGGCTAGTAATAGTAATTTATCTCTTCTAATAGTAATTTTTAGCTATATATTATTTTTCTAATACCTAATACTTATATTCTACTAATCTTATCTTACTTTAGTACTAGTTACTAACTAGTCTATAGGCGTAGTTTTATTCTATAATATTATATTAAGTACCTCTTTTACCTAAGGTATAAGCTTATAGGCTTTATTACTTAGTATCTAAGCTTTATTATATAAGTTTATATTACTAATATTATTATTTAGTAATTATATAGTATATAAGTAAAGTATACTTTATTAAAATTTTAATCCTAATAGCTCTCTATTTTCTAGTATTATTTTTAAGTAATCTCTATAGAAGTATCTAACTTTACTATATTATAGATATACTTTCTTATTATAGCGTTTCTAGCGCTCTTCTTTAGATAGTCTATCTAGATATCTTTCTTAAGTCTTTTAATTCTTAAATTATTTCTATACTTTATTAGTTATAATAACGTCTCTTTCCTATTAACTTTAATCTATTATTAGTATTTCTTTATATTAGAGGCTAAGAAAGTATTTTTCTTTTACTCTATTTTCTTTTATAGATAGTTATTAATTTAGGTAGCTAGTTTTATAAGTAAATATAGATCTCTTAGCTTATTATAGTATACTAAGCTATCTTTAATTATTTTCTTTAAACTATTCTAAATACTATTTAGAGTATAGTATTATCTTAGTTAATTTATAACTATAGCTATTAAACTTAGCTATATATATTAATACTAATTTAGTTTATTTTAAGTAAGTAATTACTTTCTTTACTTAGTTCTTTATATTTACTTTACTAAAAATACGTCCTATTTTATCTTTAAAGTTAGTCTAACTTAAAAATAGAGTTTAAATTTCTTTCTTTCTCTTTCTATAGCTAAGTTATAGAAGTAATTCTTAATATATAGCTATATTTAGCTAGCCGCTTTCCCTTTTATATATATACTTACTATAAGAATCTTTTCCTAATTATTAGGTACTTTATTATACTTATAGTATAAGTTAATATTAGTAAAAAATATATAGAGTTCTAATCTCTTACTTTTATATTTCTCTAATATAGCTATTTTAGGCTTATATAGCGCTTATAGTTTTTTATTTAGTATAGCTATTAGCTAAGCTATTAGCTAATTAATAGTTTCTATTAAAGCTATTATCTATCTTACCTAAGTTCGTAATTATTATTTAAGATTATTTATAGTTTCCTATAAGTACTAGCCTAAGTCTAGAGTTTATTCCTTAGTCTCTAACTTAGTATTTTAGTCTAGTATCTTATTATCTAGAAGTAGAGCTTAGCTAGCCTTATAGCTTATTATAGTAGAGTTTCTATTAACTAATATATTTCTAATTTTACTTAAATAACTTACTATAAATACCTTTCTAAAAGTCTATAGATAGTTAAAGTATTAATATAGAGAGTATACTACTCTAAATTCTAGTCTATACTAAGGTAAGTAAGACTAATATTATTAAGCCTATATTAGCTTATCTAGTAATATAATAAAGATAGTAGGTATTTAGTAATAATAATCTAATTCTATATAAGTAATAGAATAACTAAGTATTAATTTAGGTAAGAGAAGAACTTATAAAAGTTAACTATTATAAGTATATTAAGAGAATCTTTATAACTATATCCTTATTATCTAGTCTATTACTATTACTACTATTATAACTTAATTCTTATCCTACCTAATATTTCTAATAGCTACTATTATATAAATACTACTATTATATACTAGCGCCTAATAGTTAGTTTTAGCGTAATATTAATTACGTAATCTATACGCTCCGCGCTAATTACTATTTTGCTATTTGTGCGATAGTTAGCCTTTAACCTTGTATCCTTTAACTAGAGGAGACATCTAGTGTTTGTTCGTAATATATAACTCTTAATATTAATATTCTACTCTACGTATATAGTATATATATTCTTTAAGTAGTTAATAAGTAAATATAAAAGATATAAAATTTCTAAATCTTAAGTATAGTAACAAAAGTATAAAAGAAAAAGAGTATATAATATAATAAATATACTAAAGTCTTATATATAGCTTATAGTATAAAATATTATATTAGAAAATATAACTTTAGCGTATTAAGATAATAGCTCTAAGAGAGAAGATAGTATTATAAATAAATACTAGATATTTTCTCTAGTTAGAAGGTATAAAGTTAAAAGCTAATTATTATATAATAAAAAAGGTATAATTTATATAGAGCGTATAATTATATAATCTAGTATCTTACTAAGACTTAATATTAGAAGATACTAAATTCTTAGTAGATATTATTTAATAGAGATACTAGTAATATTTAAGATACTATAACCTTAGTCTAAAGTAATAGATAAAGTAATAAGTATATAGTTATAGAGAATTCTCTTAATATACTTATTATAGTTAACTTATCATCTTATTTATCTTTTACTTAGATTATACTTAAGGTATTACTATTATTTATATAGAATTAGATTATTATTACTAAATACTTACTATCTCTATTATATCGCTAGATAACCTAATGCGGACTTAATAATATTAGACTTACCTACCTTAGTACGGACTAGAATTCAGAGTAGTATACCCCCCGTGTTAATAACTTAGTTATTCTAAGTAAGTAGCGTATCTATCTCTATACTCTTATAGAATACTTAGAAGAAAACTTTAAAATATTATAGACTAGCCTCAAAGTAGTACTATAATAAGTATTAATAGTAATCTTAAAAGTCTTAGAGACTTGTGTATGTGCTCGCTAAATATATATAGTCTCTCCCTCTTACCGCTTATGGCTGGGCAAAGCCCAAGCTATCTTATAAAGAGAATTTACGATATAGGTTGCTATGAATCACCCTCTCCTTCCTAAGAAGGTGCCGGAATTACATTAAGTATAACGAACTAAGTTCCTAGGTTGGCTAGGTCGAATGTTATTTACGTTGTTACTAGTCTTAATTATTTGAACACGGCATACTTCATACTATAGTAGACCTACGACGGACTTGGATCTTTCCGCCATGTAATGGAAGTTTGAGCCACACTGTATCCAGGGGTTTGGGTCGTACCTCCATATGCTTCACATCGTAGTTTAGCAGCATGTGCGCTATGAACACCTTCATCTCATTAAGAGCGAAAAATCGCCCTGGACACGCATGCCTTCCAAACCCAAAACCAAGGAAAGCATCATCCAGTGTAGCAGTCGACTTGGCTTTTCTTTCGCTCTCATCAGCCTGGCCAGCTTCGAGATCCTCCTCGGTCGCAAAGTTATCTACAATGCTAGTAACATTGGATGGGTCCGCGAAACGGAAGGCGTTGAAGCTCCGAGCTTGAGGATAGATTTGTTCATCGTAATGAATTGGCTCCATCGGAACTGCAATCATGGTGCCTTTTGGAACATGTACGTTGGAGCCTGGGAGCCGGATACCTTCGGGATGCACGACCTGAACTTCATTAGTTGATGGCCCAGTGAAATGTATTTGCATACATACCGTTCGTGGAAGGCCAACAATGGCAAATGGATTTAGTCGCATCGACTCACGAATCATGGAGTCGATTAGTTTCAGATCGCGTACCGCATCGCGTGTCCACACTCCTCCTGCTTTTGCAAGTACCGATGCAGCTTCATCACGCAAAGCTTCGACATATCCCATGGCAGGATCAGAACTGTAAAGGTCCAGGATGACGTTCTGGACGGTGAAACTTGTCGAGTGCAGCGAGATATCATTGACCAGCAATAGGCGATGCGCCACTCGCTTTGGATCTAGTTGGCCTATATCGCCTTTTGCAGCCGCAGCATAACACTCATCAATGAGCCATTGAAGTCCATCTTTCTGTGATGAGGGATCAGCGTGAAAATTTACATGAGAAATGTTGTGAGATGAGTCTTACCGGTGGCGTCCATCCACACTTGGGGTCAGCCTTGAATCGCGCGGTAGCCTCCAGCCTGTCCGTTACGAACGGCAGGCAGCCCTTGAGTGCCTTTTTTCGGAGATACCAGCAGTTGGCCCCAACAAGAAATCCTGTAATGGGTTTCAGCGGCTTAGGTGATGCATTAATGACCATGGCGCCGGCGAAAATGCTCATTGCATGGTCTCGGAGATCGTTCAGAAACGTCTCATCTCGACCTGAAAGAAATATAAGTGTTTGGATCTTCGTTAGTGTATCAGCTCGATCACTCACATAGTGGCGCTCCACAAAAAGCTCCATTGCTCGCACCGGCGATCAATTTCAAACAAGCATCCCAGACTTTGACCTCTTTCCACTCCGTGTCATTCTTTCCTCCCCACCACCTATCAAATCCCCTGTCGAGTTCTTGGGCCATTAGGGGAGTCAGGTGTTCGAGATTCCGTGTGATCTGGTGACGCACGACGTTGATCTGGAAGTCATTGTCCGCCACTTCCTTGTCCCATACGGTCCATTTGGTCTGGATAGTCTCGCTCTGCGTAGCATGAATGTCGAGTGTAGATTCGGGAAGCGAATAGACTTTCTTAATTAGACGAGGTGGAAGAATGATCATGGCGCCTCTATCGATGCTAGGTAATATAAATGGGCTGTTCAGGTCGGCGAACTAGAAGCCTACTGGTGAGTAAATCTTCACCACATGGACACAGAAATTGTACCTTGCGATAGCCTTCAAATGCCCAGTCCTGCGTCTTTCGAACAGATTTCAACGTCGCCCACACCCACTTCAGCCATCCTGTCTTCAGTCCCACAACGGGCAATTCAGTCCAGTGTTTCGATTCTGGGTTTCCGAAAAACCAGGCTTGGATGGCGTGGTATGCTACGAATAGGATTGACAACGGCACCAAAGCCTGAGTAGGCGTAATGATGAGCTCCATGTCAGCAAAAATCACCCTGGGGGTAGGCTCAGGAGCAGTCGACTTTGCAAACACTTAAAGAAGGCCGTTCTTCGCACTGCGCCGCCAATAAGCAGATGAATGCCGGTGTTGGAATGCTATCAGATGCACCTTGTTTCCAACCCGATATACAGTGGGTCCTGGTAGTATTGGGAGGGTCCAGGATTCTATGCAAGGCGATTTAAGCGGCTTGTCTCGCCTTGACAGCATGGCCCGTTGCATTGTTCATCAGTTTCCAGACTGGCGCAACTGGCGCGTATCATTGACCAGCGATTTGCTGATTGGAGAAGCTAGAATACCTGACATATCACAACGAGCATGATGCGGGGGGATGCCATCAGTGGTGGCATTTGGGAGAGGTGCACAGGATCCAAGACCACGGTAGCTTGACGCAGGTCGGCCACTCACCGGAAGAATCGCGTGGGCGCGGCTGCAGGCTCAAAGGGTCGTCGTATCGCAAACAAGCCGGTTGGGATGCTCGGGCGATGCAGCAGCAGCAGCATGCAATGCAATCACTGCAGTATACATATACGCTACCTGCCGTTGCATGTATCTGATTGCTTGAGGAAGGTTTTACGACAACAGCAGCCGCGCGGCTCCACACTGTGGACGGCTCGGGTCGGCCAAGTTCCACTTTTGGCCTAGGCGTGGGGTTGTCCAGGTCAAGATCACGCCCCAGAGCCTTGATTGCCTGCTGCAGGTCAGTCAATCTTCTGAGCGTATCTTCACAAATGATAGATTCAGGTAGGTAGGTCAAGGCGTGACTTGGTGGCGGGACAGGATTCCAGAGGCTAACGAGACGCCGGGCCATGGACGTGTGGTGGCTACATGGTCACGAGTCCATCGCTGCGTGAGTCGCGTTCATATGGATGGCTGCAAAGCTCGCTAGCATGTGCCTACATACACCACGAAAGCTCTGCTACTCGTCATATTCCCCCGAGAGGCTGCCGGCCAGTATTTGCCGGCGAGGCTACGCCGTGGCGACGGACTACTGCAGCTGTCAGTGTGTTAAGCACGAGGGATTCCTCGCATGCATCAACCGACGGCATCATCGCTCGCCTCTTCCGAGTTCTCGCCGGGGCTACTCGCCATCATTAGCCGTGAAGACGTCGTTCGCCTATGCAAAACGTGCACCGAGCCGCTTGAGTTTGTTCCATCAATCGCATTCAGCAGCCCGGATCACCGGGCGACCAGTCGAGCGGTGTCCAAACACGCAAGACCAAGGTTACGCTTCCGCCCAAGAGACTGGACGCTGCCTAGGTTCTTATGCCAATCTCTCTCATATGCAAGCTATGTCAGCTAGGTTGTGGTAAAGACCGGTACTTGCGCATCATGAACACGACCGACGTCGAATCTAGCATCGCTAAAGCCTTCCCCGGCCAATCAAGCGTTGGCCGCCCAAAGACCAAGAACGCCTCATGTAACGTTTACGCCCAAGCGCGCCTTTGCCGGTCTGCTTCTGCTCTTCCAGCAGCACTTTGTCAGGGATTGCGACATACCATAGTATGTACCCTAATCGTATCGCAGACCAGGGTCCACATACACGAGCCTCAAATTGGTGCAGGCGGGTACGTCCCGATGGAAACCCATTCGCTGGCTTGAGTGTGCATTGCCCGCAGTGTAGAGCGAGTCTCGAGCTCCCCAGCCGTTTTCACAAAATCCTACGCTAAAAATCTGCTTCTCGAACACGCAAGCGCTTGTCGACTTTTCCACACACTGCATCGGATTTATTCACGCTCTGGGATAGCAGGAGTAACGGATAACGCTAAGCGGATTTCGAATGTTGGCATGAGTGGACTTGAGTCTGTGGCTCATGCCCGAGCACCAGTGGGCGTTCACGTGGGTTGTTGCAACATGTCTAACGTGGTCTGATATTGCTCGCTGCGCGCTGCATCACAGCGGCACAGTTTACTAATAACGCCTCTAGGCCGTTAGACCGTTAGGCCTGGGGCTTGGACTTTTGCTGACGGGTCGCTACAACCGCATTCTCCGCGCACGGCACTTGTGGAAGTTGGCAATCTCATGTTATCGACATTGTATATGTACCATTCTCCAACTGTTTGTTTGGTTTAGTTTCGGTCCAACATCTTCTCCGTAACGAGTGCTTCCTCCATCATGGACCTTTTGGAGATGCAGGCCTTACACCTACCAAATCTCAGTCCATTGGCACTTAATGCTGCCAGCAGTATTTTTGGTTTCCTATCGCTTTTCCTTTGCTACAAAGCCTTAGTTGCAAGAACATTGGTGCGTTCAAAATGACCCTACTATGGCTTTCCCTGCGAACTCGTACTGAACTTGCTAGCCTTCGCCATCACGAAGCTTCAGGAAACTTGCCAGCCCGTTTGTCAAGCGTTACAATGCCTGGGCATATCTCTTCTGGGGTCCGGAGATAATCCAAAAAGCCTTCGACGAGGCCAAGGGAAAGCCATTTGAGCTCCTCGCTCCCGACAACCGTTATGTCTTCGTTTCCGACCCTCTACAGATCAAGGAGATCGATAGCGCACCCGACAGTGTTCTATCGCTTCAAGCGGCATCTAAGCAGGTACGCTCATCTGCATACCGGTTGTTGACATTGCTAATGCCATTCAGATGCTGCAGCCTGTATACACTATGTAAGTTGACCACACAAAATGCCAACAACTTGAAATGGAACAAACTCGAGAATCTCGTAATTCCCGTTCAGTCGTACTAATATTACGAAGGCACGGATTCAATTGGTTTGACCAACGCGGTACAGAAGGTGTCGGGTTTATCCGAGCTCTCCGTACGCTTTTGACCAACAACCTTCCCAAGATCCTCCCTGATCTTACTTGCATCATCCGAACCAGATTCCAAGAGCTGCATGCTGGGCATGCAGTTGTCAATGGAAAGAAGCAGTCGGACGTATACCACATGACGGTAAAACTGGTCGTACTCTCCAATGCTGTTTCTTTCTTCGGAAAAGATCTAGGTGAGTTTCATGAAGGCCTTGGCAGTTGTTCTCCAATACGTATATATGCTGACACTTTCTAGCAAAGGACGAGCAGTTCATGACCTCAGCGCTCGCTTACATCGAGGAAACTCTGATCTGCGCCGAGATCGTTCGTTTGCTTCCCAAATTCATGACACCGTGAGCATTGCGTTTCAGGTTCTGCAATGCACATGTCTAATTGTCCTGTAGTATCGTCGGTGGAATCATTGCCCGCACGCTCAAGTCTCATGGTGTTATTTTCAACAGGCTTCTACCCATCGCTGAGCAACGATGCATTGAGCGAGACGCGGCTAAGCTAGGCCAGAAGGTTCCCCAACATGTACGTCACCACCACACGAAGCTCGCCGGTTGTTAGTTTAACAGATCCTCTAGCCCGATTGCATCCAATGGATCATGGAGACCTCGCCCAAGAATGCTCCGTGGACACCCCAGCGCGTTGTTCACGAGCTGATGGCCATCTGGTTTGGTTCTGTCCACGCCGTCTCCACGACCGTCACCTTTGCTATCCATGACCTGTGCCTACATCCCGAATACGTTGCTCCCCTCAGGAAAGAGTGCGAGGCTCAATACGCCGATTTTGAGCAAGCTGGCACTGGGCTTCCTCTCCTCGATAGCTTCATTAAAGAGTCTGCACGCTTAACACCAGTAGAGTCCCGTACGTCTTCATACCTCCTTTCACAACACCAACACGTCATTTGCTAATTTCTATTCTTAGAGAGCACCCGCCGCTCAGCGCTGAAGCCTTTCTCTCTCAAAGACGGCACACACGTCAATGTTGGTGACTGGTTTTGCACACCCGTTCGAGCCATCATGACCAACCCTGTTGATTTCCCCGAAGCAACGACATTCAGTGGTTTCCGTTTCGCAGACCCAGAGCTAGTCAAGAGCCTTGAGAACGATGATGATTTCAATATCATGCAGAAGAAGCCTACCAAGTTGACTGATGTTGACATGACCTACCATGTTTGGGGAACAGGAAGGATGGCATGGTAAGTTATTATCGCCCGAAATGGGACGCAACAATTCACTAACAGGACATAGCCCTGGAAGATTCTACGCTTCAGCTGTCATGAAGGTGATTTTGGGTCAAGTCATTCTAAACTATGACTGCGAGCTTGTGGACCCGACCGCGAGGCGCTTATTCACTTGGAGGTCAACCATCTTGCCCAAACCCAGCGCCAAGGTTGTTTTTACACCCATTGGACAGGTGAATTGAGACGATGAAGACGGCCGATGTTGGTGCGACAGTGGACGGAATTAACGAATTATGAGTGTGCAATTTCTCTATTGATGAATGCATGACAATGCAACACAATTGCCTGATGCAAACCCTGACGCATGTCGGTCCATGTGTGAAATGCTTATCGCGATCAGCTCTACGGCAAGGGGTTGCTTGCATTGATACGATCAGGCATGCAATGGGTATTCTGACTGTATGCCATTCAATTCCTTTCACAGGTAGGTCTACCACGCTTTCATACCCTTGTTTGCCTTGACATGCTTGCAGGTGACTGTGAATCCAGCAGCTGAATGTTGGATTGAGTCCTCACAAAGTAGTCGGTCTCCGTAACAGGATTTGTCTTGTGCCAAATCGTCCAGCTATCGCCATCCCTGTCAAAGAGACTCTTCGCAGAATTGTTCCGATGTTGCGTAAGTGAGACTTGCTGTTGGCTGTTGGGTACTACAAAGCCTTGCTGTAGAACTGCCGGTTCGTATTCGTCTTGCGCTACTACAGCATAGCCTGTGTACTGAGTCGTGCGCGCAGGTGAGATATCTCTGTAGCTTGTGCAATGAAATGGGTCTTTAGCCCCGACTGCGCGTATCTGAGGAATGACTTGCTCATGTGTGAGTCGCGGCTCTTGAGAGGTTGAGATGGCCCCAAGCGGCATAATTTCTTCGTTATCCTTGGGCGCTGGCGGAACATGGAGTTGACAGGCAGAGTCCAACGGGGTATTAAAACCTACTTGCTTCCTGATCCGGGCCAACGGAATAGTCCTGCGACCAGCGAACAAGGTCACGAGCCATTGATGCCATGAAGGTGAGGCCTCAGCCTTGACCTCTTCTACCATCGGTAGCTTTGGCCTCTTTGGCTCTTGGGGATCAGGAATATGCGCCTGAATGATCAAAGAGTCGCTTGGGTCGCAGTCGTCATCCACAGCGCTATAGAAGCAGTTAGGATTGTTTGCAATGGACAAGACACGTCCCTCCAACGTCGCGGCATGAATTAGAGTGTCGAAAGCGCCGTTCATTCTACTCTCTTCTATAGTTGAGACTCGCCTTTTCGAGAATGGTGTCACATGCTCTTCGTCACGACTACTCTCCTCTTCGTCTATGGCATCGTCGGAGTCGAAGGAAAATGCACACACTTTGCAAGTCAGCAAATGCATTCTATCATGCTGCTCTATGTAGGCTTGGCTACCTCTAGCCGCCCTATGTGGGCTGTTTGAGACGTTGTTTTGTTGCTTTGGTCGCTCTGACTCCGCGTGGTGCTTGTTGTTTATCGCCACAGCTGGTTTCTGCCGGCTCTGAAACTGAATGCGCGACTTAATTTTGGAGGCAGGCATGGTGGAAGACGATATTCAGAGACGAGAGCGTCAAAAGGATAAGAGTGTAATGGGCGAGTGAAGGGAGCGGTATTGTTGTTGTAGGGGGGGTGCTCTGAGACGATAAGTGAGCGAGTAGGGGTCCAATGGTCAGTGCGAATTGGTGGGAGTGCGTCCTAGAAGAAAGGTTGCATTTGAGTGGGCTCAAGATCTTGAAATCCCAACGGCAAAGCGCAAGCCAAGCGATGATTGCAAGTGAAGGAGCCCCAGGCAAAGCGTTGTAATACCAAGGCATAGTGACGACGCGGTGAAGGCAGGTGTAAGTGAGTGACAACGTATTAGAAATGGTAGCTCATTTGTGACATTAAAAGCGCTTGGGGATACAAGTAGTTCCCCATGTATCGTCATGTAGATAAGCTTAACTTCAGGGCAGCTTTGGTGTGGCATGTCTGCGCACTATGATAGTCAACTGTTGCGCAATCCAGTCTCCATGCTACATGTTTCCTTCATGCATTATCTGCGCAGATGTATGTGACTGCGTTTGAAGTCAATATAAGAAGGGAAGGGTAAGAGCCAAGGTCCGGGGTATATACCATTGTTTCCACGAACGAAGGCATCCCCCCAATTACGCGTCACACGACCATCAGCAACTTCTTTGCATCGCTCCAGTGCGATATTCATGTAGCCATCGACAGATTGAAGGTCGCCTGCATCATATTAGTGAGGGGATCGTTTAGGCAGTAAGCACGTGAAGAGGGGGGCACCTTTGTAGATGATTCCAGAGTTCAGCTTGACAGTCACGGGAGCTCCGATGATCTCGCTGAGGAAGCCACTGGGATCTCTGGAGTCGGCAGCAGCTTCTGGTGCTGGGCTTTCGCCGTTGGTGGACATGATGAGGGCGGCGGGATGTGAGGATGTTACAAGTGCAAGTGTAGTGACTAGAAGACGGCCATGTTGGACGATGAGGCAGAGTGCACGGGCCCACACACTTTGTTGCCCCAAGACGGCAAGCACGAGCACAAGCATTCGGAAGGAGAAACGTGACTAGGCGTGACAGCAGCCCCACCTTGCCCGCGGCGTCCCCCCCAAAGCCACAACGCGCAAGCCAGCCTCCAGTCGCAATACGGCCATTGTCATGACGGAACCGCCCGCTGCGAGCGTGACCGCACCAAAGAGGCGTGCGCTGTTTAAGCGGCCAGCATGGCAGAACAAGCCGCAGAACGAGGATGCCGACATCTTTCGCCATGCCAATGAATTCACCGACCTGGTAGCCGAACAGGCCAGGCGCAAAGAGGAGGACCGCAAGCAGAAGAAGCGCCATCGAAAGCGGCGCCGCATATCCAACGACAACGACAACGACAATGACCACGCCGAAGACAACAACAACGCCGCAACACAGCCGGTCGCGCCAGAGAGGGCTGCGCGTAGTAACAGCAGCAAAGAGTGCGCATGGCCCCTCTCTTCTCCACGACCTGGCATTCATACACTAACCAGCTCCCAGACGTAGCATCACTCCCCTCTCCCCACCACCCGCGCACCCCCCGCCTGACTCACTCTCAACCCGGTACGATTCGCTGACCAAGTCGACACATTCAAGCCATTCACTAACCAGGTCGACGTCTTCGAGCCATTCGTTGGCGGGGAAAGACTCCCACGTCATTCAGCTGGACGATTCAGACGACGGCGACTATGGCTACTCTACCGCGGGCCACAAGCCACAGCAAACGAGTCAGGCGCAAGAACTGGCCGTTCGGCCGTCTGTACACCACACTCTAGGCAAGAATGACGACCAGGATGACGAGCTTGAGGAAATTCAGGATCCCATCATTGCAGCACTCGAGGCCAGAGCCCAAGCGCGAGCCCAAGTAGCGGCCAGGACCGAGGCTGTCGAGTCAACACCAGCCCCCATTGCACACCTATTCATTGAGCCTGAAATGGACAATGCGAAACCACTGATGGTCAAAGTCAGGGTAGACAACTCCATAAGCAAGCCACGCACAGCATGGTGCAAACTACAAAACTTCTCCCCCGAAATGACAAACAGCGTGTTCTTTACTTGGAACGGAACACGCCTGTACGATAGCACAACCATTAAGCGGCTAGGTATTCAAGTGGATGAAAAAGGCAATGTGACAGTTGAAGGAGATTCCAACATATATGACGACGTCAACCTCCCCAAGATCCATGTACAAGCTTGGACTGAAGAGCTGTTCAGGGAGCGCAAGAAGCAGGATGCCGCCGCTGCAGCAGCCAAGAAGGCAGCAGCCGAGGCCCCAGTTGTTATTGAAGACAGGCCTCTGACTCCAGAACCCGCTCCCACCGTGGCCAAGATCCGTCTGACATTAAGAGCCAAGGGCAGGGCAGACTTCAAGCTCACAGTAAACCCGGTACGTACACTACCTCACCCCGAGAGGCCAGTGACCGTATGCCCCAATTCGATATCCCTCTAACAATTAGCCTCAGGACACGACTTTCGCCCACATTGCGAGTGCTTACAAGTCCAAGTTGAAGATAGGCAATGACCAGCCCATCACACTCATGTTCGATGGCGAGAGGTTGGTGCCAATGGATGCAGTCGTCGACTGTGAGCTGGAGGACAGGGACACACTCGACGTACTCTTTAATTGACAGTCTCAGTGTTCAGGTGCGGGTATCTTTCACGCATCTCCCGGCCACGTATTTATGTCTGAGGGCTTGGGTGGTTTGTTTTTGTATTACCTTCTGGAGACTACTTAGGTAGTGTCAAGCATGGCGTTCGGGGGGGAAGTCATTGCTCCAAGTTTCCTTTTCTAATCTGGTGTACAGAGTCAACTCTTGCATTTTACATTTTCTTTATCATCCGCATCTAGACTATTTCTGTTCAACTGGTAGTAGTTGATTTACAAACCCCCATTCCCAACGTACCAGCTTGCTTACCCTCATCAGTTACATACAGGCTTTTCCGCCACAACTCGAGAGGGTATGCACATATCTAAGCTTTCCGCCCTCGACTCTAAACTCATGGCTATCCGGCAACCCAGCGGCGCCCTCTTGGCCCACGTTACCCCCAAAGTCCATCATAATGTCTACAGTCCCATACTCGTCATCAATGACATATTGTCTGTTGACCAACGGCACTCCGCTCGGCACACCGACGTTACAACTGTCCGTGGCCTCGCCCTTTCCCGTGTAGATGCCGCCCTCAAGACGAGCACACGGCGAACCCCATGGAACCTGAACCGTCTTGTTGTTGAATAGATCGCAGTAAGCGTCACCCGCAGCTTTGATGACGGCGCGCGAGTCCCGCTTTCCCACAGGAATACTGTCCCATTTTTCGCGAGAAGCCCAGTAGAGGGTCCCAGTGGCGTTGAAGAGCCAATCGCCTTTGCTAGTCCAGATTGTGTCCATTTGCGACACCTTGCTTGTGTTGTCTATCCGTAGTTGGGTGGTTATCACGTAGGGCGCAGCAGAGTTTGCGATGATGAATTCGCTAAAGGCTGCGCATTGCGTTGTGTCGTGCTGGGATCGTGCGTGGTCGATCTTCATCGGCTTGGTCAGGATTCCCGATTTGATGTCGATGCTTTTGCGATTTTCCGTATATGCCACCTTGTTCGAGAGGGAACTGAAGCTTGATTGGCCGGCAGTTTGTGCAGCGAGCAGCTCCTCTGTAATGGCTTGGAGTGTCTCCTGGGTGCATGCTGCAGAAGCTTGTGCTGCGAACACGGTGGTTAGGGTGGTAATGAAGTTTCGCATTGCTTGGTGGACTAGTTGCAAGTATATGATATTCAGACTGAACAAAGACCAAAACTACAGCTACTGCAGAACTTATCAGTTCAGTCTACCCAATGCATTGCCGTGTCATTGTAGATGGGGCCCTTCTCAGACGAATCAAAGGTGATTATCTATATTAGAAAGCCCGTGCTCGGCACTTTGTGGGTGAGGGAAGCGTGCAATATACATAATCTGCCATATTGTAGATAGAGAGGGCTGCAATGCACATGTATCGTTATCAGATTGTTATGATGTGGGGAACTCACAGGGGGAAGGGGGGGGGGGTCGTCAGGATCGCTTCCCCTCACCCATACGAAGATGAATACGGGAAAATGGGGTAGATGTTTGAATTCTTGGTACGTGCTCGTACACGAACAAAGATGATACAAACTTTATGATGCTTACAAAGGCGATGGCATCTTCTTGTGTCGTTGCCCGCACGCACATGATCTGTTCGCAAAGATGCGTGATTGAACAACGTTGTACCGTGCTGACGAGGGTGTGATTCTTAGCCATTGTCTTACTGACCAATTGTCGTGCATTGTTCGACTTTCAAAAAGTCTGTTTAGTATTGTAGAGGTGGTATAAAGACAAGAGACTCTACTGTTTCCATTCCTCTTTAGCCCTACACACTCCAATCTGATTAGTGAGGAATGCTCGACATGATACTCCCGTCATTAGCCTTGGACAGCACCATACTTGGGCTGGACCAAACCTCTACAACTTATGAGTATTCAGTGCGCAAGCGAATCCTACCGTGCGTCGCAAGCGATGGAGCATCAAGTGGGACGGGGTACATGAGCCGACTAGTGAGATTCTATTCACCTCGACCGGCTCAGATTGAGGCTCGGTGGCTGGACCATAGTTTGTAAAATCTTCCAAGCGGAAGGCAACAAGTCCGGGACAGAAAACAAGGCAGACGAGACGGGACCAGGACAGTGAAGAAGCAAAACAGCCGGTTGCTAATACGAGCATGACGTGATGATATACAACCAGGATCGTGAGAAGACATGTTCTGCAAGGGTATCACCGAGACTTGTTCTGCATGCTATTCCGCATGTTTCTCTCCATCAGGTGGATAAGACATGGAGGCGTGATAGCAATGTCGATGAAGCGATATTGAAAAGCCGGGTGGGCTCAAAACCGTTGGGAACAGATCCCTGAAGGCAAGCGAAACGCGTAGCCTGGGCACAAAGGACCGAATCGCGGGTACAGGTGCCATTGAGAAAAAAAGCATAGCTGGGCTGGCAAATGCCGTGGTGAGTTGTGCGAAGATTAATAAATACGGTTCGGCTGCCGGGCCAAGAAAAAGTGGAAGAGTCAGTGAGGGTGGTGGTGGGAGTAGAATGATGATATAGAGGGGACGAGACAATGTATTGCGATGCAGGTAAATGACAGCTAGTTGACGGCTCGTCGTGGAAGCAAGACTATGATTACGCGTTGGCACACAGGAAGGGCAGGTGATGACAAGTAACGAGGGGAGCAGGGCAGACGAGAGGTTGGAGGGCATGAGGGGCGGGAGAGCTAGTGGAGACGGCGTCATATCGTGCAGAAAAGGTCGAACACGGGCGCGGGCTTGGGGGCAGCCAACAACGAGCAGCCGGGAGGCTGGTGGAGCTTGGGCGCTAACATGCAGTCCCGGTCCCAGAGCAGGTGCAGCACAGCACATGTGGAATTAAAAGAAATCTGGACAAACGTGTGTAACCGAGACGGGAAGCAGGTCGGGTGGTGATGGCGTGCATGCTGTAGCGGTGCAGGCTCGAGGAGAAGAGAGATGGTGGCAGACAGGCCGGATGCAGTGCCTGTGCTTGTCATGATGGCGGCATTGGCAAGCCACAAACAACCCCTGATCCCGATTGGGGAGGGGCGGATGGCACCGTAGACTGAGGTGGTGAGGATGATGCGCATAAACACGACGACGACGACGACGACAAAGTCTGAAGAGGCCTTTGTTTCGTCATGGAGAATCAGTTCAAGTACAGTACCCGGTAGGTAGGCCAGCTGAGACAGGCAGGCATCACGCAGGGGTTCCGACGAGCGCACTAAACTTGCTGTTGTTGTTATTGTTGTTGTTGTTGTTGTCGTCGTCGTCGTCTGAGGAAGCATCCACGGCCACGGGCGAGCTTTGTCAAGCATGTGTTATACGGAAAAAAAAGTCACAGGGCTTCAGTTCAGTTCAGTTTAGTTTAGTACGTATACAGCATACGTACCGGTACAGCCGAGCAAAGCAGCGCAAAGCAGCCATGGACGCTAGGGCAGATGCGGGTCGTGGTTCGACCGCGACCGTGTTGGGCCGAGGGCTTGCATGGTCCGAGGGGGCCCGTCTGTTGTGGAGCAGCAGTGTATGTAATACAAAGGGTCTGTCTTGTGTGCCCGCGAGTCGGAAACGCACCAGGCTGACGGCGAGGGAGGAGGGAATGAAAGTGTGAGACTGAGCAAGGCTGTGGACGCCATGCTGATCGTCAGCCGCGTCGTCGATCAGTTGTTTTGTTATCAATCATCAGGTAGCGGTGCGATGCGACGACAATTCCTACTTGCCTAGTTTCCTAGCTGGCTAGCTTCCTAGTGGGTGGCGTCTAATTTTGGCATGAGGGTCGCGGACATGGATAGACATGAAGTCGACATGGATGCCGCTCCAGCTAACCATTTCCTTCAACCGTACCATGCTCCAGCGGCCGCCTCGCCAGCACTACTGGCGCGCACATGCTCAGCTGGTGCAGAGCCATGGGCAGCACCATGGGCAGCGGCGGGCAGTAGGCGGGCAGCAAAAGCGCAGTGGTAGTGGCAGCAACAAAGACAGTTTTGCTCCGCGAGCAGTTCCTGACGATTTTGGCGTGAGACGCTATGCCCACTGCGGGCCCCCTGGCCTGGAGCAGCAGTCGACAGCGGACAGCCGACAGCGGCGGACAGCCGACAGCCTGAGGAGGATGCTGGCTGCTGGCTGCACCATTATGGCCTTGCCTTGTGCCATCCGTGCACGCCCTTATACTCACCCCAGTATCCAGCCGTTTTGTTCGCGAGTGAGAAGATCCCCCTCAGCTTGCAGCCTGCATCTTGCATCTCTTGGTCTCGCATCATTCACTGCCGCCTGCCCGCTCGTTGAACAGGTGCTGTCATCAGCCGCGTGTCTGGTAAGTCGCACCCCCCAATTCCCAATTCCCAATTCCCGCTAGCACCACTTGGGACCTCGGGCGCGCAATCCGCAATACATACGCTTTGCAGTTCACTGCGACGACGTCGCAACTCGACTCGGCCGGGCCTCGTCAACTGCCCAGAGGACCGTGTCCAACCCGGTTGGGTTGAAACACCGTAATACCAGAGTTGCAAGACGACGCTTCCGCCTCAGCTGCTCTCAACAACAGCAACCCGCAACCGGTCCATCGCTCTCGCCCTCGTCGTCGCCCTCGCCCACGCCCACGCCCGCGCCCTCGTCGTCGCCGCCACCGCTTCCCGCATACCCCATACTCACCTCGTCGTCGCCCATTCCCCCCCCCCCCCCCCCCAGTCGCTCTGCCGCATGGCCTAGCAGTGTGCGAAGCAAGTGCTAATTGTATCTCGTGTTTTTTTTTTGCTAGATTGACCCCATTCACTCGCTCGCCTGCCCGCCTGCCAGTCCGCTCGCTCGCTCCTTCGCTCGCTCTGCTCTGCTCTGCTCCGCGACTACCTTGCACCACACCGCCACGCATTACGCGCCTTCCTTGTGCATGAACTCGCTCTCTCACACACCGCGAACGGCCGCCGTAGGCATTGGGCGCTCCTTCCACACGCCCGCACGCAGTCGCCACCAACACAATGGGCAAGCCGGGCCTAGGCCTTTTCACGGTCCGCCGCAAGTCGCAGGGCAACGTCATGGACGACGTGCCCGACGTTTCCACCAGCCCGGATACCACAACCGCTCCCACCGACGCGGGCGGCTTCCGCCTGCTCAGTAGAACCGAAGTCGAAAAGGCAAAAGAGCAGCGCAAGACGCAGGAAAAGTCGTCGTCCAAGTTTCCTCGCTTCACCGGTTTTGGCCATCCTGGCAGCAAGAACCGCAATCAGTCGGTCGATGATGAGTCCCCAGGATCATCGAAACGGCAAGCCTCCCTCCCCCTAGTCATAGCGTCGGCCGCACTAACCCTTTAATTAGCGACAGCAAGTCTAGTAGTGGAACGCAATTTTCTAATTCGAGGCCTTATGCAAATGGCCAGCATGGCTCCACATCGACGCTCCCTTCTTCCACCGACACAAGCTCAGACGACAATCTCTTTGCAAACGTCCCTCGCCCGTCCGTCTCCCATCACAACACCTCACCTGCCACAAACCCATTAGGCGGCTTTCGAAAACAACTCCCCTCTCTGCCCAAGTCGAATCAAACGGCTGCCTCACCAAAAGACATGTCGGCGTCTGGGTGGAGTTCCAGAAACCGTGCTTTGACCACGTCCAGCTACGCTAGCACAGCCGTCCCACCCAAGCTAGACGGGGACTTGGACTTTGGCGGCTTCGAGGACGACATGTTCAGCCACTTGGACCACAAGCAAACGCCCGAAATACCACGAGAGATCGCCGGTCGTTCGCTCCTTTCGGAAAAGCGCACATTCCAGGCGAACCCCATCAAGATCGATTCCCAGCTCGAGGTCGAGCCGCCGCTAAAGAGCTGGGACAGCCGCAACTCAACAGATAACCTCATGGCGTCCACACACTCGGACGACGACTCACCGCCTCCCCCTCCGCCTCCTGCTCACAAGTACTCGTCGTACGCTCCTATTGCTTCCGAGAGCCCTACCCTAGGATCCATGTCTACCTTCCACGACCCTGATGCCCAGTTCGTGCGCAAGTCTTTTATCGAACGACAATCTTACCGTGAAAACTCCCCTGAGACACAGCCCAAATCCATGTCGTCGTCGTCAGCAAATTCATATGAAACCCCCTATTCGTCGAGGTCGGCCACAGCTTCGAGCACGACCACAAACACCACGCCAAAGGCTTCACTCGCACCCGCTGCCTCGCCCTATAATGATACCGAGGAAGACGACCTCTTCACAACATCCAAGCCCACGCCCAAGCCCGAAGCTGCTCCACAGAGGAAAATGACAAACCTCTCCTCCAACGGCAGTCGTGCACTTGCGCCTGCCACAGCAGATGGCAGGCGTGTCATGTCGCAGGCAGAGTTTCGCGAGTATCAAAAGAAGACCATGACCCATCCACCCCAACCAGACAGCTCGGATGACGAAGACTATGAGGATGAGGAGGATGCTATCAAGCGACGAGAGGAGGAGGAGTTGATGAGACGCAAGAACCAGCAAATGCATTTCGCCCGCGAGGCCATGCGTCGCTCTACTACAGCACCATCACTCCCAACAGAGTCTGGAAGCGTGGCAGATGGCATGGGCTTCCCATCAGAAACATCTATGAAAGCAGAAGAGTGGGAGGATGAGGATGTACCCTTGGGCATCCTTGCACAGCACGGCTTCCCTAGCCAAACACGAAACAGATTCCCCAGCCAGCCAACAAATGCTATGCCCTCGTACATTCCAGATCGCCCGGCGTCTGCTGGAGCTCTGGGCCAGCGCGCACCACAGGCAAACTTGCCAGCCTTTGCGAGACATCTCCCTCAAGACCCTTATAGCGCGCCCTACATTGGAGGTGGCCTAGTCCGACCGATGAACCGCGAGTCGATGGGGTTCAATGGGTTTGCACGTGGCCCTGGCTCTGTTGCGGGCGATTCGGTTGCCGGTGGCATGGCAACGCCTCCCATGATGTACCAAGACGCTGGCATGTCTCAACCATCGCTTGTGGATCAAATTCAGATGCGAGACATGACAAAACAAAAATACATGGGAGGTGCGTCAGCGAAGAAGCCCCAAGGTGGGCCCTTTACTGGCATACTTGGGCAGCAAATGAACACCAGTGGTCAGCCTCAAAACCCCATGCGCATGCCACACATGCCCATGGGAGGTATGAATGGTATGAACGGCATGGGCGCAATGGCCGGCATGAACGGTATGAACCCCATGATGAACATGATGGGTGGCCAGATGCCCATGGGCCCCATGGGCGGTATGGGTATGGGCATGGGGCAAATGCCATATCCCATGCAACAAGGAAACGACTACATGCAGCAGTTCCAGCAAATGCAACAAATGATTGCTATGCAGCAAATGCAGCTTCAGATGATGCAGCAACCGCAACAGCAAGATGCGCGCATGTCAATGGCTACGTCCAACAATGGCTATGCAGCCAGTACCATGGGCGGCGCCAGCTTCCTCAATGTCCCGAGCGGGCCTAATCGACCCATGTCCATCATGTCAGGCAGCAACCAAAATCAACAGCGCACAATGTCCTTAATGGGCCCTCATCCAGGGTACACTCCCTCCATCGCACCTTCGGAGCGTTCTAACATTGGTCTGTCCGCTAGGTACCGACCCGTCGTCAACCAATCCGACTCAATGTCCAACGGAACGTCGATGACGCTCCAAGCCTCGAGCGGCGGTGCGAACCAAAACAGGACGGGTGTTATCAAAGGCATATTGAAAAAGGGCAGCCCAGGGCCGCAGATGACGGTCAACGAAAACGATGATGCGGAGGAAGACTGGGGCAAGATGGCAGCCAGGAAGACTAAACACTCCAAAGGCAAAGAAAACCACAGCTTGGGCCTAGAGGATCTAACGCGCGGCCTCAAAATTTAGACGGGCTACGCATACGTAGGCTCACGAGGCGTTAGACGCATATGCACAATGATTGCCTGTGCATATCTGAAAGAGTCTAGATGGATTTTTGATGGCTTAGGAACAACGACATGGTCAAGTTTGATGTTCATTTTGGAAATGTATTGAGCGATTTCCGGGCCTAGGGCCTTTGTTTCTTCTTGTATTTTGCATTTACAGACGGCGTTCTGAATCGACCTTCTCCTTTTTTTGGCCATTGGGGAAATACATATCATGTCAGCGCAGGTGCCCACGCCTCGGGTGGTGGGACGTTGTTTTATATATGGCATTTTGCGGGACGGTGGAAAATTGGAAAAACCTTCTTGTTTGCACATTGGATGGGGCGCGTGGATTGAGTGAGCAGAGGGCAAGGGAGTGTAGCCGAGCATTGTGATGGTGGGACGAGAAGAGAATATACAGGAGCACGGTGATGTCGGGGTGGGTGGGGGGTTCTCTTGTAATAATAATATCATACACACTCGCAACTTTTGGCAATAGATGGACTGATGAGATGATCTGTCTACGCCTGGACGCCCCAACACCTGCCCTCGTCGAAATGCACCATGACGCCGACGACGACGTGACATTACCGGTCCATGTTGCCCTTTCTGTCCAAAAGCTCACGTGCAGCAATGATATCTGCCTCGTCGAAGCCTTGCCAGGATTTGTTGCCGGACTTGAACTGCCGGACCATTTCGGCCAGCTTGTTGGTCGCCAGCTCCTCTAGTTTCTTCACCATGTGGCTGCTGGGAATTGCAACGTCTTCGTCTTCCTGTGCATTGCGTTTGCTGGGCGCAGACGCCGAGTCGGAGAGTAGGCTGTTGAGCTTTGCGCTGACGAGCTTCATGCCGTAGTAGCCGCGGAGGTACCAGTCGTTGAGCTCAACAGAGCGGCAAAAGTGTTTCAGTGACAGGGCAAGGGAAGTGAGGTTTGGCGGGTTGTTGGAAAGTGTAGAGAGGTAGTGTAGGGTTGCGATATGTGCATGTGCCTGCATGTATGCCACGTTAGCATGCGCCTTGGACCACGAGCCCCAGGGCGGCTGTTAACTCACGCTCCACGCATTTGGGGTAATAAGCAACACCTCCTCGGCGCAGTAGATTGCCTGTCCCCAGGCCGACATGCTTGCGTACAGCTCACTCGCCTCGGCCCAAGCCTCCGCATCCGTCGGGCTATTCTGCAACAGCGCCGTGACGGCACCAAGTGCGTCGCTCGTCCTGCCCAAGGCCTTGAGCACAGCAACCCTCCTCTTCCGGATGCTCATGTTGGTGGCATCGTCCTTTAGTATCTTGTCATATGCATCCAATACCTTCTCTAGGTCCGCATCCGACTTTGACGTTGCTTCGTTGTATATGCCGCGAAGTGCGATGATGCGCTCGTTATGGTCGCCGAAGCGGGTTTCGAGGCGCTCGAGGACGGCCAGGGCAGCACTCTCGTCGCCGGTTCGCAGTGTGGAGAGGAAGAGGTTTTCGTGGATTGTCCATGTCTCGGGCGTTTCGCGCGAGAAGAGCAGAGAGAGCGGCCATGGCAGGGTGGGTGTGGGCGATGTGGACAGTATGAGGGGCGCTTTTTGCGATAGGGCGAGGGCTTGGGGCGGTGGTATTTGGGCGGGCGGCGAGAGCAAATTAGCTTGTGCCATGTCTGCGATTGACAGGATTAGAGGATAGGGGGGGGGGGGGGGGGGAGGTGGGAAATGGTTGCTATGGGCAAATGTGGAGTTGCAGGTGAGCTGCGAACTGCGAGCTCCGCCGGGGAGACTAGCGCGTTGCGGCCTTTGGGAGTAGTACGCCCGCGGGCCATTGCTCTTGCCCTGGTCTGGGAGTCGGGGCTTGACAAGTTGCTTTCCTCGACGACAAGCCTGCCTAGCCCGACTCGATGCCTTCTTTCGGGCAAACTGCCTGACGACTTGACTCCCCATGATCATGCCTGCTGGCTCAACCTGCATACCCACCCGCCAAACCTACCCCTCCTCGTGCGCCATCCAATCTTGACACTGTTGACAAACGACTCCAGCAAGCCCCCCTAAGCGGGTATACAAGTCACAATGTACACTCTCGAAACATGCATGTCTGCCTCATGTGCCGTGGGCTAATTGGCTGGTAGGTTCGAAAAGTCGCTCTTCGACCTCATTCGAGGCCTCCGCAACCACAAGGGCAGCGAGCGCGAATACATCGCCGAGAGCATAAAAGAATGTCGCAAAGAGATACGCACAAACGACATGGATCTCAAGGCTACGGCTCTCATGAAACTCACCTACCTTGAGATGTTTGGCCACGACATGTCTTGGGCGAGCTTCAACGTCTTGGAGGTCATGTCGAGTTCAAAGTTCAAGCAAAAGCGTACGGGATACCTGGCTGCCGTACAGAGCTTTCGTCGGGACACCGAGGTTCTGGTGCTTGCTGAGAACCAGCTCAAAAAAGACATCATGAGCTCAAGTCCGCAGTACATTGCTCTCCCCCTCGGCGCTATTCCGCACGTCATCAATCCGAGCATGGCCAACTCGGTCCTATCCGACTTGATACCGCGCCTGACGCATTCGCATGCCATGGTCCGGAAGAAGACGGTTGTGACACTGTACCGACTAGCGCTTGTCTATCCAGAAACACTGCGGCCTGCATGGCCCAAGATCAAGGAGCGTCTGTTGGACGACAACGAGGACGCTAGTGTGACGGCTTCCATCGTCAACGTCGTGTGCGAATTGGGATGGAGGCGACCACAGGACTTTTTGCCGCTTGCACCTAGACTATTCGATCTGTTGGTCGAAGGAGGAAACAACTGGATGGCTATAAAGCTCATCAAGCTCGTAAGTGCCAGCCCGGCACAGCACAATCTTGTGGCTAATCATCAGCAGTTTGCGACTCTGACTCCTCTAGAGCCGCGATTGATAAAGAAACTGCTCCCCCCGTTGACCAAGATCATTCGGGAAACTTCTGCCATGTCGTTGCTGTACGAGTGTATCAGTGGTATCATCCAGGGTGGTATCTTGGAGGCCGTTGAAGGCACTGCAGAAGGCGAAGAGGTCGCAAAGCTTTGTGTCGGCAAACTACGTGGCATGATGATAATAGAGGGCGATGCGAACTGTAAGCTAAGGTGCACTGTAATGCAACGTGTTGATTCTCATCCATCCACAGTAAAATATGTCGCATTACTCGCTTTCGAGAAGATTGTCGCGTCGCATTCTTATCTCGTCTCTCAGCAACAGGACGTTATTCTCGAGTGTATTGATGATCCTGACATTTCAATACGAATGCGCGCCCTGGATCTTGTGGTTGGTATGGTCAACGCCGATAACCTAACAGTCATTGTGGGTAGGTTGATGCGACAACTCCGCAACGCACCCATTGCCACAGCAGTCAGCGACCCGAACAACGATCGTGGTCGGCTAACCGGACCGACACCGTATGGCAACGAGGATTCTGATGACGAAGAGGCACTACCACAGCACGAACACAGGTCCGACCAACCACCACCGCTGCCCGACGACTACAGAATTAGCGTCATCAGGAGGATATTAGACATGTGCTCGCGGGACACTTACAGTAATATCGCAGACTTCGAATGGTACATTGACGTCCTTACTCAGCTTGTCCGAGTATCACCTGCAACAAAAGCCGCGTCAATCATGGAAGAAGAAGAAGAAGAGCTAGAGCATTCAGACGATGTAGGTTGTGGCATTGGGTATGAGCTACAAAATATCGCCATACGTGTAAAGAGCGTCCGAGCGGAAGCCGTAGATGCCGCACAGTCGCTGATTCTGGTCGATCGAAGAGACCAAATGTTCCCAGCATCTGGGAACGGTGGCCAGGGTGTACTCGAATACGCGGGTTGGCTTGTGGGAGAGTTTGCCAATTATCTCACCCGCCCGGAACCCGTCATGACCTCACTCCTACACCCAGCCTCGCTCCAATTATCGTCCAAAACTCTCGCCGTGTATCTGCAGGCGATACCCAAAGTCTTCTCTGCAATGGCTGGCAACGATCAGATATCATGGACCCCGGAACGAAAAACGTTAATGTCACTGCTAATGGCACGCATTATCCACTTTCTCGAGCCGCTGTCCACACACCCTAGCCTCGAGGTACAAGAGAGGGCTGTCGAATATCTCGAGCTCATGCGTCTTGCTGCAGAAGCAGCATCAGGCACCGCTGCCAGCTCCGATCAGGACACGTTTACTGACCCACCACTCTTATTGACGCAAGCTATACCTGCTCTCTTCTCTGGCGCCGAGCTCAATCCTGTTGCCCCTGGCGCGCAACGAAAGGTTCCTGTCCCTGAAGAGTTGGATCTTGACACACCAATCAACGCTAATCTGCAAAATCTGCTTTCTGCTGCCGATGCAGAGGGCTTTGAGACGGAAGAAGATGATGTGTACGCGGCATACTCGGAGCCGGCTGCCACATACACAGAAGTACCTGCTGCTGCTGCGCCTGCTGGAGACCGCCTCGATGTCCCGTACAGAGAGCCTACCTCGTACCAGAATGCAACCGAGGATGAGTACCTGGATGCTGACATCATTGCACGCCGAAAAGCGGAACGGAAAGAACGATACAAAGACGATCCTTTTTATATTGACCCTGAAGCCGACAGGGGCAGTGGGCCTGTGACGCCACTTAGTAGAATTGTCCGGGACGGCAATAGGGAGAACGAGTTGGATATTGACTCAATCCCAATCATGGAGCTGAATCTCGACGACAAAGGCTCTTCTTTCGAAAACGTACCACGCTCGCGGAGTCCACGCAAACCGATGCGAAAAATCGATATCATGGGAGACGAAACGCTTGGACCTGCTGCGTCGGATACTTCACGAGAGGATCTTGTACAGGGACGTCCCAGCAAGGCGAAGAAATCACTACTGGAGGTGGACAGTTCAGGTCTGGGTTCACTAAGTCTCGACGATGAAGGCATATCAAATCGCAAGCTCACCCAACTCGAGGTCGAGAGGAAGGCTCAGGAAGATGCAGAGATGAAAAAGGCATTGCAAGAAGTGGAGAGGCTACGGCTTGAAATGCAGCGCGCGAGCGAAAGACTACAAGTCAAGGAGGAAGTTGCCGTCAAGAAGAAGAAGAGAAAGGTCAGGAAAGTGACCGTGGATGAAGACGAGCCGACTGAGACAGCTGTGGCGAAAGCAGGACTTGGCAAGGACGAGACGGCGGCGGCGGCTGTCAAGAAGAAAAAGAAGAAGAAGGTGAAGGTCGATGGCGACAAGGAGAAAGCGGGCGAAGAAGTAGGCGAAGGCGAGGAGGAAGGCAAGATCAAGAAGAGGAGAAAGAAGAGGCGGACGATAGTCATGGACGAAGGTGGAGACGCACCCGTAGAGTAGTGTAGCTGCGCTGCAATATATATCCCCAACAAATGAAACCCGAAATGCAGCCAAGTTGGCAACTTGATAGCAAAACGTCTAGCCCAGCTCCCTTTGCTACCTGCATAACGCCGTGATCCCTATGTGCTCAGTGGAAAGAAAAGTACCAATAGGTATTTTGCCTCTCTCAGACTCGCGTCCTCTCCTCGTCCCGATTGTGTGCCTGTGAGGCGAGGTGGTAGACTGGCGAGTGGTTGTGGAGGGCATGCCTAGAAGAAGAGCTTGAGTAGCTCGAAAAGTAGACCACCGCACAGTATGAAGGAAAGGACAACTATGGACGAATGTTAGCCGTGCTTGGCTTATATGACTGGCGAAGGCGCAACCTACTGATCCAGCCCTTGCTGATAGGCGACTTCTGTGGTTCCCTCTTCTTTACTGGAACCGCCGTTGAATCGGGCTTGCCCATCTTCTTTTCCTGCGCCTTGGCAAACCGCATGTTTGCCTGTCGCTGCTGTGGTGTTTGCGCCTGCGAGCATATCGTTAATTACTTGCGAGCTTGGTCAAGACGGGAGAGGGGGCGTTGTCGCCCGAGGTATGCTAATCGTACCATTGTGCAAGTTTACAGATTGTGGGTTTGGCGTCTCTTGGGGCAGAGGGACTGTTACAGAGTAGTGCAATTGGACTGGGGCGCGACTGCGAGCTTTGGGTGGTGTTGTTATATCCGAGCAATAACAGTAAGGAGAGGCAAGGCGTCGGGTTGTGCAAGGTGTTCCTTTGGAAAGTGCTGTGCACGGGCCCTGGCGCTAAGGTGGTAGGGGTGGGTTTGCGGAGATGGAGCGGAGGTTTACTGCTTGTGACATGCTGGTGAGGCGGATATTTTGACTTGCACCGACTTGCAGCGCTTTTGGCCCATGTTTGTGTAGACGCATATAACCACGTTCGCATTCTATAAGACCACCTATCGCATTCTTCTTCTCTGACGACACGAGTGCGAATTCGAACATTCAAACCCTGGGAAGCGGGAAGCGGGAAGCGGGACCAAAGCTGGCTGTGCGAAACGGAGAACAGCCGTCATGAACCACATCAGAATAACACGCTCTATCTGGAGCCGACGAGCGATACCGACAAGAGTACACCATTTGTCGCGAACGTATGCCGCTGAAGCTGGCTCAACACACCCGCCCAGCTCGCCACCGAACCCAAATTCATTTTCTCCTCCTCCACCACCCAAGGAACCATCGCGCGTAGTACGTCATACCCCAATTCTGCGCCATCAGACACATTCATACCACAGCCCCAACGACAGCACTGACAATGCCACTAGGGCGCATACTACGGTACTTTCGGCTCGCCTATTTTGAAATGCTTCCTCGGCGCCCTACTCACATACCAATTGACCTACTACCTCTGGTACAAACTCGAGACGATTGAGGAGACACACAACACCAAGGCCGAGATCCGCGACTTGCAGGAGGAACTGCGGCAAGCGATTGAGAAACAGAGATACATGGCGCAGCAGAAGTGGGGCCAGGCGACAGAGGCCATGGAGAGGGAGAGGGAGGAATTAGAACAAGCTATAGATGCCGTTGTCGGCGAGGTCAAGGAGGGTGTAGATGGTGTGGGTAAGGGGACGAGAGTGGCAAGTCGGGTGGCTAGGGGCGGATGGTGGCCCTGGTAAGGTATGCCGTACTGGTACAGAAGACAGATATGTGATACCCCCTAGCGGTACATATTACTACCTGGCTTAGGGAGCTGTTGTTCGCCTGTCCTTCACCTTCTCAAACTCGTGTCATTCGACTATCCCCAGCCTTGCCTACCCCCTCCTCAAACACTGTCCTGCCCGTCTGGCAGCGGTATCTAGGGTAGTCCAGGTACCCTCTCAAGTTCGCGCCTTGTTCAACCTCTTAGATTGCTGGACCTGTTCATACCTATCTCAGATCCTCGCCAACGACTCCAGTTCGTAGGTCACGGAATTTGGCAATGCTGCCAGAGCCTTGATGCTCAATGCCACCATGTGCCCTGCGTGATCCTAGTTTTCCTCAACCGCTGCCCGGAGATGGTAACATTTCATGTTGCGGTGCATGATCCCCTTCTTCAGCCGAAGAACTCGTCCGATACAAGCGACTCCCATGGCTTCCCAGTCTCCCAGACACTCTTCATGAGGTTGCTTATCTTCGGAACCTACATCATTGTCAGCAGAGGCAATCGCACAGTGAACCACTGATAAACGTACATGGTTGAGTCCAAATCCCTCCACGCCCTTCAGCCGGTCCAGAATCTTCTCTCTCTGCCCCTCGTCTTGCGCATCGCAACCAGCAGCAAACATTGGAAATATCAGACATGCTTCTGCCGTACTGCCCCTCCGGACCTTGTACAACAGCCCTATAATCTCACGCACTGCGTGTTGTACTTCGGCATCCATGGCAGGTTTTCCGAGTATGCGGCGATACAAGTGAATCAATCCAGCCCAGTGAAATAGTTCATTTGTCGCGTAGATTTCACTGGCATCCCATACACCTTCAGATTCCGATGACGTACTTGAGCGGTGATTACAGCCTTTCCTGATGTTCCGATCCAGCAAACCTTCTTCAAGTGCGCGACGGATTCTTACAGCTTCCTCTACGATTTCAGGCCCGGGTACCCAACCTTCACGTACATTACCTTCCTCGTCTATACGCTGCGGCTCGCAACGCTTGGCCAACTCCGAGATACGGGCCAGACTACCGATACATCGAGTAGTGAAACCCATTAGGCAGTCAATTTCAAAGTCTTCGTCTGTAGATGTGTTTTCGCTGGACCAATAAAAAGATGCGAGTGGTGTACCGTTCTTGTTTCCACTGAGAGAGCCAATGACATCAAGATACGCAAACCACCTAGACACAAAGTAAGCGACACGATCATGACGGCCCATTCCCGTCATGCTTTTTGGCCCACCACGTTGGATGATCATCTGACGTGCCATGGTAAGGTGACTTCGCCAAGAGACAGGCACTTCGAATGTACCCGAACATATAATCTCCACGCTGGCCATCATTACAATAGCAGCCAGAGTACTGTCAGGAATATCATGGGGGTTGTCGTTCAATGATCTGCGCAGTTTGGGGAAAACATCTTGTACCCAGACAGCGATGCGGTTTGACGGTGCGGGATAATGTAGCATACGTGCACGGTGTGAAGCACCAAAGGCGAGAATGAGGTTCATGATGCTCTCGTCTTGGACAGCCACTGTAAGAATTAGCTTTGTATCATATTGGTGTCTCACGATACGTACTCCCGGGCAAAATCTGTCGGAACGGGTTTCTTTCGCAGTCATGAGGTACCAACATGCGAGCTATGTGATTAATGAAGTGGTGGAAGTAGAGCAAGTTCATTCGGTTTTCCATAAGCAGAGGCGGTAACGGTTCCAGATTCTTCGGTATCCTGATTGGCACCGGATTCGCGTAGTAACCTCCGCCCCTGAGTGCTGTGTCTTTTGCATGGGCGTCCGCCGTCCCATACGGGGTGTCATCATCTAGGTCCATGGCATTATTAGGCGGACTGAAGAGGGCAATGGCTGAACTGTCATCGTTTCGGGGTGTGTCCAAGTCAGGAAGGCCGAGATCATAGCCATACGTCGTCCAAGTAGAGTCGGCGATGGGGTATTGCCGTCGATGGTCAGCCTCAGGACTGTACTGATGTGGTTCGGGTCCAGACATGTCATTGATGAGAGATTTTACAGACACGCGTCGAAGATCTGCGGGCAAAAGCTCTGAATCCTGTGACATCGGTGCTGCTTGGAGAACAGAGTAGTCCGGGCTGCCTGATGCCGATGTCAGTAGCGTAGCCGGGTAGGGACTGTAGTGTGTCGGCGAACCTGCGTGGGGCGACTGCGAGTCTGCAAATCTTGTTTCAGGCGACTCTGAAGAGAATCCATTTTGTTGACGCACGGAGATGAAGTCTGCAGATCCCTGTGGTGGTGGCATTGTAGCGTTTACAGAAGTGAAGTTGGAGTCGAGACCACCGGGTGTAGATGCCGCGACAGGTGAATGACTATCGAGCGCACTTTGGAACTGCGCTTGGGCGTAAGGTGCTGACATGCGCAATCCATGCCCTTCTTGGAAGTAAGGGTTCTCGCTCATAAATCCTGCGTTGATGGTGCTTGGCGGCGTGCTACGCATCAACGCTGGATCGATGAACTGTATAGATTTCGGCAGAGAAACATTCGAGTGTGAACGAGCATGCCTAGATCCCATGAGAGGTTCGGGAGTAGATGGGAACAGTCGAGGACTCTCTTCTTCGAAGGAGAACATGGACTGATACGGGCTGCCTGAGGCCGCACTCGGAGTCCCGGAGCCTGCTCCCATCATCTCTCGTTTTGCACGTCCGCCCCAGTTGAGCCGAATGCTGTAGTCGCAGGCTTCCCCTTGGCGTTCGCAATTGGTACACTGTGGTTTCTCTTCTCCACTACACACGTAGTTAGACATGCCATGGCCACCATATCCTAGTTAACGCATACCATTTTACTTTTCGAGCCTTGCAAGGCCTGCGCAATGTTAGCACAGGGCTAAATGCTTGAGACAGAAGTCTTTACCAGCAACCGTTGCGCGATCGTTTCTTCGGTTCAACGCCGGGCTTCTTGGGCCGTGGCATAATGTCAAATAACTAGGCTTCGGTCGGCGAGGAAGTCGATGCCGGTATTACTAACAGCTGTCGCCAGTTGTCCAGTCAGCTCTTTTGCGCAAGACCAGAGCGAAGCCATGTGAAGCTGATGATGCAAGCTGAGTTGTGTGAGACCGGAGACGAGAAGGAAGCTAAACTTCGGATTGACACGCGTGGATGCTAGGTTAACGAGGGCGTGCATCTAGCGCCCTCCGACCGACTGCCACATAGCCACAGACGAACGAGGCTGTGCAGGCAATGGCTATGGCTTATCATGTCGCGGCGCTCAGACATCAGTGTTAATACCAGAGGCATCGCTCAGCCCCAATGCATGGAGCGGATTAAGGAGAGTGAAGGATAAAGTCCCCCGCACTTTCGCGTCATGCGCCAATCGTAACTAACTAACCCCAGACCTAGGTAAATCGGCAGGCCGGCAGCGGCGCGGTCATTAATCGACATCAATACCGTGTGCCGTCTCACTGCAATCTTATTCTGGATAGCAATGGCAACAAATGCACATGTATGTCACTTAATCGTATCTGCAGCAAGCCGGCCGCCTCACGGACGAGCCACGCGGCCGTGTCGCACCTGTTTCACCGCCATACCTCGCTACCAACGGGCACCACCACCATGGTCTCAAGTCCATGCGCCTCTGAACTTTACGATGTCCATCATCTTTGACATTCTACCGTATGTGCTAAGTGCACCATTAGTCTGACAAGCGTCATCATGCCTACATGGCTCTTTTCTGCTATCGTTTGCTTCCTAACGAGCTATCTACGACCTCACGTGCCGCTCATGAAACCGTCACTGGTACAGTCACTACCAACGCTCGTTCTCTGAGACTGCCCGTACTGTTGAGGCCTCAGACAGGGCCCGGGCCGTAGACTCGAAGTCTGAAGAGGGAATGTGTGATTCCACCGCTGTGATCGAGGGATGGCTAGCGTGAGTACTGGGTCGCTCCTCTTCTCCGGATTCATATACATCCCTCATGGTTTCGCCCTCGTCCTGGCTTTGATCCTCGGTCTCGCTCTCATAGTCCGCATTTGCCGCTTCGGCCTCAAGGGCAGTCATACACTCAACAAATTCATTCTGCAATTCCTTGAGCCATGCGGTGAGCACCTCTCCCTCTAGCACGCCATTATGTGCTTGAACGAGATGCTCCTTGAGATTTAGAATGAGCTTGCGCCGTTTCTCCCGAAGTACTGTCTCGGATGCTTTCTTCCTCTGAAGCATGTGCCGCTCGACCTTTTGTGCAACTCGCGTAGCATGCTCTACGACCCCGGGAGGAAGCGGTACAACTCGGGCAAGTGTGAGTCCGTAGTGAATCTCTCTGACAACACCTTGAGTTGCTCTGTAAAGCATCGTCATGCTGTGTTCGTCGTCAATCTGCGCACATGAGTTTAGACCTGCTCAGTTTGGGTGGAACTTACCTGAACTGCCAGATGCAGGTTCTGGACTCCAGCACGCTCTCCCATGATGGTCGCAAGGTCCTTGAAGTGAGTTGCAAACCAAACAAGAGCCTTTTGATAAGTCAGCGGTGCATGTCAAGGCCATTTGGAAACTTACTCGACTCGAGACAAGAGCTTCGGCGATAGCCAAAGCGATAGCCAAGCCGTCTCTAGTACTTGTACCGCGGCCTAGTTCGTCGTCTATTATAACTCTACCAAGGCATTAGCATCCAATTTGCTTATCCCCAACCTGCCAACTTACAAGCTGCGCCGGTCAACATTACGCAAGATGAAGGCAATGTCTCTCATCTCAGCTGCAAAAGTGGACACATTGGTTTCGATGTTGTCATCCATCCCCAGTCTGGCAAACAACTGGTGTAGAATTGGGAATGAAGCGTAGCTGGCGGGGACACTGTTTTCAATCAGTAATAAGTAGTAGAAAGTCCAGGAAATGGGGACTTCATACTAGCAACCTATCTGAGCCATAATGGTCATTTAAAGCTACAGAGCGAATATATGTACTCTTTCCACTCATATTACAACCAGTGATGATCTGGAATCGAGTCTGCTGTGTGGCATAAACATCGTTTGGGACAAATTTGGTCTGCATGATATTTTCCTTGATCGGGTGTCGTCCAGCCTCGATCGCCAATGTGTCGGTAAGCTGTGGCTGAGCTGACAAGAAGTTAGTTCAGAACTAGTCTTGGAGTGCTAAGACTCACTGTAATTGTTGACAGTGACCAGATGTGCGAACGCGACAATCTGTGTTGGATGAGACTAGTTGATCATGGAGGCTGATGAGCGCCACATACCATGTCAAGCATGGCTATAGCTTCGCAGATCTTGAACATGACAGACATGTGGCTTCGTACTTTCATCTATGAGAGTTTCTACAGCTTGGTCGCCTATTCATCGTTAGCAGAGAAGCTCCGGACACTCGGGCTCATTCGTACTCATGAGTATCACCTCTTGATGCGATACATTGATCTAAAAGCGATTAGCCTAGTTCCATGTCACACCTGCAAACATGCCTTCTGATTACGCTTCATCAATTCCAGCGTCTGGCACTCAACATGGTTCTTGCGACGGATCACATTGGTAAATATCGGCGGCAACACCTTGTCGTCAAGTTCAGATGTAGCGATCTTGATGTAAAACTGACGAGCGTTTTCAAACTTGAGATCAAGTCTGATACCATATTCCTCTTTTCGGTGTTTAGTGGGGGCGCCATCTACGTAAGAAGTAAATCGTCTCACGACTAAGCTCGGTTGAGTGTTGGTACGCATCCTCAGTAGCTTCTTTATAAGTAGTACGAGCCACGTCAAGTAGACCATTGACACCGGATTTGACAGCATATATACGCTGGTTCCTCAACTCCAAAGGTTGTCTGGCATACGTGGTGTCCTCGTTGATCACACTATCGATGAGTTCCTGTACGGGTGCCACATTTTCCGGAGCACATAGTTCGCGAACATTGTTCAGCATAGTGGCTGCGGTCCCAGTGAGAGCCTTAAATATAGGATTTACTGAATTGACAAATTGCTTTAGCATGATGACTTGATTGATAGCCTGCTCTGTCGTTTGCAGAGTAACCTTGGTCGGCGTGACAATGAGTGCAGTCAGTATCCGATCAGCGTCGAGGAAGTTCTTCAATGCTGCCCGAGTTGCAAAGAATAACTCTTCCTTCTTGGTCATGTCGTCTACGGCAGCATACCGGGTGTTGAGCACTTCGGGGTCAGTGAGTGGTTGCAGAACGTTGTTCCGCAGAAGTCGTGCACCCATAGGTGTCAAGGTCTCATTGAGGAGACCAAAGAGACAGTCCCTGGACTTTGGGTCACGAAGATTTTGGACCAGTTCAAGTGAATAGATTGTGGAGACGTCGATCATCATCGATCCTTCGGAAGGCTCATACCTCATCCTGAGTGAGTGGATAGTGAAGACCATACCTAGGCCCAAATCGATGTACTTGAGCGCCTAGGATGTCTGTCATGAAACGCACCCGAAAGTAGAGCACAGAGCTCACCGCAGCAATGCAGCAGACAGCATAGTAGTTACCCGTGACAGAAACGTTAATAGCTTCGACATCTTCCTTGAAGGCTAGCGAGTGGATGTAGTCATATCCCGTCGATTCGGCCCAATAGCGCCGATCAAGCAGGGTTAGCTTACTGCCAATGTCGTCAATGTTCTCTTCTATGATGGAGAAGAGCTTCGACTTTGGGCTTGCTGCGGTAGACACGATTAGAATCTCTGAAGGTCCGTAGACCTTGAGTTTGTGGACTGTTCGGACAAAGGTCTGGCTGTCGCAGATTTGACAGAGTACTGCTTCTGCTGTATCGAGGTTTACAAAGGCCAAGCCGACGGTGGGGGAGATGCCACGAGATTCGGCAATGGCACAGACGACATGCTGAGCCTCGACCCTGGCGATTGTAGAAGCGCCAGTCCTTGGCCGTGCAGTCGATGGTCTCGCAGTGTTTCTGCGAGTTCCTGGACGGGATGTTGTCTGTGTATTGTAATCACCGTAGCCGTAGTAGCCGTACGAAGTGGACGCAGGCTGGGATCGCTGAGACATGAGAGTTGGCGCAGGGAAGGCTGAGATCAGTGCTTGTTGTGATGATTTGCGTCTGTTGCTGACTTGGTTGAAAAGAGTGTGAGAGGAAAAGAGCCACGGGAGACGCGTCGGCCCTCGGAGGGCCCTGGAGCCCTGGAGGGGTCTATAGTGGGTGGGGCTGGTGCTTAGCGCGATGCCTTATCGATAAAGACCAAAATTATTTTCTACTGTCTCTCGTAGTCGCGCGGGCTCGACTGATAGGAAGCAGCCTTTGGATCGAAGACTTGCTTTACTCTATCGCCAAAGTCTATTTCGCAGATATTTGCAGCATGGCGACTCAGTATCCACCACCATCGAAGCGCCAGAAGCGGGAGCAGGCAGAAATTGCGCGCCAGCAACAAGACATTGATACGACAATACCCGACGGCACTGTACGAGTGCGCTTCGTCGATCAAGCCACGGGTGAAAGTGGCGACCTGCCAGTACTCACCGTTCCGCTGTCGCAAGCGTCGACGAAGAACCTCGAGCTTCTTCTCAACAATCTCAAGGACCAGGCCGATGATCAAATCCCGTACCGCTTCTTCCCCGACGGTGCTACCGAAGCGCTTGCGGACAAGGACGATCTCTACAACGCCTTGGTCAAGCCGGGCAAGGCGTCGGCAGAGAGCGAGATAGTGCTTCAGTATGCACCTCAAGCTGTCTTCCGCGTAAAGGCTGTTTCACGGTGCGCGGCAGCAGTCTCTGGCCACGGCGACAACATCCTGGCAGTAAACTTCTCTCCTGTCAGCTCCAGCCGAATGGCGAGTGGGAGTGGAGACAAGACAGTAAGGATTTGGGACTGCGATACGGGCACGCCAGTGCACACGTTGAAAGGGCACTCTAGGTGGGTCTTGGCCGTCAGCTACTCGCCAGACGGTTCTCTGCTAGCATCCGGAGGGTACGACAACGAAGTGAGGATATGGGATCCAAACACTGGCAAGCAGATTGGCAGTGCTCTGAAAGGTCACACCCAGTTCATCACCTCGCTCTCCTGGGAGCCTTACCATCTACAAGAGGCGGGACGGCCGCGGGTGGCCTCTTCTTCCAAGGATGGCACAGTTAGGGTATGGGATGCAATCGGCGGCAGAATCGACTACGCCCTTTCCGGCCACAAGGGTTCTGTGACATGCGTAAAGTGGGGTGGTACGGGACGTATATATACGTCGTCTCACGACAAGACCATCAAGGTCTGGGACGCGGCCACTGGCACGCTTGTCAACACATTGTCAGGCCATGCGCATTGGGTCAATCATCTAGCTCTTTCAACCGACTTTGTCTTGAGGACTTCGTATCACGACCATACACGCAAGGTACCGTCCAGTCCCGAGGAGAAGCTCGCCAAAGCCAAAGCGCGCTTCGAAAAGGCTGCTACGACCAACGGCGAAGTGGTAGAACGGCTCGCAACGGCGTCGGAAGACTGCACGATTATACTGTGGACTCCTTTGACGAGTACGAAGCCAGTGACAAGGATGACAGGCCATCAGAAACAGATCAACCAAGTCACCTTCTCTCCAGACGGCGCACTCCTGGCATCTGCGGCTTGGGATAATCATGTCAAGCTGTGGTCAGCTCGAGACGGCAAGTTTCTCAACACACTGAGAGCACATGTGGGCCCCGTATACATGACGTGCTTCTCTGCAGACAGCCGATTGCTCGCGAGCTGCAGCAAGGACACCACGTTGAAGGTTTGGGACATGAGGACCGGGAAACTAAAGGAGGACCTACCGGGCCATAAGGACCAGGTGTTTGCACTCGACTGGAGCCCGGATGGTGGCAGGGTTGGGAGCGGCGGTGCGGACAAGCAAGTACGGATATGGAGTAACTAAACGAGCATCTGTCATGGTAGGATAGAAGCCGGGACGATACAAGTTGAAATGATACCCCCGATGCAAGGAACAATTCACAGGCCATGAGTCTTTAATGGTGTGTATACTAGTCCCCTTATATGCGTACGAGGCTAAAGCTTGAACGGTGGCCCAGCGAGTAGTAGGTAGTTTGTTGGCGCGAGACAGACGAGATGGGTAGGTGGTACGTGCGGGCAAAGGCCCGGCAACCCCGCAAAAAAAAAGCTAAAAAGACGTCATTGCACAGGATCGACGTTGGGGAACTACGCCATACACACCACAGCTAAGCTCATTTGGTGTGTATTAGTATGGTTTACCGTGGGTTCAAGACACTCTGAACAGCTAGTCAAGTAGCTGCGTATTTGCTGACTGGGATTCGGTGAGTGTCCATGGCGTGGAACGGCTATGCGGCGCTGCTGTGGCTACGAGTGATGGGATGATGCGGCGTTGGTATCGAGTGGAGCTTATGACCAATCTCTGTCTCGAGGTACGTCAATCGCGAATGCAAACGGAAGCTTCCCTGCCATGCTGCCTTGGATGGCGTTCAGGGCCTCTGCCATGCTCTTTCCCTGTTTCCTTGCTCTACCACATATGCACTTCTCCACGACCAGTGAATCCATGACTTTACACTTGCACCATCAGGCAATTGCACAAATTCGACCTTCGCTTGCCCCCGACCCCCACGCACTTGTCGACACGCTACTGCGTACCTCTTCATCATGTCCGGCGTCGACGACGTAGATGCACAGCGCAGAAACTACCGACGACCACACAACGCGCACAATCCCATACCTACTGTCCAAAAGTACCGTGAAGAGAAGCAAAGGAGAGCGGACGAGTACGGCTATGCAGAAGATGCAGGCAACGAGCCAAGCACACGCGACCGCCTCGGTGACGCCTTCAATGTCTTCAGGCATGGCCGGGACGTGGAGCAGGCCAACAATGGCAACGGCCCATATGAAGTCACCAACAAGAATCTCGAACAGGACGACGACTTGGCCGACGACCACGCTGGGAAGACCGTGTCCAGCGACAAAGACCAGGGTGCTCCACAGGACCAAGATGACGACCAAGGTGTACAGGACACGACTGAGGGCTACCTGCAATCTTCGGATCCCCGGCAGGCGCGCAAGCAGATGAAGAAGTTCCAAGCAGATGGCACTCAGCGCGAGGTTACAGACCCTGTCACCCATCTGCCCATCAAGATCCACGACTACACCAACCAGGAACTGAAGAGCACTGCCAAGAACCCGCCTCCCCCAGGCTCGGAGCCGCGGACAATGACCGGTACCGATGCAATTAACAAGAGCGACAAGCATCTTGACAATGAGGCGCAGGAATCCCAGGATGCACATGCCGGCATGGACGTCTTATTCCCTCCGCCATCGTTTGACAGAACCCGAGGCGAGATTACAACCGTCTATCTGCACGCCGTGACTGTGGGTGTGGGTGTTGCTGCCGTAGGCTTGATGCTGGTCAATGCCCTGTTCTGGCCGACGCGACACTCGACGGGCTGGATGAGACAGCTGCTCAAGCTTGCCGAGCTCGGCACAATGACAGCAGTATCCGCAGGCGTAATACTCTTTATGCGTCAATGGTCAGAGAACAAGATCAAGAATGTGTGGGACGCGGAGGTGTGGCGTGCAGAGCGACAGCAAGGGCAAAAGCTGGCCAAGACCAAGACGGCCGAGAGTACACAGTGGCTCAACTCACTCCTTGCTTCAGTATGGCCGTTGATCAACCCGGACTTATTCACAAGTATATCTGATACACTCGAGGTAAGAATAATCAGGCACGATGTGTATCGATCGCACAAACTAACTCTTGCAGGATGTCATGCAAGCCTCTCTTCCGAGCATGGTTCGTATGGTCGCCGTCGAAGATCTCGGCCAAGGTAGTGAAGCTCTGCGGATCCTCGGTGTCCGCTGGCTCCCTACAGGCGCAGCTGCCAGGTCGGTCGCCTCTGACGGAAATCTCAAATCCTCTGGTGAGGAGAAGGGCGATCGGACTGTCCAAGACGATGGTGAGGGTCAAGGTGACCAACAGCAAGACACAATGGAAGCCGAAGACGGCGATTTTGTTAACATGGAAGTCGCATTTGCCTACAGGCCATCAACGGGCAAAGGAATCAAGTCACGTGCCAAACATGCGCATCTGCTGTTGGCATTCTACCTACCAGGCAACGTCAAGCTCCGTAAGTATTTCCTATCTATCTGATCCGCCAGCTAACATTCTGCAGCTGTCTGGGTTGACCTTGCAGGCGTCGTTGGTGTAATGCGCTTCCGTCTGCAGCTGTGTCCCGATCCCCCATTCTTCTCCGTCTGTACCATGGCCTTCATGGGCCAGCCGAAAGTCACACTATCGTGTGTTCCTCTGATTAAGAAAGGGCCGAATCTCATGGACGTGCCCTTGATCTCCAAATTTGTCCAGTCGTCTATGGATGCCGCCTTGGCCCAATATGTCGCCCCCAAGTCTTTGACGCTAGACCTCAAGGATATGTTGATGGGCGACGACTTCAAGAAAGACACAGTAACCCAAGGTGTGATTATGGTCCACATAAAGTATGCGTTCGACTTCAAAGAGGGAGACACCAAGATTGGACCTTTCGGATCAGGCTCCTCCGACCCTTATATTAGTGTGGGTTGGGCAAAATTTGGAAAGCCGGTCTGGTCTACTCGTGTCTTGAAGAGCAACATGGAGCCTTCCTGGGATGAGGTCTGCTTCGTTTGCGTCACCCTGGACGAATTGAACGTTGACGAAAAGCTGAGGCTACAGCTGTGGGACAGCGATAGGATTTCAGCCGATGACGACCTGGGACGTGTTGAGCTAGACCTGAAAGGTCTGATGAAAGGTGTGGAGACCAACGGCAAGATGCAGGACCGCGAAGACGGGTTTAGAGCCCTCAAAGCCGGAGAAGGCATGCCCGGGAAGCTGAGCTGGAGTGTCGGCTACTTCTCGAAAACCAGAATCACCGACGATCAGCTGGCCATGCAAGACGAGGATCCCGATGTCGAATCAATAGACCAACTCAAGAAGAAGATGTACGCGGAAGCAGAAAACAAACTTCGAGAAGCGAGCATGGATCATCAAGACGAAGTAGAACAACAAAAGAGCGAGGACTTTAAAAATCGCCAAGATCAGCTCATCATCGCTTCGCCGCCATCTGAGGATTACCCCTCTGGTATTCTGAGCATTCAGATCCACCAGATCACCGGCTTGGAATTGGAAACAATGAACAAGAAGCAAGCTTCCGCCAATGCAGAGGCCACTGATGAAGAAGAAGAAGGCGAAGGCCTTCCCTCATCGTACTGTACGATAATCTTGAACCACAAGAAGGTTTTCAAGACGCGCACCAAGCCGAAAAACTCGAAGCCGTTCTTCAACGCTGGTTGCGAACGCTTTATCCGTGACGTCCGCAATACCGAGATACACATCGCAGTACGCGATGCTCGCATTCATGAGGATGACGCACTGCTAGGCATTGTCTATCTTCCCCTGGAAAAGGTTTTTCAGAAGCGCAGCCAAATCAATTCTATTTTCCCCCTCGCAGGAGGTATAGGTTATGGACGTATCCGCGTGTCTATGGTGTTCAGAAGCGTCCAAATCCAATTGCCGAGGAACATGCTCGGCTGGGACTATGGAACCTTGGATATCAAACCCTCTGTGAAAGCTATCAGTCTCCCAGAAGACTTGCAGCCGCTGAGGCTCAAAGTGCGGACCCCGCTAGAACATGCGAAGCTGCATTCACGCGGACGCAATGGCAAAGTTCATTCGGAAGATGGTTCAACTGTCTGGACATCAAGGAGGAACAGACCGATCCGCTTGCCCGTTCGTGCGCGGTACTGCGCCCCGCTAGTCTTCGAGTTCAGGCAGGATGCGACATTGAAAGATCACACGCCTGCTTTTGGCATTTTTTGGCTCAAGGACATAGCTGATAACGAGGAGCAAACGGTGCGTGTTTCCATCTGGAATGGCGACTTGAAGCGCGCTGAGGAAAACGTGCTCGACACGTATGGTGAGAAGGTAGGCGAGATCGAAGTAACGTTGACAATGTGGTCTGGCCTATCCGGTTACCATGAGAAGCTTGCCAAGGGAGATAAGCATCTGGCGCAAGTCATGGAAGTCCTCGACACTTGTAACGACCAAGAGTGGGACGATTGGGACGATTCGCAGAGCTCTGAGAGACCCGACATTAACAGCAATAAGGAAACCGACGATGACAGCTCAAACTCTTCTTCTTCTGACTCGGAGGAAGACGGTGATGGCGGCGGCCAAAGCAAGTTCCTACCAGACTTCCTTCAGAAAGATAAAAAGAGCGATTCAAAACTGAGCGAGGATGGTAGTCGAGGCCCCATTAGCCAGATCAAGGAACACAATGCCTCTGCGAAGCAGTTGCATCGGAGAAATAGGGGCATGATGCAGTGGAAGGGACCCCGAACATTGGCTTGGATGAAGCATGTAGGTGACCGTGGGAAAAAGAAGGTGGGCCACTTGTTCAACCATCATGATAGGAGTGGCAGTGGCATTGAGACGGAGGCCTAGACTTTAGGTAGGGGGTTTGTTTTCGCATAGCGTGTGCGTTCGGCGTCATGTCACAAATTTGTATTGCAAGGTTAATTTGTCTACTCTGGCTGTATATTATCGATGCAGGCTTATGTCGACCTGCTCTCTATCCAGTCTTGAATCTCAGCGAAGTCGGTTGCCCATGCAACATGAGAATGGTTCAGCTCGTGGCAGTCCCTCAGTTGTGGGCATGGTATTCCCAGCCTTTCCAATGCATGGGCGAGTTGCTTCTGTGATGTCCCCATAGGATCGTCACGCATGCAGATACCAAAGTCTGCCGCAATTAGACATTCGATATCCGTCCAGCTATCACCTATATAGACCTTTTGCCCCTGTATCGCCTGCATGCGTTCAAGTTTATCGCCACTTGACATGATGAGGTCTCCATCAACATTGTTAGTTGGCACGATTTGGCCTGTGGAAGGCTCGTCAGAGCACAGGTTATCGAGTTCATTGGCAAGGATGGCATGCGAGGGTACTGTAGATGCTGATGCTTCAAGACAGGATCGGATGAAGTGGCGGGACCAGTTGACACTCAAGATGGTGAAGTTGTGATGCGCTTGAGATTGAATGCTTTGGAGGAAAGAAGAGAAACCGTGGCGTAGCTGTACATGGTGGGAGGTAATGGCCTGTTGTGCGCCTGTTTCTATGACGTGGCTGGTCAGGCCTGCAAATATAGCAGACGAGGATACGCGACTGAGGCTATGGGCTTCTACGTCCTTTAGTTGCTTCAAAAGCTGTTTCTCTTGGTGGACTGTGTTGGGCAGGGCGCCGTTTGGGACAAGCCGCTCTAGGGTGGCTGTATACTCGTCCATGTAGGCTTTTGAAAGGCGCTGCCAGTGATGCAGAGTGGGAAGCGCGGGTTTCGTGGATGCGGCTATGCCGACGAGAGTGTCCAGGGTGTCCTTTTGAGTGATGGTACCGTCCCAGTCGACGACCCAATGGACTGGGTGGGCTTTGTCCAGGACATGCTTCGTGGACATTGTTCTTTCTCGTGGTAGCGACAGAGTCCCCTCACTCACAACGTTTCTAGTGCAGGCAGCAGCAGGTCGGGCTACTGGAGCCGACGACATGGTGGTGGTGCCGGAGTTTGCGATGCTGTGATTGCTCCAGCAGCCGCAAAATGGCGCACGCGTCAGGAAACAACAACGGCGCAGGTAACTTTTACCGGGAAGACGCGCCATTTGTATCCCCATGGCCAAACCTTGCCGACGCTCTTTTCTCAGACTATGAGGAGGTACAATCGCAACACGCTTCTTCCCCAACGCTGTCCCGCCGCCAGCGTACCGCGAGGTCTTGCCTGGTCACGAGCCAATGGCAGCGGCGCTATTTGCATAACCCGTCCGCAACCGAGGCGTCTCGTTGGTCGCATTCCTCTAAAGGCATCTTGATGCGAATAGCAGCAGGCGACCGTCTCCTAAGGACAGTTGGAGGCGATTGACGGCACAGCGGTTACCAAGGTAGAAAATAACAAGTAACAAGGCCACGCCCTTGTCCCGTATATCTACGCCCGCTGCTCCCACCATCTTCTCTGCCCCTCTCCCACAAAGCTCCGACTCGCCCACTTCCCACTTCCCCAATCCCCAATCCCCATCCCCCCCCCACATCCCACCATGGCTCCAGGCACAATCGAGAACGACACAAACGCTGGTCACGGCACTGCTCTGAAACCAACGGCCCGCTCTTTCCACCCTACAGGCACCCCAGATCCCGCCAAATATCACGCCTCGTCGTCGCAAGAAGCCATCCAAACCGAGGCGGCCTTTGCAGCTCACAACTACCACCCTCTCCCCATTGGTGTGTTGTGACCGTCTGTCTTGCAGGGAAAATGCAGTGCTGACTCCGCCTAGTATTTGCAAGAGCGAGTGGATGCAGCGTGTGGGATCCAGAGGGCAAGCACTATCTCGATTTCCTCTCCGCCTACAGTGCCGTCAACCAGGGCCACTGCCACCCCGAGCTCGTCAAGGCCCTGACCGAGCAGGCATCGCGGTTGACACTCAGCAGTCGCGCCTTCTACAACGATGTCTTCCCCCGCTTCGCCGAATATGCCACCAAGCTCTTCGGCTTCGACATGATGCTCCCCATGAACACGGGCGCTGAGGCGGTGGAGACGGCCGTCAAGATTGCGCGCAAGTGGGGTTACAAAGTCAAGGGCATTCCGCAGAATGAGGCCCTGGTCTTTTCTGTGCAAGAGAACTTTCACGGACGCACCGTATGCAGTAGCCGGCCCCCGCCGTAAGCGCTTCAGCTAACGCTATGACAGTTCGCCGCCATCACCATGTCGACGGACCCCGAGTCCCGCGAGAACTATGGCCCATATCTTCCCGGTATTGGAAGTACTTGCCCTGCCACAGGCAAGCCAATCCGCTACAACAACGTCGATGATGTACGCGAGGCCTTTGAGATGCACGGAAAGGAGGCCGCTGCCTTTCTGGTGGAGCCGATCCAGGGCGAGGCCGGAATCGTGGTACCGGGTGACAGCTACCTGAGGGAAGTACGGGCGCTTTGCGACAAGCACAATGTCCTTCTCATCTGCGACGAGATCCAAACAGGCATCGCGCGCACAGGCAAGATGCTTTGCCATGAGTGGAGTGGCATCAAGCCTGACTTGGTGCTATTGGGCAAGGCCATCTCCGGCGGCATGTATCCCGTCTCATGTGTTCTCGGGTCCAAAGAGGTCATGCTCACCATTGAGCCTGGTACCCACGGCTCAACCTACGGCGGTAACCCGCTCGGCTCTGCTGTCGCCATCCGTGCTCTTGAGCTGATTCAGGAAGAAAACATGGTGGAGCGTGCAGAGACACTGGGCAACAAGTTCCGGGACGGTCTCAAGAGCATGAACAGCCCCATGATCAAGACAATTCGCGGCAAAGGCTTGCTGAACGCCATCGTCATCGATGAGAGTAAGACCAATGGACACAGCGCGTGGGATCTATGTATGCTCTGCAAAGAGAAGGGATTATTGGTAGGAAGAGCCCTCAAGATTATGCATGTGAGAGACGTTACCGGTGCTGACTCTGACGGACAGGCGAAACCCACACACCAGAACATTATCCGCCTGGCACCGCCACTTGTCATCACTGAGCAGGAGATTGATTCGGCTCTGTCCATTATCAAGGCTGCTATGGAAGAGCTACCCAGTCTCAAGGGCAAGAGGGAAGAAGAGGTGCTTACCTCGGCAGTTGGTCTGGAGAAGAACGTCCACATTGGCGTGGACAACTAGCGACATGACTCTACGCCCTACGATACCCACAAGAGACTGTGCAGTGGCCGTGACTTGAGTGATATGAAGCCACACGTAAAATGTGTCGGTGTTTGTTGCTCGTTATGGTAGATGTTGGTTGTGCTAGAGGTCAGAACCGAACTTGATGACATGGCGCCGGTGAAAACTGGCGAGGCTCAAGACCATATCCTAACAATACATGCTGCTACTACTACTACTATTACTACTACCACTCTTCACCCTTGGCAATTGAGCCGAGCTCACTACAAGCGTACTTACACACGTGCTCGTCGTAAGCGTAACTAGTGCTGACGTCGGAACAGCAGCCCTGCACATCTTGGCAAAGACATCGCATGCAAAACGTGTTGAAATGATTGCTGCCCCTTCTTCGCACGTACAAGCACCGCAAGCTGTGGTGTTCTTGCAGGAGGTGCATGGTATATTATCATCGTCCGCCCATTGATCTAACAAAGTCCTGCTTCAGCTGCTCAGCGATCCCTGCGCAACATGGGCGTTCCTCGACAACTCTCGCGATCCGAAATCTTCACCACCAATGGAATTGAATGGAATCGGCACGTGATCTGGTACAGCTCTCTCGGGCACGCATTACAAAGCCTCGGACTTGACTATCCCCCGATTTCGCTGACGTATCCTGCGTGGGCACGAGCAATACGTAAACGTCAACGACGTGGGTCTCGTGGCCATGATGGGGAACAGAGGTGGGCTGGAGCGCCGTGCAGTTGGGCGGGCAGCAAAACCCTCCGACGAGCGTTCCAGGCTTCCAGCAGCCGCGGGAACGATTGGCCTCATCATTGACCTTGGACCGCGCACACAAGATGCATGTATGAAGGCGGGCCGGTGCTCAATCTGGACTCTACCACCGGTGCAGCCCTTGGCGGTAAAGCGGGACAAAGGAAAGAGAGCAACTGCGGGAGAGAACAGACAGCATGGTTGCACAGAAGACAATATGTACCAGTGCCAGTACCAGGGTTGTTGGCCACTGACACGTCCAATCCACATACCGGCGTGTCGGTGGGCCAGGCTACTCATGGTTGCTTTCTCCCGTCGTTTCGTCGACAAGCGATGGCCCCACATTTGCCCGATGCTGGTGGCGCGTCAAGCTGGATTTGCCCACTTTGAATGCGTGGAAAAACGAATGCAAAGTCAAGCAGAGCGGACCAAGGGCACAAAGTACATGTGGCGTCTGCAGCACACACACCCTCCCTTTGCATGTATGCTGACAGGCTGACATGAGCACAACGCCATGTTGATATTCACTGGTTCGGGCCATCGGGTCCTTCAACGCGCCGATGTTAACGACAAGTCCATGTTTTGACGCTTAGCAATAGCAATACCACCCCCAAGTAATGCATCGGCTCCGGCACCCGTTTATTAGCGACTTTTTATCTCCGTTTAAGGCCATGCGCTAGCTGTAGGGAGAGCGAAGGCACTGATTTCATGACTGCCTGGGGCAATATAGGCTAGTCTTTGCCTGTCCACCGCAAACATGACATCTACCGACTCCTCGTGGCGTTTGCTATTCTTTCATTTCATCACACCAGTCTTTTGCATCTCTGTCGCGACTGCTCTACCTAATCGTCCGCCCTCTCGCTGCCATCTTCCCCTAGCATTTCCTGATCCGACAACATAGCCATCATGGCGAAGTCGCCGTCGACGTCATCCCTCGACGAAAACGACAAGGAGAAGGACTTTGGCCTAGTGGATCCACAGGCTGCAGCAGAAAACCCCACAGAGTACGAGCCAATACGCTCAGAACCCCAAGAGAAGATTATCGAAACTCGTGATAGCCATGGCTCAAAAGGTCGTCTGGCGAGATTACAGTCGGCCACAAGTGCATACTCGGAAACAAGCGACGCTGAGACGGACGCCACAAGGTCAATAAAGAAGAAGAAGCCGTTTTACAAACGGCTAAATCTATTGAAGAGGAACCCTCCACCCGTCCCCAAGGAACGCGTTGTATGTCCTGAATACACGGCAGGACTTTTGAGTCGACTTTCGTGGCAATGGATGCAGCCGTTGATGCACGTCGGCTATAAACGACCGCTGGAGAATAATGACCTTTGGATTGTCAACCCCGATAGAAGCGCAGATATTTTGGCCGAGAGACTAGAAGCTGCATTCAAAAGACGGAGAGAGCAAGGCGCAGATAGGCCTCTACTAGGTGCCATGTTCGACACGTTCAAATGGGAGTTCGTCATTGGAGGTCTGTGCCAACTAACAGCATCCGTCATACAGGCCGTTGCCCCTTTTATCCTGCGCTACCTCATCAATTTTGCTGTACGAGCGTACGTTGCTGAGAAGACCGGTGGCCCTGTGCCGGATATCGGAGAGGGTATCGGTCTGGTAATCGGAATCACAGCAATGCAGTTCTTCCAGAGTTTGGCCACCAACCACTTCATGTACCGCGGTATGATGATTGGCGGCGAGGCTAGAGGCGTTCTGATTGCTCTCATCTTCAACAAAGCAATGAAACTCTCTGGGAGAGCCAAGGCAGGCGGAGCAGCTATACTTGACGCCCGACCCGCGGATATCAAGCCAGGAAGCGAAGCAGAGGTAAAATGGTACAAGAAAATGTTGAAGAAGAAGGAACCAAAACAGACACCAAAATCAGCTGCAGGTATAGCGGGTGACGGCGAGGGCTGGGGCAACGGTCGAATTGTCAATTTGATGTCCACCGACACATACCGCATCGACCAAGCCAGCGGCTTCTTCCATATGATATGGACTGCTCCAGTCGGTATCCTGATTACCACTGCTTTGCTTCTTGTCAACTTGAAGTATAGCGCTTTGCCCGGTCTCGGTCTCATCCTCATTGCTATGCCCCTTCTTGGCCGCGCTGTCAAGACGCTGTTCCGCCGAAGAGTAGTCATCAACAAGGTCACCGATCAACGTGTCAGCCTCACACAGGAAATTCTGCAGGGCGTCCGCTTCGTCAAGTACTTCGGGTGGGAGACGAGCTTCTTGGAACGCATTCAGGCCATTAGGAAGAAGGAGATTCACGGGATTCAGATTCTGCTTACCATCCGAAACGCCGTGTTGTCGGTTGGAATGTCAATGCCCGTATTTGCCTCGATGGTCTCGTTTATAACATATTCCCAGGTCAACGTTGATCTCGACCCCGCGCCTATATTTTCATCGCTGGCCTTGTTTAACTCGATGCGTATCCCGCTCAACTTCCTCCCGCTAGTCATCGGCCAAGTCATCGACGCAAACGCCTCCATCGATCGTATTCAAGAGTTCCTTCTCGCAGAAGAAGCCGAAGAGAGCGGGACATGGGATTATGATTCCAAGGATGCTGTGGTGTTGAAGGGCGCTGACTTTACCTGGGAACGTCACCCGACGCAAGACCCGGAAGATGGTCCCCCTGGGAAGAAAGCGGATGCGAAGAAAGACAAGAAGGAAAAGAGAGCAAGTATGAAGCCACCACAATCAAGTGGAGATGCAACACCCTCAGACGCGACCGTTGTGGAAGAAGAGAAGCCTTTTGAGATCAAGGGACTCAACCTCACGTTTGGCCGCAACGAGCTTGTAGCCATCATTGGAGGTGTCGGTTCTGGAAAGAGCTCGCTACTTGCGGCTCTGGCTGGTGATATGCGCAAGACCAGTGGCGAGGTCGTTTTCGGTGCCTCGCGTGCGTTCTGTCCGCAGTATGCTTGGATCCAGAACGCTACTGTACGGGAGAATATCATTTTCGGCAAGGAATTCAACAAGAGATGGTATGACCAGGTCGTGGATGCTTGTGCTCTTCGCCCGGATCTGGACATGCTGCCACACAACGATGCGACGGAGATTGGTGAACGTGGTATCACGGTATCAGGCGGACAGAAACAGCGCATGAACATTGCTCGGGCTATCTACTTTAATGCGGACATTGTTCTCATGGACGATCCTTTGAGTGCTGTTGACGCACATGTAGGTCGTCACATCATGGACAACGCCATCTGCGGTCTGCTCAAGGACAAATGCCGTATCCTGGCCACGCATCAACTGCATGTCCTCAGTCGCTGCGATAGAATCATCTGGGTCGATCAAGGTCAGGTCAAGGCTGTGGACACATTTGATAACCTCATGGCGCACAACGCAGACTTTGTACAGGTCATGAGTTCTACTGCCAAGGAAGAGGAAAAGGGGGAGGAGGAAGAAGAAGTGGATGAAGATGAGGCGGAAGCAGAGGTGAAGAGCACGAAGAAGCAGAGAAAGCAAAAGAAGCAGGCTGCACTTATGCAGCAGGAAGAACGGGCAACGAAGAGTGTCAGCTGGGAAGTCTGGATCGAGTATATCAAAGCAGGGGGCGGTATCTGGGTCGGGCCACTCATTTTCATCCTCCTTGTCCTTTCCCAGGGAGCTAACATTGTCACGTCTCTGTGGCTCTCGTACTGGACTTCCGACAAGTTTGGCTACTCAGAAGGAGCCTACATTGGTGCTTACGCTGCGTTTGGTCTTAGCCAAGCGCTCTTCATGTTCCTGTTTTCCTTTTCCGTATCCATATTTGGAACCCGAGCTGGAAAGGTCATGCTGCACCGAGCCATCACCCGGGTCTTGCGTGCGCCAATGTCTTTTTTCGATACAACACCGTTAGGTCGCATTACGAACCGCTTCAGCAAAGACATTGATGTCATGGACAACACCATCACGGACTCGATTCGCATGTACTTCTTGACGTTGGCCATGATTATCTCGTAAGTTTTGGAACCAGCCAACGAACAAAGACCCGAATTAACCTGCATGTCTAGGGTCTTCATCCTCATCATTTCTTACTACTACTTTTATGCAATCGCCCTTGGTCCCCTCTTCCTCCTCTTCATGTTCTCCGCCGCCTTCTACCGATCTTCGGCTCGTGAAGTCAAGCGCCACGAAGCAGTCCTTCGCAGCACAGTGTTTTCACGTTTCGGCGAAGCAGTCATGGGTACGCCGACTATCCGCGCATATGGCCTACAGGATCAATTCTCAAAGTCGGTCCGCGCGGCTGTGGACGATATGAATAGTGCCTATTACCTCACCTTTGCCAATCAACGCTGGTTAAGTGTTCGTCTCGATCTTGTTGGTATTCTGCTCGTCTTCACAACTGGTATCCTGGTTGTCACGAGCCGTTTCTCCGTCGATCCTAGCATTGCTGGCCTGGTCCTCTCGTACATCCTCACCATTGTACAGATGATCCAGTTTACGGTTCGTCAGCTTGCAGAGGTGGAGAACAACATGAACTCGACTGAGCGCATCCACCATTACGGAACTCAGCTGGAAGAAGAAGCGCCGCTGCATATGGGTGAGGTGCGCCCAACCTGGCCCGAGCATGGCGAAATCGTCTTTGATAACGTGGAAATGCGATATCGTGCCGGGTTGCCTCTGGTTCTCAAGGGTTTGAGCATGCATGTCCGCGCTGGCGAGCGCATTGGTGTTGTTGGTCGTACTGGAGCAGGCAAGTCGTCCATCATGTCGGCGCTATTCCGGCTGCAAGAACTTTCCAGTGGTTCGATCGTCATTGACGGCGTCGGCATTGGCAAGATTGGTCTACACGATTTGCGCTCCAAGCTGGCCATTATCCCCCAGGATCCGACGCTCTTCAAGGGCACAATTCGCTCGAACCTGGACCCGTTTCACGAGCACTCGGATCTGGAGCTTTGGTCCGCGCTACGGCAAGCCGATCTCGTTTCTAATGAACAGGACATGGAGGATCACACGAGCAGGATACATCTTGACAGCGTGGTCGAGGAAGAGGGACTGAACTTTTCGCTGGGTCAAAGACAGCTGATGGCCTTGGCACGCGCCCTCGTTCGTGGTTCCCAGATTATTGTTTGCGACGAGGCCACTAGCTCAGTTGATTTTGAGACGGATGCGAAGATTCAGAAGACGGTAAGGCCTATCATGTGTTGTGACTGGTTGATGTGTTGGCTAACTCTGTTGCTCAGATTGTACAAGGTTTCAAGGGCAAAACGCTGCTTTGCATTGCTCATAGGTTGAAGACGAGTGAGTGAAACCAAGACTATTACTAGCGCACTCTTGACTGACACGGCTAGTTATAAACTACGATCGAATTTGCGTCATGGACGCGGGAGTGATTGCGGAGCTCGACTCGCCACTCAAGCTTTACGACGAAGGTGGGATATTCAAGGGCATGTGCGACCGGTCTGGTATCAAGAGGGAAGAGATAGCTGGGGCAAACTAGACGTACCGGCCAAGGATTGGACGAATGGGCAATGGGGGCATGCGGCTCAGCAGGTAGACTAATTTATGCGGCCGCTTTTGCTCGGAAGCATGCAAAGGCCGAGTGGTAGATGGGTACGGCATGGCGTTGAAAAGGCATTGGGAAAGGCGCAAGAGGGGTACTTTCGGCACGGGACAGCATGGGTAAAGATTTTGGATGGATGAGGGAAAGCAAAAACTTGCATGGCTGAGAGGGTGTTGACAGGTAAATAGCAATGCAATTTTCGAGGGCGACTAGCAAAAGCTGTTGAGTTGAAGCTAGAGGATTGAGCGAGGGCGGAACACTGCGACCACACGTGTCACGGCCGGAGCGTTATACAATGGCGGGCATCTGACGGCATCATTGTTGGATGCAAGGACAAGCTATGCCTGCCAGCAGCAGTTTGCATTAGTGAGAGGCCAGGATGTTGGTTTCGGCGGAACGCACGTGCGCGGGAGGAGAAGCGCCTTGTCGCCTCTACGCGGAACACATCATTCGTGCGTTATCTAATCTCAGCCAGTTTGCTCTCTATCTGGGGACTAGTGTGGATTGGCAGGCCCGAGTCTCGTGCGTCTCACTTCCGGTGGGCTGGTGGGCTGGTGGGCTGATAGTGAAGAGAGGTCGGTTGTGAGCTATTTGGTTTTTGCTGCGCCATGGGAGTTGTCGCGGTTTCAAACGCCGCCCGCTAGTTTGGTCATGGTGAAGATTCAAACGTCCAAGACGTGTGGTCCGGATCAGGTGGAGACGAGGGCTACATGGGCGATTTGCAAGCGGCATCGTCAGGCAGAGCCCAGGGCAGTGGTTAGCAGTCTCCAGCCTTCTGCCGCAGCCGTGGGCGATGCGAAATCGATACATGGGCGGCGCACGACGGGGCAGGCGCGATAGTTCAAGCGTGCAGATAAGCAAGAAAAGTCGGCTTCGAAAAGGCTTCGCAGGCTCAAAGGTAAGCCCGAGAAGAGCAAGTGGCGCGTTGGTGCATGACAGACAGGCAAAGACCAAGACGCTCGGTCAGTGGCTCCGCGTGCTCTGGCGGGTCCCAAACTACAGACGGTGCAGAGGCATTATGCGTGCTTTAGCCGTAGACGGCGCTGGTGGCGGTCGCCGCTCAACAGCCAAGATGAGCATCTAGGCCAGGGACGCTGCTAGGCCGGAAAGACCCAAGTGTTTGGGTGTACCGGTACCAGGCACGCTGTGAGAAGGTTAGTGAGCGCTCAGTACGAGGCACAATATGCGGCGGGCGCGCGTGAGGGGGCAACAGACGGCAGAAGACGGTAGACGATAGACGGCAGACTGCGACGACGACAACAACAACAACGACGGACGACAAGCAGCAAACAACAAACGAAAAAGGGTAGCAGTGACAGTAATATTACTCGGGGCTATTGGCAGCATCGGCCGGCGTGATGCGAGTGATGGACATTAGAGACGTAAAGCACTTGAGCCCATCCTTTTGCTTTCACTCTGCCGGCGGCAGGGACAGGGCTCCGAACGGTCTAGCGGGTGCGATCAATGTCGTTAGCCTGGCAAGTGCCATGACACAGACCTCGTCCAGCTCCAGCTCCAGCGCCCATGGGGCCGGCCTCTGCGCTCAATTCATTATCTGACTTGCTCCCACCCGTCATTGCTGCTCTGCCTGCCCAGGACTCTGCCCAGGACGCTCCTTTCACTAGGCCGCACAATTCTTCTGCTCCTGTCCCCCGTGCCCCGCATCCATTGCACGACTGCACGACTGCATCATTCTTGCGGTGGTGGTTGTACGCATTCGACGACCAAGGCTCTTGCTTGCTTGCTTGCTTGCTTGCTTGCTTGCCCCTTCTTCTTCTTCCTCCACACGGACGCCCTTTCCTCGACAGTCCATCGCCCCTTCCCTGGCCATCTCACCACGGCGCCGTATCCAGCAAACTACATACAGCTAGTCTCTCTCTCTCTCTCTCTCTCCCCTCCCAGGCCTTTAGACTCGCACACTCACAATCCCGAGCCCCATGTCGCGCCTTCCGTGACCCCAAGTACCCGACCCATATAACCGCAGTCCTATCCTGTCTGTCTGTCTGCGCCAAACGCTCCTCCTGTTGAGCGCGCCATTTACCCCCTCACGCGAGCCCGCACCCTTCACAACCCCCTTGCCCGCATCACAATGGCCGCCAACGAGAAGCACGAGCCAGTCACGTTTGGTGCCACGGTCCAGCGGTCCCCCAGCCCTATAACCCCCAGTGTCCTGCAGCCACTGCGCTCACCACCCTCCAACGACTCCACCATGTCGTCTGCAACCGCCGATGCCGAAACGGCCAAGAAGGAGTGGGCCGCCGACCCCTCCAACCCCTACTCGGCCTTTTACAAGCACCCCGAGGCCCTCCGCGAGACGCGTCAGTCGCTCGTAGACGGCATGCACAACGGCAAACACCTCGCCGTCGCCGTCCACGATCACGACCTCGAGGGCGGCGTGCCCCTGTCGGTGGCCTCGACGCAGCAGCAGTCGAAGCAGTCGGTCGATGGCCGCGTCAAGGAGTGCACAATGTGGCCGACACGCCAAGCTGTCTTGGACAAGCGGAAGTCGTACAAGCGCAAGCGCGGCTGTGCCTTCTTCCGGAACCTGACCAGCAAACAGAGACTGTGGGCCAAGATTGTCATCGCTCTTCTCGTCGTCGCTGCCGCTGTCGGCCTAGGCGTAGGCATCTCGAGAGCCGTCGGTGGCGGCGTATGGGCGGGCGACGGCCGATCGCGCGAGATTCCGCACAATTGAGCTGGCCATTGTCACCACCATTGCACCGGTAAGCCACCTACCTACCTGCTCCACCTTACCCTTACCATGTCTGTCTAACACACACCCCAGAGCACCTGCACACGTCTCTGCGCACACCCACGACTTCTGCACACTTCGCTTCGGACAACATCCTTTCTCGATATCCCTTTCCATCTGTTATATTGTTTCCTGGTAATGTGCATATCACTCGCCCACTTTTCCGTGTCGTCGACCATTTCTGCTTGTCCCTGTCGGCGACTTCGCTCGGGTTCTGGCGCACAGCGGGATTTTACTGGTCTGCATTCTGTACATGCATTGGAGCGCCGGAGTATACATGGGCGTTTTATCAAATTAGTCCCAGGATACCTTTTGGGGGTACACAATAGGAGAAGAGATTCAAGCATATGCCTCTGTCAGAGGCTGCAGTCTGACGCATATGTACCTTCCACCTGCCCCGCACATTCGTCCGTTCCACGTGCCGTGCCGAATCGTCCGCTATGTCTAGATGCAGCCACAAAGGAAGAACCTTGGCCCATGACCCCAAGATGCATCTACTGGTACGGTACTGTACTTATGCATTCGCCTACTGCCTTGGTAGCTTGCAAATCAATCTTGGTCGTCTTTCCCATCACCCATCGTCCCCCTGCTCGTGCCGGATTGGCTCATCGCCTTGTTGCGACATGGGTGCAGCAACCGAGTACATACACGTACTATACCAGTACAGCCAAAACATGGCTCTTAATCTAACAGGTTAGTAGTGGATTATAAGAAATGCAGCACATGTATCAAAACGACACAATATCATGTGGGTTCACTAAAGCTACTTAGCCACCCTCCACTGCCGCTGCCGCTGCCGCTGCAACTTCCGCTTTCAACGCCGCTAGCTTTTTCTCTTAGAAATCCCGCAATTCATCTTCGTCCAAATCAGGTTCAAGCCGCGCCAGTATCGCTCGCTGGTGATTGATGTCGGCTTCCGCTTCCCGCAAATAGTCTGCCTTGTTTGAAGCCAGTTGCCGCTTCATCTCTTCGATTTCGCCAAGCTGCACTCGCTGTTTCTCTAGCGCCAGAGCGTGCAACGCAGGCCCTGTCTCCCTTGCATGCTTACCTAGCGCAAGGTAATAATCCACGTTCTCAAGATAGTCAGTGTGGTCGATTATAAACTGGGCCGCATCCGCCCGCATGTCAATCCACCATGGTACATCCATACCCTCGGTCTGTATTGGGTTTAATCCCGCAGTAGAAACGCAGAATCCGCCGCCGCCGCCAGAATACGCATCCGTTATAAGAGTGGTGAGTAGCTCGCCCGCGCAGTACTCATCTTGATGAGCAACCCACGCGACTGGGATGTCATCGAAAACAAAGTCGGTTCCGCCGTCGCCGATGGCAAGAGCATCGCAGAATAATCGCATCACCCAGCACGATTTCCGGTTATGGTTTTCATGCTGTCTCGCTCGGGCAGCGAAGTTGGCTGCTACACCAACATAGAGGAGTGACTTTTCCGCAGGCTGGTCTTGTGCCTCCATGGGCAGCTCCGCAAGTTTTGCCTCTAGACGGTCGCAGAATCGCTGCGCAATTGCTACCCGGTTTGGCAACGGCATGCCCCTATCCGCAAGGTAGTATCGACGTCCGCGTTGAAGATGGTGCTGTTGTGTCCGCTCGCGTCTGCTATTGTCGATAGCATGTGCGACAGCAATGTACCGCTGTTCTGGCTCACAGTATTTCCGGACTCGCTCAAGAGCCTTTTGTTGTTGCCGCGGCGTTGGAAGGACTTTGGTCCTGCGATTGACAAAGTTTCGCACATACACCACAGGGCAATCTCGCTGGTCTTTGCGCTCCAACCACGCCGCATCCCCATGGTGCCGCTCGTCTTCTCGCAGTTCCACGTTGCTTGGGTTTCTCGAAATGAGCGCCTTGAGCACACTTCGGTTCACGCTCGTAAGCAACGCTAGAGTTCGCGAATGCCAGGCCATTTTATCAAAGACCCCGAGAAACCGGCTCGTTACGGTCGATTGATTGGCGATATGCAAGTTGCGCTACAGCGCCGACTCCCGCCGTTTGGAACCAATGGGAGTAGTCGTACTCCGACAAAGGCTCTTTGTCGTTAGAAGCATTTGGCGGTACATCGCTCATCGAACCAGTTGCAGGTGTTTCGTCTTCTGGCGGCCAGTTTGGAGCATCATCCTCTACCGACTGCTTGACCAACACCGCCCGCAAATTGATACTAGCATCTCTTGGTTGCGTATGGCTGGATGGTCCCGCGTAAAGATCCGCATTCGAGAAGTTGCCGCTGTCATCTTCAATTGTACCACTAATAACAGCCCGGCCACGATCAATGCAGTAGTTAGGACGAGCATTTGCAGGTAAACTCTTGTCACGATTGTCACGACCGAGGGCTGGTATACCCGATTGCTCGTCCACACCGCAATGTGAAAGGCCGGGATTCTATCTAGTTGCTCTGGACGGAAGCTCCGGAGATTCGGTAACATGTCGCTCAGGGGGAGAGGAAGGTATGTATATAATTTCATCTGATGCCGCTTGCCGCACTAGTGACTGTGTATTTGCGCCGATGTTCTCCTAGTGACTGTAATGTTTAGCGTGAAACTTGACTGAGGATTAAAGAGGTCTTTACCTGGGAAGCCTTAACCAGTATGGGAGTCGCGTTGGCTTGACGGAATCACTTCGCTGGTTACGCCCACATTTCGCTGACGGCTATACACCTGAGATGGACCAGGATCCTCGACTGCTGTTCTCAAGCGCTTTACGCCCGATGGCTTTAACATGGCCCTTGTGTTCGCCGTGATCATCGAAAGGAGTTTCCCCTTCCACGTAGCTCGCGCGCCAACCCGCCGACTCGTAATCGACCTTTGATCGCCCGGAACGAGGTTTTCGCTTTTGGTTTTTCTTCGCAGTTTTTGCAATTTTCGTAGGAGCATCTGACACTCTCGCGTTTTCGGTGTTTGTTGACCTCATGTTTGGTCGATGGCTAAGTTGAAAATGAAGTCAGCCGCCATGCTCGAGAGAAATTCAGTGCAACTCACGATTAGCTGGGATCGCCAGCTGGAGCCTCGGGTTCTTTTTCTCGTGGAAGCACCATAGTAGTGTTGTGGTGGTGAAGCTCTGAAATTTTCGAGGGACGCTGCTTCTACATTGCTCTGCCAAGCAAGTGCTATGACCTCCCACGTGGTCGGGAAGTCACGAACACATTTCGAGCGGCAAGCGTATATATCTTCATCTCTATATGCTCTTATAAAGGTATATAAGTGATATCGATGCTTAGCAGCAGATATTCATAACGCAATATTGTTGTAACAGCAATATAGGAAAGCAGTTAAGGCGTTATCCCCTATACGCTCTTATAATTCGCCAGAAGTAGTCGAACGGCAGTCTTACAGAATTGTGAACGAAGACCTAAACAGTGATACATAACCGATCTCAATGCACAGTTGCTGAGCTCGATGCAGAAATACATGCAATTGTAGAAGCAGCAAGACTGTACGCATATAGAATTTAGATTCGAAGAAGAAAAAGAAATGTAACGCATGGAGTCAGGGGGTCGAAATATAGGTAGGGAAGGTGGTTGAGAGAGCATCTGGCGGTGCTGCCAAATTCTCCAGAAAGGCTAATAGGTAACAGTGATGCTGTTTTCAACGAAAGAGTCTAACTTTTCTATGAACAGAAGTGCCAGCATCAACATGTTTCTATAAGATGAAGGGGGTGCTATTATTCGCTTATTCCAGACCAGAGTGATCTTTAGTATATAAACTATCCGTTCTGTTATAGGGACTGTGTTGAGTATCCACGTGGATCATCTATTGGGAATTTAGAACTGCCAGGGCAGTCCCTCTGAAAGTATTGGCCTTATTCCATCTCGCACTGACGCTCAACATAGGTGGTCCGGCTCTTTTGTTCACATGTACGCGGGACCCCGTCTTCCCAGACTCCTCTCTGAAAGTGCTTTCGCTGCAATGTCATTAGGTTGTGCATCACCAAAGCCACATCCTCCATCCCGCTCCTGCGCTACTACTGGACCCGCACACTTCCCGCTCTTGAACCCACAACACGCGGAACCACAGTCAGCGTCTGACTTGCAAGCACCAGTGATGAATTGCTTGCCAGTTCCCATTGTAGCTTCAGGCGATTGATCCAGGACAGGGGCTACTGGTTGTGCGCCAGCAACGATGGTTCCATTAGCAGCTCCTTGATCCGGTTCAGTTGCTGCAGTGGCATTTCCACTGACACCTTTCAGGGTGTTGTTGTTTGGTTGGGCATTTCCGAATCCACATCCTTCACCGCGTTCGTTTGCGACGAATGGTGCCGCGCATTTTCCTGATGTGAAGCCACAACAGGATGAGGCACATTCGGCGTCTGACGCACACTTGCCAGTGATGAACTGCGTACCCTGAGCTGTTACATAAAGAGAGACTAGTTCCAATGTTAGTAATGATCCAGTTATTGTTGTTCGTCGAAATTTCCTACAGTTGATGAGAGCAAACAGCCTGAATATGGGCGCCATAATGGTTTGCGATCGGTGTCGTTGAAACAGTGATGCGTGAAATACTGAAACAGTAAAATACAGTAGCTTTCTCCAGGAAGCAGTATTATATTAGTTTGGAAAGTGTATGTAGATAGATGTCGATGTTGAAGCCTTGCAAATCCTGAGGACAACAACCATATATATATCTACCTGAGCCCCCTTAAGACTGGCCTAGTATCTTGATCCACGCAAGAGAGGCGGCTATTCGAAACGGAAGTTGTTACTGAGGTCTCGCCAATGCCTCAATACGCAAGCCCACACTAACCACCATCGCCTGGCGATGAAAGAGGGTACCAGGTGCTACCCAGATCCACAGGTTGCGCAAGCCACAAGCCACTCGGGGGCCCGGTCTCCATGTTTCAAGTCAAATATAGACTACGAATAAGGCGAAGAGACTACAGACTGCCTGGGTTGTTTGGAAACATAGCCTACGAACGTTATGCGTTTACGTTGTACTGCCGGGTGGGTAAAGGATGAAGGGAGGGAACGCGGGTGGCGCGGGAAGCGTCGTTGGCGAACTTTTAGCGCACACCAGCCTCACCACAAGATAATTGTCTCTTCATTTGTTGATACACTGGAGGTTTCCACGTTGTAGGAACATGAAGCAGTGTCCAATTGGGTTCGGTTGTTCTGCCAAGAAGATCTCCAATGCACTCATGCGATGGAAGAGAATCATACTGAAGAGGTGTCGGAATTCGTGGCCTGGCGCTTGGAATGTCAGAGTTCCGGGCATCCCTACATATGGGCTGGGAATTATCAGTGAACGCGCCAGCATTGATCCCCATTATCGCATCATCGTACCAAATCTAGGCTCGTAGTTTTGGCTTTGCTCAGAGTGTCAAGGCTTACTTGCGGTTGGTGGTGGTTGCTGTTAGTATGGTGCTACATCACAGCGATAGCGGGCAGTGAACAGGGGTTAAGCCTTGTGCTGCAGCAATTGAAGAGGAATGCACTGCATTATGTAAGATGACTAGACGACTACACAATCTAAAATCCAACTCAAAAGCCAAGCTGCTGGTCTAATGTAGCTACCAAGGTGGGACTTGCCATGACGACTCGTACTAGCCCTCCCAAGTGCATAGAAACCGGCCAATAGGTGGTAGGTCTAAGGAAACTATGTTTTTGGTATCATGCCCTTATCGTATCATATGACTCTAGCCAGAAGTTCTGTTGGGTGACGATATCGAAGTCGTTCACTGTCATCGTTTGGTATCGTTTGGGAACGGAGGTCTTGGGGGTTGTCTCGAGTGAGTTGATTGTACCACAGTACTATTTTGATTATAGTCGGACGGTTATTGTTGTGACACAGCTACCTAATTAGCTAGTTGAAATCTCCAAAGAGCACATTTCGCTGCGTTCCGGATACTAAAAGGACTCATGTAGTCTGAGAACTGCTCAGTATTTTGGTGGTAGGAATAGCGGAGATATTGGAATGAAAAGCACAGATAATGTTGAGGTAAGAGTACGTTTAAGCAGAGGTATATGACTATGTGCATCTCGACCAGCTTGCAGCGGTTCTCCGGCGTCGTACATCTAGTGCATTTCTATATCGGTTTGGGTCTGGCTACGAGCATCAAAACTATTATCAGATTGCATCGCTGTAGGAAACTGCGCGGCCCTTGATAAACTACATAAGAGCAACGGTTTGGATGACGAAGTGTAGGTTTCACAGCAACTTCAGGGGCAGTGAGCGTTCAGGTAGCCAAGGTTGAATCTGATTCCCGTAAGTCATGAGGAGCGACTTTCCTCTATTAACAGTGTGTGTTGAGTGTCGTCCGAGATAACGAAGCAGCAAAGCACGTTGTAAGGCTCATGATAAGACGTCAATATCCCAAAGATTGGAAGTCGTCTTCCAAGCCATTCGTTTGCTAGTTACTAAAAACACAAGGCCGCCCAAAACTAAAGGAGTGGGTTCTCCAAGCACGCGGAGGAGATAGTGCCTATAAGGAAGACAGTGGTTGCATAAGGTAGTCGCTTTGCCAAGCTTGTGGTCCAAAGGAAAGAAAAGGCACAAAAGAAACAAGATAGGGTATAGAACCGGCTGTTAGAAGAGAACAGCTTGCTGTTAAAAGCCAAATGAAAGAGAGAGTGAAGCGAAGGGTCCACTCGGTGTGCATGATCTCAAGATACCCAAGGATCTAGGCCAAATTCCACTTATGAAAGCGCAGCTCAACCTGCTCGTTGCCCCCTGAGCACCGCCATTGTGTAGCGTCGGGAGGCCCGGAACGTTACCGAGAACTTGTATAGGTGCGGTTGTATACTGGGTTCGCTGTAGAGGCGGCGCTGAGAGCCTTCCAGGCAACTTCGGCAGCATCTTCCCGGGATTGTTCGAGGTAACGGTAGTCTCGCCATAGGGGGGCTCGGAACTCGCGACCTTGGACGAGGACACTACTGCTCCAGGCTGTCCTTATTCCTGGGTAACAATGTCAGTCTAGGCCATTTGCAGTGGAGCAGCACGAAGGATTGTGCGGGTAGCAACGAACCTCGCGGGTCAGAGTAGTCTTGAAACTGGGGCTGGGCGATCTGGTTGGTGGCGCAGTAATCTGTGACGTTCAGCAGCTGGACATTGCGAGAGCAAAAGGTCTGCGCACGCTGAAGCTTTTGAATGTAACTCTCTGTCGCTGCCATTTTGCGAGTTGTTTCGATGAAAGCAGACGATAGTGCGACGCTGTTAAGAGCTTTGTGGTGGGGTAAGACAATGTGAGTGGGGATTTAGAGGGTCAACTCTGTGTGCGAGGGCTGGGGAAGAACATGCACTCCAACATGTTTAACCTCCTGTTTATAGTCAGGCACTGCCATCAGAGCTTCACTTTCGGTGTCCTGTAGGAGCTGACGAGCGCTTTTGCCACACCATCGTCTCGAAAAGAATCAGCCTGCAGGCGCTGTACCACATATGTGCTCTGGAACAAAGCATCGAGCTGATGCCATGCTGCGTTGGCAGGATGCATCTCACCATAATTGGCCGACAGAAACATCAGTGAGTGAGCAACTGCGGGGGTAGCGAGAAGAGGGCGCGAAAAGCCAGACAAGCAGAACCGCGAGAAGCCGGACAAACACTATGACGGACTGTTGCGTGTGCTCGGCACCACTACTTTGGAAAGTAAAGGCCAATGAGCTGGTGGGGTTAAATTTCGGTCTTGAACATGTTGCCCGGTTCAGCTTGGTCCCGCGATGTGCTGGCACTGAAGGACGAGGAGAAGGCAGCCATGCTAGTTTCTTAATGCCGACGCAGTGCCAGATGTGTCTCGCAGATTGGCCCATAGTTCCTTCGGCGTTCGGCCCGCTTACGGTTAGATGAGCAAAGGGCCGTGCCGTTTCCGTACCGTCTGGATGCCATCTGAAAGCGCGTCATCTTGGAAGCCATGCGTCGCGTGTCGTCGAAGCTGCAAAACCCGCATTGGAAGCATTGCCAGCGCTAAGCGAAGGAAGGCAGTTTTGGGGGCTCTCTCCTGTCTCCATGTGGACCCGCACGAGTGAGGTGGCATATGCGATTGCTTATTACAGCAGCGTATCACTATCAGGAAGTGTTCCTGGTGTGAACTGCTCAGCCCTGCGATCTCCAGGTTCGTGCGTTAGATGCAGCCCATATCACATCACAGCTCTGCAGGCTGTCCTGTTCCTGAAAGCCTGTGCTATGGCCATCAGTTTGGTGTCCTGCCAAACCTCCCGATGCGATCAACGCTAACCACCTCTTCAACACGGCGCTTGTTCGGTCTTCGCTTCTAGCGGATGAAGCGCAAGGCGCAGTTGGTTTAAATCACCGCACAAGCCTCCAGGCGGGGTTAGCACACCCTCCATCTTAATCTTCTCTGAGCTGGCACATGTTGCGTTGTTCATCGAACGCGTCAAGGGTTGCTGGAGGTGGTGGCTGTCGGATCGCTCTCGTCAGTGACGTGTCGAAGATATTGCGCTAACCGAGTATTGAACGGCGCCACAGCGCACGTGCGCACCATCCTAGGGCCCAAGACAAATTAGCAGGGGTTACACGGCTATCGTGTGCCCTTGTGAAGGTCCAAGTCACGTGTCGTGAGAAATGTCCCATAACATGCGAATACTGTGTAGCCCATAAAGTATAGATACTCGAATGATCCCGCATCGAGAATGTTCAATCAACAATAGAACATCACAGAATCCTGAAATCACTTCAACATGAATCGTCTATAGACCATCGCAAGTACGCTATCGCTGCTGTATATACCGTGCAACATCCTCGACAGGAAGACCATCGGCTCCTGCCAACGGTAGGACACCAAAAACATGGCCTCCCTTCGACCTGGATCACACATGGCCGCTGCTTCTTCTGACATGTTCCGCACGCCCGCTCTTCGTCCCAAGTTCCGCTGTTAACATGGTAGATACGACCAACCACGCTTCCCAATACACAGATACATGTCTTCCGCCCTTTTGCAGAGGGTCTGGGATAACCCAGAACCCGGAGGCGGCATGCTTCTGTCACTGGTGACATGAGAGGGCGCAGTTGTGTCAAATGCAAAGCTACTCGCAGGTCCATGTAGCTGCCAGGAACGCTCAAACGGCGGAGGCATTTGGTGACGACCAACAGATGTATATGCAACGCTACATAAAATGTTAGCCATTTTCAAAGACACATTTGGAATCTGCATCGTTTGCCTACTTTTCAACCTCTCGCAAGGGTGTTTCGCTGTTTAACCGCGTCCGTTTGTATTCGCCTCGCACAGGACTTGTGGTGGGCTGGCGAGGTGTATCTTGACTCTCCGCTATAAGCTTTCGCAGTCGCCGTTGTGTTAATCGCCTGTGAACGTCCTCCAACTCTTTGTTGTTAGACGTGCACTTTTGATCGAAATCTTTCGCCTCTTGATCGCCTTCTTCGATTTCCGCTTTCATCTGCGGTTTAAAATATTCGCCGAAGGTTCGACACTGTCGCAGGTGGTCTGCGCAGTCTCTGTGGGCCGTTCGATCAGCTCTGTGGTGGTCTTCGTCCGCCATGGTGAAAGAAGTGGGACGTATAAAGGAAGTAGCTTCCATCCGAAGTCGTTCGATTTATGGTGACGCGCCCCGCTAGATTTCATACAAGCGAGGCTCATACAGCAGCAGCGAAGGCCATGAGGAAGGTGCACTCCACTGGTATTGACGCATACATAGGGTGTGCAGACTCACCAGAGTTCCGCCCTTGAGAGCTGTAGTCTCCAACATGGATATACAACCTATTACCAAGTTCTTCATTTAGAAAGACAATCTGAACGGCAAAATGGTGAAGTCATGGTTGTGGGTGAAATCTGGATGACGGATGTGCCTTCCAGGGAAGGAGCCACCAGAACGACACAAAGAAGTATGTCGACAAGCTGTACATGGCCAACGAATTCCAGAATACCACAACCTCAGAGACAGTGACAAAAGAAATATTCTGGCTATGGAGCAACAGCTACGATGATTGCTCCTGCACTTGAATGGGCCCATGTTCCTAAAAGACGATTCCCCAATCCGGCACGGGCAGCGTGACGATCCGTGATCCGAAAGACGATCAAGTCGGGTTTGCAAGCTACCGATGCTGTAGGCGAGAACTCTTATCAAAACGTTGTTTGTGCTTTCGCTGTAGACATATATGACTCCCCTGAGAAGAAAACATCACCATTGCGTTCCAGGGGCTGATTTGCAAAAGCTTGAACTGCGTATATTTATTCTGCTTCTCTGTCTCGCCATCAGATCAAGCTGCTGTGGCACATAGGTTGCTTCATGTCGCTATATTCTATATGAAATCATACATCACATGTCGAAATTATGAGACATACAGAAGTTCAAGACCAAGCCATGAGATCGACCATGGGGATGTTCTCAATGTTCATATTGCCGATATAGTGTAAGTGAGTGAAAGGCTGTGTTCCCAGTAGTACAAAGGCCAGTCCTTGTAGTTCCTTGCCGTTCTCGAGTGCCTCACCGCCAGTCGGACCCAACAACGACTGTCTCCCTCTACCTTTAAACAATCAACTACTCGTCGACTTCTTTATCCAGTAAAGGGATGACTCACCGGCCTACATCATGCATGCCTAGCAGTTGCACTCGCAGCAGATGGTCATGCCACACCAGTTGCAGGGGCAGCCAATGTTGCATCGGGCCTCCATGTGGGCGCGCTTGATCATTTCAACGCTGTGGTCAGCGGGATATTGGACGAGGTTCGAGACTGGGGCTGGGCTGCGACCCATAACCTCGCTGGGAGCGGCGGCAGCGAAGGAGAGGATGGTAATGAGGGGAAGGGCGAGGGTTGTGAACTGCATGATGTAGTATGTTTGATGATTTTGAATGATGGTTGTAGTGATTGGTATAGTGAAGATCCCTTGCGTGGTTGTCGATAGGAATGATGCTATTGAGGAGGGCTTATATATGTGTGATGGATCCCTTTGCTCTTCATATCCCAACTGAATACATATTTTCGCCTTCACCAGAGCGGACCGTAACGCCGACGACCACTCCACTTGCTGACGCTGCATGCATATCCCGACTGTCTCATCACCTACAAAAGCAGAAGACCCGAGGTTTGTTGTCCATTTCATCAGCCTGGAGCTCAGTTTCTCCTTCCTCGAATAGAGATGGCCAGATGCACGCTGCTGACAGAAACTCAACTGTATTTGTGCAGCCAGTAGAAATGAGCCAGACGAGATTTTCGCGGCGCGCCTGATGATACGAATGACTGGGACTGGAGAAGCTTTCCAAGCTTAGCTTATAATTTTGTAGAGCCACGTTGTACGCCACTGACAATCCCTTCCGCATAATGGATAAGCCTAGGATGAAACCATGCTCTAGAGGGCATGGTCGTCTTTTACCTTGACGATGAGACGTACGCATACAACTGGGGACATTGAACATGCACTACCTAGAAAGGATACTGGCATAGTTCAATGGGCTCTTGTGATGTGGGGAGAATGTAGCAACGATGTGCACTCTACAAGATGATCGCCTCCCCTAGTAGCAAACTGACCAGTATGATAGAACGCCTGAAAGCGGTTCAATTGATGTGCTAAAAGTCATGATCTCCGCATGTTGATGGGTAAAGTGCCATAGCTGCATGTCTAGTTTGAATGGTGATCCGATCCACGTCCCTTCTCTCATTAAAAACACAAACGAGCTAGGAATTAATCTTGTCTCATGAGACATGGGCCCAATGAGCTAGGTTTCTCATGCAAACACAGCTACCATAGGTTTTGGTACCGCAAAGTTGCAGGAAGTATATGCAACCACTACACACGTAGTTCGATTATCACAAACTGTTACGAGGTTAGCCAGCTCCACATCTAGAAGGGTAATAGATTTTCCGGCCGATGCACCCTATGGTCCTGCATGTGTTAAGCATTCAACCCATGGTACATTACTGCACAACCGTAGTCAGCTTTCATATAGCCTAATCTCCCCGCAAACTAGAGTGTGGAGGCCGCTCCCTTGGTTGGGGTACGGATGGGTAGAGCCGCTCGTGACCTTTGCTGATGGTGCTTCCTGCGTCAGCACCGGAATCAGAAAATGTGAATCCGTATTGGTGTGGGAAGTGGCTGCTGAGAGATGCATTAGCGCACACTTGGTTACGCAGCGAGCCGTCCCTTCCATGTAAGCCGACGTCTACCGGACTAATACATGCGTGTAAAAGAATAACGTTCTAGGAGTTTGCGTTCCATCTTCCATTGTCGACTGGGACGTGATTGAGACACAAGAAGCTGAGGAATGAACAACAATGGCTTACGCTCGACTCTCTGATCATTCTCCGATGGAAGCTCCTGATGAGAAAGACGATTTGTCCATATGGCCACCACGTCACTTGTCTCGCCTCTTTTCCTACAAAACCCTGTTCGGTGCTTCTCTTGCTCTCTGGATAGTAACGTCGGCCACCTTTGGCTGGGTGCTCGCACATCGCCCCTCTGGATATGGTAACCATGCGGCGACTTTAATGCCATTTCCCCCAGGTATGACACATGTCGAGAGGCACCTTGTGTTAGTTATGTTGACGGAGATGTCCAGTGCCATCGCGGGTCGTCGCGTTCGAGCCAAACTCGAAGTTCCATTACACCGCCAAAGATGCCGGAGGGCCTGCTTGGTCGGCCCTGATGCCCAGTGATGCTCCCGAGGGGTAGGGTTGAGAGAATGAAGCTGATTCCTAGTTTTAGATGACGGCGGCATCCTCTCCGTTGCAGACCCGTCGAAGTACCAGTTACCCGCCAGCTATAAAGATATAAACAATTCCAACGCGGAGGTCTACTCGATGTCCATGTTCCACCAGCTACATTGCTTGGTGAGTATCGCCCATCGATCGATGGTGCGTTCGCTGATAGCGCAAGAACTCTATTCGGATGCAGCTCGGAATGCTAGAAGGCTTCATCAACAATACTGCTGCAGACGTGCATCGGAGGAACGTTTTCGCCCCCGAGTCACATGTAAACCATTGTTTCGACTACCTTCGGCAGGTGAGATAGGCCACCTCTTGATGCACCATGGGAAACCTGCATTGCTGACACGAGCTTCAAGGCTATCATGTGCGCAGGCGATCTATCATTGGAACACTCTGTAGTTCCCAGTGAATTTGGTTTCAACGGCTGGGGCACGTCACATAAGTGCGCTGATTGGAGTGCGATGTGGGATATTGCGGTAGACCACCGGTATGATCAGAGTATCGCACAACAAGCCGGTAAGTAGATTTGTGGAAAGTGCGATGTTTCATGGAACGAACCTTATTTGGAGCAACAGAGGCTGCCAACTATCAATAGTCAACAATCAAGCACGTTGTCATGGCAGTACTTCTTGCAGTGACGGCTGGCGGTGTTGAAATTGCTCCATCTGCCCAGCACCTTTACACGTGGAGTGCAATTTGGATCTTCGGTAGCCATAAGCTCCGGAGCATGGAGTCGCGGTATTGAGAGTAATTTTGCACATTGGCAATGCTGAGAACAGACCTTTTCCGACTGCCACATTCATGGGACATGGCAGGGAGCGGATATGAACAGCAGGGATTGCTTCAGGAGTGCGGCCCAGTAAGGTGAGGCCATTGGTGTGCGCAAGCGTGCCATCAACAGCCCCTTGTGAAACACGCCAGAGTAGCCAGAGTGGCCAGAGTAGCCCAGTTGGTATCGCGAAGCGGTCGTCCCGATGGTTACGAGACCACCGGGCAACGGTTATTGCGCTGGGAACAAGCCGAGCGCTCTCGGACATTACTAGTGTTGACGCCAACAAAGTCTGCTGCCAGTGGATTCATCGGCATATTCGTGGCAGTCGTTGAGCGGCGGATGGAAAAAGTGAGGAGGCGAAAAGTGCAGAGTCGCACGCTCAAAGTCGTGTGGCTGGGGCAATAAAAATAGAAGGAACCATACTGCTTTCGTCCCCCCACCGGCCCAGCCGAATGACTTGTGCCCACAACGCCAGCCCTTTGACAGCCACGCCGTCTCCGTAGACCGACCGACACTACGCCTGGAGTCGTGCGACTGGCTCGGTGGGCCCAGGGGCATTGTAGGGCTGGACTGTTGATGGCTGGGATGCGCGTTGTTTGCGGCCGGTGTACGTACGCTTGTGGGTACGGACTTTGTAATGGCTAGAAGGTACTGGTAGGAGGCGTGTAATCTTGAGCGGAGGCTCAAAGGATATAAGTAAACACGGACGCGCGCTACTCGACCTGACAGTCATCCACCACCTCATCAAGTCTATTGCCAATTCCAAAGTTCAACCACCACTCCATACATCCTCAACAAACCTTCCTTCGACACGTTACAAACCAAGGTCAAGATGCAGTTCTCCGTCATCTCCATCATCGCTGTGCTCGCCGCTACCTCTTCAGCTACCTACACTTCCACCAACGGCACAACTACATCGGCTCCTTACCCAAGTGGCACTGGCGCTGTCCCGCGGCCGACTGGTTCAACACTCCCCTTCACTGGCGGAGCTTCGCACATGGCTAGCTCAGCTCTCGGACTCGTCGTTGCTGGTGGTGTTGCTCTGGTACGTTTTTGGTCACCTTGATTCCATGTCTAGTCTCTCACTAACGCTGGTTTAGATGCTCTAAGCATTGGCAAGCATGCCTTTTAAACTTATCTTCTTCGACCACATGGTTTTACTTTGGGATTCGAATTTGGTGCATCATCGGTGTACGGCGTTAATGTGGTAATTGGGACATGTCCGGATGAGGCGATGAGAATTGCTGGCGTATTAGGGCATTTGCGCATAGAAAGATTAGACGCATACCCAGACTAGACGTTTGTGTCGCGATATAGCCAGGCTTTGGTTTGGAATCGGTCATCAATTAGTATACAACTACCCGATAGTTGAGACAGCCTGCGGGTTTGTCGAGTGAGATGTACAAAAATAATGGAACAACGTATCTTGAATTTGCAGTAGTACATGATGCGTGCACGTGCAAGTGATGGGTGTATGAACTCTTAGACTTCCTATTCGGGATGGCGCCATGACGTGCAACACGCGACGCGACTTGCCGCGACCTGTAACTTTTCTGCCGCTCAACCAACTCGTGCTACTACACAACCACAGCCATGGTGAGAGCGAATTCTGCAGACAACCTGCTCGAGGGAGAGCCTTTGTAAGACTGCATGTTCGTCTAATATACAAATTCTAACAGCAACAGTGAGGATGCACCGCCCGCGGCGTCTCGAGATGCATCTGCATACAGCCCACTACACCAGTTCCTACTGCCACCAGCCACGGAAAGGCAATATACACAGCAATTCGCCGACATGTACTTTCTGCGATTGATGCAATTGAAGAAGACTGTGAAGCAACTGGCAGAAGAAGCGTGGCGTGGCTTCGAGGTACGCAAGACCACACTGTTAGGATACACAAACTTGCAGTGCAGTCAGAGGCTATGCTAACACTGAGCAAGCTAGATGATAAAAAAGCAAGCTTCGTCGAGCGAGTGCTGGATGTGCGGCGGGGCGAATTGTGCTGGGTGGTGGGGACAGTATACATGGAGATGGCAGGGAAACCCAACGTCCTCGACGACATTGAGAAAGACGTATAACCGCCCCTCACTCTCGATGATACCTGTCAAGTCTTCTAACATTGCGCAGAATTGGATAGCCGATCCTCCACATCGCGATACCTACGTTTCTGCGTCTGGCGGTGACGAGATGATGCTCGAAGACGAGTCCGGCCGTCTTCGCGTTTCGGGCGAGCCACTCCAAGGCCGCGTCGTCACTGGGTGCATACTAGCAGCATTAGGAACTGAACAGGATGACGGCAGTTTTCTGGTCATTGCAATCCAGTACGCAGATCTGCCGAGGCAACCACCGCGGTGGGAGCGCGACGACATTGCGCTATCCAAGCAGAAGAAGGAAATACCCAAACGCGAACGTGCTGGAAAGGTGGCAATCGTGTCGGGATTGGAGCTCACGGGTGCAGACGATGATGCAATCTCACTGGATCTGCTGGTGGAATACTTGACAGGCGAAGCTGCAGACCCAACTACGCAGGCCCTTACTTCGCAAATAACACGTTTACTAATAGCAGGAGGCTCGCTTCAACACGGGTCGCCTATCTTGTCCGTGAAGACTTTGCCGCAAAGAAAGCCGCGGCCAGACACTATGGCTACGACGCCTCTTCGTACAATTCAGCGCCCACCGAACGCCTCGACGACTTCCTCAGCGATATCCTCCCCACGCTGCCTATCACTATGCTTCCAGGCACCAACGACCCCTCCAATGTTGCGTTACCTCAGCAGCCCCTACATCCCGCCCTGTTTCCCAAGACAAGGCTCTATGCTGAGCCACCAATTGAAAGCAATGAAAGCCTCAACGGCTTCGACGCCGTAACAAACCCCTGGACAGGCGACATTGATGGATACCGTGTGCTAGGAACAGGTGGACAGACAGTCAGTGACCTACTCAAATACCTCAAAGGTGTCACTCCTGTTGAGGCCATGGAAAAGATGCTGCGTTGGCGATGTGTAGCGCCCACAGCTCCAGATACACTATGGTGCTACCCCTTCCAAGATGGCGATCCCCTTATGATGACAGAGTGCCCACACATATACATTGCAGGCTGTCAAAGGAAGTTTGAGGCCAAGACCATCACGGGTCCAGCTGGACAAAAGGTGTTGCTGGTCAGTGTGCCCAAGTTCAGCACTTCAGGAAAGATTGTGCTTGTAGACATGGAAAGCTGGGATGTAGAGGTGGTTCAGGTGAGGGCCAAGGGGGATATGAAGTTGAAGCAAGAGAAGAAGAGGAGGAAGAACAAGAAAGAGAATGGGCATGTGAAGATGGAGGGGGGTCCAAAGTTGAAGCAAGAAAAGAACGAAGATGGAGATGCAAAGGTCAATGAGAACACAAAACTGAAACAGGAGCAGGAGCAGGAGCAAGAAAAGGACGGAGATATTAACATGGAGGAGTAGGTACTGGTGGTGGCGGCTGCGTGATACCCGATATATCTAGAATGCGGCTGTTGCTAGCACGTCTACCGTGGCAAAATGGTCTTGATACAAACCAGCATCAGAACAATAGTTGGACAGCCTGGCCGAACGTCATGATCAAAATCTTGAGGTGCACTTTTCTTCACGTTGCTCGTTTCAGGTGCTACGGGTACAGGTACAGTTAGGGCAGCCAGTGGAGCGGAGGGTCGGGTATGACGAGGCCTAAGCCGAGCTAAGCTAGCCCGGTAAAGCCCGAGAAGGGGGAGCGGCCGCCACCTGCATGCATGTTCCAAGCAGCTTGGGCGATGTCATCGGAAACGCTTAGCTCTTTGCCAGCCGTGTTTATTTCATCTCCTTCAGAGTACCAGCATCAGCCGTAGCCATAACGCCCCCGTCGCAAAATGCGGCTTGCAAGCGTGCCAACTAATTCGCTCATCTATCGTCATGTCAACCGTGTGACGCACGTAGACGCGTCCTCTTAATGCAGCCCATATGTGTGCTGGCCACTCGAATAATGTAACTAATCATGACTGTGCATGACATGGCAAATCATCCTTGAACATCTGTGCCAGGTTACGCCACCAAGGACCGACTGCAATACCATTACAAGATTGTGTACGCAAAGTGGTATCTAGACTCGAAAAACAACAAAAGCACCAAATCTACACCATGTAAACGCCATGATCAGTGTACACGGCCATTTTTCATCCATCCTAGTAGTACATTCTTACGCGTCAAGTGAAACAATGAAATCCATCGAGACCTTCAGGCCTTGAAATTGGCAGTGGTCCATTCCCGGTACTCTTTCTTGAGTTCGCGTTGGACCCAGGGGATGGTGAGGGCTGTCCAGACACCAGCCCAGAGAAATGGGAGGACCCATCCGACCTGTGTGAAATTAGCTTTGGAATAGCATGTCCGGAAATTGCATGTGTACGTACAACGTAGGCAGCGTCCCGCTGGATGGTGAAGATGATGGCTGTGCAAACTACGGAACAAACGACGGCGCCAATGGCCCAAAAGAGTGTCAGGCGGTGCAGCATTACACGGAACGTCTTGCTAGCCTGATAGCGGAGGTTCAATCGCTGGCGGAACTCGGTGCCGCCTGAGCCGTCAACGGCGCAAATGTCCTCGATGTAGGCGTAGATGCCAGGACGAAGAGGTGCACCCTGGGGTAGCGAAGAGATGCGACATGGTGCAGGCATGTTCATAATGCGCATGACATCTACAATGAGGAGTTCCACACCGATAGCAAACAACATGGTCGGTGCCGGCATAGCCAGGACACGGATAGGGGGGTCATGGGGACATGTACCGCTGCAGAATGTTAGCTGAGCTTGTTGGGAATCGAGAGGGAACATACGCAATGAGTTCAATCATGACAAAGAACCAGCCGACGGATAGATTCCAGTGGAACCAGTCGAGGTACCATCTTTGTGCACCAATGACCCTGCAGCTGGAGTTTTTCTTCCACAGCCTGTGGAAACGGATAAAGTACTCGACGATGGACACTGTTCCGAGCAGAGCAGTGCTGATACTGAAGACGGCGTTTGCGGATAATTGGTCGCGAGTCAGGCCATACCACATGCCAAAGTAGAGGCCAATGGGCATGAATACACAGTCGATGATAATGAGGCACCAGAAGTAGATGATGGACTTCTTGCGGGTGCGCAACGAGTACTTGAGCGGCGGCGGGCGAGTGAAGTCGGGATCGTCATATGTGACTTGTGTGTGTGGAAAGATGGCATTTGGATTTGGTGATGGGGCGCGACTTGGTTGTGCGCTCGGGTTCAGACTGGCTCCGTTGGTGACGGGCGTGGTGCTGCGCGGCTGTCTCTCGTCGTCAACGGCGCCGTCGACATGGAAGCCTGGTACTGGCATGGTGCTTGCCTGTCCGGCCATGGCGTGGTGTGAAGCATCAGTGCTGGGGCTTGGCCTCAAAGGCTCTGTCGACGTTTGCTGCGTCGCCATTGTGCGGCAGTGTGTAAGGCGCAAGTGATTGCCCAAGAGAATATAGCGGGAGCGGCAGAAACAAGAAGTGCTAGTTGTGTCTTATTCGGAAGGCAGCGGAAGCGGTCGTGTCTTGTGTCTTGTGAAGAAGGCTGGACCTTCGGGAGTGGGAAAACATGGAGCCAGGTCGATGGTCTCGTTGAGCGTCCGCCCATGATGTAATCGCTCGCGGGCGTCGCGCTTTCCTTGCACCGCTCTTGGCGCATGTCTTGGTTCCCTCGGCACTGACGCTACCGTACCGGCCGGTACACTCTGCACCCACCTGATCGCCCCCAGCAAGACCCACACCTTTCCGTCCTGTGACCTCACCACCAAGCCCTCCGCCCGTCTTTGCGGTCCACACCCACATACCGCCCTTTGCATACTGGCCATGTAAAGGAGCAAGACTCTCATGGGCTTCATACGCAGCCTTTTTGTATATTGTTGTGTGCTCACCGCAGCCCTTGTTGGCGGTCACGGGGGCGATGCGATACAGCAGCCACTGCTCCGCGGAGCGAACAAGGCCAATGACACGCTAATCACCCAGAAGCTCTTCTGGGAGCTGGAAGAACTCGCGCGCATAGTCGACATTGCGTACTGCGTAGGCACCGCTGGTCTGGGAATCCAGAAGCCCTTCAAGTGCGCCAGCCGGTGCAGCGACCGCGACTTTGAAACATTCGAGTTGGTAACGGTGAGTGGCCGCATTCAGCAACGCACTCATGCCATACATGTGCGACGTCCTCTGCTAACACGCCCACCCAGGCATGGAACACTGGTCCTTTCCTGTCTGACTCCTGCGGCTACATTGCCCTCTCGCACTCTCGTACCAATCCGCGCCTCATCCTCGCTTTCCGCGGCACCTACTCGGTTGCGAATACCATCGCCGACCTCTCCACGATACCGCAGCAATACGTGCCCTATCCCGGCGACGATGATGATGAAACTTCGGAATTCATAGCACCCAGAGTCGACCCTTCCGGCCAAGACCCGCCGCCCGCTGAGCCGCCCAAGTGCGAGAACTGCACTGTACACACTGGCTTCTACTCGTCGTGGCTCAACACACGGAAGGTTGTCCTTCCGCATGTGTCCAAGGCTCTGCAGAGATACCCCAACTACAAGCTGGTCTTGGTGGGACATTCGCTGGGCGGCGCTGTTGCCACTCTGGCTGGGCTAGACTTCAAGGCACGCGGATGGGACCCGCATGTCACGACGTTTGGGGAACCAAGGCTTGGAAACAAAGAGTTCAACACCTACGTGGATGATCGTTTCGAATTAACGTCGAACCACGAGAATAACAAGATGCACCGCGTTACCCACGTAGGCGACCCTGTGCCTTTGTTGCCCCTGTCTGAATGGGGCTTCAGCATGCACAGTGAGGAAATCTTCATATCCGAGTCCAGTCTGCCTTTTTCTATTGCCGACGTACACTACTGTAATGGTGACGAAGATCCGCACTGTATTGCTGGCAGCGACGATGGCAAACCTGCTTGGGGTCTACCCACTCGCTTCAAGTTCTGGCAGCTCTTTTTCGCCCATCGCGACTATTTTTGGCGACTGGGCCTATGCATGCCTGGTGGCGATCCTGGCGATTGGTACGGTAAGTATCCCGGACACAGAACAAGCGATGATGATAAATCTTCAGAAATAGATGAGTTGTAATCATGAATGTAACCTTGCCCTTTTGCCCTCGTAATTCGTACACGTTGACTGCTGTTCAAGTGCTACTGGATGATGAAACAAGAAACGCCAGGACCGACCTTACGCCGTCTCTACAGACTACCAGTTGAGAAAGAAATTTTGATTAAGCGCCATTCTGGCCGAGCAGTGTGCGTCGCTTTGCAACGGCGCCAGCAAGCTCCTCGAGCACCGCCTCTGTCGTCTCCCAGTCGATGCATGCATCCGTAATGGACATGCCGTACTCAAGTCCAGCCTTGCCTTCCTTGGGTACTTTCTGAGTGCCAGCCTTGATGTTGCTCTCAATCATGACACCCATGACAGCCGTCTCACCTCCAGCAATTTGCTCGGCCACGGCGTGTGCAACCTTGGGCTGGTTCATATGGTTCTTCTCCGAGTTGCCGTGGCTACAGTCGATCATCAAGCGCGAGTTCATACCCTTGGACTCGAGCTTCTCGCGTGCCTCCTTCACACTCTGAGCATCATAGTTGGTGCCCTTCTTGCCGCCGCGCAGGATAACAAAGCAGTCATCGTTACCAATGGTGCCGACAATGGCGACAACACCAGGTTTTGTGACGGAGAGGAAGTGGTGAGGGTGCTTGGCCGAGCCGATGGCGTCAACAGCTACATCGAGCGTACCGTCTGTGCCGTTCTTGAAGCCGACGGGAAAGGACAAGCCCGAGGCAAGCTCGCGGTGCAGCTGTGACTCGGTGGTCCTGGCGCCAATTGCACCCACGCTGAACATGTCGGCCAGGAACTGGGGTGAAATTGTATCTAGCATCTCGCTCGCTAGCGGCATGCCCTTCTCAGTCAAATCGACAAAGAGCTGCCTTGAGATGCGTAGGCCCTTGTTGATCTTAAAGCTGTTGTCGATATCCGGGTCGTTGATCAGGCCCTTCCAACCAACAGTTGTACGCGGCTTCTCCAAGTACGAGCGCATGACGATGAGTAGGTCATCCTGGTACTTCTCCTTGAGCTTCATCAACCGGTCGCAGTATTCGAGCGCGGCGGGAGGGTCGTGGATGGAGCACGGGCCAATGACGACGAGTAACCGCTTCTGTGCATCTTTGCCCTGAACGATATCGACCGCTTCATTACGGCCTTTGAGCACCGTGTCCCTCGATTTGGCCGTCTGTGGAATCTCGCTCTGAAGAAGGTCTGGTGGCGTCAAAGGATTGTATCCCTTGATGCGCCAGTCTTCAGAATTGGCAGGGTCACCGACGGCAGGGTTCGCAATGTGGAACTATGGCAGGTGTTGGTTGGGCAGAGAGAGAGAGAGAGAGAGAGAGAGATATAGAGAGAGAGATAGATAGAGAGGGAGCAATTGGTGACTGTGGCTCGCTCGTGGTTTTGTACTTACAGACATGTCTGTGGGCTAGTCTGCTTCAATAGACTGCGTGGAGCAATAGTATGTGTCTCTTAACAAAAAGCAGACTTGTAACCTTCTAAGCAAGAAACTGTGAGCTGACTTGGACTATTTGCACAGAAGGTCTGGCCTATTTATGAGTCGAATCGAGTAGTTGGTTTTGACCGCAGCGGAGCCGGACTTACTCCCATTGGTCTATGGGCGGGGTACTCGCGCTGATTTTACTCAAGTGGCGGGGTCGCCAGCTTGTACTGGCCGTCTCAATAAACTCCATCCCACTATCTCGACTATACGCATGCTGTTTCCGAATACCGTACGATTGCTTCAGGGGCCTCCCTCTAGACACTTCCCGAAGCATGCATAAAAAAACAGGCAGAGTTTCCTAGGTGTGCTGACAATGGGCTTCATGGTTATTGTGAGCGCAATGAGTCGGGAGAGCTCAGCGGTATCCCATGTAGTAATCCTCTAACTACCCGGCCGACCCGAATAGATTTTCAAATATCCTAAAGAGTGTACTTTGATTGTGTAAACAACCCCCCCCCCCGTTGCTCGACCCCTCGCCAGGCGTTAGCAAGTGTGCCGTCATTGCTGCTCCACCAGTTCAACCCTCTACGTCACAAGTATGGCAGAAGAAATAAGAAGCTGTTGCGCGACGCCGCACCCACTCACATCTTCAAGCATCCACACCTCCCCGAATTCTTGACCGCTTGATCAGTTTCCACCCACTCAGTCCATCTTCCAAGATCAACTACTTCCACAATGGGCGCGATCGACTACTCCACGCTCGCATCTGTTCCTATCAGCTTTGCGACATGCTCCCTTGGCAGCCCGTCAAATCCTCCGCCCCTACTTGACCGTCTACAAGCCATATCCGCTGCAGGCTTTTCCGCCGTTGAGCTCTCATTTCCTGACATACTCTCGTACGGCCAGACATTACTTGGCCATGAAGTGGAGCCCTCAAACTACGATGACCTCTGCAAAGTGGCGACTGAAATTAGGAAAGAGTGCGATAAGAGGAAGCTTGGCATTATGATGCTGCAGCCCTTTTCCAACTATGAGGGCTGGCCCGAGGGTTCCGACGGGCGCAAGGATGCTATGGAACGGGCCCGCGGCTGGATCCGCATCATGCAGGCATGTGGCACCGATATGCTGCAGGTTGGCTCGACCGACTCACCACTCGACAAACTCGACAAGAGCAAGATGGTTCCAGATCTGCAACTTCTGTGCGATATGCTAGGGGACCACGGCTTCCGACTGGCTTATGAGAATTGGTGCTGGTCAACGCATGCTCCAAACTGGAAGCATGTATGGAACATTGTTCAGCAGGTTGACCGCCCCAATATTGGTCTCTGTCTCGATACTTTTCAGACAGCAGGCGGGGAGTGGGGCGACCCCAGGACTGCCTCTGGTTTGCGCGAAGACGTATCAAAGGATGAGTTGGACACGCGGTTCCAGAAGAGTCTCGAAGAGCTCAGCACTACTATTCCAAAGGATAAGATCTATCTCCTCCAAATCAGTGACGCGTACAAGGTGCCTCAGCCCTTTGGTGTCGAACGCGACGATGCAGGATTACTGCCTCGCGGAAGGTGGAGTCACGACTTTAGACCTCTACCTTATAATGGTGGATATCTACCTGTTGTTGATGTTGCAAGGGCAGTGCTCAAGACTGGATTCAGAGGCTGGTTCAGCTACGAGGTGTTCGACGGTGGTGCAGACGGCAAGGCCACGGATGTGGATATTGTAGCCTACGCGCGCGCTGCGAGGAACGTACAAAACAGGCTACTTGCTGAGTGTGCCGGTCAACAAGTGTCGGAGGTATTGGCTGCACGGTAAATAGCTCCATGCATTGCAAGTAAAAGTATTTTAAATGTACAATAAAACAGAAATGAAACAGAAAGAAAGAAAGCCAACAAGAACATACATAGAGATCATTTCCCGGCGCGGTATAGTTTCCGCAACTGCTTCGAGCCCAGACACTTGATCAACTGACGTTAGTGACACACTGTCACTCTACTTACCGCAAAATAGATCCCCACAGCCAACTACCCCCGACTCAGAAGTCTATTCCGCAGCCTTCTTCGCTGTTGAAGCAGGATTTTGTCTCTTTGTCTGCGTCACCACCGTGGTCTTGGGTGGGCCGCAATGAATGTTCGGGTACGGGTACGGACAGCGAGGATCCGCCGACTGGATACTTGTATACACTGTGACATTAGAACCCTGCAATGAATGTGTAGACGATGCTGGTTTATGACCAATTCTTGGGATGGTTGTATGAATAGTGGTAGTGGAGGTTGTTGTGCTGTCATGACTCTTACCTTTGCTGGGCAGTATGGAGTTTGGCTTGTCGCTTGGAGTTGCTGAGCTGGATAAGCCAGAGTCATGTGTTTGGAGCGGATCGGGAGCCCTACCATGTAAAGAAGGTGTGATTGGCACAACGACGATTGCCGTAGACGAGGGCTGGGGCGTAGGGGTTAGTGCAGGATTCACACTAGATGGTCTGTGTGAGGTGGAACATGCCTTTGGAGATGATGGTTGCGCAGAGGACGTGTCTGCGGCTGCTTGAGTCTTTGTGATGAAAGACGAATGCGGAGGAACATGGTGAAAACTGTGATAGTACGACAAGAACGGCAACAAAGCACCTGGGGCCGGGTGACGAGAGGTTGAGCCTGGCACTGGCAAAACAGCGCTCGGCGTCATGGTTGTTGTTGGAAGTGAAGACGCCAAGGTCTTGGGTGGTGTGACGGTACTAGAAAGAGTCGGCCACTGCCAAACGCTATGTAAGGTAGGCGCGGAAGACCTGGCAGAAGGCGCAGATACAAGTGGCGGGGCTAGCATGGTAGTGTTTCCGACCCTCTGCAACCAAGTACTTGTAACTGGAAGACATGAAACTCGACTGGATATAGAAGCCAGTACTGGACTTGTTACGATTGGTGATTGGGGCCCAGAGACAGGGAGAGCTGTTGGAATCGTTACGTCTGCGTTGCTGAGCACTTGTAGAAAAGAGGACAACGCTTGTGCTGGTGTCTCGCCGACCGGAAAAGGAGGGATCAAAGCGTATGCTGACTGGATAGCCAGCAGGACTGTGGTAGCTGTGAAGCGCATGTTGATACTGATGACAGGACAGATGGATGTTCAAGTGATAAATCTTAACAGTTATCTTGAATGGTAGTGGAATTCGATATGAGTATGCAACGATCATCTAGGAAAGATTTTGGTACCTTAGCTAAGGGATATATCTGTCCGTAGTTTTGCATACTCAGTCGCTTTGGTGTGTAAATAAAGGATATTACCAAGAAAGCACTTGCATATTCTGAGGCATTTGTCAAAGAGATCATCCACACCTCTTTGTATCTGAAGCAAAACGGCGCCGAACAAAGGGTCCCGCAAGACAACTACAAGGCCCTCATTTTGCAGCTTAGATGAGACGTCATGGCAGCTATACAACTATATGACCAACTTAGCTAGCGTACATGCAGCAAAAAAACGTACAGGGGAGGAGAATACCGCGAGTTTCCCACTCAGTATACCATTTTCCACGGCTGCATTAGGAATATACATTGAGTCGTGTTGAATTTGAGCGGCAGAAATGACGCAACGTATACGCCAGATAACCGTATAGCACTGCAGTACAAGAGATTTAGTCGCGTAGTTTCAACTCGCACTTGTGGTGACACGCTGTATGTTTCTCTGGAATTTGTGCATATCTACAATTCTTCGCTTTTACACAAAGTCATCTCTTGACGTGAGTGTGGTAGTAACTTTGATATCCTTCTTTTCTTTAGATTCCGGCTCGGCGTTCGCCGTGTTCTCTGCAATGTATCTCTGCTCGGTGGATTCTCTCAATATCATCTCCTCGCTCGCATTGTCGCTTCCCATAGCAACTGTGGTCTGCAACAAACTCCCACCAGGGCCCATGTATATCTTCATGGTGTTGTGCGGGCTATCGGTTTCGCCGCGGCTGCTCTTCGACTTCGAGTATCCCTTGAGTGGGTATGAGTTCTTGGCAGACGAGTCGCCTTGGGAACCGTATACGGCGCGGACGTAAAGTGGACGAAGGACAGGAATGCAGGCGCAGATGATTGTGAGACAGACTTCGGAAGAAGACCATAGGAGCATGCTGGCGGTGTCGTACACATAGTTCTCCATTGAGGAGAGGGACTGCAGTTCGATGGTGCGGACGATGGAGCATGCGCCCGCGACAACGCCCAGCGAAAGACCACATGCGATGGTGATTTTCTCCTTGCGCTTCATGTTGAGCCCCATAATGACATGCCAAGCTAATAGGGGTAAGCACTATCAGAGTAAATCTTGGTACGGGGTTTACTTACGGAGGATAGCGAGAACGAAGTCCATGGCTGCGGACCACGCACCCATTGTCAGACCAACTTGGGTAAAGTTCAGCCAGCAGTAGCCACCCTTGATTGTCCGGTCCCAGAGAAATGCAGACGGTATGCATTGGGTGTACAGTAGAGTGGTGGTGATAGTACACAGTATAGCCGTGGTTACTATGCAGAACCAGAGGATGGCGACATGCCACCTCTTCATGACGATGCGCAGGAGAAAGATTGCGACGGAGCCTTTGGACGCAGCGATTCCCATGATACAGATACCTTGGCCGATGGCTTCCCACATGATGGACTTTGAGTAATCGAGTTCGAGGCGTACAATATCTGCTGTCTTTTTCCCAACGCCATGTGTGATACCAACGGAGATGCAGCCGACATAGCCTATGAAAGTGATCTGTGAACAGGTTAGAAGATGAGGGTGAGTGTGATTTGATTTGATTGAACGTACCAGATTGACTATCATCAGTACATCATCCCACCCGAAGTTCCTCACAATGTACTGTCGTGTGTACAGTCGTAGGGCCACGAAAACTGTGCCGATAGCCACCTGAAACCACATGACTCCATTGAGTATGTCGGCAAAGTCGGCTGGCTTACCCATCTTGACTGCGGCCGACCTAATGGTTCAGTTGGTGAAGATGGATGGGTGTGGGGGCCTCAATGTCTCTCGTCTCCACACTGTATTGGGTAAGGGACCAAGGCTAAAGGATGTTGCAAATGAATGTAAAAATGGCGTGTGGATGGGAATGTAGGGTATTTGACCATGACACCGACCGCATTGACACTGAAATAGAAGCAAGGATGGATGGATATCGAACAAAGCACTGCCCCCGAGTCAGATGGTATATGTACGTTCTTGTTGAAAACGTCAGACAATGGCAAACATTAGGAGCGGATTGCCATACTTCCGCATTCTGCTTTACGCAGATGCCCATATAGAAGAAGCAACAGGATGCCTGTCGGGGCTCAAGCAGATCTGAACCCCACAAACCCATCTAGACGATGGAGGTGTGCCAACTTTGGGGATGAGACGAATCAGCTTGCATCCCTGGTTCTCATTCAGGGCATGTCGATGATACTTTTTCGCGCACTTTGCCTTGCAGGACCAAGGTGACGCTGGAGGCATGATCCCCCCCAAAAACAAAAGCACTGCTAGTTAATAGCGATAGGGAGGATCTCGTCTCGCATTTGCCCCCACTTTGCCAAACGAACGGACATGAGAGGAGGCAGACACGAGAACAGAGCGAGCCCTAGCGTCGGAGGAGCACCTTTTTTTCCCTGGCGATGACGCTCGCCCTAACTGCTGTGTTGTGACCAAACGGGTACACGTGCATATCAAGCTTGGAAAATGCTCCCTGCACAAGGGCCGCGCCGATATCTACCCCATTCGCGCCTTCCCCGTTTCCGTGCCGTTAGCTTGTTTTGCTTTTGCACCCCCGGTCTCGCACGAGATGCATATTTTAGCCCAACGAATGCGCATATCATGAATGCGCCCGCTCTCGTTCATTCGCCGTTTTCACACCTGTCATCGGTGAAGCAAGCCTCTGCATGGCAAAATCAAGAAACGCCTGCTTCGGCGTGTGATCGTGCCGTGCCTCAACAACCCCCCTATGTGCCCATGCGTTCCTTCGCGCCCGTCGGTTACGTTGATGATGATACAAGCAGCCAATCCATTGGCGGGAATGGAAGCGTGCCGCTGTCGGCGATTATCTGACTCGTGAGTAGATGGGCTGGTGTTTTGAGAGTGTGAAAGCTCGCAGCACATCTGTTGTGATTGTGAAGGTTGAGACCCCCCACTCAGGCCGAGGCAAACGATCGACACGTGATGGACCATGCACTACCCGGACAGACTATCACAATTCTGAACATGCCTTTTTCCTTTCGCCTACTAATAATGAAATAAATAAACTTATTAGCAATCTTCTCTACATACCGTCGTACGAAGATGCGGTTGGCGTCAGGACAGACCCCGGGACGTTTGCACTACCCTTCCGCCACGGGCCGTTACCTACCGCCGTCACTTTACACCCCAGGTTCCCTTCCTTCTCAGGATACAACTTTGTTCTCTTCCTGTCGCAACCTGCTACTTAGCTTTTAGTCTGTACCAACAAGTACCCCCGTATTCTGTCGCTTCAGCGTTCGCTATGCCTCGTTAGGCGTCAAAAGCGAGCAAATAAAGTCTCCTTTAGAAACTGCATCTCCCGTTAATCTCAACGTAAGCAGTTCCTCATTGCGTATTGGCTAAATACCGCGCACGGTGGGTTCAGGGCCAAGTGTGCAGGGCCGTGTTCCGCTGAGTGCAAGCGAGCCTCGGCGGCTCATTGTATCTGACGGCTTCCTTGCTCTCGAGGTGGAACCAGCCAGCAGCGGCGGATGTGGAAATGAGGGGCTATCACGGCTCTCATGGCTGTTCCCAGCTGGCCCATCCCAGTCGACGTACATGACGCCCTGAGCCACCACCAACATCATCCTGCCGGCATACTGGCCCACAACCCGCTATTCGTCCGCAGGGTTCCAGCCAACACGGAAACAGCTTCTCTCCACGCTCAGGCTACCGTATTTATCTTCTGTTATTCCTGCTTCATGGGGAATATGACATGCCCTTGCTACCCACCCCTGTGCCTAGCGTGTCGCGTAGAAGAAATAAGTAGCTTCCCCGGCATCCCTCGACGGCCAGGTATCCAATCAACATGCATATGATGGTGACGGTAGCGTGGCGGGAAAAAGCACTTCTTCGACCGTGATCCAAGGCAAGGAGATCAACTCAGATCACTAGCGTACCACTATCGTTCTAGCAGTACACACCCCGTCTTGAGCCATGTGAGGGTGTAGTGTTGCGCCCCCATATTCGGGCCGTCACTTGTTCGCTTCCCTTCCAACTCTGCTCCCTCAATCTCTTCTTGGATCCCCCTACAGGCAAACCACAAGGTCGGTACAATGGCACTGATGTGGCTGCTCGTCAAGGCAGTTGGTCTGGGAGCCCTCTTCATTATATCTCAATACGTTCTAGCCTATTTACAGTCACCGCTCAAGAAGATCCCTGGGCCGTTCCTAGCCAAGTTTTCCGACATATGGCGTTTCTTAAACCACTATGGGCGAACCCACATTGAAACACAGAGGAAGCTCCATGAGCAGCATGGTGACATTGTCCGCCTTGGCCCCAACACCGTGAGTGTTGCAGATGAGAGTCTGATCAAGACCATCTACAACACGCGCGGGACATTCTTGAAGGTAAGTCCCGAATACTTGGGTCGTGCTGCTCGAGAATCGAAGTGATGGACGCTGACTTGGACTAGAGTGACTACTACGTAAGGCATGAGCAATCATCTGCAGGAACAACACACTGACCTCCGCTCGGACTATCAATGATGCCCTCCAGGATGGGCACATTATCCAGAACATCTTCAGCACCCGAAGTAATGAATTTCACTCCAAGAGCGTCAGACCCGTCCAGAAGTTGTACAGTCTTCAAAATGCACTTCAAATCGAGAGTATCATGAATGACAACCTTTGTACGTTGTGCACTCAACTTGAAACTCGGTTCGTAGAAGGAGCAAACAAGGGAAAGACCTGCGATATTGCAGACTGGATTTCGTTCTTCGCTTATGACTTTCTCGGCGATATGACGTGGAGTAAGCGTATTGGCTTCATGGAAAAGGGTGAAGATATTGGCGATATGTTCGTACATCGTAAATGTATGTTTTGTAATTCCGCTGACTTATGGACCCACTTCAAGGTTGGGTACAGCTGAGCGAGTGATGCGCTATTTCTCTGTGGTACGTGTCAGCCATTTTCTATACACCCTATGAGTTCCACAGCCACTTGAATGTGAAACACCTACTAAGCTCATACAGGTTGGCCAAATTCCCCGTCTTGACAAATGGCTTGGCAAGAATCCCAAATGGCCTCGCTCGCTGTACAAATTCGATGACTTCGCTGTTGCTGCCGGCTTCTCGGTTGAGCGCTTTATGGAGCGTATGCAGAACCCCGAACTTGGCAACGGCAAGAAGGACTTTCTCAACGGCTTCCTCGAGGCCAAGAAGAAATTTCCCGAGCTCGTTACTGATAACGAAGTTATTGGATACATGATCATCAACGTAAGTAACCTGCTCTCTACCACAGGACAAGCTTTGTTTCCAGTCCAACGCACCAGTACTGAAAGTTGTGCCATGTAGGTTCTTGGTGGCGCAGATACACTTGCAATTGTGATCAAAGCCATATTCTATCACATCCTCAAAAGCCCCGCTGCCAAAGCGCGCCTCGTTCAGGAGCTCTTTGCCGCACGTCTGTCCTACCCAGCGCCCTACAAGGCCATTGAACAACTTCCGTACCTTGATGCTTGTATCAAAGAGGGGCTACGTATGCATCCAGTGGTTGGTCATATTCTCGAACGTGTCGTACCTACCACTGGCCTCACCCTGCCCAATGGAACAACTCTACCGCCTGGCACAATCGTTGGCGTGAACCCATGGGTTATTCATTACAAAGAGAGCATCTTCGGAGCGCAGCCACACATGTTCCGCCCGGAACGCTGGATGCGTGACGAGAAAGAAGAGCAAGCTGTGTATGATGCTAGAATCAAGAACATGAAAGAAGCAGATATGGTGTTTGGCGGTGGTAACAGGATTTGCATTGGCAAGCCGTTGGCACTGGTAGAGGTATACAAAGTTGTTGCAACTTTATTTGCAAAGTACGAGGTACGTCTAATTCTAGCTGATAGTAGGTGATCGTTTCCAAGGAAATTGCTGCTAACTATCGAGCAGATTGAGCTCGAAGATCCAAACAAGGAGTGGGATCTACACAAGCAGTGGTTTGTATGGCCCCATGATATCAAGGTCAAGCTGAGTCCACTTGAGAGCGCCGTGTAGATATGTTGGAGCAAGCGTGGATCATCTGTCTGGTTCGAAAGGTTTGGGAGACATCGTCGGGGGCCATCTTCTGAGTACATGCAATCGTCGTTATAAAATTCATGACCTGTGTACAATGTTGTCATATCCAGGCCGTCTTGAAAATGTGCTAAATGAGTGTCGTTAGTAATGGCTGGGCTTGGATCTGCAGGCGAAATCCAAGATGCTGAGGTCATGTCATGTGTCATCAATCCCGCTAGCTGCTTCTGTCAAGAGCACGGTCTTTCTGCTCATGCTAGACTGACCGTCATTCGTGACATGCACGCTCGACTCATACACAGCCTCAAAACAAGTTCATGATCCCATTCAATAAGTAATGGTGAGACTATCAGGGCTTCAGAAAGACGTGCTATCGCTCTACCGACAATGCCTGCGAGCCGTGAGAGCCAAACCGAACGTATGCTATCAGTTCGCTCGCATGTGAGGCCTCTACTAACGAGCTGAAAGGACGCACAATCGCATTTTCGTGATTTCGCAAGGTGCGATTTCGCTCGCTGTACGATTCGTAGACGCGAAGACTGATGAAAATTGCTAGGGCTCAGTTTCACAAGCACAAAGATGTTGGGAAGAAGGACTTTGGAACAATCGAGTACCTACTCCGGAGGGGAAGGAATCAGTTAGAGTCATGGTCTGATCCAGGAATCCGGGATATTCACAGGTAGTGAGAGGAGTGCGTGGTGCGCAAGTTCCACGGAGGATGACGCGTATTGCCTTTGCAATTGAGACAGCAGTCGACTGCCACGCGGCATCAATGCATCTCCTAAAACGAACACGGCACAAGCTTCGCATTGATGCTATCGAATGGTATTGACAAGAAGTGCTCACAAGCTGCATCAATATCACTGGAATCTTCGGTGTTTGTGGTCACGTGATACGATCTGCATAGCGGAACTTTCCAGCGGATGCTCGTCGCTACTTGGAGAGGGACAATCCGGATGCTTGGTATGGGGTTTACCCCTCTCTACGGACTGGAAATTGTTAGTACCATGATGTGGTCTGATCGCATGCGTGTGTATGACGGCCAATACAATGGTCGAAAGCTCTAGAATTGACCCGAAAGGTCGCGCAACATCGTATGATGGTTTGACGCAAGAACACCATCACAACGTACGATGTTTCCAGAACCGCTCTACCAATGTATATATACCTCTCGAACCAGCTTCCATCAAAAGCATCAGAACAACAAAGAACATCAGATCTTCTATGCAATCACTTCGCACAACCATCTCACGCTTTCCACGACAACTCAACCGTATCGCGAAACCAACCGCTACTCGACACTTCACAACCACACCAGCAACAATGTCTCTCTTCCCACGATTCACTCAGGAGTTCGCTCCCATCTTCCGCCTGTTCGACGAATACGACCGCCAGGCCTTCCGCAACCTCGACCGCGAGTTCCAAAACGTCCGGTCCTTCACCCCCAAGTTCGACGTCAAGGAGACAAAGGAGAGCTATGAACTCCATGGAGAGCTCCCCGGTGTTCAGCAGAAGGATATCAACATTGAATGGACCGACAACAACACGTTGACTATTTCCGGTCGCCATGAGCACGTCCGTGAAGAAGGCCAGCGCCCACAGGGCTTCATCGAGAACGGCGAAAACTCGGACCAGAAGAAGATTGGTCACCAGCCTACCGTTGAGGATGATCCTTCCGAGTCCAACACCAAGGTCGCAAAGCAATCCGACAAGAAGGAGGTTTCCAAGCAGGATGAGTCTGGCAAGGCGAAGTACTGGGTCAGCGAGCGCTCCGTTGGAGAGTTCCACCGCTCTTTCGCCTTCCCTGCCCGTGTCGACCAGGACGCTGTCAAGGCCAGCTTGAAGGACGGTATCCTCAGCATTGTCGTCCCCAAGGCTCAGGCTCCTCAGACGCGTAAGATCAACATCGAGTAAGCAAGTTCGACTGATACGCTTGCTTAAGGGTTGTGTTGGAGGGGCTCAACCAAGACGACTCACAACTCACGACTCACGACTCACGACTTTCACTCCTTAGTATCAAGCGTGGCATTGGAACGGTGTTTATCGAGGTAATAATGGGCATTTGATTGGGTTTTTGGTAGCGTTATTGACTCTCCTTGAGATGTGCATCAGTCGTCGTGAGGGAAGGTGCTGTATCTAGTTTCAAATGCATCAGTCATGACAACAACGTGTTCCCTACCTCTTTCAATCCTTACTATTACACATAAGTATGAAAGCCGCCTTTATAATGTGACACCAATCTTGTTTGCAGTGAGGAACCTCAGATGCTAAAGTTATTACATCGAATGCTGTCCAGTGAGGGGAAAGGGCAGACGACGTTCGGCTGTTGCACTTCTGCAAGCCTCAGACTCATGAGCTGTTACAGACGTCTTGCATTACCGAAAAGTTTCACGTCAGCGTGGGTATAAAGGTAGTTATGCCAGTCGCTACCGCCCCTCGGTGAGGCCGGATGCTTCCTAGCGCGGGGTATGCTGTGCTGATTGGACGTCATCCCGCAGAAAAATTGAAGCCGCATACCGGACCCTCTTACTCAAATCTACTTACTCCAATTGCGATGTTACCAGAGGCTTGAACGTATACGAATCTACATGGTATGTATCTGGCCAGCAATTAGGTTTCCGAGAGCTCCACATCCACCGGACTCCCGCACGTGTAGGCGATTACCCCTCATTGAGTCACTTTCCAGGACGCGCCTCAATCTGCAAGGACAAGCTGTACACTCCGAAACGACACACGCTACCCACGCATCTGCTCCATTCTTGGCTGGCCAGCGCAAGTTTATCACTCTCCACAGCAGCACGCCATCGTCTGACTAAGGCTTCCAGCGTGGGACCTGTGTCTAGTCTGTTTGAAGAATAACTGGGCTCTATTCACGGACACAACACTCACGTTTGCATCGGTAGAAGGAGGCTTATTACTGCGCGCATATATAAGAAGCATGGATCTCGTCAATTCGTATGTGTCGATCGTTTCCTCCTCATTTCCTGTCCTTTTATATATCCAACACCATGGGCCACACAAATGGCATAAATGGCGCGAATAGTGTTCAGGAAATAGCGCAAAGAGCCCGTCAGGGTAGTAGAAGTCTCCCATTCTTGACTGACCTGCTGGGTAACAGTCTGAACGATCGCCTCCTTTTCGCGGTGCCTAAGAGTACGTTTCCCACAGCAGCATGGCTCAAGGCAAGATGCTAACGCTCGTCCCAGAGGGCCGCCTGCACCAAGCCTGTCTTGATCTTCTGCATGGCTCAGATATCCAGTTTCACCGTCACTCACGCCTTGATATTGCGCTCGTAAAGAACCTGCCACTCGCGCTCGTCTTCCTCCCGGCGGCTGATATCCCTACATTCGTAGGAGAGGGCCGCGTAGACTTGGGAATTACTGGACGCGACCAGGTAGCAGAGCACGAGTGCGTCACACCACCCACTGCCACGACCGGCGTAGACGAGGTCCTCGATCTCGGGTTTGGAAAATGCAGCTTGCAAGTGCAAGTTCCAGCAAAAGGCGATTTGATAAAACCAGAAGACTTGATCGGCAAGAACGTTGTTACTAGCTTTACCAACCTCACAGAGCAATACTACCGGAGATTAGAAGCAGAACAGACCGGGAACACAGATGGAAAAACCAATGGCGATGCGAAACTGAAGACGGTCATCAAGTACGTTGGCGGTAGTGTCGAAGCGGCGTGCGCGCTGGGCGTTGCAGATGGCATCGTTGATCTGGTTGAATCGGGAGAGACAATGCGCGCTGCAGGACTAAAGGCCATCTCTACAGTCGTCTCATCGAGTGCAATTCTTATCAAGTCAAAGCATCCATCAGATCCTAAGCTGGTAGAGCTCATCACAGCTAGGATCAAGGGCGTCATAAGTAAGTTATATCATCTGCTAGAAGCTGGGATCCAAAGCTAACATACCGCAGCTGCTCAAAAGTATGTATTATGCACATACAATATCGAGCGCTCAAAACTCGATACGGCGCGCAAGATCACTCCTGGGCGCCGCGCTCCCACAGTCAATGCTTTGGAAGAAGACGGTTGGGTGGCCGTCCAGGCTATGGTGCTGCGGAAAGACATTGCTATTGCCATGGACAAGTTGACGGAAGTTGGTGCCAGCGACTTGATTGTGACCAAAATCGAAAACTCGAGAACAGGGGACTAAAGTATAGGGTATGGAGAGGAGCTGGCCTATAGAAGGGAGGGGAGGAGAGTAATGGCATGTGACAAGAATTTAAGTTGATAAAAAGTTGAAATTACTTGGAACGGACCTAGAGGTACGGATGAGCAGACAGCACATGGTACATACAGAATCTATTACTCACTGCCATGTCATGGGACTTGGTTCCTCGAAAAATAAGTCTACAAGAGTGATGGTCCGGTGCCCGCTGTGATTGGGCAGCGACAAGTGGTACGAGACAATTTTTAGGATAGCGGAAGCGAGCCACGCGCAGTTGGCCGAGCCCAACCATTGTCCCGCGACGTAGGCATCCTTTTTAACATTTCCCTCACCCACACCATTCAGCCATAACATATCGCATAGCAACAGAGACAGTTGTTTCATAGCGTTCCCTATACACCGACTGCGACTTTACACTGCACCATGGCTCCTGGAAAGTGGGGTACGTCATATCCACTGCCACTGCGCGCGCTTTCAAGATGAATATCTGCATCGACTGGGACTGACGAGTGGGCAGACGATGAAGAAGAGGGCAGCACGCCTGCTACCTCTCCAACGATAGCGCCCATCTCGCGCCGCAGCAAATTCGACGACGAGGAAGAAGATGACGATGTGCGTCAGCTCAGCATGCCCCGCGCTTGCATAATTCCCACCCCGCCATGCACAAGCCGGCGATACTGACCATACAACCCACAGGTGCTAGAGTCATGGGACGCGGCCGAAGACTCTGAAGTAGAACGCGAAAAGGCGAAGAAGGCGGCCGAGGCCAAGGCGAAAGCAGAGGCCGAGGCAAAGGCAAACCACAAGTCAAAGGCGCAACGGATCGAGGAGCACAGACAGGCTGCTCTCCGCCGGCGGCAGATGGAAGACGACGGCGAGACGGACGAAGAGGAGACCGAGGCCGAACGTCGTGCACGCCTTCGCCAGCAGGAAGTCGACGGCTCGCGCGCCCAAGCCGAAGAACTCTTTGGCGACCTCAGCGTCAGCAACAAGCGCGCAGGCAAGGCCGTCACCATCACCGACGAGAGCGACCCGGGCAAGGCCATCGACCTCTCGTCGCTCGCAATCTTCAACCCAAACACCAAAGACCAGTTCACCAAGCTGCGCGAAACACTCACACCTCTGCTCGTGGCAAACTCCAAGAAGGGGCAATACTCGCTGTTCTTGCAGGAGTTTACAAAGCAGATTGCAAAGGAGCTGCCGAGTGAGCAGATTAAGAAGATTGCCTCTGGCTTGACGACGCTGAGCAATGAGAAGATGAAGGAGGAGAAGGCGGCGGAAAAGGGCGGCAAGAAGTCAAAGGCGGCAAAGACCAAGACGACGCTTAATGCGAGTAGGGACGTGGGTGTTCGTGCGGATACTAGAGCATATGACGATGAGGACTTTGGCGAGTAAGTACAAGCCCTGGTTGATTGAGGTAGAAAGAGGAAGAGCTAACTTGTGTGTGTGTGTGTAGTGATGACTTTATGTGAAGACTGATGGTATTCTTCTACTCTTCCTTTCAGCACCATGGCCCGAGGCGACCCCCCCGTATGGCATAACATGGTACCAGGCTTGGATCGCCAAGGGCTTCAATGTTGAGGTTGGCGCTAGATTGTGGTAGATGGGGTTATGCTTTGTGCAATCATCTTGCGTTGAGCTCTTCTTCATCATTTTACATTGGGGTTTTCCTAGGGGTCACAGCGGCATTAGTTAGTGGGTTTATCTATCGCGGAACATGGTCAATGGCATGGAGAAAGCAGCAAGACGGCCATGATGATGACGTAGAATAAGCACGAGTATTACTGTTTCTAACCTTCTTTTGTCTTTCGCCCAGCGTCCGCTTTCCCAATCTCTCAAGTACGCCTAACCGATCATTGAAAATTGCACAGGCAAGGAAGTCGAGACGCCCGACCAAGGTAATTACAACCACAACAGCCCTATAGATGGATTCGCTTGCAAAGAAAAACGACGATTTAAACGGGAAGTGGATGAAGGAGTTGAACAAAAGAGGTTGAATAGGAGAACAAACGAAGAAAGAAAGGGAAAGGTGTATAGAAAAAGAGAAGAGACGTAAATCATCGCTCTGGAACCTCCCACGGCCTCCAAAACTTCCACCCTTCTCTAACCTCCTTGACGGTACGGCGTCTATAAACTCGACACACCGACCAATCTCTCAATGCCCACGTTGCCCTCGGCCCTTGAGAAACTTTTCCTGGTCAATTTCCTCGCCGCCTTCCTCTTCGTTGCCATTGTGCAGCACAGCAGGCCAAAGGACACCCACGCCATCGCCCGCGAGCGTGGTTTCAAACTTTTCAAAGCCTTCCTGTTCCAGCTTGACTTCGAGCGAGTCGAGGATCTTGTATTTTAGTTTGGTGCCGTTTGAAATGACAGAAGAACCGCAATCGGCGTCGGCTTCGGCTTCGGACGATTCGTCCGACAATAGCTCGTCGTGTGAGTGGTCATTTGTAAGTGCCGGTGGCTGTGGTTTAAGAATGGTGATGGCGCATCCGCCACCGCCCGCGCCAGTGAGCTTCGTCCATCCAATCCCCGTGTGGTCAATGATTTCGCGAATGCGCTCTAGCTTTGGGTGCGAGACACCGAGCGAGACGAGCAGGCCGTGATTTATCGTGACAAGCTCGCCAAGGTGCTTGAGCGTTGCGGGCAAGGTGGCGTCAAAGTCTGGGGAAGTGAGGAGCTTATGTGCAGATTCGGTAACTAAGCCGATGGCGTTGAGTATACTTTCTGTGAGGGCGGGGTGGACCTTGCGCAGATTCGCGACTTTGGCGACTTCGGTGGCGGTGCTGCGCGACTGGCGTGTGTTGACCAGAAGGAGCGGCAGTTCGGGAAAGCTGTGGAGCGGTGCGACTAGAGGCGGCTTGTCGTAGTCTCTCCGTTGGAAGAGGACGGCCTTGCCACCTGAAGAGACTGTGTTGTCGACGCCTGAGGGATTTCCATGTATGCACATTTCCCCCACAAACGCCCAGCGGTTGATGCGCTCAATGTTGAGCTCGCATTCTTGTGGAGGCTGGTCCTGATGTGGGCCGCTCAGGGCGCGGATCTGCAGCAGCAGTGCAGTACTGATGCAGACAGAGATGCTGGCGCTGCTCCCCAGACCGGCGCCAATGGGGATGGTGGAGCGCAACGTGTACACGCACGGCGGTACCTTGCGCGAGGCAAGCGAGAGAAACAGATACAGGAAAGAGTAGGCCGAGGCGTGGTGGATCTTGCGTATGGATTCGGGGGCATTGGGCGACACCTCGTCGATGAAGGGCTTGATGGCGGCCATGAGGTCGGGGTCCAACTCGGTGACGAGGTCGTAGTAGTACTTCTTCTTTCCCGACTGGGTGAAGCTGTCCCATGGCAGCTGGTCAATGTCCCACGTGTGTTCCATCTGTATGTCGGGAAAGCGCAGCTGGACGGTTCGATTGGATTTGGAAAGAAACGAGACGTGGAGGTAGGAGCGAAGCGATATGGCAGCAGCAATGGCAGCCTACAGGACGTCAGTATGTGCCATGGCTTCTTCACGCGGGTGCTTCTTGCCTTTCCGTGGACCACGGCATGTTCGCCGTACACAATCACCTTGCCGGGCGCAGAGACCATGAAAGGAGGCATCATGGGCGACGACTGCTTCCTAAGCATGACAGGAGCACCGTTTTTGGACGACATTGTGGCAGGAGGCAGACTGGCAGCCAGCTGGGCGGGCATTGAGTCTATGGCGGTTTGTGCCGGGTGTGAAGACGAAGATGTAGTGAAGGGATGGAAGTTGGCTGCCGGGGGGAGGGGGATTGTCAGCCATGTTTATCAAGCATGCATCTCAGTTCGGCCTACATACCTGGCGCGTCGAGCGTGGTCCGGCGCATGCTGCTGTTGGCTGCCATGGCGGTGAATGATATGCCCAACTTGATCAAGTCACGGCGCCTCTCTGTGCATCAGACGTCAAAGGAGGCGCTGCACACTTGACGGCTAGGTATTGTCCAACCTTGGACGGTTTGGCGCGGTCATTACACAGTGACCCACGTCGGCCAACCCACTAGCGCGCTGCTCCACCATGCAGGAACTGCCAGGGGTAATCCGACTATCCTGGTTTTCTAGAAACGCCCTACGGGAGGCCACACATTATAAAACCCTTCGAGTCTGCTCGTCGGCTCGACTTGTCGCCCCCCAAATCCCGCCCTGTTTGGCCTGCCACATGTCCTTGGTCCGTCGTCATAACTTCTTTTGCATTCGTTCTAGTCATCTTGGACGCGCAATCCATGAACAATACAAAGCCCCACCCTTCCCTTGTGACGTATGGCCGCTTACTTACCTCCAACATCAGCACCGATGCTTCGGTGAGGACAAACATGTCTCGAATCACAGTTACATCTTCTCTTACATGCCACTAGCATCACTTCAATCATGGCAGGCCTCTTCTCCACACGGCCCTTCCACATCCGACTATCCGCGCCTACTTCCCCTCCCCAAGTGTGATACAGCCATAATATGTGCATGTTACGATATCCTCGCCAACCACCTGGTGTCTTGTAGGGCTGAATCTCTGCATCATCAACTGTCTTCACATTCGTCCTTTTGAAACTACCTCGATAACACATCTAGTTGGAGTGCCTGTGACAGCCGCAGAATAAGAAAACGCCTCGCTATGCACGTACAACCCAACCACCAACCTAAAGCCTATGACGGTGTTTTAATCATGAAAATCTGCCATCAAAGTTAGTGGGGGTTAAGATACGCTAGAGCCGATGAAGACGTACCTCTTTCATGGCTTGCGCATCCATAGTCGCGGCCTTTTTCTGACGAATCCACTTTGCCCTGACCGCATGCATGCCTCTTGGGTTGTATGCCAGCCCAGCAGGGACATGAGTTGACGTAGCAGCCACTGGAACCGTTGAGATTGTTGTTTGTGCATCCTCTTCTGTCTCGCTCTCCGAGCTGGACTCGTCCGAGTTGTCCTTTGACTTTGCGGCTTTCTTCGCCGCCTTCTTGAGCGCCTTCTTCGCCCGTTTCTCCTCCTTGCGTGCCTTCTTCTCTGCTTTCCGCCGTGCCTTGTCCGTGGCCGGTTCTGGGGCGGCAGCATCGTTGCTAGAGGCTTCCGAGTCCGACGAAGACGACCGCTTGGACTTTCGGGATTTCTCCTTCTTCTTGTCCTTCTTCGACTTTTTGTCCTTGGACTCGTCGCGCAGGTCGACGCTCTTCTTCTTGCGCTTCAGCTTCGGCTCGTCTTCCGTGCGCTCCTCGTGTTTCCTTTTCTTGCTCTTCTTGTCTACCCTACCGTCGTCGCTCTCCGGCTCCGACTTGATCTCCGTTTTGATTTCGACTTCCTTCTTGATATCCGACTTCTTCGTAATCTTATCGCCCACCAGGAAACCGCCACTAACAAAGTTCATCATGCCGTATTTCCGGTATACAAAAGCCCTCTTTTCAATCTCCTCTCGCCTCTCCTCTTCCTTCTTGACCTCGGCCTCCTTGCCATTCAGCCGTCCAAGAATGCTTTCTAACCCTGCCAACCCAAAGTTCTCCGCTCGCTCACTCCCTCGCTTTGCGCCCAAACCAAGGTTGTCGTCTTTGAGCAAGACTCGAATATGCGATTGCGATGCGGCCGTGTAATGAGCGGCGTGAGAGGCATCTTTTGCCCCCAAAGAGTCTCCGGGCTGCCACCCTTGCGAGCTTAGTATGCGATGCCCGAAACGCGAGGTATTGTTCGCCCAAGTCGTGTTTTGTGGGTCATTGGAAATCTTCGTTCGGCTGGTAGAGCGTTAGTATCGCTGTATAGGCGCAAAGAAAGACGGCGCCTCATACTTCTTGGGCGCTGCAAGACCCATTGTGGATGTCGGCCTAACTGAATAGTCTGATTGTTGCTGGATAGAAAGCGGGAGTCCGCAAACCAAGCCAAAAATTTGTGGATGCGCCCTAGCGCGGAATCTTGGCGCCCGTTCCAATGTCCATGTGGGGAAGGCCCGATGGTTTGATCATCAATCTTTGACCAAACCTTAGTAGCAGGCCACTTCAACTTTACACTCTCAAGACACAGACTCGATTAACCACACAGCTAACAATCGAAACTCTCATACAGTCAGCCGTCAGGTGGCCATTACCACGTAAAATGAGTAAATACACCTCACACTGCGCCAAGCCCGAGCATCTCGATAACTCCGAACATGTCAACGCTGCCGGGCCAGACCAAAATAAACCCCATGATGCACTAAAGCAACTCAAGGCCAAGATAGTCGAAGACGTATGTCACAGACTACCGTCTTCGCATCACCACCTGTGCCCTCTTTCCTCAACACTGACACTCGCAACCAGCAATGCAAACGCTACATCATCCAAAAGACAACCATAGGCAAAACCTACAACGTTTCCGTGTTCGACATGGAAGATTCCATCAATGCCCTCTTTGAAACTTCCGCCAGCTACGCAGCCCACCAAGTACAGCTCCAGCGTCTCCAGCAGCTCCTCGCACAGAAAACTAGCATCGAGGCGAGCATGGCGAAGCAGCTGGCGAGCTTGAGGGCTACGTACAATGCTCATTCTCGTGATCTGGACATGGTTGTACAGCGCTATATGAGGGAAATGAAGTGAATGGGACTGCTTACTCGAGAGGTGACAGCCTCATCAACGGATTTAGTCATATACACATCCACACACTAATCCTACACTGAAGTCTACCGGCCCGCGAACAGCATTCAACCTACCATGGGAGGGCTCTATAAATAAGCATCCTTTTGGTTTTCAAGCAATTACCCCGATGAGTGTATTGAACAAACGTTCTTCATTCGAGATTAAAATAGTATCAATTCATTCCAGGTATCATAAAGTAAATATCACGCCAAGCCGCTGTCATATAGCCATGTGCCATACAGCGAGGATACCCCAATCCATGCTTATGCAAAGTGTGAAAGACCCGCTACTGAAACGCCTGTAATTATGCGTCTTCACCTCTGATACTTTGGCAAGGCTTCGCTTTGTCTCTTACTTGCTTCTGCCGCACCACGACCGCGCCGCACAGCATCCACTAGGTCCTCTTCTTCGTCATCGAGAACGGGTGCTGAAGGCGCCAAATGCGAGCTATGTAGTCTGTGGAGAGGCGGTGCTGAGGGTGCATATGATGACCTACCCTCCTCATCCTGCTCTGGTGGTGGCGCACTTCTTTCCATTTCTAGTCTCCGCCGTTGTAACTCTTGCTTGTCGTCTGTTGGCGCGACATATGATGAGGTGGCTGCATACTCTGGTGCAGCACCTCTGGCTTCGGTCACGTCTGCTGGGGGCAGTGGAGGCAGTGGCTTGACATGTCCAGTTGCATTGCCATTAACGGGTGTTCCTTGGCGGTCCGCATGTAATGTGCGCGACGACCCAGTTCCGGGAGCCATTGCTTCATCATTGCCGGAACCTGTTGTACGACGTTGTAATGGTGGTGCTGTCGGCGTGCGCGAGGACAAGAGCGACGTAGCCGTACGGAATGGTGGTGGAGGGTGCGTCGGATTTGATGATGACGAAGCTGCAACGTAGGGAATGTTTGCATCGTCATCCTCTGGTAGCACGGGCGCTGAAGCTGGCATACCATGTTGAAATGCGCCTGAAGTGGTAGATGGACCTGCAATATCTGGCGGTTGAGAGGGCAGTAAGCGTTCTTCTGCTCGCCGTAAACGCTCCTTCTCCGAAATCCCTTGCTCATCTCCAGCCACACTAGGTACTGGGAAGGACGTGGCACCCCCAGTACTATGCTGTTCATACCCAGGAACGTCCCAGAACGTCGAGTCGTAGCCATGATCATAATATTGGCCATTCTCGTCTTGGTTGTGATAGTAAGGATCATACGCGTACTCGCCGTTAGGATCCATCTGTCCATGAGAATACTCATGTAGTCCAGCACTGTGGTAGGCTGGCTGCTCTTGCGTTTGTTTTCTTTTCCCGTTCCTCTCACTATCTTTCGTACCAATGACAACTTCAAACACAGCACTGACGATGCCCTTTTCGCGGCGAATTTGGTCAGTATCCACAAAGTTGCCAGCCCAGGTTGAGAACATGCTACCTGTAGCATCTTCGCCAGTCATGGGGGCATTGCCTCCAGCAGAAGGTAGGTTGACAAGGCCTGCATTTGCTACCATTCGGTCGAGCCCGGTCAGCTTGCCTTGTATATCAATAACCACTTCAACATAGTATTTGAACGATATCATGGCACCTGGGACATTTGCAATCGTAGGGAATGCTTCGTCCGGTACGCGGACTGCACACTTGACCTCAGCCGTGAGTGTCCGGGGGTCAACGAAAAGCGGTGCAAACGATTGACACAGATCCTTCCGGAACAAGTGACACGAGCCTGCCGAAGATAGCGACAGCCCTCCTAGGCCAGTCCTTGATTTTGGGTAGTAATCCTCGGATTTTGTCTTGGCACCTCTACTGTTCGGCACTACAGGCAGCGCAGGATGCATGTCGACTCGGGCCTGACGGTACAATGTGATGATGATACCCTTTAAGCTCCGAATATGCTTGGTATGATTTACAGTGACCTTGATCGGTATCTGATCGCCTCTGAGGAAGGCGGGTTTGAGCACGTCAATTGTGGCTGTGATAGTCTTTCCTTTGAGCGTCGTTCGACTTGCATTCTGTGAGGCCGACCCATCTATGGTGGTGTGAATGGAGCGAACACCGTACTCGGTACCCGAAGCGTTCCCACTACTCCTTTGACTTTCGTAGCTCACATCACTGGGCGATGGACTCCGTGGACCCTCGTTGTCATCAATGGTACTGCCCGGTTCCAAAGCGGACCCTGTTGGCGGGGGTTCCGAGCCTGTGGGTGTTTGGACCGCGTCGTCAGGTCCACGTTTGCGCGGTTTGGGGCGCGCTCGCCTAGATATAGGTTCTAGGGATATCACCCGGGGCTTCAACGCCGGGACGGGTGCGATGTCAACCGTCTCTGTCAGGTAAACCTTGGTATCGCACGAAGCCGTCGGCGACATTGTAGTGGGACGGGTCAAGGTGGCATTAAGCATATAGGAGATGGTCCCGCGCTCAAACTGCATACATTGTCAGCAAGTGCGTCCATGGCAGGATGAGCATGTGACCTACATCAATGCTGCTGGGCAATCCCGTGGACGGAAATTCAAGTTCAAAATTAAAATGGTACACGCCTTCTGCAAGCCGCCCTTCTCCACAGAGGACTACCTCGTCCTCGAACAGCGAAACGAAGCCATTACCAAAGTAGCTGCCCGCCTTCTTTACCCTGGCGGATCCGGTAGTCGAGCAGTAGTTCTTGTAGGCATCGCCTGGTGTATTCGGGTTCTTGAAGACCTGAGCATAACCATGTAGGCATACAACCAAATGGGTAACACGCAGCGGCTTAACAATCTTGATAATGACGGTTCCGCTGATTATGTCTCCAGGCGCATACTGGCGGTGCGGGTCGTCTGGCTGGATATAGAAATCGGTGTAGTTTCGAGACTTGGAAGACAGGGGCGATTTCAGGCGCGATAGAAACGATCGGCTCGACACGGGAGAAGACGGAGCGGGAGGTGGGCGTATCTGGCTGGAAGTCATACTCCGTGTATCCCGCGCATGATGCGGCCGGCCGCGGTTGATCTGGTTATGGCAGCGCACCCACGCGTCTCTGCAGACAAGCTGGCGAAAGGTGGTGGTTCAGGTTAATGCAGCAAATGTGGCGGATGCTGCACAACTGAGGGTCCAAAGGGGAGCGCGACGGGCCGGAAGTGCGTCGACAGGAGGATCACTCGGGAACGGGGCGCGGCGGGAGGCGTGACGGCGGTTACGGCGGCGGCGAAGGAGGAGGAGGAGGAGGAGGAGGGGTGGAGGCGGTTAGGTGAAGGGCCTGTGATGCTGTTGTGTTGTCGCTGGCTGTTGGGCCGTCGCTTCAGGGCCGTCGCAAGCAACGGCGACGCGCAACTGTCTCAGATGGGCTAGGGGCTGTGGAGGCGGAGGCAGGCGTTGTCGATTCAAGGCAACTAGATGGCGCGAGGCTCTGGTCAGCATCGCGGATGGCAAGATGCGCAGTAGTGGCAATAGGATGGGCACGTCTCGCGGCTCCAAGGCGGGGAGCGACGGTGATGACGGTGGCAGTGCTCCCTAGCGTGAGTGTAGAGAGACGTTCCGGGCCGGCGCAACTCGGTGGAAGCCACGACGTCGAAGATGCTGTATATCGCAGCAGACTACAGACGAGAAAGAGTTGCGGAGTCGAGTGGAGCATGCATGGGGGGATCGTCAGTTACGTACCGCTTGGGTCACGCAGAAGGCTTGTTCAAGAGCCGCACTGGATCTTGGCTGCCAAGTCGTCAAGGGAACACAAGGTCTGCCCGGCGCGAAGCGACGTGGTGAGGTGGTGAGGGGGTTTTGATGGATGTAATCGTGTGGTGTTGTCAGTAGTATGGCCGGAACATGTCTCTGGACCCGAAGCTACTACTGCTTTGCGGGAGGGGGAGGGGGTGATTGATAGGGTACGACTGGTCGGGTCGTCGTCAGCTATCAATGAGCCAGGACAGCAGAAGACAGCTACCTGCACGACGCCGTACGCGTGCTTGTGCTTGTGCTCGTGCTCATGCTGCACATCATTTGCGGATACCGGGTATTGGGTTGCTACACCGCTGTCGTTGTGCCGCCTTGCAGGCCTGTTCCACCACCTACCATGGCCCAATAACAACCCCACTGGCAGCGATTTGGTCTTGCCCCGATGCCTTCTCGGGCTTCCGATTGGGGCCTCTAGAAACAAACAGTGGGTGCAACGGGGTACTGTGAAGCGGGCGAGACAATTGATGCAACAACCAGGAGCCATCAAGCTGTCGCTCAACGGCCCGGTAGCGATCGCTGCTAAGCTTCTTGCCAAGGACATCGCAAATGCTTGTCGTGCGCGTTCATGCGCCCCAGCCAGTTGCTGTGATGCCCGTTTCACGCCCTCGTAACAGATACTTACATCTCCACGGGCCAACATGGCAGGTGTGCGGGTGTGCAGGTATGCAGGCTGATTGCGCAAAACCCCAAGCCTCATTCACCACGCTGGGTTCGACTAGGCCGATCAAACGCTGCACACCATCCATGGATACCATATGCATGTGTGCTTACTTACTTGGGCACGAGGCTGATGTCACGTGCTTCCTCCCGGCAGCGTGCGGCATCCTGTATGAGAAAAGTACGGCAATGACTCGGACCTAGAAGACTATACCCCGGCACCGACTCGCTACCATGAGGTTGCCTTTGTCTTTTCAGATGCCACTTTGGCTGTTGCCTGCCATGCCGCTGCAGTGCATCAGGACCGCATCTTCCAGTCACGGGGGGGGGGGCCTAGGAGTAGGAAGCTGGAATCGTCCTTCTCTATGCCATGTTTTCCGGTTTCGGGGAAAAGGCCGTAAAGACAATTGCACCGCTGTAGTCCCTCCGATGCCGAGGTGTTGTGATCACCATCTCTGTCTCTCGCTGTCTCTCTCTCTGCGAGGGGTTGCGGCTTTTCGCAATGTCCGCCAATGCGGCATCTTTGCCGAGTGTAGTCCCCTGTTAGATGACGTGCTTACATGCAAACTAGCATGGGGATATTGATTGGGCTTGATTCAACAGTAAGCTGCGTTGAACGAGCGTCGTCTCTGTGGCAGCACTCTGCTATGGGCTTGTCGTGGTGTTGAGCAGCGACAAGCGACGGCTGAGGCGTCGGTGTGCAGCCTGCAGCCATGTGCTGGCATGGGCGGCTAGCGCACTATGACATGGCCAACCCCGTGCCCAGCATTCCTTCACCGTTTCACACGACTTACCGTCGTTTATGGCGACGCAAGACTTATCTTTGCAATGTTGAAGCCCAAAAACGATACTTGCCCTGGTAGCAGTGACGACATCTGGGGCACTTCGCGCCCGCGCGATGTCCGCCTCCAAATCTACCTATCATTCTCTCTCGGCCTGTTCGCCTTCTTGACCTTTTGTGTACCTTCTCCAACGGCCCATAGACTGTATACATACTTACTGGCTGATCTAGTTCCTCCGTCCGCGATGGAAGGGTCTCTATGCGGCCCGCAAGAAGCAGAACGATGTCGCGACCTCGCTGCCCGAGCTGCCCGATAGCTTTTTTGGCTGGATCATACCATTATGGAAGATTACCGACCAACAGGTGCTGGCCTCGGCTGGCCTCGATGCCTACGTATATCTTGCCTTCTTCAAGATGGCCATCAAGTTCCTGGTTGTCACCCTCTTCTTTGCATTGGCCGTCATCAAGCCGGTGCATGACACGCACCAGGACAAGGAGGGAAAAACTTCCCCTATCCATGACGACCCTGCCCTCGATCGCATTGAAGTTCGCTCCGAATTTTCTACCTTGGTTGCCGACTACGAACGCTACACCGATTACCTGTGGATGTACCTCGTCTTCGCATACACTTTCACCGCCCTTATACTATATCTCATCGTCTCCGAGACCAGGAGAATCATCGATATTCGGCAGGCATATCTGGGAAGTCAGACAACCATCACCGATCGCACCATCAAATTGTCGGGCATTCCGGTCGAGCTCCGGTCCGAGGACAAGATCAAGGACTTTATCATGGATCTCGGCATCGGAAAAGTAGAGAGCGTTACCCTCTGCAAGAATTGGAAAGAGCTGGACAACAAGGTCATCGAAAGACATGCTGTACTACGAAAGCTAGAGGAAGCATGGACTGTTCATCTTGGAAGTCGCAGGGTGGAACGAAGCCTAGAGACTCTTCCGGTTGTTCAGCCACGGCCACCAGAGCCCACCAGCGCCCACGCCAACGGCGACAGCGAAACAAGTCACTTCTTGAGCGATGCAGATCGAGGTTCTGACTTCATTACCCCGTACGCCAGACCGCGGCCGAAAGTCAAGATTTGGCACGGCTTCTTGAAGCTGAGATACCGGAGGGTGGATGCCATCGATTATTACGAAGAAAAACTACGGAGGATCGATGACGAGATCCGGTCGCTGCGTAACAAAGATTTTGAACCAACTCCACTGGCCTTTGTGACCATGGACAGTGTTGCGAGTGCGCAGATGGCCATTCAAGCTGTACTCGACCCGTCACCGCTGCAACTTCTGGCAAAAAACAGCCCATCACCCTCGGATGTTGTTTGGTCAAACACATACCTGTCTCGCTCTCAGCGGATTTATCGGGCCTGGACTATCACAGTCATCATTGGGATACTTAGCGTCTTCTGGACCGTGCTCTTAGTGCCCATAGCGGGTGCTCTGAACACTTGCTCTATCCATGAGGTCTTTCCCCGATTGGCAAAGATGCTAAAAGATCATGAGCTCTTGGAATCTCTTGTCAACACCCAACTTCCGACGCTGTCTCTCACCCTCATCAACGTACTTGTCCCATTCCTGTACGATTGTAAGTGTATCGATTCTATGTATATATGACCGGCGAATGCTAACAACTACTAGGGCTTGCAAACAAGCAAGGCATGATTTCACAGGGTGACGTTGAGCTCTCGGTCATCTCGAAGAACTTCTTCTTCACATTCTTCAACTTCTTCATCCTCTTCACCATCCTGGGAACTGCCTCTGGCTTCCTGTCCATGCTCGAGCGTTTCGCTGAGAAGCTCACCAGCGCCACGGAAATTGCATACGCTTTGGCAACATCACTATCCGATTTGCTGGGTTTCTATACCAATTTCATTATCCTACAAGGATTCGGCCTGTTCCCATTTAGGCTGCTGGAATTTGGTGCCCTTACTCTGTATCCAATCTACCTGATTGGGGCCAAGACACCTCGAGACTACGCTGAACTAGTTCAACCTCCGGTTTTTAGCTACGGCTTCTTCCTTCCACAGACCATTCTCATATTCATCATTTGCATGGTCTATAGTGTGTTGAAAGACTCATGGCAGGTCTTGCTCACTGGTTTGGCCTACTTCATGATTGGCCACTTTGTGCACAAGTACCAGTTGCTATATGCTATGGAGCATCGCCAGCACTCCACTGGTAGAGGCTGGACAATGATGTGCGACCGCGTCATTGTAGGCGTCGTACTCTTCCAGATTACTGTTGCCGGTCAACTAGCTTTGAAGAAGGCATTCAAGCGTGCCGTTCTCGTTGCCCCGTTGGTTGTTGGTACTCTGTGGTTTTTGTTCATGTTTGCACGTACCTACCGACCACTGATGAAATTCATTGCACTCAGAAGTCTGCGGAATCCCGAGCAATCCGATATTGGACGCGATGTTCAAGAAGAATCTGTCGCCGGCCAGCAACAGTGGCGAAGGACTGCAGGTCGACTTACTCTGGACGAAGCCCGCGAGCGCGGTCTGCGATTTGAAAACCCGAGCATGATCATGCCGTATGTCACTCCTTATCCAATATCATGGCCAAAGCTAACTATTTTCCAGTTTGGACGATGCATGGCTCCTTCACAAACATGCCAGACCTGTGAACGGGTCGACTGGCTCAGAAATTGACAACAGCAGCGCTTGGGACTAGCCCCATGCACTTCCCTCAGTATGACGCTTATGATGCATCTCATTGTAAACATCCGCAGTCCTTCCTTCCTGTATCGCGCACCGCTCTTCCCTGTTTGTGTTTTGTTGATACCCACTTACGCAATGAATTCCGTCATAAACTTGCGTTGCGAACTCCATCCAAGCAACCTGGTCGTCCACCCTTCTCAGATTTGGCCTGTATTCCCAGGCCAAGTATTCTTTCGGGCAATCATCAATTAAATACACATCTTCTAACGCGACTGTACACCCGACCTCCTGCCCCTCTGACCTATTCACCAACAATATTGCTCGTGCCCATTGTGCATCTCCACAACGGGGGTGCTACGACCACGTCTTCCCAGATATACCTATCGCGTGGGGTAGCCGGGAACAAATCCGAACCCGCAGCTCCTATCCTTAACCTTGAGCCTCTTCAAGTGTGTTCGTATATAGACTCGCCAAACACACGAGGACTCGCCCTTAGCTCACCCCAGCCTTACAACGAATCCATGTCCGACACGCTGGAGCACACGATCACAGATCCACTACTTGGTAGACCAAATGAACCAAAAACGAACTCGCAACAAACCCCCTTAGCCCATGATACCATCAGCGCCCAACCGTCGGCTAGACGATCAGAAGTTCTCCGCCACGTTTTTCCTCGGCCATCACGAAGTCGCACTCACGTCCGCAAGGTTTCGCCCCGTGTCACCAAAGCTGATCGTTCAAGTGTCGCGATCGCATCCAAGCTTCAGTTAAGGCCACGAGTTGCCTTTCACAAGTACATCTCATCGTTCTTCGGTACTGCCCATGACCGCGATATAACTACAATCAGCCCAGAGGCGAGGTCTAGGGCATCCAGCTTTGCATCTAGACCGGGATCCTCCTTGTGTGGATCAGTGCCTAGCTTGGATATGGTCTCGCCGGCCACTTTCTTCTTCAGTGGACCAAGTCTCCGATCAGTCGGATCTTACAATGACTCGATGTCTCGCCTTCCGAGCCTTGCGGAGACTAGCAGCGACATCGAACTGTTCCGCCGAGCACGAACTTCTTCTTTCTCCGTACTGGACGATGCCGATGTACTGGACGATGCCGATGTACTTGACGACGCCATCCTAGAGCCCGGCGTCGATCAAGGCATTACTCGCACTGTATCGGACGTTTTGCTTAGTGTTGATACACCAACTGAAGAAGAGAAAGATCCTTTTCTTGGTGAGCCCGAAGATAGTGACCCTCCCACACAAGATGATACACACAGTCAGGGTGTGTACGAGGACCCTCGTATCCTGAACCATACAACGTTCTCGCCAGTGATAACATTTGCCACTCTCCTCTCGCCCTATCTGGACACAGCGGAATGGAAAGCATTGCGATTGACAAACCGAGCATGGTATCTTGCTTTGAGCGTCGCCGCGCCACCAAGGTATCTCAAAGCGTACCATTTACCTGTCGAAATCATACAACACATGTACGACTATCTCCATCCAAAAGATTTCAACGCTGCGCGCCGTACATGTCGAGCCTGGATGCGGGCAAGTCTTGACAAGAACTTGTTGACGGCGATGCTAAGTCGAGGTGGCTGGCTGAGTAGCGCTAAAAATGCTGTGGCTTCTCCTCCCGACTCGACTATTCCCCGATGTGAGGAGTGGCTACTAAGCCGTCACCTCTCTCGACAGTGCGCTTTGACGTCTGGTTGGAGCGGAAATGGACTGGATACGCGAGCCGCCCTTGTGGAAAGTTCCAACATTGACTTTTCGGAGCTAGCGAATGGTTATGCCAGTGGTCTAATCTTCACAACAAGTCTCTGTAGCCGATACCTATGCGTAGCAAGGGAGACAGTCATCTACATCTACGATATTGGAAACAAACTTCCAGTACCTGTTACTAGCGTTTTGTGCCCAAGACGAGTTCTTGGGATGAGTATGGATGTCTCTTCTGGTCGACACGCTATCTGTGCGCTTTTGGAAGGCCGAATGGGTTTGGTCTGCGAACTCCGGTACGGACGCTTTAGTGACGGAAGACCTGTAGAGATATACGTCGAGGATGATGGACAGCAATCAGGTGTCATAGCCAAACCATCGGCCCGGACCAACCACGCCGGTGTGTCTACGGAAGGGGTGGCTTTTGAGAAACAGAAATTATTGCGAGACCAATACGATCGTACATACATCCAAGAGCGAGACTCTACGACTTTCGACGCCATCGCTGTACGCTCGAACAATGAAGACATCAACCTCCAAGGTACCAACGACCATGGAACCTACGACGAACACTCCATCAATCGCACGTAGAATTTGCAACTAGACTCAAGTGGATCTTTGAAAGTCCAGCCAGTCAAGGCAGAAATTCCGCCGGAGTCGTGCGCACATGGTATTCCGATTGAGAACGAAACCTCGACAATCTACCGCCATCTATGCTCCGAGGATGACCCACCACGTAGTGTCGCTATCTGCCCAAAGCGTCGCTGTGTTGCATTTGGATGTTCTGCAGGTATTGAACTGCATTGGATAGACGCGCTTACGGGCCAAAGTCTGAGTCGCTGGTTCCCTCTTACTGCACCAAGTTGGTGTCACACCTTGTTTCTTAACGCGTCGCTAACATTTACCAGGTGACTACTTGTACTTTCTCTCGCCACGACCTGGCTTTGAATCGGCCAAGAAGCTACGCCTCATCTCCAGTGCTGCTCATCCCGAAGATCGACCTGTTATCCGCCGCAAGTTCTTTGGTCTTCAGGCCGTAAGCTCGTTATGGGGCTCTTTCGGGTTCGAGGCAGCATCCCGCAACCCAGGGTCGCCAAATTGCGACCACTATCATGCAGTTCCGCTTAGTGATGGGCATCACATCTTGTTCATCGATCCGACCAGTGGGAGACTAGCCCTCGGCTGTGATGCACCCCTCGGTGGGCCCACAAAGCTTCTGCGTAAGGTCATGTTCATATCGCCGGATGACAACGCATTACCTAGGCTCTATAGTGCAGCCACCGACTTGTCCCAAGGCGTTCGCGTCGTTGTGACTTATGAAGACAGTATCATGTTGTACAGCGTTCCGCCGGATATGATCCGGCTCTCGCATAAGGAGCAAAAGGCCGAGGGACCTGAACTCCATGGTGTGTTTTCACACTCAGCAAATGAGCACCAGGGGAACCATTGGCTCAGTTAGTGGGATGAGCCTTCCATCGAAAACCCAGAAAACCAAGGCGATAGCGAGAATGACGGTTATATATGGCCGCTGGCTATCCGCGGCACAGAAATCGGCAAACTGGCGGGCGTTTGCGAAGTCGCGGTCCAAACGCAGCCCGAAATCATTGTTTGGGCCTTTACACACGCCTTTCAGTGTAGATCCTGGTGTCTTCACAACTATATTGACCCAGTCGTTTGCTCACAAAGCTACGTATGCAGAAGCGGCATAGTGCACGACTCATACTGTATCGATGAGTCTAGGGACGTCATCATGACAGACGCACAATCAGACGCACATTCCAGCGAACTCCTCTGCTTTCCTGGCGAGGCCGTAATGAGACCAGCAGAGAGTTCCGATCTTATTGCTTTTGATGGTAGTTCTTCTGGCTTTTTGAAGAGGATTCCGAAAGCACTAGCCGTGGAGAATGATGTATGGGTCGATTGCGTGGATATGAGAGCTTGTTCAAAAGCGTGGTATGATACTGATGGTGATGTTGTCGGGTGGTATCCCGTTCGACAAAGGATGAGGATGGATTCAGAGTGCAGACGCGATTAGGAGGGTGACTAGTCTATCGAACCTATAACCTATGCAAGAAATCCTAGACTGCATCGAATCACATAGATTCTATACTGGAATACATCAATAGTTGATATCGTCTCTAACAGAAATCCACTTGATGGTGGGGTGTTCGTCTCCTCTCAGATAATTGATTGGACGTTGTTCAAATAGAAGAGGCGGTTTCTAGCCTGTAATTGGTATCAAAGACTCTTAATCTTTGAGCGAACGAGTTGTCAAGTAAAACAAGCCGCGCAGTCAAGTGTACAGAGCGACCACTGCACGTTGGGGCTGAGATGGTTAATGTGGCAGAAGGTGTTGGGCGTGTTTAACCTCGGCAAAAAGGAAACAGATAAGGACAGCAGAGTAGTAGACCACATCTTGAAGAGGTTCTCAAGCAAGCCCATACTCTTACGTGTGAGACATGTCCATGCATACCAATATGTGCAAAGGAGCGTGTACCATGCAATCGCTCCTTGGTTGCTCCCATTCGGCGGACGTTCCTCGACCGCAAGCCGCTCCGTCTTGCCGGGTCCCGCACCTCAACAGCAGCTCATAGGCGCGCATGCTAGTTTCCGCTTAGCACAAGCAGACCCCGAAGGCGATATCATGTCAGCCGCTCTAGTCTATCCTCGAGATAATTGCCAGAGCTACCGACGGACGCAACGGCTCCACGGGCCTGCTTCCAATACGTACCACGGTATACCACTCCATGCCGGCGTGCCGAGCTTCCCAACGGCGTATGCGACTACATCTGCTTTCTATCTAGATGAAGCATACGGGCAAACCAATGTTTGGGTTAGCCAAGTGGGTAGAATAGGCTGAAAGGGAGGGGCGCGTTGTACGTTTCCCACGATATTGAGCCCGCAGCTTGGGCGCCACCAACGGTGGACTTGCCTAATGGGTGTGTATCAACAAGAGGTGTATATAAGAAGGCCCAGGTATCTCAGCAATCGAGGTAAACTTGGCGATACCCATATCACAAGATGCCATCTACCAAGAGCAAGAACATCATCATCACAGGCGGCGCGCGAGGCCTAGGCCGCTGCACAGCACGACACCTGCTGTCGTTAGCAGTCTCGCACCGCGTCTTCATCATCGACTTTGACGCCGACGAGCTCGACTATGTCGTCAACACGCACCTCTCCGCCTACGCACCCCGCGTCAGCTCCTCGATAACCAACCTGCGCCACCCAGAGGAAATTCGCAGCGCCGTACAAAAAGCCGCAGACTTCTTCGGCGGTCGCATAGACGTGCTGATCAACAATGCAGGCGTCGCCCGCGGCTTCTTCAATGCCGGCAACGGCACCATGGAAGACGTGGCCACGGGCGAGCAATGGGAACAGTACATTGCTACGAACCTCAGTGCACCCTTTTACATGAGCCAGGCCGTTATTCCGTTTATGAAGAGTCGGAACACGCAGAAGGAAGGTGCCGAGGGCGTGGATCGCAAAAAAGATCTTAAACGCACCGCAGAGTTCAACCAGCTACCGCTCAACCTGCACGGAGACGACAAGCTCGACGAAGGCGGATGCATCATTAATATTGCATCGTTTCGTGCTCACCAATCTGACCCTGATTGCGAGGGTTATGCAGCGAGCAAAGGCGGTGTCCTGGCGCTCACACAGGCCATGTCGGTATCTTGCCAGCGTTGGGGCATCCGCGTCATGGCTATTTCACCAGGATGGGTCAGTGTAGACCATGAGAACAAGGCGAGGGATTTGCAGACAAAGGAGATGCAAAATGGGTCGTACAAGGACATGGCGGCGCATGAGGCTGAAGCGGAGAAGCTGAGAATGATGGCGTGGGCCGAGGATTTGGACGAATTGTATCATAAGCAACATCCGGCTGGGAGGGTGGGTAGGGGAGAGGACCTTGCAGAGATGGTAGAGTACGTTATGGGCGCTGGGTTCTTGAGTGGGCAGGAGTTGGTGTTGGACGGGGGTGCAAATCGGAGGAAGAACCCTAACATATGAGTGCGTGTGGAGGACGTTTTTTAAAACTTCGTAGCCAGGAATAAGGCTATGAGTATCAAACAGACCCTATTGGCTAGCCAAAAAGACGGACGTGATGCTACTGTAAGCGAGATTGTGATTCTATAGTATGCAGATTTTAACGTCCATCTCAGCACGTTCTATGCCGAAAGTCTTACGCCGCTTGCAACAGGAGCTCAAACTCAAATGGCTCACACAAAAGACTGTACTCGTCCAGCGTTCTAGGCCCACAGCTTCCACTGCCTAGTCCATGATGCTGAGCGTCCAATCTAAGTACCACATCCTCCCTCTTCTTTTTCCTCAGCTCATGCGGATGATCAGCAGCCGCAACATCCTTCATCCTGTAGTGGCTGGCCTGGAAATCAAACAGCTTGCGACTTCCAGTCTCCTTGTCTACGAATTGAGCAAGCAGTCCAGCGCCACTGCCATTGCCAATACTGACGTAACGTGTGTCTGTACGGTTTGCCGACTCTTGGGGGACCTCGTAGTCGACCCAGAGAGCATCGATGCTGGATGCCGTGTACTTTCCGACGGGCTGCGAGAACTTGCTGTCGCGGTAGGATTCGCCGAAGCCGCGGCCAAACCACTCGACGTTTTGGAATTGCGATGGAAGTTCCATGACAAGGCCGACGCGTGGGAGGGTTCGGGGTAGGTTCTCGCCCTTTGGTGTACCCGTGACATGCACTGTTAGTGTACCGTCGGCGCTGAAAGTGTATGTAAGAGCGCAGTCAATGGACCACGATAGAATGGGAGGAGCAACGCGCTGGTGCACGGTAATTTTGAGTGTTTCCGAGCCAGATTGTGACCATTCGACTTTGCGGGTCAGTGGCTTTGCGTGGTGGAGCTGCTTGTCTTTCCAGTCCCAACCGTCTTGTGGAATATCGTTGTCAGTGGGAGCACGGAAAATATCGATTTCTGGTGCCTTGGAGATGAGCTCGGTGGAGCCTTGGACCCAGGAAGTAAGGGAGCCGTGGAGTGTGTTGAACTTCCATGTAGCTTTGTCACTCGTGATGGCGAGGACGTTCTTGGTTGGTGATTCAACCTTGATTTGCTTGCCCTTTGCTTCAGGTCGCTGCGGCGTTGATACTGGAGTCACAGATATCTGCGCCGTTGCAATCTCAAAGCCTGCCTTGAGGTACGGTGTGGCTTCCTTCAACTGGAATGATATGTTGAGCAAAACCTCGCTCTCGGACCCTTCCACCTTTGGAAGCTGAAGATCAAAAGTCTGGCCAGGAGAGACACCGGTTGGTATATCCAGAGTTCCGGACGCATTCACACTTCCTGACGCTGCTGTCGTTGTGTATATGCAGCTCAGGTGATCGAGTGTGATGAAGTCATACCGATTGATGAACTTGGCATTTAACCCAGTAGCCTCCAGTAGCTGCACGGGCTCAATGGCCTTCTTGTACTCGATCAGGCCTGCATTAGGCTTATGGTCCGAGTTGACAAGACCATCCATGACGAATGTAGAGTCGTGTACTTCTTCGCCAAAGTCACCTCCATAAGCATAGAACTCCTCGCCAGTTTGCTTATCCTTGGTGAGGAGCCCATGGTTAGCCCACTCCCAAGCAAAACCACCTTGCAGATTCGGATACTTGTAAAATGCATCTACGTACTCCTTGATGTTTCCTGGACCGTTACCCATGGCATGTATCTAGCGGCGTCAGCGGTTTTCGTTTCAAACATCAACACGTTACTTACGTATTCGCAGAGTACGAGCGGCTTCTTCTTCTCCTTGTCTTGACCGAACTTGACAATCTCTTCGATAGGTGGATACATTCTGGAGTACATGTCCATGGTATCCGCGTAAATATCCGCCTCGTAGTGGATAGGCCTGCTATCATCGTACGCCTTGATGTGGTTGTACATGGCCACAAAGTTGCGTCCCATGAAGCCTTCGTTTCCAAGACTCCAAATGATAACGGAAGGATGTAACTGATCTCTCTTGACGAGTGCTTCAGCACGATCCACGTACGCATGTGTCCAGGCTTCGTTGTCAGTCGTCCATTCTGCGGCCTTCTTCCTGGTCAGAAGCTGGCGCTCGCGGAAAGGCAAAGCGCGCTCTTCTTTGGACAATGCAGCATCGGCAATGCTTTCAAAGCCGTGGCATTCCAGGTCAGCTTCATCAATGACCCAGAAACCCATCTCATCCGCGAGATCATACAGGCGTGGATCATTCAACTGATGAGAAGTGCGAATAGCATTGATGTTGTGGCGCTTCATGGTCAAAAGGTCCTCTTTCATAAACTCGTACGGGACAGCACGGCCGAAAGTGGGATGGTGTTCGTGGCGGTTGACTCCTCGGAAGACGACTCTCTTGCCATTGACCTTGAGCAGCCCATCCTTCATCTCGACCTGCCTAAAGCCGATACGTTGAGCAACAACCTGCTTGCCTGTAGAAACGACGAGGTGGTAGAGGTTGGGCGATTCAGCGGTCCATTTCAAAGGATTCTTGACCTGAATGTTGACATGCGTCGTGCCGCTACTTTCAATGCTTGCATCTGAAGAAGCTACTTCCTTCTTTTGCGCATCCAAGAGCTTTACTGAAACCTTACCAGATCCGGTTGCACTAATCTTGACCTTGAGCTCTGCGTCGGTGTAGGATGAGTCCAAGAGTGTCTGTGCAAACACATTTTCGATCCGGGAAGCTTTTGGATTTGGAAAGCCGACCAGAAAGACATCGCGGAATCTGCGGTAATGAGCTCCTGAATCTAACTCTTTTTATTTTGGGATCATACTTACATGCCGCTCAACCACCACTGATCCTGGTCTTCGATATAAGTCCCGTCACAGTGCTGGTACACCCTGACAGCCAAAGTGTTCTCCGCGTCAAGATCAACAAGCGCAGTCACATCGAATTCGTCAGGATTCCTACTGCCCTGAGAATATCCAACTTCTTTTCCGTTTACCCAAACATGGAAGGCAGCATCAACGCCCTCGAAGCGAAGACGAATTTGGCCATCTTTGAGTTCTTGCGGAACGCTGAATTTACGGACATAGGATCCAGTCTCGTTCTCAGTAAAGGGGACGTTGGGAGGGTCTACTGGGATGTGATAGATGACGTTTGTGTACTGGGGGCCTTTGCCGAAGCCCTGCAGCTGCCACATGCCAGGAACCGCAATGTCGCTCCATGATGATGTGTCGTACGAGGTTGATTCGAAGCCTTCCGGTGCCTCAAAGGGAGAGTATGCATGCTGGAATTTCCAAGTGCCTGAGAGGGAATGTGTTTTGGATTTTGTAATTTCCGCATTGAGCGCATCGGCTTCGGATGTGTAGTTGTGGAAGTATGCACGTGCGGGCAGCGTGTTCTTGTGGAGGATATCGAGGTTGTTCCAGTCCGGGACGCTCGCCGGATGCTGACCTGAAGCCATGATGGATGAAGTGAATGCTGGTGGTGCTCCCACGAACAATTGCCCTGCTTTCACCATCTCTGATGATGTCGTAGTAAGCTCCCCACTTCACAGCCGTGGAAACGGCTGCTTGGACGGATTGGGGAAGCCATCCGGACAAGGTGCTTTGGAGAGGCCAAGAGACAGACTAGGACTTAGGTAACAGCGACAGGGAAAACGTTTGACGGCGCTTGTGTCGTGTGGAGGTGGTCGCATCGGGGCATGAATGGGGCGGCCGGGGTCGAGATGCAAGGGCACGGGCAAAACAGCTTCGTGATCCACGGAGCGCCTGCTCCATGTGGCTAGCGCACTTCTCCAGACTCTCCACGTGCTAGTCCGTCTCCACGTTCCACTACCAAGCTCTAGTGGACTGCTCCAAATTTTCTCTCGTCAGTCCTTCCAAGAGTCCCAGAAGGGCCGAAGTGCAACATGCATGATTCGCATACTTATATCGCGTGGCGTTGTTGATCTGGTGCTTTTCAAGAGGTTTATCCGCCCACTGTGCTGATTACAGACTTTTATCCGCCGACCTAGTAGGCCCTGTTGCTTGGCCCAAGTACTTCATGGGCTAGCGACGCACGACGTTGACAGTTACGAGTCATTCCGCTGTCGTTCCGTCCTTGAAGCGGTGCCATTGCCGTTCAACAAGCATGCTTGGCTAACGGGAGGCGCTTATGCTCGACCTTTTCACCTGCAGGAAAGAAGCGATGCGTCGGGTTGTGGCAAGCACGGCAAGAACCTCGGCCTGTTAACTTGGGGTTGTCTGCACTTGTTGTTTTGCGGGGAGGCCTGTATGTATAGTATAAGATGACCCGGAATCCCGGTTCCTTGGGCATCGCCGTTCCCCAAGCTGTAAAGTGGAGCGCAATTCCGCATCTCCTTCTCCACCCCTTCTGTTTCCCTTCGTCTCTGCTTGTTCATCATGGAGGAAACAAAGGACGACAGGAATACTGTGACGCAGCAGATCAGCACAACCGACGATGACATGCACAAGCAGAAGCATGTCGTCAAGGAGACCAATGTAGCTTCAGTGGCTTTGGGTAAGTCTTTTCTCCAACCATCTAGTACTATGTATTGAACGAATGCTAACCGCCAAAAGCCGCCGCCATTGAGGCTGAGAAGCCAAAACTGCTTTCAAAGGGCATGATCCAGCTCTACATGATTATGGGTGTTGGCTACCTCGTCTCCACGCTCAACGGTTTCGACAGCTCCCTCATGGGTTCTATCAATGCCATGAAAGGCTACCAAAACACCTTTGGTCTGAGCGGCGCGGGCTCCAGCACTGGCATCATCTTCATCATTTACAATCTTGGGCAAATTGCGGCTTTCCCTTTTTGTGGTTTCCTCGCTGATGGCTACGGACGCCGTGTCTGCATCTTTGTTGGCTGTCTACTTGTCATTGTTGGCACCACTGTCCAGGCAACAGCCCATGAGACAGCACACTTCATTGGCGGTCGCTTTATACTCGGATTCGGCGCTTCTATCGCTTCGGCCGCCGGTCCTGCTTACACTGTTGAGCTTGCCCATCCTGCTTACCGTGGAACTATGGCAGGCATGTACAACAACTTCTGGTGGCTTGGCAACATCCTGGCTGGCTGGACCACTTACGGCACCAATCTACACATGGGCGATTCGTCATGGGCCTGGAGGATCCCCACCATCGTCCAATGCATCCTGCCTACCATTGTCATGGCCGTGATCATGTGTAAGCAGCACCGACAACCTAACTGGCTCTCGTGAGCAGCATATGCTAACATGTTTTGCAGTCTTCCCCGAAACTCCACGATGGCTATTATCTCACGGCAGGAGGGAAGAAGCCATTGCCATCATGGCAAAGTACCATGGTAACGGAAACCCCGACTCACCCATTGTACAGCTCCAACTCCACGAGATCACAGAGGACTTTGCCCGAACCCGTGACGACAACCCATGGTGGGACTTCCGCGAGCTGTACAACACGCGTGCTGCACGTTACCGTCTCGCCATGGTTATCGCCATGGCTTTCTTCGGTCAATGGAGCGGAAACAACGTCGTCAGTTATTTCATGCCTGCAATGATCAAAAACGCTGGTATCACCGACCCCAACAAACAACTCCTCATCAACGCAATCAACCCCATTTTCAGTATGCTCGCGGCCATCTACGGCGCTACCATCCTAGACCGCGTAGGCCGCAGAAAGATGCTCATGGGCGGTCTCTGGGGCGGTCTCTTTGCCTACATCCTCCTTACCGCATTCACCGCAACTGCAAACTCAGGAAACAAACTCGCCTACGGCACAATCGTCTCCATCTACCTCTTCGGCATCTTCTTCGCCGGTGGCTGGACTTCTCTGCAGACCCTCTACTCTGTCGAGTGCCTTGAGAACCGCACCCGTGCAAAGGGCTCCGGTCTTAACTTTTTGTTCCTGAACATTGCTATGATGGTGAATACGTACGGTATTTCCATAGGTATTGAGAAGCTTGAGTGGAAGTTGTACTTGGTTTACATTGGCTGGATCTGCGTAGAGATTGTCGTCATCTTCTTCTTCTTTGTGGAAACGTCTGGTAAGACGCTTGAGGAGCTCAAGGACATCTTCGAGGCGCCGAACCCGGCAAGGGCGAGTTTGAAAAAGTCAAAGGTTGCCATTGATGAGACTGGTCAGATTCACAATGTGGAGGATTAGGTTCAGGAAAGAGGGTGTATGGGATTCTTGTAGTCATCTTGCGTCATAGTGAGACGCGAATGCAGACCTGTTAATATACCCTGATCCGCTCCATCTTCATGTCCTCATTCAGAGAAATAAATTTCCAATCACATGTCATCATAGGTCTTTGGTGAAACCACCTTTCTTGTCTTGGTCCCTTGCAATCGTCTCGGCGTGATCTATTGCTCGGATTAGTAACCATGTACCATGTTTGTATACTTTTGAAACATACCAAGGGCGTGCTTGACAGTCCCGTAGAGTACATCAACGAGCGCCTGGTCCAGACGACGAAGCTCAGCATCTACCTTGTTCTGCTTGTTCTGCAGCTTACCAAGGTCTTTTGCAATGTGCCTCATGGCCTCGGAATGCTCCTTTGCAGCGCGGATATTATGGGTCGCTTGTAGATACATGGTTGCCTTGTCGTTCTCATCTGCGGTGGCCTGCGCTGCTTCCAGCTTGCTCGCGATACGATCGTTCAACTGCAACATGTTGACTTCGCAGATACGCAAATTCTCTTCTGTGGTAACGATTTGCGCGTTGATAGTGTCGCGGATGGTTTTGATGTAGTTTTGCTTATCGCGGAGGGTGGTATAGGCCTCTGTGAGTGTGTTGCGAAGGTCGCTGGCGTGAGCTCCCTTGAGGTCGGAGAGAGTCGACAGCGTCCTCTCATCGATGATGAGCTTTGCGGCATTATCCATGGCAGTGGGTGTAGTCTTGAAGGTGGCTTTGGTGGTATCTTTGCCCTTGCCATCAGGGATGAGCTTTGGAGTGGTGGGCATGATCGAGACTGTCGAAGTCGTGGCGCAGGCAGACAAAGCTTCGTTGAGGGGCTGCATGTTGAACATTAGTTGAGGATTTGGCTTTATAAGAATCGGGCCCGATTCTGGTGTCGGAGTGCTTGCACTCATGGTCGCTTCTCCTGTATTCTTTCTACTTTGGCCTTTACCGTGCATCGAGGGCGTAAATGGAACGACATCGGCTTTGAGTCCAGGGGTGATCTTGGGAAAATTCTCCGTACCCTTTGAAGCCGGAAACCGCGGGGATGTGGTCTCTGGTGTGGTGCTGTTATGGCTCATGCCCCATGAGGAATGGCTGATGCGACCAGAGGCGTCAGTGTCAGCTCGTGGACCGAACGTCCTGTTACCGCGATATTTCCCACGGCTGTGGCCCCTATTGTTCTTTTGGTAGCCTTCTGTATGGCTCTGGTGGCGGCCTCCGTCATAGTGTGGATTGTAGCCGTTGTTGTAGCCGACGTTCAGACCGCCGTTGTATCCCTGGCTGTGACCGCTGTAACCCATGGTTTGGCCGCCGTTAAAGCGCTTGTTGTGATCCTCGTTGTAACTGCCATAACCGCTAGAACCCGTGTTGTCGTGATATCCGTTGTACGGACTTCCTACGTAGTAGACCATTTTGGGGGATGAGTCTTTGGGGAAGCACGCGTGATTGTGGAAATTGAGTAGGCAACACAGCTGAGCGAACCTGGCGTGGTCTCTACTGGAGAATTAAAAGGGGAAAAAGGGAAATGGGTACAATGCGTAGTTGGTGGACAGTCACGCAATAGAGAAAGCGCGCTTGGGCGCATTATTCGGGAATTCTCCTTCACTTTCACCAGTGCGCCACTCGCCTAGGAGATGCAAGCGAACAGGCAATTTCTAGCGGCTTTTGCTATACACCTACGCTTGACGCATGGCGACATGTGAGTTGTTTGTGGTTTTTAATCGTACACATGATGCAGTCTCGGTCCGCAGATGAAGATATCAACAAAAACTGCGTACCCCAGAGACTGCGGTTCGCTTATATTCACAAAGCAGGAAGTGTATAGGTAGAAAGGTTAGAATTAGGTTGAGAGACTTGAATTGGCCTATGAACGCTGGACTGCAGATGCGCCGAGACGATAATAAGCTTGGACGATGGAAGGTATTAGCGATAATCAAACATTTGTTAAAAAGTCTTTTACAATGTATCTAAAACGCAAGGGGGGAGGGGGAAGCTATGAAGCACAGGCGATGCGACGATTTGCCAACGTCGCCTACGAGATTAGCGCCGAGGATTTATACAGCCACACAGGTACTGATCCAGGTCTGTCACACACGTGTAGTTCTGGGCCATAACGACGGTAGCCATCAGGTTACATCTGTCGGCCTGAAGTGCTAGTGCGTTGTACGCCATGACCAAGTTCCGGATGTACAAGGCCGGGATACGGTGAGGGTTTGCGTAATCGTCGCTATTATTATGAAGGCTCGGAGACCGTAACGGTCGGCAGATGGCACTTGACAAGTCTGTCGGTAATGGCCACAGACGTGCACAGCATGAAAGAGCCGTCACCGGCCGATCGGGTTAAACGTGGGGTCGATGACCTAAGAGCCAGGCTAAGAGCCGCGGTAGGCGTGCAAGTTTGTGACAGAGTGGTGCATGAGTTGAGTTGGATATATTGGTGCACACTATGGGGGTTCCATCTGACTGTAAGCAGTGACCGAGGTCCTGTTTTGAGAGAGTGCAAGGTCGTGGAAGCATCGACTTGCATGCAGCCGCAGAGCGGAGTATTTATCAGCGCGGGCTTGATTTGTGGGCACGGGCGCTGCGTGTGGAAACGCTCAGTGAATGGCCATCTGAAGTCTGTCAGCAGTGACGTAGGGTAGGGTGCTGTTGATGAGAGGTTGCAAGAAGGGGCATGAGTATATAATTATGCTACCTGACGACATGCGGGCGGCGCCAAAGCAGGTACAGACTACCGACATGCCGTACGAGGCCAAGACAGCAGGCGGGCTTGCTGCAAGTAACGCATAGGCATATGTAGTGAAGAGTCAGGTCGGGACCATGGGGTGGCGGTCTGGAACCCGCGGCAGGCTGACGGACATGGATGTATGGCGACGGTGGTCAGCGAGAAAACGAGGGTTTGATCAGCTGCTGACAAGAAAAAGACTGGGGAAGGGTGGGAAGGAGGTGGGAAGGAAGTGGGCGGTGCGGTGGGAAAGTGAAGCTCGAGGAAGTGGCGATGCGATCGACGCAGGTGGAGCAGGGCCAATCACAAGCGGGGGGAGAGCGGGCAGGAGCCAATGGCGGGGAGGGAGGAGCGAGGTGAAGCCCGAGGAAGTGGCGATGCAGGAATGCAGGAAGCGTGATCGACACGCCAATTACCGTCGACAGTGGGACCGTGGCACGTCCTGGGAATGGGAACAGCTGTGTGCGCCGTCTGGAGGCCGTCTGGAGACGGACATGGAGTGTCAAATGTCATGGACAAGCAGACGTGAAGGCGCTCATGTCATGTGCCATGGCATGCCGACGGCGGCATTGCCAGCCGCTGAGGGCTGGTGGTGCTGGGGGAGGGGGGGAGGGGGGTGGCCATGACCCAGTCTGTGCAGTCCATGGCCCAGTCTGTGCAGTCAGTGTCTGTCTCGTCTCATCGGGCCGCCCCAGTATATTTTATCCGGCCCGGTTGGTGAAGAGGTGGGATTGGGTACCGACAGCATGGCACGCTGCGTGCACCAAGACGAGCGACGGCCTGGCTCAGTAGGCCGAGTCTGGCTCAAGCGAAACGCATACTCTCGTCCGGGCGAGTGTTGAGCAAAGAAGCAACGATTAGCGCTCGCGCGTGCTGCTCTGGCGACGTTTAACCGCTGTAGCCCCAAGTATCACGAGAAAGACCAGGGCGTCGCACTGCCAAAGAGGCAGAACTCCCCCCCCCTCCCCTCGCGCGCATCGCCCGTGGTCTCGTCGGCCACGGCCTCATTGGCCGGGGATGCAGTAGCGCAGGCCGGTGGGCTGGAAGAGGGAGGCATTGATACATAAACCAGCATGTGTCTTGGCGTGATTGTCCCGCGACAAAAACCTTCGGGCGCTCTCGAGTCCGGACGCTTCTTGTCCCCTGATGCCCGTCTAGAAGTTGCGACTGCTCTGCTGTTGTTGTTGTTGTTTTGCGCTTTTGACGACTAACGGCCGAACCCCCATATCACCACCAGCCGCCGTCGACGCTGCCCACTGCCCACCGCCTACCGCCCACCTGTCGACCGCCCACACTGCCCACTGAGCCGGCACTGCACCAGCCGAGCCCACACCCCCTCACGACAGCCTCGTTGCCGACCAATCCACCGCCGAACACGCACCCTCGCAGCGACGCCCCAAAGTGGCCACGGCCAAACCCAATGGCCGCCCTGAAGAGCGATGCACTTGGCCGCGCCGCGAAGGCGTCCCCGCCAGACCCCTCGTCGCCCCTGGCCCGCATGATGCGCGAGTTTGAGGAGCTGGTCAAGACCTTTGAGGAGGGCCTGCTGCGTTCGCTCGACGACGGAGAGCACAGGAACCACCGCCCGGAACACGTGCATCGTGAGGCCTGCAGGCTGGCCATCTCCGACCTCAGCACAAAGTACACCCCAAAGTACATCCGCCGGTCCCTGAACGCCGCCGAGTCCGAGGCCAAGCGCGTCGAGGACCAGCTGCAAAACCTATCTCTGGCCCAAGACACCGACACCGACGATGACCAGGACGCCGACGAGCACCTGGGCGGTCTGCACAATGGCTACTTCCGCCTCTACTCGAGCGAGCTGTTTGACCTCCTGGGCGAGCCCACCGACCTGCGCTTCGGCACCCTGCGCTTCCACAAAAACTCGTCGCCCAGTCCCCTGCCCGACACTCCCTCGCCGCACTCACCCTGGGTCACTGTCGAGCTCGCCCTCAACGACTCCTTCTTCGTCGCCGACTCCATGGAGACGCTGCCCTACCACACGTTCCGCCTGCCCACCACACCCTCCTTACGGAACTGCGGCATACTCAGCAGGAAGCCCGAGGACCAGGGCACATTTCCAGACTTTGACTCGTGGTTGCTCTTCACCTTCCTCGGCAACGGCTGCATCAAGCTCGAGGTGCCCATTGAAATGTGCGCAGACATCTACGGCGGTAGCCTGTGCGGACGCGAGAACGAGGAAGTGCTATTCTGGGGTATCTTTGTCGACGACGACGAGTGACAGCGTAACATTCATTTGCTTGGACCGGAGTTGACATCAAGAAGCTAGACAGGGCTTTGGCATTGGAGTTGGGCGCAAGTGGACTGGCCAGGTCGGCCACCGAGACGTGCTTGGGCATGCATTCATGATTCACGAATTTCCTTCCTTCATTCTCACCTTCTTCTCATCTACCCTGCGGGGACTACTACGTCTTTACACTTTTAGGCCGACATTCCTTCGCATCCATACTTTACTTTTCTTTTTGATTCGTATGCTTGGGCGGCATTGTGCATAGCATTTAACATTTATACTCTTCAAAAGCCGGAAAACGAAGTAGATCATAGAGCGCATGAACGCGACGCAACATTTGGTACTCGATAATACACACTGGCCAGCCAACTACATGCGCCGGTGAAACGTTTTGCCGACCGAGCCCTTGCCTCTTGCCTTTTCCAACTTCTAGTTCAACACCTTTGCACTTGCTCTGCTACCCTACCCAACCAAGTCCTTGCATAAAACTGGCGCCCGCTTTCCCCCCCTGCAGACACGCTGCCTGCCATGTCAACAACAACAACAACAAACACCGGTTTCAGGCTGGGCGACGAGCAACAATTTTCAGAAGCAAGTGACAGCGACCAATCACAAGCCAGTCGGCGGAGCCTCTCGCCATCGCGAACCAACGGTCAGGGACCAGTACCCGCGCCAAAGTCGAAGAAAAAGAAGCAAAAGGAACGACGCAAAATGGGCGCACTGGCAGACGAACTAGTCGACGTCCTAGGTGATGCCTTTTCGGCAAACAGCGCCGATCCCAACCCGCAAACCGGTACGTCACGCGCCAGGCCTTAGCGGCACCCGGGTGACATGAAATACCTGACACCCTAGTATCCAAGAGCTACTGTAGGCGCCAGATATACGCATTAGGAATAGAGTAGCGGGTTTTACCTACTGTCACTGTCAAAATATTTCATGTCACCCAGGTGGCGGTTCCATCTGGGCTAACTGCAGCACATGCTTTGCTTTTTCATGTCAGTTCCTTATGACGGGCCAAATTTGACACGCAGTGCAGACTCGGCTCAGCCACCATGCGGCGATCAGAGCATGGCGCTGGATCCTGAACCTGTAGGGAAAAAGATGAGTAAGTGCACCTCCCTCACCGCACCTCCATGGTCGTCTCAGCCTTATTCCCATGTGATAATGCCCATAAGGCCGAAAACTGCATATCTTGCTAACGCACATGCAGGCAAACGCACTCGCCAGAATCTCGCCAAGATGCAGGCTCGCAAAGAGAGGAGTCTGGCTAACCCGACCATGAAAGATGTCGGGGAAGACAAGACGCTTCAGGCACAGACCAAGGCTGCCGAGAGGAGAGGTCTGCCGCTGGACAAGTATCTCAAACTGCGCGAGTCTGGCGCCGGTAAGAATGCCATCAGGGCATCCAGGAGGAAAAAGAAGGCCGAGATTAGAGAGCAGAGAGCTGCTGCTGCTGCTGCTGAAGCCGCCGCTGTGGTGGATGAGATGGACATGTGTTAATTTCAGTTTATCTCGACCATGATGAAGTGAAGCTATTGCCAAGCTCAAAAAAAGAGGACCCCCATAGATAGACAGACCTTTGTTGAGCCGTCCCTTACCGGTTGAGAAAACACGGTACCTTCTCTTTTAAGCATAGTCTCTCCATACTTGTTTCAACCAGGTCGTATCGACATACCACGTCCAACATAAACCCCGCTAGCAAAACCCATATTCCACTTCCGTCACTAACCAAACCACGCGAACAAGCGTTTTCCCCCCCATCCAACCCTCTTCCCGGATTGCCACATGGCTCCACCCCCACACCGCCACTTATCTCATGCATTCACCTTCCCCCTCACCTCATCCCGTCTCCCCAATCTATTACAGTTCCGTGAAGCGAAAGACTAGTACATTCGTTCTCTACTAGGTACAGCCTAAAAAAAAGTAAAACGGGGCGTTGAGGGGGGAAATGCATGACATGATATGCCTTGCATACTGCCTGCATGCATATGCACGTGAAATGTCTGCATGCACGGTAGGTAGCCATGCCACATGTGCATATAACGAGCAAAAGAAAAAAACAAAACACAAACATGCGCACGCAGTTGTTTTGTTTTCTTCTTGTTCCTTACTTTGAGGGAAGCTGTTTTGTTTTCTTTGGCCTACGGCGCGTGGGATTGGTGTGCTGTGGATGCCGAGGTTTTTTTTGCTACTTGATTTGTTTATCCGTGGATTACTGTAGGTTGGCTGGGTGATGGGGTGGTGGATTGTTTGTTTGTGTGGTAGAGTGATGAACCAGTAAAGTGGGATACAGAGGAGGAAGTTCCTCATGTTCGCTTTCGACACTGCAAACCAATCCCAAGTTGGACCTTTTTTAGTTACTGTAATGTTAAACAGAAGAACGACACACTGCTAGGCATGTAAAACAAACGAAACACGATAATACATCCTGAGAAAGTATGCTTTTACTTCCATCATACAATCGCAGCATAATACTTGAACGCACGCATCGAAGGACCAGAGCTACTAGACGAACAAGGCACCATATACGTCTTGTAGTCCAGGACATCTGTCATCCAATTATCCGCATCGATGGACGCCATGGCATGGTTGAGGAGGGCAAGTTGGTCACTGTAAGGAAATGAGTAATCATACACCTCGCCCGTTTACTCTCCAAATGACTCCTTATTCATCTATTCCGTACACCAAGGCAGAAGCCAAGGTGAAAATGTACGGCGGGGAACGAGGCGGTATTACCTTTTAGCAAATCTTTGAATAAGATCTAGATCACGTTCGTGTTGACCTGCTATCGTGTAGAACCAATACTGTTCAGTTTTCCTCCACCAACGGTTTGGGAGATACGCTTCACTATGTTCTTTGTCAGCAATGTCTCCCTTTCTCAAGCAGAGCAGTATCTCTACGTACAGCATGTAGTATTCATCGCGCTGGTAAGGAAACTCTAAGCTCGGCGGCCCATGTTTAGACAGAAATGCGTCTGTCTCAGCGGTGACCTCAGCCTCGGTCATCTCAACATGCACACGCTTGTTGCCCCTGTTCTTCGAGTGTCTCCGTATAGACCGTACGGTGCTTTCAAGATGTACTCCCAGGATAGAGGCGTGCCATAGAGGGTTCTCGATGGCTTTGCGTACTATGCGAGCATTCCGTGCTACAAGCTCTTTATTCCATTCTGGTGCCTCCCCTCGGGGGATTATAGGTATCGGCGTGCCACTATCGAGGTGTTGCTGCCAATGAGCAAAGTCAAGCACAAGACCCAGATTGTTCCAAGTCAGTATGCACGTCAGGCAGGTGCATAGTTGTAGTGGATCAGGCGACTGGATGTGTTGGTACGGGCGATTGTGGATACTGAGTTGTTTCTGGCGAGCTGGGTCTACCAACAGCGCCCGTACTGTAGGGTCGACATCCGCGAGCAGCCTGGGTGTCGGAAGGCATTTGAAGAGGAGGCTGTAGCGACGTGCGATGATGGCGTCGCCAATGACATTGGCATGCGCCTCGACAAGGCTATAGAAACGGCGATTGACAAAGCTAAAGTTATGGACGTCGCGCGGACGGAGATACTTGAGGCTTTCGAGGATGAGCTCCGTGGGGAGTTTTGTTATATTAACAATGGCATCGCGTTTCTGCTGTCTTGTCACATTCTTGCGCTTCATGCGCTCCGTCTTCTTGTTCTTGAGCGGCAAAGCTGCCGTCTTGTCCTCGAGTGGCTCGTCATCGTCACTGACAACGTGTCGTGGCATTCTCGAAAATTAAAGCTCAATTCTTCTGCGAAGTATATCCATTGAACGGCTCAAAGGCAAAGAGAAACAAACAAGCTGGAGTGAAGTGTGTCATCGGACAATGACGGCACATGTTGAAGTTGAGTTGCGGGGAAGAGCTGCTAGCCAATCGGAGCTCGGCAGTGTCCGCATGGCCGCTTACTAAGCAAAGTCCCGCCCGAACTTTTGCCACCAAATTCCGCGACCTTTTGTACATTTCAAATCGTGATGGATTCTGATTGGCCACATTGCGGACAATCGGCCAAAGATGAATATGGCGTCATCTATCATTTCTAAGCAGCAGCAGAGCATACATAAACATCACCATATCCGACTCAAGTCTTGCCTCAGCAGCTCCAACTTCACTCAGCAAACATGACTACCGCAAGTTTCTCTCACATCGACACAACATCCTACACGGGAAAGCCTTGGAACAAGGTTGACGGTCCTGGTGTCAGCTTTACTCAGAAATGGCACGAGCGCTCCGTCCACAACCTGCGAGGCCAGGAGGCCGAATTTAACACTGATAACTCCGGCTTCGCTGTGTACAAATATCCCGCAAAAGAAAAGCTTTTCACAGACGAGGAGGCAGTACAGCAAGGCTACTACGCTGAGGTTGAGGCTCTACTTCGTGAGAAATTCCCGGGGATCAAGAAAGTCGTCATCTTCGACCACACAATCCGCCGACGAGACAAGAACTCTCCACGCCAACCAGTTCAGCAAGTCCATGTCGACCAGACACCTGGCGCGGCGGAAGCTCGTGTCCGTCGACATTTACCTGCTGATGAAGCTGAGCAACTGATCAAAGGACGCTACCAAATCATAAATATATGGCGTCCAATTGAAAACCCCGCATCAGACCACCCGCTCGCCGTGATAGATTGGAGGACGACGTCGCCTTCAGACTTTGTTGCCACCGATCTATTGTACCCTAAACGCGCCGATTCCATGGACGTTGACGATCGCGGAAAAGAGGTCCTTCCTGACCCTAACAACTATACATCAACAGAAGGGTACGAGGTCAGGGGAGAGACCATGGCTGTGGCACCCAATGATAACCACAGATTTTATTACGTAAAGGATATGACACCAGAAGAGGTTTTGTTGCTCAAGTGCTTTGACAGCTATGGTGAGGGAATGGAGCCGCACGGGAAGAAGGGACTGGCTGTACGGACGCCGCATACTGCGTTTTCGGACCCCAACACGCCAAAGGATGCGCCTGGGAGACAGAGTATCGAGGTCAGATGTCTGGTGTTCTACGAATAGAGTTGGTAACAACTGTTAATGTTGCGAGGAGAAATATGGGATATGGACTCATAATCACAGTAATCCCAAGACAAGTTCTGTTTGATAATCTACTATATGACGGGGAAAACGGCATCTCAAAACTGCAAGCTCGTGCACGTAGTGACGCAATTGAGATCTATGTGGTATCATCTATGACTGCAAAGCAGATAGAGTTTGCCACCTCCCAAAATTATAATAAACAAAGCGTTTCCAAGAGCATTCACGTGACCTATGAAGCCTTGGGCTGGTGAGTCTCAGTAGACTCCAGCTCGAGAGAAGTGGTATCCTGGGGTCTCCAGAACTGCTTGTTGCCCTTCAACGCCCGGATAAACCAAGGCTGGGCGCGTGGTGAATCTGACCGGACTGTGTAGACAGATTAGTCAAATATTCACGAGGTTTCAACATAGTATTGACTTACAGCTCCAGTACTCCTTGTTATCGTAATCAGGTGGAAGTAGACGTCCACCAGAGATGGTAGCAACAAACCATGTAGTAGTGTTGATGATGGCGTAGCACATGATACCAGCAATGAGACCATACGCGATGGAGTATGAGAAAGGCATGAACATGAGTGTGACGAAGGCTGGGATCGAATCACCAGGGTAGTTCCAGTTAATGGCCAGGACACCGCGCATCATCATGCAGCCGACTAGTATGAGAGCACCACCCGTGGCCCAGGGAGGAATGGAGGCAAAGATGGGGGCAAAGAAGAGAGAGATAAAGAAGCACACGCCTGTTGTAATGGCTGTTATGCCTGTGCGACCGCCTTCTTGGATACCAGCCTGTAATATATATTAGTATAGATGTGGGGAGAGATGGGGTGGTAACTTACACCAGACTCAACGAAAGCAGTCACTGGTGACGAACCAAAAAGCGAGCCAATAGAGATGGAAATGGCATCAGCGCTGTAGGCGAGGGTACTGCGGGGAAAGTCGCCAGTGTCAGGGTCGACGACACCGGAAAAGCGAGCCATGGAGTACAGAGTACCAGTGGCGTCAAGGATGTCCACATAGAGCATGGTGAAGACTGCCAAGATGAACTGACCCCCAACGTTGGACAAATCCCAATTCTGCGCAAGAAGAGTATTCTGGATAGGATGGAAACCGACCACGTTCTTGAAGAAATCGAAGCGACTGTCTCCGACCAGCGTGCGCGGGAAGTAAGTAATGGAGGTATCGCGAGGCCAAGAAAAGAACGATACCAATGCGATACCTACAATCATAGATCCACGAACTTTGTATGTCATCAACAGGGCAGTGAAGACACCACCAACAAGGAAACCGAGCCACATGGTGGGATTCGTCGCTTTGTGCGAAAGACACATGCCCGTGTCCGGGTCAAGGTATTCAGACGGGCAGCCTCCCAGCTCAAGTGGTGTAGCCTTGGCCCCGGTGATGGCACCGAGTCCAGCAGAGTAGGAGAGGCCGATCAAGGTGAGGAAGAGGCCGATTCCCGCACCACAGGCTACCTTGATGGAAGCAGGGATGATGCGAGCGAGCCACTGACGGATACCAGCAAGCGAAAGTGCAACAAAGATGAAGCCTTCCACAAAGACCGCAGTCATAGCCAAACGGTAGTCGATTGGGCCGGGTGCCGTGGAAACCCACCATCTGGTATGCTAGGTAGGCGTTCAGTCCCATGGCGGGTGCAAGGGCAACGGGAAGATTCGCCATCATGCCCATAAGAAATGATCCAAGCGCTGCGATGGCAGCAGTTGTTGCAGTGATGAAGTCGCGGTTGATTTCCAGAAGGCAAAGAGAATATTCTTCGTTCTTGAGGCATGTTGGGTCAACAGTATCGTTACAAACACACGTAGCACCCGAGTCAGTGAGGACTGAGGCCTATAATTGGTGGTCGTATTAGCCAGGAGCACCTAATATTGACGAATCGAAGTCGATATAGGTATACTCACATTGACGGCGATGATGTAGGCCATGGTGAAGAACGTGGTTAAACCAGCCCGCAATTCAGTGGTGAATCTTGCATTCTTGATAGCATTGGGCTTCGCATGTCAGCATATGACGATATGTCTATGCCTCGGGACAAAATACATGACCTGAACCATCGAGATGGAAGTATCTGCCCACAAAACAGGCAGCGACCTTGTCGTTCAGAGCCGCCTTATTCCGTTCAATAAACCCCATTTTTGTGGATAGCAAAAGCAAGACAGGCGGGTAAAAAGAAAAACGACACTGGAGATCACGCAATGGGGAACGCACATGGGTCCTTCAAATATCGAGTTGCTGTGCCCCAGACAAAAGTCCCAGTCAAGACGAATCTAGTGCAGGGGGAAATGGCATAGTAGCCAGCAGGCTCGTGTCATGCAGGTGCCCGTGGCGATCCCACATAGGGATCTTGGTATCAAGGGTGGGCCTACCCCCCAAATCGGGGATGTAGTCTCTTTGAGCGAGTCGATGGCAACTGTACGCCTGACACTCTGCAGGCCGGTCAATGCAGATTGAGAAGGACAAGACCTACTTGCGTTTCATCATCTCCTGCGAGCCGTCCTCGGCAAGATGCAACAGCAGACGCCACACACGAACCATCGTTCTTGGATCGTTTACCAGCACTAGGTAAGATCGTCGACGGGTTCGGCTTGTGGACCACATCGTCTGGATCCCCCACTATCAGCAAAAATCCGATTGCAAATGCAAGTCTGATGAGCTATTGCGATAAGACGTAGGAGATGTCGTGCGGGATCCTACTCATACACTCATCCCGCCGATTCATCATGATGATAATGATCTGGCCTCGTGCTGAAACCATCTCATAACGGGCAAGATTCGCAACCTGCCGTGTTTTTCGGAATGATGCTCGGTTGGGAATAGAATCCCATTGATCCAGGACAGAGGATTCGACAGCCGATGGTTGCATCGGTGGAAGGGTCAGACGTGGCTACATCAGCGAGAGTGGTACCTGACTGTCGGGTCGTGACCCAAGAGATTCTAACGTTCGTGAAGGTGCCAGTAACCCTTTGACGCTTTCGGCGGTGTCTGTTCTATCGCTGATTTGCCGAGATGCGGGAATTCTCGTCAAGTGGCAAAGGCAGCCGCACAGGTGGCGCCAACAGACTTTATGAAATGCGCCGGCCGCACGTGTTAGACAAGGCCGGCACTATGGCTGCGCGAGAAACCTCGGACGATCGAAAGGAACATGCCGTCGACGTTGTTGAGCATGTCATCCACAACCCCTCCGGTTCGCTCGTGGCAAATCCAAGTAACTGGATGGTGGGAAGAATTCGCTGTCGATCTCCATCTCCACTGTCAAATGTGTGCGGATGTAAGAGTGGCGGCTTCAGCGCTATATCGCCGGGATCCGCCCGAGCAGGCCTAACTCGTAAGGCGTCCGACCACGCAACGCCTTCCACGAGCCCCACGGATATCAAACGCGAGGCCACTATGAGCGCTAGTCGGAACAATTGGCGGGATGGAGAGTCATTCCCGCGTAGGCCTGTCCATGGCATGTGGTAGATGTCCGGCCACATGTAATGGTTAAAAAGTAAGTATTGTCGATCAAAGACGCCCCGCTGGGAACGTATAGCCTTCCTTAATTGAGATGAACAACATGTTTCCGACCTTTGACGTTCCTCCTCAGCACTCCGAGACGGTAGGAGCTCGCAAGGCAAGAAGAGCGAAACAAGAGGAAACTGCTCGACGAGCTTCCACGGCAACTTCGCGGTCCTCGGGAAGTGCGAATAGCACAGCCAGCAAACGTCAAGATGGGGCAACTTCATCAGACTCCAGGACCGAAGGAAAGAGCGTGCTCGGAGCCTGGTTTGGAAAAAGTAGCAGGAAGGGTATCCAGGAGATCTCGCCGCTAGCGAATGACAAAACCACATCGCATCCAAGGGAGCTGATGATAGAACTGGACACACCATCTGACCAAGGACCAGCACCACGGACTGCCCCCTTGGATACACCAGAACATGTGTTTCAAAGACCACAATCACAATATTCCGAACGAGAACCATGTGCTATTCCGCCGCAGCGACTCGCTCCACCTTTAACTCCCCTGTCTACTCCTCCAGCAACTCGTTACAGCCCGTTTCCCATGTCAGGTACGTGTTTTCACCTGTACAAGCTCTTGTCATATGGATATTATGCTCATAGAGAATGCAGATAGAGCGTCGCAGTACTCCACACAATCGCGCTCATCATCAAAACCGGCCAGTGTTGCTCGATCAAATAACAGTGTCTTCTCGGGCTCATCTGGATACGAGACAGCTGTTTCAGAAGACAGTCATCATGATCTTCGCTATTCCGTTACATCACAAAAACACCATCGGCTCAATGAGGCACCAGTGTTTGAGTCTGTGGAACGGGGCTCCCGGACGGGAAGCAGACATAACAGTGAACGCGACCAAAGTACCAAAGCCGCCCAATCACCATTCGCTCGGGCTTTGTCGAAGATGCAGAGTGCTAGCATACGCATCATCTCGACACGTTTGAGCGAAGAATGGGATGGCGTGGAAGATGATGATAGCTATCAAGAGATAGTGTTTGAGAAACGGCTATGGGCATTAACAGCATATCAACGCTTGACTCAAAACAAGCCTCTCCAGTCACCCGCCCACGAATTACTTAGTGATAGTCGCCCAGTGGATCAGAGGAGAATATTGCTTATACATGGGTCTTTAGGTTTGTCTACACTCCATCTTCAAACCACTGTATGGACTAGTTGATACTGACTACTACCATAGCTGATGGCTGGGTGCTTGCAAGTCGCTACCCCATGGCAACCGTATACACACTATCTTCGATCAAGAGTCATCCTGACACACAATACTCCGCACCCTTGAATCATCACTTACTTTATGCGCCTTCACTTTCGTCACCAACGCCCTTTCCAGATGGCTATTTCGATGCCATCATCTCACGCTCCGTTGCAACGAGTCTTCGACACGATGAATGGACACAGTCCTTTTTTGACAGCATGCGTATACTCAAGCCAGGCGGGCATATCGAGATACTCGCAGTGGACGCGCACATGAGCTGTGAGGGGCCCAAGTTGTCAGCATGGGTTGACGAGCATTTATCATATAGATTGGAGGCACAAGGCGTGGGCAAGCAACCCTCAGACACGGTGCTCGATACAATGGAGATTGTGGGTCTGGAAAACATCCGCCGCGCGCGTATAGCACTCCCGGCGCAACCACCCAAGGCCATGGCCAAGGTTGCACCTGCTCAGTCACATACCTTTGGTACCACCATCCCAGCCCCCACACCCCAGGATACCCTAGATACGACAAGAATGATGGCTTTCTTGGGTCGCCTCATGTATCAAAGCTCATACAACAGTTATATGCACGCAGAGCAGGGCGACGAGTGGTTTTGGTCGCGCAAAGACATTCGAGAAGAGTGCGATCGCTACAAGACGAAGTTGATACTTACTATTGCATGCGCTCAGAAACCTTTTGCTGGACACGGCATGGAGACCTATCTAGACATTTAAATATTTAAATATAAGCATCAAGCAATCATCACGACATGGAACTCGCATGCTTTCACTTTTCTTGAAATCCTCTCATGCACTCAAGCGCAGGCAGTGCTGTAGAATCTCGCTAGCGCCAAAGTAGTACCACTCAAGTCCAGATCAGGTGCGGCGGTCGGGCAACTCATGTGGGATTGTATGGAGTCCAAGTAAAGGCAGAGGCGCTCCTTCCTTCCCATTCCAAGGCTCGCTCACTAGACCCACCTTAACACGCGCGCCCTCCAATTACAAAAAGCCCACATCAAGTGGCAGCAGGGTGTTCTGCAACCACGCTCTCGTGCAAAGTTAACCCAACTCAACGCAACTCAACTCTCAAGCAAACCAGGTCGACCAGATAAATCTGCTAGTTACCAGGAACGCCAACCCAACGCCAATATGACTTCCCCTCCAGGGCATGGACAGATTGGCAAGATCATTGAAGGTAAGCGACTTCCCTTTACGAAACTAAACAAGACTCAAACTCACCATACATTCCATTCCAGACATGGAGGAGATGCTCCCTTCAGAGTCCATCGACCGTGCAGACTACCGAGGCTGCCGTACCACCTACGGCGTCTTATCGATGACATACAAGCGCGCCAACGACTCCAACAACCCAGCCAGAGAATACAAACAACTCCAGGACATTGAAAAGAGTCTCCGCGAGCGTCTCACAAACCTCGATGCGACCAAAGGACTGCCGCGCAAATTCCAGGACCCTCTCGATCGGCTCAGGAACGGTGTCGAAGATGCACTCGGCAAGGGCGTCACTGTCGACTTTCTCATCCAGGGCATGAGGGACATGTTGGAGGAAAAGCCAGACGCTACACCAGCTCCGAAACCTGAGCCTGTCAAGATGGTGTCGGGCGCTAGGCACAAGGCACTTGTTGATGCGCTTTCGGCCGAGAGGGAAAAGAATCGCAAACTCAACGAGGAGAACAATCGCCTTGCCATGCTACTTAAGCAGTATGAGATGCGCGAGCGATCGGGTACCGGTGAGACGCTTTTGAAGAAGCAACGTCGTTAGATTAGACTACTGACTTTGTCCGACTAGTGGCTATGGAGCCGCCTTGCACGCCTAGGACGCCGTTGCAGCAACAGCAGCAGAATTGGTTTATGCAGGATGGGTATGAGCGTGAAGCGCGTAGGCTAGGCGAGTGATGTGTGGGTAGGGATGATTTTACTCGAGGTTTTTCCTTTTGGATGATGGTTGAGCGATTCGGGGGTTAGCTTGGGATGCATCGTGCTATTCCTCGGGCTCGAGTTCTTAGCTTGCACGATCCTGTAGATACCCATCTTGTTTTATCTGCAGAAAAAAAAAATAGATGGTGATCTCTTACTTTTAATCATACACGGTGTCTCCCGTGTCTGCTTGACGACACGTTCCTTTTATTCTGCCTTTGCACACATCAATATCCAAACTCGCCATCATGTCCACCATCGCTTCTTATCTAGCCTGGCGCTTTTACCCCCCACCCCCTTAGAGCATCCATCTCACATGTCTCAAACCTGGCAGGATCGATGTAGAAAGCATCCTAGGCTGCTTGTTCCTCGTCATACCCGTATCCATTCAGGGGAATGTTCTCTTTCTCTGAATGTGGAGCTACCACTTTCTCAGCATCGTGCCACAAGTACTGGACGCGACACATTTCGCACATCATTAACGGGCAGCCACCGTCTTTGACCGTGATAAAGTGACAGCTTGGACAGCGTCTTGCGCCAACTTGAGCCATGTTGATTAGCAATATCTCCTCGTCCTTACTTAGCACTTCCGGGTGCCGTGCGACATATTGTGAGCAAGTAATGCCCCAGTGCCACGATACACGGCAACGCGCGCAGAATTCTGCGATGCACGCGGAACAGTAGACACGTGGATATCCGGGAGTGTCGTTTGGGTCGAGAATCTTCCCAAGGGTGTAACATCCATTTGGGCATACCCACTTCTCGACGGTCATTAACCAGGCGTTGGTCGAGAGCCGGTCGTACTCTTTATGTAGCTTTTTGGGTAGAAAAGCATGTGCTAACAGCTGCCACTCCTCCTTGACTTGGGGCACTTCGTCAGCTGGGTGCTCGTGTATGCAGGATATGTATGTCGGGCCTAGGTCACGGAACTGGACGTAGACGTAATTATTGATACAGTCGATGCAGATACCAACCCGCTCATTCATATTGGCAAGGATATGCAATCTGCAAAGCCGTGGAATTCTGCTTGAGAGCGAATCCGCCGATGGCTTGTCGTCATCGTCCACGAGGTACTTCTTGATAGGCTTGTCGTCTGCACATACGCTACATGTGATAAGGATGGTGTCCGCCGTACTACCGTCTGTATCATCGTCGCTTGGATCGTTGTCGATTGCCCAGTAACACTCTGTCGAACAGAAATCCCGAGTGTTAAAGTCTAGCTCAGTGGCATGGGGATCGACAACAATAAACTCATTTCTGACAAGCCGATTACAGCCCCTATGTCTGCAGATGACCCCGCCGTTGTACTTTCTGGCGCATATCGGAGAGCAGAAGCTTTTCCCATCGAAGAGGTCTGTATCCAAGGGTGTCGCAACCTAAACGAGCCGGCCACCACACCCTGCGGCTTGACAGATGATAGACATGTTGGAGAAGACAAGTCGCAAAAGAGAATGTAGAGTCGTGGTTTCAACGTGATGAATTTGACACTGGAATGTGCCCGCGTCGTCTGTTGAGAAGATGCTTATTGCTGGTTGCTGTCGAGAGATAGGTTGGACAAAACGATAGAATGAATTCGTACAGATTTCCACGCCTTTTCGACGTGCTACTGCGTTCTCTGAGTTGTTAATGTTGTTTGCTTAACCAATAATCGAACAAGTCGTGTATAACGATAGACATAAGTGGTGTCCGTAGCATATGCGTAGGATTTGTCAAGGGTGCAGTGTTTACGTGTCGTACTAAACGTCGAACATGCTTGCCAACTTGTAGTGGTGGCCGTGGTTGCTGGAAAGGAGAACTGAGGAAGCTGGAAACTAGGACTGAAACAATCCGAATATGCCCAGGCATACAAAAGACACGTGACATGACTCCAAAGTGATAGCTGTTGATGATTGTGAGTCGTAAACGGATAGAAGGTATCTCGACATGAAGCATAAACAAAAGCAATGAACACGTCAGTTTCCCTTGATGGCAATGTTGAGCTATTACACCGATCGCGGCATGTCGCATGTCTGCCAGCCAATTGCAATGGACGGCGTCGTGGCGTTGCATGTGGCGTAGTCGGTGGTCATATTGCTTTTGGCCGGTTTGAGCCACAGCTGCCAGTTGGAGAAGGTTGCACTCAATGCACGTAGGCGGCCATGGACCGACCGATGTTGTCGGCTGCTCGTGCTCAGAAGAAATTTGCCATGGACCAAACGTGTGCCTGACGATCGATGTTCAGCGACCGGATGCTCCCTGGATCGATGTAGGGTAGTACCAAGCAAAGGAGGCGCAATGCACATGGCAAACAGGGACTGGCGTGCAATGACACACTGCAACAGTGGCTGAGAAGGAAGGGGGCACCGTTGCAGGAGTTGGAAGGAAAGTTGGCGGCGCCGTCAGCTTGGGCGTGGCTGACCGTGTGACAGGCCAGTCGGACGGTCTTGTTCTCTCGCTACTCGCCGTGGCCGAGATGGTCATCAACGGCGGAGTACGGGTGGCTATCTCACGGGGTTATACCGGTAGACCAGCTCGAAGCTCGCAGCTCACAGCTCACAGCTCACAGCTCACAGCTCACAGCTCACAGCTCACAGCTCAGATGGTGGTGGTGGTGGTGGTCACTAGACAGATGACGGGGGGATCTGCCCGGCCAAGACAATGGCGCAGAGGCAGCGTCTCCAGGAAGAATATGTACTCGGCCGTGTTTGGTGTATCAATGGTAGGTTGGCCATGGAAGAGAGCGGTAGTGGGCATGGCGCATTTGCTGCGCCACCACAACCGGCTCAATGCTTGACTTTGTCTAGCCTGTCACGGGTTTGGGCGGGATTGGCGCGCGCACGTCGCAATTCGCACACTCTGCAAGTTTCTGTCGCCGCCATTGCAAATTCTTCATGGTGTGTGTGTGTGTGTGTGTCCCAGTGTGTGTGTGGCGGTGGGCAAGCAGCTTGGCCGGAGACAGCGACTCAGCACTTCAGCGCGGGCCCACCGACGTGACGGCTGTGGCGTCAATGCAGTCTCGTGCTGCGACATGCTTGTTTGGAGGGGAGGTGTTCTTGGATGTTTGGTGGTGGGTCTCCGCCTGAGGCGTGAATGGCCGAGGTCGTGGTATCGACACAGCCCCAGAAGGGCCGTCGAGCCGCGCGTGAGGCTGGCCACGGCCTGCTGTCTCTACCGTAATCTCCATCTATCCACCATCGTCGGCAGCGTACTCGAATCTGGAGTTTCGAGGCCCGTGATCCCCTCTGACCAGGCTGCGATTGCGCATCCGGTCGTCTGATATCCCAGCCCTTGAGCGAGTTGAAGACGTCGGTCCCCTTCTTGCTTACCTACAGCCCTGAGCCAGCCTAGCCGCCTCTCCACCCCATCTTCAGCCACAACATCGCTCCAGTGCCTCGTCATCGGCACCTCTGACTTGGGACCATCAGCGCACGGCGACCCTGCTCTGCGCGTTGCGACGGGCGTAGTCTGCACCACGTCAAATTGGCCGTTGCATTTTCCACGTCTGCCGTCGCACCTCGTGCAGCCATCCGACCCCTCCGGTCGCTGCACCAAGCCCGGGTCCAGCTCAGAGCTCAGCGCTCACAGCTTGCACTTCACAGCCGCACGCCTTGTTGTCTGCTAAGGCCGCCTCGGCTGCCACTCCACCCGCCTGTTCAAACCCACAGCAGACGCGCCCGCCGTCACCGAGCCGACCGCGCACCTCCATCGTGCTTGCGCCGCCCTTGGTATTTGTCTGCGTTGCACACCAGACCAGCAGATCGGCTTGGCCCGAGCCGTAATTTGCGACCGAGGCCGCCATAGACTGTCCTGACTTTGATTGCTCAATTGCGAAGCTGGCTCTCACGACCGCCCACGTCTATCTCGAGTGCTGGTAGAGCATCGCCATCGGCGCGCCCTTGTTACGCCCGCAGCCCGCAACCCGCCAAATATTCGAACCCTTCAAACCTGAGACCGACGGCCATCCGGTGCGCACCATCCATCTCCGCCAGAGTCGAGCGGGACAAGAGTTGCGCGTCCTGTCAGTCCGACACACAGTGCTAACGCGCCTCTGCAGACACAGTTTGTACTGAGCCCGTTCCTGCTCCTACACACGGCAGGCATGGCTACGCGGGCAATCACACCGACGCCCACCGGCCCATTTACTGCACCCAACCGGCCCAGCACGCCGGGCTCTGCAGCGCGCAATGCTCACAGCGGAGCGACATTTGGGACCCATCTCACAAAGTCGCCCCGCGGTCTGTCGCCGCGGCCCTCGCCCCAGCCGCTCACCGGAGCAGCTGCCCTCGCAGATGAGCGCCGCTTCCGAGAACAAACGTCGAGGCAGACCAGCCCCAATCCTGCTGTTGCTGCGCTGCAGAGCCTCAATGGGAGCGTGCAGCCCATGAGCTACACCCCAGACGCCCCGCACGACAGCGCACATGCAAACCAAAAGCCCGACAAGGTCACCAAGCCACTCATCATCCCCGACCATGCAAACGTCGCAAACGTCACGGGCGACAACATGCAGACGAGCCCAGTCAGCCTGTCGAGCTTCGGCGATGGCGACGCGCCACACGCGCCCGGCGGTGCTGCTGTCCAAGGGAATAGTACGTCTTCCTCTGTCAATACGGGTCGAGAAGGTGCGCCCCAGCATCCCCAGCAGCACCATCAACATCATCATCAGCTCATTGCACCAAACCCAGGCGACAATCCGGGCAACCGTGCCTTTACCTTTCCAGGACCGTTGCCCCCAGAGCCGGACCCGCGCGCCCCAGCACGGCAGATGAGCCTGCCTGGATATGGCCAAAACACGCCCAAATCGCCCTCGACCAAGCGTCACAAATGCCCATACTGCTCCACTGACTTCACGCGACACCACAACCTCAAAAGTCATCTTCTAACACACAGCCAAGAGAAGCCGTACGAATGTCCCACCTGCCAAGCCCGTTTCCGTCGTTTGCATGATTTGAAACGCCACACGAAACTGCATACTGGCGAGCGTCCTCATACATGCTACAAGTGCGGCCGCAGGTTCGCACGTGGCGATGCGCTTGCGCGCCATAACAAGGGTCAAGGTGGCTGTGCGGGGCGCCGCTCTAGCTTCGGCATCGACGACGACCTTGGGGATGGCAAAGGCGATGAGGGCATGGATGGCGTCATTTACACGGGCGAACCCGATGGCGAGGGTGACGAGGACGATGATGGCAGGCGTGTCAGTGAGCCGGCTCGCAAGAGACAAAACACGGGCAACTCAACCCAAGGTTCGTATCATCAGCACTCCAGCACCTATCCGCCTATCGCTGCCAACCGGAGCTCGAGTACGCAGAACAACCTCCGGCCCTACTATCCAGGCTCATCTGCGCAACCCACTAACGTGTCGCCCAAAGCAGCTCCGTCCAGCATTTCGTCAATCCACAACGCAAACACGCAGCCGAATGTCTTTGCGCAGGGCGGCATGACCGAAAGCCCAAGGCCACTCTCGCCGGGCCAGCAGGAGCAGCACCGTCTCGGTGCACCTGAAAACAGTCTGCCAGGCTCCCGTTCGCCGAGCCTGTCACATCACATTCACCAGCAAAATTACGCTCGTGGTCGGGGAACCCCTCCCATCGGTCTGGCTCCTCCTGGCGCAACCAACGGGCCTCATCTGCCCTCATTGCCGGGACTGAGTCCTATGCCCCCGAAGCAGGGCTCCCAAGGCGGCAAGAGCAATGGCCCCAGCATGCTCCAGCACCAGACCATGGCAGCCCCTGGAAGCAGTTCGCAACCCGGAAGCATGTCAAGTCACGGGGGTAGTGGCAGTAGCATGCGCGAGGTTCTGGGCAACCAAGTTGATGTGTGGCAATATGTTCGTGAAATTGAGACTCGCATGGCAAGGATGGAGAAGGAGCATAATGAGAAGATCTCGACGTTGCAGAACGAGATCACGACACTTCGTGCTCAGCTGGCTCAGCAGCACGTCAACAACACGCAGGGCCCACAAGGGCACTAATTAGTGGAGCTCTCCGTTGCATGTCATTTTCGGCGGTTAGGCGTGTTTGTGCAATGTCGGTCTCTTCGGTCTTTTCGCTCTTGATGAGTAGCATGGGCCGTGGGGAGAAGGGCGTTGGACAGGTGCTCCATGAAGGCGTTTAAAGGAGTGAAAAACCAAGATTGAGCAACAGACGAGATTTCAGGCTTCTACATGGATCAACATACGTCAGGGACACGACGAGCATGTTACAATGATACCCCCTGCTAAGATTGGTCGCAATATTCTTTTTGGCATTCTTTGGCATTGCCTTGTGTCTGCTACATTCCCCTCTGTATATTAGACTATCTATCTATCACCTTTCGTTGCTATAGTGTTGTTGCGGATAGTGTGTGCGTGTGTGGTTTGTGGGTTGCATGTGATGCCGCGCACGCCAGGCCGATGGTTGTTGCCGGAAGCGCGGCTCGGGCAGCATCAAACACTGACATGATTAGACGCACAAGCAGTGGTTGAGGCAAGGGGTGGTTGGATGTATTTTTCAAATTCCTGTTAATCTAACGATGCTGCGACGTCGCACAGGGGGTGAGGGAGATACAAGAGGGTCGTCGTCGTCGCTGTTTGGGTCGAGGGCTGAGCTAGAGATCGCCAGTGCGCTCTGTCCCGAGCAGCCTCCACTCGACTGCATCAGCCTACCTTTACACGTCACAGTACAACCCAAAACTCACACCACCAACGCAGCGAGAAGACCAGACCCCTCACCGCACCCAGCCCCCAATTGCTGTAGATGCATGGCCAGTTGCTGTGCTGATAGGCGCAACCGCGCAGAGTGCCCGCCTTTGACGCCCAATCGAGTGAGGCCATAGCCGCGCTGGCCCTCTTGCCCGCAGCAGGCCTGTCCAGCTTCCCGGCTTCCAGTCACACCGACGAGAAGCTCCACCACGCTGCTTCTTCAACATGCCCGAAACATCGTCGGACACGCACCGCCGTCGCAAAAAGGACCCGGACCGCGAGCGCAGCAGCCCGCGCACAAAGGACAAAGACAAGGATCGGGACCGCGATCGCGACCGTGACCGCGACCGTGACCGTGATCGTGATCGGGACCGCGAGCGCCATAAGAGCAGCCGCGCCCGCAAGACCCGTTCATCGGCTTCCAAGGACGAGGACGGCGACCGCCCACCACTGCCCAATCGCCCCTCGGCTGAGCGAGTGCGCTCTTCGACGTCGACGTCAACATTGGCCTCGTCGCAGGCGTCCAAGTCGCACAAGATGGCCGTTGTGCCCGAGATGGGACGACGTGGTTCGTTGGGCTCGGACAACACGTCGAGGATCAGCTTGCCGTACCCCTCGCACTCCAAGACGTACGCAAAGGAGAGCATCTATGCCCGCGACCCCAACGAGAAGAGAAAGTCGGCATTTACGCCAGAACCCACCGATGTGGATGCCTCGCCTGGCAAGGACGACGAACAGCCACAGCAGCCCAACCGCGCACCCCCTCCACCACCACGCGCACCCCCGAGCCCGCCCTCACAGCGACCACGAGTGCAGACCTGAGGAAAACGGCCAGTGTAAACAGCATGCGACGGCGGGACTCGGAGTCGGTTGCCCGGGAAATGGAGGATGGCCGCCGCAGTGTAGAGAGCGGCACGCACATGACATCGCATGCAGGGCCCCGTATAGCCTCGCGCTCCAGCATCAGAGAAGAGAGCGACGATTACGATGGCACTGACCTCACCTCCACCACCGGCTCCCAGCCCAGCACTATCCGTGCAAAGTCGCCCCCAAGGACCAAGACGGCGAGCCCATCGAATACCCGACCATCAGGCAGGACATCAGCACCGAGCAGGTCATCAACGCCTGGTCGAACTTCCACACCCGCCAGGACGTCGACACCAGTCAAGACCAAGACGAGGGCACCTTCAGAATACACCCTGGACTCAGAGGCGACTTCAGTGCTCCAGGATCACAACCCCCATCGTCCATCTTCATCGCCCTCACATTCCGAAGCCTCGCCCTCGTCGGTTGTTGATTCATCACCGCGCACGCCAACTCAACATTCCGTCCTGCCTTCAGTAGTATCCTCTGTCAAAGATGGACCGTCCATGATTGAGGTCATCACAGATCCCATGTCGCGCACGCACTCGGTGGACCCAAGCTATGCTCAATCACCCATGACTCCCCCACCTCCGCCACCCCCTCCGGCCATGATGGACGCCCCTCGAGTCGACTATCTGCTGCAGAACGGTGGTCTTGCCAAAGCAATCCCCCGAAGTTTGCTTGCAGCAATTGATGGAGTCCCCGCGTCTACCTACTCCCAGTACACCACACCACGACTGTCTGGCGCACAAGCGCACGATGTCCGATCCTTTTTCAAGCCCTTGCAAAATGTCCTCAACAGCTACAATACTGTCGTGGACACGAGCGGTTCGCTGGCCGTAGCCACTGGCTATCGTTCGGTCGCACGTCGCCTCCTTGATCGCCTAGAGAATGTCTTTGCCCGCAACATATCCTCGGAGCATTGTGAGTGTATCATGTGCTTTGAAAACCCTGTCGTAGAGGATTCAGCGGGTGTGAATTGGGGAGAGATTCTGGAACTGGTTTCTGGACGTTGCGAATTGCCGACCTGGCCACCATACGAAGAAGGCCTCGGGCCTGGACTGGGCATATCATCGGACCTAGAGGCACCATGCCAGCGGATCGACGTCGACGTACCCGAACAGTATCGCGAGCATTACGAGAAGCAATCTAAGAAGACCAAGGTCGCTGTGCAGTCTTGGCTATCAGATCAGCAGGAGACGGTCCCTGAAGATGCCGACGACGAGACTCTGACATTCATAATGCTAACACGCTTGGAGCAGCCACAGCGGCCATTGTTCTACGCCCTACTGTGGGGCTTGGAGAAACTCCCCAATCCGCGCACACAGAAGCCTGATACTGGTACCCCACCATACCTGGCAAAAGCTGGACTCGCATTGCAGCGTCTTTATCGTCTTTACAGCCCACCACGAGACCAATTGGTAGTCATGTATCTCATTCGCCATCCAGACATGCACAACATGCTTGCTACGCTGGCAGCCGTTACCAAGCACGAATGGGAGATTCTCGTTTCCGGACGATTTGACGGTTTTCTGTGGTCTGGTGTTGAAGATCTACCTGACATGAACGGGACCCCTTCCCGAACTGGGTCAAGGGCTGGCCAGAGACCCACAGATGGACCACAGCGCTTTGCATCCCCGTTCGGCCCCAACCGATATGGTACCCCCAGCCCGTACTCACGACCCGGTTCCGTCCGTCCACCAGGTGGTGCGCCAGTGCAGATCGACGAAGAGACGGAGATAGCCGTACTTGGCGAGATCGAACGAGAAATCTACCTTGGAATGGAAGCAATGGAAGATGCGTTTGAGCAGCTCCACAATCAAGCCGAGGCGGTACGTCGACGTCTACGTGAGCGCGCTGCAGCCTTGTCAATGGTAGCACAGCAGCGTAGAGGTGCGGGCATGGATGGTATCGAAGTCAGGACTGATACGCCAGCCAATCTCCGCGACCCTGACGAGGGAATTGATGATCTGAGAAGTGAGGTTGGGCCTGATGATTCGGCGAGTAATGTCAGCCACAATAGGAGAAGGAAGGCACATCGTGCGCGAGAGAGACGGACGCCAGCACCAGTCGAGGAGGAGAGTGAGGAAGAAATTGCGCTTGCGGAAAGAATACGTCGACGCTTCTAAAGGGGTCAGTGAATGGTTGGGATTATTGCATTTGAGAGGAGTTTGCTGGTGCGCGTCTAGTAATGCTGTTCGTGGCTCAGAAGCCATGGCAGATATGATTTATGGCTTTATAACGGCCGCGAGATATGGATACCCGGTTTGAGATGCAGGAGGACAGGCGAAACATTGCTTGTACTCTAGCTTGGCGACGCGGCGTCAGTGAATGTATTACTTTTGCTTAGTGTGATGACGTCACTCATGAGACGCCCTAGGCAGTCGGCTGGGTGTAAGATGAAGGTTCTTGTAGTGTACAACGAAGGCGCCGCTGTGATTTAGATGTCGTTACAAATAATGGTGCGACTTTAGCGTAGACGCTGTGCTCCAATAATGCCATGCCGGCCAGTGGTTCTTGAGACGTACGGCGGCAGCTGACCCCCGCTCATCCACGATGGAATGCCCCAGGAGTTCGTGTCTACTTGCACCATCCATTGGCGAGTAACGCGTCGCATGTCGACTACTCTGCAGGCAGCTCTTTTCCTGCCTGGCGTAACTGTGTATAACAGTATATGAGAGCCCGCCGGGTCATGGGCGTATTGCTTTTGCACCAAGGTCCATTTGTCCCTACCGGTACGCGAACAACCCTGCAGCCTCACGCGCCGGACATGCATGTCCCTCGATGACAACAGAGGGCCGGCCAGATAGCAAAACAGGACAACAACATCCCCACGCGGCTAACACAGCAGCCCTAGCCTACCATCGCCGGTACCCAGGTGTTGTTTGGGCCCAATTCGAGGCCTTGCGGTGCTCTGTCCCCTTTCAAACCCTCCGCTGCGCTCCCCCGCCATTTCGCCGTTGCCCTCGCGATCCGTGTTTACGAAACAAGAGCCTCGTGGCAGGCGCATACCTGGGTTCCATACAGCGCTCGCCCTTGGTAGTCTTCTACCACGGCTTGCAGTTGCTTCGCTCTTTTACGCAGCTAGTCACAAGGCGGCGAATAATTTTCTGCTCCGTCCTCAGCCCGGACGCCCTCGCAGTGACCGCTCTTTCCCCATATACCCGAGTCGCTCGCTGTGTCCCACGACCCATTACCGCGCATATCGCCGGCCGCACGCTGCACATTCGTTACCCTCTCGCACATATACGAACCTGCCCCGCTCTGCGACACGCCGCCCCATTGTCGGGACGGAACCGCAGCCAGCATGGCGACCGACGTGGGCGCGAACGAAGCCGTCGACCCGAATACGCTCTACACCAAACAGGAATGCATAGGCGGCGGCAGCTTTGGCAAGGTCTACAAGGGCCTTGACCGGCGGACTGGCCACACGGTTGCCATCAAAGTCATCGACGTGGAGAATGCCGAAGACGAGGTCGACGACATCATGGGCGAGATCATGATCCTCTCAGGCATGAACTCGCCATACGTCACAAAGTACTTCGGATCGTACCTGGCCGGCTCCGACTTGTGGATTGTCATGGAGTTCTGCTCGGGCGGGAGCTGCGCCGACTTGATGAAGCCAGGCCCCATAGCAGAGGCCGAAATTGCAGTCATATTGAAGGAGCTGCTGATGGGCCTGACGTATCTGCACGACGACAACAAGCTGCACCGAGACATCAAGGGTACGTCTATGGTATATACATATTTTCTAGTTGCTGACAGATAGTAGCTGCGAATATCCTTGTTGGCGCGAGCGGGCAGGTCAAGCTCGCAGATTTTGGCGTCTCGGGGCAACTTTCAGCGACCATGACCAAGAAAAACACATTCGTCGGCACGCCTTTTTGGATGGCCCCGGAGGTCATCAAGCAGTCTGGATACGATGGAAAAGCCGACATTTGGTCTCTTGGAATTACTGCACTCGAGCTGGCCAACGGGGAGCCTCCATACGCCGACATTCACCCTATGAAGGTCCTTTTTCTCATTCCCAAGAACCCGCCACCAGCCCTAAACGGCAACTTCTCGCCTGCTTTCAAGGAGTTTGTCGATCTTTGTCTTCGCAAAGACCCAAGGGAACGACCAAACGCAAAGCAACTCCTTCAGACAAACTTTATCCGTAAAGCTGGCAAGCCAGCTCGCCTACAAGAGCTCATCTCACGATACCAGGATTGGAAAGTTAGACATCCAAAAGAGGCTGCTGAATCAGACGACGAGGCTACTCCTGTAAAGAAGAAGGACCCAGTCAACGAAGACCTGTGGGATTTCGGCACAGTACGACCTCTTGGGGGTGGTCGAGGGCCAGCTCTAGCCCCGATGAATGATTCTGGCGCAAATGCGAGAAACATCTCCCCACAACGGAAACCGGTTTCCCAACACAGGAGTGGCTACGGCGATGAGAACGACGATACGATTAGGGAAAGTATGCCACCTTCTCCTACCAAGCGTCTGGCACCTCTCCAGACCCACGGTTCGCCAGGCGGCTCAGTAAAGACTGCTGCAAGAGTGCCGCTACCAGCATCTCCAGACAAGAGGGCCGTCCCGTCATTTCCACAGCCAGCGGCAGAGCTCCCACGGAAATCACCTGTCCCCGCCCTTTTCTCCCCACCACCAAACAGAGGACTGGTTACACCGACCAAACCGCAGGGTCCACAACAGGCGAGACGGCACACGCCGCTTCAACACACATACGATGAGTTTGTACAGCGAGAGATTGCTACAGATATAAAGAACCTGGAGATTACACCACAGCAACGAAATCCGACGCCGAGCCGAGCTTCAGTCTTGCCGCAAATGACCATACCCGAGATCCCACCATTTCGTGGGACTTCCACAAGTCCCGGACAGAACAACTCACACAGTAACCAGCAACCGAAAGCGCTCCAGAGCCCCGTTAGATCACAACATCACATCGCAATGTCCTCACAGGCACAAAAGCCTTTACCACCACTGACGGGCCAACAAGAACTGCCTTCTTTAGCAGGACAGAAACCTCTTCCTTCACCACAGGACAATTTTGCACCACTTGGCTCTAGTCCTAAATTACGGCCTGACTCATCATCTTCAAACGATCCCTTTGGAGGACCTCCAACGTCTGATCAGAGGTCACAACCCAGGCCACAGGCCGCGCAGGCATCCCCTCCTGCCCCTCCGCCACACGCTGCTAAACCTACTGCCATGAGTCGTGGTTCATTTGGCCGTCCCAAGCCTACATCAAACCACCCGAGTCTTGTTCAGTCCCTAGGCTCACCAACGGCACCTGTCGAGATTACCGCACTTACTGGTGTGGTTGTCCCGGCCCTAGAAGCTGCCCTTTCGCGCCGTATTTACCATCTTAATTTGAGAAACAAGCAAGAATCGGCACATTCGTTGGACGACCCGCAAGGCTTTATCGAGCGCAGGCGTCAACGGCAGGAATGTCACGATAAGGTTACGCGGCTGGTGAATGAGATCAGAGGGAAGTTTGAGGAGCTCGACCGGTGGGATGAGAAGGGTGAGGTGGGCATGGGTGGAGAGGTTGCGGGGTTTCTGGAAGGATTTCTTGAGGAGGTGCTTGTTCGGGTGGAGCCAGCCGATGATTAGGATATTCGGTACTGATGAATCTGGCGCTTATGCATAAGTGAAGTGCATTGGATGGGGGTTTTTTGGATTGCCGTGCAGTTTGGCAAGGCGTTTGATAGCGGCGTTGGAGCAGGCTTCCTACGCTGGATTTTCAGGTAGCTGTAATTGCGCTGTGCCTCAATGATCATGATAGTTGCTGAACTCCAGCCTTGTGCTATCCATGTGTTATGCATCTATGGATGGTGGTTGGGGAAGACATGGCCAATGAACGTCGAGGCAGCTCCGAAGGCCGATATTAGTTTCGTCACTCGTCCAGGGATGCAGGGACAACCCAACCCACAGTCTCGCTGCTACACGCGTTGCAACATCACGCGCTCAGCGGAAACGGGAGTGGTCGGCTTTCTTGAACATGGCGTGAGCATTGCTTTTGCTTCTAATTCTGCAGACACACGCAAGTAGCTAATTCGCAATCAGCAGGCGTGCAATTCGCAGCAATGCGCTCGAGAAGCTGGCTCGTCTGTCAGCGCAGTCGTCAACAGAGGATGCCTCAACTTCAGACTTTGCGAGGTTCTTCAAGAGATGTCCGAATGTATCCAGTTCTATGAAGTTGCAGGAGCTGGAGGCAATCCTCGCCCTCTGCAAATCGGCGCCGTTCATCGAATCCATCCAAGTTGCCGACAAGTTGCTCGCTCGCCTCTCGCCATACCTCACCGCATCGTATGCTCAGACGCTCGCGCCGTCGCCCAGCCTCCGCACATTCGAACCTTCACCCTATCAAGTCCTGACATACAACCTCACCTCTGCTGTGCTCTCTCTGGGGCTCAGACACGATCAACTCCGAGCACTGGCTGTGACTGCCCTTGAGAGCTACGTTGACGGCTGGGCTGCTGTAGCTGCTGAGCTCTCGCAAGAGCAATTTGTTGACGATGGAGCCGAGGACTATTCTGCACATGGCGAGTTGGCTCGCGTCATGACACATAGCCTGTCGCTCTTGGGCTTCCTGGGTGCTGCAGCCGAGCAGGCCGACTTCTGGAATGCCGACGACAGACTACACCTCGTTGAAAAGGTGCGGTCAGCCCTGACGGAGAACTTCCTCGTGGCTTTTGAAACCGTCTTGTCTATTGTGCGTAATGCGCGCTCACACCAGCACGGTTTGAGAGAGTGGAAGCGATACACAAAGCACTATGCTGCTACTGGACGACCACTTGGTGCCATGATCCTACACGATTCCTTTCTGAATGTCGTACTTGCTTCGGCCTCGCAGCTCGTTGGGACTAGTCCTCGTCTCACTTCTCAGGTTTCCGTCCTGGACCACCTACAAAAATATCTAGATTCCAAGGGCCATCGACATCTCAGGGCTACCGCTGAAAACTCGCTGGCTGAAGGACTGGTCGGTATTGCGGAAGAGGAAATGGAACGCTTGGAGAATGATCTCGACTACCTACAACGTGTGGGGTCTGCATGGCAACAACAACAGGCGTCGTCAGTCAAAGCCAAGGTGCTCGTCACATACCTCTGCTGCACAGTCTACGACGATGATACGGACATTACAGACGCCGAAGTGCTGACTACCTGGCTTGACAACGTGCTTAATGATCCAGCACAGAGCGCGGACCATGAGCTGGCGTCAACGGTGCTGAAGTCCATGGCCATCCTTGCGAGAGTCTCCCCGCATTTGGCGTCGACCCTAGGGCGTTCGCTTCCTCGAGTCATTGTACAGGCCAACTTTGACAATCGAACAACTTCAGTCGCTGCCGAGTCGCTGGCTGCCGTCCTCAGCCTTCTTCCTCAGGATGCCGTCATCACGACACTTTACAGTCTGGGAAATGTCATTAGTGTGGCGCCCATGCCTGAACGTACTGCACCTGCTTCCCCCACGTTGAACGGGAAGACACGTGGAAGCGGCATCTACAACAATCAAAATGGCAGTACAATCTCACTGACGCCGAGCGATGTTGAAGAACCACATCATGTGCATACGACTGTGGTCGAAACAATTGTGTCTGTCGCGAGAAACTGCAAGGACCCCAAAATCACCGCATTGGCCCTATCAATGCTTATCCAAAAGGTTGGACGCTCTGGCAAGGTGGTTGATGCGAAGATCATCACCGATTCGGCTCTCCTGGGCATACACAGCCCACCTGGAGAGTTCAGATCCCTGCTCAAGGTCTACACAAAGCTTTCTCACGATGCCCTAGTGGCGGACGACAGAGCAAAACTAGAAGCTGTCATGGCCGCGCGTCTCAATCTATCTAGAGAGATATCGGCCAACGAACCCAGCTTTGAGATCTATCTTACTCATCTATTGGACACAATTGTTAGCAAGGGCGATGCCCAAGAAACTTCCCATCGCCATCTTCGAGATACTGAGCTTGCAGCTCAGGAGATTGCGCAATTATTGAAGCCTCTCGCGCTCCTTCTTGGAAGAAATGCCGAACGAGCAGAGTTTGCTGAGCTGGACGACTCCATCATCTGTTTGCAACGTGATGCATGGTTCAACATCGTCGTCCATGGCTTCGATTTGCAGTCTGACCTTGGTAAAGAATACCGAGAGGAGCTGCGTACTCTTGCACGCTTCAGTAAGCCACTGATTGCTGAAGAGCGACCGTTTCTTTCAGAAAGCGACATTGAGCTCAACACAGTCCTGCGTCGTGGTAAATCACCTGAGCATACAGTCGAGCAAAAGAAGCGACTCGGAAAACTGCTTCCATCATGCGAAGCAGACACCAAGTCTCTGAGCTATCAAGAAGCAGTGTTCTTGAGCACTGCCTATCTGGTCGAAGACCTACGTGCGAGTACAGGGGATTGCACTAAAGCGCTTGCATACTTTCTCGACCCTAAATTGCGTACCGGGGCAGTCGGCAACTGCATGACTGCCATCGCAACGACGGCTGTTCGGACATACTTGACAAAAACCTTATCAGGTCAATCACACAGCTTCTCAACGCCATATCTGGCTCAGCAGCTCGCCAAGATATTCGCTGCATGCTGTCATCGCATTGCGCGCGTTCAGCAGGCGGCGGCTTCTTGTGCCGATGTCATTGTCCGCGAAGTGCCGTCCACACTGTGCCAGAAGAGTGCGCTGTTCGCTCTTCTAGAGCTGCTTTCAATAATGTGGTACAGCTGTCTCGAGGGCGAAACGGACGAGTACACTTGGAGGTCAACTTTCGCTTCGAAGCGATCCAACATTGTGGTTGAGCTGTCAGATGACTATACCTTCCGGCGGGCAACTCTGGATGCGCTACACACACGTGCAACAGTCTGGGTCAGAGGAGCGCTCGACATTGCTCCTCTCGACGTCAAGGGACTCCTTCAGTCGTACCTCTCAGAATTCGACGACGAAACGAGTTTTGGGCACATCTCGCTGGGGCGCTCGTTTGCTTTGGAAATGGGTTCCCTGATCCCGTCCACAGATCAGCGCCTCGGTGCTGTGGAACGTCAAGGTATCAACATTAACACCGCATCTGACTTTATTACGCAATACACGACGAGACAAGAGTACAAATTCCTCGACGGTGTCGTTGATCAAGAAGAAGAGTGGCTAAATGGCGCGCCAACTACCAGACGAATGGCAACGTATCTCTCACGCAGTTTGCATGAAGCGACTAACCTCCTGGTGGACTTGGAGAACCGCACTTTGAATCACAAGCATGTAACTATCGCGGAACTTCGCGACATACTTCGAAGAGCTGCTGCGCTTCTCTGCAGAGTGAAGACAGACCAGTCACCTATCATCCAGCATTTGGTCGGTATTCCATTTGCAGTATTTTCAAAACAGTCCATCAAACTGGGTATCTCGCTTTGGACGAGCGTTGCCAAGGAAAACCCTCGCATGGAGTCTCGGATTCTTGTTGCCATTGCTGAAAACTGGGAGAATACAGTGCGCAAGCGTCGAGGTATCTTCAGTCCTGCGCTGAAGTAAGTATTGTCAAAGTGAGCCCATCGGTATCTACTAATACTTTGCAGGCACGAAGATCCATTTTTCGGCAAGCAAGAGTTTGCCGCGACAGACAAGGAAGCGCTCTCGAAACGCCAACAGCAGATTTATAACCTCATAGCACCACATTTCCGTTTGTTACAATTCCTGTCCAGCCATTTCAGTGCATCGCGGTTGGGCAAGGCAGATGTTGAGCGTGTCTACTTACGGATGATGAATATTACGCTTGATGCGATGAGTGTGGGTTGTTCTCAGCCGCTTGCCCGCGAATCGTACTTTCACATCATTTTGCTTGGACTACGTATCGCGCGTCATTGTACCACCATACCAGCCACTATCAGATGGCGGTTGTCGGACCGGATACTGACTGCCGCCCTTGCATGGTTCGCCAAGGCACCACAGTGAGTATCTATGAATGAAGTCGTATACATGTCGCTGACAAAATTAGATGGTCTTTTGGGGGTAACCGATTGCAGATCAAGGCCGAGACGCATATTCTGGCAGACGTGCAGGCGCAACTCGATATCATCGGAAAATCCACCACTGCCGTTGATATTAGCGCAAAGTTGAAAGCAAAGCAAGACCTGCTATCTCTGCTGGTAGGGAATGAGCAGACTCGTCTGATGGTGTGGTTGTTCCCTCTTGACTACGGCAAGAAGCATCATTTCACCTCTGGGCGCTATACCAACACACTCCCTGACGTAAGCATCTGTAATCATTCATATGATCCAAGCTAACGTTGCTAGGCGGCCGTTACTGCCCACCTCAAGACAGCTTGGGCCGAGAATCCTGCGATCGCCGTACACCTCATTAAACGTTTCCAGTCCCAACGCCTGAACAGCGAGGTCCGATGGCAGGTACTCAATTTCCCGCATAAAGTGTTGGACGAGCCAGATGCGCTTGAAATACTTTTGGGCAACTTACTACCGGCTGACGTATCCTTCCAACTCAAGTATCTGCTCTACTGGGCGCCCGTTAACCCCATAACGGCCGTTACATACTTCCTTCCAGGGTACGGAAACCATCCTTTCATCATTCAGTATGCGATGAGGGCGCTTGAGAGCCATTCGGTAGACGTCATGTTCTTTTATGTCTACCAGATTGTGCAAACGCTTCGATACGATGTCCTGGGCTACGTTGAGCGATACATCATCGAGACAGCCAAGTTTTCGCAGCTCTTTGCGCATCAAATTATCTGGAACATGAAGGCAAACGCCTACAAGGATGAGACTGCCGAAGTGCCTGATCCTGTTAAGCCCACGCTTGACAAAGTCATGGCCAGTCTGGAGTCGAGTTTCTCAAAAGAGGACCATGCCTTTTACGAGCGAGAGTTTGCGTTTTTCAACGAGGTTACTGGAATCTCGGGCACACTACGCTCTGTTCTTCATGAGCCCAAGGAGGTGAAGAAGCAAAAGATTGAGGAGGAGCTTCGCAAAATCAAAGTGGAAGTTGGCGTCTACCTCCCATCTAACCCTGATGGACAAGTTATTGGCATCGACCGCAAGTCTGGCAAGCCGTTGCAGAGTCACGCAAAGACACCATTCATGGCTACTTTCCGTATCAGGAAGACGAGGCCTGTTGACCAGGGCTTGGAGGAGACTGAAGATGACGATCGTGATATCGCGCAAGAGAAGGACCGCAGCTACGAAACATGGCTTTCCGCAATCTTTAAAGTCGGGGATGACTGTCGTCAGGACGTGCTCGCACTGCAGATGATTGCAGCATTCCGAGGCATCTTCAACACCGTAGGTCTGGACGTATGGGTCTTTCCCTACCGCGTCACAGCAACAGCGCCCGGCTGTGGCGTAATCGACGTGCTTCCCAACTCCATCTCACGTGACATGCTCGGCCGCGAGGCCGTCAACCGCCTCGACGACTACTTTGTCTCGCGCTACGGCAACGAAGACTCGATCCGCTACCAAGAAGCTCGCTCAAACTTTGTCAAGTCAATGGCCGCCTACTCCGTCATCAGCTTCCTCCTCCAATTCAAAGACCGCCACAACGGAAACATCATGATCGACGACGCTGGCCACATCATCCACATTGACTTTGGCTTCTGCTTCGATATTGCACCCGGTGGCATCAAATTCGAACGCGCGCCTTTCAAACTCACGGCTGAGATGATTGCTGTCATGTCGGGCAAAAACGCGGCTAATGCGTATACCTCGCAGGCGTACCGCTGGTTCGAAGAGCTCACTGTAAAGGCCTTCTTGGCAAGTCGCCAGCACTGCGATCACCTGTGCCATGTTGTGCAGGTTATGCTGGATAGCGGTCTTCCGTGCTTCAAACCGGAGAGTATGAAGAACTTCCGTGATCGCTTCGTATTGGAGAGGAGCGAGAGGGAGGCAGCGGATTATATGCGTGGGTTGATTGAGAAGAGTAGGGGAAGTTATTCAACGGGCACGTATGATAGGTTCCAGCTTATTACTAATGGAATTCCTTATTAGATTGGTGGGACGGGGGTTGGTCGTCGGAGAGAAGGGTAGTATAAGAAGCTGTTACATAACTCGTTCATAATATACTAGACTTATGTTTTATATAGAATATGCGTGCTTTCAGCATCCGCAGAGGTGTTCATATGCTCGTTATCTGGATAATAATATTGTTGTAAACGATTTATCAAACACCCAGTCGCCAAACCCTATGAGCTCGGCGTCGCCGTCCCAGACCCCGCCACCGCCATCACCACCACCTCTTCATCCTCCTTCTTCCTCAACCCCGTCACCGTCTCCGTATGCTCTGTCCCCAAGTGCGCCGCTTGAACAAACAAACTGGCCATGAACGCCAAAAAGGCAAACACAGTATACGTAATCCACATATTCCGCATCGCGTACGCAAAAGCCTCCTTGGCCGCAATTTCCCACGCGCGCTCCTTTAGCGTGCCAGGTAACATGACATTAGCCATTGCGCTATCGCCGTCGAGCTGGCTGAGTATGTTCTTGGGTAGTCCAGCCTCGCGGAGGAAAGCGGCGCGGCCATTCATCGAGTTTTGGAATATTGTGCCGCCGACAATGGTGGAGATGGAGACGCCGATGTTGCGGATGAAAGATAGGGTTGCTGTAGCGCTGGCGACGTTGTGTTGTTCGACTTGGCTTTGGATGGCGATGAGCGGTGCTTCGAATAAGATGCCTGAGCCGAGACCGCCGACCATGAGGAAGCAGACTGCTTTTACAGTGGAAGTATATGCGTCAAAGGTAATGAAGAGGCCGAAGCCAACAGTGAGGAGTAACGCGCCGACCCAGATGATTTCGCGGAATTTGCCCGTCTTGTGCATTATGACGCCGCAGAAGACGCCTGCAATTGCGCCGATAACGATGAAGGGGAGGAGCAGGAGTCCGGAGCGTAGCGGGGAGGCTTCGAGCACGGCTTGGAAGTAAAGCGGCATGTAGTATTCGCCTGAGATGAAGACGAAGCCGTGGAAGAAGACGACGGAGAAGGCTGCGACGTTTGTGCGGCGCTTGAAGAGGCTCATGGGCATGAGGGGGTATTTTGCTAGTTTGGCTTCGCTGTAGATGAAGGCGAAGATCATGACGAAGCCGACAACGAGGAGGGCGATGACTTTGGCAGAGTCCCAGGGGAAGAGCACGCCGCCAAAGTCGAGGCCGAAGAGGATCATGAGGGTGAAGCCGAGGAAGGTGAAGATGCCGAACCAGTCGAGGGCTTTCATGCCGTCAATAAAGGATGTGTGCTCATGTTTGATGTCCAGGAAGAGCAGGATTAGTAGGGCGGCTATGCCGCTGATGGGGAGGTTGATGTAGACTGTTCGATTCAAAAGTCAGTAAACGACCCAGAACAGTATTCCACTCGAGACGAAATGAAAGACTGCACTTACAACACCACCTCCAAGTGACTAAGCTTGCAAACAACCCTCCAAGCACCGGTCCTATGCCGCCCGCTAACGCCCAAAATACCCTCCATGAATCCCATGAGTAAACTCCTCTCCCTCAAACTAAACAAATCACTTATGCAAACATGCACCAGTAGAATTAGTCCACCACCCGCCGTGCCCTGGAAAGCTCGGCCGATGATGAGCTCCTGCATCGTCTTTGCCGTGGCGCAAACCGCTGAACTGATGAAGAAGAGTAGAAGTGCACAGAGCATAATGGGCTTTCGCCCCCAGATGTCGGAGAATTTAGCCCAGATGGGGCCTGAGGCGGCATTGGCGAGGAGGTAGGCGCCGCCGATCCAGGTGTAGCCTGCGGCGCTGGAGAGGTCGCGAGATATTGTCGGTGCGGCTGTTGCGACAATTGTCGCGTCTAGGGCGGAGACGAATAGTGATAGCTAATGTTAGTTAGTATGTGTATTTGCTTGTCTACACCTTCCCTGTCCGTCGATTGGCTTTTCTTTCTCCCATGTTCATTCTCAGCCGCGTGGAGATGACCACCCGTCTCTTGGAAGAAGAAAAAACAAGAATAAAAGAACTCACAAAAAGCGCCACAATGATAGCACTCATCCTCAATCGGCTCCTCTTGCCTCCAGCGACTCCAACACCAGCTTCATCCCCATCTCCCAGTACCTGGCCATCTCCCCCCCTGCTCCCTATACCCCCATCTCTACTTCCTCCGCCCCTACTCAACCCCCGAAAGCTTCCAGTCTCTTTCCGAAATGACGCGCTATCCATACAAGTATATACCGGTACAGGTCTCCTTATCTCATCAACGACACCTTGATGCGATTGCACTACTTGCTCCATGTTTCGTCTGGGCTCGCTGGGGATAAAAAGGTTCTGACTGATCTACCCGAACAACTGCCGAATGCCGAATGCGGATCCAAATTGCTGATGCTGATGCCGAGAGAAGGAAATTGATAAAGACGATATCGTCAGATGGATACGAAAAATGAAATGAGATGAAACCCCCCTCCAGAGATGGAGAAGTCGACGAGGAGTGCTCAAACCCAACGATGCCTATGCAGAGATACACATATATACATGCACCCACCCATTCTTACACAAAACATGGAAAGCCACATCAAGAAAAGCCCTGGAAAGGCTTGCAAAAGCCACCAAGACCCGACCCTAGTCACATTCGCCTCATGGACACCGGTCATCACCCCACCAATCGGCCTTGCATGTGGGGTGGAGACATGAGGGAGGGGGAAGCGGACATGTCCCGAACCAGGAAGCGAACTACTTTCCTGACGCGATCTAGCTTACCGTGTCTAGTGCATGCATCTTCCATGTTGTATGCCGGCCGACCAACATCAAAGCGACGGGCATGTCCGTCCATTGCCTCTGTGATGAACGAGTGGACGCTGCTGCCCAAGTAAAACAATATAGCTCAGGGTCCCTGTATATGTTTCATTTCCGCTGCAGGGATCAGAATCACGAATCATGACCGTCCGGGCGCGCCAACTGCAGGAACAGCGGTGTGAAAAGGTTGCCAAGATGGCAGAATGCCATGCAACGCAATGTTTACATGTGAACCATATTCCTTCTTTCTTCCCTCGCGTGCAGTAACGTAATGCTTATTCCCGAGCATAAGGCTGGCACTGTTATGGGTGTATCTGTTGTTTGCGTAGTGAAACTGTGTCGACGTGGTAACGGGCGGCAGCGAACTCGTTTGGGGTGGGATGATGTAGTCGACTGTACAAAGAGTATCAGGAAGGGTCCATTAAATGCCCCTAGGGTAGATTTTCAACAGGATCCAACGCCCGGGGAAACCCGCCCCGGTACGTCCTTGTATGATCGCTTCAGTAGCGGCGGGGCTGTTCCGTTGAATACTAGAATAGTCAAAGGCAGAACGGTATCCAAGCCCTTAGGGAACCTTATTCGTACGCCGAACGTTGCGCGTTATGTGATGGTAGGCTGTGGTATGAGAGTCGCCGGTAGAGAAAAGCGCACTCGTGGTATTGAAGCCGTTCGAGGCATATTCACAGCTGTAAAGTAGTTTTGTTAGTAGCAGTACGCTAATGTTTAGATGAACAACGGGCTTACGTTGTGAACGGACAGCAAAAGCTCGTGAATAACTATCACCGTCGTTGCTCATCATGGATATTCGAGACTGATTCGGTTTGGCAGAGGTACTTTCGCCGGATGCCATCTTCTGTAGACTGGGTATCGACTTGGCTATGGCCTTCACCCAGGTGCTGGCGACGGAGGACTGGTTGCGCATGTACGTCTTGGCCGCTTACCGCTTGTCCACAGCCATCTCCCAAGCTTGTCCGAGACCATAGGGAGATCTATGCTGTCAGCATCGTCCTCAATAAGGCACTTCTGCTTGTTCCGTGGCTGCGCCGTCTTGAAGAGTAAGAGAAGGGACCGTACCGGCATTCTGTCTATCGTAAATAAGTGGTATCGGCAACGATCCTCCCATCCTCTCCTTACTCAACGATGATGTGCATGCTGCTCTCATCACTGATTGAGGTGCTCATGGAAGAAGCTGCTGCTTCGATAGGAAGGCGCACTGACCCCGTGGACCCGCTCCTTCACGTGGAAGTCATGACTGCCTGGAGCTCGAGCTTTTTCACACCCTGTAAACCTACCCCGCATCACAAACACAAAGCGGAGACAGCCGTCAAGGAAAACTCCAGTCACGATACCATGGCGGTAGTGAAGAAGAAAAGATATGTAAGTGTCGACACTAGTAAACACTGACCACTACAGCGTTAACTATTCGCAGAGGTCTCGATCACCAGAGCATGTCAGGGCCTCAAAACGCACTCACAAAGATTCATTCCATATCTCTCCGCGCTTGCAAGCCACCGGATACAATGTATCGTCGTCAGGCATTGGACCAGCTCGAGATTCAAGCATGCCCCAGAAGCAAGACCAGGAGAAGTCTCTTCCTACCGGAGAAGACTGGGTATTCCGAGTAAAGGTTATTTCTGCTGCAAGCAATCTCAGTGAAGATCTCTTCAACAATGCGGTACAAGGGCTCGTTCAGATCTGCTTCCCCGACGGTATCCTGGACCATTTAGGATTGCAAGTTCTGGAACAGCATATGCGCGAGGAGAAAGCCCCGACAGCGAATATACAGCGGATGACTGAGGTATTCCAGTCCGAGATGGTTCAACGTTTGATCAGCATGCTTGCTGAGCATCTCGACACACCAGCCAAGATTGGTTTAGCTGTGCACGCTATAGTAGCTGCTACTGCACGGCTTCACGGCGAGCGAAAGCTTGGAGAAGACATCCTCGGTCATGTCTCTACAAGTTTTCTTCAACTGAAAGACAGAGCACCGAGAGACTCTACTGAATGGTTGGCGAGCGGAGATGTGCTCCAAAATACAGCTAATAGCAACGCTGGTACGGTGACCGGCGATGTTTCCGAGGAAGAGCATGTGCCCACTCCGAGGGCGAACAAACCTAAGAAACGCGACAAGAAATCTGAGATTTCTCAGCTGACCACACATGAGGTGGGTATTGATAACAATAGCATGGACGGAGATGTGTCAGAACCCCTACTCGGAAAGGGTGCATCTAATCCCGCCGTACCTATGCACAAAGGCAAAGATAGAAGGATCTCCACCAAGTGGAAATGGAACATAAAGCCAGAGGAGCATACCAAAAGTTATATTGCTGAGACTTTCACACGTACGAGCGACCTTTTTGCCTATCACGCATTGCCCATCGCCAGACGGAAGCTTGGTCCTGGAGCATCAAGGAGAGAGACTAGACGCCATATGCAAGCTATGCTTGATGACATTCAGGCCGAAGAGTTTGAGAAATGGGTTGAGAGTTTACAGAAGCTACTTGATGGTGATCATAGGATGTTGGACCGAGCCGAACTATCTGATAGAGACGCAAGGCAACGATTATCACGTGCAACGCCAGCACCCGTGGACATGCAAAGGTGAGCCAAGGCTACTGAGGATGTTACGTCTGAATATTCAAATGTATCAGATGAAAGCAATGAGGGCCTGGAGATGTCCCGTCCTAAGAACAACGCTTTCATCAAGCGCGAAGGTTTCGCTCGTTCGAACCCGTCTAGAGTAAACCTACCAAAAGAGGCGGCAGAAACCCATATGGCGGAGCGTAATCTGCAGTCGCTGCGAGATGCGCAAAACGTAGCAATCAAGATGACGAATCCGAACTTCCAGAGCAATGTAGGTGGTGTAAGTTGCTACATTTAGTGAAAGAAACGACACTAAATTTATCCAGACATCCGATGTTCCAATACTCAATCTGCTCTGGGGATCTGATAAATTGACTAGAGAAGATTTTATCAATGACTCTATCAATATCACGTATACAATTATGAGTCATCTCCAAAGCCGCATCTCCGCCAAGGTTAGTTACTTATTCCCAAACTTCATCCCCATGCCTGACCTGCCCTAGACAATTGAACTTACCGACCATAACGGCTTGAAAATATATCGTACGCAGAGAATGATCGAACAGGATATCATGGGCCTTCTTTCACAACTTACGCAGCCAATTAACGTCCCCGCTACCAAGAGAAACATTGAAGGTATTTTGCTACCCTGGGTGATGGCACATCTCTGTGCATTCCCCGAGTTAAAAGCTATGCCTTTCGTCTTTACCCGTATGCAACCTGTAAGGCTCTCAACATTACTTGTTTTGTTGGGTATGAACTAATCGACTGTGCAGTCAACACCAATTGCCATGCAAACGTTCTTTGGCTCTTGGGAGGTTGTGAGTAAAATGAGTCAACGTCAATTGTGGGACAGAATCTTACAAGTTTCCCAGCTGTACGGTATCTCTAAGGTGCGTTTCTTTCTCTTGTGACGCTCTGCAGCATTACGCTAAAACAAAGCAAGGATTCTGTGAAGGCCGCCGGCGTCGACTACTCTCGGATGGGGCGTATCCGCCAATCTGGGCGAAGTTCAAAAAGATATTTGCGAGCATATGCTGAGCGCGTTCTACGTGGGCTACTTTTCGCGCATAGAGACAAGTTTCCGGAGCTGAAAAAGTTGTCAATCGTTACAGCGTGGGAGGAGAAGACTGGACTTGTATGGTAGGGTTTCACGTATTGATCATTGCGATCTCGAAGGGCTGGAAGATGAGCATGGCTGAAGAAAGCGTTGCATGTATCGTGGAGATGATTGAACAATGTGCCTTTCATCATCTGTGGGGTGTTTAGCTAGATGAGCACCACCAGCCGTGCGCATCGTGGTGCACGCCACCGAGAGTAGCCCATTGCGATTGCGACCGCTGGATTTTACAGACAGACCACGCAATCCACCCCTTTTTCGTACATCTCTCTAGCTCTTGAAGAGGAGAAGCCTGCCCGGCATGTTGGAGAAGAGATGTGGGGTCTTTCTCCGCAATGTGGGGAAATGCACTTTCACGCGTATCGCCTAGCGCCCTTACCATACATAGCCGATGCCCAGGTGCCGACACGATCCTAAGTATGCAAACGCATATATCATCGTTCCATAGAGCTCCATAGCCACTTTTGAATCATACAGGTGACATTCGCTATCTGTCGCAATGCCTTTTGCTCCCGCTTACGCCGACGCGGAATACCAGTCTACACACTACAATCTTTTCAAGGACAGCATCACTGTTCCATTGAAATCGGTTCTACCGCCTGGGATCCCACGGAATGTCTTTGATACGGCGATTAAAAAATATAAGAGCGTTGTCGGCGACGAGCAGGTTTACCAGGACGATGCATTGGCGGAATACATCGACCCGTACGAACTCCATGAGGCGGAAGGAAAGCGCAACATGCCCAGCGCAGCTGTACGACCGAAGAATGTAGAAGAGCTAAGAGACGTCCTCAAAATCTCGAATGAATTTGGCATCCCAGTGTGGACGTTTTCTAGAGGGAAGAACCTTGGGTCAGTCAAGCCTCCATGTCCTTGTATGTGTAAATACAGAATCTGACGCAGTCGTACAGGTATGGTGGACCTGCTCCTCGTGTAACTGGCTGTATAGCTCTAGACCTCCATCGCATGGACAAGATCATCGAAGTAAATGCCGAATTCGCATACGCCGTTGTCGAACCTGGTGTCACGTTTACTGACCTCTACGATTACTGCGTCAAGAACAAACTCAACGTCTGGCCCTCCGTACCATCTCTCGGCTGGGGTTCCGTCGTTGGAAATACTCTGGATCGCGGCACAGGTTTCACACCTACAGCAGCACACCACCAACACATTGCCGGGCTCGAGGCTATGCTTGCAAATGGCGAACTAGTACGAACGGGCCAATTCGCCATTTCAAATTCGCCCTCTGCCCATCTCTCAAAGTTTACCTTTGGCCCCAGCATCGAAGGTCTCTTCCTACAGTCAAATCTCGGCATAGTGACCAAGCTCGGCATTTGGCTTACACCCGCACCCCAAGCTTTCATGTCTTGTGCCTTTGACATGCCTGATTTAGAAGACGTAGAAACCATTGTCGACGTCTTCGGGCCACTACGGCGCGACGGTCTGCTTCCAAACACCGTCTACGTATCCAACGTAACCGAGTGGCTCGGAATGATGGGCCCACGAGAAGACTTCTGGCCACACGATACGCCAATCCCCGACTGGCGCATCAAAGAACTCCAGAAGCAATTCGGTCTGGGGTACTGGAATGCCAAGTTCGGGTTATACGGTGCAAAGGATGTGATACAAGCACACTTTGACCAGCTCAAGAAGATCGTGGCTGAAAAGGCACCCAAAGGTAGCCTCACGGGCAAGATCTACTCGGCACCCGATGGACAAACACTAGACCCTACTTCCATCCCAGAGCAAGACGGCGGTTTCTTCGTCGGCATTCCCACGCTCTGGTCGCTTCCGATGGTGAAATTCCGACTCCCAAAGTCTGGCGGCGGCATCGGCGCACACTACGACTACAGCCCCATCATCCCCGCCAGCGGAAAGGAGATTCTTTCGTGGATTAAGATCGCAAAGAAAATATGCGAGGCGGAAAACTTTGATCTCTTTTGCGACTTCTTCTTCCACGAGCGCCATGTTATCTTTGTGAATATGTTTACCTTTGACAAGACGAATGCTGTGCACAGAAAAGCCGTGCAGACGATATTTGACAACTTGTTTGAGGCGGGGAGGAAGAGAGGGTACAGCAAGTATCGGAGCCATGTGAATACCATGGGTAAGTCCAAAAATACTCATCGCGGCTCTTGCTAGAATTGCAGTTACTGACTCGAGATAGACCGCGTTGCTTCACTTTACGACTTCAACAATCATGCGTATCGCAGGTTTGTCGAGACGATCAAGGATGCTGTGGATCCGAATGGCATTCTCTCGCCAGGGAAGCAGGGGATATGGCCGAAGCGGTTCCGGGGAGACGAGATGTCCAAGGCAAACTTGTAGGGTGTTAGCAAAGTGTGAGGTGAATGTCTGCAGTAGATACAAATAACTTGATAGTGCTTATCCAAAGGTACTTTTTTCGCGGCGTCGGAGTAATTTTCACCATGTCGCGAATCAGTTCTTCGCGCGCTGTCATATGATGACGTCATCTGCAACAGTTCAAAAATACCGCAGATGACGCGACAGCACAGCTCAATCGGTCCGCGATAGAAACGGGCCCTCCCGTTGCGAATACTGAAGTTGACAAGTGTTTGGAAGATCGCGCAGTCTGAATTGTCGTCTCCAGTGTTACGTGCATCTTTCCGTCTGCGCGGGTACACTGTGTCGGAAGCTAGCAATCATGCTATTGAGACGCGTTGAGCCCTATAGAACGAAAAGCACGATGGCGCATATCTGGGAAACTACTGGCGTTTCGCGGTGACCGCTATAAAAGCTTTCGTGGTCGCACTCGCGAAAAGTAGAGTTGTTGTTCTGCTCCGGTCACCCACTCCCCAGCTATCTCCAGGTCCCCGCACCTCCGCATCTCCTTCTTCAACCACGCTGCTGCAGCCATGGTTCAGAGTTTTCACTCCACGTCCCCAGAACTGCCGAAATTGCGTCCTCCTTGTTCTGCGCGATGCGAATCCATACCAAGGCCAGCGAACCTTCTTGGTGTCTTCCATGAGCCTCATGTGGGTCCCCTTCGCCGATCCGACAACAAACCCGGTTTGCGTTGCATTCGATGGGACCGGATGGGCCCTCATCTTATCGGTGTTTACAAGCGGTCGGAAATTGGGCCCCATAAAAGGTCACCTGCAAAGCTTATACCGGCTCGCGCGGCATTTTAAAAGAGCTGGAATGGTGGTTGAGACAATAGTACACGCCTTGAGGCCTGCAGGAACCTGGAGGGTGTCCACCCATCCCCGTCCACCCATCCCCATCCACCCCACTACCCAGAGTGCCCACGCATTTTGAGGTACCTTCGCCGAGGTCCGACCTAGGAGGTTGTGTCGTGTGCATCCTAACATGTCACGTGCTACTTCTGTCAAGTCTGGGTACCGGCTGTGCGGCACAACGCTTTCTCAAGCTCGTCACGCGGTGCCACCACCCGTCTGACTACGGGGTGTGTATCAGAGGCGTACGTGCCCAATGTTCAAGGTGTAGCCATGCACAGCCCGTAAACATTTTTTCAGATGTACACGCGTAGACTCGATCCGATTCATGCGTCCTCATGGTGGTGGAGAACAATCATTGCGGCTCTCCGGAATTCTCGGGCGGATTTGTCTTGGCCATCGAATCGCGCACTGCTTCCCCACATACTCACTCCCTGTGCGCCAGCGGCCGTATCGCATTGACAAGCCCACTACTGCAGTTTCAAGGGCACAGGTGGAATTCAACTGGCTATCGCGGAGGTCAAGCCAAGAGCGCGAGGCCTCCCATCCTCGAGCAGGGCGCGAGGCGCGGTGCCTATGACGTAGAGCCCGGAGCTGGATGCTCGGCAGTATGCTGGGCATTACCACATAACCTAACATGGGAAGAGATTGGCATTGCTACTTAAGGGTTCTTGTAGGAACAATAGGTTCATTAATCAAGCTCACAACCCTTGAGTTTGTCACTGTGCTTGAGCAAATATCACAATCATGGGTTTGGGCAAAATGTGAGTTCACTACCATGGCCGTTATGTGTACAGAATTGGCTGACACTCTAAAAGCTCCGTCCGCGTTCGCGGTGCCGAGTGTGGCATTGAAGCCATTTTGCTCGGAGTCATCACATCGATAGGTGGTTTCCTCTTCGGCTACGACACGGTATGCACCCACACGACAACTTTGAGCGATACAGCGGCTCATGAAATATAGGGACAAATTTCTGGCATGCTCATCTTCTCCGACTTCGTCAACCGCTTCGGACAGACTCAGGCCAATGGAGAGATTGCATTCGATCCCACGATCAAGTCCCTACTCGTCTCACTCATGTCCATTGGTACCCTAATCGGAGCACTGGCCGGTGCATACACTGCCGACTTGCTCGGACGTCGTCGCAATCTGACAGCTGGAGTGTTTGTCTTCATAATTGGAAACACCATTCAGATCACTTCGATGCATAGCTGGGTACATATGACGGTAGGCCGCATTGTTGCTGGTCTTGGTGTTGGTGTACTATCAATCGGTGTACCCATGTATCAGTCCGAGGTCTGCCCACGAGAGATTCGTGGTGCTGTTGTCGCATCATATCAGCTAATGATCACGGTTGGCATTCTCGGTAAGTCTGCAGTCAACCCGTCTTTGCATAGTACTTACATGTCCTGTAGTCTCCAACATCATTAATTACGGTGTTCGTGATAACCCAGGCGAGCAGAGTGACGCGGCTTGGAGAATCGTCATTGGTCTTGGAATCGCATTCTCGATACCTCTCGGTATTGGTGTACTCTTCACGCCCGAGTCCCCTAGATGGTTGGCTGGTAAGGAGCGATGGGAAGAAGCACGTATGACGATGGCTCGCCTCCGAGGTTTGGCACATGATCCACAACACGTCCTTGTCAGCGAAGACTTCAACGAGATGCAGGATGCCATCAACGAACAAAAGAGTGCTGGGCAGGGTACTTGGATTGAGTGCTTTACTGGTCAACCCTCTGGTATTCCGCGTCTGGCATACCGCACTCTCATGGGCTGTGCTATCCAATTCTTCCAGCAGTGGACCGGCGTTAACTACTTCTTCTACGTGAGTCCACATGAGTTCGACAAGATTCTTCGAGAGCGTTACTAACAATCACAGTATGGCGCAACAATCTTCCGATCTGCGGGTATCGAGGATCCTCTTCAGGTTCAGCTCATTCTCGGCGCTGTCAACGTAGCGATGACGATGCCTGGATTATACTTGATCGAGCGCGTTGGTCGTCGTGTGCCCCTCGTTCTTGGCGGCCTTTGGCAAGCAGCTTGGCTTCTCATCTTCGCTATCATCGGTGTTGCGCTACCACCCCAGGACAACCCAACTGCAGGCGTGGTCATGATTGTCGCTGCTTGCATGTTCATTGCCAGCTTTGCTGCGACCTGGGGACCTTTCGTCTGGGTGATCATCGGAGAAAGTTTCCCAATCCGGACTAGAGCGAAACAGGCGTCCTTGGCAACCGCATTCAACTGGCTTGGTAACTTTTTGATTGGGTTCCTCACACCTTACGCTGATGACGGTATTGGTTACGCCTTTGGATTCGTTTTCTTCGCCTGCAACTTTGTTGCTGCCGGCGTTGTTTACTTCTTCGTTTTCGAGACCAAGTCCCTGTCTCTTGAGAACGTTGATATCATGTACTCGGACCCCAGTCTCTCGGCCAGGACCAGCAAGAAGTGGATTCCAGCTGGCTACATTACCCGCAACGAGCGTGATGACTCGTACTGGCAGCGACGTCACAGTGCCGCGGCTGCCAATGGCGCCGTTGTACCAAAGAGCATCGATGAGAAGTATGACGGCAAGGATGCTGACACTTCGCCTGAGCGGGGTATGTCGATGCATCAGGAGCGAGTGGACGAGGGACGCAGGGTCTAAGTTATTAGTGGGACTTGAACTGTATGGTTCCGCAATGTATTACTACTTAGACTAAAGAATTGGTGACGAATAGAGACGTTGAATGAATTAAACTACGTATCAAATGTGGAGTGCTCGCTTTATAGGAACCAGCACGCCCGGGCGCTACAGTAGTGGGTGAATACTGTAACGGTACTACTTAGACTCATGATATCACATCTGGTAACGGGAATAATTGATGATCCGAAATAAGAGTGATGATTGAATATCAATGCGCAAGGGAGAAAGCCGTGGAGTAGGAGAGGTGACGCTGGTAAGCGAAGAGGATGTGTGGAATCATAAGCCAACAGCATTAGTATTAATCGCATACTTCCAAATACCACATTCTCAGGCTTGTTCGCGTTATAACGGCATTTGTCAACGTTGCTCGTTTCGACCAGTATACCCAACAACTCCTGTGGCGCTGCATCCTGCGATTATCGCCACACTACACACTTTGCAACTGTGCAGCTGTGTAGCTTCCAAGGATGAACATGACTTTTCTCTGAGCGCCGCATCGTCCACACAAAACTGCAAACCGGGACTTTATACCCCATCGTCGCATCCCCACCCAAAGATGCCGACACAGCCACACCCCTGCCAATTTTAGCGTGGCGCACATCACAAACACAAGCCTTGGACAACGCGTCAGCTCTCCACGTCCTCCCCCTCCAGCCACAACAACAACTCTCCATCTCACTCAAACATTCCAAACCACTTCTTTTTTTTCTCTCCGTCTTCTACTCACTCGTTATTGCCTTGTTCTTGAACTGCCAACAACACCCCCTGTATTATTTTGCACCTGCCTTGGGAAGACTAGTCATCGACATACCTACACAACAATAACAGCGATGCCTGTTGTCGGCGAACTAGCGCATAAGGCCCTGGTCGAGGCGGGGCCGTCGTCGCTGGTTATGCGGAGCGAAGTTGTGCGTCGCGGGCTTTCTGTAAATCATACACAGGGCGTTACGCTTGGGGTGATTGGGGCGTATGTCGTTGTGATTGCTTTGCTTTGGAATCTGCCGTATGTGCGATGGGTGTTGTGGCCGTTCAAGGTATGTTGTGTTGTGCCTTTTATTTTGTTACATTGTATTCCTTCTGCTCCGTTCATCTATTCGATCGTATCGGGTTTACTACTTGTTATTGTTGATTTGTCTTGGGAATCATGTGGTATCCCTGACGAGATGATCTTGGATATGGGACAGGATACGATGTTGTACGAGATCACGTGACGTAGTACGTATGCTAACATCTGAACTCACTACAGATGCTGGTTATCGCCTTCCACGAATTCTCACATGCGATAACATCGTGCTGTACCGGAGGCCGCGTAGAATCCATCTCTCTGGATCCTCACGAAGGCGGTGTAACTCATATGCGTGGAGGCAAGCAATTCATTACTCTGCCCGCCGGGTATCTTGGCTCTTCATTAATCGGCGCGCTTCTCACCTTCTGTGGCTTTAACATTGTGGCCTCAAAAGTCGCCAGCATTGTCCTCGGTGTATGCTTTTTGCTTACACTGTGGTGGGCGCGTAAGGATTGGTTGACGATCGGCACTATCCTATTAAGTGTGGGCTTACTGGTTGCATTCTGGTTTATTGAGCATGGCGAGGCGTTGAGGTTTTACGTGGTATGTTCTAAACCCCTTTTTGTCACTCCCTACTCCAATTCTCTCAACAGATGCGCTGACGAAAGACACAGCTCTTCATCGGCGTAATGTCTTCCCTATACAGCGTCTGGGATATATGCGACGACTTGATCTTACGGAAAGTAAACTCCTCTGACGCCAGTGTCTTTGCTAAGCGCTACGGAGGATCCTCGCAGTGCTGGGGCGTCATTTGGTCGCTAATTTCGCTCGTGTTTATGGTTTGTGGGATTCTGGCAGGTCTGGCGGCGTTTAAGCAGAGCTTCGAGCAACAGGAGAAGGATAGTCAGGGGTTTATTCCTACGCGCTTTTAGGGTGAAGATGGGAAGATGGTGTTTTCTACGGCGTTCTGATGTTCAGCAAGGGGGTTGAGCCGAAAATCGATGGACATGGCGTTTTCAAATGGCTTTTATGAGAGCAAAAGAGATGGTGAAGAGGATTCTTGGGTATACCCTTTTTCTTATGATTTGAGACGAGTTTTTGGCATGATGTATAATTACGTTGTCAGATGCATTGACGGAAGACTATAGGGATGAATCCAGCGGTTTTCGATTTCCTTCACTAGGTGTTTTCACATTTCCTGGCAGCAAAATCACGGGGTGTGTTCAAATCAATCATACCGAACAGGTCCAGTTCGCCGGTCGTCATGATCAGTATCAATATAGTCGAGCTCACTACCCGAAAACAAAACTCACACGCGCCAGTACAAGGAAGAAGAATCGAGAGAGCTCCAAGTACTTTTCATACTTCCAAACCAACGGCATTAAAACTCAAAAAAAGAAAAATGAGACAAAAACAATAAACAACACGCCCAGGACTGCAGCCAGACACAGGCACTACACAGCAGTCGACCGATTCCGTCCCGCAAAATAATTTCCCTGTGGCGCATCTACATTCACAGATGCTTCAATCTCATCCGTCTTTGTCCTCTCAGGCGGATGTCTTCTCACAAAGCACTCGCCCACATGATCACCTTCATCGCAAGTAATGACCCACTTGCCCATGCCTAAATCTTTGGGCGCGTGTCTAACGCCGCGACCGCCGCCCCCGACGATGAGGTTGCCGGGCCGGTAGCTAGGATCAGCGCGCATACGCTTAATAACGCTGCTGTGTATGACGGCGTTGGCGGGGATGTCGCGTGTTTCGCCCTTGGGAAGCGGCCAGCGGATGGCTTTCCAAGTACTATCTTCTTGAAGGTCCATGCGCCGGAAGGGTAGGTATTCCATAATGTTCCAGGATACGACACCCATGCGGGTGGCGCCGTTGTTGAACTGCAGGACGTCGTGGATGCGGCCTTTGGTGGCGGCTTTGTGCAGGTGGTGGTGGAAGTGGGTATCTGGCCACTCTTGGTGGTGAGAGAGGATGTTGTCATCGTCGGTGTAGCCGGTCATACCGGATGACGTGGCGCCTGAGCTGGTGTTGGGTAGTGGCGACGCAGGAGCGACTTCGATTGTTGGGACGTTGGTGTGGTGCTTTCCGCCGCTGGTGTGGGACTCTTCGAGGTAGCAACCTAGAGCTTCCAATTTCTCTTCGTCAAATTCGAGACCGGCTTTTTGCGCTTCGCGTACCATCCATACGAGGGGTACATGGCTCAAAGCTGCGTCATCGTCACCGAGTGGCCAGCCTCCACCAATGTCCTGTTCACGGTTAATATTTATCAGTACTTGGTAGTGCGAGATACACCTACAGCGTGGCAGCCTGGAAACCAGACCTCTTGTATGTCTTGAACTTCCTCCTCTGAGTTGAACGTATGTGCACCTTCATACGAGCGCATAGAGGGTGTACCAGAGCGAAAATTGCCATCGGAAGAGTACCCCCTACTCTGACTGCGCACACCCGAAGTATCATGCGGGTTTCTGAACAGTTCAGGAGGAGCCAATGTTTCTGGCCGACCTCTGTTATGTTGTTCCTCCTTGTCCTTCTCGTCCATGAATTGTCGTTCGGTACAGTCGTGGGCCATTTCCTTCATGTGCTGTAGATGTTTGTGGCGGCGCTTGTAGTACATGAATCTGTCGGGTTTCTCCTGTGACACAAGATCCTGTCGGAACTTTGCGCGACGCTCGTCTATGGCGACTGCGTGTCGGATGACGACAGCGCTGCTTCGTGCGGTGTAAGGAAATCTGCTGCGCTGCATCCATGCATTCTCAAACGCTGGGACACTGTTTACTGTGTCGAAGAGACCCAGAAAGCGGATTGGCTTGACTGGGCGACTGAAAGTCTCCCTGAAAGCGCACATGAACTCTAGGAGTTTGTGTTTGTTTGACTTTTCGCCAGGCGTGCGCTCCTTACGCTTCTCATCGGGTAGACGGCATTGCCATTTCTGAAACGTTCTAATGCACTGGGTTAACAAATTATGAATAGAAGCATGCGGGTATACTCACTTCCATGCAAACTGGCACATTTCCTCGTTACCTGCCTGCGTTGGTTAGTTAGAACCATTGGTCAAAGAACGGCGATATCTTGCTTACCGATAAAAGGCCAACGTGATCGAGCATCTCGGCAAGAAAACGCGCCGTATATGCGCCTCGTGAGAAACCGAAAAAGTATATGTCGTCACCAGGAGTATAGTATCGCATGAGAAACTAGATAGAATGCCAGTCAGATACGGAATCTTGGCGGCCAGAATATGGTTGGCAATGTGACTTGCTCGTTGCTTACCCTGTATCCTGCCATGACGTGCATGTCAAACGAAGTTCCTAGCCAGAGTCAGACTGGGTATATCAACACTCAAACTCTTGTGACCTACCGATTGCACTGTCTTTAGCCTTGGCGTACCAAGACTGGAACTTCTCCCATCGTCCTGTTCGGGTCATGGAACCGTCTGCCTTGGTAACGTAGGTGCCAATTCCGGGCTGATAGTAATGAAACTGGTCATCTCCATTCCGGTCAAGCATTCGGTATATCTTCAGGATATTGCTGTCCGCGTCTGTACCAGAAAACTTGTTCCCTGTGCCATCGAAGCACAGCACAAACTTCTTGGTCACATGGCCCTGTTGGCGTGACACTGCTCCATAGTCCATATGGTTGTTATTGGGAGTAGAAACAAACACCTGTGGAGAGATATTGGATGAGTTTTTCTGCTCTTTGTCTTTGGAAGCCATGTCTACAACGTGTATCTTGGAAGGGAGGGGCACTTGGCTTCGAGGGAAAGCCGAGTGTCTTCAAATGTGGCGAGCGCGATGCGTGGAGCAACTAGGGGAATGGCAACTAGGGCGAAGATCGCTCCGTCCTCTAAGCTTGCGCTTGGGATCAAAACACATGGGAATGTATGTAGATCATGATTGCTAATGTGATACGGGGTTCCTTTCGCCTATCGAGAGAGGTTGAGGTTGCATATGGCGGGCTCGGACTCGTCCCGTAGCTAGTCAGAGGTTGACGATTGTTTTCACGTGCCGTTTGCTGCACGGTTCTGATTGATCCCTCACGAGACGAGCTAGCTGCCGTGTGCAACTCAGGCCCCCACATACTGCAACGATGAGGGTAGCGGCAGTGCGCAAGCGTTGACACACGAGGCATGTTGGCGACACACGGCAGACCGCTCTGTTATCTTGTGGGACATCGCTGAGAAAAAGACGTGTTGTGCAGGGCACAAGATGATCGATCCAAACTCTCATCCGGGCCAGCATCCTAGTGGACAGCATGGTGTAATGAGAGCACGCGAGTTAGTTGGGAGCCAGACGGAAAGCGCCGAGAGGTGGTCAAACAGCGGGAACCCACCAATGGGCCATGTCGAATTGGCTACATATCGAAGCTATATGCAGCCACACGTCGATCGATGCAAGTGAGGTGGTGGTGTCGATGTGCTCGCCGAAGTCGACGGAAGAAAAGCACATCGCTTCTCCTTTGAGGCGCTAACCTATCAGCGAACATCACTTGTGGAGAATAGGCCCGTGCGGGCCGCCTCAATGGCAGCTCCCTCCCCTCTCCCCCGTGCCATCCACGAGCGCACGAACGCCTTGCATCATCCCATACCCGCCCGGACAATATAGCGGACGTCTCCGGGACAGGCCGCAGCAGGTCGCCCACGCCGATGCTAGCACCTCTGTAGAGAATGCTCCCTGCACAGCACCTGAAACTTGTCTTCTCTTTCTTTCCCTTCACCGCTAACGTGAGCTGAAAGACTTTCCACAGCCTCACTAGCACCGCGAGGCGCAACTACTCGCCCGAAAACAATTCTGGTTAATTTCACTACCGCAAGGCCTAAGCTCCACATGCGACCGACAATCTACCACCCGAGCATGGCTGGATCGGGATGACGATCGTCTGGTAGCTCAGTAGTTCAACTTCGGGTACCGTTGACGTCTTTTCAGCTGGGACGTCCTTGATGCCAGCTCCTCGTATCCATCCATGGCAGCTTACCTCTGCACGTCACACTACAACGAGTCTCAGGCAGCCCCATAATGCTGAACTTTAGTAATGGCCACTGTACTCGCGTGCCAGCCACACCTTTCTTTTGCGCTTACCCCATGACACTGCGAAACACCAGTATCAAGCACCAAAAGCGGGCGGCCAGGGTCATCGCCTATGTATGCACAGAGCTGACTGCACTAGAGCATGTGCCGCCTATCCAAACGTGCCGCCCTGCAAAGTGACAGCCAAATCCAATGAGCACTAGCCAGGCCGTGACTAAACAACGCCATGATACTACCAAGTCCGAAAACGACGAAAACGACTTCATACCGCACCCAAGCGGGCATGGATCCATGTGCGATCACTAGATATCATTCGCGGCCTGCACGTGCTGATCACAGCCTTGCTCCTGCTAGTGATCGTCGGGATACGACTAGCTCGCTGCCAGGATGCACCTCTACCAGGCACAGCATGACGCCTTTCTGTGTTCAATGCTCTTTCGTTAAGTTGCATCAAAATTCCCTGAGCAAGTTCGTCAGCTACTTGAACTTGTTTTCCATTCCTTATTCCTTTCATCACATGTCCACAAAACCAGATTCAATATGCCCGGTCAATTATCAACACTAATTGGGAAGATCAGGAGGAAGCCTACGCTGGCGAGCGATGGCAGGACAACAGAAGCTGCCAGTGGCATCTCAAAGAACAACCAGAAAACTAGCATCGTTAGCGATCTCACAGGATTAGGAGTCAAGAATGCTAAATTTGCTCTCGATGCCATCACTACGCTTGCTTCTGGTGAGCCTCTGGATGACAAAGACCTCCTCCTCGAACAGGGTGTCCAAATGCTCCAAGGCCTGCCACCAAACAGTGGTCTCGGTGCCAAGGTTGCAGATGGGTTCATTGCAATGCTGTGGAATGACCTGCCACATCCAACGCCTACACATGCCGGACCTTCAGCGCGATACCGGAAGCATGATGGCTCTGGAAACAACCCCCACAATCCCGACATAGGCAAAGCAGGATCGCCGTACGCGCGAAACGTACCACCGATGAAATCAAAAGGTAAGCCAGTTTAGTGTAGGGCATTTGTAATTGGTATTCACAACGAACCGCAGGACCCAACCTACCCGATGTTGAGGACGTATACGAGGCGCTTCTGAAGCGCAGTGGTCCCTTCCGCCCGCATCCCTCCGGCCTCAACCGCCTGTTCTTCTCTTTCGCAACTATTGTCATCCACGAGTGTTTCCAGACGTCCAGGACAGACCCTTGGATCAACGAGACTTCCAGTTATGTTGACCTCAGCACTTTGTATGGCAACACGGAGAAGGAGCAGAAGCGCGTGCGAACCTATAATAACGGCTTGATCTACCCAGACTCAATTGCCTCTGAGCGTATCATGATGATGCCTCCTGGTGTAGTGGCAGTACTCTTGATGTTCTCCAGGAACCACAACCATGTCGCAGAGTCATTGTTGTCGGTGAATGAACATGGCAAATACAAGCCCTGGGACACATTGGACGATGAAGGCAGGAAATGGTGAGTCTCATTCTGACCCCGTATGCCGAAACGTTCTAACTTGAATTTACAGGCAAGACGAGGACATCTTCCAGATCACGCGCAACATCAATGTTGGATTCTTCGCATCAGCTGTACTTCGCGACTATGTTGCGGCTATCCTTAATACACCACGCGCCAACTCAGAGTGGTCCCTCGATCTCGGTAAGGAGATCAAGCAGGGAGGCACTCGCGTGGAACGCGGAACTGGCAGTCACGTTTCCGTTGAATTCGCTGTCCTTTATCACTGGCACGCTGCGCTCAGCGCAGCAGACGATCACTGGATGGAGGACATAATTCGTTCTGTCTTCCCCGATTTGCAACACATCGACGATGTAACCATTGAGATGTTTCACCAAGTCATGAAAGTATATGGCCATGATCTAATGAAGAAAGAGGCTTCCCAATGGACATTCGGAGGCCTTGAGCGAGGTCCTGATGGCAAGTTCAATGATATTCAGCTAGCTGAGCTGATCAAAGACTGCATCGAAGAGCCTGCCCACGCGTTTGGTGCTCGGGGTACACCGGCTAGTTTGAAGGTTGTCGACATCATGGGTCAATTGCAGGCGCGTGAGTTGTTCAACGTATGTACTCTCAACGAGTTCAGGAGATACCTGAATTTGAAGCCATACGACACATTCGAAGACTGGTGTTCCGACAAGGAGACGGCGCGAGCAGCTGAGTTGCTGTACGGCCACATGGAAAACATGGAATTGTATCCCGGCTTGATGGCCGAATGCACCAAGCCAGCCGGGCCAGGAAGCGGTGTTTGCCCTGGACAGACCACTGGCAGAGGTATCTTGGACGATGCCGTTGCGTTGGTTCGTGGTGATCGATTCCTGAGTTACGACTTCAACAGCAACACCCTGACGCAATGGGGTGCGGCTCTCCTCTCAGAGACGACACCAGGAGCTTATGGTGGCGTTCTACCAAGGCTTCTCTTCCAAGGCCTTCCGGGCGGGTTCACTGGCACATCCACCTACGCGCTCCTGCCCTTCTATACTCCCAAGGCAGCACAGGGCATCATCAAAGGAAATGGAGTCCTTGACAAGTACGACATAAAGCGTCCTCCTAGCGACTACGAAATTATCAGCGTACAAACGCAAGAGGGCTGCAAGACGATCTTCAACGACCGCAAGTCCTTCGTTGTCATGTACCAAGCCGCTATCCGCAATTGCACAGCAGGACACGACTTCATGATCGGGTGGGACGAGCAACAGAAGCATGACGAGAGGTCCAAAATTTTGCACAAAGTCTTCTTCGAGGAAGGCTTTGAGAAGAACATCAACGACTTCTTCACAACAAATGTCCGCAGTCTGATCAAGAATAATTCGCTCAAAGGCGCAAAGGGCAGGATGAGCATCGATATTGTCCGCGACGTGACGAATATCACGCCCATCCTCTGGCTTGCAGAGCGATTTGCACTTCCTCTGAAGACGCAAGAGCAACCTCGAGGGTTGCTATCAGTCCACGAAGCCTTCCTAGCCTACCTGGTTCTTTGTAAGTTGACCAATCTATCCCCCCTTGTCTATTCTTTTGCTCTCAGTACTAACAACATCAAAAGTCATGTACCAATCCTTCAACATCATGCCGCATAACGAATGGAAGCTCCGCGCTGGTGCCATGACTGCGGCAGCTCCCCTCCGTTCCATCTTCGAAACCCACATTAAAACACAAACCGGTCGTCTCGAAGGTCTCGTCGACTGGATGGCAAAGGGATCCGCCTTTGAAGTTGGCGAACACGCAGACCGCATCTACCATGCTTTGGCAGACTCCAAACTGCCCATTGGCGACCTCGTTGGCGACTGCATCGGCATGGGCGCCCCTGTAGCCGGCAACCTAACGCAACAAGCCAGTCTTCTGATCGACTTGTTCCTGCGGCCTGAGTACGAACAATACAAAGACCGCATAGTGGAGCTCGCACACATGGCACCTGACGCCTCAGACCGCGAACTCCAAGGTTTCGTCTACGAAGGCATGCGTCACGTAGGCGTGGTTCCAGGCCTCCCCCGCATAGCCACCCGCGACATTACCGTACACGACGGCGTGCGAGGTCCCGTGTCCATCAAAGCCGGCCACACCATCCTCATCGCCACATCCAAAGCCGCCATGGACCCCGTCGCGTTCCCCAACCCCGAGGTCTTAGATCCCCACCGCCCCTTCACATCCTACACATTGCTAGGCCATGGTCTCCATTTCTGCTTTGGTGCCCGCCTTGTCGGACCTAGTCTAGCCTCTACCCTCCGCGAAGTCTTCAAGCTACCAAATGTCCGTCGTGCACCCGGTAAACAGGGCCGTTTTAGCGTCACAGAACATAAACTCGCGGGTATCACTATGCGGCACTATCTCGACGCTAGCTCCAAGGAAAGTCCCATACCCACCTCGCTACGTCTACACTATGATGCTGAGGAAGTGGTTCCAGCACCCGCAGTGGGTGCTATGAATGGAGCGGCGGCGGGCAAGAGGGCGAGTAGTGCGAGTATGATGACTAGTTTTACGAATGGACGAGCTGTTGCGGGGCCGAGTGGTACGAAGAGACATTCCAGTGGCGCTGCGTTGGGTGGGTTTACTAATGGCCACACCAATGGCTTGGTCAATGGGGGACATGAGAATTTTGCCAGTAACGGACATGCTAATACCTGGGGGACAAACTGAGTATGGGAATGCGTATATGATTGCGCCATAAAGGGGAGGTGAACGGATGAATGGATAATTCGAGATGGATTGGAGTTTGATTGAGGGAGTTTTTGTTACTGTCATGCCGCCTTTTACTACCCTACCTATGTACCGCTAACAACGATACCGATACCATATTTATTTCGCATTAATCAAACCAAGTTGTGCGAGACACTGTCGAATTCTAACATGTTGAATATTGATACTACATAATCTCCTCAATCCCATCCTCTCCTTGGAGAAGAGAATGGAAGAGGAGAAAACCAAAAAAAAAGATGACAGTCTTCCTTGAAGCGCCATAAACCATACCTCTTGACGATTTCTCTCCCAAACCCATCCATACCCACTTTGTAAAAATACACGCAACGTAGTTTGCCACCTTTTGCCCTTTCAAGCCGTTGAGCAAACAAACAGAGAAAGATAACAAACAGAACCCCACAACAGAATGGATCTAATACTCACGCCTACGCCATCCTCGGCAAGGGAGGAAGCGTATGCGGATCCCAATCGCCATTTGCGCCACCCTCATCATCACTCTCATCCTCACTTGCATCTTCAGCCTCCCTCCTTTCAAGCTCATCCACATCCATGAGATCCTCATCTTCATCCTCATCACCACTATCCATGACCGGTCTGACATCCGCCGCGCCCGCAGGATTGCTACTCCTCTCGCCCTTTGGCCTACCCCTCGGTGCCGCCTTTCCGCCCTCCCAGCGATCCAAACGGCGCAGGGCCCTCGCGAGCATCTTAGCGCGGTAGTAAGATTCCTCGCCGTGGTCGTTTGTTTCGCCGCCAAAGTCCAAAGGAACGAGGCCCGAAGGCATGGGCGGGGGAGTTCTAGTACCAATTTCCATGTCGGGGAGTTGAGCGAACTGGGCGTAGGATTCTTCGTCTGTGTCGTAGCCGTCGCCCATGCCTTTGCAGCGGATCCAGGAGCGCATGAAGTTGTTATTTTTTCGGCGGCGCTTGGCGGCTGAGGCGTATTCAATGCGGATGCCGCGGTCGAGGATGACGTCGACGCGGCGGCGGCGGTATTGCTCGACGGCTAGTTGGTGTTGTGTGAGGGGGCGGGTACGCTTGTGCGAGGGGTCGGAGCCGTTTAGGGGGAGGTAGAAGCCATGCGGGCCGTTGAAGGTAGGTGCTGATGTCGAGGGGGATTGGCCGTCTTGTGAGGTTGAGGCGTCGAGTTTGGTCTTGAAGCTGCGGGCTGCTGGGCCACCACTAGCACCTATGCCTGACGCACGATTGCGTGACCAGTTTCCACGACCAGGGCCCTTGGGTGCAGGGGACGATGCAGGACCGTCCTCGTTAAGTAGGGTATTGATACGCATGTTGGGCGTCGCAACCTTTTTAGCCGTGTTGTATACGCTGTTCGGAGGAGACGCCGATCGCGTGCGGTCGGTATCTGAAGGGTAATCTCGTTCGATGATGGATTTGGCAAGCTTTCCACGCCCTCGTGCAGAGCCTATCGTTGTTAGACTTGTCCATTCATACGCCATTGAGACTTACCATGTGATGGAGACTGCCGGTCTCGGCCTGGTGTTGAAGCACCGTCGTCGGCGGCTATAGAGAAAACTGGGTTCTGGTTGAAGCCTGTGGTAGGGTCAGATCAGGTAATGTATGTGACGGAATGAACATGTTGCATACCCTTCTTGTTGGTCCGCTTAGGACCTGTCACGACAGGCGCCATATCACTTGCCAATATGGCCGTCCTCTCCTTGCGCTTGATCTCGCCAAATGCCTTCTCGTCGACCGAGTCGACATTTTCCAGTGCCTCCTGCTCTGGAGTCAAGATCTCAAAGGGCGGACACTTTATCGGGAACTCTGAGGTTGTCGGGTCGTCTGATGGTCCAAACTGGCCTGGTCCAAAGGGATTCTTCTCAGCGGCATCCTTGGAGAAGTCACTTTCGAGGTACCACCACATGAGCCAGAGAAAAGCTGTAGCTCTGCTCTTACTGCTCAAGTTGGAGCGCATGACGAGGTCGAAGAAGTCGCGGGGCGGGAAGAAGTGCAGCTCGGAGATCTTGGGCGCGTACTGAGAGAGGACGAAGATGAGGTTTACGGGGTTTGTGCGCGGGATGGCGGCAGCCTGGATCTCCTCAATGGTGCTGGGCTGCTCCGAATCCTCGGTGGCACCTTTGAGGATAGACTTGAGGCGCGGCGCATCCTGCAGCTGCTTGTAGGCATTGGGGTCTTGGTGAGCTTGGAGCGAGGGGATTGAATGGTAGGTCCGTAGCTGGGCGCGCATCTCGGGGAAGAAGTTGAGCGTCGTGTTCATGCGGCCGACGTTGACCAGCAGACACACCATGGCCATGTTGATGGCAGCCGGGCGCTCGGTGAGCAGCTTGTCCTTGAGGATCTTGCTGCACTTGCTGCTCTTGGCCATGGCATCGAGGTAGATGTCGGCAAACGTGTGGCCACCTGTGCTGTCCGACTGCTTGGTGAAGACGCGGCGGTCATCCTCAAAGACAAGCTTGAGGAAGTCGAACTGAATGTCCTTGCGCCACAGCGGGATACCGTCGTCCTTTTTAAGATGCTTGATCTTGTTACCGCTGTAGACGGACGAGACGCTGCCGTTTGCATTGCGGCGCGTCGTAGTCGTCGTGGCCGTATAGTAGGGCCTTGCGGCGTCGCTGTCGTTGGCCGGGCGCTGCGTATCGGGCGCATCCAGGCCAGCTTCACTCTCGTCGGGCACAGGCGTGTTGGCGTGCGAGGGATCGGGCTTCGCGTCGTCCATGGTGTGCGGTGGCTCAGCAGCCAGAATATGTCGCAGGCTGTTGCGGGAGTCGGGCTCGTCGGCGCGAGGAGAAGGTAGAGGGCGAGGGTTTGCCATGACGAAGGCGCGACACTTGACACTGCTCGCACTAAGCCTGTGCTGGTTGCGCGCCCGGTTCGGATTGACCCTTGGGGCGTCTACAAGGTTTCAAAGAAGCAAGGATGCGTATCACAATTCACGATATTCAGACGTCCCCATTCCACGGCCAAAAGTCACTTCGCCGACATGAACCCCCAGCAGCCTTGGACAACCCTCGCCGTGTTAGCGCCAGAGCACACGCGTGTTCTAGAACATGGCCACCATCAAACCTCACATGTGCATGCATTGCCAATTCATCTCAACTTGCACACTCTCTGGAATCTAACTCGAGTTTTATTGAAGCTTGTGCAAATCCAAAATCCCAGCACCGCATCCAGACCGCCCTCTGGACCGCTGGAATCCGACCTGCGCCGCGCTACCAAGCAAACCAAAACCCACCATAAAAAATAATAATCAGGATATCTCGGCGAAAGAAAAACAAAAAACATAACCGACGCCGCTGCAATGCTCAAGCCGAAGCCATATACAGTTGCCTGTAGCGAGCAGGCGGGTATCCAGAACGCCAAATGTCGTCCGCTCTTCTGTACACGGTCCATCCAAACAACCACACATCCAGTCCGTGGCCCTGAATTAAGAATCAAAAATTAGACAACGTGTCTGTAGATTGCGACACAACATCCTGTGCCTAAACGACCAGAGTCTTGCTCAGTCGAATGCCGTCTCTTCCCGTACCATTAGAGGGTTGTGTCGAGCGTTCATTCGCCCATCCATCCGTACCTCTCCACGATAGTTGCTGTTGCCCGAACTGCTTGACCCCTTGCGGTGTCCACCCATGCCCATGTTCATGAGTAGCATGCCGCTCTCACGTTTCCGCTGCCGTTGCTCTCGACTACTGCCACTCTGCACTGCACCATTCAGGCTACCATAGCCCTCTCCTTGACGGTATGGCTGCTCGTAAGGTGGCGCCTCATACGTTGATCGCGTGGGCATGAACCCGGATTCATACCCACTATGTTGACTCTGGTGATACCGTTGCTGCTGCTGCTGCTGCTGCTGCTGTTGCTGTTGCTGCTGTTGTTGTTGTGGAGGTTGTGGGGGTGGGTAGTTTGGAGCACTGTGTCCGCCCTGAAACGAAGGGGGTGGTCGTTCCATGCGCTGGTTGAATGTAGTCTCGTTATATGAAGGCGTCGGGACTTCCGAAAACATTTGTCGACGAGGGGATCGGATGGCCACGTCGTCAGACACATACGAGTCGTTCCGGATCTCATGGATTGGTGAGCTGGCCTCGTCGAGTGCCATGCCAAAAATGTCCGTAAAATCGGTCAAGAAGAACGAAATCAGCGGTGCTGGGATGTTGAGCGTCGGCGCAAACACGATGCCGACGTTTCGCACCGTCATCTTGTTTACCTCGGAGTTGTCAACAATCTCAATGAGAAACGACGACAGATGACGCAGTAATTCAAAGTTGTTCTTAGGAAGCCTGTGCACGAGGACATTGAAGCTCTGAATTTTCTTGCTGCGCTCATCCATATCTGCAAAACGTTAGTACATAGACCATCAGCGTTAGTTCCAACGAGCGACTCACCGAGAACCTTAAGGAAGTCGAGATGCAGTTCTCGAGTTAGGACAGAGGCGGGTAATTCTCGCAAGTACAGTTTGAGCAGCGAAGCCACGGCATGGACGTCGTAGTACTCTCCTTCCAAGAGCTTGATGTCGCCTTCGTTGTTGAACCGGTCGCGCAATCCTTTGATGACAATGTTGGATCCACTGAGCCTGAAGATGCCCTCTTCGCTTCTCGCCTTCTTCGCCCGGAGATACTCCAAGCACCTGTACACGACGGCCGGCAACGCGACACGAGCGTCAGGCTGTGTGTATTCCACAGCTTCCATAAGTGGAATCCCGAAAATGCTGCGATTAGCAGGCATGCGTTGCTCGACAGGGGGTTTCAATGGCGCTTGCACTTGAACAGGCACGAGATCGTTTGAGCCGCGACCTCTAAATCCGAATATGCTTCGCTTTTTATCCTTGACCGCCGTGGGGCCCGACGGCAATTTAGCACCCCAGCTTTCAGCGTCCTTGATGGGGGTTCCGTTGCTAGGACCAGAAATGGAGGGATAATGTCCGGACATGTCTTGCAAGAAGCCATTATCTTTCGGTGACCCTCGCGAAGGCTTCTCTCTCAGTGTATCCCGATGGTTGGGGCCGTGGACTGGAGCTTGGGCTGCCACAGTGTCATCATAGCTGATGCCTTGTGTGCGGCTTTGCTCTGCTAAATCCGGGCTTTCCCTACGCTGGGACCGCGTCGAGTCTTGGCTGGCCTGCTGTTTTTGAACTCGTGGCGCACTGGGAGCACGGACTTCTTGTGGGGAGGTTTCTTCTAGTATCTCAACATGGTGCAGAAGAGCTTCGACCCAAGCGTCTCGCTCTTCATCGTTCTCGGCACATAGAACATGGCGAACCAAGCTTGACGAGTCTTTGCGCTTCGGCTCTAGGATCAAGAAAGCGTGTCGATACTGGTTGTCCTCTGAATCGTCTTTTCGCTGGGGCGATGAGCTTGATGACTGTTGTTGTGATTGTTTACCAATTTGTGCATTCTGCAGCTTGATCGTGCCCAGATGTGCACCACCCTCCCCTTCGTAGTACTTGAATTCACTGCCGTCTAGCACAAAGAAGCGTGCCTTCCAGCCTCCAAAGTTCTTGCCGCGTTTGGTAAGGTAGCCTTCCTTTCGTGTTGTTTTCGGGTTTGGAATTGCCAATGCTGGTCCTGTGGGCTCTGGGGCTAGTCTGTCACCAGCTTGCGCACCAATTACGTCAGTAGACAGATATTCGCACACAATCATAGCCGTCTTTTCGTTCATGGGAGTCTCCAAGACAGTGTCCATGTACTGGTTAAGGGCGACTCTTCGAGCATCGATCTTTGCAGGGGCATGCCCTCCGAAAAGAGCACGGTCAGGAAGCCGGCCCTGGAAGTCACAATTAGATTTCAGTTGAGAGTCCAGAGTAGGCAATGTAGCAATCGTCTTCTCTACGCGCCACAGCTGCTTGTTGTCTGAGCGGGCATAGATTGCGAGGATGAAGACGGGATCCTCGTCCTGAGGTTTCGGGGCTAAGAAGCTCAAACGCGATGGCCGGAGACGAGACGAGAAAACCTTGACTTGTATCGAAGGCAATGCATTTGGGGGGAGCAAGAGTCCCGGGTACTGATCTGAAACAAGACCTCGATAAACATGCTCTGCGTCTGGGACATCATTCAGTGTAGAGCTGCTCGATGGTGAGTCGGGACTAGGTTGTGCACCGGGTACTGTCAAGAGGGCCGCCGCTGATTCCTTGTTTGACTGTGCGGCCTTTTGACCCTGACTTGTTGGTGGGGACTGGTACGACTGTGGTGTGTTTGGCGGAATGGGTACCATCTGTTGGAGTGTCCGCGTTGCAGGATGATTCATGACACTGGGCGACAGAGGTGGTGACGCCAACGACGACGGCTTGGGATTTCTGGGCAGCGGTGATCCAAGTGGTCTGTCTGTGGGTCGGGGACTAGATGGAAGTCCAGGACTCAAGAGGGGCGATGCAACGCTTCGGTTGGCCATCATGGAACTGTCGGAGTTTGCAGGGCTGAGTAGAGCATTCAGAGAGCTTGCAGGCGGGTGACGAGGAGAAAGTGGAAGACCGGTAGGTTGATATGCTTCAAGTTGACGAGACGAAAGGGGTGGTGGCACTGCCTGATGTTGATCGTTGCCACGAGTTTCAGCAGGGGTAGCCTGTTTGCTGTGGTTTTCATTCTTCTTCTTCGACTTGCTCCGTGCCTCCTGGTCTTGCGAATACAAGGCCTCGCGCACCCTATCGTCCTCTTCACGCGTTTTCCTCCTGCCACGCTCCACTTGCGGTATCTCATCAACCTCTAGTGTATCGTCGTAATCTGACTCGGCGTCGTCACCGTGCACAGCTTGGTGGAGGTGTGCGCTAGTCGTCATCGGTTTGGACAGGTTGAGGGGAGCTGGTGGGGCTTTTCGCATAGGGTGCGCAGGCTTTGGTGAGGGTGAGTCGAAGCCATCGCCGCCAATGACTGGGGTGGCATGGATGAGGGAGATCTGGGGAGGCTGGAGCTGGGATTCGCCTGGAGCTGGTGTCGCGTCAGCGGCAGTCACGGGCGGCGTCGTTGGGTTCGGGGCGCGTTCGGGTGGTTCAGCAACAATGGGAGGTTGTAGTAGTGTGGCCTCGAGACCAAGGCCTGCAGTGCCAGTGTTTTGAGGTTGGGTGGAGTTGTCGGTGGGTGAGTTGAGGGTGGACGTGTTGTTGGATGCGGTGGACTGAGAGGGCGATGTCGCTAGATGTGAGTCTGGTATTATATGAGGGGCAGGGTGTTCTTGAGTCAGGGGAGATGGCGATGCCTTGTGCTCTACAGTCCTCGAGTCGCCAAGCTTGGCCAAATCTTCAATGGGTTCACTAGGGGCTGGTGACGCGCTATTCTCACGTTCCATGACAGAATCAAAGGTGTCGGACTTTTGTAATGCGCCAGGTCCTGGCGGTACCTGCTCGGCGTACTCTTTGAATTTCCTGCGATAGCGGTCCTTGTCCTTCAATGCGCGCTCCAGGTCTTTTTGCAGGCCAATGACCATGGACCGCTGCTTCTCGACCAGCCGCCAGAGCTGGGCATTGTGACTGGATGTGTTTTGCTTCTCCTTCCACAGAGCGAGCATGGCAGCCTCTGGCGAGCCGGCCGTGGCTATCAAGACGGCCATGTCTGGTGGATTTGCAGTACTCGTATCCTGGGATGGGCGGGGCGCATGGCCGCCAGGAGCAGCCGTGGACGAGAGCGAGGATGCTGCCGAATCTATCGAAGGGTTGCGGACAGGCACCGTCGGCCTCGTCTCAGGCCGGTTGGAACGCGACGGCGGAGGCATGGTAAAGGGCGAGGCTGGCGGGGAGAAGCCAGCAGACGAGGAAAAGGAAAAGCCAGCGGACGAGAGGGCGGGGGACGAGACCTGGCGTAGCTGGGCATACGCAGACGGCCTCGTGGGCGTGCGGAAGCCGGTAGTGGAGAAAGTGGTAGTGGAGAAGGTAGACGAAGGCAAGCTGGGAGGTGTTGGCGGATGCGCTGGTTTGGCCTGGCGAATGGGATTGGGCGTGGTGTGGTGGTGGTGGTCCTCCTCCGCAAGTAGGGCGTCAAGCTTCTCGCGTGGGCTGCGCGGTTCGTCGAAGCGTGGACTGTCGTGATAGGGCCGTGGGCGAAATGGGGATCCGCCGTTGAGAGGCGAAGATAGAGGGCTCGGGGCCTGCTTGCGACGGCCTCGAAAGTGGAGTTGCTCGTCCGCGGTGGCCGGCACGTTGTGGGAGCGCGTCTCGTCCTCGCGAAAGGTGCGGATGGTGCTCGCAAGTGACGGCGAGGACAGTGAGTGAGAGATGGACGGGTGGTGGTGAGGGAGGTCTTGTGCCGTCGACCTTTCCTGAAGCATGTCTGTATCGGTCCTCATGCTTCTCAAACCAGCTTAGCCGGGCGACCAGGATTGCCCGACGGTACGTATAACGGATGCAGAGGATTAGTGGGGATTAGCCGTGTTTCGGTGACGGTTTGAGTGTGTGGTGAATGGATGCTGCCGCGCTCAGCAGTCTCGTCAGCACCTGGGCGTCCAGCGCAGCATGAGACAAATGCCCGTTAGAAGTGGCAGCCGGGGAAAGAGGGCGGCGACTGAAAGAGACTTGTCGTGTGGTCTGGTAGCAGCACCACCAGTGCCCAGCCCTTATTCGGCGCCATAGGCGCCCTGGAGAGACGGGCCCTCGACGACGCCTCTGATTACCGAGCTAGCACGGTTCCTGCAGAAGCGAAGGCGCTTTGTCTCCATGATCGCCTCGGCCAGCATAGCGAGGGCCCTCATGGCTGCGTCCCCTCACGTTTTGGATATGCCTAGAGCCGTAGCCATCCTGGTCGACGGCTTGTCAGCGTGCACGCAAGAGATGGTCCTGCGCCGCCTGATTGGAGCACATGTGTGGCTTGCTGCCCATCAGCAGCGACAACTTGTCACCACTGGCCGGCCATGGCTCTAATGCAGACAGGCCATCACGCTGACGCTTCCAATGCAGATGAGCTGTACCACCCACTGGCCGTCTCATGCCCACCGACGAATGTCCGCGTGGTCAGCAGCTGTGTGTGCTGTGCTATGTGTGTGTTGGATGCTGGTCAGCAAACTCAACTGTGGGCCCATATTGATTGGCGGCAAGGCGGCACTCCCGGCAGACGGCGACATTACTTACCTACTGTATGTGCGGAATCTGGCTGACTCGAACGTGTTTGCCGATTGCAGATTGCAGATTGCAGATTCCATACCAGTATAGGTACGGTACTGCAGACTGCAGATTGCATGCGCCCAAGACCTCCAAGATTGTCCTTCACCTCTCCCCCGCACGGACTGGGTTCCAAGGCGTGCGACAGAGAAGCTTTTCGCGTGCGGAAATGAAAAGGGACCCCCGCATGCGCGTCGAATCGTCGGCGATCTGCTGTGATTCGTCCCGTGTGTGCCTGACCATGTCCCCGCCGCAGCAACAAGACGAGACACAATATTGCCCTCGTGCCGCCTCCTCTATCCGCCTTGACACCGCGGCTGGATACCCTTTGCACACCTACAGTACTGGAAACACAGGCTGCTTGGACCTAGATGCTTGTCGTATGACTTTCGGTAGGAACATGCGACCTGCAGTGCTTCTGAAACCCCACCGTGGTCAAGCGAGTCTCCTGCAGGGAGCCGCCGATAGCCCTGGACTAACACTCAACCGTCGACGCCACCACGAGAGACACGGCCAGATGGGCTAATGGATTCTTTTTCGTCTGCATCAGGGGTAGTCGATTGCGACCATGGAGACGTCAGTCCGTCTCTCGCTTGTCTTGGCTGCCCGACTAGTATTCTCCGTCGAGATATACTATATTAGTGTGAGAAAGGGAACATGGATAGTTTTTCAATTTCACCCTGCCATGTCCCGTCCCGCCTCCAGATCTCTCCTCGTACATCTCACCGGAGCCTCCAAACCCCTACCATGTGGCCCATGTATGCAGCATCAACCTGAGGCAGGCGCGGCCCAGACTGGCAATCAGCATGACCGGCACTGTTGTTTCTACGCGCCTTGTCCCCCAGCTTTTCACCCATCTAATTATATATCCAATTCATCTCGCATGTCTGACTTCCGAGAGGCCAAGCCACAGCATTGCGACTCTTACAGTCACATGCACCTATTATCGTCTTTCGTAAAACAAACACTACCACTCCACGTCATAGCATGCATCAAAGCTTCCAAATCGCTGTCTTGGTGTCAATGCATACATAGCATTCAATATGAACAATTTGTGTCGAATAACATTTCCCGCTGAACAAAGCCCTGACCCATGGTTCTCCTACGGAAACGTGGAAATAGTCGAATTCGGAATCCGCAAGCCGCATAGCTGCCAATAACGCCTCATCGGAGCCATGAAATTGGAGGCGCCATTGATCCTACATGGTCGAGGTACCTCACTTGGCGTCCAGCGTAACGCGAAGAGCTGTTTATCATATCCCCAAACTCATTTAGGAACTGAATATAGAAAGTGCTCAGTCCGAAACATGTCCATGTTGAACATCACACACTGGTCCAATCAGACTCATGGATTGCATGGTGGGATTAGTCTCCCCTATGGTTGCAGATACTAGGATGAACATGTAGTGATTGTATTGTACTGGTACATGCCTCATGCGTTACACTACGTGCACGCTCGAATACTGAGGCGGATTGAAGCCACTAGATAACCAGTAACCGGCACTTTGCATAAATGCTGATACCAATGACCTCATTGCATGGATACACCATGTTGATGTGGGGAAAAAGGAATATCCTATGAGCCACAACGCAGTCACCTGTAGTCTCAACGGCAATGTCAAGTCGATGTGCCGTGAGTTTCCTAAACTTGTATTGTAGACGCCGTCCAATGCATGCTATACACTATGATACCGGCGTGTGCTCGCCTCAACCTCACACAGCCACTCGCCCAGTACCACCTCGTTCGACCTTGTTCAGTCGTCGTGCAGTTGTGATCTGTTGTCATTAGCATTACTCCAAGTGACATGCACTTCACATGCCCGGGGATGCTCCATACCTGTGTCCTGGTCTTCTGGCCCCTCACTGGCAAACCCATAGCATGTCGTCTGCCCCGATACGTGCCCATATCCCTCAACCTCCGTATGTCATCCTGGACTTGCCGCCGGAGATCGTTCTCGATCTTCATATTGGCCAATTCCGCTGTCAGATCCAGTAGAGTGGAATTTTTCAAACTGCCGACCTTGGCCCACGGATGAATGTAGAATTTGGCCATGATGCGCTGCGACACGGAGGGACCGATGCCGAAGAAGGACTCCAGCGAGCGTTTCACGAGGGTTGCTTCAGTGAAGCTGAAGCCGTTTATGAACACCTAAAGAATGTCATCAGTACGCTGGGGAAACATTGGCACGTTTAGAGACATACCATGGCGTCGCGTGCTTCCGACAATGGCTTCCCGCGTTGGAGTGTTTTGTCGGCAATGACATTTGGTACATCTCGAACTCTCTCTTGGCGCTAGCCCCTATTGGGAGGCGGTGTGCGGGAGCTGCGACAGTGCGCGCAGTACTAAAACACCACGTTTCAACACTCCCTCCACCATTGCACCGCTGCAGGGGGTTCCCGATCTATATAACCTTGCGCATTCCCTCGACACCTCGAGATACTCGCAGGCACCATGGCTTCCTTCCAGAGAGCCGTTGTTTCGCTACTCCTGATCCTCTCAATCACTTTCCTCTTCTTCGCTCAGTCCGCCGAGGCTACAAAGGGGCCGAAGATTGGCAACAAGGTACGCATAACCCCTTTAAGAGACACAATGAGCGAATGTGTGCTAACTGATACAGGTCTTCTTCGACATCACCCACGGCGATGAGAAGCTAGGCCGCATCGTTATCGGCTTGTACAGCAAGACCGTTCCCAAGACCGCTGAGAACTTCCGGTACGACTAGCTCTCACAAAGATACGACATCAAAGCTAACATGACAACAGTGCTTTGGCTACAGGCGAGAAGGGCTTCGGCTATGAGGGCTCCACTTTCCACCGCGTCATCAAGGACTTCATGATCCAGGGTGGTATGTTGAACCACTTAGCATATCCTGAAGAGACTCAGAGTACTGACATCCTTAAAGGTGATTTCACTAAAGGCGACGGGACCGGCGGCAAGTCTATTTACGGCGAGAAGTTCCCGGATGAAAACTTCAAGTTGAAGCATACACGCAAAGGTCTTCTCAGCATGGCCAACAGCGGACAGGACACGAACGGCAGCCAGTTCTTCATCACCACTGCCATTACCAGCTGGCTCGACGGCCGCCACGTCGTCTTCGGAGAGGTCCTTGAGGGATATGACATTGTGGAGAAAATCGAGAACGTACCCAAGGGCGCCGGAGACAAGCCGAACAAGCCTGTCAAAATTGCCAAGAGCGGAGAGCTCGAGGTGCCAGCGGAAGGTATTCACGCGGAACTTTAGACATCAGTATGCATTCTTTGCTATTGTGTCAACCCCTCGTCTTGGAGAGCTGCTGATATTTTCCCCTTTTCAAGATTTATACGGAGTTGCTGAGCCTGCCATCCCTGGCGACAATCTCGATGTCACAGCAACCACAGTTGGCGGTGATAAGGCTAGCATTGCGGAGTCTTCCAAGACTTCTTCCACCAAGTCCAAGATCTCTGGCCTCGCTGCCGCTGCTGTATCTTCCACTAGCTCCGTTGATGGCCTTTCCATGGGTCAGAAGCTCTTCTTTGTCACTGCTATCGTTGGTGTCTGTGTGCTCTTTCTGAAGTCGAGGAACGGTGGTCAGGGTAGCTTTTCAGGAGGACTCAAGGAGAAAAGCATGGCTTAGATTATGAAGGAATGCGAAACGTTCATTTGGATACTCATCATGATTGCTTTTTAGTGATGACAGACACAGTCACATGCTCGTGCTGCATATACATAATGCACGTTGTTGGTGTCTGACTTCGTCATTACTCTAGGGCCTTAGCAGTACGTCTCATATATCATGCACGTGTTGAGCTGTGGTTCCACGGCTTTTCCGTGAACATCGGTACGAAAGCGTACGTGATAAGGGTTTATCTTTCATCTTTCCACAGATAAGCATGTACATTATGATTGTGGACCACGTTCTTTGATATCATATAGTCACGAATTCCACAAAAGATTCGGATACATCATCAGTTCCAGGGGCCTCTACTTTCATGGCTGGCAAAAGCAATATAGTTTTCTGTTGGGTGCATGTGATTCCTAATGAGCCGTGCAAACCCAGGCCTGGACCATTTCAGGAACGAGCCAGCTTCGCCACCACGATTACCAGAACCACATCACACTGCATCCGAGCATGCAATCAGACATCATGCAGGGTGCGACAGCGTTTTGACGTTCACCGCTCCCCCCACTCGCCAAATGAAGAACGCTTGGCCCGCGCTAGCGCGCTTGAGGCCTAGCTCGAAGGCTCTTCGACGCTTGTTTTTTAACTTAACTGGTTGCTCCCTCTCTCCTAACCACCCACTCTCAAAATTTACTCTGTGTGTATTGCACAACTTTATCAACACATTCTCTGTGAAGTCCTTTCTTTTGGTCTTCACGCTCCTTTATTCTCGTTTTCCAGGACAGAGGCGTTCCCTTCTTTCCTGACAGAACGAGTCTCAGGCACTCGCCTGCGAGTTACGAGTTTCGTCACATAGACCTGCCACTTTTCGTCTGTCGCTCACCGTCGAGCCAGCCGAATTCATTTAGACAGTAATTTGCGACTTCGCATACGACACTTTCCGCAAGCACGCGAGCATCCCCTTCAGCATCTCCATCATGGCTGAACAACTCGACATGGGTCGTTTGAACATCAACGACTCACAGCACAACCCCCAGAACGGCTTCAACGGCGAGCGTTCTGCGTACATTCCCCCTCACCTTCGCGGTCGTCCTCAGGGAGGCCCCGGTGGCCCTGGTCCTGCGCCGATGGACGGCCCTCCTCCAATGATGAATGGCGGTGGCGGACTTGGAGGTAGCGCCTGGGGACCAGCAGGGTCAGTAGATTATCACAACACTAAGGATGACAAGGTGCTAACAGTCGGTAGTCACGGTCCCCCTCCGATGAACGGCGCTGGCGGCCAAGCTGGCGGCTGGGCCAACGCACCAAACTTCACTCCCCGCGGCCGCGACGGCCCTCAAGGTGGTGGTGGTGGATGGGGCGGTGCTCCTCGCGGGAACTTTGACCCCAACGCCTATGGCAAGCCCGGTGGCGGTGGTTCAGGAGGAGCTCGTGGATCCGGTGATGGCGCCTGGAAGGATGGCAAGCACGTCCCTGGCCCTCCCAACCAGCGTCTCGAACGCGATCTCTTTGGTGTCCCCAACGACCCCTCAAAGCAGCAAACCGGTATCAATTTCGAAAAGTACGATGATATCCCCGTCGAGGCTTCTGGCCAAGGCGTTCCCGAACCCGTCACACGTTTCACGAACCCGCCCCTCGATGACCATTTGCTGAGCAACATCGAGCTCTCCGGATACAAGGTTCCTACTCCTGTACAGAAGTACTCTATTCCCATCGTCATGGGCGGACGCGATCTTATGGCTTGTGCCCAGACTGGTTCTGGAAAAACTGGTGGTTTCCTCTTCCCCATCCTCGCACAGGCCTTCCAGAACGGTCCTTCTCCCCCTCCTCAGCAGGCACAAGGCGGTTACGGCCGTCAGCGCAAGGCATACCCCACCTCTCTCGTCCTCGCTCCCACACGTGAGTTGGTTTCGCAGATCTTCGACGAGGCCCGCAAGTTCGCCTACCGCTCGTGGGTACGTCCTTGTGTTGTGTACGGTGGTGCCGACATTGGTTCCCAGCTTCGCCAGATCGAGCGCGGATGCGATCTTCTTGTCGCTACCCCTGGTCGTCTTGTCGACTTGATTGAGCGCGGCCGTATCTCCCTCGCTAGCATCAAGTACCTTGTTCTCGACGAGGCTGACCGCATGTTGGACATGGGTTTCGAGCCTCAAATCCGCCGCATCGTTGAGGGCGAGGACATGCCGCCTACTGCTGGTCGCCAGACTCTCATGTTTTCGGCCACGTTCCCCCGCGACATCCAGATGCTTGCCCGCGATTTCTTGAAAGATTACATCTTCCTTTCAGTCGGTCGTGTCGGTTCCACATCAGAGAACATTACTCAGAAGATTGAATACGTCGAAGATGTTGACAAGCGCTCCGTTCTTCTGGATATTCTTCATACCCACGACCCTACTAACCTGACGCTTGTCTTCGTCGAAACCAAGCGCATGGCCGACTCTCTGTCCGACTTCCTAATCAACCAAGGCTTCCCCGCCACCTCCATTCACGGAGACCGCACTCAACGTGAGCGTGAGAAGGCCCTGGAGATGTTCCGAAATGGACGATGCCCGATCCTTGTCGCTACTGCTGTGGCTGCTCGGTAAGTACATTTTTTTTCTATTGTATTTTCCAACTTCGTTTTCCTATTCCTGTTTGTCCGCTCCCATCCGCCATGTATACTTCAGGGTGGGATGAGATTTGTTTTTCGTCATCATGCTTGCATAACGTATTCGCCAAACTCGCTTTGCTATGTTTGTTCATTACCTCGATCGATCCACTCGGCATCCGCCAGGCTGGGTTTGGATGTCGTTTCTAGTCATCCTTCTCCCCTGTATTCGCCTGGACGGTGTCCGACATGCGAAGAGCTGAGGGACTTGGGGTGGAGCGCTGAGCTCCTTTAATCCTCAACCCGCCAAGGACTTCCCTTTTGAATCCCCCTTTTTGGACTTTCCCTTAATTTTCTTTTTCTTTTCTTCTCTTTCACCTTTACTAACGCGTTACGATAGTGGATTGGATATTCCGCACGTGAAGCATGTGGTCAATTACGATCTGCCTACAGACATCGATGATTACGTGCATCGTATTGGACGTACTGGTCGTGCAGGAAACACTGGTATTGCCACTGCTTTCTTCAACCGCGGCAACCGCGGTGTTGTGCGCGACCTACTCGAACTACTGAAGGAAGCTAACCAGGAAGTTCCTGGGTTCCTGGAGTCGATTGCTCGCGAGGGCTCAGGCTTCGGTGGTGGTGGTCGTGGTGGACGCGGTGGCGGCCGTGGCCGTGGCAACGCTGCTACTCGCGATGTTCGTCGCATGGGCGGGGGCGGTGGTGGCTTCGGTGGCGGCGGTGGTGGCCAGTGGGGTGGAGCTCCTTCGGGCGGCTACGGAGGTGGTTACGGCGGCGCTCCCAGTGGCGGCTATGCCCCTCCTGCACCTGGAAGCTACAGCGGTGGTGGTGGTGGTGGCGGTGGTGGCGGCTTTGGTGGAAGCTACGGCAACCCATCTGGCCCTGGCGGCAACTCTTGGTGGTAAATGTGCACTGCATGGCTTCACGATACAGCCAGCCCGGGACTGATTTTCTTCTTTACGATACCCTGGGCCTTCGTGCGGCTACTACTGACGGCTTGCTTTCGATTTCCTACACTCTCGAATGTTTTCTGCGAATCTTTCCTGGTTACCGCGGATCGATGCGGAAATCCTGGAATCTCATACCCCAATCAGCATATAGACAGCGGCTGTTTTTTTGCGGATCTGCCTATTTTCGAGCTCTTCTCGCATACGATACCCTTTCGACGTACATCCGTCGAGCTCGAGCTTAAGCGGCAGGACCCTAGCCTTTCCCTGAGAGGCAATGCATTACGAACATTTTACGCCTTCGCTCTTCTGCAAGCATGCTGCTTGGGGAGCTATAGATTCTCGTTTTCCGAGTCGTCCACACGCGGATGACCTCACTCAGCATTTCCTTAACTTACGACAAAAGCGATTCCTTTTTTCCCGGTCATACCCTCGGAGACACTGTCTTTCTCGTCGTCCTTTTGTCTCTCAGTCTCTCCACATGCGGAGAGTAGCAGCATGGCTGCATTTGGGACGACGAAAAAGTTTGCTGCATAGATGGCGTTCATGAAGGTTTAGCCACGACCCAAACCTTTTTACGAAGGAAGATACCCCGGTTCTTTGTGGTAACCATTATGGTGGCTGTCTGTCCCTGCCAGCTCAGCGGTGGGACTGGACTGTTAGTGTTGGTTTGCATCTACGCGCATGCGAATATGCGGGCCTGACCCATGACTTGGGTGGAAGGAATCTCATAAAAGCACAATTTCGAGCAGATGATTAGTTACATAGACTAGTATGGGCTGCCGACATGCGCAGTCTGTACAATACATGCATATGGCATTGTAACCTAGTATCTTATGGTGAACGTGATTTGAACGTGATTTGAACGTGAGAAAGTAGTCTGTGTTTCGCCGTTATGCAACACAATGCTTGTATCATCGAAAGTACCTTCTTGAGGGCAGTCAGGATGCTCTTTCTCCATATTTTGCTCTCCAGCTACGAACCTCATCTCTCTTGCCTTAAAAGTTCAGACAATGTTTCCCTTTTTTCGCCCAATCTCAGGCTGAGCTTCCACACACACAACACAACATTACTCTGCTCACCGCCTCGCCTCTCATCCCATATTCTGTTCCTTTAAGCATCAACCCAAGTACAGTATAATCAGCACTACATCGTACCTTAACCTATCGTACCGATATCGTCACCGACAAATAAACCTGTCCACTAAGGACCTTCTATCAAAACACCATTGTCCAGCAGCCTCGCAGAAACGGTCCATCGCGGTGATAACGCAATGGCAGAATTAGAGAACAAACCTACGGGGACATGGAGAACACCATTATTCGAGTGCTGTTCCCCAACAAGTCTAGGTGATCTTGCCTAACACTCAATAAATGTTGATGAACAGCTAACTAGGACAATAGGTCTGACCACGTTCTTTTTTCCTTGTATAACTTGTGGGAAGACGTACCACCGTATCAAGTACAACGGCGATATGACCGCATTCAACGAATGCAACCCAGTTGTGAGTATCCCATTCCTCCTTCTTGTACCAAAAGCCATTCCCCTTCCCGTGTACCTTATCGTATATCGTCTCGTTTCTATGCTAACATCGGTGGAATCAACAGTGTACATTGCATGGGTTTGCATGGTGCGTTTCTCCCCTCCTCGCCTCGCTGTTCATCACAGTGCAAACATATGAAATGCGCGGGATAGGAGGTATCGAAGGAAATGGATGCATCGACTGCCTCAAGGCATATTTTTGTACTTGCTGCTCGTTGATCCAAAACGAAAAAGAGTCTCAATTGATCTACAAGGAGCAAAGGCAGAATGCTTTGGGCGGAGGTGATGGCCTAGTGGAACAGCAGTATACAAGAGGTGCGGATGAAGAGATGGTTATGAGGAGAACAAGAGTTACTGGTGTAGAAGAGGAGCGCATAACAAGGAGTGGGGACCCTGTTTTGGTCGAAGGCCAAGCTGCTATTGAACACGCCGACATATCTCAGTGTCAGCCGGAAGCGGGATCTGGCCTACACTGCCAACATATCAACACGCTACCTAGAGAACCAGCATCTCCAACTGAAGGTACTACCCAGTCCAGTATCACACCGAAACAGGACCTACCTGAGCAATTCTCCCTCTTGGTCCGTGGACTCGATACTGCTACAGAACAGATGCCCACTTTTGATACACCTACACTTAATCAAGCCGTCCTCCAGGTATCTAGCTCGACTATACCAACCTAACACTATTACACAAACGATGATATCGGTTTGATGGTAGCAGTCCCGAGAACGCATACGCTACACTAAGAGAAGACGATTAAATTTCGACGGTTAGAGTCTGGCGAGTGTTGGTGGCAGATACGGAGGCACCTTGAACCGTCAGGTGGTGTACTTTCCCATCCCATGGTAGAAGAAGGAAGATGCAATTGTTCGTATTGTGGTCACGGGAAGTCATTGTTTTTGCTTAATGGTTTTGATTCGAGGAGTGCTGGATGACCGGCTGAGAACAACACCGCATACCTCCCTGTATTATCCTTTCTTCTTGTTTCCTTGCTTTTGTACTTTGTCATTCTAACATGGAAGGAGGGTTTGAAGTGTTTTTATAGGAGAGCGAGTTGTCCTGTGTACCATGTCTTACGCTTTTGTTTTCCTCACACCTGTGATTTGTACCAGAAGCACTTGATTCTGGAAGATATAGCGAGAGGTCTAAAACCATGATCAGGCGCCTCTTTAGTTTACACATGCGGGTACCGTGTCGGTTACCATGGGTATGACTGCGGATGACTCGGGGAAGGATCCGAAGTGGCTGCAAGACACGCGTCATATGGCTCACTCATGTGGCGAGAGATTGCGATAAGACTTGGTGTTCGACTGCAAGGCTTTCCTAATCATACTGGAGAAAGCCTGCTAGACTTTTCCTGTCACAAGGAAATGTATTGCTTTGCAGCTAGGGATATATGGACTAAAGCGCACAGTAGGAGGCCATGGTTGAATCTGAAGTGCCGGCCGGGGAACTCTTTTGGCTCAAGTGATCTAAGCCTAGCCTTATCTCCGATGCAAAGCCAGCATACATTGTTTGGTTTACAAGATGGCAATGAGGGGAATGACTCATGCCGCGAACAACGCCCGAATGCCGGTTACTAGCGCTTCGCTTGTATATCCCTACGAGAGGGCCGACAACTCGGAGCGATTACAACATATCAAGCTCTGAACAGTGCATCTGCGCAAAATCAATTGTAATGACTAGTATCGACGTATCTCTCTAGATATCCTCGGATACGTGAGCTGCATTGTAACGTGGTACGAGGAAACAAGCTTTTCCGCCGAGGTTACCAGTCCGGGGCGCTTGCCAGCTCGGCACATGTCGCTTCTCCACTTCATCTAAACAGATTACTTTCGATAGCTGCTAGTTATGAGACCTGTTCCAGTAGCCCGATGGCCCAAGTTTGCAGCCTGAGAAACGCCATGTCACAGCACTCGGCCGGCGATGGGGGTTTGAATCTGCAAGCTGGGCTTGTCGGCTGCCATCATTATTCAGTGTTGAGATGTCGACTACTCCCAACTTACCATCTCAAGGTTACTGCCCAAAACTCCCAGAGGACTTATGGGGAGGGCATGCTTACCTTGGTCTTAGTACCAGTTACGAACCCAGCACGCGGAAGCATTATCCGGTGGCACATATATGGCGCACGAAATATACAGAAGCAGCCCCGCAAGGAAGCGAAGCGATCGAGGAAAACATCACAGAGCTCTATATTGAGGTTGCCGCCAATTGTAGGCAAGGACTTTTGGACTAGTTAATCTCCATACCACCCATAGGATGTTACACAGGCAACAGTGAACCCGGCACGTGGTGACGACAAGCTTTTCTTTAATATAACGGGAAGTCATGCGACAATACTTTGCTCAAGAGGCGTTATCTTCGGGTTGTGGTGATACCAGACCACACAAAGGGCCGGATCTGGTCTGCAAGCGAGCGCGCTGTATATTGCGTGGACTATGAGGGCCTAATTCAGGAGATATATAAAGGCTGTTATGTACAGTACCACTTTGCTAGACAATCATTAAGGGGTCTTCTCGTCTTATCAAACTCGATCAAAGCTTCATCATGAAGAGCACCTTTATCTTGGCCGGCGTCACTGCCTTTGCTACACAAGTAGCCGCGCACGCAACCTTCCAGGACCTGTGGGTCAATGGAAAAGATCAGATATGTAGCTCACCGAATCTCTCTTCTCCAATTACTGACATACGTTATACCAGTCTACATGCGCGAGGCTCCCGAACAGCAATAGTCCTGTTCAGTCCGTGACAAGCAATGACATACGTTGCAATGCCAACCAAGGCCCTGCAGCCTCAAAGTGCAGCGTCCCCGCTGGCGGTACCGTGACTATCGAGATGCACCAACAAAACGGCGACCGCTCCTGCGCCAACGAAGCCATCGGCGGCGCACACTACGGCCCTGTCCTCGTCTACATGTCCAAAGTTGCCGATGCATCCACAGCTGACGGCTCCGCCCCGTTCTTCAAAATCTTCCAGGATACATGGGCAAAGAACACTGGTGGGGGTGGGGGTTCAGACGATTATTGGGGAACTAAGGACTTGAATAAAAACTGCGGAAAGATGGATGTGAAGATCCCCGCCAACCTAGCTTCTGGAGACTACCTCTTGAGGGCTGAGGCTATTGCGCTCCATGCTTCGAGCGGGCTGGGCGGCGCGCAGTTCTACATGACATGCTTCCAAATCACTGTCACTGGAGGCGGATCGTCGTCGCCTGCTGGCGTCTCTTTCCCTGGAGCATACAAGGCCACTGACCCAGGTATCCAGATCAACATCTACCAAAACCTTGCTTCTTACGTCGCACCAGGCCCGGCAGTCATTGCGGGCGGTACTGAGGCTATTGCTGGCCAAGCTGGATCTGCTGTCACTGCTACTGGTGGAGCGCCGGTAGCCACACCTACTGCAACCACAATGAAGACATCGACAGTTGCCTCATCTACTGCTGCAGCTCCCACTAACGGAGGTGGCTCTGGCGGATGCACAGTTGCAAAGTTCGGTCAGTGTGGTGGAAATGGGTGGGCCGGATGCACTACTTGTAAGTTATATCGATGACAGTTCATCAAGAGACTTCAACTAACTGCGTACAGGTGCTTCAGGTTCCACCTGCAAGGCCTCGGGTAGCTACTACTCTCAGTGCGTCTAAGCCGCACGTGAATTGCCATCGTCATGAGTCTTTCAATATTCTCAATGTACATACTTCCACTTAACTAGCAATGCAAATAACATCTCCTTTATGCACGTCATTTCGTATCTGAAACTTGTAAGGTTCCCCAATTCAAATCTCCAAATGAATTACATAAAACACAGCAACTCCAATCTCGCAGCCATTTGGTCTAATCATCGGTGTTCAAAATTAATCCACCCTACAGCATGTCTGGGGATAAGCGCACCCGCACACCCCTGTTCACCACCACCCCTCCCCACTACGCTACGGCATGAAAATCAACTCCGAAAGCTCTACCGCATGTCAGCCCGCACCCACACTCACATCCACACACTAACTGACCTTACACGCCCTATCGTTCACCAACTAACCAAGCTTCCCCCCCCAAAACACCGAGAATGCTTAACCGAGATAACCGCAATTCTAAATCAGCGTTCTGGACTCATATCAACATCCAATCCGAGCGGCTTGCGGTATTGGACGCCTGATTTTCGCTTACTGTCGCTGCTGCCTGAAGAATAAGAAGAAGAACCGGGAGGTGGGTTAGTCACCTATGACATGTCGGAATTAGGCCTATGGTTACCGATCTGGGTGACCGTTCGGCAGTAATTGGGGAGAGAAGGGGTATTTCGACGAGCGGAGAACTTTTGTAATGTTCGGTGAGATTGTCAGCCGACGTGTCAGAGTCATAGACCGAGTGTTGAACTCCGGTGAACTTTTTCGGCAAGATGAGAGCATGGGAGGGCGGTGACGTGGAGATGTTGCAGGATGTAAGACGATGGGTATATAACATGGATGGTTGCGAAGGAGAGGGATAACACAGTATTCTCACGCATCTGCTCATCACGGTTACTACATCTAAGAACAAGAGTATTATACCAACATCTTTCGTATCGCCAACATATCAAACACACACAAGTCTCACCGAAGCATGTCGTCTTCCCCAGATAACACGAATACCTCACCCGCTACCTCCGCAAACTCACCGCCACGCTACTCAACTACCGCGCCTCCACCCTACAACACATCCGACGCGCATTCGCTAGCATCCAAACACTCCACATCCAAGAGTTTCTTCTTGGAGATGCTGCCTAAGAAAAGTGAGTTCAGGTTGTTCTTGGTAGAAGAGAATAAGACATGCTGAGTATCAAGTCGTAGCACCGAAAGCGACGGCACAGGGGAGTAGTACAATGCAACAGAAGGTGGATGCGAAAGAAGCGAAACAGGCAGCGAGGGCATGCTATTTCTCTGCTCGATGATAGATGGAATGTCCTGGGTAGCAGATGCGAGCGGGGGTAGAGAGGAATTTGGGGTTGATGATGTAGGATTTCATATTTGAAGTGCGGCAATGGTACTCGTGAGTGTTTTATTCGTTTATACCAAATATTTGGAATGAATATGAGAGCAGTGATGCTAATGAACGTTCTGTTATGTCTTTGGTGTCTGATTTGTTCACACATTGATAACATCATCAGGCTCATAGCACGTCTTCAGAACAAGTCCTGCATAAAGTCAGTACATGCTTTTAGTCCAGAAGCCCCATATCTGAAGTTCCCAACAGCTCAACTCACCGTGTTGTTCCACGTCGCATTGTCGAGCCAATTCAGAAACTCTTCTGACGCTGTCGGAATCGGTTCTAGGCCTTCTGTCATCGGCATGTCAAAGAAACTCTGCCCAGCCATGAGGGTTTCACTATCATCACCAGCCCCAGTATCTCCTCCATTCGTCTGTACACCGTTGGATGGAGGCTCATAATTGAGAACTTCATCCAAGACGAGAGCAAGCATCTTATTGAGCTCAAGGCAAAGCTTCTGATTCCCGTCGCCAGGCAGCACTATCCATTCCAAGCACGATATCAAAACGGAGAGGTTTCGAATCACGTCTGCGCGAGAGATGGTACTTGGCAATGGTATGCCTTTTATTGTGCAGCGACGCAGTTCGAGAGCTAGTACTCCGGCGGCAGGGGAACAGTAGAACAACATTACAGTCGGGAAATTACGACGTGTCTCGTAGACGCGATTGTTTGGTTTCGTGGATATGAGTGAAGTCACAAGGAGCTTTAATGACACTTCCAACAGCACCGGAAGAGCTTGTTGCGTAATTCGGTGGAGGAGGCGCTGGATTTGGAAATGCAGATGCAGATAGTCGAGGTAGGCGGCAATTAGACGGACTGTTAAACCAGGGCCTCGGCCATTCCAGGCTGCTTCTTCAGTATATGTCTCGTACCGCAGGTAGGCAGGAAGCGCCTCCCACCATTCTGTGCATTCCGCGGAGATTGCTCTATTACTGTTAGTGTGCTCGTGAAAGAGACCAGGGATTGACTAACTCTATATTCCGCACCACGTCACTATCTTTTTCTCCGGCAAGACTCTGCTCCAAGAATCGTTCCTTGAAAACAGCAAGTTGGCACCGAACTCTGTTGAACGTAGCAGGATGAAGAGACCCCTCAGTATTCCAGCCTGCACTGTCCAGCTTCGAAAGCTCGGAGTTCAGTGACGTTGCATCTTCTACTTCCGAGGCTACAGCTTCGTCGCTGATATCCAACATCATCTTGCGGTCGCTGTACCTCCAGCCCACCATTGGAGGTCTCCCATAGAACACTGCTAGCGTCTTATCGGACCGATATACAGAGGCATATAACCTTCTCCGGAATTCACGCATGAAGAATGGTTCTTTGTTGTTGCCTTCCGAATTGGACTCTTCGCAATGTATGCCTGCAGCGTATAGGGCAGAGACGCAGTCACCCATACGTCGCCATGTTCCGTGATCTGACCACTAATCAGCCTTTGCTGCCAATTGACTTTTTGGAGTTGTACCTACAGTTATCCCCGTAGAAATTGCTAACCATCATCAAATCATAGTAGACAAGAGACACCATGACTAAGCCTGTTAGCACGAACTAGGCCGAGGTTTGCACAGCGAGTACGCACTTTCATTTACTGCGCCATGTGTTTGGCAAATATTGATACAAGTGTTAGCTGCGTGCATTATGTCCTCGATTAGTTCATCCCTGTTGAGTTGCTTGCCATCTTCCAGAGTGAAGAGCGGATCATTAGGTGCTGTATACTGGGCTTTGCACCCAGCAATTACTAAGATCAGGCCTAGCGCCTCCCACCTCAAGTTCTTCCCTGTAAAAAGGGTATGGAAGTCACATGGACGCATATCTGACGACACCTTGAGGGGCCTTGCGGTATTTCTTGTCATATCTGCGTATAGAGCATATGTGTCGTTACTGGAGGCATTGAGTAGTTCGAGGTCTTTGCGCAGCTGTGGCAGTGCTGAAAGGATCAAAGGGGCAACAAGGGCTGTGGCCTTTTCAAGGGCGGTAGCCTTTTGGATCTCGAAACTCATCTTGCAGGCTTTCTCAAAGAAGTCGAATGTGGAAAGTGTTGAGACTATCAGAGATCCCAAGGCAAACTGGCAATGACGGTGACCCATATTCCGAGTGGACCTTGGAGGTGTTCCACTCGTCCTTTCAGAAGGTTGCCCATGCACAGTATCTGGCAATGGCTGCTCTTCCGTGAACACGGCGGCATAACTGGTAGACCCCAGGAAGAAGTTCCTGGTGGGATCTGGCCCACCATGTGTTGGTCTGGTAGAAGAATCTGGTGGGGTTGGCCACGAGCTGCTCAATGAAACAGTACCTGCATCGTTCCTGAGTGTTGGGGGGCTTAGTATCAACGGTGTCAACCTTCCAGGTGGATTCACGTCTAGTTTCCCACGCCGTGGCTCTGGCTTCTTACGAGGAGTACCAGCAGGTTTAGTCATCGGGTTAGGATGGTAGAAACACTTGGAGTTGGTTAGTGTTCACGGTTATCCTAGGTACGATATCAGCTTGGCTTACTTGCGCAGTTATGCCACGAGTCTGGCATTTCTGACATGTCGGAGTACCGTGATCGCACTTAATTTTTGATATACGGCATGGTTCGCACGATCTGCCTATAGGTCAGCTAAGATTCACGAAATTCAATCTAGTCTCTCGTAGAATCCGGTGGCTGGTGTGGTACGCGCTATACAAGCAAATAACCGGCTACCTGTGACACGACGTGTATCGGAATGATTACTGGCCTTAGCTTCCCATTTCTCCGTAACATGACGGCGTGTTGTCTACTTGGGTAGAATTTCTGATTGTGTAATGGGAATCGATATATCTCTGCTATGCCTCTTCGGTCGACGCATTATGGCCAGACGTGCTGCCGTGAGTCTGATGGATAATCCGAAGATAGCTAGTCAGAGTAGTTGTGGATGTATCTGCAGGTGCCAACCTTGGAAAACTCCGCTCTTGGCGTGCGCGCTAGCGAAGGCTGGGCCCTTTGACGCTAACCCTAGAATACTTACGATCTGCATTCCGTGTTCCCGAAGGGGTTGGGCCCGAGTCGCACGGAGTGTTCGGACTCGGACTGGAGCTGCGGCACCGTTTACGATAAACGCTCAGCACGCATTTCCAGATAAACTCGATTGTCACCTCGTGCGAACACAAAGACCATGGTTGTGCTAACGGAACTTTTGCCTCCCGTCAGACTGTACCTGCAGCGAGTGATGACACTGCAAGGAGGGTGGGGTTAGCGACGCGGAAGCCTCCATTTACCCCCTCACCCGGGCAAGATCACTCAACTCAACACCACAAAACCAGGCCATCTGACACAGGCCCATTACCGCCTCCTGTGGCGTACTCCACTTTACCTCACTGTTGCCGATCTCGTATAATACTCGCAAACCCAAGGCCGAGGCTCAAACCGGTATAGCAAAGGTATTTGGATTGAAATGGAGCGTCTCCGAGCCTAAGCGCACACCACAGATGTAGCCGCTGGCCTACGCGAGACTACAGTGTATTTAAGGTTACATCTCAAAGCAAATGTGGCGACTTCACCCATGGTCATGTGCCTGTGCCCGGCGAAAACGCAGCTCTATTGGGATATTCGGGATGCGCTATATCCGTTCCATCCACTGCCAGGCTTTCCCTACACGGAACTCCACGCCATGATTCCCATGGATGCGCGCACCCAGATAGAAGCAATCGCACAACGCATTGTTGGGGTGGGTTGATTGGACTTGGCTCCCGCACACATGTCAGCCCCCGCGACTGAGCTGGCAGCTCTTGATCCGGTGAGCACAGCAGAGCCGCACTAGAACATAATTCGCAGTTGCTCTACCATCCACCATCTTCTGTACCCCGACCTATTCGTTTCACCAAGGCGAATTTTTGATGAAGCAGGGCTTGGCAAGCACGGCGCAGCGGTGCAGTGCTTTCTCCTGTGCCTGAGGCCTGCTCGAGGCTACCAAGAACGCCAACTGTCCTAGCCATGAGCTTAAAAAAACGAACAAGAGTCGCGACGTTAGAAGGGCTTGATCGATATGGCCCGTCAGTCATGACCTTCACCTCAAACAATCGGTCCTTTGCAGCGAAGCGCAAAGACAGCGCGAATATCAATTGTGGTTTGGTGCGATCTAAATCCTGGGCATAGGTATGCAGCTAAGCCAATAGCCTGCATGTGCCGGCTGGCCTTCACCGGTCGTCGCGGGGCAGCGTAAGATGCTCGAATGCCGCGAGACTAATCGCCAGCCCTCTGAACTTCTGGCAGTCAGCCGCTCTGAGACAGTTTCTCTTCCTGCGCCTCCTCTCTCGAGTCGTGCTGAACGTCCCTCATACTGGTCCGCCCCTCCCGCATTTTGGTCCCTGCTGCGCATCGCTGTTCTGCGCGCGTAAAACCCGTTCGCCTTTGCATCCTCATCTTCTTCGCTTCGTGGCTTGAGCGCTGGAGCATTGTTCCAAAGAGGATTTCATCAGCCGTTGCATGCGCAAGGTCTAGAAAGACCCTAATTCCCGTTCGCCCCCAAGTGGCCGCTTGCGCATCATGGCGACATACACGCAGCACTATCAGTCGTACCCAGAACAGCCGCTCTTCATTGACCCGCATGCCTTCTTCTATGCCGCTCAGTATGACAACCGGCGATCAAAGACACCGACCGACTCTCTGGTCAACCATACTGGACTCTCTCCCGGTCCGCTTGCTACCCCACCACCTCAAAGTCGCCGTCAATCGCAGCAACCAGACCCGTCACAGGACCAGATCCCGGAGCATATGCTATGGGACAACAGCAGTTCATCCACCTCTCCTACGTCGGTAAGGACACCGGATGGCGAATCGTTCGAAGTGGATATGCTCGATTCGGATTCAATCCGCAACTACTACAATCATGGCAACACTATGGCAACCCAAAGTCCTCACAATACGATGCCGACCATGGACTCAAGCATGCTTTTTACCGCTCAGGGTACCTTGAGCGACCAAGGTTCGTCATCTTTGAGACACCCCGCCCGTCTCTGCTAACGTCCATGCAGCAGTACAGGCGGCCTTCAATGCTACAATGGCCGAATCCCAGCGCTTTCAGCAACAATTTGGTATGCAGCCTCAACATGCGCATCAGATGCCGGCTATACACACCCAGAACAGCATGTTCAACCAAAACTACACTACACAGCCATCTCGCCATGATCCATGGAACGGACAAGGCCCTTCGCGGTCCTCCATGGTGCCTCGGTCTGGCCATGTCGTTTTCGATCCCCAGTCAGACCAGACGGTCAACTACTCGGACTACTTGGTAGATGTGGATTCATGGACGGCGGCTTTTACCGATCCTACTGCTCTGATCTCGCCCAGCGAGCCCACCATCCCGCCCCATGAGAACATGTTCTTTGCAACGGCACAAAACCTCGCACAACGCCAGTTCGAGCAAATACCACGAACGCAACTACAGAACCATAACTCCATGGACATGCAAATGAGGTCAGCATCGCCACCACCAGACCAGCAAAACTTTGTCAACTACAATGCTTCATCCGATCTGTTCACAGAGAGCTACATCACCGGTAATCAGTTCCCGGCCCCTCCTTCCACAGCGTCCTCAGCACACCAACCTAGCTCGCCATACCAGCCAGGCATCAGCCCGTCTGCACCTAGTCCTGGCAGCTCGGACGGCATGTTCTCATCATACCAGCACTCTGACCCGGGTATGATGTTCGACCAGTACCAGGCACAACAGTTCACACAGCTGCAACAACCACCAATGTCTGCAATCAAGGTAGACTACTCCATGATGGGAGATGTAGCTGAAATGAGCTTCGATGCATCTCCTGAGCCAGAGTCATCTCGAAGTGCCGCGCAAAAGGCACTGGCAGCGAAGTCTGGGGGCCGAGCACTGGGAACCCATTTGGAGCCCACGGTGGCCAAAGCAGCGCACGACATGCGCAAGATTGTCGCATGCTGGCACTGCGTGTTGCAAAGAGACAAGTGCGGTCCAGGTGACACTTGCGAGCGCTGCTTCAAGCGGTCGCAACGTCCTAATGCTGACTGCGGTCTTGGATGCAACCGAATGAAGCTTATTGACCTGTCGCCATACTTTCTGCCGTCGCTAGTTACCCAGATGCACGAGGACTCAAATCTTACACACTTTGTCACCCAATACATCCAGCAATGGGGCAACGTAGAGTTGACAGTCTGGATGACGTGCGGTCAGATCAACATGCCCCGAATACCTGTCAAAGTATACGAATTCGTCCCTCGCGGCGAGGCACTACTTGTCCAAATCCAATACAAGACGGACCCTAACACGCACGCGCGCATCGCGATCCAGAAGCAGAGTCCTGCTCTCGGTATGGTTCACATCAACCACAATGAGGAGAAGAAGTACGACAAGTACATCAGCGACATTGTCGACAACCACCTCGATGCCTTTGGCGAGCTTTGCTGGATGGAAGACGACAACGACTTCCAGCAAAAGCTCTTCAAACTGATGACACGTGTGAACCCCAAATCTGACGACGAGCGCAAGCTTCTCCGCGAAATCTTCCGCCTCATCGTCGTAACATTTATCATGTCGCACACGCTCACCATTGCCGAAGAGACAAAAGCCGCGACCCTCTCCCGTATGCACTCGTACAAGGGCCAAAGCTCCTACATCGACAACTACACCTCCCCCCGCATGACGAACCGCCAACTTAAGTACTTCTTCTCGCGCCTACAACGCTCCATCCAAAACACGGTGCTCAACAAGCTGCAGCAGATCTTCAAGTCGTCAAAGGGCTGCGACAAGTGGCTCGCTGCTTTCGTCGCCGTCCTCGGCATGTGCATGGCACTCGAGGACCAGCAGAAAACAATTCACCTCGTCATGTCCACCAAGGCCGCGACAGAGGGCCTCGATAGCCGCGACGCACAGGGCCAGGCGGACATTGCGTGTCGCGAAATCGACCAGCGCATGCACTTTGTACAGCAAATCTTCCGCTGGAAGTACAACCGCAAGTGTAATCCCATGCGCGATGCGGATCATGATTGGGACAAGGAAGTGGGCTTTGGAGATGCGAGTAGCGTTAATTTCGTGCGTCAGGTTGCACAGTTAGTGAAGGAGAATAGTAAGTTTTCCCGTTTCTCCCCCTCCCTTTGCTTGGGTTGGCTAACAAAAGCAATAGTCGACTTCCTCCAACAGCGACAAGCAGTCAGCATATCGCCTGCAAACCAAACAAAGTACACAAGTCGTCTTGTAGGACAATTTTTGCTTTCGTTTTGGCTGCCGAGCGTATAGCCTTTTGTCTTTGCTTTGGCTCTGCCCCTGCTTGTCTCCGCTTTTGCTTCATTTTGTTTTGCTCCCCGCTACAGTGCTGGTTGAGCATACATTGTCGCGCTTTCCCTCGATGTTTCTCCAACATCGTGTTCACGAAAAATCTATGCATTGTCATATCATGTATCTCTCATGGCCGCTATGTCATTTTCCTTTTCTTTTTCTTTCTCTCTATCAACACCGCGATGTACCTAGACATCTGTCATGAGCACCTTCTTTTTGAGTACGGTAAAAATACGTTGGATGGTCGGGGTATTGGACGTGGGTGATGGATGACGGATGGTGGATTATGGAACAGAGGATATCTATGTTACGACCGGAACGCTCTTTTTAATTTCCTTGGTGGGACGGCATCTTTGTTCTTTTCTAACTGTATACTTATACCCTTTTGATTGTTTTTTATGGAGGAGAAAATGCGGGGTGGGGATGAGGGGCAGAGATCATGTAGTCTAATGATTATCTTTATTCTTGAAAACCTGTGTCGTGATTTACCTGGTCGTGTGAATGGTGTGTTATACCAACTCCTCATGTCTATTTTTGCACTTGATGTGAGATCAAAGTGAGCAAAGATCATTTCGCTATCCACGCATATATCTATCCTAAAATACGCCGATCCCGGGGTATATCAACAATCCACAACCTGTCCATCCCTCCCTATATCCTCCCAAATTCTGTCCAATTCTACAACCTCACTTCTTCATCCCGCCTCGCACCCACAATAGGAATCGCACCCGCCGCCCCACCACTGCTCTCAGGCACAACCACCATCTCCACATCACCATCGTCATCGCTACCATCCCCAGCCGCCACCGTCGCGGGCTCCGCACTCGCTAACCTAGCCTCTGCAGCCCCAGCCCTAAGTTCCCTAGCCACCACTCTCTCCAGCACAGGCTGAGATTCCTTCTTCGGCTTGCCAAAGAGACAATGCCACAAGTCGTCTTCCTGAACGACTTCGCCATCTCCCTTCTTACGCAACAGCTGTTTGAGAGGCGCAGATTGTAACTCAGCAGAGTTCGCTGCATCGAGATCCTGTTCTTTGAGGCCTGGGGCAGCGGACCCAGAGCGTGAGGGCGCTTTTGAGCGGTCGTTGCTGCTCATGTGTTCTAAACGGCGGGTAACACTGATGTCGTAGATGGCTTCCTCGACGGTATCACTGATAAGGTACATGAAGACCGTCGTGGGGCGCTGCTGGCCGATGCGGTGGACGCGGTTGATGGCTTGGAGTTCGATGGCGGGGTTGATGAGGGGTTCGCAGAGGAAGACGTATGTTGCGTTTACCAACGTCAAGCCCGAGGAGTCTGTTTTTGCGTCTAGGAGTAGACATTCTACGCTTTGGTCCGTTTTGAACTTGCGGATTCCGTCTTTATCGGCGATGCTGCTGGCGCCGATTTTCCACTTGTCGAGGGCGTTGCGTAGGACGGCGAGGAAGTCGCCGAATTGGGAGAAGATGACGGATTTTGCTCCTGGGTCGTTTTTGCGGATCCAGATTAGGTGGCGGGCGATCATGTCGACTTTTGTGCCATAGGAGCCGTCGAGATCAATCATTTTGATTTCTCGCATAGTTGAATCGGAAATGTCGGAGTAGATTGAGGCCGTTGAAGAAGAGCCCGGGGTTGAGGCTTGTGTTTGGCTACCAGACTCGTGGATCTCTTCTTTGGCCTTGATTTCGCTGGGCTTGAAACTAATGTCCTTGAAATCGGATGAACCGAGCTTTTGTTTACATGTTGGGCAGGTGCGATGCGCACGCCACCATGTATTGATACAATCTTTGCAGTACTTATGACCGCAAGTTGTTAGGACGCCAAGCTCGATATCTTCTCTACAGATGATGCATTCGGCCGTCGCCTCGTTCTGATCCTCAGTTCGGAGATACTTGAGGTAGGTGTACCTTGCCTTGTGAGAAGCAGCTTCATGTTTCTTCACATCCCGCGCATGTTGGGTCTTTTCAAACTCGCGCTTGTTGAAGAACTCATCAAGATCCTCCTGGTACTTTGCGACAGTGTCAGAAATATGCTGAAACTGTCGATAGTATTCTAGTCGCTGATTCATAGTGCCTCTGAAAGTTTCCTGTTCTTTCTCCAGCTCTGCGATAGCCTTTATTTGTTCCGAAGTGACTGCTTGAATCCTGGTGATGTGCTTTTGGAGAATACTCAGCTCTGCAGAAGCACGATAGTCACCGTTATCTGCTCTCCACTGCAAGCCGTTGATCAGGGAGCGTACGCCAGATACGACACCCTTCAGAGAACCAGGTTGTAGCGTAGCCTGTAGCTTCTGTCGCGTATTGGCGACTTCTATCACGAGCTCGGGAGCATGACCCCGATCCTCTTGGTCGTCCTTGTTCGTGGCTTGCTTTTCGGCAGCCTTCAGCTCGTGCTCGATCAAAGTATCCTGCAGGCCATTTACAGCAGCATTGCGATCTGCAATAAGAGTTCGGAGAGCCATTATGTAGACATAGAGTTCATCTTGAGCCTTCAATGAATCATCGTATTCCTCACCCGTGGTTTCCTGATCGTCTTCATCGTCCACCAAGCGGGTAAGGAGAATATCGACGATCTTTGTACGCCAAGCTTGTATCTGTTCTGCTTGAGCGTTCAGGAAATCACTTATATGGTCCATTGTATCGAGGATTTCCCTCGCTTCGATGCCACCCAGATCTGGAAGGTCTTCAATCTTGGGTATCTGATGGAAGGGCTTCTTCGCGTCAATCTTGTCCATCTGACGCTTAGCCTTGATCTTTGAATGCTTCAAGAGCTCGCGTCGGACTACCTTGGCTTTCTCGTAGTACGAAGTTTCGGATCTATCCTTTTCGTGCCAGAGCATGGAGTCTGGCTCAGTGAGTTCAGGGTTCTCTTTGATCTGATGGATCGTCGTAGCGGTGAAGAAGTGGGCGGCATGATCGAGCTCTAGGAATGATCGTAGCGACTTGCGTAAAACGGGAATGCGACCCAAGTTACTACTGTCCGCTTCGTCATCATCGTCACCCTCACCAAGACCAACTGAAGCACTCCGGCCCAGTTTCTGCTCCTCTTCTGCCAGCTCTTCCCTGCATGTCGCGATATATTCCGCAGCCTCTATATGCGCAGCGAGGTAGTATGGAAGTGCTGACTCAGCTCGGGCGACAAACTCGCCCGCATATGCGTGTATGTGGCCCATCTTGATCATGCACAGAATCATTTCGCGTGCAGAGGACTTCCATTTCGTGTCAGTTTGCTCTATCATGACCTCCAGAACTTCGTGTACTGTGCGTAAAGCCCCATTCTTTGCACCCAGAGCTCGTCGATTCCTCCGTCCGACATTGACATGAAGACATGTCTGGCGTAATCTGACTAGCCAATCTCGCATCCTCTCAATCACATCCGGATCGCTTATGTCACGATCGTCTACTATAGGCTGCCCGTCAGACGTGAGCCAACAAGAATCGCACATTTGGCGTATCAAATCGGTGTAATGTTGCTCCTCGATTGTGGTGAATGGAACCGTGATGACGATGCGTTTTTGTGGCGGTAGCTGGAGCTCATTGCGGACGTTGTATTTGGTATTTCTCAGGGCAATCTCGTTGAAGATACCCCTGAAAGACGCTTTGTCCAAGCGGCCCCAGACTGCCCTGTTATTTGCAAAAGCATCGCAGCGGAGAAAAATTAAAAGACCGCGCAAATCCTGAATGTCTTTGCGAAGTGGAGTTCCAGACACTGCCCATGCATTACACCGAGGTATGATGCGAGCCACTTTGGCGGCCTGACTAACGCCACTTTCTACCATTTGGGCCTCGTCAAGGCAAAGTCTCCACCACGAGATACCAACAAGAGGACTGACTCGGCGCTCACGAGTTTTAGCACGCCGAGAGCTACGGTCGGGAGGAGGTACGGCGTGATGGATTTCCTTGGTAAGAACTTGGTACGTCGTCAAGACTACATCATATTGCATAAGGTGATCAACAGTAGATGCAGCATGATCTTCCTTGGATGCATTTAGAGATGGAATTCCCTTGTAATGACAGACTTTGAGTTCAGGCGCATGGTTGTGTATCTCGGTCATCCACTGGTCCAATATAGAAGACGGGGTGATGATTAGTGTAGCACCGGATGGTTTGACGTCGATTCCGGTGTACTCGTCGTAAATTTTGTCCTCGTGAATAACGCGCGGGTGGTGAGATATCAGAGCGATCAGCTCTAGTGTTTTGCCAAGGCCCATTTCTTCAGCGAGTATGCCACCTCTCAGTGCCTGCAGAGTGTCACCCTTGGCCTCATCCAGATCCGTTACTACAGCGCCCCGAAGTTGACTTGTGTAGCATGGCACGCCTGTTGCATCATGTGCCGGTCGGAAAGATGCCGGTGGTGAAGTGTTGACAAAAGACTCCAGCGTGCCCGAAGAAGAAAATGCGACACCCTCTCGCCGTAGAAGCCAATCTACGGTTCTCTCCTGAAACGGCAACAGCGAGGTAGCGCTAAGTGCTTGCTTGATGCGTGGCGAGACCTTGAGTTCTGCTGGTGGTACATGGACGGAGTCGTAGAAATCAGACAAAGTCCATGTCTTGTCGCCTTGTGTGGCGGCGTCGCTCAGGTAGGTAGAAAGGAGCTTCAGGTCCTCATTCATGTAGTGGCCCCGTACACTTGGGTCTTCAACCACTGATAAGCTCAAAGTCCACCGTATCTCCACGTCCAACTTGTACGATGTTTGTCCATCTGCCGGCTGGTACAACTGACAGCGACAAAAAGCAGCCCGAGACACAGGCCTGGACTTCTTCCCGGCACGAGTGGTCGCAAGTGTGGCGGCGGTTCGCATGTGCGTTACTATCGAGTCTAGAAAAGGCGTCGAAGTTGTGGCAACAATGTCTACACCTGTGTTGTTGGATACGTTCCAGAGTGCAACTTGGAAGGCCTGCCTTGAGTTGCGTTCTCTATATATCGATTCCAGCTCTACTAATATCGGCTCCTCGGATTCGATCAGAGTATACGCCATATCCATGGAGTCGTGCGATGCAGCGGGCATATTCTGGCAGAATGTCAGCCAAACACTATAAACTACAAGGGCTGCCATAAACACCTACCAGGTCGATAGATATCTTGGCCAAAACAATGCTCTTCTTTTCGTCAAATTGTGCCTGTGGCTTTATGGCGACAGCTCCACCGCCGCCAACCTTACGCCGCTTGGACGATGGGCCTTCTTCCCTGGAGACATCTGGCGCGGCAAACAGACGGTGTATGGTACTGATGCAGGTAGGGGCATCTTGCGCGGAAAGAGATATCAATGCCCCCGCTGGGCCAGACTTTGTCAGCAAGGGGAAATTCGCGCTCAAGACATCAGCACTACCATGCAAGGAGACCATGGTGGCTGTTCGGGTTGGAAAATGAAAAGTCGTGATGTGTGATGGACCAGGCGGACGCGGAAGTGTGAGCGCATGTCCGCATCCTCGACGCGCTAAGATAAGTGATAAGCCAGGGTCCACCCCACAATCTCACGCGTGCTACCATGGATGCCTCGGACTCGATGGCAGCGCAAGCGTTACGCCTCCACTTCCGAAACATCTTGTCTAGCTTCAAAATATCCTTCATGTTTCTTCCAAAAGCGCGAGTTTCTCGAGGCGGCCATTATAAAGAATTTGGTATCATGTTCACGTTGAAGATTCCATCACTGCTAGCTACCGCACTTGCAATACTAGCTGCTACGTGACGTGACGTCCAAAGCCTGTGCTTCTGCACACCTGATCTGCCTTGGAATAACCAGCACTATCCTTGATGGACCCCACAATTCTTCTTTACTAACCGTAGAGTGCTGCGGCTGTATCCATCCTCCAGGATAAATTCCTCGTCAACACTTCAGGGACTGATAGCGCATGTCGCTCAAAGGATAAAGCCTAAGCTTTGGTCGATAGCATAGCTCGTCTCCCTTTGGATCTACTGATTTCAATCCAGACGTCAATTTGTGTGCATGCTTCCACACTGCCTAGAATGGCGAGGACTTGATGTGCGCGTCTCGGTCCCTAGAAGGCGACTTCGAAAGCAGTGTTTTCATGATCAGAGACGCGAGCGAGCGAACCTTCCCCTTGTTTTGCTGTTGAAATACACCGACATACCTAAACAGAGATAAGTATACGTCTAGTGGCTTTCCGTATGATTCCAAGATTGCAGTAGTGCTCATTTACTCTGCGGCCAACACTTTCTTGATCGGTTCTGCAGCCTCGATGAACTTCTCCACCATTGTGTCCAGCTTGGTTAGGTCGTCCTTGCCCTTCTTGACTTCGGCAATGAGCTTCTGCTTCTGCTTGAGCTTCTCTTGCCGTCGCTCTTCTAGCTTGAGGCGGACTTGGTGTTCGTGCTCGATGCGCGCCGTCATAAGTTCGTGCTCATTGGACTCGTTGTGCTCGGGGAACTGCTCGAGGAACTCTTCGACAGAAATGAGGGGAAGCTTCATGTACTTGTGGCTATGCCAATGTTAGCTGTGAAACAAGCAATCCATCAAGAAACGTACTCGTAGTTTTCCGCAGCCGAGATCTCAGATCGCAGCGACTGCTCTTCGTACTTGAGGTTGTGCAGGCCCAGGATGAGCGCATCGTTGACGGCCCTGTCATCCGATGTCTTGGCCTTTTCCTCGCGGACTTTCAAGATGCTCTGCCTGTACAGAGTCTTGATGACGGACAGCTGGGCGCGAATGTACTTCTCCCTCCTCTCGATTTCTCGCGTCGCCTCTTTCTCTCTGTCAATATCCTCACGCGACACTGGCTTAGGGTTTTTTGGATGTGCAAGCTGGTAGTCTACAAGCTCGTTGATGAGCTTCTTGAGGTTTTGCACTTCCTTGTGCAGCCGGGCATTGTGCGGCGTCTTGATGAGATCGGCGACGTTGAAAGTGGACAGATCCGTAGGCAGTGCATCTTCGGCCGATGCCGGAGGAGGCTGTTGTTCGCTCATATTACGGTGATAGCACTGCGCGTGCGACTGTGGATCAGTTTGGCGGTTGTCGCAATGCAGTCGGGAAGTCGCGCTGAGCTTCGCGACGGAGGTCCGTGCGCAAAAGTCACGTGGCAGCTTTCACCATGACTGACAACAGTCACGGAACGCCACGGGTACAGTAAACGTTGCCAAGGGGCCGTTCGGTCAAACGTCTAGTGGGCAAAGCAACATGCCAACATGCCAACATGCCAATATGCCTATGTTTATTTTTCAAGCTATTTATGCTCTATCAGCTCTCTGACAAGAGGCATAAGCATAGTGGTACGCCACATATATCCGTATTGAGTAGCTATTCTCCGGTCGTTATCTTGCTCTGCGAGAGATTCAACGTCGCACGTCATCAGCGAGGAAAATGCAATGTTTTGGTTATTCTGATACCCTACCTCGCCAAGGAAACTGTGGCTTTTCCCCACAGAGGACATGGGCGAGCGAAACTTTGCAATATACGTCCCGTCCACTGTTTTATTTGACGGACCACCTCCAGGGGTAAGCGCAGTACCGGTATGGCCTGGTTTCTGCCTGATCGTCATCGCATTCAGCTTACACCAACACAGCCGCCAAAAAAAAATACTGACAGGCTGCAAAGTTTTAACTTTCGGCAGACTGTTTTCTTCTGTCCGTTGTCAAACGTTCATCTCCGAACCATGCATAGACGTGCCCCTCTTTGCGGCGCACCGCCTTCTCCAAAGTGGTATCCGGCACTTGAAGCCACGAACGGAATGTGCTGCAATCCCTGGGCGACCCACGAGGCTGCAGATGCACGACGAACCTAAAACACAGACCTAACGTCGATCTATCCATCCGTGGGAATGGTCCGGATTTCTCGTCACTCTGCAGGCCCTGGCAACGAATGCCCAGGTGTCGACTACCACAAGCGCAGATGCGCCAAGTGCTATGGCGAACTAGCGCTGTGTCAGCCGACCCAGGGATCTAACATGGTTCTACCCGACAAGAGATTGTGGAGGATTTGCACTCAACCCATCATAGATGCCGACCTCATGTTTCACGACATCACTCTTACTGAGTGCCGCCACAAGGGTCACGCCCTGCCAACGTCAACTCTGCAGACACGAATCCTGCGGGAAGTAACAGTTCGCTGGGATTTCCTAGTCGCGGAGTAAAGTTTGCGTCCTCGGCAAGCCTACCTAGGTATGCAAGTGGCTTGGTTAAAGAACCGACATACCCAGTGGACCATTCCTTCTCGGCCTCGCAGCATGACTCGTTTGAGGTGTGTGCCGAAACCTTACTCCATGCCCACTTCGAGCCCAATCATATCAATGTCTGTGAGGATGCATGGTGACAGATTTAAAACGCACATGAGTTGGCTGGAACACTCGCTATGCTGACAACTACATTTCTTATCTTAGCCCACTCTTAGCTTTTCGAATCGTGAAGCAGCCAGACTGTTCGAACATGTGGGAGCTAAGACCGGAGGTTTGCTCGTCCTGTGGCTGTTCATGATAGAACGTTCTTTGGGCGACAGCGTGCCGCATGAGACAAAAGCAAGGGGTTTACAAGACTCTAACACTGCTTCGGCGGCCCTTCTGGAAATGTCTAGGGTACCAAAACATGTCTATAAACGGCTAACCGCCTCCGATTCTTTGGATTTTAACTCAGGCTAGTGGGACGGCGTGGTTTGAGCATCCAGTTCAGACGCGTGCTCGAGTGCATACGCACCTCTAGCGTAGAGATCTCGCCAGACTAGACGGTGCGAAAAAAAGACGACCGAGGGAAACCAGACCAGAAACGCCATGTGTGGCTGATGAGCGTTTGATAATTTGTTTTTCCCGCTGATGGTTGGCCACTATATCATGTGGATAGTTCATGCTCCCACCAGCTGGTCAGTGGGGTCTATTGTTAGAGATCGATCTCGATCAGAGCGGTGCCACAGCTGTGCATGACATTCCGTTTGCCCCCATGCCATCCTGGTATGTCACTCTAAATCATCCCGACGCACCATGTCCAAGACGTCCATACCCCTGGGTTGTCATTACCTAGGTCATGGTACTGATATTCTTGTTGAGTTGTAAGTACCAAGGTTGACATCGAATTGAGCCAAGGCTTCATTCGACACGTGATGCTTAGTTCACCAGGCACGCGCCACGAAGCGGCTCCGTAAGCTCGTACTAGGTTATTACCGACAATCGAGCCGCACGACGCCCGCTTAGCTGTAATGTCAGGTATGCAAGGTAGATCCCTTGGGTGGTTGTTACATTTCTGAGCTTCAGCTGAAATGGGGCTGTGGGTAAGGATTCAAAATTTCGGTGTTGGATGGTGGCGAACTTGCATGGCGCTTGACCGTGTTGTTTCTCGGCCCACAGCACCGGCCGCATGTTGTTAACCTCCTTATGCACGCTTGGTCTCACGTGGCGGGGCAACTGTCACGGCTAGGATATTCCTGGCTCTGTTTCCGAGCTTCGTCCTCTGTCCGATGTGGACGCCACGCCCGGAGAACATACTACGGATTGAGAGCCAAGATACGACGTAATTCGTCTGCCGGTATCTTCTTGACTCACTAACCATGTGAGCTAAAGCAGGCACACATCTGGCTTACCAAGGGATCCGTGGTCGGTCGCAGAGTATCTCTAGCTAAGGGACTTGAGTGCACTGTAAAGAAGCCTCGTTGATCCGCTCGTTCGTTTGCCTTCATACTCCCCAGATTTCGTTTTTTTTACTGTCTTCGTTATGGCACCAGCAAAGGAAACTTCGGTAGAACTGTGCAAGCGAGTCAATGCACAGGGTAACACCATTGCTATTCGCATGCTCGAGTACCTGAGCATGGCAAAGAGTCCTATCCATGGCTTCGAAGCACTATCAAGAGACTTTGTTGAGCTGTGTCAGGTACAATCTCCAACAAGCAACCGGCCAGAAAACGTACTTACAGTATCCTCCAGGAACTATGGTCCATCGAAGCTGGCGTCACTGAAGCTACCAAATCACGTAATGCATTCCCAGTTGAGGTATCTCAAGAGCTTGACAAGCGGCTTCGTCAGGTCACTGAGGAGTTTTTGGTACTCAGCCAAATGGTCAACAAATGTAAGTTGAGGGTGTGACTTCAAATTTTCAGGAAAAGCAATTAACCACGTTGATCACTTTAGTTGTCGACAAAGAAAACCACAAGGGCGGCTTCGGCATGAAGTTCCGGATGATGTTCGCCGACACTGACGTAGACAAGATGCGACACACATTAGCACGGAGCCGAGACGCATTGAAAGTCAGCTCCGCCATGTTCAGGTGGTCCCTTGGCGACGCCAAAGCGGATGCTTCTATGGGAATCGGCTACGCAGGACTAATCGCAGCGCTGGAGCGTCTAAGTCCAACCAAAGCTGCAAGCCTTCCATCTATCCACTCGGCTCCAACATCGAGCCTTCCACCTACGCCACATGCAAAAGCCGGTAGCTACCATGGCACTCAAGCGTCAGCACCAAATTCACAGGGTCTACAGAGGCCATCTGTGAACGAGCTTCGGTATGGCGAGGGACAGTCGTACGAGAATGAGATTTCGCAGTACCGACCGGTCGAGACGGGACTGTCATCAGGAATCGTGGATCTTCACAAAAACTGGCGACCAGCGGCTAGTGCTCGTTCGAGCGAATCAACAAGGGAAACGCAGTATCACCACAATGTCAGCTATCAGGAAGATCCATTATACGAGGAAGTCGCATCATCGCATTCTGGTCGCTCACCGACCATGGAGGAGAAGTTCCACGGCCTTAGTGTTCACGAGCGCTACTTGGACGAGCATCACTCTCCACACAAGGTTGACTCTCCCGTAACATCACCACACTGGGCACCGCGTCAAATTGGTGCTTCAAAGCATGCTGGCGGTAAAGCTACAGTATTCCTCGCTGTCGAGCAAGGCAGGCATCACACACTCGAGCAGCTGCTTGAGGGTGGTGCACGATCTGAGCCACACATGGAGTCTGCTATGCTCCGAGTTGCCGCAGAAAAGGAGGATGTGGAGAGCGTTGCAATTCTTCTGAAATACGGAGCAGATGCTAACGGCTTCGACCGCGAGGGTATCACTCCCTTGTTTGCTTCCACTCGTGCTCAGTGCATCGAATGCGCCAAGATGCTGCTCAAGCACGGCGCTGATCCCAATTTGTCGGCTGGCCCCGATTCAGAATCACCCTTATCGCTTGCTGCGTCTCAGAACTACATTGACTTTGTCAAACTATTCCTTGCTCATGGCGGCGATGCCGGCTTTGTTATGGAGAATGGCTCCACAGCACTTATCTCAGCGATGAACAAGACCACTTCACCAAAGTGTGTCGAAGTGCTTCTCAGCGGAGGTGATGCCAACGCAAAGAATGGAGAAGGAGCAACTGCCTTGTTTCAGGCTATCCAGGTAAATCGTGTTGATTTGATGACGGTACTGCTCGACCATGGAGCGAATCCTAACCTTCCTGGTCCCAAGCACCCACTATGGCCATCAACCTACAAGCCCAAGGCCCTCCAATTGCTCCTCCAGCGCGGCGCCGACCATAAGAAGACGCCAGGTGTCATGGAACTAGCCTCTAGTCTGAAGAAGCTCGAGTCTATCAAGATCCTCATGAACGCCGGTGTATCTCCCAACATACGTAAGGACAACGCCTATACGCCACTGTGCTCAGCCATCCGCGACAACAGCGCCGAAATCGTCACCTACCTGCTTGAAAACGGAGCCGATCCAAACTTCAACGCAGCAGAGTACCCAGCCTTCAAGTGCATCACTCACAAGCGCACGCAGTTCCTCCCCCAACTCGTTGCCGCCGGTGCTGATCTTCACAAGCCCAAGGGCATAATCGAGACAGCCGTGAAATTCAACGACAAGGACGCAATCCTATACCTCCTCGACCAAGGTGTCAACCCCAATGACCGCACCTCAGACGGCTGCACCGCCCTTACAACCGCCATCCGCGAGAACCACCTCGAGCTCGTCGATCTCCTCCTCACAAAAGGCGCCGACCCCTCAATCCGCGGGCAAGACTGGCCTCTCTGCATGGCCGTCCAACGCCCACCCATCCTCAAACGGCTCCTAGCCGCAACTACCAACCCCCGCGCCTTCCGCGGTGTGGTAGAAATGGCCGTCGTAGCCAACCAACTTGAAAGCATCAAGCTCCTCCTCGCCGCCGGCGTCAGCGTCGAAGACAAAAACTGCGGCGTCTTCTCCCCGCTCACAACCGCCATCCGCGAGGACCGCAAACCAATCGTCCGCTACCTCCTCGACGTGGCAAACGCCGACCCCAACGCCCCTGGCGAACACCTCCCCATTGTCAAGGCCCTCCGCCGCTACTCGGGCGACACCGAAATCATCCAGATGCTGCTTACCCGCGGCGCCGACATCAACAAAATGCATCGTGGCTGGAACGCCATACTGCAGGCGGTGGAGAATGGCGACGCTGAGATTCTCAAGCTGCTGATTGATATGGGTGGGGAGGCGGATTTGCAGGCTGTGGATGAGAATGGGAGGGCGGTTGTGGATATTGTAGCGGAGAGGGGGTGGGAGGAGGGTCTTAGGTTACTTTTCCCGGATCCGAGGGCTGCGTCGCCGAAGAGTATGGCTGCGACGGCGTCGGCGAGGAAGGTGGGGGAGAAGGGTGGGGAGGAATGGTCGCGGTAGTAGGTTTCTTTTTTTGTTCATGTTTTCTGCCCCGCTGGTTTTTTTTTCTGTCGTTGTTTGTCGACGTTATTCGACCGCTCAATACCCCTCGACTCCTCTTTCCCCATCATCCTCAACCACGTCTCTCCTTTGTTATTTTCCTTCTTTCGCAGTTTCGTTCTTTTTTTCCTGTCTTATTGGTAAAAGAAAACAAGAACGAATTAATGTTACACCGAGTTTTACGATACCTTTTCTTCGACACACCACCCATATACATGAGCGAGGCTGACATTTGGGCCCGCCCGCAGTGATAATAAAAAGAGTTTCTCCGTCAGCGATTGGAGGTGGATGAATTGTGAGGATATGGATGATGCGCACACGTACAACGAGCTGGATGAGGAGGATAATTGTAGTCAGGCGAGTAGTGAGTTGCTACATGCTTGAATTTTTCTTTCTAATGACCGGTTTCTTATTTATTTGTACAAGGTATCGCTTGTTGGACAGGGTATGTTGTTGCTGATGAGGATGTTTGAAGATTGCGTCTTTTTTCTTTTGGTATACCCATGTTTGTTGTGTTGGTTTTGGTTGACTCTTTGTTGGCTTAGATTATGAAGATTTAGTGTAATGATTAATGTTGATTAAGTATAGAGATGAGCTTATGGTAGTATGCATCACATGGAAGTTTGGAAGATTGTGATTGGTATTATCGTTTACTCAAGGAAAGAAAGGAAAAGATACTCGTCGAGAGTAGATGTGGTCCTGCCTGGTGGTATCATAGAGAGGAAAGAACAACGCCAGAAATGCAGCAGCCAGTTTTTGCGCCAAGAATGCAGAACAAAGAAAGAGTCGAGAGACTAGACCAAAACGCCGGCGCTAAGAAGAATCGAAAGCAGAAAAAGAACTGTAAATATATACTCATGGAAAGCTCAACCCTTACCCAAAGCGTTTCGCTTCAGGCAAAGGGGACTTACACCCTCCCCGACCCCCAATTCCTCACCTCTTGCCGCCCTGGCTCATCAAACCCCGCCCTCTCCATCAACTTCGTAAACGTTGTATGCGCCGAATCTGCGGTATCACGATTCTGTCCCCTCTTCATCCCCGGTGCCTGCGGGGGCGCGAGAAACCCAGTCGCTCCACCTCTCATTGTCTGAGGAGGCACATCAGACTGGTGTGGCATGAGTATGTCGATGGTTTCTGAGCTACCTGAGTGGGGATGAGGTTGTTGGGGCTTGTACTTTGGTGCACCACTGCGTGAGCGAGTTGAGTTTGAGCGGGACGAGGCAGAATACGAGTGTATTCTCTTTGGCTTCTGAGGCGGTGTTTGGTAGGGGTTTGTGTAGGGGTTTCCCGCGCGAATGATGGGGGCGGCGGGGTTAGGGGGAAGACCACCTGAGAAGCCAAAGTTTAGTTTGGGGGTACGGTCCCACATGCTTTTTATTCTGGGGGTGAAGCCATGGACAACGTTGTTCGAGTTGTTGTTGTTGGTGTAGGCGTTGTTTTCCTTCATGCCTTGTATGATCCTGTCTGTGGAATTGGGGGAGCCGACAGAGTGGCTACCCCTGCGCATGAAATCCGTACGTGCTGCGTGCTGCGGATCGTAGATAGGATCGCTTATTTGGCGGGCGACGTGACCAAAGTCGCCAGAGTAGCGTGGTTTGTTGAAGTGGGTTTCGCGGCGTCGCTTTAACAGCCAGAGGAAGAGAAGGGTAAGGAGGGCGCCGATGATGATGCCTGGGATGAAGCCTGCGGCAAAGGAACGACCAGAGAAGGAATCGCCTGCTGGGACAGGGGTAGAGGGGCAGTCTGAGGTTTGTGAGGCAGATTCCGGAGATGTGGGGGATGGTGTTGTAGGGGAAGTGGAGGAAGGCGGTGCTTTGTCTTTAGCGCACATGCCGCCTTGACAGGTGTAGCCCAGTGAGCAGCACTTGTCACCGCATTTTGGGAGCTCGATACCTTCCGTCTCAGAGAGATGCATCTGGTTGTCCGGGTGGAGGGTAGCGTTTAGCTGGGTGGTGTCGCACGTCGTAGGCTGGATGTAGGCGCAGTCCGAACCGGCTGGACAGCAGATGACTGACTTTACAGAGCCGCTGTTGAGATTGATGCAGGTAGAGTCTTTGGGACAGCAAAAGCTAGATGGGAAATCGCTTCCGCATTGCTGAAGACCAGTGTTTCCTCCACATGTTTCTGCCCGTGGAAACAAGATGCTAGATGCTTGTGTGGTAGTGAGGAACAAAACGAAGAGGCAGAGGATCGATAACCTCGAAAGTCTCGGTGATAGTGTGATGGGAGCCATTGCAGAAGATGGGAATGATATGTCCGGGATTATGTTGCAAAGAGGCCGGACCTGCGTACCTCGAGAGTGACACTGGACGAAACGAAACGAAACAAGACTGATGAGATAAAAGAGCAATGCTCGAAACAAAAGAGATAGACTTGGATTGAATATTTACCTGCAAGACACTAGAGACCCGAGAGCCGCAATCATGGTTGCCAGCGAGCATATCGGGCACTTGGGGCGCTGCCGTGTCCACACATGTGGTCGCTAAGTTCTGAGAATAGAGGCAGCCGAGGCGCGCGAGTGGACAATAGGCATTGTATGGCAGCTATACACTCTTACTAGCACGGTAGCAGTGGCAGGTGACGTTGGCGTGTGTGTGGCTATGCCGTGTCGAGCGCTCCAGTGGATGAAACGTGATGCCAGCGCTTGCAGTTTGGGACTTTTGTGCATAGTTGGGGTGCACGCGTCGTGATTGGACCGTGGGGTTAGCGCGATGTTCGCAGGGCTCGGGAAAAAGATGAGCAAAGAGAAACGAGTTGGCGACAGCAATTCGATCGCTTGCCCGATCACTCAACACATATGATGATTACACGGTGTCTGGCCCGGCGGCCGGCTACTATTCCGTCTGCTGTTGGGGCTTGGAGGGTATGTGGTGTCGTGATGACGTGGTGGCGGTTGCCGGATGCGGGACTGAGACTGAGACTGAGACTGAGACTGACGCTGGATAGAGAATACCATCACGGCTCTCGCGCAGCCTGTACACGGTGCCTACGCTTGACAATCATGAGGAGCTGGAGGCGAACGGTGTGCCCGGTTTGTTGTCCAGAGAAGGCTTCAAGATTGCGTATACCGACTACCAAAAGTACATGGTTGACGAACTGAATGTCTCGACTGCCCGTACGACACTTGCCATTGACAGACGTCGAAGCGACCGAGGCTAACACTGCTGTGCCAGAAACACCCTACGAGGACCAAGAAACAAAGTCGCTGGTCATAGACTTTGCCCGCGACCCGACCAAGGCGTATGCCTTCAACATCGCCAGCATGGCCTTCAACAACCACTTCTTTTTCCACGGCCTCAACACAACCTCCAATGTGGAGTCGCAACCGTCGACCAAGCTCCAGATGCAGATCAACAAAGACTTTTCATCGACCGACACGTTGCGCGAGACATTCCTGGCGACAGCAGAGGCCATGTTCGGTCCCGGCTTCGTCTGGCTCGTGCAGAACAACGGCGAATTTGGCAGCCTGCGCATTCTGCCCACCTACCTCGCTGGAACACCACTGTCGGGCGCCCACTACAGGCGGCAGTCCCACGATCTCAACACACACAACGCCGACTCGTACCAGGCTTTGAACAAGGTTGGCCAGTTTGGAGCAGCGTCGGGTCAGGACCAGAGGCCCAAGGCGCCATTGGGTGGTGTGGATGTAGTACCCTTGATGTGTGTAAACACGTGGGAACACGTCTGGCTGCACGACTACAGCATCCGTGGGAAGAGGGAGTACCTCGAAAAGTGGTGGGATAAGATCAACTGGAGCTTGGTGGAACAGAACGCCACCATATCAAGTCGAGGCTCGTATTCCTTCCAGGGCGCATGAGCGACTGTACATTACATGTAGACATATGTGTACAAGACACGTCGAAACCACACTTTGTATGGCACGGTGTTTCTTTTTGGTCACTCTAGAATCAACATGCATCGCGCCTTACACGCCCCTCTCTCGCACCTTCTGTCCATGTTGATTGCTTGGTCAGCTGGTATCCGATCAGCCTACTTGACAGTTTTGCCTTGACCCCAAATCCTGTCAAACATCAAACATACAGTGAAACGATACGTGATGTGGTGCGCCTACGGGCTGAACTCCGCGGACCTACCGTACCGGTACTCAACGACACATCTTCCAGTATTCCCCTTAGTCTGTGTCACACCACCGGCAGAGCGCATCGTGTACAAGGCTCAAGGCGGATTCCATTACGCTCGCCAACATACTCCGGTGTACATTCTACTCCGTCTGCGTCCCAGGAACTCATCAGGTGGACAACCTACATCCGCTTAGCCGGCGTCATCCTGCGCCACAGCATTGGCGCGCCTCATCCAACCCGTTGACGCGCAATGCTCCGCTCGAATATTCTACCCACACTTGGTCCCATGTAATCCATCTAAGACAGATGTAGGGATTTTTGACAAATTGGCAAGATGAGGGCATGTGTTCCAGATAGTCACCTCGTCTTTGCAGAAAAGTCTCCGGCGCATCGAGACACGAGACCATTGTCAGAGACAAATGTGCACAGCGCACAGCCTCCTGCACCCTTGCATACCATCATCGCTGATTTTCGCCGAGCTTTGCAGCAACATCTGCATGAAATCAAACCGTTCGCGTGCAGGTGACCAATCACCGAGCCCTGATCTCCGCCGGATTTAGTCGTCGGTCAACGCAAGCCCTGCCGTAAATCCTACACTATGACCTCACTCACATGGGCTAATGCTAGGCTTAGCTAGCTAACGAACACATATCGAAGCATCTCCATATTCTAGTGACTCCCCATCTCTTTTTTCTTCTCCATATCACATCCATCATTCCTAGTTTCTTACTCGCAATCGGAGAGTTTCACGTATTGAGAAAGAGATATGGCTGTGCTTGCAGCTATATTGCCTGTAGTCTCAAGGAGTTCCAGCCTTGCGCTTCAATTATTTGGGATCGCTGCTGCGTCACCGGAGGCTGCAAGAGATTTTGTGGCGGTCGCAAGCAAGATCAATGGGTTTGCGGCGATACTCAAGCAGGTGGGGACTATCATCAAGGAAGATGATCGCTTACCATCACTGGAGGTATGTTTCTTCGACAATATCAGGAGCACAGCAAGATTTGGACATACCTCCGATTGCCAGTAGAGCATGAACGGTGGCAACATTGGCTGAACTTGAGCGCTTGGTCAAGTATGGGATTCAAAGTACAGATTCTAACATGACATGTAGGCTTTCGAGGCTCTGGATGACGTGATAGAACAAGCACAGAACGTCCTTGGCAGTTTCGAATTGGTAACATCCCCAGATGACGTCCAACAATATGCGAGGAGGGACAGTGCTCGCTTCACAGGAACTAGCCATTCGCAACTAGATTCTCCCACAAAAGCGGAGCTAGAGTATCTCATGGCTCACCTCGAAGCTTTGAGTATGACCTTGTCTGTATTGTTGCAGACATTGTATGCATCGCAAAGTATCATGTGGTCAAAGTAAGTCAAGCCCCTCGCTTCAAAAATATGGCCTGAAGTGGCTGTTCCAAGATTTTCATTCGCAGGACGGAGCCTGATGATGAGGGTGGACTTTAATGGAGAGAATGGCTGACATCGCTATAGAATGCGCCCGACGGTATCCCCACAGCAAGCCGCCAAACTCGTCGAAAACGAGAAGATCCAGTTAGAGACGCTGGTCATCCAACAACAGATGTCGATTCTTTCCGCATCCAACATATATGGACGATGGCCACATTCCGATGCGCATCTTTTGATGGAGACAGATAGCTCGCAGAGTTTGGTTCCCATGGATCGTGAGAAGAGCCCCAAGCCATCCACCCTCCACCCATACCTAGAGCAAAACTTGACTAGTCTGGATACATCGGTATTTACCGAGTCTAACTCTTTACCAGTAGTTTGCAGCGTCTCAGGCACGCATACTGATCATTTACTCCAACAGTGGACGACTTTACCTCAGTTTGAGAGCCGGCTGCGGGACCATGAACGTGAACTAGAAAGACAAAGAAAGGAGACACAGCAAGCCACAGTAGAATCAGACAGTGAAGAAGACGAGGAATTTCATTCTTCGAAGCTCTCAGACGATAGTACTCGGCGAGTGTATAGATCAGGAAGCTTTGAACCGCTCATTGTTGAAGCCAATACACCTGGCGTAACTTCGGAGAAGCACTACGGGCCTCCAGTGCCACCGGTACCCGCTGCTACGCCCCATAATTCACATACAAATATCCCGCCTATAGCGGATCAGTATGCATCTACTTCGCCCCGTTCAAGTCTAGGAAGCCTCCCAGTCGATGCAAATGCTGCAGTGGAAGCGAAAGAAGAGGACAGTGAAGTTGACCTTGAGATACCATGGGTATTATGCACTCGCAGGTACTATTGGAAGTACATCGATGCTAGACAAATCAGCTCAAACACTGATCAAAGCCCTTCGCTAGCTTTCTCGGAACGCCACAGCTGGACAGAGATCAGAGCCAGCTGGGTGTGTAAGGAGGCCATACAAGAAGCAGGATACTATTTTACAGAATTCCAGAAAGAAAGAAAAGACAGCAGGAGAACCAAATCTGAAACTTGCTTCCGAATTGAACGACCTTTGCAGTTTGATCAAGTCAAGCGTCTCGTTGAACGAACGGTTGAAATCTATCGGAGGAAAGCATCGCTCGATGATCATCAGCAATCATCGCCTAGAAGATCTTCATTCCATCGCCTGCCGCCATCGGGGAATGTTGCAAAAGGAAGCACGTTTGATCGCGATCGCACACCAATGCCCCGCAACACACATCCTCCTCTTGGCCACACAAACGCGCCGGGATATTTTCCTCCACCACCAGGACCACCATCACTGGATCGATCCTTTTCAACACCTAGATCGGGCCCCGTGCCCCAACCTCCTCAAACAAATGTCAATCCTCGCGCTTCAAATCTACAGTTGCCGCCCCAGCAGCCGGCCCGTCCACAATCCCCACGACTGCCTTCTTACGCGGCTCAAGCCGGCGGGTACCCGACATCGACAACGCAACCTATGAATACAGCGTCCGTGCCCCCAATGTACTTTCCTCCTCCTCCAGCATCAAATGGCACTTTGCCACCGCCCTACCCACAACAAACAAACCAAGGTTATCCAGCGTCGCCCCTTCGACATTCATACATGAACCCACCGCAGCAGAGTCGTCGCTACGATGACGATTTCACGTCGACCGAAGAAGAGGATAGGGATCGGGCGAGACGGAGGAGAGACAAGGATAGAAGGGGGGCCGGTGACAGAGACAGGGAACGGGAGAGGGAGAGGGAGACGGAGAGGGATAGAGAAAGAGATAGATACAGCAAAAAGAGCCATACAGGAAGGAAAGCCGCCGCTGGTGCGCTGCTAGGCGTTGGTGGGTTGACTGCATTGTTGGATGGCCTGAGTGGGCTGTAGGTGATTTAAACTGTAGTTTTCATGAAAGAAACAAACGCGTCTACTTTCCTCTTTCTGCAGCTGGTCTGGAGAGAACTGTACGAGGAGGCAGGTGTTGGCGTGAATAAGAAATTTGATAACAAAGCGCATGTGTTGACGCTTGTGTTTGCAAAATTTGGTATTGGCTCAAGCTGCCATTCGTCTCGTATGTCAGAGGCTGGACATGTCGAGTGCCCTTGTACGAAACTCGCGGGTTGGATGGCTCCTGATACCACTGAGGAAGTGAGAGGGATCGTTAGATATATCCGCAATGGCATTTCCTGGAGCAGAAAGCATGTTGGGAAGTTTTTCGTATACGAAATTGAGACGATTTGGCGGAAGATTCAGGAGAGGGAGAAAATTCTAGGGCAGGTCATTCCTAGATATGGCGGGGACGACAAGATGGATTGAAATATACAGATAATATTACATAAGGGTATAGAGAGTGCGAGTAATTATACGCGTCAGATCAACATTGTAGAAAGACTGGCTACTACTCTGTCATCTCACTACCTATAGATGCTGTTGATGCTGATAATCCCGGCATAAGTGGATCTAAAGTATGCAACCGTCTCTGAAGCTTCGCCATATCATCCAAAATCCACTGCTTGTTAATCTCCACGACCCAGTCTACTGCGTTACGAATTCTGTAAATCATACTGCGGAAAGGTTCCACGCCGCTGTTCGTCCACGAAAAAGCAATAGGCTTGGAGAAGAACTGGAGCTGGCCGTCTTCAGCGACTGCTGACCAGCAACAATAGATGGCGCTTGTAGTCTGGGTGAAAGAAACAGTAATGACATGTGCAATGCCATCGAATTTTATCTTGAGTTCTTCCTCATCCATGCCTGCCAGCTGGCGCAGCTTACGGAGATTTCGCAACATGATCGCGGCGTTGTGCATGTTCTGGCGTTCCGCATACGCATCACCTGTGAGATGCTTGATCTCAACGGTGGCTACAGGAAATGCCAGTGAGCCGTCTCCTTTGATTGGCGTGCAATATTCGCCTAGGTATTCGATTGCCTCATCACAGCCTGTCATCTCATCTCTGTTGTAGCCTATGGTCATGTCCGGGTTTGGGGCAGCGATCTGCAGGGTAGAACCACCCGATGGGAGAGGATAGCCATTTCTCCACTGGTCAGCGAGGTTCGACCGTACGTCTCGACCTGTTTGACGTAAGATCTCGTAATCGAGAACTTTTGCCATGAAGACGAAAGTAACTCCAGCCTTGCTGTTGGTGTTCGCCATTAGGTCCCATGTCATTGCATAGTTCTGAGGTGGCGTCTGCTCTTCTCGTGTGGCCTCTAGTGCCGTTGTTATGGTTTCGTAGTTTGCGGGCCTGCGTTTCTCGATTGTGGGGACTAAGACGCAACCGCGTTTCTTAAGAAGCGCCGGGTACTGGTCGTTTGCGCATGTGATCTTCTTTGGAGGAGGCTTTTGGTAATTTTGAGGAAGAAACTGCTCTTGTAGCTTTCGTAGGTTTTCTTCTTTCAACAGACTGCTCCAGGAATCTTCGCTGTGATTGGAGGTGTTGAAACGAGGATATTGAGTATTTGGATCGAGTGTTGTCTCCTTCGCGCTCGGATAGCCGAAGAAGGTTTGCATGTGATGTGGATCCATGCTGATGTTCTGTTGAATTGTTGGAGTTCTTGTAGCTATCGGTGCTGTGCGCGTCGCGGTGCACGACTGGCTGGAAAGGATGACCCTTAATAGCTCCAAGGTTGCTGTTGCAACGAAAAAAGCAAGAAGCAAGAAGCTAGTGGTAATGGAGTTGCGCACGGCAGCAGGGACCAATGCGGCAATGCGCATCATGTGACACTTACTTTCACACCCACTCCATACTGCAGGTACGCCTCAAACTCGCATTGCAGAGGGTATGGGAGCTTAAATTTCTACTTTAAGGGTCATGAACTGTAGATCTTAGCGCAAAGTGGGATCAATAAGAAACGGGTGGCGGCTCGACACAGTACCTCGTACCGGAATGGTGTTGAGCCTCCTCTATATTATGAAGGTGATTAGATGTCTGCCCCACAGGTTCCTGGTTATTTAGGCAATGATTCAGAAGTAGTCTAGTGATTGTAAAATGTATTACCCCTTGTACACCCGAAATTGTACCTGGATACCATACCAACTGATTATGCATGTAACGAGAGATAATAAGTGACGAATGATACATTGATGGCTTTTCTAAAGCTCGTGGTATGGTCTTCAGCTATGTGCTGATGAGTCAAGGCTGAGTTCTGGGATACTGGATTCATGTTTCCTTCTTTCAGAGCTTGGCGCTAACGCTGGAAATTCGCAACCGCAAGCCCCCTAGCTACATCGACTACAACCCTTGTTCATCATGATCTCAACATATGGAGCAATCCCACCCTAAGTCCGCCATATCGCTCGACACGGCCCGCTATGCCTTTAGGCACCGGGAACAAGGTGGAGCAGCAAAAGTGGGGTTGATATGAGGTGCTCTACCCGAAATTCGGTGGCTGTCATGACGTTGGAGCTGTGCAGCTACAAAACGTCAACGACTTGACGCAGCCAAGTGCTTCTTGTCCTCGATATACCGTATACCCTATTTACTAGAATACTAGTATACAGCCTACGAGATCATAATTACAATGTCATCACCAAAGACTGTACGCTGGGGTATCCTCGCGACCGGAGGCATCGCCCTGACTTTGTAACTACCCCGCTACCCCGCCGAAGCTGTCTACTAACATCTACATAGCACGCGGGATCTTCTCTGCGATCCTACCACGCGCGGTGTCAAGCACCTCAAACACACAGTCGTCGCAGCTGCTTCCTCGTCCTCGGAATCCCGCGCAAAAGACTTTCTAAAGGAAGTCGGCGCACCGTCCGATGCAAAGGCATATGGCTCTTACGAGGAGTTTGTGAAGAACCCCGACATCGACATCGTATACATTGCCACACCACACTCGCACCACTACCAAAATGCCATGCTCTGCTTGGAGGCCGGAAAGAATGTGCTTTGCGAGAAGGCCTTCACTGTGAACGCTGCACAAGCGCGTAAGCTGGCGGAGGTTGCCAAGTCAAAGAACCTCTTCTTGATGGAGGCCGTATGGACGCGTTACTTTCCCCTGTCCATCTATGTGCGCGAACAAATCACCGCTGGTCGTATTGGTCCCGTTGCACGTGTCATTTCGGACAACAGCATGGCGCTTAACCCCGAGAAGAACTTTCCGGACGGCAAGAACCGTATGGTGAATCCTGAGCTAGCCGGTGGTGCTTTACTCGACCTGGGTATCTACGCCCTTACGTGGGTCTTCCAAACCATGTATCATACGCAGCCCGAAAACTCGCGCCAGCCACCCAAGCTGAAAGCCTTTGTCAAGAGCTATGAGCCTACCGGCAAAGCCGACGAGCACAGCACCATGATTTTGAGTTTTCCCCGCTCAAAAGAGCAAGGTGGTGAAGCCCACGCAGTAGCCACAACGTCGCTCCGCATTGCCACTGCTCCAGGAGGAAACATGGACCAGCCTTTTGTCCGCATTCAAGGTCCCAAGGGCGAAATTCAAGTCTTTGGACACTCGTTCCGTCCGCTCTCCACCAAGATCATTGGTTCAGACGGCAAAGTCGAGTCGAAAGAGTTCCCCATTCCGGGCCCAGGTAAGGGAAGTGGATGGTACAACGGCTTCGGTGGCTCACTTCAAGCAGAAGGCGAGGGCCAGGGCATGTTCTGGGAAGCCGATGAGGCGGCGGATGCGATTATCAATGGCAGGAAAGAGGGACGATTTTTGGGTCTGGATGAGAGTGTGCTTATCATGGAGGTCATGGATGAAGTGAGGAAGCAAGGTGGTCTCGAGTACCCTGAGAAGATTGAGACGTTGGATTATCCGACGAAGTTGTAGAGGGTGTGATGAGTGTTTTACGAGCCCGATGGATCACCTTGGTTTGGAAGTGATATGGACACTAGAGGACATATCTAGTCAATTTCCAGTTGGCTTCCTGGCTCATACCTTGTTGTGTAGCTACTAGACAGGTCCTGGAGATGAATATATACTGTAACTCTACCACTTCTGCAAAAGTAAATATTGAGCTGATAGGATAAGAACACCTACACGTCCTTAGCCTTGCCAACAAACTCTGTAGATAATAATACAAATATAGATCTCTCAGTATACAGTACTTCGGTGGGGAACAATTGTTGAAGATGAGAAGTGAGGTTTGCTATGACTGCTGCTGTTTTACAGTCTGGTGTCATTTTCGTTCGGGATGATGAGGTGTATATGATGTTTGTGTCGCACAGTACCTGCATTGGCAACGTTATACGAGCGTCAACATGCTGTGCCATTGTCCTTCATACCGCATCTCTCCATGTCGAGTTTAGCCAGATTTCTGCGTCGCCCAGGGATGTCCTCCTTTTCCAAATTCCGCATTACAAAACGCCAGTTTGATCAACCCCTTGTCTAGAATCTCCTCCTTGTGCTCTTCCATCTCCTCGTAATCCCAATTCACACTCACCATGCCTCCTCTCATCCACTCCGCCCTCGGCGTACTCAAGAACAAGGTTAATCCACCAGTTAGCATGGGGTCGTCTAATGCAAAGTCCCAGTACTTTTTTGGAAGTATGTTTGTGGCGACGAGGCCGGGGAAGACGCTGAATGTGCGGATCTGTGATTGTTCGGCATGTAGGAATTCCATAAATCTGGTTTGTGCGAGTTTGCTGGGAGTGTATGAGGAAAAGTTTGGGTAGGTGTCGCAGAGAGATCCAGTGGATATTGTGATGATGGTGCCATGGGGCTCTGGGGCTTGGGCGAGGAAGTGGTGGACGTTCAGGTAGACGCCCTTGACGTTGACCTCCTGGCGGGCATTAGTCTACCGGTGGCCGCGCGATGATGGAGAGAACTGTGGTGGCTCACAAAGTCCTGCCACCACTTTGACGGCTCATTCTCGCCAATCATGGCTTGTGTTAGTGACCCGGCGTTGTTAATGAGCACGTCTATACGTCCGAGCTCCTCTTTTGCTTTCGCCCATAATCTCTCAACATCGTCTTCGCTCGTGACGTCAGTGGCTGTGACGACAATCTTCGTCTTCCCTTGAGCTATATTCTCCATTTTCTGCGCCACTTCCCGTAGTACTTCCATCTTTCTTCCCGTGATGACTATTCCTTTAGCGCCGGCAATTGTCCATGCTTCAGCAATAGCTCGGCCAATGCCTCCAGAGACACCAGTTATCAGGATGGTTTTGCCTACGGCTGAGAGAGTAGGGTTGGTGGGCTCTAGGAAAGAGTAGAGCGATCGATGCACTTTACTCGTGAGCTGGACGGGCCAAGTGATGGTATCGTAGTCTGTTTGTTCGGTCATATCTGGGAGGAACTGTGGGTAGTGAACGGAGTGCGGGGTGTGGATGTCGATGCCGGGCTGTTGAGGATGCATTTAATCTCCATGGAGATCTAATTCCATGACGCAGTTATCAGCGACACTCCCCGGATATGCAGCCTGGGAGGAACTTGTGGGGCTCCGAGTGGGGGAAGTAGCTGTGCCGCATGTAGCGTAGGATGCGCCACCAATTGATCCAAGCATGACGTCTACATCCTTGGTATTTTGTTGAACATCAATATTGCTCGATTGTTGAATCCCCGAAATTATAAAAAGAGTGTATGTAGATTTTGTGGGCTGTGTCTTTAAAAAACTCATCGCAGCTCCTCTTTCCATAAGTCTATACCTCCTTTCATTTCAATCACACAAACATAGCGACCTCCCCACAATCTGTGGCCTGAAAACTAACTTGGGTGTACTCTCCGAAGCCTGTGCCCATCACCATTGCATATTCCACTTACTACTTTTATGCATATCCTTACTTCATGCTTTGACTTGATTGTGAGGTTTTTTTCTTCTTTTTCTTCAACACGGCAGTGCTTATTTTTGTATTTTACGTGCTGACTGGAACATAAGTTTGAGAGTCACCGATAGGGAAGGTGTATCGATTGGAAGACAAGGAACATTACCATGCGTACGTTGCATGTTGTTAGTGATATAAAAGCCTACGTGACATCAGTTTGGGTGATATGGCTTTCATGAAGTGAAGGGCGGCATGAAATTGCAATGCTGGAGGTGTTTGATGTAGGTGTAGGTGGCTCCCAACTTCGCGATGGCAGGACCACCATCAGCCTGCTGTAGGTGCCGCGTATGTCTCGTATCGTGTATGACGGCCAAAATGGTTGATTCTAGGTAGTGCCGTCGCTTTCGGCTGCATTGGATACTACTACCATTGTGTCCTTCTGCATCAGTTTGAATTTTCCTAGTTGCTGACCCAAGTGGGCTCGGTATGATCTGTAATGGCTTTCAAATCAGACTCGGGCAAGGTTGACGCTGCTTACTGTAGTATGGCCGAAGCTGCTATCGTGAAGATTTTCGGGTACTGCCGTTATCTTCCCCGCACCATGCATTAGACTGGAGCCAAATGGACGTTTGTGATTTGTGAAGATGTGCAGTAGCTACAAGCAGCAGCCTAAGCGAAGTTGAGGTTGCACTCGGTTGGCGAATGCTTGTATATGTATGTACAGTAGGCATGTCCGCGTGTCTTGACTGGGGCCCAGGGTGTCGGAAGCGGTTCTGGAACGAAGCAAATAAGCGGTGAAAGTTCCCGCAACCGCACCCGTGCCATTGGTGAGCCAAGGGTGAGCTGAGCCATGGGGGTCGAGGACGAGGACGAGTGTGGTTGGTGATAATATTGGTACTATACATAGAGGGCGGGCAGGCTTAGTTTGCATGTGATGTGAGGGGATTTCGGACAGGCGAGGAGGCCCAGTTGAAGCATGTTTCCCGAACGGTTTGGTGCGCGATTCATGCAATGACGCGTGGTGATAGCCACGAGATGTGGTGGAGACAATGTGGGTGTGGTGGTCGGGGAATATGCAGCATCGCCGGTCCTAGGCCCACCAGGGGGGAGACGACTTGCCCTCAATTACCGACGGGCCGGAGATTCGCGAAGATAGCGCTGGTGTTGTCAGTTCCGTGCATCACCATCTTGGACTTGGGCGCATTCGTCGCACCTCCTGCCGGCGAAAGGCGTCTCAATGAACTCGCAGCGCTCTCGAGAGGTGCGCGCCATGCTTCTTCTCCCTGCGCCCTGAACACCCGCCGCACCCGCCAGCCCACGCCCATGTCGGCGTCGACTCCCGCACCGAATAGCAGCAATGCGAGCAGCTCGCGCAGAGTCCCCCTCGACAAGCGGAAACGTACCGAGACGAGCTGCGACAAGTGCAAGTCGCGCAAGCAAAAATGCAGAAAAGAGCCGGGCCACGACGCATGTCGCTATTGCATTGTGCACAACATCGAGTGCCTGACGACGCAGCCGCGCAAGAAGCGCCTGTATGGCAGCGTCGAGGGTTTGGGCACCCGCCTGGCTCTGCTCGAGTCGCTGGTCAAAGGGCTGCTACCGGAAGCCGACGTGTCGAGCACAGAGTCGCTGCGACAGCTGGCCATGACGCACGGCATCCCTCTGCCCGATGCCGCCGGGGGCGACCGTCATGGCGACAACGACGAGAGCGGCGAGGGTGAAGGCGACGACACCGTGTCGCTTCTGCCCGACCAGCAAGGCCAGGTGCAGTACATTGGCCCTGGCAGCTCTCTCTCGTTCCACTTCAAGCTGCGCTCGCTGGTTGGCAGGAGCGCCCCGCGCGAATTCGTCCTATTCGGCAAGAACGCAGCTGCCCAAGCATCACCAACCGCAAGCGACGACAGCCTCTCCAACCCCCAATCCAACCCCACGTCCATCCCGCGCCCCAGCGCCTCCCGCAGCCACCAGCGCCGCACGACGCCCAGCGAGAGCCCCAATCACGAGCTGCTGATACGCACCTTCTTCGACCACATCCAGCCCGACTTCCCCGTCCTGCATGAGCCCTCGTTCCGCGAGGCCTACGATGCCTGGCTGCTCAACCCCAAGCACGCCGACCCCTCGTGGCTGTGCAGCTTCATGTGCATGTTGCTGCTCGCCCGCCGTGTTGCCCGCGTCCCCCTCGACGAAGACCAGGAGCAGTTCTGGTGGCAAAGGGTGCAGAAGCTGCTTCCGCTAGTCATCTTCACCTCGAGCATCACCGCCGTTCAGGCCCTTTTGCTCACGGCCCTCCACCTCCACAACACCAACCACCGAGACGCGTGCTGGAACCTGACAGGCACCGCCGTCCGCATAGCCCACGCAATCGGCCTGCACCAGGACAAAATCCACGCTGGATCCACCCCGCTCGGCCGTGAGGTGCGCAAGATCCTATGGTGGACCCTGTACGCCTTTGAAACCTTGCAGGTATCCTCGTACGACCGCCCAAGCGCAATCGAGCATCCAGGCCTCAAGATCAGCTATGCCAACGAAAGGATTGTCGGCGGTCCTCCTGACTTCATTGCATTCTCTACCCGCCTGTTCCTCTTACTGGGCTCCGCCTGCCGCGCCCCCAGAACCGTCAAGTTCAACGCCAGCGACGAGTCGTATGTGGGCCCGTTGTCTCCCGCTGCAGGGGTCCTGCGTGACCTGGTCCGATGGAAGGATACCCTACCCCACCATCTGCGTCTCGACGCCGTCGATACCTCCGCCCCCGTCTTTCAGCGAGCGCTCATGATAATGCATGCCTCATACCACTACACCATCATCGTCCTCTGTCGTTCAGCTCTCCTCGCACGTGCCTCCATCTTGACCAAAACCGGTCAAGATTCCACAAACTCAGCCCTGACGTCAATGGCAGATGCCTGCTCGGAATCTGGTCGCGACCTGGCCCAAACACTACTCAAAATCGACGCCCTCGGCAAATTTGATGCCGTTTTTTCCTGCGATGTCTGGTACATGCTCGCCTCTAGCTCGGCCTTGGTCCTCGACCTGGTTTGCCTGAACAAGTTAGGTGGTACCAACATGTCCGAGTCACGTATCTTGCTATCCCAGCTTGCCGACTTGGCGCAGCGCCACAGGCGTAATCCCTACATGCCCGGAACCATTGAAAAGTTCGCCTCTCTCGTTCCCGAGTTGCACTCCATGGCCGACTCCTTGACTTCCCCGGTCCGCTTCACAGAACCCAAACTGGAAACCCACGACTCCGGGCCACAGACCTCACTTCCACCACCCCAGCTATCACAAGCAGATACCGAACCGCACATCTACCATCAATCACCGCCTGGAACAGGAGAATACATGTTTGCCGACCAAATACCAGGTCGCATGTACCCAGATCAACCTTACATAGGAACAGCAACGACTATACATCCCAACACTCGTTTTGATAGGACGACACAAATGCAATTCATGGACTTTACCATCAACAACATCAACGATTGGAACTGGGGTGATATCGGGGGCTTACTGGGACCCGAAGACGTTCCAACTATGCATGGGAACCCCCATGTGCATGGGCCGCAACCAACAGGCCCAAACTGAGCTTGTCAGATGGATGCAGATGAGAAGAAGATTAGAACATGCACGCACGAACACGAAGGAGGCTCAACATCATAGCATTTGGCCCATCCGCTGCCCATATGCTGACACCCGCCAGAGTAACCATGACCAGACACATGCGTATAGGCAAGGTCAAGACGGGTAAGATTGAAGGCAGCATGTCGGCAAGAAGTTGACATGACAAAGGGCCAATCACGCATAGCGACACGCGACAAACCCTTTTCGGGGACAAGATCGCACTCGCACTCTGTCGCAGCCGCTTTCATGCGGATGTCAGTTTACTCAAACGACTCAAGCAGGCGTAATGATACATGAGCAGGCGGAGCTCACAATATCAACACGCCAAATCCCAGGTTAACAGCTTGGTAAAGTACCCTTTGTGGTATCAGATATCCGGAATACGGAAATGTACTATTTTTTTAAACACGATACAATAATTTCAACACCTTTCATTCGGTTCTAACACCTCCTTTCTACTCGTCATGACTGTCGTTCTCACTAATGCTTCTAACCCCCTTACTGTCAGCTGAGTGATTCCACACCTCGTCTTCGTCATGTCGGTGTCCTTGAAAAAGGAACTCGAGCGTATCAGCTGACGTTATGAGTGTGATGTTCATGTGTAGCACGCGTCCCGAGCGGAATGCGGTCGCTCACGCTATCCTCATCGCTGCATCATGACCCCCACTCAGATGCCCTCCCGCGGGCTGCCTCGGTCCTGCCAAAACTATTGCCGCCTCCACTACCATCTTCACTCCCCCAGCAAACCCTCCCACTCCTCCCTCATCTCTCTGGACTCCTCGTCCTCCAACATGGCCCTAAACGCAGCCTCAGCTTCACCGACACTCACACGTCCATCCATCTCCTCATCCTCACTCTCATCGTCTCGCTCCCTCTCCAACGCATCAAGCAGCGCCGAACCCCTGCCCTCCAACTCTTCAATTCGCTCACAAGCCGCGGCCAGCGCCTCCCTCAGTGCAGATTCAGTATCAGCATCGGCTTTTGCCTTGGCCGTCACACCCTTTTCCGAGTACCGACCCAGCAAAGCTTTCAGTCTAAGATTCCGCTGCTGAACTTTCCCCTTTGCGCGATCGCTCTTCTTGAGGCGCAGAAGACTGCGCGTTGCATCATCGATCCTGGAAAGCAGAGTATCGTTTTTGGCGGCTATAATTTCCAGGGCAGAGGTTAGAGTTGCGATGGCTGCGAGGTGTATTTCAGTTCGCGCTTGCAGCTGCGCATTTTCCGCTGATAGCGTGGCTGTCGCGATTTGCTGGTTTTGCAGTGATTGGCCCAGGTTGGAGATTGACGTCGCTTGCTTTTGGGCGAGATGGCGCCAGCGGTCCCGGTCTAGACGGAGGCGAGAGATGAGGGACTGGGGGGAGTGGAGGATGCTGGTGTAGTGTTTGGATAGCTGGTGGGGTTTTGGCGTGCTTGATGTTTCTCTGTTGTTGTTGTTGGCTTCGATGTCGAGATGCGCAGACTCGAGTCGAGAGAGACTGAGAGGCGCCGAGATAGTGCGTGCGAGTGACTTTAGTCGGAGGCGCGCATCCGATTTGGATGCCGGTGGTGGTGGTGTTGGTACGACGGCCATTCCCTCGGTAATGACGACAGCCATGATGATTTTAATAATCGATATTATCAGCACAATACTGTATCTTTCGTGCTTGTACAGCAAAAGTTGTTTGTGGAATAATGGTGCGATGTTGGTTGAACAAAGTCGGAAGTAAGTGAGTGAGTGAGTGAGCGAGCGAGCGAGCAAGAGAGAGAGAGACAAAGACCTAGTCTAGCGAGGTAGTGTTAGAGCACACTAAGTTTGGTAACGAACACATTGCATAGTATGTTTGCGTAAATTGTGGAGTCTCATTGTTAAGAAAATGGAAAATTGCAGAACAATGGGGTGAAAGCGAAGGGCCTACAAAATCGCGCTTCTGTGGTAAGGGCGAGCTGTCACGTGGGATTTGTGCGACGTTGGGATTCCCTAGTTCCACAAATAGAATACGGAGAAAAAAAGGAGCCCCTGACGTGCGACCGAAATTGCACGTGAAAAGAAAAGATAAAACGGACTAAATTTGTGAGCTTGTTCCTGGCCTTGGACGCATACATAATCCATGGTAGTCACTCGTGTTTGCAGGTACCATGGTTCAGAGGCGGATTTTGTGCCACAAAACGACAAAGACGGGGGGCCGCATTTCAAGTCGAGTCACATGAAGGGAAAAAATTAACGTGGAATAATTGATTGAATTTGTTCAAACACAACTCGCAATTAACGCAAAATGCAAATGACACGCATGTACATACAGCGGATGCTAACCACCAACTCTCCCCATTTGCCACGTGATCTATGTAAAGGCCATGCTCTTCTTGATCTCAGCAATGGCCAGGGCAGGGTTGAGGCCCTTGGGGCATGTCCTTGAGCAGTTGAGAATGGTGTGGCATCGATATAAGCTCATGCTGTTGTTGAGGGCGTCCTGTCGCTCGGCCTTCTTCTCGTCTCGCGAGTCGGCGATCCATCGGTACGATTGGAGGAGAACAGCGGGGCCAAGGTACTCTTCCTGGTTCCACCAGTACGATGGACATGATGTCGAGCAGCAGGCGCATAGAATGCACTCGTAGAGACCGTCTAGCTTCTTGCGGTCTTCCTTGGATTGACGGAACTCACGACCCTGGTAGACTATTAGTTCTTGTCGCTTGGCTGCCACTAAGATAGATACGTACATCTGGTGCAGCAGTGGTGCGCTGCAGATATGGCTTGACGGAGCGGTATTGCTTGTAGAAAAGAGTCATGTCCGGTACAAGGTCCTTGACAACGTACATGTGGGGGAGCGGGTAGATGCGAGATTCTTTGGTTGTGTCTGTGGGGATACGGCCTGTGACCTCGTTAGCGTCTCAGCTATAACCTGCGCTCCGGTACTACGTACAAAGGCAGGCCAATGTGTTGACTCCGTCAATGTTCATGGCGCAACTTCCGCAAATACCCTCGCGACAACTCCTCCTGAAAGTCAAAGTCGGGTCCACCTCGTTCTTGATCCTGATGAGCGCATCCAGCATCATGGGTCCAGTCTTGTTCAGGTCGAGCGTGTACGACTGCATCTTGGGCTTGGATGTAGGCTCATCTGGGTTCCATCGGTAGATGTGGAAGGTCTTGGTTTTCGCATCTTTGCTGGGTGAGGGCTCCTGGACTGTCGATGTCTTGCTCTCTGGGATAGTTGATCGCGCGGCATCGGGCACAATCTTTTCGGCGGTCTTGGAGATGGGATCGCGGGCGTGTACGTCGTTTACCGAGGCGAAGCCGCGAGAGAAAACTGCCGGCCGTACGGCTGGTGGAAGGTTAGCGATGTTGACTTGTTGATGCGACACAATGGAGACATGTGCGTACCAATTCGTTTCGTAGCCAGACGAGTGAGAGTGCGTGTGCAAGCCATGGCGTGAAGTGTGGAGTGGAGAGTGCGGGACGTCCTTGGAGTTACAAGTGTTGGTATCATCGAAGTTCGAGCGCTAGGGCGCCACTCAAGCTTCCTCGGTTATGACAACTGCCCGCGTGTGATTGGTGGTAGCAGTTGATCGGACGATCCCGGCTTCTTTGACGCCACTACATCGTCGTCGAAAACGACGTCAACACTCGACGTTCGAATCTTACAACACGGAAAATTGTTCAAGCTCGGCTATATACACCAGGAACGCCTATTTCCAGCAGTAACCGAGAAAAAACCTATGGCATGCGAGCCATCTCGAGCTTACGAAAATTTCTGCTGGCAGCAGTATTTTCGCGATCGCGTGACCCCAGACATAGCCAGTTTCGTAACTGATACCTTTTCATCAAGACACATTACCTCTATAGCTACTAAGAGTATCTCCTTCTACACACGCCTCTTGTGACCTTAGAAAGTAAAAACATTATCGCTTAGGTCGTGAAGGAGAAATTTGCCTCAACACTCGGCATAGTTCCCTATGGGTGAAGGTGGTTTCGCGATCGCAAAATTGGGGTGTCGCTGTAATAATTTGAAGAGATCGTTCTTTGAAGAATATCGCATTCAAAACACCTAGCAAATATCTCCCCACGGTATTTTCAACTTCGTCTTCCTTTTAGCTCATTGCAAATATTCTCTCTAGTCTCTTTATTTTCCTCATCTATTCCTATTCATTTCGCCCGCCGTATGGCTGGCTCTCACTGTGTAGCCGAGAGGCAGCATATACCTATTTTTTCATGCACTCTTTTCATATTTCCATAAGCGATATTTGGGATCTCTCGCTATGTGTTGCTGAGACTGGCGCTGCGGCTTGTGTCTTTACCTGAGCCATCGTTCTCAGCGCACACTCCTGCCACTTCCATGTCTTCGATATATTATGAGGACGTCCACCGTCACCATCTTAGCCTCACGTATTGTACGAAAGAATGTATTCAAAACATGTGTACGAAGCTGACCGCTCTTGCCTTGTTGTGGCCCAACTCGCCTTCACTTCGCCTCCATCCAGAACAGAAGGCACGACCAAGTGCTGGACCCTGGACCCACTTTGAGCACCATTATCGTCCTATGGCAAGGCAGGGCATGGTGAGTCTCACAGTTCCGTTTGCTGTTGTTGTGGGCGTCGGCTTGGCGGGATATCCTGTTACCAAAACATCGCGTCTGTCCCAATTTCCTCCACCAGCGCAATTTCTCTACACGCTCGCCCTCCGCATTTGTATCTACTCGACCGCTATCCGCTCATCATCGTTTCTTCAAGTACATAAGCTATGTCATCGTCTCAGGTTGGTCACAATGTGCTTGCTTTCGAATATCTATATTAACAAACCTACAGATGTATGCACAAGCCGGAGCCGGAGGAGAGCGTCGTAGCGACCTCACTGTCCGCGTACCAGCTGATAGCTCGTTCGGAGTTCCTGCGACTAGAGAATCGACTGGATCTGGCGGTAGTGCTCAAACTGAGTCACCTAGCTCTTCTGGAGGCTCATTGTCGCAACTCGGTCGCCAGCCTGCACCTGGACAAGATCAAGCTGCGCAGCAGCCGGTGCGTTTTCACTGGCTCCAAGATATGCAACAGAAAATTTGCTAACATGAGCGCAGCCAACAACTCCTCATCGAGCCCGTGCCCCCTCTTTGGCTTCGCAGTTCACTTCTCCGCCGTTCTCTCGTGGCCAGGCTGCGCAGAACTATGGCGGCTCTCCCCATATGCTAACCCCGAGGAGAGTCAGCGAGCTTCAGTCTCCTCAGAGGCAACGCAGCAGTTCTAATGCCAGTCAGATGTCCAATTACCCTCGTCGCCCGTCCTTCACCTCAAGTCTTCGTTCACCAAGCATGGTCAACCCGATCGAGGCGTTCAACACGACCTCTTTGAGCGGTGTACCCGAGCATCTCGCTGTGTCAGGTCTCGCTTTCCGTCAGGGTCAATACGATTACGGTAACTCGCGCAATAGGATCCCACCAAACCCCTTCGCGAGTCACTTCGACAACCTCTGGGCTGAGTACTACAAGCTTGGTGCAGCTCATGGAGGATCGCCCGCCGCTTTGCCATCGACAACATCCCCCTCTCACGAAAACTTTGCTTGGGCAGTTCTCATTAACACTGAAACTCAGGATCTGGAGCACCCCAACGGCTCTTACGACATGGACTATGCTCGCAGCATCTGCATCATGGGACTGAACTGCATGAGAGAGCTTATCGAGGTCGTCTGCAAGCGCAACAACGATTGGCGCAAGGTTGTGTGCGATGTACCTGCCCCTGTCCAGCAGGCTATCATCCACTTCCCCGATCTTTGTGCACAGTATGAGAACCTCAAGGAGGAAGCTCGTGAAGCACTTGGTGGCGGCGTCCCTCCGGGCTACAACGTTGATGGGTAAGCATTACGAGCACCTTCATCAGTCAATGCGCTAATAAGCTCGTTATAGTTGTTACTATGGTTGAAGATGGCTAGCTCTCGCTCGCATCTGCTTCCTATATCAGAGATTCGATCATGTTTCGATGGTCTGTTCATGACGACATATGCGGCTTGTAGGCTCATCTGAGCAAGATATGGTATGAAAGTAATGGCTCGCTCATGAGGTGTAACGGCCATGATGGGGTTGATTTCTTTTCTCTATTGTCATGGCGTTCGATGGGCAGGACAGGTGGGTGGGTACCTGGGTGTTTCGGCACGACCCCAAAGGATCGGCGCAGGGATCCCCTTGATGTTTTCCATGTACACTCCTACCCATTTCACGACGTCAGGTAAAGCCCATCTCACAGCGTTTTCAAGCTGGGTAGAGGGTCTGCAATGTATCGTAGCCTATCCAAGTCCTCGCTTTCGTAGCGACAGAAATTTCAAACGATACAAACGATGAGGCCTATCCCGTTTGCCTGCTTCTAGTGCTCGAAAAAGGAATCGCGGTCACGACGCCACGCGCATCACCCTCGATATGCCCGGCTCAGAAAGCCAGCTCGCTATAAGGTTGCGCAGCCCATGAAATCTCTCATAACCGTAGGTCAAAATACACGGTAATAACACGACATCACATGACTCCGTGAAATACGAGATCACCGCCAGGGCTCCGGCGTTTCCAAGATTTGCGAAATATCCGCGTCATGCACATGTTATAAACTTTCCATCCTCATTTAACACCTCTATTGCGTCCTCTTCCCGGAACCCAGCAAAACGATAAGCGCATATATTAACATATATGGCGGCGACGACGGCACTCGCCCGACAATTGTACGGGGGCGGCGGCTTCGACCGCCAGCACAGGCTTCTGCAGCTCGACTGTAGTGCGGACCTGCGACACTATTCACGCAACCTCGGGCCCGGCGTCCAAGAACGCATCTTCCAGACCACGAGCGACGCATTGAGATCACAGCTAGATGAGCATCGCGACTTCCTACTCCGGCATCAGGGACAGCAGCAGCAGCAACAGCCGCAGTTGGCGCCGGCTCCGGTAGTCAGTGGGCCACCGACAACCAGCATACCTCTACCCTATAACTCTCACCCAAACCCGCCGCCTCGTCTGCAGTCGGCTGCTCCGCGACCGATCCCCCCGCGCAAACCCATACCCGGCGATGTGAGCACGTACCCGCAGGCCCTGAGCGAGGCTGTCTACTCGCAGAAAGCCACGGCAGCCATGGGACAGCCACACGGCGCGAGGACGGTATACCACATTGTGTGTCGCACCGAGAAGCGCTACTCAAAAGAAGAGACGGTCGTGGTGGGCTCGTGCAGGAGTTTGCTGGCTGCCAACGAAGTCGCAGCAAGGTACTTTCTCGAGAACTGCCTTGGCGACGGCGACGAGGCCAAATACAAACAGCTGATTACCGGGGCGGTGAGCTGTGAGGTGCCAATTGAAAATGGGCGCAGGACAGTGTATACGCAGGAGGGACGGCTAGAGTGATGGGAGCTTTATAACATGTGGCGAGGGTGGGTGGTCCCTTCCTGCCTTTTACGAGCAGGTGGGTCTTGCTGATTGGGACTACCGTACCCTTTTTTTTCATTACTAAACTTACTACCTTGAGCTGGTTCCTTTTTTCTTTTGATGTTTTGGATAAAGAGAAGAGGAGGGATGTGGATATGGTTGCAGTTTGATCCACAGTCCCAGGACGAAACGCGCAGGCCGCGTCACCCGATGTATTAGCGAGCATACGAGGAGCCCCACGAAGTTGCATACTCGGCTCCAGTTTATACGATATCGTAACATGGACATACTCGGAGCATCGGACAGTGTGTGGAGGTAGGGAAGAGAGGGAGGGCACTGAAGCATTGATTTATGGCGTACATTAGTTAAATATTTGTGCATTGGTTTGCTGCACTGCGAAAGGTTGATATTGATAACAGCAAAGAGGAGGAAACGTGGGAGCTACATTATCACAGTTTCGCTGCGGGTATTTGGACATTCGTTAGCGATGTGTGTTTTTTTCTTTCCTTTGCTAACATGTCTTAAGTTTTTTTTTAATTACACGTCGTTTGCATATCAGCTATACTTGTGGTTCGTTCGTTGTACCTCTCCGTTATCGTCATGTTTGTATCTCGCTACTCTAGCACCTATACTTCAGACTCTATTCATTGTGCATCTTCTGTGGGCTCCATATCTTCTAACGAGTTTCTTGTGTTAATCTTAGTTCTCGTCTACGACGGCATCAATAAAGCATTATCTCGTCACCCTGACATCAGTATGTGGTTACGCTTGTCAGACGGAATCAAGTAAAACTTGGGCTTTCAAGAATGACAGTGTCATTACTACTTGGCTTGTTTTCATTGTATCAAAGGCAGAGTCTGAGTTACGGCATGAGGTCGCTGTTCAACTGAAGAAAGGTTCCATCTACCAATCCTAGTTGATTCCACTCGGGTACCATCCTTGCCTTGTGGGAGCGCTTGACCTATTGCGCTACGCCATCTGCTTTTTAGAAGCCTGTCCGTCGTTGTGTCCTCGCTTCTTGACATCTAGCGACTTCTTCTCAAGTTCGTTCGAGAGGGAACCTGCGACATCCATCTCAGCAACAAAAACTCCATGCGGTGCCACTGCAACACAAGCAATCAGCTTGTGAACAATCATCTTGTGTCATATTTGTGCCTGCCCTCGCTCCCCCTCTAACCTCTCTACACATGTCTTCAATAGAGTCATGAACCGTGCTTGTATACTTCGTCCTGCAGGCGTGTCCACATGCTTGCCCGCACCCCAACCAATCGGCAAGACCAATCTCCTCCTCCCCTTCCCGTCTAGCACGACCAGCGCATCCAGCGGAAACTTTCCTCCGCCGAGGGGGTGCAGAAGACCTAAGCGGACAAAGTGGTTGTTCGAGGGCGTCGCGGCTTGTATGAGGGGAAGCGAGAAGGGCGCGGATGGAGAGATTCTGTGAGTCGGGGGATCGTGGCATAGGACGAATGCTTGGAGGGAGGGCGAGAGCGTAAGGAGGTCTGGTAGTGCAGCACTAGAACAGTCAGCGATGAAGAGCTTCTTGCGGGGCATATGTAGTACCAGAGTAATTCATAGTGTACCTGGACATTACCCTGTACACAGAGCACCACTATAGACTCATCCTTTCTATATCTAGCCCAATTGTCATATGGCACCAATCTACTATCTGTCGGCGTCGCGAGCGTACTGCTGGCTAGTATAGCTTGCACATGCACATTCCATGCTTCTGCAGCGTCTATCACATCCAGCTCTTCCAATTCGCAGTGAGTCTTGGATCTCTTCAACGGATCTCCGAGTGCAGGCGCAGGTACAGGCGACGGCTCTCTCCGCAGCTGACCTCTACCCTCTTCATCGTCGTCGTCGAGCGTGAGGCGTGACCGTTTGCGGTTAAGTGCCACGTCCATGGTCCAGCTATCACGGGTAAGAAGGTCTCCCATCTAAGTCAATCGTCTCGCTGCGCGTCTTCGTCGTCGCAAAGGGGAAGAGATGCATGATTGGGATGGTACGTACAGCGCAGGAGAAATCTACATTGTCCAACTCCTACGCGCGTTGTCCAAGAGACGCCACGAGAGCAGACCAAGCTGTTTCCAGGGTTCGGTTTTCGCCAAGCTTTCCCCCATGTTCCTGCCCCTGCCCCACTTCTTGCTTACCACCTTAACCCCCACCATCATTCAGCTGCGCGCCTAGGCTACAAGCACGCGTGGCTGGCCGCCGACGTGCGTTTTAGATTTCCTCTTTTGCCTGAACTGCCATATGGGTTCCACAGACGTCGCGACTAGATTGCGGCAGAGCACGTGGAATGGGAGTATTCCACTTGAAATACGGTTGCACAAGGGAGATTGTAGGACGTACGATGAATCGGATCCTTACTTGGTATGTTGGAGCGTCTTGTCGTGTTCACTACCTAGCATACTGACCAGAATTTTTTAGATACAATTTCCTCGGATTTCATATCTGGGACTGCTGGTGAGGAGACTACATGGCTTCTTTGCGAGAAGCCTGATTTATCCGGATGTAACGCCGAAAGATGCGTGGCTCTCGTATGAAGGCGTGCCTTTGAAATGGCACTATCCGCTGGGCCTTCTTTACGACCTTTATGCTGGCGCCGAACCTGCGTATCCGCCAGATATAGATACGGATGCAGATGCGACAGGCCAAAATCAGAAAGTCGAAAGCACAGAGGAAGAGCGTCGGCGTCTACCATGGCGACTAACAATTCACTTTTCCGACTACCCCTCGGACCAGCTTGTGCAGCTTGACAACGAAGACAAGCATCTGCAGGACATGTTCATTCACAGTGTCAAAGAGGCGGACTACCTGCGGACGGGCACAGGAAAGACGGTCATGTTTTTGAGCAAAGAGGATAGCACCCAGCTTTGGGATGGGGTCAGAAATCATGACTTTGCGCTATACAACCCCATCAACCAGAAGCTGCTGAACCCGCAAGGTGTCAATCTAAGACACCTGCCTGTGAGGTTGTATCTTCCGCACGCGGCGTCGGAAGGTGTACAGGAGGAGACTGCGGCTGGGAGCTTAAGAATTGTGCAACGACTGGTGACGCCGAATCTGTCTTCGAGTGAGTGCGGATGCTGTGTTGATGGTAGAGGAAGCTGACAGTAACCCAGGGCAACCGCAGACCATGGGGACCGCGTTGAACCAGATACTGCCGACATTATTCCCGAGCAGGCGAAGTCCACTTCTCGCACAGGCGGTTCTGCACGGTGCTGTTTTACCGTTGAGCGCGAGTGTGGAGGATTTGGTTCGGGCGACAGCGTATCTTGATGGCTGGCTGCACATTGCTGTGGTCATGATGGGATAAGCACACGTTGGTGTGTTTGATGGGGTGAATAAGCGGTTTACGGCTTTAGCCACATTGTCATGTCCGAGTCATGAGCGAGGCTACAGCGGAACGGTTGATTGGAAGAGTATTGTCCGTGTGGTGATATAGTTGGAGGCGCTGTGACAGATGGGTGAAGAGGGCAGGTATCAACGTTGGAGACTTTGGAAGCGTGAGAGAATGAAGCTTGTGGCGCGTCGAAACATCAGGTGTGACATGGTGCTTTCTTTGATGGTACGCAGTCATCTGCCAAGAAGGCGGGGGTGTACATAGGCACAGGCACAGCAGAAGCTTGGTTGAGGATCCCGGGCAGAACTAAACCCACTCGACGCAGCTCCGTTTGCACCTCGGCCCTCTCGGCGTAGCGCATCGCTCTGTTGACAGCCAAGGAAACGTCAGGAAATGAGGCATTTCCTGGCTGAGTTGTTTTGCTTCCGGTGCGCTAGCCGCCCTGTCACCATCCAGGCCGCAAGTGCCTCGTCTTGACCGCCGAGTCGCGCGGTCGGAGGGTGGGTTAGGAGGAGATAAGCACTGGCCGATGACATAAGGCTTGCTGTTGCTGCACGAGGACGGTTAATGAGTCGCAGGGGCTCCATGAGAAAGTGGAGCCGGCAGAGTAGCGTCGGCGGCGGCTTGCAGCTATGAGATGCAACGCGTGTGGAGGCGCGCGAGAGAGCAAGTGAGCTTCCAAGTGAGCGCGACGAGAGCTGCTATCGGCTTCCATGAAGATGAATGAAGATTGATGTTTGAATGCATGTGTGCGTGTGTGTGTGTGTGTGTGTGTGTGTGTGTGTGTCTATGTCTATGTTAGTCTCGTGATATGTCTCGTGACGTACTTCCAACATCAAACCTTGGGGGAGCTCTGCATCGTGTGTGTGCCGAAGATGAGGCTGCCGATCACCGGCTCAACCACGACAAGATGATGGCATGTCGCGCCATTGGCTGGCCGAGGTAGCTCGTCTAGCTTTGGTCCCACGGTTGCTCGACCCCGGGCCTACTCCCAGCCTTCTTCAACTCTTAATCAACCTTGCTCCCTCCCCGATTTTCTCACACCATCGTCAGTCTCACTCCTCACACTCCAGACCAAAGAGCTTCCGCGCCTCACAAGTAAGTCCACTATTTCCACACTTATCATCCCCATCCCCGGCCGAACCGCGTCCACAACCCTTGCAAGCTTGGAGCCTCCGGACTGCCCGCTAGGACCCCGGGCCAAACAAAATGCCTCAATCGGTGCAGAAATTTTCGGCAAACCGGGCGCGTTTAAAAACACACTATTGAGCTTCTTGCTTAAGAGCTTGCCTTGATCTCTACTCTTGGTGCTGCATCGTTGTCGACCTGCGCCCTTCAATCCCATCGCCGACTCTTTCTGTACCGTCGCGACTGTCCCGTGGGTGTGATCTCCGATCGCCGCTGACCAGCTTCCGTTTCCGTCAAACAGCTACTCAAGCTTCCTTCAGCTCGCCAACTTTCAAAAGACCGATTCACTTCGTTCAATGTAAGCTTCGCCTCGCCTTTGCTGGACACTGTGGATCCTTTGCGCCCGCGTCATGCCATCTGCGCTGTTGACCTTGGTCTTGCGCCCGAGCTTGGCTTTTTCCACCCTTTTTATTTTGGAAGGAACAAAACATATCTAACGCCCTCTTTGTCTCGCGCCTTGAGCTCCGGAATCTCTTCACCAACTTCTGCCACCACCTTTTCTAACCTTTTTTTACCAGTACACTCCAACATACACAATGGCCGCCATCAGCATGCCCCTCGCCGCTCGCGCCGAGTACGCTCTCCTCCACCTCGCCAAGCGCGACAAGAACTGGGCCCAGCGTGAGCCCGGTGTTATTGTCGTCTTTGTTATTGTTTTCCTCGTCGCCATCTTGGTTATTGCCATGTTCATCAACAAGAGGGTACGTCATCATGCCAGTTCCACCTGTCTCCGGTTCGCTCTTCTAACAATCTCCACAGAGGCAAGCCGCCAAGGGCGTCGCCGTCTAAGATACCCCAGCAATCGCGTTGAATTAAAGTCGAGATGATGGAAACAAGGAAATGACAACGATATCAAAGTCGTAAAGACGTATGACGTTGCATGGCCAACAGTACTGTTGTATAATGTGTTTGGATATCCTCATATAGTGTCTGAGTTGATGCTTTTTCCCCTTAGTGGAATTGCAGCCATGGCATGGAAAGCGAATGCCTGCATTCTTAGGGTTCGCGGTAATAATGATCAAGTCAAATTATTGAAACATGTCTACATGCGCGTGAATGTAAAGATGACAGGCGATTATTTGTTCATCATTTTCAACTTGACTACGCCAAGTAAGACGCAGTATCAATAGTCGCGTTCTCGGCGTCAAACATCTCATATTCAACATCTACACGTTACCTAGGTATCCAACGCACTTCTCCAGCACAACTTCGACACAAAAGTTACCTTCACCGCTCACGTCTAGGCCTAGATTTAGGTCCAAATGACACAAAACACAATACCCGTTTCACAACATGCCAACATCACATCCCATCACTACCACATTGTTTCCACGCCAACCCACTCATCACACCCAACGGCACATATGAAACATTCCGCAATCTACTCCGTAGCGTAGCGTAGCATAGCACCAGCTCACCAGTGAACTCCGACATGCACCACTAACCCATCCCCGTATTTTTAACCCGCCGCTCTAGACCCTGGTTTCCCTTTGGTCTCCTGTTTGTCCAAACTGCCGAACAACAGGCCAGGCCAGACCAGACCAGACAGACGTATCTTCCCCGAGTGAGACATGCAACTAACCCGGTTATTTGAATTTGCTAGGTGCATCCTTGCTAAGCTAGGCTAGGGTAGAGTAGAGTGGCGTGGGTAGCGAACGCCTGTTCGATGGAGGTTAGTGTTGGTGCGGTGAGGAAGTAAAAGTGATTGGTCGAGCTTGTTGATGAGTCGTGGATAGCTTTCCGGTGTGTTTGACAGTGAGAAAAAACATTAGGTGTGGATGTGGTGGATCTAGAAATGCGGTGTGTGTATTATGAGCTTTGGAAGGCCATGTCAAGTGAGACTATGTAGGTGGTAGTGGCTATTGTTCTGTTAGTTGGTGAACGTATCTTCTCACATTATGGGTTGGTTCATAGTTATGCTGATATCGTCAGAGTGGGAAAGAGAAAGAATAAAGAGGTATTAAGGTGGACATTTGAGCTACTATACACGGATGCTAGATTGACCAGGCATCACCAGATCAGGAAAATGTACATTTAAAAGAGGGTATTCATTTTGCCAATGTCGAATAATCCCTAAAGCCAGGTCGACCAGCATACAATGTCACTATTAATGCGATAAGTAAGATTAGCAAGAGACGGCTTTCCGGAAAAGTATGTCTACAAGATGCAAAAAGTTTGACCGAAATTGCGCGGCGGAGGATGCACTACACATTATAGGTCTCATATCAGATCTAGAGTCTAAGTATATAGGGTATTCATTACTCCTACTAGAGGATGGCCTGGATATCATGTCTGGGCCATGCGTCTATATACCCCTTCCCTTATACTCAACGTCCTCTCAGTATCATCGGTGCCTTGACTATGTGAGGAGCATAAGCGTTGATGAGCTTCTGACTAGCTATCCGTCAATTGACATCATCGAGTAGTCTGGGCGTTGAGTGTCCTCGTCGTCAAATCGTGGCTTTTTGTTCTTGAGCTGAAAGGCTTGCAATTTCCCTGGGATCTCCCTCATTGCACCGTCGCGGTACCAAAAAAGATAAGGCGCCTTCGTGTAGAGATGAAAGTACTGTTGATGATGTTTGGTGATCCAGATCTCGTGCTGAGTGGCGGCATATGTACCTAACTCAGATAGCGCACGCCGGACATATACGTCGCCGCAGATGGCAGGCACTCCACATATAACGGCCGTGAAGACCTTGGTGTGAATACACAGCCTCTCAAACTCGACAAACGTAAGACCCTTACTTGAAAGAGCGTTGTACAGTCCCTGGACAGCCAGTTGCTTAAGATAAGCTATGTCCCATGCAACGCCTATTTTTAGGACCTCAACGTGGACTTCCGCAGCCGTTAGGTCTTTCGGAATGATGACTTTCTTCGATGGAGCAGACGTGGCATGGCTTAGCTCCTGCTTCTCAAGGATACGGTTGACACGATAGTCGCCAAGGTGCGTCAGGTGCGCGACTAAGCAATCTACCGCAAAGACAGGATGGCCGGTCATCTTGAGCGTCTTCTTCGTCAGATTCTGTTCTATAATTAGTCCTGAGCTGCAACTTTGAAACGTAACCTGTTGGGCTATACATCACTCACCAAAACTGTGGCTGCTCGCTCAGAGAACAGTTGGATAGCCTTGCTGGATACCTTCCAAACGCATCCATGAAGACCAATAATAGTGAGATCGTGATCATAGTCATCGGTAAGGGTTTTCAACACGCTGCTCGGATTAGCATGAGCTGGAGGATTTATGTGTTACTTAGGTAGTATACATACCGACGCAGCGAAGTGATGGTTTCCTTCTCATCGCTCGTAGTGTTGCTTCCACCGTACATAACTTTGAGCAAGGGTGTATGTGCAACATACAGACTCGAAAAGATCACATCGTGGGCACCTGGACTCTCAAGGGTGTACTCAACCGCGTCATCTTCAAACTCGCGCTTTCGCGTACCGCTTCTCGTCTTGCTTTCGCTGACTGCTTGTGCGTTACTTCCGGACGCTGCCATCTCCATCTTCTAACCTCTCGCAATGTCGCTGTGATGAACACCCTGTTAAGTGTTGGGTAATGATCTGCGCCTGTTTATCGTGAAGTAAGTGGGGTAGCAGGTAGAGGAGCTGCCGTTTGCAGGCAGCCTCGTTTAGTGCAAGGCTGCGACCTTGGCGCGCTGGTAAGTGAAAGGTCCCACGCCACGTATCAGATAACAGTGGAAGCTTCTCGCAATATACCAGACCAATGGCACAGTAATAGAGTAACAGTGTGTCAGTTATAAAGTCAGTAAACAAGTATTCTTCCATCAAGAACTGAGGGGCGATCTGGTTGGGACAACGTTGCGGGCAAGTATGGCCTTCATCAGACTGCCTCACAGTAGTGTATCATGGAAGGGTGTTCTGGTTGGGACAACGTTGCGGGCAAGTATGGCCTTCATCAGGCCACCTGAAAGTGATATGCATTTTTTTTAGTCTTAGTTCGAAACCCATGTGTTATTATTTTTGGTTTATTTTTCTCCTCAAAACCTTATCCCACAGACTAGAACCAGCATAGGTCTCAGAACCCACTAGTTAGCATACACCCAATCATGTTTCCCTGTATCCATCGTGTACTGAGGGTATTTGCTCCCAACTCTGTTAGAAATATACAAGGTTGCAATAAGTATGTATTAGCTTGTCTATGTACTCAGAAGTTGCTTCAACTTGCGCGTGAACAAACTGCAATACGGTGTATAGGAACGGTTATTTGAGACGCTTCTGTATCATAATATCACCGGTCTCTGGATTACATATGATTTGAGGTTTGTCTACAAACACCTAGTACCAACCTCCTTCAGCTATTACTTACAATGATTCTAATTTGGTTCCTTCTCACCCTACTATGATAGTTTAGGAGACAAAGGCATAATCTGTCTCCAAATCCCCTATGGGTAGCTTCCATGGCTTTGTGGCAGACATGTACACGGGACCGAACCGAAAGCACATAAACAAGAAGGGCACACACGGCCAGGGCAGGGATCCTGCATGTAGAGAAGATACAGGGGTTTGAAAGTGATGCTACAATGAGGGACGTTGGAAGTTTAGAGATGGCGTGTCATGCTAACCGAACCCCACTCGCGGTCCCGGCTTTCAACGCGTACCACATAGACTCTTACCACCCCTATAGCCAGATCCCAATGTCCAACGAGCGTTAAGAGTGATACTTTATGTACTCATGAGTGTGAAGACGACGTCTGAGATGATAGGGGTCGCTTCTAGGTTAAATCGTTGGCAAGTGCCGTCTTGGTTTCGCCCACCACAGCAACTGCTCCTTCGCATAACGAGCGCATGAGCCCGCACCGTAAACCCCTCACTAAGGATACATTTGCAAAGTATTACACTAGCATGTATAAGAATACTACGGGTACAAGTCCGAGGTTAGGAACATTGATAACGTTTCCTGAAAGTTTAGCGGGGTTCTGGCAACCCCACTTCTCAAGCTTTACCGGTAGATAGATAACATGTGCTGACGTCTTACCCCTCACAACACGCACGATCAAGTATCAAGACTCAACTCAAAATCGAAGCCTAAGCTGCAGCTAAAACTCCGATAGCTGTATAGATATTCATGATGGCTGAATTCATCAAACTGAAGGCACCGAATGGTCAAGAGTGGGAGCAACCAACCGGGCTTTTCATCGACAACGAATTCGTCGAATCCTCATCGCCGAAAAACACCATTTCTTCGATAGATCCCGCTACGGAAAAGGAGATTGCAGTGGTACAGGCTGCCACCGCAGAAGATGTTGACCGTGCTGTGCAGGCAGCAAAGAGGGCCTTGAAAAATCCGGAATGGAAGAACATCTGTGTTACTCAACGCGGAAGGCTGATGGCCAAACTGGCAGACTTGATGGAGGAGAACAAAGAGCTTCTTGCAACCATTGATGCCTGGGACAATGGTAAGCCTTTCCCGAACAACTCAATTCAAGGCACACACTAAGAATCACCAGGCAAGCCCTACAGTGCAGCTCTCAACGAAGATGTTCCCGAGTCCTTCTCAGCAATCCGCTACTATGCGGGCTGGGCCGACAAGATTTCTGGCCAGACAATCAACACCACACCCCAGAAATTTGCGTACACACTACGCCAGCCCATTGGAGTCGTCGCTCAAATCATCCCTTGGAACTACCCCTTATCCATGGCTTGCTGGAAACTTGGACCTGCGTTGGCGTGTGGTAACACTATCGTACTAAAAGCTGCAGAGCAAACGCCATTGTCTATTCTCGTCTTGGCCAAGCTTATCAAGCAAGCGGGCTTTCCCGCTGGCGTTGTCAACATCCTGAATGGCCTTGGAAGGGAGGCAGGCGCTGCATTAGTGCAACATCCACTTGTTGACAAGGTGGCATTTACTGGATCGACAACTACCGCTACCCAGATCATGAAGATGGCTGCGGTAGGGTTAAGGAACATCACCCTAGAGACTGGAGGCAAGTCGCCCCTGATCGTCTTCGAAGACTGCGATATAGAACAAGCAGTTCGATGGTCACACATTGGCATCATGTCCAACCAGGGCCAGATCTGCACAGCTACGTCGCGTATCCTCGTCCAGGAGTCGGTGTTTGAGACCTTCATCTCTCAGTTCCGTCAACAGATCAAGAACGTGTCCGTCATCGGTGATCAATGGAGCGAGGATACATTCCAGGGTCCTCAAGTCACCAGACAGCAATACGAACGCGTGCTATCGTATGTGGACATCGGCAAGTCCGAAGGCGCTGAGCTAATCGAAGGAGGAGAGGCATGCGAGGGCAATGGCTACTTTGTCAAGCCGACCGTATTCACAAAAGTCAGCCCCAATATGCGCATCTACCGGGAAGAGATCTTCGGGCCCTTCGTGGTGATTGCCACATTTTCCACTGAAGAAGAGGCGGTAGCCCTAGCCAATGACTCCATCTACGGCCTTGGTAGCGCAATCTTCACAAAGGATCTTGAGAGAGCCCATAGGGTGGCTGCAGAAATCGAGGCGGGCATGGTGTGGGTGAATAGCAGCCAGGATTGTGACTACCGGATACCGTTTGGTGGTGTCAAGCAAAGTGGGATTGGCCGTGAGCTTGGAGAGGCTGGCTTGGAAGCCTACTCCCAAGTCAAGGCTGTGCATATCAACATGGGTAATAAGCTATAATGCCGCTACCCTGGTTTAACATGACGAGGATCTTGGTTGGAGGCTGAAGTGAATGAAGCTAGGTCGATCGGAAAAAAACAAAAACACTTCATCTTGCCTACCGATCCTGCAAGCACGAGAGGACATGGTGTAGCGAGCCTGAATTTGTGGGCACATGTATATGTCAACCAATCTTTGTGGTGGTTGCAGACAACTTGGCATCAGCTAGACAATATCTCGCATTTAGTGCATTGCTATTCGGTGCCTTATCATGATCAGCTAGTATCCCATTCATGCAATGGTGACGCACACTACGCTCCCGAAACGAATGAATCCTTCTGATCGACTCCACCTGTTTCTCGTGTCGAGGCGTTTCTTTTCTTTTTTCTTTTCCCTTACCTACAACGGTCACACGGGAAGTATCAACTTTGCTAGGGTTTTTCCCGTGCTGGCCGGATTCGGTATTCGTTATGGGATATCATTGACTGCGATTCGCGCCATACCGGTTCAAGGCATGTGAAGAAAAAAGTAAAACTTGGAGCGTCTTGATGTCCTTGTAGATCTTGCACTATCACAGCATTGAAGCCACGGACTTGGCCAAGAGCCGGACGGGAACCAGCGCAATTAAAGTCCCGATACTCTGGGTCACTAGATCTAGATCTAGATCTACCACGCGATATGACTCGCTGCGAGATGTTATTGCAGCTGACAGGTATGGATGTGTGGGTTGTGCCCTCTACCATCAATCACAATCATGGTGTAGACTGGGATGACATTCCTTCGACACTGCGAAACAGCTCCCAGCGCTTAACGTTTGATCTAGTGGAAGATTGGGCGAGGCTGTGCCACTTGGGCAGTATTCTGATACTAGAGATTTTCGAACATGGTGGTTCTAGGGTATGCTTGTGAGGTTGAAGGTGTGTGAGATGTGTGGGTATTATTCCACAATCGAGACCGGGGGCCTTGGGAGTCTGTCCTGCACAGCTTGATGGTGCCTACAACGCATTAGTTTGTTAACAACATCTATAATCCAATAATACTGCATCCAACAGTGGGAGTAGACATTGCTAGGTAATCGTCTAGTGATATGTCGTCCGCAATCCTCATTTCGCCACAACACCAACACCTTGAGATAACCGGACAACTACAGACAATACTCACAAGCAAAACCTAAAGGGTTAGGAGGCAGCGCTACATCAAGTGCGATACAGGGTTGCAGATAAAGGTAGCCTCTACTGTCCTACAAACGCCGATTCGTCAAGCGTACTGGTTTAGCTGTTATGCATACCACATATATAACAAGGGCATTGTGAAGCACAACAGGCCGAACCTCGGAGCCCTTCCGGAGTCACGAGCGACTCCGCCTCCTACATCTGCTCCACATTAAAGTTCGCGCTTCCCATGTATGACGCTTTGAAGAAAAGACATGTACTGTAGTAGGGATAGGTACATGTTCGCCACTCAACATGTGTTCCATGGGAATGCAGTATTTGAGTCGTGTGTGTGTGTGTGTGTGTGTAACGGTTGCACAAAAACCCTATGCTGGCATAAATATTAGGCATGAGTCACACTACAGGACAGGCCCGATCAGATGGCCGGGGTGGGGTCCAAGTCCAACGGTGTTGCAGGAGTGAGGTGTGTAGGACTAGTGGGGATGAGATGACTTCGCCACTGTGATTGATGACGAAGGGCGGAGAGACAAGCAACTGCCCCACTACGCCATCGTTTGTCGCGGCGCGTCGCCTTTTTAACTTTTGTTCTGACGGTAAACTCGGTATTAGGAATGGAGGGCTTTCGGCATCACGTGCGAAAAGCATTGCGACTTCTTTTTGTACATGCACACACGGGCGCAGAGCGGCTAACAGCGCCACCACCACCTCTACCACAACCTCCACCTCATGATCCTCTTCATCCCAGCTTCTCACCTGTGACCTAGCTTGCCATTTCCTTCGCGCTCCCGCACAGCCTTGTCCCCATCGCCCCAACCAAGCTCGCACACTTGCACATGGCACACGGCATGCAGACGCCCCAGCGGCCTCGCACTCAACGCTCACATTTGGAATTATCCGGTAACTGAGGCATCCCTCTCGTTGCCGTGTTGATGCCATCAGGGCCCACACTATCGTTCAGCCGCCCTTACTCGCCATTAAGTCGGCCAATTCCCGCTCCATGTCGCGTAATTCGCTGGACCCTTTTGGTGTCAAGGGCTGTGCGGGACGCGACAGATGATGCAACCCCCCAAAGGGTAAATAACAAAGTTTCGGGGAAAAAACAAACTATGCTTTTTCGTGATTGCGATATCACCCCTATTGGGGGCGCCACGACGCTTACCGTAAGATAGCGAGAGCCCCTGACTCGGACCCCGCTCCCTTCCGCGCCTCTGACGATGACAGCATGTGTAAGACGTGTAAGATAGTTAGAGACTTGGGCAGCAAAGTAAGCGCGCAGAAGTGATTACCGCCGATCAGTGTAACAAAACCGCGTAGCATTTTCTTCTTCCGCACCGTAATATGCCACACACCGCCACGCGGCCAGGTGTACCGAAGCGCTTTGAATATGCACGGTTTCCTCTCATGCACTCGACGTACATTTTGCCAGCAGGTTTTTACGAAGGTGCTTGCCAATAACCACACTTTTGAAGACGGCCAGTCGGCCGTTGTTATGCATAACCAAAATCTCACCCATAGTCCGGTTAACTCGTCCTGACCAATGAAAAAATAACAAGCCGGCATAAAGGACCGGAGCCAAACGCTGCAACGACTCTATCGTTTTATTGTATTTTACTCTTGTGGAATGGACAGAAGGGTTTGGTGTATATGTTGGGTCTAAGCGAGAGGGGGGGGGGAAGGGAGGGAGGGAGAGAGTCAGAAAGGACGGGCCATGGACCATTGGCGACGAATCTAGATGCAAATCTAAGGGAAACGGGAATCTTGATCGACGTACGGCACGCGTGGTTGCGGTTCGCATGGCTGGTGATTTGCATTGCATTTGGCAACTTTGTTGGGTTGATGGAAAGGCTTTGCTTCCAATTACGTTCTCTGCACCGCTTGCGGGCCGGCATTAGCGTGTGTTGGCGATGACATACGCAATGTCATTACGGGGCTTGTGGTCCAGCTTTTATCGCTGGCCGGATTTGGTCTTTCAAGGACATGCAAGCGCGGACCAAGGAACCGGACTTGTTATTGACACGAGACGGGGATGAAGAGGCGAGTACGGACAGAATGGCATTGCGCAACGTCTGGAATTAGGCACGTGTACGTTGCACAGGATTCTTGTAAGTAAGTACTGATAGGTCTGTGTTTTATGTGTATGGGACGCAGGGCGTGGTCGCAAACATGCAGGGTGCCCACTTCATCTCACATCTTGTGCAAGGTGGTACAAGGCACATGTCGGACTCGAGATCCAACCAGTCAAATGGTAAGACACGCTTGACTGAGTCGACATGTCAACGGCATCTCAACAGCACAACACACGTCTGCACAAGCCAGTCGTAATATGTACAGTACCACACGGAGAAGGTGCCTTGCATGCCGTTGTGACCCCGTGACTTGTACTCGCGTGCCCTGTTCTATATCGAGATATTGTAGGATTCCATCTCAATTGTGGAACTGTGATTGTTGGGTCGCAGCGATTGCCGTTTGGGTCATGCTTGTCGGATTTGCCGTCTTCCGTCGCAAGGACGCGGATGCGGGCTGCCGTCCAAGCACATGTCCCTGTGGCTCGGTGGCACAGATGCCATAGCGGCTGAAGATGAGGTGTTCAGATCCGGGTGCGGGGACGGGGAAGATGTCACAAGCAGCAAGTATCGTAACGGGGCTACGACGGTTATCTCCCAAGCCCTTGCCGTGGTTTCTGGTGCGTGTCTAGGCTTGTGCCTGACCCCATACATACGGGTGAAGGTACGAGCCAGCCAATCAGTAGGGCTTGCAGCGCAACTGTGAATACTGAAGGCTCAGTAGTGAGGGAGGACAGTAGTCAGAATGCCAGTCGGTTCACCGTTGGCGAGGGACTTTTGGCATTGTTAGCCGTGATGATGATCAGGGCTAGAAGGTCAAGAAGTTCCATGCTCTTATTACCAAGTTGAGAAGAAAATGCGCCATCTACCGGCCTTTCCGATTCGCTGTGCACCCCTCGTTTCGACGACAATTCGCTCATCCCTGCGCCTGATTTGACTTGATCGTTCGAGCAGATGCTGCAATGAGTAGGCGTAGGCGTAGGCGGTACATACCGGTACATGGCGCCAATCAAGGGCACCACGGACATGGACGGGAACCTGGGGCATACTGCACCTGACGTATAGGTAATATATCGATGATAACGATGGTGCCGTGGGCAGCTCCACTGGTCAAAGTTAGTCGGCCCAATGTAACCGCAACCCGTCTCTTGCCTCTTACGAACAGGCTGCATAGCAGGCCCTGTTAGCTGACAGCTGTCACTGCCACGACGGCGGTGATGGGCCTCAGTCTCGTGCAGAGGCGACACGGCTCGTAGAGTGATCTGGGCAGGGGGTGTTCTTTCTGCATGAGGTCAGAGAGTCGGTCGACCACGTTGCCCTGCCTGTTTTGGTTGGCGAGTCATTGCACGTGCCCGCAACGGGGGAAACTCCGCCGGCATCCCAGCGGCATTCCAGCGGCATTTTGTGGCCAAGGGCAAGATGGGCCGATGATTACACGATGATTACATGATGCAGGTGGTCAGGACCGAAGTGTGCGCGCGAAGCGAAAGAACCACACGACGCCCAACGTGGTTAGCGGCCAGGTCGGAGAGAGTAAGCTCGTGACTCCAAGTCATGTTGGTTGCAGCGCCGGTCCGACGACTCCACCTCAACCTAGACTACGACGGCTAGCGTTTCGCTGGAGCAGAGGGCAGTGACTCGCTGACGGGGACGGGTGCTGTCTGTGCCCTCCCGCTCGATGATGTATCGCCAAGCTGGGGAAGCGGATGTTGAGATGAATTATACTATACACAGCCGCTGTAACAGGAAGGAATTGATGCATGGTGATGCGTCTAGAGCACAAGAGTTCATGCATAGGAGATTAAAACGTGCAGCAGAATGCTGGCCTTCACACTCGTCTTGTCGGCTGAGATGCAGCTGCTGGCTACGTGGCTGTTCGATTCGTCACTGTGGGAGCGTCTGGCCGCCGGCCCTGAGGACGGCCGTGTCAAGACTTGCGACTTGCCCAAGCGCCGTATTTGAAGCAATCTGTCCAGCATTCACCAGCCCCAATTAGCTCACGTCACAAATGTCATTGCGTACTCACTTCGTGGGTACCGCCGCAGTTTACCTACGTCGCGGCACTTGACCAGTCTTTTCGGCATTGTCCCTATGACCTCATAGCTCCGAATACACCAGCATTGCAATCACGTTACGGTCCGATTCCGCTCCCACAATCTCACTCCCTTGTCCGTCCAGGCCTTGCGACTCGATGAGGGTTCCCGTAGCCTCGCATCACCAGCCAACGACACAAGACGTTAGTATCAACCGAGAAGGTTTTGCCCGCGCTAAAGCTTAGATCTGCAATCGACACCCAGTGCTGCCTGAAGGCGCTTCCTACTCCGAGTGATCGACACTAACTATTTATACCAGAACGTTGAAATCGCGGTTCCAACATTGAAAAAACCCCAGTGAAGCGGAACCGGCCATAAACTTGAAAGCTCGCTTCGAGTGGTCAAGATTAAGCCTTCGGCCGGACTTTGTATGGGCAAATTCGGTAAGCTAACCTGGCAGATCGGCAGACAATCGCCTGAGATTCGTGGCGAAACCAGCGAGAACGGTTTCCGGAATGTTTCACGTTTGGCAAGCCCGAAGCCGCTACGGCTATCTGCCTTGATGCTGACAATGACCTCATTGTCAACTGATGCTCGCCTTGTGGTGTCCTGCGGAGAGCAGCATCCTCATTTGGTTCCCCATCCGCGCGCCCCGCGCCAGTAGAATCCATGCGCCCTATACCATCCAATCATAGACCCCACTACCTACTAGCCATACATCTGCAGCTTATGAAACCTCATACTTTGCCACTCTTGTGCTGCGCATCTGCAGATCTGCTACTTCTCTCACATCCATTTTTCATACACCCATTAACCCCCCCCCCCCCGCTCCCCCGGTCAAACTCCCTAACCGCCTGATAAAAAAATCAAAACACCGGAATAGGGAACTCGCGCGATGGAGCTCTGATTCATGCTAGGTTTCTGCAGCGTTGCCGACTCGGGAAGCCCCGCTCGGCAGCCGTCAGCCGTGTCACTCTATACCGTTTTTGCAGGTTGCAAATGTAAGGGCGTGGCTAGTCATGCAGGTGATCGCATAGCGTAAGCTGAACAGATCATACGCCTGTGATTCGCCGCTCCGCCAAGTGTGAGGCGTCGAGTGATGCCGATACGCTAGGGCTTTTGTTGAGGCTGTGGTGACATGTTGGTGTGAATATCGAATATCTTGAGGGGCTTCGAAAAATACTCCAGATGGACGGTTGCCGACTAGCCAAGGATAATCCAGGAGTCGCCTGTGATGTTTGCACTTGTTTTAGCGGTCGCTTTCTCAATGACAGCTTTTGAGTTTCGTACCGAACCGCTCTGACGCTGGGCGCTTGTGCGGGGCTGGTGCAGGCCAGCAGTACCCTTGCCCTGGCACCGAATGCTGGGCCCCTAATACTGGATAAGGTTTGTGAGCTTCACGCTTTGGTAACAGGGTCATTAGTGGAGACGCGTGCAACAACCCAACAATTGTGAAGATGAGATCAGATTGGGGTATAGTAGCAATACTGTCGAGTGATAGCTGATGGAATAGGTACATGCTGCTGACGCTACCGAAGAGGAGCGTGCGAACAAAGTTGCAATGCAAAACGTCAAGGAGGCCTATTGCGTACATCGTCTGATACATCGCATCGTGGAGCGTGCGGGTTGAAAGGAGAACACCGCCGACGCTGCTCAAAGTCGGGAGCCACATGACAGTGGAAGAAGCCTCCACCACACGGTAGTGGGAGAACTATGGCCACATGGCAGTGGGAAAATGATGTCCACAGGGGAGCGGGAAACGACGGCCACATGGCAGTGGGCATGTTAACGCCAGGGAAAGGGAGAAACAATCGAGAATAAAACGCCAGTCTTTTCCTATCCATCTCTTTCTTCCAAGTCCTCCATAGCAACATACCTGGCAGTATATCAGGACCTGAAAACTAAATGCCAGTAACAAAGTGCGCAGAGCAAGAGTGAAACCGGCCGGATGGGGGTATAGCGGGGGTCCATTGCTTTGCTGACACGAACACGAACACCAACCCAAATGCAGATGCGGATGCGAATCGAGGAAAGTCTTTGGCCCGACAGATATGGTCGTGAAATGTGCGATACCAGCAGCTACGCTCACGCCGGAGCGGTTGGGCGGACAGGGTGGGTGGGATTTGAAGGAGGGTCGAAACTGACAATCTTTCGGATCTTGGATGATGGGTCGTGGGGGATCTCCGACTTGCGTTTTGCAGAGACAGGAAGTGCTGGAGTAGCTGTGGGGGAAGACTCCTCTGTGCTTTTGCTACGCGGGTCAGCTGCTGGTGGTGCTGGTGCTGGTGGTGGATTGCCGTCAGTTGAAGGCGGACTGTTTAGACACCACCGATGTCTTCGTTGCCAGGCCGCATATGCTTCGTCAGCAAACTTTGTGTGATTTTCAAGTCGTTTGATCAAGTCTTCGGTGAGTTTTATTTGTTCTCCCATGTTTTGGGCGGGTGAGCTCAGGCGATACTGTTCCTCTCCTGGCAATGGTCGCCTCCAGGGCTCTAGGCAACCTTTGCACCTCTCCAGTTTCGGCTCGTTTTGCTGGTCAGGATTATTTTGGTCGTCTATTGATGGTGGTGCAGAGTTGACCGGCGACGTAGCTGGCTCGACTGAAGGTGTGATGGTCTGCTCGGAAGGCAGACTTTGTTCTTGGTTAGTCTCTGTTGCCATGGGTGGCGTAGGTACTGGGTCCTGCCGAGGCTTCTGATTTGGCGGCATGTTTTCCGATGTGTAGACGGTATTGAACCTGACGTTGTAGCGTTGATGTCGGCCACTGCCGTTTACGTTGTCTGAAGTGGGAGATGGGAGGGGGTTCCGGAATCCAGTGTCCGGGCCTCGGAGTTGCTCAGGTGAAGTGGCTGGTTCTGGGTGAGGGGGGATTCCTGGAGGAGTTGATTGAGAAGTTGCAGCAACACGCTTTAGACTGGGTGCGGCCGTGTCTGGAGCTTGCTGGTTGGAGCGGGAGTCGGGTGGAGGAGAATGGGGCGAAGATGGGCCAGCTGGATGGGAAATGGGACGAGACGTGTTTGACTGACGACGGCTGGCGACAGCAGGGTGGAAGTAAGAAAAGGCAAAGACAGAGGATGGAAGGGTGGGCTCGGACTCTTTGGAGGAGTCGTAGCGCAGATGCGAGAAGGCAGAGTCTTGGCGGGTAGTTGGGATTGGTGGTTGCGACGAAGTGGTGTCGTGCAGACTCTGAGTAGGAGCCGACGACAAGGGCGGAGTGAAGGGCGCAACAGTGGTCTGGGGCAATGCAAGCGCAAACCTCTGGTGGTCCTGTGCAGCTGGAGGGACTCTGGTGTTGGTGGGGCTGGACAAGCACCAGTCAGCACGGGTGCGGGAAGGTCTCACACAGACAACGACGACTTACCTAACGTGAGGGCTCTGGTGGTGGTGGTTGATTGCAGTAAAAGAGGCTCGCTCAGCGGGCGGGGGAGGGTTTGCAAAGTCGGGCTGGGGCAGAACAGAGGGAGGAGTAAGACGGTCGGCAGGTCGGTCTGCTGGCGCAGACGGCGGCACAGAGTCGCGAGGGCGGTGCAAGACTGAGTCGGTGGATGAGGACGTCAGCTCTGCAAAACTGGGAAGAGTTCGGGCGGCAAAGTGGGAGGGGTCTGGCTGCGGGTGCCTGCGTGGATGCCAGTCGCTCCCCATCATGGCATTCGGTGGTTATATGGTATGGTCTGGCGGTCAGCGACGGCGACGGTGATATGAAGCAGAGGAGGGAGAGCTGGGTTGCACAAAGAGTACTACGGTCTCACGGGCGAGGTGGAAAGGGTCTAGCATTCCATTGATGCAGCTCCGCTCACGGCACAGGCGAAGGATGAACCGGCTGGCGGCCCTAGTTGAGTGGCTTGCAAGCAGCCATGTCACTGGTTTGCGCTGGCTGCGGGGGAACGCGCTGCTGCAATGTGAACAACAGAAGGCCCACCGGGAATGGCATGCAGCGGGGACCTGATCCCGTCTCTGCACCAGCCATGGCCCCCCCATGTCGCCAGCAAGGACCTGGCACGGCGGAAGGCCAGACGCGGCTGCGTGGGACGGCGCCAAGGGGCCGGGGCAGCCGGCAAGAGATCCGCGGGCGGCCTGAGTCTGTTGGACGTGTGCACACGCAATCTGCGCCCAGTGCGACCGACTCGACCTCGAGCACCAGCAGCACTACCACCAGCAGCACTACCACCAACAGCACCACCACCACCACCACTACCACCACTAACCCTACCACCACTAACCCGGCCGCGAACACACGCCCACACGCCCACACGCCCACATGCCCACACAAGACCAGCCAGCCAGCCAGCCAGCCAGCCAGCCAGCACTCAACAGCCCTGTAGCAGCCTCCTGGTCGGCCCGATCCATGTCACCGCCCGTGTTAAAACTGTGTTTGCCTCTTTCTTTCTCCATCCATCCGTCCTGTTTGTGTCGAGGCCATGTTTTGTGCCAGCAAGCGGCCTGGTCATGGCAGCGCTGGTTAGCAGTGGTGGGTTGGTTAGCAGTGGTGGGTTGGTTAGCAGTGGTGCGTCGTGGGTTGTCGCTCTCGCATTCGACATTTTTGGCGCTGGCCGCGGCAAGCGACCGACCGACCGACCGGGCGGACTTTGTTAGGGGCGATTACGGGTCCACACGTGACCCCAGCACCAGCTGCATCCATCACGTGACCCCGTCTCGGCTGCCCTCTGCACGTGACGACATGTCGGCATACATACGAGTCCCATGTGTTGCCCTTGCGCCCCTGTGCCCCTGTGCACTTGCCGCCCGCCCGGCCGCCGCCACATCTGCTGCACGTGACCTTGACTACATGCTATGCTGCCTGCGCCCGCGCCCGAGACGAGGCCACCTTTGAGGCCCGTCCCCTTTTGGCCACACCCACGCCCACACACACCATACCTACTTACACTATCCGCTCGCGCCTCTCTGTACGCCGTCCATACGCCGAGCCGCCCCACTCGCAACCGCTCCTTCCAAGGGCATCCCTTTGCTTCTTTGATGAGCACGGCTGTAGCCGGGTGAACCCAACTGCAGCTGTGGGCTTCCCGCGACGGGGACGCGCCGCGAAAACGACAAAATTGGAACGCGGCCGACAAGGAACCTGACGGCAAACAACGAATTGGAATTGTGACGCACACGGCAAAAGTCAAATTCGTCGAATCCCCAGCGCGGAAGCTGGCCACTGTGCCGCGCACGCTTGCTGCAATCTCTCGAGCGCCTTATCACCCACCCTCCTCCGTCCTCACCCACCATCCGCCCACCAACCGAGGCTCGCTCCTGCATATAATGCGCATACCAAAACACCTTCCTCGACCACCCCCCCAACGCCGTTAGCATGCCTACTGATTCATGTTTCGCCTAGCTTGCAACGGTGCTGGTGGCGCCAGACGGCAGCCTTCAGCTGCACCCTCCTGGCGCCTTCAACGGGCATCTAGTGCACTGCAGCCAAACTCGCGCCCTAGCCTTCACCGATGGGAAATGCGCGACCCTCATTTACCGAACCGAATAGGAAACATGCCGCGCTCGCGTCCTCCTGGAACCTTGTGGCTCGGTATCCCGACTGCCGCCTGATTGGCTTGTGCCCATCCCCTGCCTGACCGATGACAACGTTTTTGAAGGACCTCGTCTACAAGAAACACTACCTGGACACTCTCTGAGAGACACCAAGCGGTGTGCAAGAGTTGGATAAGCCGTCAAGGCCTTGTATTCTCCCTCATCACACCGGCCATGCATCACAAGCTTCAAAGGAGTGACATGTTCGCACCGATCAGACCTTGACCAGTGTCTGACAATCATAGTGACTCTCCGGGTACTTGCATGATGATCCTAACTCGTTGGCAGCCTGGTACGCCCCAGGCCACCCTTCATTCGCTGCTAGCATCAGCATGTTTTTGCTTTTTGCTCATCTTCCACCGAACATCACTACCAAGTCGCTTGTTTCTAGACCACGTAGCCAGCATGTCTCCTTTTGGCCATGGAACCAAATATGCAACCTTGTTAGGGTTCCGCCATCTGTCACTATTCCTCCCTTTCCAGCATTTGCCTACGGTTTAGATGCATGCCCTCCGCCTGCCGAAAACTGGGGAGCCGCTACCAACGCCTTGACTAACCAACGGGCCGGCCGAAGCTGGTGGCCTTCTCACCGAGTTTCACGAGTGTTTCCTGCGGTGGTACAGACTCATTATCTTGACGAGTTACACCGCCAGCCCAGGCCTTTTGCAGAGACCCCGTGCCAAAGCTGAGCTCCAACACTTGGTGTCATGCGATTGCTATCTTCTCCACACTCGCCAAAGGCATCTGTTCCTTGCTTACATCCTGCAATGTCAACCTTGAGGCATATCCAATCTCGGACGTTGCCTCCTGAACTCACATCAGCCCGTCCATCACAAGCATCCGGGATGCTGCAGAGCCCGCATGGCACGTCAGAACTAGCGAGTCCACCAAAGTGGTTGAGCCATGTGAGTGCTAAGCCCTAGACTTTGCTGTCGCGTTACATCCCTGCTATCGGGAGCAGTTCCCCGGCTCGCGTGCATCATCAAAATCACGCTAAATACCATCCAGGGATCGACGTTGAAGAAACGTCGCGCCAATCAATGCGACCTCGATACTGCAGGATCAATGTTTGGCTCACATCGGCACCTTAGACCCACCCGTCTCTAGCAATCTTGTCCTGCTATTGTCTGTGGCGACTCTGACCGATAGGTACCACTTCGCTTAGGCATGTAGGCGCGACTGCACGACATCGAAACATCGAAGCCTAAACCATGCACAACATTCCCGTCCGGGTTAGCTCGATGCTGCAGCAAGCAATCCGCGAAACCTCAGGTGCAGAACGCTAGATCCAAAGTCCCATTACCGTCCAAATAGGACAAGTGGCCCTCGGCTTTTGAGTTGACGGATTGACGCTTCAACCACTCTTCACCCAAACGTCTAGAGCTAGGCGGCAGAATAGCTGTACTCAACATAACGCTCTCTCGGTTCCGGTCATGGTGTGAAGCCGCCCACTGTCTGCATTGGTAGTCATATCCGGAGCGGTCAAGTCGATCGACATGACACAGTTGTTGATACCTTTTTTTTGCCCGGTAGCCAGTATCTGTGGTGTATTGCCAACGCTTGCATACACGCGTGCTCGGCGTCCACAATTAGGAAATGTCGTTGCGGCTCCCCTGTTGCGCTACACAGGCTACGACCCAAAAGACTCTGGCGACGTGTCCGGATTTGGTCAAAACTAGCCCGTCCAGCCTTGAAACCGTAAGCATCGCAGCTGAAAGACTGCCAATCTGCAGTCCTTTCGGCCCTAATCTCGGGCGTGCCTTTCCAAGCGACACATGACTGAGCCTCGGCTTTGTTCTTTGCATGAGAAAGACGGTTCGAAACACCTGTCGTGCTGTACCACTGACGCAGTGTGCCGAAAATCGCTTACTCCCAACCGTGATCTGCAGCATCATGCAGCAACAACATAACCACATTTTTCCACTTCACCCAAGCATGTACCCACCGGACACAATCCTAGTGGAACGGCAACCTCAACACGAAGGTCACTTTGTCACGCCCTCAAACAATGTATGATTCATCTGAGCATGGACCAAGCGTTTCAACAAATTTATCCCTGACTGTGGGGACTCACACCTCCGGGCCGTATCCGCACCTTAAACCAACATCGAAACTTCATGTGATTGAGGCATGCAACGTCGTCTCTGAGACCTCAGAGTGGCTCGTGGGAGACGGGCGCAAGGGCATGTGATTCGCAATTCGGATGTTCTGACTCAAACTTTGCCGTGAAGGCCCCAGCTGATGGATGCAGCCATAGCGCCGTAGCACGAAGAACAAACACCTTGTGGGGATGATAAGCCCTTTTAGACGGGGGTTACATGTCAACGGCCACTGCCTGACTCGCCGAGTGAGACAGTCAAAAGAGGTAAGTTGGGAGAGACTACTGAACATTCCAATACTTTCATTTCTTCGTCCCTGTTTGCCGGGTTAGCCTCTTCCAAGGCCTGGCTGGGACCTCTATCACGCGCCGCCACTTGCATAGCCTCAAAACCTCGTAGATCCAGGCGCAAGCACTCGGGTTTACTTGGAGAAAACAGACCCAGAAAGTGGCCAACAGCCCTAACGTCTTAGCTTAGAATGTATCCGTGTGTCGCGCACAAGATGTCGTGCATATTTTAACAGGCATGCAGCTTGCTTTACTGTGGCCAAATGGTCAATGGCGCAACCTAGACCCCTTTTTTGCTTAGAAGGGGAAAACTTAACGAGATCATCACGCGCTAGATCATCACCAAAACAAATCATAACAATCATTTGGCCTGGGGCTGGGCGGGGGAGCGAGGGGGTGAGGGGGGGAGGAAAGACCCCTGGGACGTATTGTGTGCTACCACAGTATGACATGCATGAGCGAAAGGTAAAGATGACCGCCAACCGTACCGTCTAGCTTTGAATGGGACTGCTAGGGGCGCGAGGGTTTTGGCTAACAGACCAACCGACCAATCGACCAACCAGCAACGCGACCAAGGCTGCCCCAAGAACAACAGTCTACCGTGCTTCAATATAGACTAACTACTCCAGATGAGCACGCTTTAATAGGCGCGTAGATATCTGGTTAGCAATACGATATATTGCTCAGAATATTCTAGGAATGACCCTGTCTCTATAGAACACGGACACGATAACGCCATTTAGTAAATACCAGGAGCAATGGTAGTAGCCAACAATTAGCTAGGCAGCCACGGACCGCCTGATCTTCCCTCCACGGTTATCTTTCTGTCTTTTGGGCTGGTCCGTCCCGCGCTTCGCACAATATTCAAGTGACGAAATTGCCGTATCGACGATCCTTCTAGGACCGTATTCCGTGTAAGCTACCATCTACCACTACCCACTACCACACTAGCCGAATCACATTTTACCGCATGACATGCATAAGCGTGAGAAGCCAAAAGTGGATAACGATACGAACACTAACGCCAGCCACGCACATCGCCGCCAGCCGCTATCTATGCATTCATCCAGTAAAGGCATCTCTTTTCGCTTGGAGTGATGAGATGATGCCATGTGGGTCATGATAAACCTTCCGGGGCAGTCGGTGGCCGGCGAGTTATCGCCGTGGGTGTGTGGGTGACCAACCTATGCCGTGCTTGAAGCCATCAAGTGCGCCATAGTGACCGTTTTACGTCCATCATCTTCTTTTCCCGGTTGTGCAAGCTGTTTAAGCGCCGAAGATCTCGGTGTGGTGGCAGACTGAGTGATACACCGGGCCACAGTTGTACCGTAGACGGAGTGGCCCCCTTTTCGATATACTGATGCAGACGATGCTAAATTCTGGTGACTTCTCTTCTCTCCCATTCGTTTTTCTTACTTGTCGAGTGAAAAGGCATGTCGTTATGTGTATCATTGCTTTGGAAACAACACATGTTCATCTACATTGCTATACATGAACAATCAAACAACTAGTTGGACACCTTGTCGCCTTTTATTGCAAACTAGATGCACGTCGCTGTCTACCTAAGTGGCCCCCTCCCTTCCCTGCCACCCCCAACAAGACTACAAACATACACGTACATTATAGACCACTGACTTGTAACAAGTGTACACCCCGACGGATATACCTAATTTTTACAATCACATAAGCCATTAATACCGCCCCGTCCCCCTCATACCCATGCTAGTACAAACGATGCCTACACCCCACCCCACCCCGACCACGCACTCATCTCCTCCGCGCAAACCGCCTGCCCCGTTTTACCTAAGACTACCGCGACGCCGATACATATGGACAGTTTCGCTTGGTCCTTTCTGTCTACCTACCAGAACTTGTCCTGCCAACGGACCTATAGTACACGCATCCATGCTGTCCCTTATACTCCACCGTTCCTCCGTCATATCCATAACACACGTGTATCCAGCCCATGTCCTACCTCTATACGCTGGACCTCGCTCGTTGCGTTGCGTGAAACTGATGATGACATGGCTGGGTGATACAAGACAGCAAAGGAACATGCACTTGAACTTGCGCCGGCTATCTAGGATTGGCAAGCTCATCTGACACATCATCATGCTATAACCTCCAAGTACGGTGATTGTACACAAGGAAACTCCTAGGAGGTGTATCTTCATCAGAAGGAACGGTCATGTCCAAGCGGCTAATATATTGCACTTATCATCGCGGACCGCGAAACGAACCATCAAGCCGGGTAAGAAGACATGGATGAAGAATGTATCAAGGTCGAATTTATCGTCAGTTCTAGGTATCTACACCAGTCTAATCACTCTACTACTCCACACCACTCCATGCCTGAATGCATAAACCCACTCACGCCCGCTTCGTCTCCAGCTTAGGCAATAAAAACTTTACGTTGTCGCCAAGCACGCCAGTCTATGATGAGGGCTGTTTCTTGCTCTTACTGGCCCCGGTACCCGAGCCTTCCATCTCGTACTCGCGCGCATCCTGGAACAAGTCGATAATGCAGCTAGCACTCCAACTCTGCGTTGGGCACGAGTCGCCACAGAAGGCACCGTCCTTGTTGGTCAACTCCGTGAGGCCAGCCCAAGGAGACTCTTGAATCGCCTTCATGCAACCCGCGAGACGGCGAGTGACTTGTTGGTAGCTCTCGATGCGCTCTTCGGGGGTCTTGCGGCGCTTGAGATCGAACTTGAGTAGGGCTCGGAGGAAGAAGCCCGTGGGCCAAACCCATTCTGGTCCTTGGTGGTAGTTGCGGCCCTTTGAGGTATGGAAGTCGGTCGAGTCTTCGCTGTTGATGTAGTAGCCGCGGTAGTTGAGATCAGAGGGGTCCAGAGTCTTCATGCCCTGAGGTCCGAGCAGGACTCTGTCGGCCATCTGCAGAGCGTACAGAGCATGTTCTGGGTCGAAGAGGTCTGGCGCAACCGTCATGGTGACAGGGAAGTTGGGCCTCAGCTGGTAGTCCTCGTACTCTTTGCCTGAGCGGTACAAATCCTTGTAAATGCCTCGGCGGTTGACAATAGCCGAGTTGACATCGTACTTGCTGTCTTCCTCGGCAGACCGCGGAACATAGAAGCATCGCTCGAAGTTGGCCTTGATCAAATCGGCCCACTCCTTGTATGTGACTGTCTTTTTGCCATCATCCAGTGTTACACCTTCGTACTTGAATTGACCGGCCTCGTACATATTGGCGCACCAGCGTACTGTGCTGTAGAGCATGCCAATTATCTCGACCGGGGCACCGTCTCGCGGTGTTCCAGGAACACCCTTGCTGCCCGCCTTCTCGCTTTCACCCATCTTGTCCATCCATGTGCCGCAGTTCCACTGGTTGCCTCCGAAGATTAGACCAGTCTCCCAATCAGTCCAAATCTTGATGTTGAAGCCTTCTGATTTCATCTGGCTGTCGATGTTCGGGCCCGCGTCATACTCACGGAATTCTATGCCGGAAGCATGTCGCTGGAGGGCCTCCTGGATAACGTCTTCGATTGTGGAAGACTTGGAGTAGGCCTGCTTGTCGGTATGGGCGAACCAAGTGTCATCGTAAGGGAGGAACCGTCGCTTGACCTGGTCCTTCAAGAGCTCCATGCCCTTTGGTACAATCTTGGTGTAGTCCTGAATGTTCTGAAGGAACCACCAGACCGAGTCGCGAGAGTTGTAGCGCGGGTTTTTGCCTCCACCAAGAAGGTTAGGAACCATGCCATGCTTGAGAACACTGGCAAAGGCATAGATGTGCTCCTTGGCATCATCATACCTGCCGGTTCCCATGTAGAGACCGCGGGCTGAGATGGTAATATCACGACCCCAGCATCGTGCCCAATCGTAGGCAAAGTGAGGAAGACCGGCAGCCATGCTGGGAACACTCTTCTCTGGCCACAGCGAGGCGCTGTTCATGTAACCCGTAACTTGGCAGCTTACAAGTGCCAGACTCTTCAGGAACTGGTTGCCCTCGCGAACATTCTCACCCATCAACTCAATTGCTCGCTCAACTGCGGCGTTGTATGCAGTCTGGATGACTAGAGCAAAATATCGCGGAAGCATGTAGCTAGGAACTTTGCGGATGGCATCGAACTTGGACTTGAGCCACTTGGCAGGACCCTTGATGTTGGCGTAATTGTCCTTCTGCGAGATGTGCTCAAGACGGCCAAGACAGTAATCGAGTGCCCATTGACCCTCACGGAGATGGTTGCAGAGTGGGTGTCCAAGGTTGTTGTCGTTGACAATGTCGCGGAGTACACTCCACCAGCCTTGCAGACCAGCATACACAAGGTTGCCATGGCCGGGGATGTTGTAGGTTCCGTCCTTGTGATCGGTAGCGTCCCTCTCCTCTTCTTCACATCTGTACAGGATGTAGTTCAGATCAGTCAGGTTGACACCGCTGAAAGCCGCACGCGCGCCGCTGGTTACAAATTTGTCGAGACCATCAGCGTGCTCCGCACTCGGCACCCAGGTTTCGAATAGCGCGATACTACCCGGGGGAAACTTGTCAGGGATAGTGATGGTGGTATCATCACCAGATAACTCAATATTCACACCCTGAAGATTGTTCGTTTTGCTGGGCAAACCGCGCAAGGTCGTCTTGTCGCCGATGATACGGGCTTTCGTCTCTGGGCTATCATCGACCTCCAAGTTCCAAGCGCCGATGAGCTTTGCCTGCGTACCAGGGAGATTGGTCTTTCCGAAGCCTCCGTTGCCGTTACCGTAGCCAGGGAATGCGGTATGGGCGATGAGGAAGTATCCCTTCCTGGTGTGAGGGTTGACGCGGTGGACTGTGATGTACTCGTTGTCATGATGGATATACGTCTCATTGTACTCCTCCCTACCCATCTTGACATGGATCTCATTGATGATCTTGCGGATACCACCAATTCCACCCTCTCCAGCCTGTGGTTTGATCGGGCCGCCAGTGGAGTTGGCCGAGGAGTAAAGTCGCTTCTCGTGCACAAGCTCAATCAGTTCCGGGTAAACTTCATCGAATCCGAAAACACTGCCAGTTGCACAGTCGCACATGGCAACAAGGGCAGCACTTGGTAGAGTATCGCGAGCATCTCGCTTCTGAGCTGGTGTTTCGTTGTCGTGTGTACAGTCCATGAAAAGCGCATGGACAGGACTGCGCTTGATCTTCTTGATGATTGGTTTAGTTTGGTCTGATCCGTCGGTCGCCTGAGCTGCGTTCATGACCTCATCAGTCTCAAAGCTGCCGATAGGGACACCACCGTGACGGTGAACAAGCCTGCTCATCTCTTGGGTGCTCCACGACTGCATGGCCTCTCGAATGAGCGCACAGATACCGAGCTTCATGCAAAACTTGTAGTCCATCTCTTCTGAACCAGTAAAGAGTTCGGCACAAACCATTATGTTTGAGTTGACGCTTCGTGCTTGGTCCAGCATGTACTCTGCGAGATGTATAGGAGTGGAATGGCAGTTGTCGATTCGGAAGCCTTGGAAGTATTTGGCCATCAGCCGCGTGTACTTGGCCATGTGTTCCCAGAGGAATGGGTTGTCCTCTGGGCCATTTCCGTAGCGAAGCTTGACGCAGTCGCCCCAGACAATGACCTCTCGCCTCAGGTAAGCGCGCGACTTGGGCCCGGCGTTATCCCGCATAGCATCCGCAGCCCAAACCCAACCATTGTTTACCAACGCCAGAGCTTCTGGGTTGTGCTTCTTCGTGGTGTCATTGAGCGGTAGCCGTGTGAAGTAGGTCTCGATGAGTGGGTTTGCCTCGGTGACCTCACCAAGCTTAGGACCGTGGGCGTCTATCCGCACATACTTGATGCGGTTAAAGAGCTGTTCAAGGATCTCTGATTGATCTCCGTCATACTCGCGGTAAAATGGAAGGTTGACCTCGTTGAAGATGGCGGTCATTGTACCTTGAGCTGCACGCTCATCTGGTTTGTCACTAGTGCGAGTATCGAAGCGGCCAAAGAGAGCGCAGAGAAGGCTAGCACTAATGTTTGGGTCCATTGTACGGCGGAATCGTTCGCCCATGCGGTCACCACCGCGCAGAGCATGCTCAACCAGCCAGTCTGCCTTTTGCTTCAACGGCCAGTCCTTGACAGCATCGAGCCCGCGAAGACCTGCTTCACTAAAGCTGCCATCAACGAAATTGACTTGGCCGGATATCCAAGCCTCCATGGTGGCTTTTGTGTCTCGTTCAACGTCAAGGACGTAGTATTCCCAAAGCTTGACCTTGCTAAGGACGTGTGCCTTGATGCCTTGCATAACCTTCAGGAGGTCTGCTTCATTGTTGAAGGTTGTAGGTAGGCCGCGCTCGGCAAGCTCTTGGCCAAACTGCAGTAGCGCCGTATCGAGCTCGAGAGCTGGTCGGAGGTGGGGAGCAGTGTCGACGTTGTAGCCCGCTTCGGGATGTTCCTCGAGCCATGGGCTGTTGTTGGCCGTGTGGTTCCAGACAACATCGGTCATGGCCAGCAGATTGAACTCGCTGTGCATCTTCTGGACCATATCGGCAATGTCCTGCTCGCCGTTCTTGAAGATAGCATCGTCAAACTTCAACTGGTCATATATGCTGTAGGGCGAGTTTGAAGAACCCCGCATCATAAGCGGTGTGAAATGTACCATGTTGTAACCACGCTGGCTGATACCGCGCAGGTGATTGTCCCAGTCGGTAGGGTAGTTGCCCATGAACTTGGAAAGAGTTGAGAAGATGCAGACGGCCTCGACCGGCAAGTGCTCGCCCTTCAGCCGGAGGCTTGGACACACGTCAATGTAGTATGTATCTGTCCGTGTGGGCTTGGGCGAGGCAACGTCTGTGAAGGACCACTGGGGCAGCGGTGAGTAGGTCGTGTAGAAGGAGAAGGCATTGGCTTCGTGTATCGGGATCTCAATCTCGCACAAGCCCGTGAAGTTTGGCTGCAGTCTTCGGGCACGTGTCAGTGATGAAGGCCAGAAGGAGGTTTGGTATTCCTGGGTGACATGAAATACTTGACACCCAAGTATGCAAAAGCTACTGTAGGTGCCAGTCACCCAGGCGGATAGGAGTTGCAACGTACTTGTACTCGCGGTAGTTGCTGCGCTCGAACTTCTCGCCTTTGGCGGGAATGTTCACCCAAAGACTGCCCTCGCGACATATCGAGCTTGTACCCTGAATCTGGAAGCAGATTGAGTATGCTGGGTCGGTGGGCGGGGGCATGTAGATGTAGGTGCCGGCCACGTCTGGGCAGCCATAGTCGGTTAGTGGCAGCAGGTAGACGACCTTGCGCGGCGAGGAAGACTTGGAGTGATGTGGTAGTGCTACGGCCATTGTGAATTCGGTGATTGGACTGGTAGTAAAAAAAATGGGAATATGTGTGTACTAGAATATTTGAGTGGAGGTAATGGTGTGGTATTGCTGACTCTGAAGATGCTGGGAGAGAGAGAGAGAGAGAGAGAGAGAGCGTTGTGGAGGATGCTGGAGGAAGAATGGAAGAACAAAAGGCTCGGGCGATGTTTTATAATCAACAGGCCGCTGACAGAGTGCGAAAGAGCTTCTGAGGGACAATTGCCCTCGTTGTGTGTTGGAGGGAGCAGCGCCTGGCGACGTGTGCGATCGGCGGTGGGCGGTCGCGAACTACATGAGCCGCAAGCGCAACCCGCGGGAAACGTCATTGCCCCAAGCTCCACATGGTCGGCCATGGGCAACCCCAGCCCGCCCCGTTCCTGACATGCAGCAATCCAATAGCGCGGGGTCTGGGCAAACTTCCCAACTGCATCCAGTTGGTACGGGGAATTTGTTGAACACATTTGTTGGAATTGAAACTTGAAATCCCATGAAAAACGCTCATTTCTGCCACCTGCCATCTGGCATCTGCCATCAGACACTGCATCCACCTATATGGTACAATTCAAGTCGCTCAGATGCCCACCATGAATGCCACTTCTTCAAGGCCCATGGCTTCCAACACCCATATGCAACATAATGCAAGAATAAGCAGCTAACATATATGCAGCCCAAACTCCAGCGCTGGCTACTAAACAAATATCGGGCAATTGCTGCTGCCACGGGGGAAAACTGATCACAAGACGTGTATCGCGACCCGTGGCAGGCCACACACGACGAAGCGAAGATGCCAAAACCAACCTGTCAAATCCAACTATCCCTTGCATCGTTGCCTCATACATGCACTAATGGATTAATCTGCGGTCCCTGCTCAAATAGCCGCTCAAAACTTGATATTGAAAGGTGACCCGGGGGGGTCGCGGAGGTCCAGTCGGAATTGCGTCGATTCCGACGGCCCGCGACTATGCTGTGCTTGCGTAGGTGTAGCATTTTCGTCGTAGTCAATCGAGGAAGTCTCAGTATTCACAGAGGGCGGTGCACGTGGAGCGAGCCGTCTTTGTACGCCACCGCCACCTTCTTTGCTATCTGAAGATGAAATCATCCGTTCAGGCGAACTTGTGCGCTCGCTGTAGCCACCGCGCATGCGTAAAATCGGATTACTCGAAGGTTCCGACAAGACCAGTGAGGGGTTTGGGGGTGTGGCGCGTCCACTCCTGTCAGATGAGAGTCCTCGTGTTGACGATTTGATATGGTCAGTCGAATGACTTCGTGTCGTAGAAGGCTTCCCAACGTGTGGTGATGAGTGCGCTTTGTTCTTGTTAGAGTTTTGAAGCGGACCGCTTCGAGAAGGTGGCTGCTGTTGCTGCTGCTGTTGTTGCTGTTGTTGTTGTTGTTGTTGTTGCTGCTGCTGCTGCTGCTGCTGCTGTAGATGTTCGCTTTCTACGGCATTGAGAAAATTGATCTCGTCTGTTAGGAAATCCTTCTCAGTCCAGCAGCCCTGCCAACAGTTTCGCCAATCCAGAATAAGGAACTGGAAACAAAAAGCGTCAATCTTGATTGCGGGCTGGAAACAGATGCACAAGTTGTTGTAGTTCATCTTGTTGAACTCGGAGCACGAGTGCAACAAGCTGATGTGGCAGGTGATTGCGAATAAAAGATAATAGTTGAATGGGGGCAGTTTTGACAGCTCATCCTTGAGCATTTGTGGTGTCGTTTTGGCGCCCTGACATTGTTGTTGGATCGCTGCTTGTATTTGTTTGGGGAAGATTTCATCTGGTAATTGCCGTAGCCAGTTTTTGAATAGTGAACCGATGACGTTGGGATCGTTGAGGTTTGGGTCGCTGATCAAGTCGATATCTCGGTCTGGATTTCTGTTAGTACGTGGCAGCACAAAAGTCCTGGGTAGCCGTACCCTCGTCGAATTTGCGTTCGTAATACCGTACTTGCTGGGCGGAACCTGGAACGCGATATAAGCCTTCTTCTTCACAACCCCGCATGTTCAAGTAGCTACATCAGTGGTTAGCACGTGTACACGAATTGGTTCACAGCATCACCTACTCAATGCACCGCCATGGTAGAGCAGGCATCCAAAATTCCGTCTTGTCGCGCGACTGTTCCAAGCGCGTTGATATTCTCGTCAGTCTTGTTTGCTCGATCAAGGGCTTATGTATAATCTTGCAAACATATGGCTCGTTCGTTACTGGCGTTTGGCTCTCGTGGTTGCTTGAGCTCCGTCCCAGTTTTCCAAACACGCCCTTGCGTGCAGAGTCCATCTTCTCTCCCATGTTGCGAGCCCCTGAGCCGAGCTTGGAGATGAAATTGTGTCCTTTACTTTCGTTGTAGGAATTGTACGAGTTGGAAGCTAGGGATATTTGTTCAGCTTTGTCCCTTCTTGAGCCGTGGTCGTCGTCGCGTGGAATGTGCTTCGACGCATCCTGGCGGTCTGCTGAGTGAGTTCGAAGCTTGCTCTTGCCCGCATGGCGCCATGACTGACCTTTATCCATTGGTGCCGTCTTCATAGGCATCCCATTCCCCTCGCCATTCGTGGCCCACGAGGCTGCAATGTCGGGGGATAGCTGCCCCGGGGGAGCCTTGTTGAGCTTGGTACGGGAGCCTGCGGTCTCGCCTTCTTTGATAGATTTCGACCTCGGCAGAAGGCCCTGCTTCTTTGGTTTGATTGTGGTGCGTTTGGACGAGTCTGGGTGGGGGTCGGATGAGTCGTTTGACAGGCCTGAACCTGTCCGCTGGTCTAGGCGTACAACTTCTGAGCGGTTGTCTGTCCTCGTTAGCGAAACCATGGTTGTTTGGGTTGGTAGGACCATACCGTCGGAATTGGGAGTGCGCACAGGGCGGCCAAGGTCTGGTGTTGAGGCACCGCCGCGGCCATTCGAGTACAGGCTAGGCGTGGGTTGCTCCGAATTTTGGCGTGCAGAGTTCCCCTGGCTGTTCAGGCGCGAGGACGACTTGTTAGCGGAGAAATTGGCAAAGATGCTTTTGGAGTCTTTGCGAGGTTTGGGCGAGGCGGGCGACTGTGGCATGTTGTGAAACGCGGCATTGGGTGTCGCAAAGTCCAGATCCTCAGGCATGTCGGGTGAGCGTGGACTCTTTGGGCTCATGGGGGTGCTGGCGCTGCCGCTGTCTTTGGCCTTGCCCCTCATGGCTAGCGACAGTGTCGACGACTTGGGCATCTTCCTTAGTCTTTTGCGGGGCGGGTCCCAGGGCTATGGGTGGCTTAGTGGAGCTCTTTCAAAAGCAGCGGCTGACTGTATCCCGCATCCAGCCGTTGCTGAGGGCGCAAATACCTCGCAGAGGGCGTGGGAGAGAAGCGCGCCAAGATGCGGACAGTGCAGCGAATGTGCAAAGAGAGGGTGCGGCGCGTGTAAAGGAGGTGCCTGTGGTGGCAGTGGTGGTAAGGGCGGGTTTAGCGGATGCGGCACATGGGCGGTTGCGGTTGCGGTTGCGCGGTTAACAAGCCTGTGTTTGCCCATGGCTGGTCAGCGAGCGCGTTCATCAATCATGACAGCAACATGAAGGAGGGGGTGGGAGGGAAAGAGGCTCTGCTCTGTTCAGGGCCTGGGTAAAGGCGGGAACAGGGAGGGTTGAGATTGGGCATCTTTTGCGCGCGGGGTAGTACGCACTCAGCAAGAAGTGCTCTGTGCCTGGGGTGGTGAGGTGTTGTGTGCCCTGGCCAGCGCTCTGCAGGCGGACCTCGATGCGTCGGCTGCGAGGTGTCGAGTCTATATCACCGGCAGCAGGGCGTGGCTTCCCTGCAGGAACCCGGGACGACGGCTGATGCCGAGCGCGTGACGGATGGTGTCGATGTTTGCAATCTTGCACTGCTGCGATCCCAACTCGCTTCCCGGCGCCTTCAACTGCTGGGCGCTGCTCGATGTTTTGCTTGGTAAAGGGCGTCGACGTCGATGGCGGCGAGGAGGCTAAGGTGGGCATGCAGCGTCTGGGATACAGTCAGCAAGCGTTGCGGAACGTCAAAGGGGCCGGCGCTATGGCGAGGGTTGCACGCCATGGGAGCGGGCACGAGTGGAAACAAAGGGAGGGTGGACACGCAGCAAGCATCACTTACCCACACGCAGCACAGGGAGACGGGTGAACAGATGGGCAGACAGACAGACGACAAAGACACGAAAAGGGCACGTCGCTGAAGGGGGAGAGGGGGCGCAGAAAAGGGTTCAGCTTTCTTGGGCGTATGTGTGTGTGTGTGTTCCTGAGCTACTACTATAGCAGGCCTAGGCAGCCGTTGTAAGAGGGCAGATCGCAACTGTATGTGTGTGTGTGTGTCTCCAGGGCTGTCTGTTTGTGTGTGTGTGTGTGGTCGATGCTCCCTCTCTCTGACGCTTACTGTTCTTGATTTCTCTCCTGCAGCTGCAGCGAGGCTCGAGCAGGCAAAGCAAAGGCGACGCAAAGACAGCAAAAGATGGGCAAGCGGCGGCAACGACGTCGCAGGCGCACGGCCCCAGGTACGAGGGCGAGGGCGCGACGCTGCTAAATAATGCCCTTGGACCCATTCCCAGTTGGGCGCCGTAAGACGCTAGGGTGCGCTATGGTGCGCAAACGGGTGTCCACAGCGGTCTGTAGTCGACGTCTGGCGGTGAGGGCAGGCGACAGGTACACTACTACCGCAACGTCCGCTGTCGCCATGGGAGCCGGTGCCCGCTGTAGCACATGTAGCATGTAGCATGTAGCACGCACTTCTGCAACGAGACCTCTGGACTATGGGCTTGTCGCGGCAAAACAAAACAACACCCATCCCGGCCGCAGTCACCGTGACATGCCAAGCCGCGTTTCAGACTCGCTGGGCTCCCTCAGGCCTTGTGTCAGGCCCGGCCTCGCCCCGGCCCAAGCCAGTGCAGACATCAGATGCGGCGTGCAGCACAGGTGTAGCATGTAGCATGTAATGCAGCTTGCATGCCAGACATCAATGCACTAGTAGACCCTCCCAACACCACTACTACCACTACTACCACTACTACCACTACTACCACTACTACCACTACCACTACTACCACTACCACTACTACCACCACCACCACCACCACATCTCCAACCTGACATGTCTCTCGTTTCTGGTCCGGGGCGTGCTGGTGCTGGTGCTGGTGCGGTCAACACGTCCGCCCAAGTGCACCTCACTGTCGACCAGCACGTCGCCTACATTCAAAGCCTTGACACTGTGCGTATATACCCCCAAAGCCGAACATGGCCGCGCAAGCCCAGCGAGCGTGGTCAACAATCCAGTCAAATCCCGCGCTGACCCGCTCCAGCGCAAAGACGAGCTCGAGTACTGGCTTACCGAACACTTGCGCCTCAATGGCCTTTATTGGGGGCTAACCGCCTTGCACCTGCTTGGCCGCCCCGATGCCCTCCCGCGCAGTCAAGTGCTCAATTTCCTCTTCTCGTGTTTACACCAAAATGGCGGCTTCGGCGCTGCTCCCGGACATGACGCTCACATGCTATATACCGTTAGCGCCGTCCAGATACTCGCTACTCTCGACGCCTTTGCCGACCTGGAGGACCGTGTCCCTGGTGGACGGCAGAAGATCGGAAACTGTAAGGCATCATCACCTGAATTGCCCTTGTGGCCCTGCTTCTCATACATGCAGTCATCGCATCCTTGCAGCACCCTGAAACGGGCACCTTTGCGGGCGACGAGTGGGGAGAGCAGGACACGCGCTTTCTGTACGGCGCCCTGAACGCCCTGTCGCTCATGGGCCTGCTCGACTTGGTTGACGTAGAAAAGGCGGCTCAGTACGTCCACGCCTGCGCCAACTTCGACGGCGGCTACGGCACGAGCCCGGGCGCTGAATCACACTCGGGTCAGGTGTTTACATGCGTCGCCGCTCTGACCATCGCGGGGAGGCTCCATTTGGTCAACCAAGAAAAACTCGGCGCCTGGCTAAGCGAACGTCAACTCAAGAACGGGGGCTTGAACGGCCGGCCAGAGAAGAAGGAAGACGTGTGTTACAGCTGGTGGGTCATGAGCAGCATGGCCATGCTGAACAAGCTGCACTGGATAGACGGTGAAAAGCTGACGTCCTTCATTCTTCAATGTCAGGTGGGTAGCTTGACGTCTTCACCACGCTTCTTTTCTAACAATGGCAGGATCCGGAGTTGGGTGGTCTTGCAGACCGGCCAGGTGACATGGTAGACGTCTTCCATACCGTCTTTGGTATTGCTGGCCTCAGTCTTCTCAAATACCCAGGCCTCGAAGAGGTAGACCCCGTATAGTATGTGACCATCGTCCACCCCCTATAATCTCACTGACAACGGCTCAGTTGTATGCCTCGATCCGTCACTCGTAGATGCTTGGGTAAGTAATCGCTTCATGTGTACAACAAGCGTGCAGTAGTTGCTTTGCTGCCTTTTCGTCCATATCTGATGCATTCACTCTCTATCCCGTGATATGCGCCACAACACCACACATGACCTTTACTCCATTGTAGTTCTAGCCCTACACATACTTTGCCTCCCACTATCTAATACCTCCCGTCTGCCTCATAGATGTCGAGACACAAAGTGGGAGGAAAGTGAGCGTGGCTGCCTCTTTTGTCAGTGCCGAGCTTCCCACGTGCTCTGCCTGCTAGATGACCACCAACAAAACCTCTTCCTGCTTTGCTGACGCAGCACCTTCCTCCATCTCCCTATTACCAGTGTCCGCATCTCTCCTGCTTTCCATTTCTCCGCTCATACAATGGGCTAGGAGCTACCGTGGTGCCTGGCAGCCATCTCTGCATCAGATCTCTTATGAGCACGTCTCCACCGCCGCTTCACCTTCTTCCTCATTCGCCCGCTCCTTTCGCAACGCACTTTGCTTTCACCATTGCGCTGCACTTGTGCTTATTCCAATTCCGCTCCTTACAATCGCCGTGCTCCACGCTGCAGCTTCACTCGCATCCATTGCAGCCTCCAGGCCTGCGGCATGGCCAACATACCGCTTCACTGCAACATTTGCCCCAAGAAGCCAAACTTCAGCGATGTCTCACATCTTCTCACACACATTGCCAGCAAAGGTCACTTGTCCAATTACTACAAGGTCAAGGTCCGCTCGACAAACGAGGAAGCATCCCGTCGGCTCATTGAGACATATGACCAATGGTATGCTGAGTGGGCCGTCGAAGAGCTCATGTCGGAACGGATGAATCAGAAGGACAAGCGCCGCATCCGCGCAAGGCCCGCTGGTACGGTCTTGGTCCGTACCTGACCGCATATGACACTGTGACTAACTTCGCCCGCTGCAGCCCGGCCCACTCCCGCTCCCAAGATAGAGGCCCCCGTACCACGTCCTGTCCGTCGCGCCGCGGTAGGCAACCTCCTAGACCCGCGTCTATCTGAGCAGCAGCATCCGATGATCAAGATGGAGCAATCTCTCTCCCCGACACCGCAGCCCACCGGTCCGGTCCTCCGCAATCGCAACACATACGCGCCCCATATGCAGTACTGGCCTACCGAATCGCGTGCCAGCTCTCACAGCTACACAAATCAGGACTATGACACATCCAGTGAGTATTCAGACCCGAGCGAGCGGCGGCGGACATACCGGTACCCAGCTGCGTCATGCGCCATCGAGGATGAGCCTGCCGAGTTGGCGGATCCAATGGCAGTCAGCGAGTCGACCAAGCTCAAGGGCGTATACTGGCCCGGTATGGATATATTTGACTCCGCCACACCAGAAATGCGGCGCAAGAGGAACCAAAAGAAGGATAGTTCCGTTGTCGAGCAACTTGAACTCAATTCCCAAGAGGTCGAGGCCACTGAGCTCATCTTCACTCCACTTGGTTCTTTCAAGCGACAGCGAAGGATCTCGTGCTCCGAGTCTGACGACGATGATGACATTGACATCAAAGCTGAAAGCCCTCCACCTGTGCGCAGACGCCCTGCCCTCGCCAATCTCGATACTAACACAACCCGCCGTACAAGACAGTCAACCCGGCCTGTGTTTCCATTCCTAAGTCGCAATCAATACGACGAAGATCGCAGCCGTCCTAGCTACAATCATACTCACAACACCCGTGTCTCGAAGCGGAAGCGCTTCGACGTCTTCCAAGACGACGAAGACACCCCGTTCTCGCAGCCTAATGGCATGACTTACCTCACATCTGGCTTTACTCGCCAGCCTTCGCCATCCCCCACACCTGCATTCGCATCTTACAAACCGTTCAACGATACATTCCCATACGAGAACAAAGAGAACGTCCTTCCTTCGTTTAATCCGATAACCTATGGCAACTTTCACGGTCATCAAAACACTGCTTACCAGTACCCCACCTACAATTATGGACTGGGCTCTGAACATCAAGGCTTCCAGTACAACAACCACCTGTACAATACAGCTACTGTATACCAACACAACGATCAAGATGACGATGACCAACGCACAATCACCGCCCCGCCTTCGCCATCTACAAGCTGAGTGCTTACCATATCATGTCGACCTACTCTTGAACTCTTTAATGCGACACTTGTCGTTCGGCGTTAGCGTTTGGCATCATACATCCAGCTGATCCACTCTCGCTTCATTCACGGAATTATGTCTGCGAGTTCTTTTCCTATGTTGTTTTGGTGCTCGGTTCCTACAAAATCCACGCGATATGACTTATGGCTAATAATATATGATATGTTTGATATGAATTATGAAGAGAGGCGCGCTATCGGGATCGCTGGACAGATATCCAGGCATGTTCTTCTCACATTTTTACGCTGTCCCCTACTGTTCAGTTTCTTCACAAGCATGGGTTGCTGGTGAAAAGCTGGCAGGTATGTACAATAGTGGCTGCTGTTCCTGCCTGCATCTTTAATTTACAAGTCGTGGTAGAAAACCAAGTATGCTGTTTTCCATGGCAAATTCTATAGAATGATGGTGCTCATGTCAATCCATTTGATGTCTATATGCATTCATCTTGTAGGCCATAAATTCTTTCGTTGTGTACTTCATTTCTCATGCTTCCTTCTTCTCCTCTTCTCTTTCTTTGCTGCCAATCTTTTACTCCCACTTCCCACTTGCACTCATAGCCTTGCTCCGCCTCACCTTTTCCAAATGTTCGACGCTCTCGTATCCGTTTACCCTGGCATACACAACCCGCAACAAGCCTCCCACAACCCACATAATAACACCACTTACAACGAACAATCCAATGCGCTGGTTGGTGGTAAGTAGCGCGAATATGGGGTAAGGATAGAAGCCGTTCTGGGAAAAGCAGATTTCAATCCAGATCCAATACGCAAATGCGACAACAGTAGACAGAGTGAGCGTAATCAGAGGCGCGGACTCATTCATAGGCGTGGAGGGCCACGGTGGGGAAAGGAGGACGTAGTCCAGAGTCAAGACTACAGCGGGGACAAGGTGGAAGCCGAGATCGTACATGACTGGCGGGAGAGGAAGGTCAGGCGTAACAAGCAGGTTTCCATCAATTGCCTTGAGCGTCCAGTACAGCAACGAAATGGTGATTTCAATGGGTGCTGCGACTAGTGCAAGGTAGTTCTTGATGCGGAAGAGTTGCTCCGAGAGCTCGGCGGCAGGTGGTGACGAAGGGAGGTCTGGAGAGGCGGAGAGGGCGGTCGAGGTTAGGTCGGCGAGGAGGCCAAAGACGAATGTTAAGGTGGAGATGGAGAGGCCGATTATGGTGAGGAATTGGAGGTGCCAGCCGAATGAGGAGTTCTGCGTGGGTTAGGATGAGGTGGTCTGGGAGGGGCGTGTTTGAAATAGTTCATCGAGGGGTGACACACAAAGTGGTTTGGGTTATCGGAAAGACTTTTTGGTATCAGTCTCTTTGTTTTCTCCTGTATGGCGTCGGAGGAAGGAGCAGAACGTACAATTTGAAGGTCATGTAGAAGCTGAGGAGTCCGGCGACCTGAGGAAAGCATGTTGGTTAGTCAATAGTCCTGTTACACGCTGAATATCTCAATGCAATATCTTAATAAAGAAAAAGAAAAACTTCCAACTCGTCGTCGCCATGTGATCCTTCACGTCCATCAACGGGTCAATGAAGCCCAAGTGTGGGCTAGGAGAGTTTGCGGGAGCCATCTGCTCTAGCAAAAAGTAATTCAATCCCTACAGAAGCTTATGTCCAGATACTTACATGCAAAGCCCCGGATAATCCCTTGGATGGGGAGTCAAAACGCTGCAGCGGATGTCGCCGGCTAAGCGTGGACAAAATGTCCGAATTTTTGGATGCAGCAGCCATTGTGAAGGTAGTACAACGAAACAAAATAGACGACAACGAGTTATTTTACTTTGAAACAGTGTCAGATGCTACAACATGCGGAATGTGTGATATTTAAGACGTGAAAGTTTAGTCTGGAGACATCACAAACATGACGTGTAGTTTGAAAAGGTAGCTTGCTTGATATCATCCAGCCAAGCCACAACGTGGGTCCCACGGTCCGTTTCTGAGCCTCGGAAGTGTGCCGCATCCGAACAAAACATTGAACCTTTCCCCTCCACCATCAGCGATGACAATAAGCCAGAGAGACAGAAGCTTTCCCCACGTGTAAACATAATTTCAATGCCCCAAATTCTCCAACCGTGTTCCTTACCCCACGGTTTACCGCTTAAAGCTTCCGCATCCGCCCCGGTCACGCGTATCATATCATATCGCGTGGGTGAATGCAGCCGACACGGCAAAGGCTGATCTTCGGCTTTAGACGTCTGACGTGCGTCGCACTTGTAGACAAAGCAGGTGGGTTTCGTGCGGTAGAACCTCGGCTCGCGGAGGTGGGCACGACGGCAACTCTGTGCAGCTCCGTGTGGGCGAATCATGTCGCCGGTCTATGATCCACATCAGCCTTTGTGCGATGAAGAGCCATAGAGACATCATGGCAGTTTTTCCGGAGAGACGGCCACGTCGCTCCGTGGCTGTTTGGAGAAGCGCGGGAAGGTCGGATGGACGGTGCGTGTGCTACATATAGTAACCGGCAGATGCGCCTCGGGGTAGAAGAAAGAGAGCGCTGACCGCCCATCGTTGCAATTTGTTGTTTGTTTTTCGCTCCAGTTACAGGACGTTGAGTCCAAGGAGTCGTCAAAAGCTGTTTTGGGTAGTGCTTACGTGGGTTGTTATTTCGTTGCAAAACCGCAGCTATGGGCTCGAGGGTGCAGAGTGTTCTTCGGTCTTTGACGCTGGAAGAAAAGATCTCGCTGCTTGCTGGCAAGGACTTTTGGGAGACAGTGCCGATTCCGGAGAAGGGTGTTCCAACTATCAAGGTATGGAAGCTGGGTACACCTCTCGTGGAGTAATCTGACTGGAACCCCATAGACGAGCGATGGACCCAACGGCGCGCGTGGCGAAGTATTCACAGGAGGAACAAGAGCAGCGTGTTTCCCCGCTGCAGTATGCTCGGCTGCAACATGGGATCCGACGAACGCCAGGCAGATAGGCCATGCTTTGGCAGAGGAGACCAAGACCAAGAGTGCGAGGGTGATGTGCGTATATCGTTTCTTGATACATAGGTGGCATGACTAATCCAGTCCAGTCTCGCACCCACAATGTGTAACCACAGACATCCCTTGGGTGGCCGAAACTTTGAGTCTTTCTCCGAAGATCCTTATCTTGCCGGCAAGATGGCCGCCAATGTTGTCAAAGGGCTGCAAGAGAAGGGTATCGCAGCAACCATTAAGCACTTTGCAGCCAACGAGCAGGAGACTGACCGTCTGCGCGTCGACGAAATCGTATCGGAGCGTGCACTGCGGGAAATTTACATGAAGCCATTTGAGATTACCATAAAAGAGGCAAAGCCTCTCGCCGTCATGACGTCGTACAACAAGATCAATGGAACGCATGCGGACTCGAACCAATTCCTCCTCCAGCAAGTCCTACGTGGCGAATGGGGGTTTCGCGGCCTAGTCATGAGCGATTGGGGTGGTGTAAACTCCACAGCCGACTCACTGAACGCTGGACTCGACCTAGAGATGCCGGGACCAACGAGGTGGCGGAAGGTCGAGGCTGTTATGGAGGCTGTCAAGAAGGGTGATGTGACCGAGGCGACCATCACTGAGAGGGCGAGGAATGTTTTGAACCTGATTGAGCAGGTTGGTGCCTTTGAGAACCCGGAAATTCCACCAGAGCAGTCCATCGTCGACCCCAAACATTGCAAGCTCATCCGTAGTGTTGCAGGACAGGGTATTACTTTGCTTAAGAACGACGGCGTTTTGCCGCTAAGGAAGGAGAATATCAAAGGAAAGAAGATTGGTTTGTTTGGGCTGGCGAAGGAGGCTCTCATTCATGGCGGTGGCAGTGCGTCGCTGAATGCTCACTACCGCATTACTCCTGAAGAAGGTCTCAAAGCCGCGTACGGCGATGATGTCGAGTTCAAGTTCGCCAAGGGAGCAGCAACATACCGCCTCCTCCCACCGCTATCGGAAGGCTGCAAAGATGCCACAGGCACAGACGGCTGGACAACGGAGCTTTTCAACAAGGGTAACACGTTGAAGCCTATCAAGACAGCCAACGGTGTTAAGGAAGCTACCTTCAGCCCACTAGTCGAACAAGACGCCAAGGATAGCAATGTCCATTTCACAACTACTTTTACGCCCAGCAAGTCTGGCTCGCATTACCTAGGGTGCTCAGGCATAGGACCCACTGTTGTGCGTATTGACGGCAAAGTCGTTTTTGAGCAAACGCAAAATTCGCCGGATTACATGGGCTTCCTATTCGGTGGTAACCCTGAGAAAGAATTTCAAGTCTCCTTTACCGCAGGCAAGCAATACAAGGTCCAGATCCACTCCAAGCCACCGGCCGGCGACTCCGATGGAAGCATACTTTCAGGCCTACCCGGCTTCAGACTAGGCTTCATGTACGAAGACGAACACAACATGGACCTCGCGGCCGAAGCTGTCGCACTCGCAAAAGAATGCGATATCGCTATCATCTTCACAGGCCACACGCCCGTCTGGGAAACCGAGGGCCAGGACCAAGTCAGCTTCAACCTGCCTCGGGATGGATCGCAGGACAAGCTCGTCGACAAAGTTGCGTCCGCCAACCCGCACACCATAGTAGTCAACTCAACTGGTGTGGCCGTCGCCCTGCCCTGGATCAACAAGGTCTCTGCCCTGATACAAGCTTGGTTCCCAGGCCAAGAAGCCGGCAACGCCATCGCAGACGTGATTTCCGGCGCCGTGAACCCTTCCGGTCGTCTACCGATTTCCTGGCCCCGCCGCATCGAAGACGCGCCTGCATATGGCAACTTTCCTGGTGACCGCGACGAGAAAACAGGACAGCTTACTGTGCGGTACGAAGAAGGTGTTTTTGTGGGATACAGACATTATGACCGTTTTGATGCTGATATTGTACACTTCCCCTTTGGCTTCGGTCTATCATACACTTCTTTTGCGTTGGGCAGTGCAAGTGTTGAGCAGCGGTCGCCTGGCTCCTTTGTGGCCAAAGTGGAGGTCAAGAATACGGGAGCAGTTGATGGGGCCGTGGTAGTGCAATTGTATGCTGGGAAGAAACAGAAGGATCTGGCGAAACATCCAGTGAAGACGCTAGTTGCTTTCAAAAAGGTCTTCGTAAGCCGAGGGGCGCAGGGAACAGTGGAGATGTGGTATCGGGATACGGACTTTGCGTGGTTCGATGAGGATGCAGGCATGTGGGTGGTAGATACAGGGTTGTATGAGTTCTCGTTTGGGCAGAGTGCAGGGCATATCGACCAGGTTGTAACGGTAGATGTGAAAGGGTCGAGGGCATTGAAGATTTAGCATGTGAAGTCTATACCACATTTCTGCTTGCTGCTCATTCAAGTCTTTGCCGTATTGTATTGCCATGATTGGGTAAGCGGTTTCGTGAGCGGGGAACGCTCGCGGGAATGCTACAAGGGGGGTCTCGGATTATCCAAAGTAGCCGAGCTGGGTCTTACCTCTGGGCCGTCTTACGAGAGCGACCCCAAGATCTAGACCCTTCTACGCTAGAATGTCGACGAAGAAAGACAAAGGCTCAAGGCAAGGACGACAAAAAGGCCACGAAATCATCTCTCCTGATGCACCCACCTTATGCAGCGGCATCCTAAGAGAGATATCTGCTGAAATGGGGAAATTTCTCCCGCCAAAGCCCCAGCTGTAGTCTAAGCTTACCGACCAGGTCACATGGGAAGTCTCGTATATACTCTTTAGTCATATCATCCGATTCAGCACGAACGAAAGTCGCTCGGAGAAAGGGCCCATGTCAAGGATGCGAAGGAAATGCTCCATTGCAGCAGTTCATCTATAACTTACGTCAAACATTGCATAGCCACGTTTTAGTTCACAAAGCCAGCCCTAGCCCAGCCCAGCGAGCTGAAGCCTAAGGTCAATCCAACCCATGCAACTGATCACGAGACCCTGTCCCAACCCAACATCCACCCACGGGTACACCTTCCCCATCACCGCCATCATACCGGTACTTAACACACAAACGCCCGGCACATTCTCGGCATCAAAAAAAAAGTCGGGCATCAAGAGAAAGAGAAGAGAAATGCTCTTACGGGTACCGTACCCAAAGAGTAGAGAGTGAAGCAACCGACCCACGTGTCTCCATCCCTAACCTTTCCTTTCCACTGCCTGCTGTATCCTCGCCCACCAAATATACCGTAAGAGCATGCAACGCCCGCACGCCCACTCGCCTCACCGCCTCAAAACTCATTACCCCACCGCAACACGCGTCTCCCTCCCGCGAAAACGCATCAAGCCAAAAAAAAAATCATCCAAAAATCAGCATAGGGTAATGTACTAAAACCCCATTTGCATACCATTACTCATGACAAGCGATTCGTGCATGTGCACGCTTCAAGTTTCCTTATCGTGCCCAAGTACGTACAGTACAGTACTTACTGCCCATATGATCCCTGCCCGCAGCAACCGCAATCCGCACCGCCACACGGGCTCCCACTACCGTGAGTCAGTCGTCGTGAGTCGCGAGTCACGGAACAGGCCGGTCCGGGGCGCGCGCATGACCAATTTGCAATTTGCGCATCCAGGCGCGCACAGTCCCTCATGGACAAATGTGCAGAAAATGCATGATTTGGCGGATGCTTGCGGATGGGACTTTTGGGATGCATGGGTTGGCATGTGATGCGATATATTGCGCGGTTTTCGTCGGGAGATGGACAAAGAGAGAGCGAGAGAGCGAGAGTGAGAGAGCATGGGTTGGGGAGGGGTGTCTTTGGACTGTTCTAGATTTTTCTTTCTTTCTCTCTGTTATCAATCTGGGGATTGATAACGGAGTGGAGTGGAGGGGAGGGGAGGGGATCTTGGGAGTTCTAGAATTGTTGGATCTCGGTGTCGTAGTTTACTGCATTTTCCCATAGGGCATGTGACTCAAAAGGTAGGGAGGGGAGAGTGGTTTATTGCTTAATAAGGAAGGGGATAGCGAAGGAAGGAGACGGCAAGCAACATGTCTTCTCTAAGTAGACTATTGGGCTGCGCGGATTTGACATGGACACCCAACTTGTGACGCAATCCACCTCAGCTGTTCCGATAGACCGCCCGACATACCTCGGGATCTCTTCATTTTTGCTGCTGCAGCATTTGAACCCACGGCAAACATGTTCGGCGAGCCGCACACCAGGCTGGTGGGGAGATGAAACCTTGGATCCAAGATGGATACGTGGAAAGTAAAGGACAGAGGATAGAACAAAAAAGAGTCGACGTTGCTATACCCAGCCAGGTCAAGAAATAAAAAAAGGGAATAGTGTAGATACTGTAGGAAAAGCGCGTGTGGAGGCCTAATAGCAAACACGTGTACTTGAGTGTCTGCCGTGCCTCATGGGACACGTGTTTGAGTCCCGCACAAGCAAACGATTAGGAGAAAAAGGTTGAAAACGAGGCCAGCGGTCAGGACAGGGGAAAAGAGCAACAACAACAACATTAGCCACTGATCAGATGCGATGCCCCATGTGCCTTTCCTCCTTTGTCCACAGGCGCACTGCCCATCCCACATGCACACATACAATACGTACAGTACATACCTATAGCACACACACACACACACACACGACTTCCCTCAACCAGCATAGCGTGGACGTCCCACAGTGGCGGGTTCCATGACATTTTCCAACATTTACTTGGACACATTTTCCAGTGTTTTGCTCCACCTGTGGGGAAATTTCGCCATCCGGGCGTCTCTGATCGCAGTTTGCGCCGGGCCTGGGTGATTGGTCGCGGTCGGCGTGGCCGAGGCGAGCACAAGTTCGGAGATGGTAAATGTTGATGTTGTACCCGCTTTCCCTCCTTCCTTTCCCTTTTCCTTACCCTCTGGCAGATGCCGGGCCGGTGAGTGACACACGACGATGTGGGACCAGGGTTGGACTAAACGCGCTTTGCTGCATGATGCAATGTAAGGAAAAGCTAGCTGCAGGCTTGAAGAGCCACGATGTCGTTAATCTTTGTGCGACGCCCATCAGCCCGTCCGGTCAGTTGCAAAAAGAAACGCGGCTAATGGTGAGAAGAAGACGTTGTGGAAATTGGGTGGGTTACACGTGGGACAGGGGAGAGGGCCTGAGGTGCTGCAATGTTTAGGGGCTGGTACAGCAGTAGGCTCGGGACGAGAGAAGAAATTATGGTACATTCAAGCCCATGTAAACAAAGCAAAGCAAAGAAAAGATAATGATGGTGTAAAAGACAATGGCCACCCGAATACAGTAGCCAAACAACCATTGCGAGGGGAACAGGCAGAGAAGAGTAGAGATACTCGATTCCACATGTACACTTGTCCCAATGCTTCGTCCCATCATGAAAACTCATCCTTTGCCCATTAAACATCATCCCATCTTCGTCTCATCTTCGCCATCTTTGTTCAAAGATCAAAACAAAACAAAAAGAGGACAAAAACGAATGTGAACCATCCACGGTTTTTCATCTAGCGCCCCTGCCCGGCAGGCAAACTAGACAAAGCCCACACCCTATTCAAAACAAATGCATCTTGACCATCTCACTCCCCATTTTGCCAGCCATAGCGATAATCTACCATGCGTATACAACGCGAGGTGCTGACAAAGCCCCCGACTCGTGTCATGCACAACGCTAGAAAGATCGCATCTGAGGGATCATGCCGACGGGCCCACCGGGCATTACTGGTGCAGCAGCAGCGGCAGAAGGACCTCGGTGAAACATCTGCACCAAGCGCTCGCCGACACTGGGTTCAAGCTCAGTGCCATCCCTAGCAATCTTGACTTCGCGATTGGCGTTCCACGGGTTGCGAAGGCCCCTTGTGCGGTAGAAGGGCAGGCGGTTCGTTGAGACCCACTCAATCTTGAATGGCTTGCCCCAGCTTTGTGCGACGGCTGGAGACTCCCCATCGACCTGCTGGGACGCTTCTTCCTTGTCTGTTTTGGTCACTGCCTCTTCTTCGTCTCCGTCTTCGGCGTCGGAGAGTTCTGCCTCCCAGAAAATGGTGCCCCGTGCAGAATCGTCAATAATCCTTCCTCGGGGTGCCCATTCCGTCGCGGGCGTTGCGATGGATTTGGGCACGTCAGGCGCGTCGATGTTGGTTTCGGGCTTTGGCACCGAGCCTATGATGAGGGCGCCATCTTCAAGAATTGGTGACGCCATGCGAGCGTAGCCGAAGTATTCGCCCGACTTATTTGCGGAGAAGACGAGGTAGACATTTTCTGCAGACTGTATCATGTCAGATAGACGTCATATATATACTTGGTCGTTACTCACTCGGAATGCCTTGTTGAGAACATCTTCGTTGTGGGACTGTGTAGCCCATATGCCGTTTCGAACACTGAGTTCCAAGTCCTGCAGAGTGAGACTCTTGACGATGAAGTACTTGTTGGCAGGGTCCCCAGATGTTTTAGGTTCTTCCGTGCTCTTGTGTGACGGGGACTCGACGGCGCCTCCAGAAAGATCATCAGCAGCGCCGTCTTGTGTTGGTGTCGCTGGCCGAGAAGCATTCTTCTGCTGGCCTATCATAGCTGAAGGTGCTGTCGGTACGCCAGATGCCGGTGCGGAACTGCGTCGAAGACGGCAGACCAGGCGCACGCCATTGAAGCGCGAGTCGTGGAATCTATGCATTGCAGCTGTACAAGACTCCTCAGTGCGATAGTTGACAAAAGCACAGTTGCTCTTTGAGATGAGAAACAAACTCTCAATTTCTTTTGTAGCATCGCGGGAGAAGTGGTCCTTTAGAGCAACAACGGTGGTACCAGGGGGAAGGTTTCCAACCCAGAGTGCGTGTCCGGATTGCTTGGGCTTGCGCGGTGGCCCACGGGGTATCGAACTGACAGGTCCTGAACGAGGCATAGCTAACAATACAATTAGCGGCTGTGCATCTGTATCGCATTGGAAGTGTTCGAATGCTGGCTTTCCTTTCACTTACCAGGAGACGGTGCAAATTGCGCATTGTAAGGTGCTGGATCCCCTGCGAAGTTTCCATGAGCTATGCGGGCGCCTGGGAAGTTGCCGTCCATGTGCGAGTAATCCGCAATCTGTCTTTGCATGCCAGTGTTCGTCAAGCTTGCTCTTCTTCCATACATTGGCTGGCCGTGTGAAGCCTGCACGGCATATCCATGGTTGTACTGTCCCTGAGGTGCGTAAGGTGTCGGATAGTACATGTACTGTGACGCCTGTTGGTAGTTCTGGTACGGTGCTTGCATTGATGTTGCTCCAGCTAGGCGGGGCTGGTTCGGTGCGAAAGAGGGATAAACACCGTATTGCGAGCCATGTTGAGGCATAAACGGTTGCTGATGCATGCCTGCAGCGAAACCAGGTCCGTATGAAGGATGCGAAGGCATCTGTAGATTCTGGCCCAGTTGATATGCTACAGCAGACGTCGATGCGCCAGATAGTGACCGTGGAATGTTTTGCTGATTGAGTGAAGCATCGTCGTCGGCACCAAACTCAGGTAATGCAACGGCCATTGCGCCCATGTTCATAGAAGACGCACCATGGTCTTGGGGCTGATAATGCCCGTTCGGATGTGCGGGGGAGCGGAAGTCGGGTCGAGGCTGACCCTGTGGTAAGGCGCTGAGCTGAGAGTAGAAGGGAGCATTGCCGTCCGGGGATTTGAGAGCTGCTGGGGCAAAGGTAGATGTCGCGTGGTCCATGGCTTGAGGCCGCGGGCCAGGAGGTAGGTCGCCCATTTGATGGTGGTAAACAACAGGAAGAGGCACCCACTGCTGGACCCAAAAGAATGCCATGTTAGTCCATGTTACACTTGATAAAGCGAAGACTAGAAAAACGAATGTGTAAAGGCCCGATAGTCTCCGATGGCGCACAGATAGGAGAGTGCAACATACCTAATTGTATGTCAACGTATCCTGGACGAAATGTGGCAAGCCGGAAACGAGAGGTACCGAAGGTAAGTCGCTTGCTAGGGAGAGGTGACGATCAAAGCATGCCAATAGAAGAGGGAGGCTGTGAGGTGATCGCATGTAAAAAAAGACACGGACAGTAGATGAAACCGCTTAAGGGAAGGTGAACGACTTGGGATGATGTATCACCTGGAGAAGGAGCTCGCTTAAGGCGGAACGAAGACGATGGTCAGAATTACACGACCACTCAGACGGCAGAAGCGAAGTTGCAACGCCTTATGAGGTCTGACGGCGCAACGGCAGGGACCGCAATGAGGGCGTGCGGTAGATGTTAGGAGCTAGGGTTGTGAGCAAGAGCCCACTGGTTGGTTTGGTAGGAACGGGAAAGCCGCACGAGGGTTTTCGCGAGTTCTCTGCCTCAGTCGCCGCTGGTCGCAGTACGTCTACCCCGGCCTGATTGGTGGTCGAGAAGCAGGCTGTGGGTGTTAGGGTAGTTTGTGGAGCGACAGGGCTTGAACCGATACTCTGGAGGCGAAAAGATGAGCAGAGTCCAGCAAGGGAAAGACAATTGGCCGGCGGAGTCAAGGAAAGGTAGAGAACGAGTGATATGGAAGTGGTATATCGTCGAATGTGGCGAGTAATGCCGTTTCTAGATTGCCATGGGCCGATGGCGCTGATCATGGACTATGTTACGAAAGCTTAGCGGGCCCTTCCCAGCATTCTTGGGCGGGCGGGAAAGCTAAATTTGTTATGTATGCCAAAAAAGCAGGACGTGTGTCAGGGAGAGCCCGCTCGGAGCTGGTGATGGTATGCCATTCTGAAACGTTTGAGAAGGGCTTGGAGTACAAAAAACGAATCCAGCACCACGTTGCAAGGCCTCTGTGCTGGAGTGGCCTTGTAGCAGTCATGCTTAGTTCAAGATGATGCAGTAATCCGAGCCTATCCATGGATGGGCGCCCGAGATGCATGCAAAGCTAGGCCGACCAATGGCGGAAAAGACGACGAGTGTGAAGACGAACAGATGCGATATGCACCAACTGAGCCGCCCACACGTCCCCCAGCTGCGTAGGGCAGAGAGCAGGGAGAAGGGCCTTGGGCGCCGCGTGGATGCGTTAGGGGCATCACGATAATGACCAGGCAGGGAGCGTGCATGAGAAGCTGACAAGGGGGCCGGCAAAAGCTTCTCCGGTTTGTTTTTTTGATCGGGCTGAGTGGAAAAGCTCGGCGTTAGTGCTCCCTTGGTGACCCTGCGGCGGGAGTCGAGACGAGATAGAGAGAGGATGGAGCGTGCAGGTATGCGCTCTGGAGGGCCCACCGAAGCTTAGCGGCATAGCGAGACTGCGTAACAGTGGGCCGGCAGATGTCAGCAAATTCGCATCGACAAGACCGACTGACGCCTAACGAGGGCGACTATTAGGGACCGCCGAACTGGACAGTCGGCAACCGTTTGCTCAGACATGGGGAACTGGCATCGGTCCGCCAATCGAACAGCACACGACTATATGTAGTTTGCCACGCCATCGGCGTGACCGCACCATGACATGGCCATGTGTAGGTAGAGATCTACGCGCCACAGCACAGCCACCCCGGTACTCGATCCCGCTGGGACAATGATCGCCACCGGGCGAGCAGCGTGCGAACGAAGCGTCTATCCCGTCCGCCAGGATCCGAATCATGACGATGGTGTTACAAGAATAGACATGAGTATGTGCCTACATGGTTTGCTGGTCGTGGGCCATGTGCGATATCGTTGCTTTGCGCAAAAACGTTGAGCGCACTATACAGGCGCAGGCTTGAGCAATGCATACGATTCAGCGTCAGGCTGCAAGGCCAACATTCCCATGTTTTGGAAGCCGAATCCGGCCTTTCTCGCTCCCCTGGCGACATGGGAAAAAACCCCCCTCAAGCTTTCTGTCCGGGTGGCGTTGCTGCATCCACTTCAGGGTCCAGCACGACAATCTTCTCGGTCGAATCAGCACCCAGACCTAAACCTAAACACAGACGTTGGCACTACCACTACCATGTACAAACGATACAGCCCCTTCGTACCCAGGCCAGACTGGAGCCCTGCGGGGATCTCCACATGTGTAAAAGAGGTGGATACACATGGTGGCCACCTTTCATCGACACGCTCCAGTCCAACCGATCGACTCGACATACCTTTGATGCAGCCGAGCCGTCATCCCTCGGCCAGCACACGTGTCGCGTGCAGTTCAATAGTGAGGCGATTGGGGCTGTGAAGCTGATCACTCCCAATACTGTGTTTCATTCTCACTAAGCTCTTCTACCGATGAAGCGGGCAAGCCTAAGGAAATATGTGCATGTACAGTTACAGTACGTACCAGTACATACATCGCCCCTGGCGATCTGTCGTCACCCCACACCTCGGGCTTTGCACGTGTTCGCCAAACATGCATCCTTGCAGACTGGACAGACATGCACGACTTCCGACATGTCATCGGAAACCGTGGTTCCCACAACCATGGTGCATGCGCTTTCCCACTACACTTCACGCCTTGTCGAGTATCAACAGTCATGCGTAGCATCGACATCTGTGCATTTGCACTGGCTGCAGGGCGACGCAAGCCTGGCCGTCTACACTGTGCCACTTTGCCACCCAAGCTACAGCCTACATTGTTGGAGCCCGTGTTGGCGCCCTCTCTGAGTGGACGCCGCTTCACTACTTATTGGCTTCAGGAGATATATTCCCGTTCCAGGCCCCCGAAAGACTGAAAAGCACACGTCGGTAGCTTCGGAGCAGACAGCGTTTCCACATCGTCCCTGTGACATGTGGTTTGAACATGCTGTCTACTTACCACGTACTACATACCAGACATCGCTGCGACCAAAAGTGAACCAATAGGACAAGTTCAACAATACAAAAGGCCCGGTGACCTATCGAACGCCCGCTTTCGGGCCTTTTGTCTTCGACTATCGCGCTCCCCCCCTGGTTGAATGCTACCCAAGACCACGGGCCGACAGGGTACATAGTCCAGGGCGTCTTCGGTGTACTTGGCAATTGTATCCGCCCGCTAGTATTCGTACTTCTCAACGAGCCACGTACTCGGTCAGGAATTCCTCAATGTATTGGAAGTAGCGGGGCTCTGCAACCGTGTCGTTGTGACTCCCGTTCGGCAATTCTCTCCATACTTTGGGCGCTTTGCAGACTTCGAACAGCCGCGTCATGTGAGAGGGCCTAGTGACAAGAGTTAGCATGGGGGGGTTCGGTGGCAAATCACTCGATATCGCAACCAAGACAATTACTCACGGAATTATCTCATCCTTCAAACCACTGAGAAACAGAATGGGTATCCGTGTGATTTTGGGAATCGTTTCTTCAGTCGGCCAGATTTGGTGGCAAAGCGGGGTTAGGAAACGAGCTGGAGGGAAAGCACTACTCCAGATTAGGCATGTCTTGGAGCATGTGTATTAAACTTACGTTGGTATGAGTTTCTTGATCGACGTGAAGGTGTTCTCCAAGATGATGGCAGCAATATCACCCTCCTTTTGGTTGCGAGCAGCCAGACCTATTGCAACTGCGCCTCCAATGCTTTGTCCATAGACGACAACCTTGGTGTCTCGAAGCTCGTATCGCTGGCGAATATAGTCCAGACCGGTCTGTGCATCAATCATCAATCCTTTTTCGTTTGGGTTGCCAGACGATAGACCATAGCCGCGATATTGTAACATGAGAACATTACATCTCAATTCACTTTCGAGTATCTTAGCGATGGGAAGTCGGTAGCCAATGTTGCCGGCGTTGCCATGGAACATGAGAACCGTCACGTTGCGCGCATGTTGCTTGTTGGCACGTATAAAGAAAGCGCTCAGCGACTCGCCGTCTGGCGTCGGAATAAACAGCTCTTCATAGTCGGTGATGGCGAATTGCGAGGGCCGGGGTACGTTCGTGCGAGCGTCTGGTGGGAAAGCGCGTGGATATATGATTTCACTGGTCCGGTTAGCAGACTGCAGCAACGGCCCAGCCATGTACTGTACTTTTGCTTGAAATATAAAAGACCGCCGAGCAGAGCTGCAACGCCAGAAGAGGCAAGCAACGGTATGCGCAGGTAGGATACGAAAGTATCAAATGCCGAGGACATGCTGCTCGGCCGTACTTCAGGATCGGTGGGGCGTCTCGAAGGTGTAATCTCAGGTGCTGACCGGCTCCTTGGGAATACCGGCGGCCTAAGTGAAGATGAAGGCGGGGGCGAAGGAGTAGGTGAAGGTATGGATAAGGGAACCATTCGGATTTCGGCACAAAGTAGAAGCGTAGGTGAGACTCGGATGCGCAACCGCATGGGGGCGTGAGGGTCGCACGCTGCGGCGCATCATTCTGGCCAATCGTGCAGTGCCAAGACCTGGAGCTGCGTAGCTCAGGTTGCCTGCTAACACCACCAGCACCAACGACGGCGACAACAATACACCTTGCTGTCCCTCCCATCTGCTCACTTACGCCATTGCGATTGTGGATCTTGCCGATATCCTCTTCTTCAGTTCCCACCAGCTCAAACCGCAATGATGATGTCTACTGGCATGCTGGGAGAAGGTATGTTTGCCGCTATATGCTCAAAAGTCGGAAGCTCACTCTTGCGCAGATGGCATCCATGTCGATATGAACCACCTCAAGAAGGGCGAGGTCAAGTAGGTCTTGTCTACACCAATGGGGTTTCAGATAACTGACAAGAGAAATAGCCTTGGAACATCCATGTTTGTGTATCACGAATCGGTCCCTCACAGCCTCTGACAAGATATAGCATGGCCATCAACTTCAAAGACGGCGTCATATTAGCTGCCGACAGCAGAACCACGACGGGAGCATACATCGCAAACCGAGTCACGGACAAGCTCACACAAGTGCACGACACCATCTGGTGTTGCAGGTCTGGGTCAGCAGCGGATACACAGGCTGTAGCAGACATTGTCCATTACCACCTGGGCATGTACGGTACCACCAACGATGAGCCCCCGACAACACAGACGGCAGCGGCCATATTCCAAGAGCTCTGCTACTCCAACAAGGACCAGCTCTCGTGAGTGCGACAAGTGCCTTGGAGTGGACATTTACTGACACATGCACAGCGCCGGACTCATCATTGCCGGATGGGACCATCGACACGGCGGCCAGGTATACTCAATCCCACTCGGAGGTTCGCTACACAAGCAGTCGTACGCAATTGGCGGTTCAGGATCAACGTACATCTACGGTTACTGCGACGCAAACTGGAGAGAGGGAATGAGCGAGGAGGAGGGCATCAAATTCGTCAAGGGCGCGCTCTCAGAGGCTATCAAGTGGGACGGCAGCTCGGGCGGTGTGATTCGCATGGTGGTGCTTACAGGCAAGGGCGCGCAGAGGCATCTGTACCTGCCGGACCAGAACTACGAAGGGCCAGGAAAGCAGTAGGGTAGGGTGCAGAAAGGGTGGTAGATAGACACAAGGCCATGGCTGAGATGACATGACATGACCATGATGCCGGAACGAGGTTTACGAGAATAGAAGACTGTAGAGGGGGGGCAGTCAAGCAATGGGCGTGGGAGGGGACTCGTAGTCACGGTCCAATCAACTTTCAGCACGAAGCCATACGTCGCAGCGCTCCCCTTGTGCTCCTCGCAACTCGCAACTGACAAGCCACGTGGGCGGAAGGAATAATCAAACTCTTGTTTGTTTAGTTTCTGAAGTGAATTGAGTGGGAGATGAAAAAAAACCGTAGTGCAAATGGGGTTGGATGTGCAGCGTGCTAACCACGACTCGAGTCGAGCTGCACAGTGTCGTCACATGCATGCTGGACTGTGCAGGTGAAGGACGGCCAGGGTCTCGCTGGGAGCCAGTGGCCGGTCTGTGACGTTCCGTTCGTTCCCCACGCCATTCTCTAACAAGACGCCGTCACTCAACACGCCAGGTCGTTACGGTTGGGCGGAAAGCAGTTTGATCGTGACCAGACGCGTTGCCGTTCAATTTACTTTGGCCACGGCAGACAAGAGCAGGCTCGCATGTGGCTTTGACGCGCCCCTTTTACGCTGCGTCTGACTTTGGGCTCTCCACGATAAGGCTCAACAACAACACGACCGACAGCAGCACCAACACCGACACCGACACCGCCTACCCGCGCCAAACCCTCTCGACCCACGCTCTTTCCCTTCCCCGCCAACTCCCCCCCGACACGTCCGTTGTGTCGCAGCTCTCTCGCACTCACCACCGCTGCCTCTCTAGATTCTTTCGCGCCCTGCTTTTGCGGAATGGGATCGCTTTTGGTGAGCGACTTCGGTGGGAACCACTTTCACACCAACATGTTCGGCGGCGGCAGCACGCATCAGCCGCCACAGGACTCGCCTGCCGTGCATCACACTCCGGTACGGCCATCGTCTACATCGAGCGCCAATGCGCCGCGGGTCGTAGTCCCGCCTGCTGATGTTCCCATGGCCGATTCGGGAGCCCCGCAGTCGAGCTCAACACCAGGCCAGCCGTCGCAGCAACACAGCAGCAGCAGCAGCCCCCACAACACCACCACCGGCACACCCGCTACCCAGCATCCAGTTCCAACCCCTCCCAGCCCTCGCTTCCGCCCGCACTCACAGCCCGACAACTCAACCCCGGCCTCGGCCACGCTCCCAAACTCTCGAACTGTTCCAGCCTCTGTTCCAGCTCCACTCCAGCCCTCACCAGCACAGTCTTTGCGTTCTCCTGCAGCCTCGCCTACTCGCATCAAGGTCAAGAGCCTGTCGCATATCCAGAGCTTCGCAATCGACCATTCCAGTCCATTCTCTCAGACCCGGTCGCTGGCCCGGCGCCAGCGAAGAGACCCGGCAGATGTCGGTCCTCAATACGAGATTAGCGAAATGCCCGTCTCAGACATCATTGAGATGGTAGCTGGCTTGCTGACCAAGATCACAACGACCAACGATCGCCAACACGACCACCTACACCGCCAGATCCCACCACCAGAGGGCACATCAGGTCTGAGCCAGCAGACCACCAGCGTGCTAGCCTTTCATGGCAAGAACGTCCCCAGCATCTCCATTCTCAGCTATCTCAGCAGGATCCACAAGTATTGCCCTACAACGTACGAAGTCTTCCTGAGTCTTCTCGTCTACTTCGACAGAATGACAGAGAGGGTCAATGCCGGTCCAATGTCTGGTCTTCGCAAGGCTAACCAACAGTCTGTCGAACAATCGAAAAGCACAGTGTCAGCAGGTTCGACTTCAGAAGCATCGCGACCAGCATCCACTTCGGCCCAAGCAGCCACACCTCCCCCATCAGGATCCCTGGGCAAGCCCTCCGAAGCACCAGGCCAAGGTCCCCAGCCGCCTTCTCCACCCCAACAGGACCTGGAGACTGATGCGCTAAATCTCTCCCACTTCTTCGTTGTCGATAGCTTCAATATCCACCGTCTCGTCATAGCTGGTGTTACATGTGCCAGCAAATTCTTCTCCGATGTGTTTTACACAAACTCAAGATACGCAAAGGTTCGTGCGATCAAGCATCAAACATGGCCTCGGCTAACATACCACAGGTTGGCGGTTTACCATTGGTGGAACTCAATCATTTGGAATTACAATTTCTGCTGTTAAATGACTTCCGCCTTGCAGTACCCCTAGAAGAGATGGAGGCTTATGGAACCATGCTTGTCGAATTTTACGCACGCGAGGTGGCAGAGCAACACGAACGAGAGAATGCTGGGAAATACTAATCACGTAACCGACTTCAAGCTCGCACTCCACAAAATCAATTAGAATGAAGTCGCAGACACACCAGGAAGGAACAGTCCATGCTGAACCAGTAGGGAGATCTGACGCGCCAAGCCAGACGTGTCAGGCGATACCGATTTTGTGCGACATATACGCAGTTTTCAAACTGCACATGCTACGGCATATTATTCATTACCGAGGACTTTTGCATTCGTGTCTAGGATGGAAAAGGGTGGAAGCGGCACCCCAGGGCTGAGTGTACGACTTTAGTTGACTCGAGTCTTTCTGTGAGCGCACGTATCTCCTTGAGTATGTTTAGACTTGGGGATACCAATTATTTTTTCATCGAAGAGAGAGATTCATGAGATCACGACCTAGCCTCATTTACTTGAGCTTCGTTAGTTTGTATGTTTTTCCTTTTTGATACCTTTTGAATCATTAGGGTGGCGTTTTTAGAGGTGCCAGTGGAAGGAAATGGATATTTAAATATGCGTTTTTGCGAAATGAGTGATGTCGTTGACTTGGGTTGAACTGCCAAAGTGAAGCTGATGAAGCCCAAAAACTAGGATGAGGAGGCTGTGGTGCAAAACTGACAAACCGAACAAACAATACATTGTGTTCCCCTCCCCTAACCCCTCCATTCTAGATCTCTCAACCCTTACCCACTTCCCTTGACATGTGATATAACCAGGGGTTTGTTCCGAACAGTTATGCGCCCGAGAATCCAGCACATGAGCATTGAGCTGCCCAGCAGCACCACCACCACCAATATCCAAACTAAACCCACACTTACAAGCACACTGAAACTACCGTCGTGGATAGAAGATGAGCTACGCTGCGCCGCCTTTGCCGCGGACTTTGTTAGTTGACAGTCTCCACATCTCTTTCCGGCAATAAGCCCAAAAGGTCGCACATTGCATGCGCCATGTACCCTGTGCCATGTGCATAGTACGGTAAACGGTGCGGTTTAGCCCGACGGCCGTCCCGAGCCCGCCGTTTGTTATGTAAGCCAGGGGTAAGTAAGAAAAAAAATTCATCGGTAAAACAGTAACTAATCTCAGCCCAAAAGACGTAGGTGGCGGACGGACCCCAAGACCGCGTACCAAGACGTGCGAGGAAATTAGCAGAGGATATCGCTGGTTGGGGCTGCGGATGCATGGGTCCGGTGTGTGGTGGAAGCTTTTCTGCCTTGTGTATGTGTGTGTTGTGTGTTGTGTGTGGTTTACACCGCTTTTTCAGCTTTTCTACACTGCTACTTACATGTCGTGCATGTACGTATGTACATTTGGGTTATATGTACAGTAGTATTGCCGGTATATAAGTATATGGACATGTACCTAGATAAACGCACAGTGCAGCCCCGCGACCGTGTTTTGGGGCCGGGAGGGCGCCCGCAATCTTGGAAGGGGAGGGCGGCGGTAATCTTGGTTATCCATCGTCATAATATGAGGCGGATGTGACACCGACGGTCCCCTTTTTTTGTCCGGCGTGGGTTGGCGTGGCAGACGGTCTTGGGGGGACCCTTGATTTCTTTCTTGGGGTAGGTCTGACGGGATTCTTGCTCGGTTCTATTGACTTTAAGATGTTTTCGGTCTCTTTCCTTCTTTCCTTTCTTTTGTAGCTGCCGGGGTACTGCTGTTGCCGTGTGGTTTCCAGACACCGTCGATATTCTTTGGTTTCACGTGGGGTTTGTGGTTTGACCTTTTCTTTTTTAGCTTGTGTGTATGTGTTTTTGAGAAGCTTGCATGCATGCTAAGAGTACATCGGTGAACAGCCTAATCAACAAACAGCAATAAACAACGAAGTATAGATCCTACTACGGCCATAATCATTCCCGCAACTGTCGGTTCTATTCCGGTACCACTTATCCTTTTGTCATATCCTTTACATACACGCAATGCATTCCTCCTCGTCGGCCCCTTCTTCAACAGCGCCATCGTCATCCTTATCCAAAATATCAATATCCTCATTATTCCAATATACGGTCCTGGCCGCTCTCGCCTATGTCCTCGCTGGCGCCCCACTATCTTCGCTACTCAGCAGTCCTACCAGCACACCAAATAACAACACAGCAAGAGCAGGCGCGGCGCAAAATAGTCATAATGGTCGGGAACTGGAAAATTTGGTGATTCCGGAGAAAGGACTCGAGTGTGGTGGACATCAGTTCAAGGGTGTTCATTTGATGAGTCGGGAGCCGTTGGTTGTGTATATCGAGGGGTTCTTGGGTGAAGGGGAGGGACATGAGGTTGTAAGCTTGAGGTGAGTTCTTTTGTCGTATCCATCTTTTGGAGGAAGGGAAAGAGGAAAGGGCCTCATTTCCGAAGTCCATTGTGCCGAGCAGTGGGAAACAAAAGGAAAGAATGTGGAAGTTTGTGGCTCCCCAAAAGAGAACGTCCACCAACATCATTATATTTGGAAGCAACTACCACAACGACCAAAAAGAGCTAAGGCTGACATGAGCTTTGTTTTAGTGAACCCCACTTCACCCCCAGCACAGTCTGGACCTCTGGCCGCGAATCCCTCAACCCCTCCATCCGGCAATCGGAAAAAGCGCTCCTCCCACGCTCCCAAACCGTAAAATGCATCGAGGAACGCGCTCGCACCTTCCAAGGCTGGCGCCCTTTCACCTTCATCGAGAAACTCTGGGCCCAGCGCTACAACCAGGGCGGCCACTACACATACCACTACGACTGGAGCACTGCGACCCAATCCAGCGGCCGCGTCAGCAGCTTCATGGTTTATGTTGCGGGCGAGTGCAGAGGTGGAGGCACGCATTTCCCGCGGTTGGAGAAACCTGCGGGGAATGAGTGGTGTAGGTTTATCGAGTGTGACGTTGAGGGTGTGTACGGGAATGGTACTAGTACTGCATCGACAACGAATAGCAGTAATGGTATCGGGAGTGCGGAAGGAGCAGGGGGCAAAGAAGATCTCACAAAGGGCGTCATCTTTAAGCCGATACCAGGGAACGCGGTATATTGGGAGAATATGCGGAATGATGGGTCTGGCTATGCGGAGAGTTGGCATGCGGGGTTGCCAGTGCTGGAGGGAAGTAAAATTGGACTCAATATTTGGAGTTGGTTGGCGGAGGGCTATGTTCCGCCTGTGAAGCAGGAAAGTGTGGGTGAGGATAGTGTGGATGGGAAGTAAGAAGAGGTATTGAAGGAGGATGGTAAAGCATTGTGATGTTGAGCTCTGTTGCCAACATCTAGGAAGGTTATTGAGAACAAGGGAATGTGGTGTATGTTTGGCTGGGAACGTAGAGTAAGGTTACATACTCTTACTCGGAGATGAAACATGAGATATGAGACATGCATGAATTATAGTCAGAGAAAATCAGACAAAACATTGCGCCAGAATGATATCCTGATAAATAGAAATCAACATATGTGCAGATAGGGTTGCTTCTCCGATGATATACGACCTTTTGCAGCTCTGCGTAAACACTTCTTCGCTATCGATAATATATCTATAATAAATCGACGGTAGCACCTTGTTCAACAAGCAAAAACAGACAGAAAGATATAAACTCAATGCACAGTGAAAACACCTTCTTCAAATCAGTCTAAAAACAAGCAACACTAATTATATTACAAGCTTCCCATACTCGAACAAACCTAGCCCAAAACCCTACCTGCCGTAGGAGCAGTGCTCCTATCCTTAGTCTCTACCTTCCTCAACCCCTTTCCAGCAGTAATCTCACCGAGCAATGCTCCTCGGTTGGGCAATCCACCGGGAGCCTTCATACCAAGCATGGGCGGTGGCGGCGGAGCACCACCACCTGGGGGAGGTGGTGGACCAGGTGGTGGTGGAGGGGCAGAGCCTGTTGGCATAGGCGGCGGAGGAGGAATGCCTGCAGGAGGCGATACTACAGCTGGACTTTCAGCACGGGGACTCTTGTTGTCCATTGACGACAAGGGGCGTGGCGGCGCCATGGTTCCAAAGAGCATAGATGCTAGCTGCTTAGCTCCACCTTGAGTAGGCGCTTCGTCATCGTCAGATGAAGAGTCGTCCGAATCAACGACAGACCAGTCATCATCGTCCTGTCTTCCCAACCTGCGTGCCGAGGGACCGGATGGTTCGTTGAACGTGGGGATGGCAGCCTTGTTGGCATTCTCCTGGGTCAGGCGGTGGAATGGGTTCGTAGATACCTCACTGGTATTGCTAGGTGGAGGTGGCGGGGTCGAAACTGTGTTGTTCTCCTGGTTCGACATGGCCATTTTCTTCAAGAACGGATTCTTGGTCTCAGTGTCACCGAGCCCAGGGTGAGGACTAGTCACCGAGGATGCTGGCGGGCTAGCGATGGACGACGGTGGTGTGTTGTGATTTGTTTGAGGCATTGGTGGTGCTGGTGGTGGCGCTGTATCGCGCGGCAACTCTTGACTAGCGGTCGGTGTATTATCTTGAGGCGTAATATTCTGCGGGCCGTCGTCATCGGAAGATTCATCATCGTCGAGCGCCTCAAGCTGCATTTGTAGCTGGCGTTCACGCTCACGAGCGGCCTCAATCTCAGCACGTTGTGCAGCCAATCGAGACTCTTTCTCCTTGGCGTCCTTGGAAGCAGCTTCCCGACGCTTCTTCTCCTCGGCCTTCTTCATCTTGCCCTGCTGAACCTGCTGTTCAAGAGCACGAAGTCTAGCCTGCGCGGCTTCCCTTTCTTGAGCCAGCTCACCTTCTTGTCTACGTTCTTCTTCCCTAATAACCGTTAGTGAACGCTCAGTACTCGAATAGACGTATACATACTCCATGCGCCTCGTCTCTGCTTCTTGGGCCTCTTGTTGCTCACGGAGAGCTCTCTCGGCCATGTCGTTCTCAGCCTTCTTCGATTCTGCTTCTGCTTGATCATTTTTGTTTTTGCGTGAAGCTGGTGGGGGCGGTGCTGGCTTCTTGCCACTGCTTTTGACTGGAACAGGTGGCGCGGGAGACTCGTCTTCAAGGCGTCTTTGGCGCTCCTCCTCGCGACGTGCGTCCTCCTCTTCTGCCTGGCGTAACTTCTCCTCGCGCTCCTTCCTCTCACGATCAGCGCGTTGTTGCGCTGTTTCACCAGCTTTCATTGGAGCCTTGATGCCCAACGCAGCTAGGCGCTCAGCCATGCGCTGTTCAGCCTGCTGCTTGATGAAAGCCGCACGTTCTTCTGGAGTCTTGTATGCAGAGCCGCTGGGAGCGGCACTTGCTGCACGAACAGGAGGCTCCACGCGAGCAGCAGGGCTATCGTACCGGTTTGCTGTTGAAGGCCGATTATCTTCTGAGCGAACAGACGATGACCTATAGTTGTCGCGCGAGTGACTGTTCTATGTTAGCAAGCGTACTGTACAGTGGACACGATACCCTTACTCTTCTTTGCGAATGCGTGATGCTCGGCTGCTGCGCTGAAGGTCGAAGATGAAATCCTTAACTTCATCCTCCACACCAAGAGCCTCCTCCCACCTGCGTCGCTCATGCTCACTTGTGTTATCATGACCCCCTTCTTTAAGACTCGATTCGAGGCCTTTGGTGTACTCATTGACACTATCCTCAACGTCACGGATCATGCGCTCGTTATTCTCTCTCTCAGCTCGGATACGTGAGTTCTCCTTTTCCAGGCGTTCTGTTGCAGCACCAGTATCATCGCTGGCAGGAGCAGGTCTTCCAGTCAATGCGGCAGATCGAGCTTGCATCATGGCCTTAGCACGAGCTTTCAGACGATCTGATTCTGTTACAGCACCGCCAGGACCAGTACCGACAATGGTCGATGCGGATCCAGGATGCGCTTTGGCATCTCTGAGTCTGAAAAGCTCAAGCTGAGCATCTGCGATCTCTCGCTCTGTTCTGCGCACGTTAGAGGCAAGTTCAGGCAAGCGGTCGGTGAGGTTCTGAAGCTGGCGCTTGAGGGCACGACGCTCTGCGTCTGAATCAGAAGACCTCATTGCACCCTTGGGATGAGCGTCAATGTCTTCTTGTATCCTGCGGATGCGGCGGTAGAGATCCTCAGCTTCGCGACGGTCACGGCGGTCGAGTGCATCATCTTCATCTGCGGCGTTCTCATCACGAGAATCCATGGCATCCAAAAGGATCTGCTTCTCCTTTACAGACTTTCGGAGCTGATCGAGAGACATCTCGTCTGATCGCTCTGAAGCAGGAGAGCCAGGCTGTGCTGGTGAAGGCGAGCGACCACCGCCACCAAGTCGGTGTCTTGCACTAGACTTGTACCCTACATTGTCATCATTATTACGGAAAACAGTTGCATCTTTGCGTCCACCAGCTTGCGGACTTGCGGCACGGAAGGAGTGCGACTTTAGGTAGCTGACACCAGTACGTTGTGGTTGAAGGAAAGCACCCGAATTCTTCCTGTCTTCGGCATCTCCGCGAAGGAGGTTCTTCATTGCACCGATAGAGTCATTGATGTTGCGTGTTGAGGGTGGAACCAACTCAGGGGGTAAACGAGCAGGGATGGGGTAGCCATTGAGCTTGCGATAGATCAAATGCATGGCTACCGCAAACTGGTCCAGGTCGAGACGGCCGCGGTCAGCAGAATCGGCAAGAGTCCAAACGCGTTCAAGATCTGGCTTAGGTAGTCCACTTTGGCCGAAGATCTCAAGAGCTTGCGCACCGCTAATGTACCCTTTTCCCATGCCGTCCCAAGCCCTAAACGTATCATCATACAATTTCTTTTCGCCCTTTGTGATAGCCCAGGGGATAGTTGCATTACCCGTCAACCCGGCAGTGGTGTGGATGCCACCTTCACGACCAGTTTGAGGCATCATTCTTTGCGCCAGAGCTTCGATGTTTGGCAGTCCAGTGGCTGGAGTGTTTGCAAGACCCCATTGGCCAGGCATACCTGTAGGCTGCGCATTCAACGGAGCCATACCAGTCTGATTGGGGGCCAGATTTGAGCCGAACCCAGTGGGCATTGGAGGCATCGGTGGACGTGGTCCATTGTAGCCGCCTGGAGACTGACCGAAGCCAGTAGGTTGGGGCTGGATCCCTGTCGGTTGTTGCCCAAAGCCAGTAGGCTGCGGCTGCATGCCCATTGGTTGTTGCCCGAATCCAGTTGGTTGTGAGACCAAAGTGGTCAGTAGCTGGCTGTTCGTAGCCTGTGGCTGCGGCTGCTGAATCGTGGGGACCTCGTTGAATTTGGGCGCATTGCTAGACGGCGTGGGGCGGTTCGAGGACTCTTCGCTGATGCCGAACGAGATGATGTCGACCATGCTGGAAACTTCATTCTTGACTCTTTCGGGCAAGGAGTTGGGTAGATCCTTTCCGGTCAACTTGAGGTTGCACAGATACATGGCGAGCGCGAATTCGGGGAAGAGAAGCTGGCCGGACTTGGTCGTGTCTGAAAGCGTCCTAGACGTGTTAGACATGGGTTGGTCGTACTGTACATTATACCTACCAGATGTGAGACAGATCGTCCCCAGACAACTTGGATCGCATCAACAGATCTCGCGCTTGGTCTCCCGATAGAGCGTGTGAGGTTCCCACGGCTGTCTTGAACAGCTGCTCAAACTTGGCCTGGTCTTGCGCCGTGATGAACGATAGTCTAATGTTCGGGATCTTGGTCGTCTTCGCGGGAACAGGTGGTGGGACCGATGAAGCAGAGTTGCCGCGAAACGAATCAGCCATCTGCGCCGATGTCATGCCCGTGGGCTGCGGCCGTTGAGGTTGAGCTGGAGCCTGTTGCTGTTGCTGCTGTTGCGGCGGCGGCGCACCCGTCTGAAAGGGCATCTGCTGCGGAGCCTGTTGCTGTTGAAATTGCTGGCCCTGTTGCCCTGGATAGCCCGTGAACTGCGGCTGCTGAGGTTGCGGCTGCTGTCCAAAGCCCTGCGGCTGGCCCGGGAAGCCAGTGAACTGTTGCTGCATTGGCTGCATTGGACCTCCTCCGAAACCAGTCGGTTGAGGGGCCAATCCACCCTGGAAGCCTCCAGGCTGCTGGAACTGCTGCTGTTGCTGTTGCTGTCCATACTGGGGCTGCCCAGGTCGGGCACTATTGCCGCCCCCTAAGTACGAGTTGGACCCAGAGAACATGGCGGGCGGGTTGTCGCGGGTCGGCTAGAGGTTTGGAGATGTGCGCATGCGGACAAGAAATTAGAGCTATATACGAAGCGCGCACGAGTGGTAATGGGAGGAGGGATGGCGAGGTCGGCAGCGAGCTTGTGGCTGTTACAGGTCCCGAAGGCCGGGGTGAGAGTTCGCGCTAGTGAGAGGTTCAGTCGTCATCTTCGAGATGATCGCGCTCGTCCCCCTAGCCACCAACCACGACTCCTCGTCACACCATTACACAATGTCCAACGAGCAAAACGGAACAAGCGCTGCGTCGCCTTCGGGAAACGACCTCGCCCAAGTAGGTTTCGCAGCGGGCCATGTCCTGCCTAGACTGACAGTTGCGAAAGGCGTTCCAGGAACTGCAGCGAGGTGAACAGACGGCAGCTGCCCTGGAGAACCACCTGGACTCGATTGAAAAGAAGATTGAAGCCCTTCTTGCCCAGGCGCAGAAAGCCGAAGAGGAGCTGCAGAAGATGCCGGCGGAGACGGACAAGTCTTCAGGAAGCGACGCGAAGGACTCGTCATGAGGCCTATTCAGCCATACAATGAACATTACTCTTTTAAATGAATCGATCATGCTGGACGAGCTACATACAGGCTCCACATAATTTTACGAATCACGACTCGGATAGCAGTAAATCGACGGGTGGATAACGCAGGACATGAGCATGTTACGTGTCTGTTTCCCATGGGCTGCGCCTCACAAAAACTATTGATTATGGGTGGCATATCCGACATGTACCGGTGACTCGGAGTACATGGATAAGGCATTCTTCTCTCATAGACCACCAATGGTAGATGGCTTCACTTCGGAACTTTCCGCCTCGAAGACCGTATCCAAATGGAACACTCCATCGCTGTCCTTTTCAACTACACCCACCTCAGTGATGATGCCATCAATGAGTTCCGCAGGCGTGACGTCAAAAGCAGGGTTCCAGACTCCGATACCGTTCGCCGCAATACTGATCGTCTCTACGACGCCCAGGTCGAGCGTGATGCCGTCATGCCTGGGTCCTTTTACGAGTGTTACCTCCTTTCCAGGTCGCTCTTCGATGACGATATCTGCACCTGACTTGGTCTTCAAATCAATCGTCGTCCTGGGTGCTGCTACAAGGAACTTGACGCCATGATGCTTAGCAAGAATAGCCAAGGAGTAGGTTCCAATCTTGTTTGCTGTGTCACCATTCGCTGCTACGCGGTCGGCACCGACGACAATACCAGCAATGTTCTCGCTCTCGCCCCGTAGTCGAAGCAGCGCTGCAGCCATGGAATCGGTTATGAGAGTTGCTGGTATCTTGTCATGAACCAATTCGAATGCTGTTAGTCGGGAGCCTTGGTTGTATGGACGAGTTTCAGAGCAAAAGGCATGCTTCAGCGAAGCGCTGGAGTGCAGTGACCGTATGACACCAAGCGCTGTGCCGTATCCCGCAGTCGCCAGAGACCTGAGGGATTAGCAATCCGACTTGTTGAATCACGGCTGTACATACCCAGTGTTGCAATGTGTCATCATACTCACAGGCCCTTTCTTTCCTGCCTCTGTGTTCTTCATGATCCACTCGGCGCCGTGCTTTCCGATGCTCTCGTTGTCGCTCACATCGTCGACTAGCATCTTCTCTGCAGCGGCCACATATGCCTCTCGCACACTGTCGCCATTGGCGCCTTCTAAAGCGGCGGCACTTTCTGTGATTCTGCGAAGTTTGCCTGCTGCATCTGCAAGGTTGACGGCAGTCGGCCGGCTGGTCACTAGGTAGTCTAGCTTTTCTGCAATGAAGACGTTGACTTCTTCCGCTACCGAGGGGAGCTTCATGTTACTCAACTCGACTGCTAAAGCGAGAGCAGCAACAATGGCGATGGCGGGTGCTCCTCGCGTCCGCATTTCCTTGATTGCATGCCATGCGTCAGTGCTGGAGTAGATGTGATCATATTCTTCAGCGTGCGGCAACTTTAGTTGGTCGAGGATTTCGAGTTGGCCTCGCGAGTACTTGATGGCCTGGAGCACCATGTTGAAAGAGTGGTTGTCGTGTGTGTCACGGTTTTCACAGGTTCACGGGTCGCAAGAAGTTTCAAGACGGCGAGGGTTGGGTTGCAATGGCCGCAAGGCGGGAGCGGGACCCTGCCACCAACACGTGCAAACCAGACTCTTGCACAAATGAATCGGGTGAACGTAAATTTCAAAATGAATCAAATAAAAGGCATACAGTCAGCGCTTGACACTCGAGATTCGACTCGAATTTGGAGATTCCGGAAATTGCGGCATATGGCGTCACAAGACTAGCTACGTGTGGCTGCATACCGAGGATGGCCCACATGCAGTTTCTTCAGCCACAAATCAACGCACCTGCTCGAACCGGCGACGGGAGAAGACGGCACGACCGCTCTAGCCGGACAGACGGACAGACGGACAGACGGACATGGACGGGTTTTCGCATCTGGAACATGTCCACGTACCGGCAGGTATTGATTGCGACAAAGACGGGGCAGTGTGTTTGTGGCGCAAGGAATGGCCAGGTACTTAAAGTCGCAGCCCTACCGTACAGCAGCTACAAAGAGCCGCAAAAATAAAGGGTCCTACTTACACCTGCAAGGAACCGGAGCCGTGAATTCGCCGCGGCAGCCCCATGACGGCGCCAACAATCATTGTGCAGACTTCACGCCCAAGTCACGCCCACGCCCACGCCCATGCCCTACCGCCCCTAACCCCGTGATTACCTCTATCGCTCCGTCTTCGCTCCCGCAATACTAACCTCCCTACCCTCCACGGTGCCAGCAGATATCTGCCGCATCAGTACCGCACTGTCCAATCCACGACGTTTTCGGAAACCACGCCTGTGTTTGGTTTGCCCCGATAGGCGGAGCAAAAGACCCACATTCTCACAAATCAACTTCCCCAACACGCCTCAAGAGGAGAGGTCATCCAGCCAGACACACTCACTGTGCACATGCACACACCTGCCAATCGCCTGACACCTTCGCGCGTTACAACCCCCTCGTAGTTTGCGTCCGTTGTCGACTAGTCCTGACCAGAAAGATCGCCACGCCTCGAACAGCCCCGCGCAGCCCTGCGCCAAACATATATACCGATGCCCCTCATGCCGCGTTCCAAGTCGAGCGTTGCCGTCAGTACTGCAGTCATGGCTTCTCAGGAAGAACCCATTCAGCCCACGTACCGCGGCTACGGCACTTTCGCCTCGCAACATGCTGCACAACGTCAGCGACGTCACTCATGGCACACACGCCCCTGCATGCACGAGGCCGAAAACTTTCAAGTCCTGGTATGCAACAGCGCGTACATGTGCATGGAAAAAGCCACTAACCATGAATTACAGCTCCGGAACTTCTTGGCCGAACTCAATTGCCGACTTGATCTACTCGAAGACTACGGTCACGTCAAATACGACGCTGGCGTCGAATACGCATACAACACGCTCCTTGCTGTCCGTGAATCATGCTCCAAGATATCCGATGGCGCAATCGAAGCTGGGCGGCGGCAAGCATCTGTTTTCGTCGAGACTTTGGAGGGACGATACACAGACGCCATGGAGAAGAAAGAGACCCTGGGAGAGAAGGTCCTTGAAGGAATAGTGCTCATGGACTCCTATCTGACCGAGTTTGAGGCTCGCGCATTTGCTTTAAGAGATGGTTCAATTGGCTCTTATGCGCAAGAAGTTTATGAGGGAGGGTTGAGGAAGATGGACGAGGGCATAGAAATTGCAAAGGGTGTAGTAGACGGCGGTCTAGACAAGGCCCGACGCGCGCGAGAGACCATCGAGATTAGAGTCGAGCATGCTGTACAGCGAGCACTGGCACGAGCCAAGGCGCATGGCTTGATTCACTACGAAGACCTACCGGAGCCATGGCGAGTCAACCCACATATCCTCAAAGGCTACCGTTTCAAAGAAGGAAAGTGGGCGTGTGTTCGCTCCATCTTCGGTCTACACAACGAGCTCATCAACATCTGGACGCACCTCCTGGGTTTCATCATGGTCCTCGCTATCGCATTTTACTTCTACCCGTCCAGCACAAACTTCAGCATGTCGACAAAGGCCGACATATTCATAGCCGCCGTCTTCTTCTTCGCCGCATGCAAGTGCCTGGCTTGCTCAACCATCTGGCACACGATGAACAGCATCTCACATCAAACGCTTCTCGAACGCTTTGCTTGTGTAGACTACACTGGCATCTCCCTCCTCGTTGCCGCCTCCATCATGACTACGGAATATGCTGCTTTCTACTGCGAACCCGTTTCCCGCTGGTCATACATGTGCATAACAGCACTGCTCGGCATCGGCGGCGTCATTCTCCCCTGGCATCCTACCTTCAACCGTGCCGACATGGCCTGGCTCCGTGTTGTCTTTTATTGCTCTCTTGCCCTAACCGGCTTCCTTCCCTTTGGCCAGCTCGCATACACGCGCGGCGTTGAGTGGGCTCAGTACTTCTACGCACCTGTTACCAAGAGCCTTCTCGTCTACATCACAGGCGCGTGTCTGTATGCAAGTAAGACGCCTGAGCGCTTCTTCCCGGGCTTCTTCGACTATGTCGGCTGCTCGCACAACATTTGGCATGTGGCTGTGCTGGGGGGTATCATCTTCCATTACATGGCTATGCAGACCATGTTCACACAGGCGCTCACTAGGGCCCAGACAAGCTGCTCAGTGTACTAGGCGTTTCCCTTGCCTATTTTTCCACATTTTTTTTGGTTTCTTTTGTTTGGAGCGTTGCAGCGTGTTTGGCATTGAGGTGCGTGGTAGTGTTGCATTTGCATAAGAAAGCGTCTTCGCCCTCTTCCATAGACCTTTCTTCTCCTTTCTTTCATCCTAGTTGGATAGACTATCTGGGTGTGGGGGGGAATATAGGCCTGCTTTCTCCAAAATGAAGAATTTGTAGCAGAGAGCCTAGAGTACATTATATCTAACGAATTGGATATTCACATCAACTCATTTTGTTTCACTGTGATCATGTGGAGAGTAAGAACGAGTATTTCAAGACCAGAAGAGAATTGGTAGATGTAGTGCTAAAACACAAACTCCTATGCTTCACCCCTGCGTTTCCCCATCTATGTTGTAATCGTACATGCATATGCAATAGCCCCAATCGCTTTTTATCTACCTTTCCGCGCAAAGTGGCCAACCTGCCTGCTCAGAGACGAAAAGTCATGGTTTCATCACCTTCCCTTGCGGGCAATGGCTCTGCGTTTCCTGGCTTCGCCGTTGAGGTTGGCGGCAGTTGCATTCTGGATGGCAGCCTCCCCTTCAGGAAGGTTGGAAGAATCCAGGAGTGGCTCATCGAGCAGCTCCTTCTTGCCGAGGACGCGTCCGACCGACTGGTTGTAGGCAAACTTGGGCAGCTTGAACAGAAGAGTGTCGAAGATGGTGGGCTTGGCTTCTTCATCGGGCTATTGCTGTTAGCTGCTTTCATTTACAAGAGGATGCAAATCTTACGTCGATTAGGTACTCGCCCTTCTGCCCGTCCTCGTTCTCGTGTTCTAAAAAGACATTGCCAACAGAGTCGACAACCAGGACTTTGCCGTTCTCAGCGACGATGCGCCTCTTGGCTCCTTGGGGACCGGAAACGACCTCTGGCTCGACAGGAGCGCTGATACCATCGGTACGTGCCTTCTTCACAGCCTGTACCTTCTTGGGCTTGCGAGCATCCTTCTCCATGGCGCGCCTTTCGCGACGATTCCTGGGGATTGCCTCATCGGGAGTATCTTCGGGAGAGTCTTCGACCTGTTCGACATTGGGAGGGACAGGGGCAGCATCTACACCTGGGATCCCCTGTAGACCGCTCTCGTCACCCCAAGCAGTTTTGCGGGCCTGGCGAATGTATCTCTCAGCAAACTCCCTCCTACGCTTCCATCCCATTAGTAGGGCAAAGTAGTGGAAGCCTCCACCCAAGACGACAAGTAGGCCGAAGATGACGGAACCGAGACCAGGGCGGAAACGCTCATAGTAGTAACCAGAGCCCCTCCATGCGGGGAAGCCATTCCTCAGGAAGTGGTCGTAACGCTCGCGTTCGGCGCCCTTGAGCATGGTGGCTACGACGGAGAGTCGCTGGTAGGCGGCCGTGACCTTCTTGACGTGCGCTTCAATCTCCCTGTTGGATGGCTGCTTCTTGCCTCCCGCCATCTTCTGGTTCTTCGCATAGTTGTTGATGTAGGCCTGGCGGGCCTTGTCAGGGTGAAGCTCGCGCGACTTCTTGCGGTAGGCCTTTGTCAATTGGTCTTGCGACGCGCCGGGCTTGACGCCGAGGAGGTCATAGAAGGTGACATTCTTGCCCTCCGCTTTGGCGACTTCGTCACGTATACGGAAGATTTCGTGGTCTGGAGTAAGCGGTCAGAAGAGAGTTGAGCTGCGTGCGAGCGTATAATAGGGGGGGCATATGTGGCCTCATATGGGGATTGGAGATGGACGTAAGATGCAATTGATTGGAAAGTTACCCACCCTCTTTTGTCCAGGCGGCAGCAAATGTCACAAAGAGGCACACGACCAGTGCGAGCAGCGTGTGAGATCTCATGGCGGGCGTGTTGCGGGAAGAACAGCTGGCGCGTCTGCGAGCGAGTAATTAGGGAAGCTGCAGGCTTGTGCAGCCAGATGTCCAGTAGTCTAAACTGAACGTGGCCCAATTAGTCTGAGCGGTATAGACGAGACACGAGTGTAGCAGACTTGAGATATTGGGGATCAAGGAGCGTCCCGGTGTTTGGGCATGCCCTACTTTCACTTTCACTGTTCTTCATGCATGCAACAAAAAATGTGGCCTTTTGGTCCTGAGCATGTGAGGCTCGGCTAAGGGGCTGGCGGAACCCTCTGTGGCTTGTCTGTGAGGAAGGCGCGACCCTGAACCACGGGATTCGCGGCAGGGGCCACCAAAAGTTACGATTACGATACGAGCAACCACAGGCAACCATCTCTCCTCAACCACTTGCTTCTCATTCACTCGACCCTCATTTTGGCCGCACCAGCCTCGCCACTTTCATCAGACCCTTCTCCTTCACTCTCTCGCCACTTTTCAGACGACGTAAGGCAGCCATCCCTATATATATTCTTGAGGACACATCTCAGCCTGTCGCTCCATCTCTCACCACCACGGGCAGCAGCAACTAACGTTGACTTATGCGCAGTTCTTGAATCCACCAGTAGACGCTTGTTCGGTCATTCGCAAATCCTCAACTATCCAGACTTGTAATTCAAACATCGCCCGTCATGTCACGCTTCAGCATCCCTATCGACGCCCTGACGTCCAGGATGAATTTTGGTGGACGCTTCGACAGCCTGCGCTCGACCTCCGTCTCGTCTCGATTCGCCAACCTGCGACCCATCTCCGAGTTCTTCGACGTCAAGCGCATCTCCAAGCCCGCAAACTTCGGCGAGGTCCAGAGCAGGGTCAACTACAACTTGGGCTACTTCTCTAGTAACTATGCTGCTGTCTTCGTCATGCTCAGCATCTACAGCTTACTCACCAACTTGATGCTTCTCTTCGTCATCTGCCTTGTAGTCGGTGGAATGTTTGGTATCGGCAAGCTAGAAGGCAACGATCTGCAGCTCGGCAGCTGGCGCGCAACCACCTCGCAGCTTTACACTGCGCTCTTCGTCATTGCCATTCCTCTCGGTCTCTGGGCATCGCCCTTCACCACGGTACTCTGGCTCATCGGAGCGACGGGCGTGACTGTTGTCGGCCACGCTGCATTCATGGATAAGCCAATTGAGTCAGCTTTTTCCGAGGAGGCGGTCTAGGTGGTCGGCCGCGAACTCCTTACATTATGCCCCACTGGGGAAGACCACCAGGGGGCTCGTCGGGTGTGGGGAGATACTATGTGGGGGGTGGGGACGACGTACATAGGTTTCAAGATTTGGGGAGCGACGACGAAAAGCGTGGTGTTGTATTAGATTCGGCCTTTCAACCAGCCTTGAACGGCAAGCACATCAATCCAGATGAATTATACTTTAATGATATGGATATTAGAGCGTGGGAGGGTAGAGCATCGGCTTTGGCGGAAGCAACTTATGGCCAGGAAAGTGGTTACCAAGAAGACAGTGAAGGGCGCTTTGATTCGGCCGAACATGAAGAGATGCTCTTTCGGTGTGTACTCGACAAGATCCGGATAGCAAGAGCAGCAGGAAATCCAGACGTCTCACTCAGTCCTGAAGAGCTTCATGCGTATCAGTCACGACTCTACGGCCTACGAGTGCCTGCAGCGCGTCCCCAAGCACAGTCCCGGCACGGCAGCGCTTCAACAACACCCACTGATGGCGCTAGCGTTGTGAGTGTCCCTGGGGACGGCAGACATGGTACCTCTTCGTCATGGTCAAAGAATAGTGAGAAGCGCAGTTCCATCTTCAGCTCAAAGTCAAAGAAAGACAAACAGTCCAGCAGTCGTACTCGTACATCGACCGTGTCCGCCGTAGACAGTTACGCGCCGCCACCAGGATTTATTGTCCCAGGCCCGAGTGGAGAGCCCATGTATACACCTATCAGTGCTCATCCGGCCAGTCTAGCTCGTGAGCACGAGTCTCTGGGCCGGGCGTCCCGCTCGGCGTCTGATGTCAGCCACCATGTTCCCACGTCTTCAGTCATTACGACGAGAGATATGCTCGGTGCATACCCGCAATCTGTGCACGAGTATCGGCCTGCAACTCCTCGACGTCAAGATCGGACCATCTCTCCGCGACAAGCTGCTTTTGAAGCTGATACTCTGCCCGTCTCCCGCACAAGATCACCTTCGATACAATCATCTCGGCTTGTGCCATTTCCAGTCGAGCCATATCAATACCACTCCTTCAGTCCAGCTTCTTCTTCGTCGTCGCCCACTTCGCCTCAACCACAATACTCTCGAAGAGTAAGCTCCGGTGTATCCGAAGCTAGCTACGCGTCGATACCAAGGCGTGTGCCAGTGCCTGTGCAGGCTTCAGCATCAACACCACTCCAGCGAGCTGTAGCTGTTGGAAGTGGCCAGAGCAGTCAGTCGGACCCGGCCCTGGTAACGCAGGTATCTGGCTCGGCGACTCCGGTACAAGGTCAGGAAAGTGGTAGAGGTGTTAGAAGTGGCCATGGAGCTGAGAAGCGGCGAAGGAGTGGTAAAAGTAAACAGAAGGGATGAAGCCGCCTCGATCCGATGCCACCGGTTATGTCGTGTTGGGTTTTGATTCTGGCATGTCTGGTCCAATTGATTAATGCTATCTGAGTCTTGCATACGATACACTGGCGTAAATGGCGGCCACGTATGTCAGTGGGCCCTTTGATACCTTTGTTGTCTTGATTATATGTACCGACTCTATCGATTACTTCTCCACTACCTGTGTGTTGTTCGACACAGTCATTCGATAAGAGACTGAAATAGTCAGACACGGCTCAAGAGGGCAAAGTTTGTATGCATGGACGCGTCTGTAGGCTCGATCCAGACCAATCCAGGTTTGTTGAATGGCATCTTGCGTGTGCTGCGTCTGCACTGCATCTGCAGCATTTTGGTCTCGAACAAATGGACCGCTTTTGGAGACTGAGATCACAGGGGTGCATGCACAAAGACCGTTGCAATAGGATATGCTTTTTGGTAGCAACGCCCGGATTTTTCTTGCGTTAGTCTTTTGAATGTGTCTGAGTAGTGGTTCACAGGGTCAATATTACAATGGTGGCCTTTGAAAGTGTGCGGACCTGTTCTGGTCAGGCCAATGTCATGACTCTGTGCCATGGTTCACGCACAACACGGCGATGTGCATGTGCACAAGTAGCTCAATCTCGGCACAAAAGGAAGACGGGGCGGTAGACGCTGTACCTGCAGGGATGACAGCCAAGCACCGAAAAAGCGGTCTGGTAGCGCGGTCAAAGTGCGTCAAACGTGCAGCAAAGCCGATCCATCCTACCAGCAGCTCCACAAGTTCGCGCACATGTTTAAGCTGGCCAGAGTTCCGCCCATGGCACGATAATTCCATTCCCCCAACCGTGCGAAGTACCAATTTTCCTTTTAGCACTGAAACAATCGTTCGTCGTCATCCCGCGCTGCCGCTCCCGCTGTTTCCAGGTCACTTGCTCTACGCACGGTCCCGTGTGGTTTGGGAGAAAAGAAGTGGACTGGGGTCACCGTTGTCCTGAGCGTTGTGAGTGAGGCGAATACAAGATTTCAGGCCGCAGGGGAAGATTTTGGGAGCCAGACCCAAGGCAAAAATTACCCAAAGAATCGTGGATTGAGGCCCAAAAGACCCACATCCGCATAACCACATAATACAGCCTTCACCGGTCGGCTACTTGGTACGACGAGAGCGCTCCATTCTACACCCCTAGTTTGTGTTTTTGCCTTGCTGCTGTCGTCTTGTCACTGTGTTGCTGGCAAAGACTCACATATCAAACAGTCATACAGTCACAGTTTCAAGTCACCAGATTCGATTTAATCACACACAAACACACATCATACACACATACCTACATCAGATACCTATTACATCTACGCTTACATGCGCTACGCTACAAAATACAACTCGCACCACCGCATCCCAGCCTCGGTCGTCCGCGCCCATACATCGCGCCCACGCTCCGCCTCCACAAGCGCACCACCGCTAACGCGCTCGCTCGCCCCTAAACCAACGTTACTCCTCACCTCGTCATCGCATTCGCACGCACACAACACCGCAACTATGGGCAGCAGTAACTGGAATCCCTTTTCCACCGGCTCGCCCGGCCGCCGCTCCACGTCCTCGTACCGTCCCGGCTACGCATCCTCGTCGTACTCCTCGTCGTCGCGCCACCACAGCTCCACATCGCGGTATAAGCGGTCGCCACGCGACTCGTACATGCAACACCTGTATAAGAAGCTGCAGCATTTCCTGCGCGAGATCTGGCGCTATGCCCAAAGACACCCGTACAAGGTCTTCTTCATGGTCATTATGCCCCTGGTCTCGGGCGGTGTCTTGCACAAGCTCGCCAAGCAGTTTGGCGTCAATCTACCCCAGACGGGTGGTGGTGGTGGCCACCAGACTGCGAGAGGCGGGTACTCTGGCTCCTCGCATAATAATGGCGGGGGCTACTATGGGAGCCAGGGCTATGGCAGGGAGGCAACCACAACCAGGACGTCTGCTACTACAAATGGAGGAGGTGGTGGCGGTATGATGGGTAGTCTGGCGAATATCGACATGCAGAGCGTCGCGGGCGGCATTGGCGGACTGGCTAGTTTGGCGAGTATGGCGTCGAAATTCATGTGAAGAAGAAGAATCGATGGGGTTGACGAGTGTCCCTAGGAACGGCTGAACATGTCTTTACCATCTGGCGCGTGGTGAACAGGTTTACAGGAAAAGATGACGATGGGTTTTGACAGGGAAGAGAAGGGGCTTTTTCCTTTTTGCGCTTCAAAAGACATCTTTACCACGCATGAACTCAAAAGGTGGCACGCGTCTACGAGTTTTACGACGTGAACGATGGGTTTGTGCTGGACTATGTTGTAATTCCTTTTCCTTTTTTTGCTTGCTAGGCTTCAGAGATATCCCTCCCTTCGTACGAACGGAAAACAAAATTTAGTTGTCGTTTTAAAATATATATCGTGCTACTGTTCAAAAGCCATGGACTCGTCAAGTTATTGTGCACTATTATAGACAAAGTTTTCAATCTAAAGCCAATATGAACGGGTTACAATCAACGCAAAGGATATCGTCAGTCATACAACTAATCAAGGGCTTCCATCTCAACTCTAATAGGCGTGTCTGGCGCCTACAATAGCCTCTGTAACACCCAGTTGCAACCTCATGCAGACACAACATTGGCAAACACCTTTGCCGCCAGCCCACTCAACAAGCGCGCCTTGTCCGCCTGCGGCATCTCCTGGAACACCGCATAGACGCTCTTTCCCTTCGTATCCCTGACCGCACCGAGTCTATTCCCCGCCACAGCCCCCGCAACCATACCGGGGAAGTTGGCAACAATGAAGCCCATAGCCCCGCCACTAAGCCCACCAACAATACTCCAAAACTTGCCTGTAGGATGCGCCTCTTCGTCCGCCATACCTTCTTCCCTCAACATTTCTTCAAAGATGCCACCAAACTGCTCCTCGCTAAAGCGATTGTGGCTCTCTTCCGTGTTACCTGCGGGTGCACTGCCGAACCCAAACGCAGACCATGGGAAACCTTGGGCGAATCCTCCTGCGCCACCTGAAGCTCCAGCATTGGGTATCTCTTCACCAGGGTCTGAGTCGGGTGTGGCGGTGCTGCCTGTGAAGCTATTGTAGATGCGTGCGGCATCGTAATCGCGACGGCGTGTGGTATCTGAGAGGGTATAGTAGGCATCGTTAATTTGTTGGAACTTCTTGGTGCGACTGGCGCGTTCCGGAGAATCTGAGGGAACGCGATCGGGGTGGTGTTTTAGCGCTGCTCTGGGTATCACATTAGAGAGGCATCGGAGTTTGTGAAGAGGGGTGTGCGTACTTTTTATAGGCATCGCGAATCTGCTGTTGGGAGGCCTTGGGGTCGACTTCGAGGACCTTGTCTACGGTCCAAGATCAGCTTGGGGCATCTTATCGCGAAGTTGTGCATATCTACAGTAGTCTGCTGGAGAAGCTGCGTCGGATTTAGCTAAAGTTTGACGGCCAGGTTGTTGTACATCTCACCCATGCTGCTGGCTAATTCGCTAGGTCTTGCACTTGGTATAGAAGAAGACAGTAAGACTAGCTAGAGATTGAAAGCGATCAAGGCTTCCGGTCGATTTCTAGGTAAGGGAAGTAGATGATAAGCTGCGGCGCATAGGGAGAAGTACAGGTACACGGCTCGTAGAGCAATGACGTAGACGCGCGCTTTAGCTACTGTGGCTTCACGTTTGCACGTGAAAACAATACATTTGGCAAACTCACTAAAAGTTACAAGATTTTTCGTGTCGATCTACTATCGCTACGTGGGCTGCTTTACCAGAAGGGCTTGGTCAAAGACTGAAAATTCAATGGAGAAACTTTACCGCTCTGTGTTTGGTGACAGAGTTCGGTTTAATGAACCAGGTACCTTCGAATATGACTCTTCGTGACTCCCTCATCTTGGCTTATGATCAGTGTGAACTCCGCTCAGCCAGTCTACTAGAGCTCGTTATGGAGTTGGGAATCACCTGAGACTTAGTCTGTAGCTTCCGCAGGTAGAGAGCGGGGTGGGATGCGGCTCAAGTCACGTGTCGAGCGTAAACAGGCTGTCAAGTTGTATCTAGGTACCCGGTGGTTTTGAATGAAAATTACTACCAATCCATAGATATGGTACAACGATACACTGTATGCGCTAGAAGCGAGGTGGTCGTAACAGAATGCATAGCCTCTTCTCCTAGGGGCCGGAGGACGGGGAGCAAGGCTTGCGACACATACTAACTGTTGCATCAGCACGCCCTGATGTTGGCTTAAAGTTATTTTACGGTTGGGGAATCAAGATATAATTCATTTGATCTCGCCAAGGTAGCACATACAAAATAAGATGTTGGATCCTACCAACGAGGTCTGCGCGACCCCCAACGGTAATTTCGGCACAAGGTTCATTCACAGATTGGAAGCGGGATGGTGGCGGTTTTTGGGAGTAAAAGCACATCACAGTGAATATGCTATTGCCGCCTGATTATCGCACTATGCACTAGAAGTGACTTCCGACCTTGCTGTGACTTTTGCTCGTCTCTGTGTATACACTTTCATCCTTTGCCATATTTGGTCGAAAGGACCACAACTGGACTGGTTACGCATTTTCCGCGCCACGCATCGACATTGAGAGTAAAACTGATAAAGACGATGACAATGACAGGGACGAAGACATGCCGGACGCAAACTTGTTTGCTCCAGGTAAGTTAAATCCAATGAGGTTGTAGATCCCGGTCTTACAATATATGATCTGCGAACATATTTTCAGCGCATATTTGAAATCCGGGTTAATGACACCCAGAAAGAGTATGGTTGGCTTATTTAAGAGCTCCAGAATTTGACCATGGGCTGGGTAAGTACTCGACACGTACCGTTGTTCCAGGATCTAACAGCCAGAGTAGATAAAAAATGAAATGTATGCATCTACTGTATCTACTCGGCTACATGACCAAAACTAGCGTAAGAGTCTGAAATAGGCTCTAGAGGATTTGGTAAACCCGAAAGAAGTTCTTCAAGACGTCCGTTTGCACTTATCCGACACGTTACTAGCGTGTAAAGATTTCAGTAGGCTCCATGGACATATATCAGTTTTTTCGGACACAACTGCTGAAGATGCGAACATGGTACTAGAAGGAATCAAGCACTCGTTTGCACAGTGGGGGTTATTGTAACAGGAGCCGGTTTATATCTACAGGAAATATATAGACTCAGCGGATGTCATATGCCAGCCCATAAGCACACGTTTCTGTGGATATGGCTATCTCTGACAGTACCAATAGCTCATGCTACGTATGAAACTCGAGAACTACCTACCTGGTCGTCATATGCACGAACTGAACTTCAGAACATCCGAACTCGCCCGTGAGACGACGCAAATAGCTTTTGTGATATGTCTCCTAGTGTTTTCCTCGCTCTTCTAATTGTGAATATCTCTATTGACGCTCTTCATCAGGGTAGAAAGGCTTTACTACAGCGGGTGGCCAAGAAACTCGGGAGAAAGGGTGGACCAGCAAGTGATGAACAGCTTGATGAGGAAGCTCTCGATACGGATTTTACTTAAATCGTATAACATTGAATTTATTTTGGACACCTTTCTTGGTTCAGTCTGCTTGAAGACCCAAATCTTGCTGAGGCTGTAGATGGTTTCTCTATGGACAATGTAGTTTGCAGCTTTTTCTATTCAGCATCAGCAAGTGCATAGTCTACCATTTAGAAATACACTAGTTTCGTTTAAGAGCCGTTGCATGTTTTGTCCGGCAATCTCGAGAAGAAGCTCGACTGGCAAGGCTTTTGGAATGGGCTCTCGTGGATGACTAAGAGATCGAGATCTGTACACAGTTGCTTTATTTAGAACATGAAGATGAGCTGAGTGTAATACGACGGATAAACACCCTTATCGGTCAGATTGTTGGGTACCCAGGAGTAAGATGAAGTAGAAGGGTGACGACGACCGATAGCCTTATGTAAAGATCAGATAATAGCATGACTTGATCAGAATGAAATATGGATACTCTGTTGGGGCTTACTAAACGCATATCTCATCACGCAATCCCAGGTAAGCAGTCCGTCCGCCCGCGTGCTCGATCAATTGGCCGTCTTCGGCATACTTAGCCTGATGACTCTGCCCTTGCAGGATGCATGAGGCTGTGCACTGACGATCTGCACCCCACTAGTTACCCCCACTAGAGCTACCCCTCCATCTGCCTTGCTTTCTCTCACCCATAATAATCCTCCATCCTCCACCAATCTCCCAGCCCACACATGAGAGGCTTCCTTAACATTATCTCCTACCACCGCGCAACTACTCGAGCCTTTACCACAACCGCACGCGCAATGGGTGTTCAGAAGACGATCCTCCAAGAGGGCAACGGCCCCAGCCCGCAAAAGGGCGACCAAGTCACCATGGAGTACACAGGCTGGCTCAAGACGGCGGACAACGGCAAGGGCAAGCAGTTCGACAGCACAACCGGCCGTGGTCCTTTCAAGACGCCCATCGGTATTGGCCGCGTCATCAAGGGCTGGGATGAGGGCGTTGTGCAGATGAAGCTTGGCGAGAAGGCAAGGCTGGACATCAGCTCCGATTTTGCTTACGGCGACCAGTGAGTTACCTGCATGTGTTAGGGTTGGATTGATGCTAATGGTGCGCTTCAGGGAGTTCCCCGGTCTGATTCCTCCTCACTCTGACCTCATCTTGTAAGTCTTGACGCTGCAACGCCGCATATAACATGTCCGTGCTGACACCATGATAGCGAGGTTGAGCTCAAGAAGATCAACTAGGTGATGATATACCCACGGGCAACTTGGACTACTTCAGTTCGATTGTATGGTAGCAGGGAAACTTGCGCCTCATCTAGCACATAGGAATCATGAATACAGATGACCATTCTAACCAGATGACTGAAGCCGTCCGTCAGCCTCATTTTTATGTGTTGAACCCTAGTAATTTTTATCTTCGAGAGGTAAATTTGTGGCGCATGAGAGCTCTGTAAGGCTGTGGAAGTACCGAATTGCACGATGTATGACATGGGCCGAAATATGGGTTGAGAGTCTCAGCCGCCCATATGATTTTGGAATGAGAACCAAGAGCTTTGTCGTAATCCCTCATGTACCACAAGCTTCCTAGGGAATCTCAATGTTGTTACAATGGCTATAAACCAAAAACCCGCGCCAAACGCCGTACTTATGTGGAGCGGAGATATCGTACACTTTTCGTACCCCCAAACGACTAACTGAACAAGCCCTTGTTCCTCTTTGCTTCTTTCCTTGCAGCTTGCTGTGGGTCCGTTAGCAACTATTCGCACCGTCTGCACTACTCGATATATGAAACCCGTGTTCGCAATGACTATGCGCCTCAGGTCGGGATATAGGCAACGTACCCATTGTTCTTTGCAGTCACGATAAGCCCTATCGAACACCAAGTTAGCTTACTGTTACAAGACTTTTCTCTTCAAGTCCCAGTCATGTTGCTTCCCAAGTCCCCTCTGCGCATTGTATGCTCCACTCACTGAAAGAAATCCGAGCACATTGCCCGCTCACCCCCGTTCCTCTTCAGGCACTTTATGCTCCTATCCGCCGCCTCCTGACATGGGTCGTAGTACTCGCTATAAGCCTTGCTGTACACCCAAGGAATCAATATTCAGGAGCAACTGCGTGCATGTGTGGGGAGCGTTTGCGACTCGGTGGTGGCGTACCTGTCGAACTTGTTTGCTTTGGGGCCGGCCCATTCGTCGGCCTTGGAGGGCGTGGGTTTTTCGGACATTCTGGGAAGCAGGGAGGGACCGCGCGCTAGGTGTGGTAAGCGGGCGACAGGATAGGGATAAGTATGGGCGCCGTGGTTTGGAGTTGGGTGGGAAAGTTGGGGATAGAGAGGCCGCGGAGGTGCGCTATCGATAAGGACGAGAGTTTTGCGAGAGCATTAGGCCTGGCGCAACAAGTGCGGTTCATGCTCATAAGCCATAAGTGATATTGATGTGTCGTTTCTGATTACATCAATATCCTACTGACATGTACACTGTAAAACATAGATTGTGTACCCTTAGTCATTGTACCTCCAGTCCCATCATATCACACTAGGTAATGATCGGCTCTAGCTTGGCCTGAGAGTGTCCGGATCTTTGAATGTGTCTCAACGCAAATTAAAAATAATCTGCCGCATAGAAACTATATTAATCACGCTGTCGTCTCGAGTGTGGGTGCATGTCGCCACGTGGGGAGCTTTGTGACTCTTTCCATTGTACCATGCTTATGGGTTAAGCTCTACCTACTTGACCTCGGAAACGTCTCCACTTCTCGAGGGTTCGAGACTTGGGTGAACAGCTACCGCTATCATTCAACTGACATAAATTGATACATTAGTTGTACGAGGCATTCAGACGAAGTTGGCTGGTGAGTCGCACAAGGACCAGATTGTCAGCGAGGTTATTAGTAAGAGAAAGTACAAACAGTGCCCTTTCTAGACATCGGGGTCGAGTATCTGGTCATGGTCAGAATCAAAGAAGGTTCGGTTACTATAAAACACTGTGATTCAACGGCTCTCCTAACTGTACTGCATAGAGTTGGAAGTACACATGTATAGGTAGCCTGTGGAGCAACAATGTCTCGTTTCACGTCCACAAGTCCAGAAGACTCTTATCAAGGGAATCGATCGGTTCCGGTCGAGTTTGTACAATGATCTGAACTTCGGATACGATATGGTCGAGTCACGGCCTAAAGCCCTTTGTGTTATGCTTAATCGCTTTCACTCATTCAGCTTATCAGTTATCGGTTCAATCACACTCGCAATGACAAATAGCTCGCACTCTAGACGATGAATTGGGCAAAGGCGCGTTTCCGATAACGAAGATCATGTGTAGCAGTCTCTAAATTGCGTAGAAAAGCGTTCCTGTATTGGTCTAAGCTCTACCAAAGCTACGTCTACATGCTGTTGGCCTTGGCACGTGCGAATGAACTGTGCATTCCGCAACCAAATTATCTGTTGTATACGCGCCTGAGACTGCGCTCTTGAACCATGAATTCGACTCAATCTCTGACTGTTACCAATGTTAGATCGGTACTCTTATCCTAGTTTACCTTGTTACTTATCCGGATTGCATTCACTCGATAGCGTCACTGTCACTCCTGCGCTGTTTCTTTCACTATGTTCTCCCCTTGAGCAAGTTTTTTTTTCTGCGCCCCTGCACAAAGTCTTCTACCACCTATATAAAATTCCCCTGCACCAAATTCCTAACCACAACTCACCACCAACTCCTTGATACGAGCTCAACCATGGAACACACTCCAACGACAACCGCTGCTCGTACGCCGGCGCAGGGCGCTGTGACGTTCAACCCTAAAGAGCACCTCCTACAAGGATACACCTCCGACTCGTACTATGGAGTCAATCGGCTACCACAACGATATCGGTATTTCGCCTGTCGCCGTCACTGAGCCTTTCGCTCTTTTCTCCCCTGCAGCAATCGACATCATGCGTTCCGAGATCGCCCAACCCGAGGTCGCGCAGAAGCATAGCTTCAGCAGCAATATTGCGGCCAACCAACTCCGTGGATACGCACGTGAACACGCCCCGTTCACCTACGCGGCTTGGAACCATCCTGAGACGGTGGCGATTGTTTCTAAGCTGGCCGGGGTCGACCTAGTACCATGGGGAGACTACGAGATTGCACATATCAACCTTTCCTCCAAGACCGAACAGCAGGTCGAGGCCGAACTCAAGGACTTTCATCAGGGTCAACATGGATCAGACGAGGGAATTGACATGCGTGTGGAAGACAAGCCAATCGTCGGCTGGCACAAAGACTCATACCCTTTTGTTTGCGTCTTGATGATGTCCGACGTCTCTGGCATGATCGGCGGCGAGACGGCCCTGCTTACTGCCAACAATGAGGTGATCAAGGTGCGTGGCCCCAGCCAAGGCTGCGCAGTGATCCTCCAGGGCCGCTACATTACGCACCAAGCGCTTCGTGCTCTAGGTGCAAAGGAGCGCATCACGGCCGTCACGTCTTGGCGTCCGCGTTCACCTTTTGTTCGAGACGATTCTGAGCTGCGCACGGTTCGAGGCATCTCAGATCTGAACGAGCTCTACCACGACTTCGCCGAATATCGACTGGAGATTTTGGAGGCACGAGTTCGCCGCGCGGCTGAGGAGATGCGCGCTCGTCGCAGCCGGGGCGAGAAGTTCGATACGCGTGGTCACAAGGCCCTGCTTGAGGAGCTGTATACATTTGTGAAGCATACTGACGATGAGCTTATTGAAGAGGAGCTGGTTCAAAAGGGTGCTGTCGAGGGTGAGGAGGGCATTCCGGATTTCCAAGTCAACCACGGGGCGAGCTTGTAGGTGGAGTAGGCCGGCGAGGTTGAGGAGGGCATTTCAGATGTCCAATCCAGCCGAACGGCGGGCTTGTACGTAGCGTACGAGGCTTGGGGATGGGCAGCAAGCTGTGTATACAAGGGCTGTACTGTAGTATGTTCAGTAGTGTTCACTATGGTCTGCTATTGGTGTGGGTCGGGGCACGGGTGGGTGGAGAATTGAGAGTCGCGTGTCCGGCGTCATTGGCTATTAAAGGCCCCAGTAGATAGCGTTGGTCCAATAAAAGTATGCCACTGTACGAGAGACAATTGCTGGTGAAGATGGTTGGTGGGGGTTCATGGTGACCACATGTAGGCAGGCGCTAAGGAATGCGATCAAGTGAAAGGTGACGGCTGCTGCGGCAAACGGCCGGAGAGCAAGGGCGGCTGCGACCGAGCGCCAATGTGCTTAGTCGACTAGCATGTCCGCTGCTGCATGCATAACCACTGCCAGCGATAGTCATTCTGCAGCCTACAAGGGCAGAGTCCAATGTGAGCAGATGCACCTTCTTTCCCATCCTAGCTGCACTTGGACGTGAGAAGGTGAGAGAGAAACGTGAGTGTGTGCGTGAGAGCCCACCATGGACAATCAAGCGTCGCCAACCCGGCCCACGGCCCGTCCCAGGAATTCGTCGTCGTCGATTACCTCGACGACGGCTTCACATCCCGCCTCGACGTCGCAAACCAACGGCATGCCCTCGAATTCACGCACCGGCCGTGGTGGCACCCCAACCGCCACCCGCTCTGCCTCGAAGCTCATCGACCAGGACAAGCCGACACGGGCCGCAAGCAAAGACAGCCTCAAGCAGAAGATGTTGAGCAAGAAAGATGACGCTCCCCAGCCGAGCCGGGCAGACGAGGTATGACACATGCGAAGAAAGAAGAAGAAGAAGAAGAAGAGAAAAAAATATGCCATGCGGAAGCGACGACCGACTAACATGCCACAGCAGCTCAAGGCGCTCAAGTCCGAGTTTGATAGCCTGCGCACCCATCTCACATGCAAGATCTGCGACCGCCTGCTCTACCAGCCTTATACTATATCGTGCGGACACACATACTGCTATACAGTAAGAGATGGCTGTCACGCACCGTCCCAGTTACCAATCACTAACATGCACACAGTGTCTTTGCACCTGGTTCGTCAGCAACAAGGCCCGCAAGACATGTCCCGACTGCCGCATCGTCGTAAAGGACGTGCCGGCCCCCGCCTATGTCGTGAGTGAGGCCACACACATGGACGGCCGGCCTTTGTAACTAACCCTATCTTCAGATCAGAGACATGACGGGTGTCTTCATCGCCCGCGCCGAACTGCTGCCGCTAGGCGAGAGCATCGAAGACCACAAAAAGTGGCAAAAGGACGAGGCCGACGCCGTGCAGCAGGACAAGGAAAACAAGGACTCGCGCACTGGCGGGCTCTTCAAGGGCTGCTTCAGGCTCTCACACCAGCGCATTCCCTCACTACAGGTGGTGCGCGACCAAGAGGACGGCGTCGACCGCTGTCCACTGTGCACGTGGGAGCTCGAGGACGGCGGCTGCACCCAATGCGGCCTCATCTTTGACGAGACGGGCGAAGTCTCGTGGGGCGACAGCTTCACAGGCTTCAGCGACATGGACGAGATGTCAGAACACGACGCCGACGACCTCGATGCCGAGATGGACATGCACGACGTCGACTATGACGGATACGACGATGCACTCAACGAATGGGGCCAATACCCTCCTGACCAAGGCTCGTTCATGATGCGTCGATTCCTCGAGGGCGGTATACCTCCCAACGCAGCCGCCTTTGCAAGGCGACGTCCCCTCTCACACAGCGAAGCCGGCAGCCGGCGCTCATACTCGCAGAGCATAGTCTCGGACATGTATGGCGATGAAATGGACACGGTCGAAGAGGAGGACGAAGACGGAATAGAAGAAGACTCCTCTATGAACGACTTCATCGACGACGACGGCGTACCAGCCCCGAGCTCGCCAAGTGCCGCGTCGTCTACACCAGGCCCCGTGCCTCAGCCGACCACCAACAGGGCGCGAACGCAGGCCAGGGCACGTCGTATCATCGAGTCGGAATCCTCTTCTAACCGCTCAAGTGTTGTGGAGGAGGAAGATGAAGACGAAGAAGACGAGGGGCCGATTCGCAGAGACAGGAGGAACCCCGCTCAGGCCCGCGTTCTGAATCGAGCCAACGGCTCCAGGTCTTCCCATGAGACTGCTTCGTCAACGTCTACCGATGTCTCTACTGAAGAACTCGACGAGGATACCCAGGGCTTTGCTACGAGACCAGGGGTGGATGTTGCAGCGGGACGACGATGACGAGATGGGGGAAGAGGATGAAGACGATAGCGATGGAGGAAGGACGACCGTTGGGTGGGAGCCGCTCGCGAACTCAAATGACAGAAGCCGAATGGGCGGTTCTCTAACACCTACTGCAGATCGTCCTCGGCCTAGCGCCTCTATTCGACCGCCTTCGCGAACCGGCAATGTTCGCGTCTTGAATACCTCACGTGGCCTTCGCCAAAGACCCTCTGGTGTTGCAGCCTCGGGGGTACATTACGAAGATGGCGAAGCCGATGACGATGACTCGGACCAAGATGGCGATATCGATCTGGCCATGAATGCGTTGCGAACGCGCCGCTCTCAAGCCCATATGCGAAACATTGCAGCCTTCTCAAACCCTACTCGCTTCAACAACCGCGGGCCAGCGCCTGTTGATGGGACAAACGAAGCCGACACTGATGAAAACTCGGACAATTCACAACAAGGACATGGGCGACGAGTACCTCGTATGGCTCGCAGGGAATACGATCCACGCATTAGTTGGATGTTTGCTGCTCACCAACAAGCACTCCAGCAACATCAAATGGCAGGTGCTTTGATAGATGTGGAGCCACGGGCCATCACTCCGCTTTCTCGCCCTCGAACGAGGAACAGGAATCGACCAAGCCCAGCACAAGCCTACTCTCCCTTCTTACCCCCTACGCGCCTCAGGACACCATTGATGGACAATACTTCCAACCTCGTCATGGATCCACGAATGCCGGTATCACCACCTCGACGAAGTGCCATGTCTCCGGGCTTGCCGACCATGGCCAACACAGGGAACATGAGCCGTTTTGAACGTGCACCTTCTGTTAGCTCTAATAGCAATGCTTCTACTATCTTAACCCCTGGTACTTCCACACCTTCGTCCCAATACTCCATCGATTCCATTGCCCAGACACAGGCTGCCGCGGCAATGGATATAATAGATCGTCCCCAAAGCCGCGTCAATGCTCGTCCTTCTTCGGCAAACAGCAGAAGGAACTCGGGCAATTTTGGTGGAGCAAACTCCTTTCCTCATGCTAGCATGGGATTACATGTCCAGGGCGGGGCTCTTCCTCCCTTCACTGCACGTGGTAACCCCTGGGCGGCATTTGTACAGGCCCGCGGGGTTAGGAACCGTAACTCACGCCAGGTCCTCCGTGACCAGTCTTCCGTGGCCACCCTGCGGCCCGTGAACTCTCGCGTGAATGTTCGAGAAGCTGGCAACCCACCGCAAGGCATGAGACCTCAACCATCTAGGCTCAATCTCCGGTCGCAACCATCGAGGCGTCAACTCAACAATCAGACATCAACGCGTACTTTGCGTGCAAACGAGAATGGCCGACCTCCTCTATCGCCTACCCAAAACACGCCAGCTGCTACACAGCCAGCTGCCCGCCCGGCCGGACTGACAGCGGACGAACGGAACCTCCGAGCTCGAGAGCTCATCGAAACTAGGAGGCAAGCACTCGGACAGCGGGACAATAGTGTCCCCGCGCGCACCAACCCATTCACCCAAGGTTTCCAACGCCCTGCCAACCCCATCGGCCAAGCCCACATGCAGCAACCAGCAACCGCACAGCATGTGAGAAGTAACTCGAACGAATCTGTCAATTCGACCGGTACCGTGCAGGGCTCACCCGGATCGCCAGTGCTCGGACGGCGCCGCAGCAATCGCAACATGCTCAACACTCCGCCACAGGGCGCCATTCCGCAAACACAGGGAGTTTATAATGCTCCAACAAATGGATACACGAACAGCTACTATCGCCCAAGACAGGGTAGCGATGCATCTGCAGCATACGAGACAACTCTCCCTACCAACACCAGGAATGTGAGTCCTATGATGGCAGGTCCGCTCATCTGAAAGGGTGTCATGAATGGAAACAATTTTTCTCATGTTACATAGTTTTTGGTCAGGGCGTTTGAGTGGGGTTGCATCAAACATTCCTTTAGCATTTTGTTTTGGTTGGGCATGGCTTTTCTTTTCGCATGGAACATGAGTAACGCTTGTTTTCTTTTCCTTTCCAGTTTCTGTTTTAGCGGCATCAAAATGGATTGAGCGACGTTGTTGAAGCATTTACTGGCGTCATTCATTTGGGCACGATACCATGGCATTCAGCGATTGAAATAAGGGGGTGAGGAGCATACTCGGGTAGTTGCATTTGGGACACAATATGAGTTTATTCCATGGCGCTGCAATGTCTTTCATACGTGCCATGTTGGGATTTAGTTCGTTCCTAATGTTTGGAGGCATTAATGATCACCATGCCGCACTATACACACTGTAACAACTATCAGTTTACATGAAATGCCGTCATGAGACGAATGATGAGTTGCACTGGAATGCAGAGAGGTTGATATGCTTGGAATGCAGAGAGGTTGATGTGCTTGGAATGTTGGCCATGAGGTTGGATTTGTTATGATACTGCACTACACTGTCATGATGATAATTGCAATTTATTCCGGTGCCATGCCACATACCGCGCTCCATGGCTCCCAATCCTGCGTCATATACCTCCGGTAAACTCCACAACTCCCCATAACTCCTGCTGCATATGCGTGGTACGATTGTGTAGATATATCAATCTGGCTCAGTCCATCATAGCCGTGCGTGCGCTCGCTCGGTGCTCGAAATATAAATGAACAGGAAGTAGATACTTTGAAAGGTATGGGGCCGTGAACAATCATGTCATCCTCCCGAAACAGAAATGTAAAGGTCATGACAACCTATGCCCACTACTACGAACGTGTAAAGTGATGTTGGAGCGAAAAGTCAAGGCCCCGGTGAGGTTCCAGTAGCTGCACTTGAAGCTGCCACCAGACACATGTGGACACTGAAGCTCAGTAAACGCCGTTACTAGCCGGAAATGCGGATCTTGGGTTTATCTGTTTCGAACAATATTTATGGTCGTTCCATTGCCCATAGCCATGAGCGATGTATGAGCCGAAAAGTACTGAGTCTTAGAGTACAGAGGATGTGCAGTTGCGTGGAGGGTTCGGTACTGTTACATGGCGACAAAGTGATCTGACGTCTCATCTGCAACGTAGATGATACTGTGCACATCACCCGTTAGTTGTTGGATGGTAACAAGGCCGAATCGGAATACCTACCGGAGATGGTAAATTCAAAGTGACATGGTCAAGCTAGTCCATGTAGAAGTCACCCTTGAGGATACGTTCTTGCATGGCATCGGGAACCCTGGGCTTTGGCATCTCACGGACAGGAGGCTCCATAATAGTAACGCTCTTAGCACGGTGGTGTGTTGTGCCGGAGGGACTCAGCATCGGAGAGGGGCCGGAGACGGAGCCCCGCTCGGCTCGGGACCGGAGGTTCTCAGCGAAATTGTAACCTTCGCCTGTTGAGGACGATGTTAGCGAGTAGTTTTCAAGCAAGTACTCGGGTTGCTCTGCAATGGTGGAGGGCCAGATGTGCGAAATGGAAGCGGATCGGCGCGAATGGGACTGGGAGAAGGGACGAAGCAGTGTAGAGGAAGAGGGCAATGACTGCGACAATGAAGACAGACCTCGACCTCGACCAGTCGGGGGAGAGGAAGCTTTATGGATGGGTGGTCTACCATTTGGGTTCCCAACGCCTCCGTTGCTCTGCCTAACATCCCGCATTGCACGAGCTCCGAAGCTCAGGCGTCGAGCAAAGGGTGTTGCCGGGTTGCTGTTGCTGGTAGATGTCGAAGCAGCATAATCATCCTCAAAGGGGCTCTCATCGACCGAGCCAGAGTTAGCACTGGAGATGCTCTCGGTGCGGGTCCGTGGGGTCTGGAGGAAGGGTGACGTCTGGCCAGGCGAGGCACCGAGGCCAATAGTGGTGAGCGACAGCCGCCGTCGTTGAGCATTGGCTGCAGCTGTGGTGATTGGGCCTGAGCCCTGGATTGGCTGGCCTACATAGCTGTTGGACCGGCCAAACAGGTCCTGGAAAGTCTGGCTCGTGACTGAAGCACGCCTGCGGCCATCCGGCGAGTGGAGAGGCGGTGAGTTCCGGTCGGTGGAGGACATTGTAGGTGACAGTGAGTGGAGTGATTTGGGGCTATGGAAACGTGTTTATTTACGAGTTTAGATGCGTGCAAGTTGGAAGTGGAATGAAGTGTGAAAGCAAAGCAGGGAGGGTGGGATGGCAGATATGGCGCAGAACGCACGGACAGGGCGGTTAGGGTGTACCGGTAGTACGTCAGCGGGGTATGGCGTGATAAGCGAACTACTTCTGCGAGGAAACCGCGTTGGATGAAACAAGGAGCTGGTAGGAGAGAGGCTAATACAACAGGATCAGAGAGAAGTGTCGAAGAGGAGAGAAACAGGAATGATAGACAGGAGGTAATATCGCAGGAGAAGGGTACGGCTTGGCTGCGCTTCCCAAAGGATAGCCTGTGCGCTAGTGCTGCGAGCGGATTAGCCCATCTGCTTTCCCCGCAGTCCATGGACGACCCATGTGGATAAAGGACGTGGCTCTTTCATCTCGCATCCAACCAGATCCCAGGGCAACTCGAGCCTAGCCGCTGCCTCCCCGCAGTCGACCCAGTTGGCCCAACTTCACGCATGAGCCCGCAACGACTATCATGATGATCGCACGGCAACTTCCTAGCTAATTCAAGCTTGATATGAATCGTGCCACTAAGATGGCTTCATTTGCTCGCCCGCCTGAGTACCTAGTCATGCCATCATGCCATCATGGCACCCGACTACTACACACAGCACCCGACGACGACGCCCATGTCATTGTCATGTTTCTCCTTTCAGCTATTCCATGGGTGGGGACACACGACCTGTAATCCCGCTCTTGGTTAAGACGACGTGCCAGGTAGTTGGGTGGCTACGGCCATGCCAACCGGAGCTCGCGGAGCACCTTCCAAAGCCCCCCTTCCTGAGATAACGCTGACTGTGCGGGGCTTGCAATGAGTATGAGATAGGCGAACCGAGGGGCCACAATCACAAGCTTCGCCTGAAAATGTCCGTCCGTCAAACCAGGTGAACATTGCCCAAATTTAGCGCTGCTCAACGCCCCACTACGCCGCTTCAGTCCAGTTGTCTGTAACGAGAATGGAACGTAGTATAGAGACCATATAGCCACCACGCAAACTAGCGCCTGGGGGGTAGCCGTCACTGACGTGTGCCGATCCGTTGACGTCGTGTTGCTGTGTAACATGCGGTTGTGCTGCTGTGGTTGGCTCTTATCGAAATCCGGTACCAATGTGCTATCTTTCATGCCACAATCGGTTGAATGTCATGCCAGCATCACGGCACGGTCTGTTGTAGCGTCGTAGCTCCGAGGATGCCATAGTATACGAATGCGACCTCACCGCAATTCGTGGCGCATGAAAAGCGTTCAGTCTCCACTAATATCACATGCGAAGCTCACAACAAGCTGCGCCAACTCCGCATTTATGCATGTCGGTGCTTTCGTGAGCCAACCATCGGCCACCCTCCCTATGCCCCGCGACCTGTATGCATATCGGAGCTTGGCACTGTTTGAGTGGGCAACTTTGGGCCAGCTGACGCCCTGGCTCTAGACCTGACCCTCTACCGTCGATTTCTGATTGATGCGGAGCGGCATGTAGTCTCGGCGAATGTCCTAACTCAGCGGTTTAGTACGGCAGGAATGCTTGACGAACGCTAACCAGCGTTGAGGGGTGGTACTTTCTAAGGAAACAACCATTCAGAGACCGTGCATGGATCTCATTGTTCAGACTAGTTACAAAAAGGAGTGTAAGAAGCGAAACGGACCCCAGTGAAGGCATCCGTGAAAAGAGTTTTGAAAACCAAAGTACCGGCGAGCGACCATCTACTCAAAGGAAGGCGAGGAATATCCAAGTTTAAATCATCCGGTAGCTTGTGCACCGAAATCGGGCGCCCTAAAGAGAAAACAAAGCCAAGATAAGACAAAAGGTTGCTGAGATAGACTGAAGCCTGGCAAGCCCAGAACGATGCAAGAGATGTGACAAGAAGTTAGCGCAGTGGACAACTGTAACCTTGTAAGGAAAGACATGAAGATATTAAAAACGGAGAGAGAAGAGAAAGAGAAAGAAGGAATGGAAAAGGTGCAGGATACCACCAACACCAATACGCTGAAAAGGATGAGAAATCAAGCAACGCCCCTACCTGTGTAATACCAACAAGCCTTATCCGGTGTGGCCTTGAGAGATACCGGGTGTGATCAACCCGCAATTATCACTGCATTGCCCTCTTCGGTTCTCGTTCTCGAACTTCCGACCCCGGCCTCTTGCGGTTCTCGTATACGACGTTGCGGAAGATGTTCATATACTGAGGTGGCGTTTGAGAGTCGGCAAGCTTCTTTTTCAATGCCCTGTAAAGTGTCCCAGTGGTTACGATGAACGTCTTCCTGTGGCAAAGTTCCAAGTGCATCGAGAACAAAGGCAGGATCGGCATCCGCATATGTTCCGATTAAAGCCATGTACAGATTGCTTTCAACAGGATCAGACGGCGGGTCTAATCCCCATGTGATGTTCTCGTATGCATTGACGTTACAGTCCGTGACGCGGTCAAGAATTGTTATGAGCGCTGCTGCTGCTCTCACAGCTACGTCTTCGACATCAGCGTGATGCTCGTGAAACTCATCGATCGCTTCGACTAGCGACTTGAGTGTTTTTGCACAACTAGGCACGTCAAGGCGGAATACGCCTGGAGATATGTTTGTAGGCCCGTGATCAATGTACTTTTTCAACGCATCGAAGGTCAACGCAATACGGTTATCAATTTTCTCGAAGAAGACACGGCTTTCGAAGTCTGGGTCGATGATCTTGCGGACTTGAAGGTAGAGGCTAGGATCCCTTTTGGCGTACTGAGTGAAGAGATCTGCGAATTCCTGGTACTTCTTCGAGCGTTCGGACGTGAGTGGAGATTCGGGACATCTGAACTCTCCGGGGAGTGCTTCTTCAGGCTCGAAGCAGGAAAGCATGTCGATTATTGTCTCTTTCATGTTTTGTTCGTCTTCGGGTAGGTCCTCCTCCTGATACACCCACTTCAGATCGTTGGCTATGTTTGCTAAGCCCTTGGTGTCTAGTATTTCTGCTGGCTTCACATCTTCAATCTTCGAGCCGTCCGGTGAGAGGTGAAGAGGTGTCTTGACGATGTCATCTGGTGAAGTGGAGATAATCTGATCCCCAACCCAATAGATATGCTGTAGAATCCTTTCAGCTCATAGACGGATGACTAGCGATAGATGATCATACCTTACACGCGAAGCCGGTCTCGTTTGCACCACACGTACACTGTGGCCTTGGCAACTCTCCACCTATCGCTACTGTGATATCGTCGTTGAGGTAAAAGTACTTCTTTGGGCTTCCTCCCGGGCTGTCTTCATCTTCTGATAATGCACAGTACTTCATCCTGATTTCCTTATTCTCCAGTCCTCGTCTGGCCGTTCTGCGTAGGTCGCTGTTGAAAGCCGAGACATTGTAATGGAGGTTCTTGGTTGATATGACTAGAGAAGGTGTAGGCGATACAGTCGGCTCGATTGAAGGAAGTGGATGGTCTGAGTCTGAGCCCTCTGATGACTGTGGGTTGGCTCTTGCTGCCTTTGCGGCCCTGGCACGAGTCGTGACCATATCCTCTCCAAGAGAGAGCTTTGAAAATTGCTCAATTTGCATGAAGAAGCTTTGTTTTTGGGGTGCTCTCGTAGTAAATGGTGACTGAGGAGCTATATACCAGTCCAACTCCTCCGGCTCCACGCCACAATCTTAGCTGATCCATCGTGTAGGCAGAGCAGGTCGTCCATCTCACGACGGCGCTTAACGTGTAGGCCTTCCGTGCCTCAGGGCGTTGAGACGTGTGAAGCGGATGTGGCTTGCTCGGGGAGAACCGAAGTAGGGGAAGAATAAGGTCGACGCCGCAGTGCTGCCTGGCTTACTAGAGCGAGTGCAGTAGCATGACGACGGGCATTTGCCGCAATTCCGTGTACTTTCGTCTTTTTGTTGCGTGTATCGCCTGCTTTCGGACAGCATAACTGGCATAATACCCACTTATCCGCGAGCATTCCACGTCGTGCGCCAATGGCATGGCATCACTAGGCGAAAAGCCCAGTCTTGTTCGATGCGCAGCAACACAGCCCTAACCTGTCATGGTTAAATTAGGGGCACTCGATGATCATGAGATTACCGTCTCCAGACAATTATCTCGGTTTGCCGCCGTGCCTTGATGACACAAATGCCGCTAAATGGTCGAGCTGAATTATCGCAGGCTGAGTTGGGGTGATAATGCAAGGCACGGCGTTCACGCACCGCAGCGGGGGCGAGACCCGTGATTGAGGTTGCAGCAGGAACAACAAGTTGGTGCAGACACGAGGACATTCTGAGGGGCTAAACGCGACGTGATCTTTGCCTCAGGCAATCAACACAATACCAAACTTGCGAAAGCCCGATGAAGTTGCAGGCAGTATAGCTCGGCGATGACGGTTATTCGAGATGTACGAGTTTGGCTCCGCCTTGCGGCGCCCCATAAACCCTGCAATGCTCGCTGACTGCCTGAAGATTAAGGCTGACTGAAGTGGAAGGAGTAATACACTTCTGGTTAAGCTTCTCGCCGCATGCGCAAGTATATCATGTGCGGCACACGTCGACGATACCCACACTGCTGAGGATGCCTTGGGCCTCACATCACGGGCCTACCTAGGTAGCTAAGTAGCAGTTTTACACTCGCCCTCGCGCGGCGCATTGCACTCTGCCAACACGATTGTTTGAAGAAGAGGAGGTACATTCGGTTATTGAGTACATGCTTCCATTGGAGAACCCAACTCGCTCACGCTTACGTCGGAACGGGCATTCTACCAAGCCGCTTCACCGTTCAAACCTCAGACTGCGAAGTCCAACATACCATCGCGGCCTCCAAGCTTCGCACATGGGTTTCCGGAATACTTTAGATTAATGGGGCGGGGCAGACTTGGGATTCTTGCATGGCCAGATCTAGTGCCGTCCATTCAGAGGATTCGAGTAACCGCCGCGCGAGAGAGAAGCGGAACAGCCCCAGGACAGCAACACCAAAAATCCGAGCAGCCATAAAAATGCGTCTCAGATTGAGACAAGCCCCCAAAATGTGCGAGGCGAAGCAAGCCCATCTGCGGATAAAAAGTTGAGAGGCACGGGTATCGTCGGGGTCATCATTCGATAGTGACGTAGGAAGACCTAGAACCAGTCCAACACTTGCTGCACATACTTGGTACCAATAGCAAGATACGGGGGATGGAGAATTGTTGGTGCCGAGACATACGGTTATTAATCCCTGGACGGTCCGAAAGAAAGTAAGGAAGAGATTTGAACAATCGACGCTCTTGCGAACGGAGAAGGCGTTTCTTCAGCGCCCTGAAGGGTGGTAGGGAAGACCACGGAAATAAATCCATGCCGAAGGACCACGCGCGAAATGGTCGGAAAGATGGAGGCCAGGTCTAGACGGGGTCAGTACATGCAAACAGAGTCCAAGGGAACGCACTCACACAGGGTCCTCACCTGTTGCTACCTGTCCCCGTGTAAAATGTGCCTTCATACCTAGGATTCAAACAAGCGCTCTGGCGATATATCTGCTCTCTGCGCCTCCCTTGCTCTACTATGTATTTCATTGAAATACCACCCCATGGGAGCCCGGAGAGTGTCTGGTCTGTGTCGAAGCTCCCTGGCTCTGGTGATACGTATGAGCCTCCAGCTCTTTCCTGGTTTTCTGCGTCTCTCACATTCTCCTCTTTCTGTTCTTTGGTCTTATCACCTGCGTAACTGTCAAAAAAAAACCCTCTAAAGCCGCAATGCATGACTCACGAAATCTTCTTTGAGCGAGTCTATTTTGTATCTTTCGCCGTACACCAGGATCTTTGATATCAGACCAGTCGTCCCAATTTGTCTCCGGGGGACTTTTGCTCATCTCGGATGATCCGCGTTTCGAAGATGTCGGATGTTGTAGACCAGACCGCTGGTCGTGCGACATTTCTTCCATACGTTCAAACTAATCGATGTTTCTGGTCGACGGTAACACAATGAAGGTCTTCGATGAAGAAGGTAACTGTCGAGACGATGTAATTCAACGGAGCTCATGTAAGCTTAACTCTAGGTTGTATAATGTCACATGTGACCAAATGACTGCCACCGATTAAGACTGATGCCAACTAGACTTGGACGAGATGAATGTTAGGATTTTCAATTGGACCCGCGTTCTGTCGCTGTCTGGAGACTGACTGTGGAGACCAGAATAAGACCATCTGCTATCGTATGATTTTCAAAGGCATGAACCGAGCCCGGATGTTTTGTGATGTGATTGTAAGATCGGGGTATAAAGGGAGTTGTTTCTATTGCTATACGGTTCTCAAGGAACGATCGATCTGCCGCAAGGAGAAGTGCCCGATGTGGTATATATATCCAAAAATGCAAGGTAACTGAAGCCTCATTCAGGAGATGTAGAAGTTGGAGGCCTTGGAGTGGTGGTCCCTCAGTCGTTATGCAACTATCATGGCCATGTTCCAGATGGGTATTAGGGAGAAATTGGCTAAAACGATGAAAAAGCACCCATGGGATGACATCAGTAGTACTCACTTGGCACACCCAGTAAGGTTACGCGCTCGTAAGATGCTCCTAAAAAATGACTGTAATGTGTCAGCTCGACTAGTCCGATGTAAACAGCTTAAGATTCTGTAATCTGTAGGTTATCCAGGTGTACAAAAATACCCAGGCCAAGACCTGCATCGGGACAGCCGAGATGACTACATAATTGCAGCCTTATCGTTGGGCTGAAACCTCGGTTCACTAGTGAAAAGTAAAATAGCACCAATCACAACGGTTCACCCAGTGTCAATCGGGGTGTGGCTATGCTTCAGCCTAGAGCTGACCTGGCCATGAAGTATTCCGGAAGCTGTTTTCTCGACATCTTTTTCTAGCTCTTAGCCCGGACGCATCCGTGTACACTTTAGGTAAAAGATAGGGGATCACGACATGAGCCATGATATAGGGTTTGCACGAAACATGTCATCCTTTTAGCCGTGTTGCGCAATGAACATGCATGTCGATGGAAATCCTGGTCCTATGTTCCGGTGAACCAGGATCAAGAGGCGCACTGTGAAAGTGAAACAAACATAGAGAAGCGAAAGCCCTGTGCTATTAGGAATGGGCCCAATGTCTAGAATTGGAAAAGAGGGGGAGTAACATATATTCATTCTAAACAGAATTGCGGTCGGCGCAGCCCTCACTAAGCCCAATGGGGTGGTCTAAATGACTGTGACGCTCCCGAGCTCATTTGTCATATGGCATCAGCCACATGTTGGCTTTGTCACGCCTTGACCGCCGCCGCTGTTGTTCTCCATCGACCTTCCACGTCGAGGAAGCGAAACTCAATTATAGACAGACATGCTTGGATATTCTGTGCCCTTTGCTCGATGCGATTTAACTCCCGAAACGATTATGCCTTGTCAGGGTTGCATACCATGGCAAACAGTACCCAGGTATCACATGTGACCGTCAGAACTCACACCGCCCTGATAGATGCCGAGTGGAGGAGACATTGGTGACTAGTATGGCTTGTAGAACTGTTGCTTTATTGTCAAACGACAAACGTTTGCTCTACTTGCGAGTAAACGTTGTGTGCTCTATCCTCTCGACCCTGTGGCGTTCCCGACCAGTACCATGAAGTAGGACACGGCCGAGTGCACTGATGAAGATATGGAGCCGTTGGTTTTATTGCACTACTAGCTTGGACCGTTCTGTACACACAAAAGTCACTGTCCTTACACAGATGGGATTTCGGTAATGCTTCTGTAGCCGAGCAGGGCTACAGCATCTTGCCAAACCAGAACATGATCTGGGAAGTGAATGTATGTCCAATTATAGTCCTACACATCTAAACATGATGGCAATGGGTAGGGTGGAGAAGACACGGCTCTGCTAAAAACCAATATTAATCTTCCACCGAGAGAATTGTTGCTTCCTGGCCATGTAGAACTGAACCAGGGAGCAGGCAATGGTGGGGTAATCACACGTCATACATGGCAGCAGCGACTCCTGGAACGACGAACATGAATCGTTCCGATTGGGAGCACGTGCCGCGGGCAATGTATCGAGGCTGATGTTGGCAGATGGAGGAGAGAGAGAGCGACGCGGTTTTGAGGTGTGGAAAATTCGCCCGCTCGGACCCCTCGCTTTGTCAGCAGCCTTGGCATTGGGCAAGTGAAATTCTCGCAGTTGCTCGGGCACACTTTCTCTTCTTTACACACAATCATAACAAATGGACGATTAATCAACGGCTATACTGAGCTACCATCTCTATAGTTGTCATATTTGCGTCACTAGAGTAATACTGGCACTTTTAGGCTTTTTGCTTCGATTTCTATGTTGCTTCAAGCCACCTGCGTGACCAAACATCCTTATGACCCAAATGTATTCGTGATGGATTCAGCTCCAAGAGCGAGCGAGGGAGTCTTTCTGCTGTACAGCGTTCTGGCAGTGCGGGGGAAAAGGCGGCTCAAGAGACGACGTTGTTATGGCCGCTGGGTCCGGCAATGTTCTCCAGCCTTGGGCAGCGCTGGCCAGCGCCCGGGTCTGTTCTCGGCCCTTTGCACGCGGCCACGCCAGTACCTGGTGTAGTTGTATGATCGATAGCTTGCTGTTCCTCTGGCTTTATAGTGCTGTACGATGATGTCGTCTCGAGTAGAAGGTTAGCAGGCTCAGACAGGGGCATGGTGCTGTATATAGACCGAAACACAGGGTTCTGGGGCTATGCGGGATGCCATGTGTGGAACGGATACATTACTCGTCATCGCGTGTGAACTAACGGCGCTCCCAAGCTGCATGTCCCCTTTCTATGCTCATATCTAGTTTTGCCATGGAATCATTCAGACTCCAATAATCTTACATAGATACTCACCTGCCGTCTGCGAGCCCCCTTTCCTCCCCGCGTATCACCTTCGTGCACGTTCTGCCGCTCCCTGATCTCCAACCTCCGCCCGAACCGCTCCCTCCTTCAAGACGACATGGCGTCGGCGCTGAACAAACGCCAGCAGGCGCGTAATGAGCGTACTTTGCAGGACCTGATCAAGACGGTCCCGGGGAATGGAGCCTGTGCAGACTGCGGCGCGCGAAACCCAGGTGAGTACTGTCGGCGCATGCCTTGGGCTCATTGCTAACGAGGCCACACAGGATGGGCAAGCTGGAGTGTAAGTCTCCCCACATTCCCGATCGATCCAACGTCATTGCATCTTTCGAATCCGTCGACCGAGAAGCCGAGGCTGACATGTGGTATAGTTGGGCATCTTCCTGTGCATGCGATGCGCAGCCATACATCGTAAATTGGGGACGCACATCTCAAAGGTCAAGTCCCTGAGCATGGACAAGTGGGACAACGCGCAAGTAGATGTAAGAGATACTGCCACGCAGCAATTCACGTGCGGGTGCTGATGGCGGTCTAGAACATGAAGCGGATTGGGAATGTCGAGTCCAACAAGACGTACAACCCGCGCAACGTCAAGCCGCAAATACCCATCGATATCGACGAGGTAGACAGTGCCATGGAGAGATATATACGTGCAAAGTACGAGCAAAGAATATATCTAAACGATTCGCGACCGGGCACGCGACAGAACACGGGTAGCACGAGCTCGGAAGACAGACCACCGCCGCTACCACCGAAACCCACGGGTCGCTTTGGGTTTGGGCTACGCAAGGCAGCCACCTCGTCGCGCGATATTACACCTCCGATATCGCCGGGCCTAGGAGACTTTGGACAGCATTCACCTCCGCGGGTGAACAAGCCCTCTAGGGTGTTTGGCTCAAACGTGTATACCTCGGGCGATGGCATGGATTCAAAACTAGCAACGCTGCGCGATATGGGATTCCCGGACGAGAAGCGTAACTCGACGGTGCTCAAAGGTCTTAATGGGAATCTCGACCGAGCAGTGGAGGCCTTGATCCGCCTAGGGGAACAGAGCGCAGCCAAGTCAAGAGGGAGCACACCCACTCCGCCTACAAAGCCCGCAAGCAATGGTCTCTCTTTCGACCAGACAAGCACAATAGCGGGTGCTTCGTCTACGAATCCCTTTGATGCATTGGACGCGCCACAGCAACAACAAGCACAGTTTGATCAACAACAGGCCCAGCAATCTTATTCTTCGAATTCCTATAACCCATTCCTACAACAAGCTCCCCAGGGGTATACTCAGCAACAGTTTCCTCCTCATCAACAACAACAACAACAACAACAACAACAACAACAACAACAACAACAGCAGCAGCAGCAGCAGCAGCAGCAAGGGGCGATCTACCAACAGAACCCCTGGGACCAACAACAAAACCATCTCGAACAGTCTTTTCAGGGCATGCAACTCTCGAACCAACAGCCTCAACAGCCCTTGTTTCCCAACCGAACTGGAGGCTATGGACAATCGCAACCCTCTTCATATGCACAAGCAAACCCCTACCATCAGTCCTTTACGCCACCTCCTATGCCGCAAATACCTGAACAGTACAGCGCATTTTTCGCACCACCCCAGCCACAATACCAGTCCATGTCCAGTCCTTCTAGTCCAGGAAACCCGTTTCTGAGATCGACGCGAAGTCAGGTGTTTCCATCCGCTAATGTAGGAAGCTCAAATCCGTTCGGACAACCATCTCTCCAGCAGCAACCCCAACAGCAAGTAGCTCCCCTACAGCAACAGCAGCAGCAGCAGCAGCAGCAACAAGCGCCTAACCCTTGGTCACAACAACAACAACAACAACAACAACAACAACAACAACAACAGCCACAGCAATATAGCCAAGCCCAGACTCCTCAGCCAGCGAACCCATGGCAAAGTCAGCAAACCCAACAAAGCTATCAGCCTCAGGAACCACAGCAAAACTTTCAAACGCAGCAACAGAGCTTCCAGAACCAACAACAGCTATATCAACAACAGAGCTCTAACCCTTTCGAGAAGAACGCAGCCATTCTCTCGCTGTACAGTCAACCCCAGGTGGCCCCTCAGCAACCGGAACAACAACAGGCTGCGCCAGCAATATCGATGCCTGTTGCACAAGTACCCGGTCAGTCGAACCCGTTTGCGAACCTTTCTGGCGCCCCACAAGGACAGCCGTTGTCAGCCGCTCAGACGCCAGGTGTAAGGCACGTTAGTAATGAGAGTGTGGACTTTTCAGGACTGATGGGGGGACGGCAATCGCCGGATGCATTCTCAGGGTTGAGTGCAAGCTTTAGGCGGTAGACTATCAATAGGCGGATTGTTCAATCCTTTACAAAGCTGAAGTTGGGGCTAATGTTTTTAGGGTGTCATTGGATATGACATGGATTGGTTGGGGATCTTGGTTGAATATAGGCTTCTTGTATGATACCTAGTTAGGAGATGGATAAGCATCGTTGCGATGGTAATTAATATCTCATTTTTTTTCAAAGCATGTGTTGACGTTGGGGGCTTTCACTAACACTAGGCTATGAATGCATTTTCGTCTATTGGAAAGTCTGACTAGTGGAACAAATGCCATGACCGATGATGGAATTATCAAGATCACATGACAAGACCGGTCGAGAAGCTGCGCTAAGCCCTGCTGAGCCCTGCATGTGACGTCCCAAAATAGCAGGAACGTTCCTGAAGTGCGTAAGTGTCAGCTTTGCCCTGCATACCATGGTTTTCTGCACTGAGCGTGCCTGAGCCCGCCAGATCGCGCAGATGTCAACAAGGCGAAACCATTGTTTCCGTCCGCGACTCGAAAAGTTTCCCACTCAATCGCTCGGCGAAATCACAAAGCGTCTCATTTCTACCCTTCTGCATTCCCGTCGCTAGTCAGCACAAACAACAAGCGAACAAGGCGCTCAGATTGCGGCTTGCCCTGCGGGTTCCTCAACTCCGCGCCTGTCACCCTTTCCCCGTCTTCCGCTCCACAACGACCACCTGTTGCACACAGTCATCTCCTCCTCCGTTTTACCTGTCACTTGTTTTCGGCGCTTTTCTGTCCTATCGATACCACCTACGACCTCTCATTTACGCGTCGATTCCCGAAACACGGCTGTTAGACCATTAGCCTCGGCCCACAGGGTGTCCTTCACCCGTTCAAACCCTTCTCGAAGCCGATCCCTCCCTTCCGCACATACCATCTCACCATCGTGAAGATGCGTTCCTCAATAGGCCTCGTGGGCTTACTGCTCGCATTCGCCCCTACCGCACTTGGGCAACTCCAAGGCGCTCCCGATTTGGCCACCGTCTCAGAGCCGGACGGCGCCGCAGCAACGACTACAGCTGCCTCTTCTGCGCCCCAGAGTAGCCAAGCAGCAACATCACAAGCGGTCACAACCACATCCACGTCCACAGCCACAACCGCTCAAGCAGCAACTACCAGTGTTTTTAACCTCGCAGGAGCGCCAACATTGGCTGGTGTAGGCATTCCCGATGTCAAAGTTCCGGATACAGCCGCTGCGCCTTTCATGCAAAAGTCCAATCTTCCAGACGGGACCGTCTTTATCTGTGTAGGCGCCATTCTCGCAGTTTTCGGTGCGGCGGTACTTGTGTGGCGCAGTCTCGTTGCTTGGTCGCTGCATCGCTCCGTGAAGCGCGCGGCCATAGCTCAGAATGTGGCCGATATAAAGTCCATGTCAGCAGTGCCTGGCAAGAAGCGGGGCATGTACAATGTGGTTGGAGCGAACTCGACCATGTCTCTCGATCACTTGAACGCTGCCCCAATTGGAAAGTCTTCGAAAACGGGTGCTGGCGCTCCTGCACAGCGATCTCAGTCCTCTCTGTTCTTCTCACCCCACTGCTGGTGGCGCCACCGGTGTGCGAGAATCCATGGTAAATCGATCTTCCACCTACCTCCCTGCGGGATACTATGCCTCTGGGAATTCAGCACCCGCTGCAGGATCACCCCAGACGTACATTGGTGGACAAAATCCCAGTAATCTTTCTGCGCTTTCTCTGAACACGCCGGGCAACCGGTTCAGCACAAGATCTGCCATCTCACCACCAGAGTCGCCATCACTGCCGCCTTCCCGGGGAGGATACAGCCGCGCACCACCATCGCGAGACGGCCTCTCCATGTATAACCGCAATAGCGTTGCGACCCTCGGTCAACCAGGCAACACAAGAAGCATGTACGGCAATGCTCACGAAAGCGCAAGCCAGTTGTCCCTCAACGTGCCTGGTGGCTCAAATGTTCCTGGTGGCCGCACGCCGAGCGGCTATCTCGAAGATCTCTTTGAAAACCACGGCAGTGGGTCAGGGGATAGATTCTAGTTGGATCTCGAACAGCAGCCTGCGAAGCAGCGCGCCGTGAGCGCGGTCGGGTTACTCACGGGGAGTCCGTCGAGGGTGAGTCGCTACGCGTATTCAGCGGGAATGGAGCATGCGCGAGCTGTATCTGCGACACCGCTCTTGTGGAATGAAATTCGGCATCAGACATGAAGGGACAACGACGCAGAGTGTTTCTGAACCAAGAGAAAAAATGGGTGGTCGTTGTGATAAGAGAAAGAGAGGATGAAAGTTTGTTCATCTTTCCCTCAAACGTATCAGCGTCGCGCTTGTTTTTTTGTTTTGGGGTCCCTTTTTGTGATATCGCCGTGTGCAGTCTGTGTTCCGTTGGAAGCTTGTGTTGGTGCGAGTCATCTTTTCTTCTTATTTTTTCTCGCTTTCGCTTTCAGCAATTGCTGTGGTGCAACACAGACGTCGGAGTCCATTGGGGGATGCCGGCCGACACACAGAGAACCTGTCACACTTACCGCGCACCCGCTTCCCTCCCCCTTTCTTCTTACCTATGTCTTTTTATTTCTTTGTACATTTTCTCTGGCCGAGTGGGAGCATTGGGTGTTAGCAAGGCGCATCGGTTTACTATACCTTTCTGTTATTCGATAATGAGGAGGCAAGGCTGGGCTGGGGTTGCGTTTTGATCGTCGTTCTCGCGAGCTTGGATACACGGTTCGTTTGAGTTTACGACAAACCATATTCTTTAATGAAAAGCTTTGAAGCTGAGTCGCGTTCGTAGTTTTTGCTTATATTCTTGAGAAAGAGAGCGTTGGTGACAGGGCGTTGTATTGAAATCAAGATGGTTGGCGGCGCTGCATGGTACATGTGAGATGACGTTTGTCGCACTGCGAGTCTTGGTACACTACGTGAAGCTAGCAGTATAACTTGGTCAATGAAAGGATTACAGAGGGAGATGATTGGGAATTGCATGTATAATAAGCTGTTCAGGCGTTTTCTGTAGTTGCGATCTCATCTTGTTTGCTCATATCGGAACGGGAGGGGTATGCAGCTGTTGAGATGAGACATAGTCGAGTTCGCGATTGTTGTGATGAAGCTCAAGTGCAACGTGCGATGTACAGGACGAAGATATGTACAAGTATATGCGCCAACTCGAAGATTTCCAAGATCTATTACGCTTGAAATTGATCTTTAATACCCCCACATGAGCGGGTCATTCTGCTTCCAAATAACTGACCCTAAACGCCTTTCGCTATGCAACATAACCCGTCCACTTTTCCAGCCGATTGACCATTCCCTTTGCCCTCTCTACCTACTATCCGGCACATCAGGCAGGCGCTCAATAACGTACTTGCCCTTTGCCACACTAACAATCGGTACACCTGGAATCTTCCTTATGCGCCTCTTAAGATCCCTGTCGTTGGTCGCAACCAGGTAGATTCTATGTTTCTGAACCCTGTCCACAATGCAGTCATCAGCATACGTGCCCTTGTGCTCGCACTTTAGGCGCTGCCACCTCTCGTCACGGGCGATTCTGAGCGCAATGCGGTATTTCGGGCCAAGCTTCTCCAACTCAGCCATGACACACGAGGTTATGATGGGCGTGGCTTTTGCGTAGAGGAGATCCATGAGGGCTTTGTCGAGCTCGAGTTTGCCGTGGACAGTGTGCGAGAGGAAGTTTGTGTCTACGAGGACGGAGTAGGGGGGGCCGAGGGCGGTGTTGGCTTGGAAGAAGAGGGCGGAGGAAACTTGCGGGCTGGGAGAGTGTGTTAGCTGTGCGATGCGATATGGTACGGTAGTCCTGCTGGTGCAGTTTTCAATACGTACATCTCGCGCTTCGCTTTGCTCTCCTCTTCTTTCTTCTTCGCTTCTACTTCGCCAGCCATTTGGTTCTTCTTTCTAGAGTGGGCTATCAGCGCATGTGCAGTGGAGGCGTGGCGGGGCGCATGGTCGCATACAATCGGGCATCGCGTTGACCTACAGAGTTTCAGCAATAGAATTCACAAACTGAGACTGAACATACCTATGATTTTTTTGGTGACGGCAAATTTACGAGTCCTCTTCTGCACACCCATCTTTGCGGAAGTTTGGCAATTCCCAGTCTTTGCGCCGGATTGAAAATGTGGACGGGATTTTGAAATAACTTTTGACTGAAGGTAGAAGATTATAGGTTTCTTGCGTCGGTATAGGTCGCGTGTATTGTGTTATGGTGATTGTCGCAGACAGGTCGCTGGTGCATGGAGACGGAAACCCGACTTTTTGGGATGGCCATAGCGTCCACGGGTATGGCGCTCTAACCTATCTAGGGGTAGCTGATATTACCTAGGTAGCTCCGCATGCATCTCACACTCAAACGCATCCCAGCATTATTCAAGATTCCCGAAACAGGATAGATTTCATGACTATTGTAGCTATTCCTTTTGTTCACAGCTTGTTCATTAAGGGCTCTTCAATATTGCGCATGTTGACACGGCAAAGGTGTCGAATATCACAGTCGTTGCAACAAATAGAGTAGAGTAATATTTAATTAGTACTAAGTAAGAGCTTAGTAGAGAGATCTCTATATATAAGTATAAGCTAAGTAAGACGCTTAGCCTAGCTAGTAGCCTAAGCGTCTAGCCTAGAAAGCTTACTAGGCTAGCTATATACTTATATCTAAATACTAGCTTTTCTTCTTTTTATAACGCGTATAGTTAGCTTCTAAGTATAATAAATCTACTCTAATTTACTTTAGAGAAGTATCTAGTTTCCTCTCTATATACCTATCTTAGGTACTACCCTCCTTACTTATATACTTAGTACCTTTACTATTATAGTTTACCTATCTTTATATATAAAGTTTAAGCTTATTAGTATTAATAAGATACTCTAAAGTAGAGTTACTTACTACTTTAGTTATTATATTTACTAGATTATTCTTATTATTAATCAATAGATATTTATAAGGTTACTACGCTTATATACTTCTTATAATACTATAATATCTATTATAAGGTATTTCTCTTTAATAGTACTAAGTTAATAAGATAGTTATATAAAAATTATAAATTAGTATATATATAATAAGGACCTTAAGAAAAGATAATTAGTTTATAATTATATTAATTATAGTACTAATAGCTAGTATAATATTAATACTATATACTATTATATAGATCTCTAATACTAAAACGCTCTTTATAACGTGTTTATATTAGTTAAAGACTAGTAAATAATATTACTATATATCTTAAAGCTACTATCTAAAGATATAACTTTATTACTAAGATAATAATATATCTTATTTAAGAGCTTATATTCTTATATTAGTAAATAAGGCGTCTACTATTATATATAGCTTAAAGTCTTCTATCTTATAGGTATATAACTAAGTCTATAATAATATTTTTCTTCTACTAGTTAATATACTTATTTAATCTAGATATTTTCTTTTATTAGCTTAGTTACTTATACTATAGTAGTAAGATTAAAGCTTACTTTTAGTTAATATAATTATAATATATACTTCTATACTCGCTATTATATATAGGCCTTTATATTAATAGTACTTTTAAACTTCTTACTTTTTTTTTTTTATTATAAAGTAATAATATTATTACTACTAAGACGTACTATATAGCTATTAAACTTAATAGGCTAGTATTTATAAGGTATTATTTATCCTTAGCTTTAAAATAAAGCTTTTTATCTCTCTATTAGCAAAGGTATTATCTAAGAGACTAAGAGTATTATTAGTTTATATATACTAATACTAAAACTTATAGTTATTCTAGCGTTAGTAGCCTTAAAAATAAGAAAATATAGATTATATATAGATATCTCTATATTAAGTATTATTATATAGTACTTAAAGTATATTAACTACTAGTAGGTACTAGCTTTAGTAATACTATATAGTAGTTTTATTATAACTATAATAGTTCCTTAGAAATAGGCTTTATATAGTTATATAAGTAGTTCTATAATAATAGTATATTAAAAGTAGTTATTAGACTATATATACGCTTATATAATATCTTAGAGCTATAACTTTATACTTATTTAGATTAATATAGTATAAGAGTAATAATAATTCTCTAGCTTACGCATTATATTATAGAGCTTTAAGTAAGTATAATTTTCTTACTATAATTAGCGTAGCTTTATATAACTAGTTTAGATTTTTTATATAGTTATTAGTAGTCTTACTTTTTACTTTATTAATAATATAGGACTTAAAGATCTAGATCTTACTATACTTAGCTAAATTAAATAGTTTAAAGTAGAAGATACTATAAGTATAAGACTATAAACTCTATTTTAGTTAATATCTTAAAGAGTTCTTTAGATATTATAATCTTACTAGTAGTACGTAGTATTCTAGTAAGTACTATATTTTTTTCTCGCGTTATATAAGGTTAGTAGTATATATTTTTAGTTTATTCTTAGAGCTTTTAAGGCGGCTATATTTTTAATATTATAGTAGCTCTTTTTAGAGAATAATTTATTATTATTACGCTAATATTACTATATAGTTTTTATTACTATACTATTCCTTATTAAGTCGTAGGAGGTTTATAGTATTATCTTAATATATAGCTAAATAAAGATAATATAAAAGCTTACTTATTTACTATAAGTATTAATAATAGTAGTAGTCTAGTGATTATTTTAAGTAATAAGAGTATATAGGCTAGTCTATCTAAGGCCTTCGCGCTATACTTTAATATTACTTTATAGTAGTAGTTTTAGTACTTATATAATAATATTATTTAGTCTATTATAGGTATCTAAAGCTTATTAACCTATTACTTTATTTTAATTTTCTAAACTTTTACTATTACTTTATATATTACTATTACGCGCGCTATAATTAAGGGAGATAGTAGTAATATTTTAAAGAGGCGTAGATAAGTACTAAATACTAGTAGTATTAGTATAAGTCTTTAGGTTAGTAGTATTATTAATAGCTTAATAGCTATCTAGAGAATATATCCTTTATTATTATTAATATACTAATATTAGTAGAGTAACTTAAATACTTATTAGATAGTAGCGTAGTAGCGTTTAACCTTACTAATTAATTAATAGGCTTTAACTAGTACTTTATAGATGTCTATTATTATATTAGCGTTATTAATAAACTTTTTACTTATAAAGTTTATACTAGCGTTAGTTATAATAGTTAGGTAGTCTAATATATATATTAATCTATATAGCGCGTAGCGTATTCTAGGTTATACTTACCTTTATATCTCTAAGAAGCGGGTAGCTTAAAAAGTAGTTACTTTATTAATAGTATAGAAGACTAGTTTCTAGTTAATATATATAATATTAATAATAACGCGAGAGTTAAAGTTAAAGTTTTTATTATATAGAGTAAAGCGGAATTAGCTTAGTACTTTAGTAGTAATCTAGTAATAGTAAAACTTATTAATTTTAGTAAGTATCGTTATTAATATTATTATAGCCTACTTTTACTAAGACTTATAGAGGCGTATAGTAGCTAGATATCTAAAACGTTAGTAAAGCTACTAAAGTTCTCTTTTAGTAAGATACTAAGTAGTAGTTTTATACTTATTAAGAAGAAGCTATAGATACCCCTACTTATAGATAATAGAGTATTCTTTAGACTAATAGATAAGTATATTATTAACGTATTAAAGTAGATACTATAGTAGTCTATATTATTAAGATAGAGTAGGATAGTATATTTATAAGTATTATAGCGAACTTAATTATTCTAATAAGTATTTAGATATTAATATTACTAAAAAAGATATACTCTAGGTTATCTTTAAATTAAATCTAGTATTATCTTATAGTAGACTTATTAATCTATAGAGGTTAGATATAGTATAATACTATAACTTATTACTTACTTACTATAGATACTCTAGCTGCGCTAGTATTTAGTATAATATTCTAGAACTACTTATACCTATACTAGTAGTTAAGTATAAAGAGGTAGCTTACCTCTTTAGTAATATTATTACAGTATATAGGTTAATTTTTATAATAGCGTAGAGAGTAGTAGTATATTAAAGTTATATACTATTATTTCTCTATTAACTATACCGTAGTAGTAGTAAAGAACTAATTTTTATATTAAGCTAGTTATTATTAAAGAACGTATAAGTTCTTTATCTATATTACTATTATTATTATTATTAATATTAATACCTTTAAACTATATAAGAAAAGCTTTATAGTCTATATTAATATTATAAGTCTATACGTATGTTTAGTAATATTATTATACTTTTTTTTACTCTTTCTAGAGTAATAAGTTAACTAGTAGCCTAGCTTATTATAGATATAGTATTTCTTATATTATAGCGCTATATATATTATTATATTATAGGCGAGTAAAGCTACGTTAGAAGTAAGATTTTTTAGAGTTATAGCTATAAGGTTCTTTACCTTAGCCTTATATACTATAGTTACGTAGTCTATTATATTATCTAGCGTTATTATAGTTATATTAGCGGTTATATAGAACGCGTCTTTACTTAGATTAGACTCCTTATAGTTAAACTATAAGTAAATAGTAGCGCGTCTAGTTACTAATAGTATTACGTAGTTCTAAAGTAATAGCTTTAAAAGTTAAAGCTAAGTAGATAAGAACTACGCTATAGGCTTTAACGCCTTAATAGGTAGAAATAAGTTAGTTTATAAAAGCTTACTTACTTAGTCTATTCTATTAAGTTATTACCTAGTATAGTAGCTAGAGCTATTAATAACTATATTAAAATACTAAGTAAGTATTTTATTAGAGTTATTAGTAATAACGTCTTTTAGTATAATAGTGCGCTATTTACTTAGAATATTTAGTAGTTCTTACTTATATAAAAGTACTCTCTTAGTTGCTTAATAATGCTTTTATAGTCTAAATTAAGTAAGGCGATATAGTTATAGTAGTACGCTAAAGCCTTACTTTTAAGTATAGTAGATACTATAAGCTTATACTATATATATATTATAATGCTAACCTTTTTATAGTAGTTTTTAAAGATAACTATCTTATTATAAGGATATCGTACTTATTACTACTAAACTTTTTCTTTACTATATACCTTTATAAAGTTAGTAAGAGTAGTATATTTATCTAGGTAGGTAAAGGTATATAGCTTATGCTTAAGTTCTAAATTAGTAAGTTCTACCTTACTAGTTACTTTAGCTTATTATACCTCTTCTACTATTTAGTAGTACTTAAAGTCTAAGTTAAGTTATATAATATTAAGCTTATTACTAAGCTAGTTAGAAGATTAGGTAAGGATAAGAATATTAAATAGCTATTACGTATAGTATTATAGCTATTCTTCTAATATAGATACCTTAGTCGCGGAGTATATTTTTAACTACTATATAGACTTATATATCTATTATATTAAAGTAGGTAATAGACTATTCTATAAATATCTCTTAGAAGTCTTAAATAAGTATAATATTTGTCAGGACATGCGCGTACAGCTAGCCCGGCGAGTTTTTCTAGGCCAGAAGCTTAGACTACTAGTTAGACTAAGCTTCCCGCTTAGCTCGCAACTATATATATAGAGATCTCTCTATCTAGCTCTTACTTACTACTAATTAAATATTACTCTACTCTATTTATTATAATAACTATAATATTAATACTTTTACTATATTAATACTAATTAGTAGTTAATAGAACTATAGATTAGTAAGATATCTATATATAGAGGGCTATTAGCACTACGTCTATATAGCCTAGGTAAAGAAGTAACTTTTATATAACCTTATATTATATTAAGTAGTTTAAAGAATAGATTACTTATAAGTATTTATTTTAGCTAATAGAGTCTAAAAAAGATCTAGAACTAGAAATCTATATTAACTATATATAAAACCTAATAAAATTAATAGCGAATAACCTTACTATAATTAACTCTATAATAAGTATCTATAAGTAACTTTATAATCTATAAGTATACTAGAAACTATACTTATAAGTATTATTACTTAGTAATAGTACCTAAAGGTATATAGGACGAGTACGCTAATACCTAACTTAATCTATAATTAATATAATTATCCTTAGTTAGATAAATACTATAGCTATAACTAGGTAGTATAGACTAAAGATAATAGAGACTTTAATATTAACTTATTTAAGACTTCTAAGAGACATTTATAGGATAGTCTATTACCTACTTTAATATAATAGATATATAAGTCTGTATAGTAGTTAAAAATATACTTCGCAACTAAAGTATCTATATTAAGAAGAATAGCTATAATACTATCGCGTAATAGCTATTTAATATCTTTATTCTTACCTAATCTCCTAACTAGCCTATTAACGAGCTTAACGTTATATAACTTAACCTAGACTTTAAGTACTACTAAATAGTAGAAGAGGTATAATACGCTAGAATAACTATAAAGTAGTTACTAACTACTACTTTCTACCTAAAGATATATAAGAGATATATAACTCTCATTCTAGTAAACTTTAGTATTACTACTATATAATAAAAGGAGTAAGAGAAGAAAGTAGAGAATACTATTAATATTAGGCCCTTTAGATAATAAGAATAATAAGCTTATATTATAACTACTTATTAATAAGAAATAAGCTAGAATTCTACTATAACGCAAATAACTAAACTAATAAAAGAAAAGTATCTAGATTAGATAAGTATATCTATGGTAGAAGGATAACGTTACTTATAGACTTAACTACGTGCCTACTATTAGTACTATAGATAATATAATTATAGATAAACTCTCTCTTCTTAAGGTCTCTATACTATAATATAGACTTATAATTCTTATATAACTTTTTTATTAAACTTAGTACTACTAAGAAGAAATATTATATAATAAATATTATAATATTACGCGAAGTATATAGGTATAATAATCTTATAGATATTAGCTAGATTAATAGTAGGGATAACCTAGTAATATAATAATAAAGATAAGATAAGTTAATTATAATAAAATAGGTATTAAGACGATAAATAATTAATTATAATATAAATAAAATAGGTACTAAGCTATAATAAAATAGGCACTAAACCTATAGATAAGATAGGTACTAAGCCTATAAGTAATAGTATTAAGCTTATAAATAAGATAGGCACTAAGCCTATAAGCAATAGCACTAAAAATAAGTAATTATAGTAAGAACTAGATAAATATAAGTATATATAAGGGATAAATAGGTTTATATATTTACGCTAGCTAAAATAGGAAACTAGATACTTTTCTAAGAGTAGAATATTATAGTAGATTTAGAGTACTTAGGAGTAACTATACGCTATTATAAAAAGAAGAAAAGCTAGTATTAGAATATACGCGTATAGCTAGCCTAGTGAGTTTTTCTAAGCTAGAAGCTTAGACTACTAGTTAGACTAAGCTTCCTACTTAGCTCGTAACTATATATAGAGATCTCTCTATCTAGCTCTTACTTACTACTAAATAAATATTACTACTCTATTTATTATAACGACTATAATATTCGAACCTTTACTATGTTAATAATATTAAAGTCTCTATTATCTTTAGTCTATACTACCTAGTTAATAGCTATAGTATTTATCTAACTAAGAATAATTATATTAGTTATAAAATTAAGTTAGGTATTAGCGTACTCGTCCTTATACCTTTAGGTACTATTACTAGGTAATAATACTTATAGGTATAGTTCTAGTAGTATACTTATAGATTATAGAGTAACTATAAGTTACTTATTATAAGGTTAATTATAGTAGAGTTATTTACTATTAATTTTATTAGGTTTTATACGTAGTAATATAGATCTCTAATTCTAGATCTCTTTTAGACTCTATTAGCTAAAATAAACGCTTATAAATAGATTTATTCTTAAAACTACTTAATATAATATAAGGTTATATAGAGTCGCTTCTTTACTTAGACTATATAGATATAATACTAATAGGCCCTTTATATATAGATATCTTACTAATCTATAGTTCTATTAACTACTAATTAGTATTAATATAGTAAAGGTATTAAATATTATAGTCGTTATAATAAATAGAGTAGAGTAATATTTAATTAGTACTAAGTAGAGCTTAGTAGAGAGATCTCTATATACAGGTGCGAGCTAGCGAGACGCTTGGCCCAGCTAGTGGCCCAAGCGTCTAGCCTAGAAAGCTCGCTGGGCTGGCTGTACGCCTATGTCCAAACAGCGCAGATTCTTATCAGGCGTCCAGACAGTCCTACCATGCAGAAATTCGGACTCAACCCAGTATGCTTCAGCAACTGCCTGTTGAATTCGGATAGCATCCTGTCATTCCTTTCTGTATCCTAACTAGCCATGCCTGTGCATTTATTTGGGCACAGATGTATGTGAAGCGCCAACAAGCCCTGCAGTGATAGATGCTACTCTATATGACACCCAGTAGTGTTTCCCCAAGCCTGCATGCCTATTTTGAAATCAGTTTAGGCTTAAATAGACCCAGTAGTATTATTATTATTATTATTATTATTATTATTAGTAGTAGTAGTAGTAGTAGTAGTAGTAGTAGTAGTAGTAGTAGTAGTAGTAGTAGTAGTAGTAGTAGTAGTAGTAGTAGTAGTAGTAGTAGTACTCTGTGTGACCAGATATTCTTGGCTCGTATTCAACCTATCTGACGGCGAGAATGAATTGAGCAGCCCAATTGCGAGATGAGGGTGCGGATAAGGGTGGGAAACATCCGGAACAAAGACTTGAGGCAGACGCAAGATCGAGGCTACACTAGTGTAACTTTGGTCTGACCAACTCTGTCAAATAAAGACGGGTTTACTGTTTGTAGCGATCAAGCAGTCAAACCCATGATAACCCGATACTACCGCAGCTGCTCCTTCATGAGACAAGTTTATTAATAAACCTACCATATTCGACTTATACCCATATGTTGCTTCGTATAGCCTGATAAAAGGTTTCAGTTATCTTTGATACTAATTCGCTTACCAGCGAAAGGCTGTTTTTCGGAGGGCATGCTCAAAAGCGACTTGGGGCAGCCACGTTCTTCCATATCTCATCAGAATGCACGGTTCCAGATGGGTTATTTATACTTTAGCCCCCGTGCCTCCGCTTGATATTGTATCCAATCTCTTGCTCTTCTCTTTGAATACTTACCGTCCTTTCCCTCGCTTTAGCCATCTAATCATATTCTCTCTTTAGCCTCGTATATACTTATCCTCTCTTGTTCTATACTATTTACCTTTTTTTCTTCAGAAACTAGCTGCCCTTCTTTCCTCTCTTTAGGGGGGAATCCTTTTTCTGCTCGAATAACTGTATATCCTCCCTCTCTTTCCTAAACTTACCCCCTCCAACTAGGTTTATATCTATCTAGCGTCTTGAGCTGATGTAGTAGAAGATAGGAAATAAATAGGCTAACTATCTCAATCTCTAACTACTTAGGTAGTGTAGGAAAGCTTTTCTTTTTCTTTTTCTCAGTATCTTATATCTTCCTAGCATTCCTATTATACCATAAATCATCGCCTGTCGCGTCTTCTAACAGCTCTATTAAGCTTCTCTAACCTTATCTCTCTCATCTTTCTAGCGTGCAGCATTATATTCAGCCTTAAAAACGATTAGAAATAGGTCAACAATATCTAAAGGATAATGTGTAGAAACGATTAGAGGTTCGTAGTGTAATATATGTACTTAGCTAGGTAGTGAGATATAGAAAACAAGCACAAGAAGAAAAGGTACACCAATATTGGATAAGTTACGATCACCGTATGAACATCCAATATCCGCGCCTGTATCTAAGTTTACCTATTTTTTTACGTCACGGTTGTCTTAAATCATGTATCATGACTTAAGACTGCTGATTCTTTACTTTATGCACACTGTAGACGTCTTGAATAATAAGAAAAGCCCCTTAATTTACTAATTCCTGGTGTTGCCTAGTTATCGATGGTAGCTATGCTCATAGCCATCAGGAAGTTTTCTAGCAAATTGATTATCACTTGAACAGCAAAGACTTTGAATTGTATGTTCTAATGGACCAGTGGAAGTGAAGGATGAACAAATATGTGGAATTTGTTAATTATACACTTGTCTGGGATTCGTGGGTGTAAGATGCATGCGCAATGCAGGTGCACACTAGGTAACTAAGGTACATCGGCTGCAGCTAACGAAGCTTGGTTGCGCCGAGCTATCGTTCTCTCGTTCCTTAACCCCAACCTCGAATTACAATAGCACACCCCCCACGCACACGATGATTCTCAAAGCGCTCTCCTTCGTCCCTCTGGCCCTCAGCACCTTTGTTTCCACCACGCCTACCCAATCATCCCTCGAACCCACCGTTCTCGACCCACGCACCTCGAAGAAGCTCCTCGACCTCCACCGCAACCTTGTAGAAATCGAATCGATAACCGAAAACGAAGGCAAAGTAGGAGCTTGGCTCACAGGATACCTGCGCGCGCATAATTGGACTGTTGAGAAGCAAGAAGTATCAAAGGACCGGTACAACCTTCTCGCATACGGCAGCACGCGCGAGACGACTATTCTGTTATCTTCACACATCGATGTGGTACCGCCGTATTGGCCATATTACTACAATGAGACTACGGATATGATTGGAGGCCGGGGGAGTGTGGATGCAAAAGGCAGCGTGGCACCCATGATAATCGCTGCAGAGGCCATCAGGGAACACATGCAAGACGATATATCGCTCTTGTTCGTGGTGGGTGAGGAGACGGGCGGTGACGGCATGCGCGCATTCAGCGAGTGGTCTGAGCGCCCTTCCTCGCATGAGATCATCATCTTCGGCGAACCCACAGAGAGGAAGTTGGTGTGCGGACACAAGGGCATGCTGGGCTTCTCGCTCCAGGCGACGGGCAAGGCGGCGCATTCGGGATACCCGTGGCTGGGCGTGAGTGCGAATGATATCATGGTCTCGGCGCTGGGCGAGCTGCTCAAGTTGAGAGAGCACCTGCCGTGGAGCACAAAGTACGGCAACACGACGATGAACTTTGGACGCGTCCAAGGCGGTGTCGCGGCCAACGTCGTTGCTGAGACTGCGACTGCGAATATCGCTACGCGCCTTGCAGCCGGCACCCCGGACCTGGTGCGCGGACAAATCATCAATGCGCTCCAGGAAGTCAAGGCATTTGCACAAAAAGAAGGCGGCGATCTAAACGTAGAGTGGTCGAGCGAGGGCTATGGCGTTGTAGATATTGACTGCGATATCGAAGGCTTCGAGACCATGACGGTCAACTACGGAACCGACGTGCCCAACCTGTCCGGCGACCACAAGCGATACCTCTACGGCCCCGGCTCCATCTTCGTTGCCCACTCGGACCATGAAGCGCTCAAGCGCAAGGAGCTCGAACAAGCTGTCCTTGACTACCGCCGCCTCATCCTCAAGGCCACCGAAGTACGCCAAAAGGAGCGACAAGGTAATGCCAAAGAGCAACTTGAACTGTAGATAAACATGGCTAGATGTATAATACCCGACTACCAAACCACGGAGTAATCATGTGTTGCAAAAAGTGTACCCTTACATTTAGTCTGCCAGGAGAAGAATCTCGCTCAATAAATCAGGCAGTTCTGAAGCAAGTGCTCGGTGTGCGCCTCCACCCAAGTCTCGCGACTGGGTACATGGCCACGGTGGTTGTTCTCGCGCGTTTGACCTTTGAATAAATCAAAGGGGTACAGAACCGACCAGCAACAGGGGAAATGCGTAGGTCGTCTGTAGGGTCTGTTCGATGCGCTGTTGATAATGTGTGGAGAGAGGGAAAGAGTAAGGGACGAGGGAGGCTCTTGGGTTTGCGCAAGCACGGAGCGGAGAAAGGTCCGACCGGAGCGTCGATTAGATAGACATGAGCGAGCGCTTGGTTTGGTTTGGGTGGAAGGGAGATGAGATGGTGAGGTCATGCGAAGAAAGAGCAACGACCCTCATCGCACGCTATGCATTCACTTACCCAATGTAGATGCAATCCACCTTCAACGCCCCCACGATGCTCGCCTCTCGTATCATACACATGTACTGTACAAATTCATCACGCCGTAACCCCAACTTCTTAGCTCGCGATAGCTGGCACATCATCCTCCCTTTGCGCAACACCTTCCGCCTCTTCTGCTGCCTTTGCCGCCTCCGCCATGCCCAAGTCCCTGAACTGCCACCCATCGCCCTCCTTGACCCAGTCTTTCTTCTCTCCCAGGATAGCCATACTGCTCTCCTGTGCACGCTTGACGAGAAATTGGTCGGCTACTGCTTGCACCTGCTCTGCGGTAACGTCGAGCAGACGCTCACGACGCGTTTGCAGCATGTCATCCGTCACACCAGATAGGAACTGTCTCATGCCCTCGCGGCTGACACTCTGTGGTGCATCATAGCCTTGAAACGCGCTGAGCTTGGCTTCCTCGAGATCTTGACCTGCCCACGCGCGGTCGCGCGCCCACAGCCCAGCTTCAGCCATGATCTTCATGCTGTTCTGTGGGTTGGGGTCCCTGTACGAGTACATGCCAAAGACGCCACCAAGACCGCGGGCATATGCCCCGCCGCCATATGCCCCACCTTTCTCGCGGATCTCGGGGTGCAGTTACTTGAAGGTCAGCATTTTGGCGAGAATCTCGAGAGGCGCACTGGCAGCATCGGTGTAGCACACTGTTGGAACAGCGCGAGCCGAGTAGTAGACTTGGTAAGGGAGAGGAAAGAATGACTTTGCGTTGCGAGGGTATTGCTTCTGCTGTGATGTTGTCGGCACAGAAACCTTCTCTGGTAGCGTGTTCAAAAAGCGATCAAGTGCTTCTTGGTTCCATGTCGAGCTCTCACTGCCACAGTTAAGGGCTACGCGAAGCTGGTTGCTTTTTGCAATGGTGAATGACTGTATAGCTTTGAGCTTCTCAATAACATCGTTGAGTGATTCTTGCGAAGCCAGGGTTGTCATAAGCTTGACCTGCGTGATACCCCCCGTTTCCTCTGCTAGCCGCCCGACAGGGCTTGTACCAGCTTCAGCGAAACGCATTGCGTAGGAGTGGCCGGACTCGGCAATGGAATTGATTGCCCCACTTGCTGCGCTTTGTAGTAGCTCTCGGATCTTCTTTCCTGCCTCCGGACCATCGAAATCGGTCTCTTGTATAATGGTCCGGATAAGCTCGTACATGTCTGGGATGTTGCGATCAAATGCATAACCAGAGAAAGCCATGCCCTCTTCGTAAGCATCGAGTGATAAGGGTGACTGTGATGAGTGGTATCCCACAGCGATACCTCCAGTCTTAAGCTTAATCTGTTCCTCGAGCTGTTCCATTGTCTTGTCCTTGGTACCAAGGCGCATAATGGCGCTTGTAAATAGGGGAATCATCTCTCGCAACTCGTCTGGAAGGTCCTGCAACTTGTGTACAGCGCGGAAGTATGTCAGACCGTTTGTAGGTGCCTCGCGCCATTGGACCTTGACGCCATCCAAGTCTGTATGTCGGAGTGGTTTCCTCTCTTTCTCTCGTGGAATATCCTTCACGTGGACAGTAGGCAAGCAGCTCAAGTCCTCGTTTCTCGCCTTCTCTTGTACTTCGAGTAACTGAAGCTCTCGTTCTTCCAAATACTTTCGTGCCTCTTGTTCGCTTGAGAATTGTTTAGTAGTCTCCGAGATCTTCGCTGCCAACCGTTGACTTTCCTCATCTACCAGCTCCTGGCTGAAGGTCTCTGACGGCTTCATAGTGAAGGTTAATGTGTTGTCGTTGAGGAGGTACCTTTCGACTAGGCTTTCCAAGTAGTCTCCTTCAGCATACTTCTCCTGGAAAGCATCTACAGTTTCTTGCCATGCGAGAGCCTCCATTGGATCAATGCCGTTGAACCAGCCCGGCTTGAGTCTTTGGAGGATTCCCATGCCGAAGTTTGCTGTCTTGTGCTTGAGGGAAAGTTCCAGCTGGTGCAATATGCCGTCCACCTTGATCTTGTCGAAGCCATTTTTCCGTACTTCAAGCAGAGTCTCGGCGATAGCTTCGCGAACCTTTGGTACGTCGTCCGCCTTGACCGCATCCAGCCCCACGGAGAAGACGCCTCGCCTTCCAGCGCTGTCATAGCCAGTGTTTGCACTAAAGTCTGCCCCAAGACCAGATTCAACAAGGTTGCGGTACAGGGGTGATCCATACCCACTCATAAGCAGGCTGCTCAGCACACCAAGGGCAAAGTTTTCCACCGAATCAGCCGTGTCGCCCATCATCCAGGTGACTGAGGTCTTGTACTGTCTATCCTGGGGTACTAGGGGGTCTAGGGGTCCGTCGACCGTGACATGCTTGGGGGCTTCCAGAGTTATTGGCGCCTTGACTTCCTGGTCGACAGATATCTTGTTGAAGCTGCTCAAGCGGCTATCCACCTCTTTCAGATGTTCGGCCAGTGGCATGTCTCCATATGTGAGAATCTTGGCGTTGCTGGGGTGGTAGTGGTCCGCATGAAACTTCCGTAGCTGTTCCCAGGTAAGATCGGTAATCTTCTGGGGATCGCCGCCAGAGTTGTTGATGGCCGGATAGAGGTGGTCCTGGAACTTTGTGTAGAACAGATAGCTTGCATCTGACATCTGGCCCTTCATCTCATTGTACACGACGCCTTTGAACACTATGCGCTTTGCATTCGGATCTTCCGACTCTTTCGCCAACGGATTCTCAGGGCCTAGTCGCCACCCTTCCTGCGTGAAGTCATTCTCCTTCAAAAGCGGATGGAGGGTCGCATCGAGATACACGGACATGAGGTTCTTGAAGTCTTGGGCATTGGTTGTGGCGAACGGGTAGCCAGTGTGGTCGGCGAATGTCCAGGCGTTCATGAAGTTGGACAGCGAGCGGGGGAGCATCTTGAAGAAGGGGTCACGGATGGGGTACCTAAGCTGTTAGTAAGAGGTACTGGGCTCTGGTCAACGGGACATACCTTTCGCTTCCACACAGTGTGGTATGCTCCAAGATATGCGGCACTCCGGTCGCATCTGGCGGATTGGTCTTGAAGCCAATGGAGAAGACATTGTTTGTATCCTCACGGGCAATGTGCAGGTACTCGGCGCCTGTCTTGTCATGCTGCAAGTGTAGTGCAGTCAGCTCAAGCTCCGGTACTTGCTTGACGCGCTTAAGGGTGAAGCCATGCAGCTGCTCGCCAACACTCGGGAAGTTGGACACATGGGTGATGGCGGCATATCCACGTCGAGCGACGGTTGACAGACGGGTGGGGGCCATGGCTGCATTTCGACGGCCTTGACACTGCCGACCAACAGAGCGCAGCATGTTCGGAATTGCGGGTGGATGGTTGACAGGCGCAATGCTTCAGCTTCAATCGCTTTCACAGTTCACAGGCGGGACCAGAAATGTCAGAGACCAGGCCATCGATGACGCCTGTGCCGCCGATTGGCCGAGGGTCCCATGTCCCCAAAGCAGATTAGGCGGCAAAATTACTAAGACGCACGAGTGTGCCTGTATGGGCCTGGTGATGGATTATGGCATGTTTGACAAACGTCACATTGGCCAAGTCAGTGTATCCTTGCCTTTGTCGCGGTTTGATAGTGAAGCTTGTGGGCGTGGTGGAGACTCTTGGACGCTGTCTTGTGCCTCTGCGCCGTCGAAACCACCAACCTCTGCTCCCCTCCTTCCTCTTCGACACCCGCCACGAGACATTGCCCAACCTGACCTGGACGACTGCGTGACTCTGGCCCGTACATATTACTCCATCACGTCGCCTGAAGCTCCCTCGACTGCCCTGTGTGTCTGTTTTGCACCCAAGCAGCTCTGAGACGTCAGCGGACGGCTTGTGCCCTCACCACGCGCATCGTAGACTGGCGGCGGCGGCAATACGGATGCGCACCCCGCCGGCACACAGGACTGTCTTGCGAATTTGTTAGATTGGGAGCATAGGCGGAGGATTATCCGACTCAAACCGACGAGATCCCCCACAACCGCCCTGCTAGACGGAAGAGTCACGGCTTCATGGCAACCGTCGCCCAGCAGCGCCAGCCGACGTCTGCCCAGTCCCGTCCACACCACGAAGCAACCCGCAGCGCATCTGCCTCGCCCGCAAACATGGCACCCGCACAGCATCCCCCGGCGCCGGCGCCTGCGCCCGCCAAAAAGGGCAAGGGCAAGAAGGCGCCAGACCCATCGGAGCAGCAGAAGCAGATCCAGGCCAAGATTGCTCAGCTCGAGCTGGACCAGGCAGGAGACAAGGAGCAGGAACTTGAAATCGGTGCGTCTCTCCATACGTGGCAACGGCGACGGCGACGGCAATGCGGAGGCGGGGACACCCTGCGTGGCGCAGTCACTGTCTGCACAGCATGGCACTTGGGCTAAAATCATATGAATCGCTGGCTGACGAATGGCATGGACAGAACGCGAAGTCAAGAAAGCAAACCGTGAACTCTCCTCGCTCCTCTCCAACATGGACGGTCCCTTGTCCCGCCTCGAAGTCGTGCAGAAGCGATATACCGAACTCTTATCCGACATGAAGCGCACCGAACGCGAGCATCAGAAGGCGAAGAAGCGTGGAGACCAATTGCAGAAAGAGAAGGATGCGCAAAGGTCCGAGTTAAACAAGGTCACCACCATGAAGGACAAGTTGGACAAGTTGTCGCGTGACTTTGCAAAGGAGAACAAGAAGCTCAAGGACGAACTACATAAACTCGAAACCAGCGAATCGACGGCCAGACAAGAACTACACGACCGTCTTGAACATCTTGTAAATGACGTAGACGACTGCATCGCAGCTGCAAACGGCCCAGAACCTCCAAATCAAGCTGAACAGGAACTGGATGAGCTGTAAGTCTGATAGTCCGACGTCATGTCTTCTTGGGCTAAAATAATTAGATTCCGCCAAAAGTTCAAATCATTCATTGATCAATACGAACTGCGTGAGCTGCAGTACCACTCCATGCTTCGACTCAAGGAACTTGAAATACAGTACCACTCGGCCCGACTAGAGCAGCAGCGCAAACAACAGGAGGCCGAATCGTCAAAGTCACACCAATTGACCCGCCAGGTGTCGACTTTCTCGCAGACCGAAACCGAACTCCGCACGCAACTCAATATATATGTCGAGAAGTTTAAACAGGTACGTCGAATCCTTCAACCCCCAGTTGATCAGTATCATCATGGTTAATACTGACCAGATGCAGGTCGAGGAAACTCTCAACAACTCCAACGACCTCTTCCTCACGTTCCGCAAAGAGATGGAAGAAATGTCCAAGAAGACCAAGCGCCTCGAGAAGGAAAACCAAAATCTACAACGCCATAAAGACATCACGAATCGAAACATTGGTGAGATGGTGGAAGAGCGCCAGAAAATGCAAGAGGAGCTTGCCAAGAGAACGAGAGAAGCCGAAGAACAACGCAAGAAAATTGCTCGGCTGGAAACCTTGTGTCGCGGGATGCAAGCACAGGGACGAGGGCAGGTTCCAATGCACGAGTTGGAGCATGAGGAACATGATGAGGAGGACGAGGAAGTCACGGAGAGCGAATATGAATACGAGGACGAAGATAGTGCAGAGTACGATGACGATACCGAGGAAGACGGCGTCGAGCCCGCACCTGAGCGCAGGCCGTTTGGGCCTGTGCCACCACCTCCACCTCAACCACAGCCAGTGTCGCAGGGAAAGCTTAACGGACACAAACAGGCCAACGGGCAAATGAATGGAGTCAAGCGCTAATAGTAATATCAGCCACTGATGTTCCGGATATGCCACATTCTACAACCATCACTTTGCACCCATTTATTCAGCTAGAGCTTCCAGTGTTTCTCGGAAGAAGCCATGGCGCATTTTCGTCTAGGTGGCGAGTATATGAAACTACAGAGTGAACTCTCTGAGAAGGTTGGTGAAGATCTCTCTGCGTGCCATTGGATGTTGAGAAAAATTCAAGTGCTCCGTGCATTCTTTCTTGAACATGCACACAACCCTGATAATTACACTCGGACTTGAAACTGTGACAAGGTTATCATATCAATACTCATGTCCGACCAGGTACATTGGCTTTGCATTGTTCGTTATTTTGAAAGTCTTGGAATGTTGGTTAGCATCTTCAGAAGAAAGGCCAAGCAATTGGCAGGTGTCAAGAGAGTCAAGAGAGTCAAGAGTGTGAAGGATATACTTGGCTAGGTTAGCAACAAGTTGTGTAGGACAGGCGACGAATCGGCAGGTAGAGATGCAGATGCCTCGGCACGATTTCCCCGCAAGACCCTTGTCGTCCATGACACCTTCTGCCGCAGGCGCAGCCGTTGCCGCTATTTAGCATCAACATGCCCATGGATGCCATGCCGTCACGTACAGCAGCAGTCTTCCTGGCGCGCTGTTCATACTCTTTACCAGTCTACCCGACTTGATACTCGATTGCTTCTATTCTCTTTCCATACATACACACACAGCTAGTACCGTCGGCGCCAACATGTCACCTCCGACATTGCAAACGCCGCTCTCGAAGCTGCTGGGCATCCAGTACCCCATTATCCTCGCGGGAATGGCGCGTACATCCGGCGGCCCCCTTGCAGCAGCAGTATCGAATGCAGGGGGCCTCGGTGTCATTGGCGGTCTGGGCTACACTCCCGAACAGCTCCAATCCATCATTGATGACCTCAAGTCCAACCTCGACGACAAAAACCTCCCTTTTGGTGTCGACCTGGCTCTCCCACAGGTCGGTGGTAGCGCGCGCAAGACGAACCACGACTACACTCACGGCCATCTTGACGAACTCATCGAAGTCACAATCAAGAATGGTGCAAAGTTGTTTGTGAGCGCGGTGGGTGTGCCGCCAGCGAGGACTATCAAGAGGCTTCACGAGGCCGGCATATTGATCATGAACATGGTCGGACATCCCAAGCACGCGAAGAAGGCGCTAGACGCAGGTGTGGATATCGTATGCGCACAGGGAGGAGAGGGCGGAGGACACACGGGCGATATCGCAAATAGCATCCTCATACCATCCGTCGTCGACGTTGCGCGCAAATATAAGAGTCCCCTCACGGGCGAGCCGGCTATGGTAGTGGCAGCAGGAGGCATCTACAACGGCCGCAGTCTGGCAAGCAGCTTGATGCAAGGCGCACAGGGTGTATGGGTGGGCACACGGTTCGTAGCCTCGACCGAAGCTGGTTGTTCACAGATGCACAAGGAGAACGTCGTCACGGCCGACTTCACAGACACAGGGCGTACTTTGGTTGTCAGTGGTCGTCCTTTACGCGTTCGATACAACGACTATATCAAGGAATGGCACGAGAGGGAGGATGAAATCAAGAGGCTGACCAAGGCGGGCATCGTACCGCTGGCAAAGGACATGGACGATGGCAAGGACGTGGACATTCCATTCCTGATGGGCCAGGTTGCGGGCGTGATAGGGGACATTAAGCCCGCAAAGGAGATTGTGGACGAGATGGTGCAGGAAGCGGTTGACATGTTGAAGCTGGGCCAAACGTTCATCGCGGGTCCCAGCAGCAAGCTGTAAATCAATGTCGAGTAGTATCCAGGTTTGGTATGTGTGTATTAGTGATAGACTGGGCCGTGCAGTGCCTCAATACTGCTTCATCGTACCAGTATCTCGGTCCCTGCATCTCCGGGGTGCGTTTTGGTGTAACGTGGTTTCAGAAGCGAACGACGGCCAGTCGGCGTGCATGTTTGCTTCGAGGTCAGTGATTTGTCGCACAAGATCTATTGATATTGACAGCCTGTACACTATCAGGAAAAGACAATGGGGATCATGGGGCATGGAAGAGAGTAGTAGAGTAGGGACCTTCCCTAGTGAGCGGCATGTGAATGATCTGCAGCTAGGATAGCGCTCCGCAAGGCCAGGGCAGCACAAGCTCAGGAGAGATGCGACGGAACACGCGGTGCCTCCGCAGTATTCACAATTAATACCCTTCTGCAGTCCCGGCCGGCCAAACTTAGTATTCTTATCCTCGTACATCTCGAACGCCCTAGACCCCCTGGCGTTTGCGCGTTTCTCCACTCTCACTGCCATTAGGCGTCGATTGAACCTCTTTCACTTCCGCGGCGCTCGCTCGCCAGTCAGTACTCTCCTGTTCATAGATGACGCTGGTTGCGCAGTCGACACCACGGAGCAGCGGCGCATCATTCCATGCAGTCAAATCTCAGAGCCCAGGCTGAGATTCAGGCCCAGAGGAAGAAGGTAAGCACCCTCCTTCCCGTCTACCGTACACGCTCGTGCGCCGCACTGAGGAGCCCCCGGATCCATGTTTCGTCTACAGGTTGCTGATGCTGGAATTATAGCAGCTTGCGAATTCTTATAAACAGTTGCTTGAGTGAGTCGCCCACGGGATAATTGCTTTTGCGCGCCCGCCGCCTGCGCGTTTCACATGCACTGCTCTTGCTGACATGGACATAGTGAATTCGCCGCGACTGATCTGAAGACTGTCGGAAACTACACTCTTGGGAGGCTCATCGGCAAAGGCAGTTTCGGCAAGGTCTACTTGGCGTCGCATAAACTCAGCAATGGCTCCAGGGTGCGATGACGGAATTGACAACAAGCCAGGGTTGGTCATGCTGACCACAGACAGGTCGTGCTCAAGAGTGCGAAGAAAGACGACTCCAACCTCGCGCGCGAGATCCACCACCATCGCCAGTTTATCCATCCGCATATTGCCCGCCTGTACGAGGTCATAGTCACCGAAGAGTTGGTCTGGCTGGTACTCGAGTACTGTCCAGGCGATGAACTCTACAACTACCTCCTAGCCAAGGGTGCCCTCGAACCCGCCAAAGTCCAGCGCATCTTCACCCAGCTCGTCGGCGCCGTCACCTACGTTCACAACAAGTCGTGCGTTCACCGCGACCTCAAGCTCGAGAACATATTGTTGGACAAGCACGAGAATGTCAAGTTGGTCGACTTTGGTTTCACGCGCGAATACGAGGGCAAGTCAAACTACCTGCAGACATGGTGCGGTACCATCTGCTACAGCGCCCCGGAGATGCTCAAGGGCGAGAAGTATGCGGGAGAAAAGGTGGATGTCTGGAGTCTGGGTATCATTCTCTACGCACTTCTGGTTGGCGAGCTCCCCTTTGACGACGACGACGAAATAGTCACCAAGACGAGGATACTGAAAGAGGAGCCCAAATACCCCGAGAACTTCCCACAACAGGCCAGAGAGTTGTGCCAATTGCTGCTATCGAAGCGGCCCATCCTGCGACCGACGCTGGCAGATATACTGCAGAATCCATGGTTGTCGGAGCATGCGCCTCGTCAACAGGAAATCCTGAAGCTCCAGCAGCCGGCACCTTTTTCTACCGAGTTGGAGAAGGAGGTTCTGCACCGGATGCGCGCGGCTGGAGTGGATATTGACATGGTAATTGAAAACGTGCTTGCCCAACGATGCGATTCTTTGGCTGGTTGGTGGGGCCTGTTGATTGAGAAGGAAGAGCGGAAAGCGAAGAGAAGAGAACGTAAGCGTAGAGAAAGGGAAGCTGAGGCTAAGAGTCTGCGACGGTTGAGTGCTGCAAGTAGTCGTCTAGACAAGCTTGCGCCTACTATACGAGAGATGGATGAGGAGGGCCTGCATTCGCCGGCCACGCCCAAGAGTCGCGGGAGGACTATAAATCGTAGCAGCTTACACGGTGAGTTCCACGTTACATCCAAAACGATAGCATTGTGCTGACTTGAACCAGGTGCTCCTGAGCTACCGCGCCTACCAGAAATCGGCACCTCTCCTACTCTCACCATCGACGACAAGCCTCTCCCTTCAATCGATACGCACCGCGGTCGCAAATCGCACTCATCTTCGCGGCCGCCAGTACCAGGAAAAGACATAGACAGGCGGAGATCACGTAGTAGCATGCTTCAAGTCGTTTCCAGCAACCCCGACCTACTCTCCCCGAACGGCTTCGTGCCAAAGCGGCGCCGGAAGCAGCCCTTTATCAACCATCTTTTGTCACTTAGAAATTGGATAAAAGAAACGTCGAAGCGGGCAAGATCGCCCGGTTCAAAAGCCAGTAGCGGTCATTCACCAAAGTTGCCCGAGAGTAAGTCTCCAGATTCGAAAAGGAGGCAAAACACGACGAACCGATCATCCATAGCGACAACGCCCAGGACTCCGCAGACACACATGGCACCCCGTCCACGAGGCTCAACACACGGCTCGGGCTCCATGAGACGGCTTTCAGCATCTCCTGCGCCACTCACGCCGCGCTCCTCGTACCGTCGTTCTTCTGGCGGTCTCCGAGGTCGAAAGTCGACATCCTCTTCCGTATCCTCTATTCGCTCCATGCCACACCACCACCACACCCACAGCAAAGCGTCGTCCATCTCCTCGGCCTCACTCGCCTCTCCCGCCGGCTCCGTTAGCGGTCACTCTCACAAGCCCTCCAAATCCCCCCACAATAGCATAAAAGTCCTACCTGCTACGCCAACATCCTCATCATTTCCGTCTAACATCCGCCTCGTACGCTCTGGCTTCCCACCAGGTCTCAACGAGTCCAGCGCCGCGTTTGGAAATGGGAATGCGCTTCCCCCGCAATCTCCAGGCCTGGTATTTGCAAAGAGGAAGAGGACGCCGTTCAAAGGGCCCATGATCAACACTAGCGGCAACCCCGCGGGCAGCGGGTGGAGGAGTAGGGGCGGAGAGGGAGGTACGGGGAGTAGAGGAACTAGTGTGCAAGGGAGAAGGAGCGGGGAGATTTTGGGTATCACGGAAGAAGACGAGGAAGAGGAGGAAGTTGAAGAAGTGGAGACATTTGGCGGGAAATTGGCAGAGGGTGAGTTTGTAGAAGAAGAGACTGGTGCGCCGCCTATGACACCTCCAAAAGACAAGGACGTGGCTTTATAGGGTTCATGGTTCTTTTTCACTAAAAGGGGATTTATTGGTTTGTTTGGCATTGGGAGAAGTGGATTGCTGGATTGGTGTGTATATTCCGGCCATTTTCGTTGCGGCTTTGTTTTTTTGTGCCTTTCTTTTTCCTTTTCTTTTTTTGCAGTGGATAAAGCGTCTTGATTCCATCTCCTGGTTGTTCGTTTCTTCCCTTCCACGACATAGACTTGTAGCCATCGTTTTGTCATTTGGATGCCTATCTGCACATCTGCACTCTACATATCGTTCTCTTCTGTCTATTCTAATTCATACATGCATCGGCCAATATTTCCATCGTCGGCGCCATTACCATGGCCGGATATGTAGGTGTATATGGCGGAGCCCACGTTACGGATCATGTGTAACAGACAGTCGCCGATGAAAAGGGATCTTCACCATCCGTGTCGGTCCGCCCGTGTCAGCCCGAATCTTTTGCATCATTCACGTAGAGAGCTCCACGGCTTTTGCGTAAGCAGCATGACATGTTCATACGACATTTGTACTCTGAGAATCAATAAATCAATGATGCTAGGTAACCTCACACACTGACACGTGTGTGCATACATGTATGCAGGTACAGCACCTGGGCAAGTGGAGATGTATCCACGACCCAACCCCGCGTCGATACGATTCCGAGATGGAGCTCGTGCAGTCCGCTACTACGCCCAAAGCAAGCCTGTTGTTGCACATCGAATTCGAGGAGGCGGTGTGGTGTACATCGAATTTTGATATCAAGGTTGAATTGGGAAAAGTGGTGTGACCACGTACGACCTGTGCTCACGAAAAGCTCCGCAGGACAATTGTCAGTGCTGGAAAAGTGCCGGTGCTCGCTGACTGGATAATGCAATTACCGACATGAAGCGTCGGAGTTTTTGGGGCGGTAAGTCTGTCAGCATGCTGCAGTGACATTCTCATCGTTTAGAAAGCCGACAGTTCGAGTCATGATGGGCCATGAAGCATCGCCATGCGCGGTAATATTGCGTCTCGTGCGGGACTATTGCATGGAACCGCACGAGGCCAGGAGTCCGGGAGCCGAGATGTGGGAGGCGGCATGCATACTGCTAACGGCACGCCGGGCACGGTAAAGTTGTGCGACACAGAACGCCGCAAGGACCACGGTGGTAGTCGAGTTGGAGGCTGGGCGTTATCGCTGTACTGTACATGTCTTCAAATGAAGGGTAGTGAGACTCAAAAGTCGGGACAGATTCAATGGCGAAAGCTCCCATGCTCTTACCAAAGAGTAATATGTTTCGGCTTACGGTTGATAACAATGGCATGCAGCGTGGGGTTTGGGGCGCACGGGCACCAACACTCGACGAACTGCTTCTCGAGAAGATGCAAGGTAAGTCGGAAAGATCAACATGTGCACAAGCCTCACTAGTACCATTGCTACACGGTAGAAGTCAAGTAGAAGAAAGACGGAAGGCGATCGTTACTGGGTACTCGCGTCAGCGACATGGCAGCGCATGCTGGTGACAGTAACGACGCAGCAGGTCTTGGGCTCCGACATGTGAATACGGATGGCATGTTGAGAAGCGATGTGGTGGCTTGCTCAGTCGTTTGAGGCGTTTTTGATTTGGCCAGTCACGGAAGACAGCCAGCACAAAACGGCATCTCGCTTGCGGTTGCGTGTGCGTTGGGGCCATGCGAAGCTTCGTACGATGTTGCAATATATTTAACTTTGCTCATGACAAGCAGTGGCAAGCATGAAGAGACGGTGGCATGCTCATAACATGCGGGTTAACGTGCTGATGACTAGTTAGTATGCAGGTATTTGAACGGATAGGCAGAGGTATGTCGCCAATAAAGGACAATGGCACAAAGGTTGAGGGAGGTACAAATGCCTCCTAAACCGTAAACGGGCGGTCTGTGTTCGTGTGGTGGGGGCTGGCTGTGCCCCATGGTCCAAGCCTGGTCTGTCGACAGACGCATTGAAGACAAGTCAAGGTCAAGGTTAGTTAGCTGTTGCGTGATGCGCATTGGGCAGATCTACATCTTGATCAATGCAATGCAGACTCTGGGGATGATGACGGTCTAAGAAGGCGCATATGTACCGGTACAGTAGGTATAGGTTGGCGTCTTGTACCTGCATGGGTCGAAAGCGAGGTTAGATTGAGAGACACGAGGGGACCTAGGAGGCCCCTGCATATGGCAAGTTGAGACGGGAATTGATATCGGGCGGCAGTCGCTGGCACGGATTCAGTTCAGCAACGACGTACTGGCATTTAGCCGCTCCAATGGCATGACGCCTTCATGGGCAATATGTCATTGCCGCGGTTGCACGTACTCGGGGCCACAACAAAGTACACATGCAAATGCAAATCAATACATGTGATGCTGAGCGGCGACTTTGCCGCAAATCTATTTGCTGGAAGCCGGGTGGCTGTTTGTCGAACCATTGTGTCGAGCGTGAGACGACAGCCTGACCCTTGGCAGGATTGAAGACGTTCCAGGCCATGGACGGCCTGGCATTGGAGCATGGAGGGGCAGTGCTAAAGCAGCACCGGCAAAACATGCGTCGGTGCGGCGGCTGCGGGACGGGTCAACGGGTGACTGAGTGAAGGATGTGACGTCCGAGGTCACGGCCAGTCGAAACAACGGGGTCTACAGTATGAGCAAAGCCAGAAAAGCAAGGTACATGTAGTGTAGACAAGCCAGGAGGTTGGCCAGTTTGTGCGTGTTGGGGTTGGGGGACGTGTAAGAGATGTTGTTGGTGCCAGACGTGGGGTCAGTGTGGGTGGGTGGCTTTTGTTGCAAGCACATGCCGCAAGAGGGCTAGTGGCGTCGCGATAAGGAAATCGCACGCACCGTGTTCTTCGAGAAGGCCAGCGGGCGCCACCGGTGCAGAACTCGACACTGACTTCGCCGCGATAGCGCCGGCAGCCACCACCGAATCACGTTACTGGTTCCGACACGCGGGACGGAAATCTGGAGAAGACAATGAAATGAGTTAGGCGACCGAAGGTGACTGTTTAGCGTGATATGGAGCGTCGTTGGACTGTTGGACGCCGCCGCGCCAGGAATTCGGGTAACAGGCGACAGGCGACAGGCGACAGGCGACGGGCGATGGAGTCGAGGTACCTACTGTACTCACCTATGCCAGTTTCGTTTGTCGATAAAACTTGTCATTCGCCTTACATCTCTGACCACAGTGACCACCTACTCAACCCCGGCCCAGAGAGAGACGTCACATCATCACCTTGCACGACACTGCCTCCAAGGCATTGAAAGTGGAAGATAGGCTGCTGGTCACCCCGTTGCGCCCGATAGAGACGCTCCCGCTCCAACACTTGGGCCAAAAACAGTTGCACCCCCCGGCCGCTACACATCCTAGTGCTTTCCTTACTGTACCCGCCATCCTGGGCCTGATCCTTGACGCCTCTGCTTTCCGAGTGCGAGCTCGCACGCTCAAGAATAGGTCAAAGCCCATCCACCCTAGACCTCAGCACCGCAGTCATATCCCTCCCCTGCGCCCATCGCACAGAGAAAAAGTATTTGCTCCCCGACGGCTGCACCGCAGCCAAACCCACCGCCGTGCAGCATCACTGCAACTACACTCATTCTTCCTGTCCTTGTCCCTGTCGCACCCTTGCGCCTATCCAACATGACATCCAACATGACCCCCGAAGACGACATATACGGGACGGAGAAGAGCTTTGGGAGAGCATCGCAAGGGTCTGACTACTTTGGCGAGTTCTCGCGGTACCAAGATGGCCTTGGCCGGAGGGTGATTGAGAGTTTTAAAAGAGATCCGAATTTCGCCATGACCATGACTCCCAAGGGAACCACAGCAGCGGACGGCAACATTTTCGATCCAGAAGCAGCTGCTGCGAATACGGCAAACTCGCCACTCGCCCGAAGGCTAAAGGGCCGGCATTTACAGATGATAGCAATCGGGGGTTCCATAGGTATGGTACTGCCATGTGTCAACCAAGTACATGTTCCGGCCTAACTTGTCTAGGTACCGGTCTCTTTGTCGGCTCGGGACAAGCGCTAGCAAACGGTGGGCCAGCGTCGCTCGTCATATGTTACTGCCTCGTCGGTATAATGTTGTACACGACTGTTCACGCACTGGGTGAGATGGCAGTTCTCTTCCCAGTCGCTGGTTCCTTCTCTGCATACTCTACCCGCTTCCTGGATCCGGCATGGGGTTTCGCCATGGGTTGGAACTATGCTCTGCAATGGCTTGTCGTCCTTCCACTCGAAATTGTCGCCGCTACCTTTACCATTGAATATTGGAGTGGCGGTTCCATTGACAACAATGCATGGGTAGCAGTCTTCTTGTTCCTGGTCGTCGTCATCAACTTGTTCGGTATCAAGGGATACGGAGAGGCAGAGTTCATCTTCGCCATCATCAAAATTACGGCAGTCATTGGCTTCATCATTCTGGGTATAATCATCAACATTGGCGGCGGTCCAGATGGCGGCTACATTGGTGCAAGATACTGGCGCGACCCAGGGCCCTTCAACAACGGCTTCAAGGGCGTCTGCAGCGTCTTCGTCAATGCCGCCTTCGCCTTTTCAGGAACTGAGCTCGTGGGTCTAGCCGCTGCAGAAACAGCCAATCCGCGCAAGTCTCTCCCCACTGCCGTTAAACAGGTCTTCTGGCGTATCTCTCTGTTTTACATTGTCTCTCTCACCATTGTCGGGCTGTTAGTTCCCTACAACGACAGGCGCCTTCTACAAGACAAGAACAACGCCGATGTCGTAGCTTCACCTTTTGTAATCGCCATCCAAAACGCTGGTATCCAAGGCCTACCCTCGGTTTTCAACGCCGTCATCATGATTGCTGTGCTCTCTGTCGGAAACTCGTCCATCTACGGTTCATCGCGTACTCTTGCTGCCCTGGCAGAGCAACATCAAGCCCCCAAGATCTTCGCCTACATTGACCGTCAGGGGCGCCCTCTAGTTTCGATCGCGTTCGCGTCTTCCCTTGGTCTTCTTGCTTTTCTTGCTGGCGCAGATCGCAAACTGCAAGACGCGGCATTCAACTGGCTACTCGCCCTCTCTGCGCTCTCTGCAGTCTTCACATGGCTGTCTATTTGCTTGGCCCATATCCGCTTCCGCCAGGGCTGGAAAGTTCAAGGACACAGTCTGGACGAGCTTGCGTTTTCGCTCGCAGCCTGGCATCATTGGTTCTTATATTGGCCTGTGTTTTGAACATTCTCGTCCTCGTGGCACAGTTTTACGTGTCCGTTGCGCCCATCGACATGAAGGTGCTGTCGACCTCACAGCGCCTACAACGCTTCTTCAGTGTTTATCTTGCCCTTCCAGTCACTCTGGCATTCTACTTTCCCTATAAGCTGTGGTTCCGCACCTCATTTGTACGGTCCCACAACATGGATCTCGTTACCGGAATCCGGGAGCTGAATTTGCAAGTACTGATTGAAGAGGAGCGCGAGGAGAAGCGGAGATGGCCCAAGTGGAAGAAGGTGTACAAATTTTTTTGTTGATTGATAGATACCCTGTGCTGGCGTTTTTCTCACTCTCACATTTCGTTTTAGCGATAGCGCTGTTTTGTTTGCGCATTTTCAGGTGTCCCGTTACGATACCAGGCGGCATGCTGAGAAGCATTGCGCAGCCTTGCTGCACATTTTCTTTTTGTTCGTTTACGGTTATGTCTTACAGAAGCATATTAATAATGATGGATGCGGTGCATCGGGTTGTGCTTTTGCATGATGATCGTACATAGCTTCAGGAGAGGAAAGAATAAACGAATACAAAAACACTACTAGCTATTTCAATTCTTTTTTGTTTCACTACATAGTCGCCGCAAACAAGATAACTTCTATATAACACACAGGCGACCAGAACGTTCAATCGTGTTGTTTAAGACTAGCAGCGGTCCCGGCATCCAAAAACTAAATGAACTTCCTTCCTTGCCATTCATTCATTGGCAGCAGAACGAACGAACGAAGAACCCATACGCAAAAATCAACTTCCAGCCCATGGAAAGGAAGGAAGGAAGAAAGGGCCAGAAAAAAAAGAATCAGATAGAAGAGGTCTTGCCCAGAATCGAACTGGGGTTGCCGGAAAGCTACTGACATGCTATCAGAATCCGGAGTGATAACCGCTACACTACAAAACCGATGACAAAATCTGGCTTTCAAAAAATATATACACAGTATTCCAACAGAAAAGCGACCTGACAGGCACGGTACAGTGCAATATCGATAGATGTCGTGAATGCACAGTTCGGGGAAAAGAATTTGCAAAATCTTTGTTCGCACGAGGTGGGGTCGGCAGGGTCTAGTAAAACTCTGGCTGGGTGGGGCAAGAAGCTACAAACCCAATTTGACTTTGCATAGACTTTGATCGGATATACTCGTAATCTCCGTTAATCGCTCCAGGATTGGATGTTGCTGTGACTTGCTCAGCATGATATGATCGTTTGTACGTTAGCTACGCAACAAATGGACTAATACCAGAAGAGCGCCAAGGCGGCTACACATCGAACATCAGGCTTAGCACGAGGAAAGCGAATGAATGAACCACTAGAACAAAAAAAACCTGGCATCGTCTTGCTTTGCAAATTCCTAATTTGTTTGTCAAGATTGCGAAAAGGGCACATACGCCATCTGACAGTATGAGCGTAGATTTACTACCCGCCAAGCTATAAACGTACGAGGCAAGTAGAAATTCATGCAAGATATTGTCCTTCTTCACTTGCAGATCCCAAGTTGCAAGAAAAATATATCCTAAGCATTGCTAACGGCTTGCACAATGGCGCCCTTCGCTCCCTGATCCAAACCATCTAGCTTATCCATGTCGTCCTTGTCGAGCTCAAAGCCGTATATATCGGCGTTGGTGACGATTCGAGATGGCGTGTCGCTCTTGGGAAGAGGCACAAATCCTTTCTGCAGACTCCATCGGATGAGAACTTGGTTTGGCTCCTTGTTATGCTTCTTGGCAATGCTAACGAGTATCTCGTCGTTTGCCTTTTCGTTGCGCACAAGAGGGCAGTAGGGCTTCGATTACTATCTTGTGGTCTTTGCAATAGTCGACAATCTCGCGTTGTTGGCACCAAGGGTGAAGCTACACTCTCGTCAGCCCATGGTATTGTATGCAAAGAGATGAAATATTACGAACCTCAATTTGATTGACGACAGGCAGAACAGCGCCTTTGCGAGCTGTAGAAACCTCCTCGACGTGGATCGTGGATATTTCCTCAATGTGTTGAATGCCGTAGTTGCTGACGCCAATGTCTCGTACCTTGCCCCGGTCCTGTGCGAGTACTAAAGCCAGCCACATTGTCTTCCTAGCCTCTTTTCCTGCATTGGGACTGTGAACGAGGAACAGGTCGGCGTAACCGTCTTTTCCAGCAAGTTTCTCAACGCTTTCGGCGATTTTCATGTATGTTGATTCAACATCCTCAGCCGGGCTCAAAACTTTGGACGTGATGTACACATCCTTTCTTGGAAGCCCGCTTTCAGCCAATGCCTGGCCAACTTGCTCTTCGTTGGCGTAGTATTGGGCTGTGTCAATATGGCGATAGCCTGTATCAAACGCCTTTTTGCAAGATTTGACGCATACGTCCTTAGAAGACAGGTATACACCAAAGCCGATTTGTGGGATTTTGTGTTGCGAGCCCGTCAAAGGGAACGTCGCATCTATGCTGAGGGGTTTCGCCGACATCTTGGATAGCGGGGTAGTGGCGGAGAAATGCTTGGAGGATGCTATGAGCAATGCACTGCGGAGGTTGAATAGAAGGGGCGACGCGTGAAGAAAGTAAGTTTATAGGTGAAAAGAGCATACCAGAATGTGTGGGCAAACAAGTCAGCTACCATTCTTTCCTAGGTAGCTCTATGCCGTATACCGCAGCTGCCATGCAGTCGTGATGTCACTGCGGGGTCCGAAAACAATACATGAAGCAGACCATTCCAAGCTCAGCTGTTGATGACATGTGAGGGCACTCATTTACTTTATGCTGCTCAACAAGAGCTAATCTGAAGTGGAGAGAATTAGCCCTCCAGCGCGTTGTAGTTTGACCGCGCCACGCTAACATTAACTATCCCTGCCACATGCCAGGGCTCCCCCGCAATCCTACCTCAAATATGTGTAGGTATACCTGGTGTCCAAACTCAATGCGAGCAATTCATGTGTTAGTATACTTCGTTCGTATGTCATGATAAATCCTAGAAGTGCATACTCCGCTGTCAGATGCCATACGCCATCATCAGCCACATCGAGCAATCAAGTAGATTTGCATTAAGATCCCCTCAAGCGACGCCGCGATTGAATGGGAGAGGTAAATATCAAAGGTTTACAAACAATGCGGATAAATTGGGTGTCTAGCCAATTATCATGCCGAGGCGGCATGTAGTAACACGGTCTGCGGTCATATCTTACACGTTCTCTACAACTTGGGAGCACTGCAGCTCGAGTACATGTATCAGCAAGGTGTTGTAATGTCGTTGGAGCAGGTATAATGTCACTGTTCTCTGAACTCTGACGAGAAATGGAGCTGTATCACGCTACGCATGACATGGCGTATACATACCACGTTGAGACTTGGTAACAATGGCATGTAGACCCCAATGGTCGTTATTCTCTCTCGCCTGAACATTGTTAGTGGGCTTGTTTCTATTAACAATAACGGATTTACGAAGTTTCCACTGTAAACCGCGTAGAGGAAGAGAACACTGAGAGCTGTCATTGCCCATCTTGATACCGTATGATGGCCAAAAAGGTACATTTGCTTCGCTAGCTTTACATCAGACTGGATTGTTTACGAAAAGACTGTTTAACCTTGCCGGTTAACATACAAGCTCTCACTGGTGCTGTCTCTTGTGATTTTTTCTGAGGAGGATCATTCTTTGTCGGCTTTGTTGAAAAGGTACTCCATAAGTCTCAGCAGCACGTTGCAGACCGCCGGCTTTGAGAACTCTGTCCAGGATTATGGCTTGATAGACCAGTACCCAGCCGATAGGTTTTCCACATCCCGATATTGCGCGCTATCCGCAGTCGTCGGAACTAGAGGAGTTGGTGCTGTAGCCGACTTACCCAGTTTCGCTTTTCGCCCTAGGCATGATACCAATTGAGATCTCAGACTCGGTATGAAGCAGATAAAGCCTCTTGCTCAGTTGAACCTATGAGCTAGACAGTGGAACCACGACAGCCTTGCTCGGCTGTAGTATGTGTGATACAGGGTTTTTATTGTTGTGGGCGCCGCCAGTTCCGTCTTTCCTATTGTTCGTATGCGAATTTTGGAAGGGCATAATGGATGTAGAAAAAAAAAGAAAATACACTAGCAGCGTACTGTGTGTGATAAGGCTCCCTATGACCGAAAAAGCAGTGTTGTATAAGAGCTAGACTTTGAGTAGAGTGGGGGAAATGGTCAGCGCATCGCTTAGCGCGCACGAATCCTACTCCTAAGCTGCGAGGCTCATGCTTGCTAGCGTCAAGCGCATCACCCCGCTGTGCGGGAGCAGAAATAAAATTCTAAACTCAACTACGTGCTGCATCGACGTAGTCTTGTGGGATTGACAAGGGCCACTGCAAGAGCAAAAAAGAATGGTTGTTTCCGACACCGGGAATCTATTTAATGTTAGAGATGTGAATCGAAGATAGGCTTGATGTGAAGCTTACCGAACCCGGGCCTTGCCGGCACTGAACAGTGAACTGACTCTGCAATGAGAGCGGCAAATCCTAGCCACTAGACCATATCGGATGTGATTTGATGGAGAAATTTGGAAATAGTTAAAATATGATGGTGCATACAAAAATGCGGCAAGAACATGTTGAGTGGGGAAGGAAGGGTTTGCATACCATAAAACCGGAGTACACCCGATAGACGATACGCACTAAAACGTAATTTCACAGCATGTGGTGGAGCACTCGCCCCAGTTCGTCCTGTTAAGAAGATACTAAACTGGATTTATTGCATCATTAAAAGTAACACTGAGAGTCTGTTATGTTAATATCAAGAGCGATTCCACATTCACTCAGTCCATCACTGGTGTATCAGCTCTATCCGGGGATGAAAACGACAGCCGAGCCATTCCGAGCAACATCATGCCATTCTCAAGCACGATTGAAATCGCTTCATACAACGCAGCAACTCCTGGACTTATACTTGCGCCCTTTCCATCTTCTTCGCCATCCTCTTCGAAGCACTCAGCAAGCTGCTCCGTCATGATAGCAAGGTAAATGACGATGTCGGACAGCTCGGGCGAGTGAATAGTAGCGCTCATTACCTCCGGGTACTGTATCAGGATGCGCAGGAGATTGTGTTGCTCCTCCTCCTCCCCCTCCGCCGCCGCCAACTGTTCGTAGTCTTCGTTCGAAAGCTGCACTGCAGTATCAGCACCCTTCAGAGACGAAGTCTGATCGACGCGAGCTTATCATTGTTGGCTTCTTGAAGATTTTCCATCGCCTCATCATATTTGTCGAGTATACCTTATGGGGTGTAGTCTTTCCCAGGGCTGTCGCCATCTTAGACGTCTCACTGAACTTGACATGCTGTAGTTTATCTACAAGATCCTTTATAAAGGTATATAAGTGATATCGATGCTTAGCAGCATATATTCACAACGCAATATTGTTGTAACAGCAATATAGGAAAGCAGTTAAGGCGTTATCCCAACACCTTAGACTCTGTACAAGATCCTTTATATTTGAAGCCTCGAGAATCTTGGTAACCTGAGTGAATTGTACGCTGTTATCACTAGCTACCACGTATATCATCTTGTCGAATTAGTACCTCCTCGAGCGTACCAACACTGCGGCAAGGTCTCGCAGTATATACGTGCTACTCCCGGAATGATCGCGAATGATGGCAGTCCCGGCATTTGCACCAATGTTTTGCATGTGTACAATCCAGGCACCTCCACTCTTTTCAGATATGCTCTTGTCTTTGAACATCTGATTGACCTCGACCATGGTATCAGGATTAACAGGTGACTCGCCGGAGTATTCGTCGAAGCGGATGCCTAGTCGGGTAAAGCTTTGCACAGTTTGCGATATTAGTATCTCGTATAAGCTTCCAAAACGCCACAAGTCCTTCGTCGCCTTTCTCGAGTTTCTTGAAGGTTTCGTTTGGCTGTCTTATACGCCTCTTCTGAACCATACTTAGCCCATCCAACGTAAAGCAATGCGATCAGCTTTCCCCGGTCACGGAAGTAGTTGACGCGAGCCACCTCCAATCCCATCGATGCGTATAGTCGGCCTATAAGGGCACCGATAACAGTACTTCGCAGGTGCTTTCCTTGGAACTCACTCATTACAGTAGGCAAAGAGAACTCTACGACAAGCTTCCTTCGTTCATTATTCCCTTCCAAAGACAAAATAGAGCCATAGGCAGTCCTGCGGCTTGTAATGGATGTATGGTAGCAAAAGGCGCGCTAGTGGGGTCGGCTCCTTGAAGATGCGGAAATGTACGCCTTCTAGAAAAGGCGGGAGGAAGAGTTGGTATTCTTTTGGAAACTTGAAAACTTGAAAACTAGAAAGGCGTAGCAATTGGGTTGTCGCTGTAGATCCAATGAAGTGTGAATGGTGTGCACCTTCTTCATGAGCTCAACTGCTGCTGTGTCTGGCTATCGAAGATTTAGGAGTATGGCAGCAACATCTCCATTGGATATGTTGTTCGTTCAATGAATATTCGTTCTGATCAGAACCACATCTTTGCGGAAGAGTTATACGAAGAAGTTGCTATCTTGAGGGACATGTCACTTCTCCTCTAAATATCTTTAAAAGAGCAATAGTTTTAGTCTCTGCACAATCCAGTCCGTATTTTGATTTCTCCGCTTAGCGTGTATTGCCCCTTGCTCCAGCATACAGACAATCGGGAATCTACCACTACCTAGGTAGCATACAGGCTCCTCCTGTGATTGTATAACCCTTTTCCGGGTGAATCTATCTTGTTCATTTGCGAGAGTGCTGTCCTCTTCTTGTACCCCATTTCATTCTCGAAGCTATATCATCTTGCGAAACTCGAATGCTGACTCTGTGCGAGATTTTGTGTGGCGAGGTTTCCGTGCCACACCATGCACTATGTCATGTTGATAGGGACAGTGAGTTAATCTTCCGATTCGTTATATCTTGATATATGGCGAGGGGAAACTCATGATCACAGCATAAGGTGGCCATGTGCTCATTTTCCGTACAAGGTAATACAGAGGGTAGCCGTTGATTACGATGGGCACGTTCCGCCAATGAGGTTAGGATCCGGCGCAAGCTGCGGACAGAACAAGGCCGTTACGCGCGGAACTTGCACGCAACGTCATCGACATCCCTCACTATAACACATAGCCAGTCGTCGATGACAGTAATCTGCTGTACCTCACAGTGTCGCATACGGTTCTTCTTCTATTAGTGGGAACAACGCAACCACAACATTATCCAGAGGGGACCATTCCGCAAGCACTACCGGGCCTGAAACGCACCAAACCACGCCACATATCTGTAGCAATGGCGCCTCCAGGGACGCCCTTTGTCTATCGGCTCTGGCACCTTTATCTCGAACCTGTCTTTGCCCTCAGCGGCGCGTACAAACTTCACTTTTCACCGCTCGACTACTTTACCTACATGCCATCCACAACCGCATATAGCGCCAGCTCACAGATACTCTGCGACCAGCTGGCCTCGGCCTACTTGCTATTTGCATTCATCGAGGGTGTGCTGCTGCGGGTTGTGGACGACAAGAGAACGTGGCAGTGGATTGTGTTCGGCCTGATGCTGTGTGATCTAGGGCATTGCTATGCGGCCTGGTGTGCGATGGGAGATGACATTTTCGGGGCGGCGGGCTGGCAGGGGAAAGATGCAGTTACAAACACGTTGAACGTGATGCCTGTGCTGGTGAGGGCGGCATATCTGTTAGGGATTGGGGTACCTAAGCAGGTACAGGAGAAAACGGCATGATGTATTGGATTGCACATGGTGAGCGGGAAGAGCTAGGTATATCGCTATTGCCATTCCTCATGGATGCCCATCCTGGATGTGGATCATGTTCTACTGGGGCGGATATGCAAGTTCGGAAAGCTTGGAAAGTTCAAGGGTGACGTCGTCCCTGCCCAGGTAGATTGATGATAAGTCCCTGCAGCCTCACATGACTTGCTTTCTCTTATGAAAATCTACACACATTACTTAGGGAGTTCTCCATCCTGACGCCTCGGAGGCACCCGTCTGCAGAATTTGATGAGTTCCCGTGCACAGCCCACATATTTTATAACTTGGTCCCCTTCAGGCTCACTTTAGCCCCTCCAGAATGCAGGTTTTATCATTTCCATGTCAAGCATTCGTATCCGACATGCATGCGTGCCGTGTGTGTGGGGGGGGGAGTCCAACATCGAATTCTTCGCGCGACATCGCATTCTTGGGAAATGCCATGGCGGCGATACTTGCCAAGTTGAGGTGGGCAGTAATTTCCCCCACCGCCCCTCAGCAGCGTAGTATGTAGACGGGCGGCATGTGAAAGCAGCAGCGTGCGGCACACGGACATAGCAGTAGGTACTTGGGTAGTGCTTGGATAGACAGTGTGCAAATACTAACCAGATTGATGGGCGCGCGGGGTGCGATTTGCGGCTAACGGGCCAACACCCGCAGCTGTTAGGCATGCGGCCAGCAGCAAGCAGTTTTGTTGACAACTGGCTTCTGCCAAACACGTAAAGATGATGCTCGTCGAGTCAAGGCGCGACTCGAGCGGCGCAGTGATTGCATGGATGGGCAATAGCATGGTGGAGAGGCCCACTGGCGAGCTGTGCCCTTTTGGTATTCCGTAGGTACGTCATATGGTGACGGCGGGGGGAGGGGGAAATCTTGCAAATTGCGACAACAGGCAGAGAATAAGCAGCCAGCAAGCCCCTTGTCGCAAGCCGCACGTATCGTTTGATATCAAGACAGCCAATACCGCCCCAAGCCATCATTGCCGCAAGCTGCCGGCAGCACTTTCTTGCGTGGACGCCGAGACGACGCGCCCAAGGTTGGGAAGCTTCCCTTGTCGAGGCACAAACACGATCCATCGAACCTACCGGAAATTTCACTGCGCTCTCCCACCGCCTCGACAACCTCACCTCTCCTGACCATAGCTTGATAAGGGCCCCGCCCCCCCTCTCACCTGTATCTGATAGCCATTTCTACGCCACGTCCCGACCAACAATTCGTTATCAGCGGGCAACAAGGCCAGCCCATTGCCCACCATGACTACACATGTCGTCTCTCTGTAGGTATCCACGTCTGTTTGACTGCCTGTAAACGGCGCCTTGTCTATTTGGTTTGTAGCTCTCCGCCTTTATCTCGTCTAATACAGCCAGTTTCTTGCCCTATACTGTAGATTTCCACGAGTCAAAGTCACACTCAAACTCGAGCCCCGCGAGCCCACCACAGCCAGCTCCCACTCAGCTAGCCGATGCCGGTCGCCAGCCGTCTTCGGCCACGAGCATACCGAGTGTACGGCCAGGCACCAAGAATGAAGAGCAGCCCCAGAGTCTCCTCAAGCAGGCGCCGCCGTCGCACATCCAGCTGCCCAAGACACCGATGCGCATGACGGAGCACGAAGACTTCTTCACGCCCGGTCAGCCCAGCGCAGCCACACATTTCCCCAAACCAGCAGACCCCCGGGGCCTGGTTCGTAGTGATGCTCATGTCCCGGAGTGGGGTGCGAGTGGCTTGTTCTTCAACCAGCCCATATCGCGCGCTGAGCCAGCGCCCCCGGACACCATCCTAGAGTACGCCAAAGCACAAGAGCGGGCCCAGGCCCAGAAGGAGCGCATGAAAGGCTCGCATGCTGGAAAGCCTACAACAGATCCACGCTGGGCAACCGAGTACTCGGTTGTACCTGCCGTCCAGGGCAACGGTGGCCTAACCAACGCGCTCCGTGCGGCTGTCGACAACAAGTGCATCGGCGACATCATTTTCGTCGGCCTGATTGGCTTTCCCACCGACAGCCTGAACGAGGACAAGAAGGCCGAGATCTACGAGAAGCTAGAGGAGGAGCATGACGCTCTCACCGTCTTCGTCAGCGACAAGGACTTTGACGGCCACTATGCTCACTACTGCAAGACCATCCTATGGCCCGTCTTCCACTACATCATCCCCGACCACCCCAAGAGCAAGGCTTTCCTGGACCACTCATGGGTATTCTACGTCAAGGTCAATCAGGCCTTTGCCGACAAGGTTGTCAAGAACTACAAGCGCGGAGATGTCATCTGGATCCACGACTACCATCTGTGTCTCGTTCCCCAGATGATCCGCCAAAAGCTGCCAGATGCACAGATTGGCTTCTTCCTGCACACGGCTTTTCCATCGTCCGAGGTCTTCCGTTGTTTAGCTGCCCGCAAAGAGCTGCTCGATGGCATGCTTGGTGCGAACCTTGTCGCGTTCCAGACACCCGAGTACGCTCACCACTTCTTGCAGACGTGCAGTCGCATCCTCTCTGTAGAGGCTACTGAAGATGGAGTCCAACTCGAGAGCCGATTCGTCAATGTATGGTCGTCTCCCATTGGCATTGATCCCCGTGCCCTTGCTCTAGCGCGCGAAGAGCCCCAAGTCTTGGAGTGGATCACTACCATGCAGAAGCGCTATGAGGGCAAAAAGGTCATTGTCGCTCGCGACAAGCTGGACAACATTCGCGGTGTACGACAGAAGCTGTTGGCATTTGAGCTGTTCTTGAACAAGAACCCAGAATGGAAAGACAAGGTTGTAATGATCCAGGTCGCGACATCCACAACCGAAGACACTGAACTGGCTGCAACTGTGTCAGAGATCGTCACCCGTATCGATGCAGTTCACTCAACTCTGACACACAACCCGCTCATCTTCTTGCGGCAAGACATCGCCTTCTCCCAGTACCTTGCGCTCCTCTCCATCGCCGACGCTCTGGCAATCACGAGTCTACGTGAAGGCATGAACCTCACCTGTCATGAGTTTGTCATCTGCCAGGACGGCCGAGCGAGCGAGAAGAAGCACAGCCCCGTCATTCTCAGCGAGTTCACCGGCAGTGCCTCAATTTTCGATGGCGCCGACCTAGCCGTGAACCCATGGGACTACAACAACATTGCCGAAGCATTTAAGATCGCCTTGGAAATGTCCGACGTCGAGAAAGAACGGAGGTATACAAAGCTGCGCAACATGGTCATGCACCAGACCGGTGACTTTTGGGTCAATAACCTTAGCAAGCATCTGTCAAAGGTTCATGCGGAGCAGTTCAAGCGGGACACAATGTCCATACCCCGTCTCTCTTCGACCAATCTCTCTCGCAACTACCAACAGTCTCAGCGGCGACTGTTTGTACTTGACTATGAAGGCACGCTTGCATCGTATGGTTCTGTTAACAACACAATTCTGGCGAATACTGAGCGTGTTATCGTCGTACTCAACGACCTTGTTGCTGATGAGAAGAATGTGGTTTACGTCATGACTGGTCGTACCGTACGCGAGACTGAGCTCATCTTCAATCGTGTACGTGGTCTCGGCCTCATCGCAGAGAACGGTTGCTTCTTACGTGAGCCCAACACAAACGAGTGGATCCAATTCCCCGAAGAAGAGAAGACGGTCAAATGGAAGGACTCCGTAAAACCGATATTGCAGTATTATCTCGAGCGTGTGGAAGGCAGCTGGGTCGAGGAGCGCCACTGCTCAATCATCTTCCATTACAACAAGTCCAACGACAAAGACGACTCTTCAAGTCGACACGCTGGCGACTGTGCCAACCACATCAATGATGCATGCGAACAGCAGCGCGTCAAGGCAATCCCCACCAAGGACTCCGTTGTCATTGAGCCAGTCGACTTTGACAAGGCATTTGCGTCGCAGCATATCTTAAACAAGTACCCGGAGGAAGCCCGGCCTGACTTCCTGTTCGTTGCAGGTAACGACCGTAGCGATGAGGCAGTCTTCCATTGGGCAAAGAATTTGAAGGATGAGTGTATCATTACAAACGTCGAGACTGTCACAGTGGGTGATCGCAATTCGATTGCCATGTCGACGCTTCCTAATGGCACGACTGGTGAGTCTTGTATCGGATTTTGTGTTGATGGTGTGCTAATAATCATTGCAGGTCTACTGGGCGCTCTTAGCAAACTCGCCAAAGCCCAGCGCTCGTCGTCATAAGGCTGATGAGATCTCACGTTGGCACAAATTTGAGCATGCTTTGAACGGCACACATCTCACGACTTGACGAAAATTAACCGAATGAACGTATGGCGCGATGAGCTCTAGGGTAAATGCAAACAAAGGAAAAGACTACAGTTCGCGCGAATATTGCAGCATGCATGGGTGGAGTACGGCCGTTCTTCCTCCTACAGAATCCTCTTAGATACCTCAATCGAGACCTAGACTCCTACTATACGGGGAGGCGTAGTTTTGACATGATAATGATGATGCTCATGGTGACTCGTGTATATTGTAATTGAGCCTCACGGGATTAAAGAATGAGTGTATAAATGGTATTTACTCGACCACGATGCCCTCGGCACGATTTGGCTTGCATTGTTTTGTTGTTCTATGGTTTTTATAAGTCTTGAGATGGGGTATCTGTGCACTGGGGTCAAGGTCCCTCATGATAACTTCTCGACGGTGAGCATGCCCTGCGCATCACCTTCCAATGCCACAAGCCCGCTCGACTCAAATTGCTTCTTCCATTTTGTAGACTCGTATCTCGCCGTTATTATTGTGAGTCTCAAGACCGGCTCTACCTTGTTGGACTCCTGTTCCGACGGTGGCAATGGTACATGTGTAAAGGTCCAGCGCCCAAACGACCAGTTCAAGATATACCTTGCCTTTCCTTCTGGGTTGTGCTGTGTGGATAGCGGTGTGGTATCCGAAGATTTGGGAGGCGTAGATGCATACAAAATGCCTTTTATCCTATACACCTCGTCCTTTGTCGGATCCTGCAGCAATGTCGCCAACTTGTTCGTGTCTACACTTGCGGTCGGATCTTCACTCTTGAGTGTCAGACTAAGGACTTCCACTTCGCTCGAGTGCGCATGATCATGTCCATCGGCTTCTTTATTATCCTCCGTCACCCCCGCAAGTCTCGCATCCAGTCCAAATACGATGTCCTTGTCCACCCAGCCCTTGCTGCTCTTCGTCCGCGGTATCTGCGGCTCTACTTCCAGCGCTAAGATGGCATCTTCGACATCTTCCAGGCGCCGCTCACTGACCAACTCGTGTTTATTCAGCACAATGAGATCCGTGTAGCGGGCCTGCATTTTAGCTGTGTAACTCGTGTCTTCATAGCCCTTCCAGTTCTCCACATCAATCACGCTCATGATGCCGTCGAGGATGTATCTGCCTGTCTCGCGCGACAGCCTGTTCACCTCCATGGCAAGGGTGGCGGGGAAGGCCGAGCCAGAGGTTTCAATGACGATGCGGTCGGGTGTAATGTCGTTTGCGAGTGTTTCGAGGGCGTCGGACAGCTGGCCGACGAGGTTACAGCATATGCAGCCATTGAGAAGTTCTTGAACGCCTGAGATTGCGGCCGAGGAGGCGAGGGCCGTGTCGACCTTTACGTCGCCATATTCGTTCTTGAGAAGTGCGAGTTTGTAGGTTTTGGGGAGTTGGGGAATGAGGTTCAGGATGAGGGCTGTATGAATTTAGCTTCGTGATTCTCTTTGCGTTGCATTGTGTAGAGAGTTGTGGAGGGGCCGTACTGGTTTTTCCTGAACCTAGGAAGCCCGTGATGATGGTGATGGGTATCATGACGAAACGAGGCGATGACGATTGTACTGTACGATGTCGCTCCCTTTGATCGGTTTACGCAATTCCCCCCTCACTCCAAGTCGAGAAAAGCAATTCCCAAACTTTGGCAAATGGCTATCTTTCGGATCTCCCCCGCACGTGTCATTCAGCAGTTGCTGTTGGCGGGGCTATGAAATGACGTCGCTGCGCAGCTCTAGCCAGCGGGGTGGGGCAGTGCTGCGGACCAACATCAGGTACAATGACCCGTACTGCGTAGCGTCTGTAAGCTTCACATCCTGGGCTTGCAACACGCGCCTATCAAGCCCTCTTAGCTTGCAGTACCAAGAGCGTGAAACCAGGGACTAGAGCCTGATTTACCCGTTTGCGTCGTGCTACCACGGTGTCCAAGATCGGAAGTCGCGAGGGTCTTCAAGACTGCATAAATAGCTCCCTCTCCCTTCACTTCTTCCACAGTACCCCTCAACACAAACTTTCAACTACCGATACCTCTACTACTACTACCACAACGACAACTTCAATTACCTACCTACTTCTCACCCAACACCACACTCTCATCATGGACTTCGTCAACAAGCTCGCCGGCGGCAACAGCAACAGCCAGAGCGCCAACGAACAAGTCGTCGGCGACCAGCAAAAGTCCCAACAATCCTCCGGCTCCGGTGGCTTCCTCGGTGGTCTCGGCGACAAGTTGAACTCTGCTGCTGGCGGCGGTCGTGAGAGCGAGAAGAACGAGGACTACCTTGACAAGGGTATGTTTCCTTCATGTCCAATCACAACATGTGGTCTTGGATATCTTGTAGCTAACATGTTCGTCGTATAGGTGTCGACTATGTTCAGGAGAAGTTCATGGGCGCCGGCCCTCAGGACAACGAGTCTGCGATCGAGCAGGCCAAGGACGAACAGATTAGCGATGCCATCCGTAAGCAGTACAAGAACGCTACCGGCTCGGATGTCCCCATTCAGGACAAATAGAGGAGCTGCGACCGGAAAGGTTGGCATGGGCGACCAGGCTGCGATATGAGCCAGCAGGACATGAGATCCGTTGGTCATGCACACAGTTATGATAGTCATGACATAAATCATTGATAATGCATCAAGCAATACTGAAACGAACAACATCTATGTGTCCAAGGTGATGTTGCTATTGTTTTTTCATGATACAATACCTATGATGTAGAAGGAATGCCGTCTATAATGAGCGATACAGAACCTATCATCCTCAAGTGGGAAGATGCCTGCCCCCCATCCCGATGTATGCCTCAACACTATAACATACAATGCATTTCCCTTGTCGTCTCACAACTGCGCGATGCCCTCTACAAGCTTATCAAGACTTGCTTCCGAGCCATCTGTCAGTAGATGCTTCATCATGCGCGATCTGATGATAGTTAGCATTCTCTTCTCCTCTCATCATAGCATGTTATACTCACAAATTTCCCAACTTGCACACCTCCATACTCTCCTCCAGTTCGGCACTTTTGACTTCAGCCACATCAATAACCTTCTCAGGCACCCTCGCCAACCTCGCCACATTGAGCCCATACGACCTATGGCTAATACCCTCTGTGGCTTCGTACAGGAAGACAACCTCTTTGCCGCCATTCTGCTCTTCAAACCGCATATGCACATTCTTCAGTTCACCGGCGGGGAAGCGAGTCGTGAGCTTGGCAAGGTGCTGATAATGCGTGATGAACAGCGTCAAAGACTGCAAGTCACGAATGACATAGTCGAGGACTGCTTCAGCAATGGCAACACCATCAAAAGTAGAAGTGCCGCGGCCGAGCTCGTCGAGAATGATAAGGGAACGTGGTGTAGCAGATTTGAGGATATCAGATGTTTCGTTGAGCTCGACCATGAATGTCGATTCGCCTTTGAGCATATTGTCGAATGCCCCCATGCGAGTGAAGACTGCATCGAGCATGCCGAGCCGTGCGTCCGTGGCCGGGACATAGGAGCCTATTTGCCCCATGATGGCGATGAGAGCTGTGGAACGTACGTAGGAGGATTTTCCGCCCATGTTGGGGCCTGTTATAAGCAAGGCGCGGGTTGAGTCGTGGGACAATGATACGTCGTTCGGGACGTAGTTGTCGAGGAGTATCTGTTCGACCATGGGGTGACGGCCACCGGTTATGTTGAGCTCGATGTCATCGACGAAGGTTGGTTTCACGTATCCGGGCTGATTTGCCAGAGCAGCGAGGGAAAGAAGCGCGTCCAGTGTTGCTAAGGATGACACACAGTCTCGGAGTTGCTGGTACTTGGATGAAATGTCCTCTAACAGATCCTTGAAGGCTTTGTCACATGCTGCTGCAAGCGACTCTTTGTACTGGTCTCGCTCTTGAAGCATGCGCTTGACTTCTGGAGTATGAAAACGAAGGGTTGTCTTGGTGGCAGAAATCTGTTGCCATGATGCAGGCACCTTCTTCTCCTCTGGTGCCTTTCTCTTGACTTCGATCAGATATTCGATGCCTGCAACGGTGACATAGTCCACTTTGCTTTTTCCGAGCTTTGCAGCCGCGTCTTTACGGTGCGTGTTGAGGTCGTCTTCCACAGAAGCGATGCTGAGCTTAAGATCGTTGATATCCTCCGCTTCGTGCTCCTCTCGGAAGAAGGAGTACTTGTCATCGTCCTTTGCAGCACGCGCATTGATCTTCTCAAGGAAGCTGTTGAGATGATCGTAGATTTTCGGCACATTCGACACAGATTCGCTCAGCAACGTGGAAGTGAAGCCGCTCTCCTCTGGACTCTTGACCGAAAGGTATTCACCTGATATCTCCTGCAGTGTCTGCAGCGCGGCTAGCAACTCGGGTCGCGTACACTTCTTGTAATATATGCGGATGAGTACCTTCTCAAGGTCTGTCTTGATCTTACCGAGCATAAACCTCAACTTGTCCACAGGAATGGTGTTCTCGCCATCTTTTAGTTCCTCGACCGCTGCTATGCGCTCTTCTAGCTTGGACTTGTCAATCAACGGTCGACCAACCCACTTCCTTAGCAATCGCTGACCAAAGCGGGTCTTGGTCCGGTTCATGGTCCAAAATAGACTGCCTTTTGAAGTAAAGTCGGTCTGATTCTGGTATATTTCGAGACTAGATAGTGTATTACCGTTAAGTAGCATGTACGACCGGGCGCTGAAAGGCTGGAAGTATTTTGTGAGATCAAAGACGTGCTCAAGTCCGTACTCGCTGAGGTATGTGATCATGGCAGACAGGCAAATCGTCACATGTTCTGACAGCTGATGTACCTTGTCCAGAATGGCGCCCTGCTTGTCGCCATCGACTTGTTGGTTAGGCTTCATTTTGCCAGCGTAAAAGTTTGAAATATGGCTGTATGCTTGTGCAGCCATCGTCTTCGGCTTCTCAACCCTCTCCACCCGAGACCTGTCTCCAAAGACGTTCGTCTTACTGGCGGATAGATGCTGTATTAGCTTTTCGGTTGCCTTGGATAGATGACCGACCACCAGAAACTCGGCTGGGGCAATGTGAAGTAGGCGTGTCTCGATCTCGCTGCGCAAGAAACCATCTTCAAAGTCATCGTAGATGATGTCGCCGGTTGCCGGCTGAACAGCCACCAAACCGACTTGAACCTTCTCGTCTGTACCCCATCCCTTTGCATTACTTTCGGTGATGCAGAGGAGGTATCCAGTCGACTGTGCTCCTGCGCCTGACCCAGCAGTGGGCGTCTCCAAACCCTCTATGTCATCGACATATGTGCCCTTGGTATACAGGTTGGTGAGCTTGCGCACAAAAGGCGTGTTCCTGTTGGTCCCGGCAGCCTTGAGCGCTGCCGTCTCAACTTGGCGCACGACTCCGACCTTGTGATTGGCTTGTACGAGGCGTTTGACGTGAACTTGTAAACGATGTGTGGGAAAGCTGGCGGATGCGAATCTATCGAGGTGGGCTTCGGAGGGATGCTCGTCGTATCTAAACTTGCCGGGTATGCATACAATCCCCAGCTCTTTTGACGCGGTTCTTGCATCCTCGCCAAAGAACTTGTACTTGTATCCGACCTCCATGATGACCACCGTGTCCAAATGCTTGCGCTTGATATCAAGGTACTGCATCTCCATAGGCGTCAACTTGTTCGCCTTCTTCGTCGCGGCGCCCTTCTTCCCTCTGGCAGGCTTTGCGGGGGGCTCGTCTTCCTCGTCTTCATCGCCCTCTGCCTCTTCGCCATTGGCATCGTCTTCGGCTATTATCTTATTCCGTCTTCTGAGCTCTGCGAAGCTGTCTGGTCGTCCCAACTTCTTCACAAACTTCTCGTGGAGTTTCTCCCTCTGCTTTTGCGAAGCCGCGGCGACTTCGTCTTCTTCCTGTTGGTTCTCATCTCGTACCATTGGCGATGATGAGAACAAGAACTTGGATGTCCTTTCGGTAATCTTTGGCGGCTTTGCAGCGTTCAGGCTGGTGGCAGAAGTTTGTCCAAGCGACTGTCGCGGAGAGTCGTCGCCTTTCGTGACACGCACGCGCTTTGGCGGCGACGAACGCCCGGAGTCTTCGTCTTGCACATTCTCCTCAATGGCACGCTTACGAAACGATGGTGCTGTCCGTACAGGGAGGCTGTCTTGTTCTGAATCGTCGGCATTTTCTTCTTCTCGCGTCGTTGCGGCCGGAGAGGGTGCTTTAGCAGCAGGGGCAGGAGCGGGACTAGGCTTTGGCGTTTGCGACGGTTTTTTTGTGAAGAAGCTGGAAATTGTCTGCTGGGTTCCCTTTTGGGACGACTTGGGCTGCACCGATTGACTATTCTTCGGCGCCATTGGGGCGGGGTGACGGGTGGTCGATGTGTATGTGGAGAAGCTGGAGACGCGTCGAATTACACGCTTCACGCTGTCACGTTTCGGCTGCCAAGTCCAACACCAACACGAAGACCAACTCACAACAATGCCAGGGGTCGTTCGACGAACTTTCTATTATTACATACAACTGCCGGCATCCATGGTAGCTATCCTAAAAGCTTACTACTTAGCCAAGTCCGGATTTCCGTATACAGTGGTCAGATCTCGACCCTTCGCAATCAGGAATTTCTCAGTACTACAGCCATAGCATGGCCCATAGAAAAGGATATACATGGAACATCATATACATTGTAACGAGCAATATTATTGTATGTTGTTGTCACTTAACGTGTTCAGATAGCTTCAACATGCAAGTCGTATAACAAACTTTGATTTTCAATTCCACCACAATGGTGTCGCTACCAAACCTCACTCTCAGTATGCGCTGATACTCGACTCAGTACCTCGTTGACCTGTAGGCTTGGTAACGGTGGGCCGATACACGTTACTATGGCCAAAGGGAAAAACAGCGCACTACGAGCTAGTTGTTCATTTCGCTTATGCTTGACATAATTGAGAAAAAAGCGACACTTTTCCCCAGCGCACGGGTCGCGACATCTAGAAGAATGTCACTACTTTCCCCATGAAGGTGTGCCAACTATCACCGATTAAAGTCGGCCCGCATTCTCTTATCTTCACCACGACAAACTTCCCTAATCCAACATTTGTCAGCACTCATGAGGTAATTCATGACACGGATCGCGATGATGCATTTTCTTTTACCATCACGCAATCCCAGCCGATACCGTCGTAGCTTCCCCATCTGTCCAGTCGCTTACCAGGCTGACCAGTCTTGCCGTGCGGGAGAATTCATGCGACTATCGTTGGTTGCTTATGAAAGCGGTGACCGACTACTCGGTAGAGGGTCCGTACATAAATAGTACCAGTGACGAGCTCATGGTCTTCACTACGCTGCTGGTTTGCTGAACTTCCTCTTCCTTCATCTTTTTTTGAAAACGTCGCGCTGCAGACATCATGGCGCGTGGATCTCTGGCCAAGTGCGTGGCTGGTCTTTTGACGCTGCAGGGTGCTTTAGGTAGCCCGGTAACAGTCGGAGAAGGGAAGCTGGGTGCAGTGGCATCGTCGAGTAACATATGCAGTCACATTGGTACCGATCTGCTGAAGATTGGTGGTAATGCTGCCGATGCCATGGTGGGCACTGTGGTATGTGTGGGTGTTATTGGCATGTACCATTCCGGTAAGCTGAATTGCTACAAATTATCAGATATTGTGTATTGATCATTACAGGTCTCGGTGGTGGTGGCTTCATGCTTGTCCGAGCACCGAACGGCGCATATGAGTTTATTGACTTCCGTGAAACGGCCCCAGCCGCTGCTTTCGAGGACATGTACAAGGACAACGTAAACGCCAGCATGACTGGCGGTCTTGCATCTGCTGTTCCAAGCGAGGTCCGCGGCCTTCAATACCTCCACGAGAAATATGGTGTCCTACCCTGGGCCAAGGTTCTTGCTCCGGCTGTCAAAGTCGCTAGGGAAGGCTGGAAGGTCAACGAAGACTTGGTCAGGTACATGGAGTCAGCGACCGCCACAGCCGGATACAACTTCTTGGTCGATAACAAGGAATTCGCCGTTGATTTTGCACCCAAAGGTCAGCTTCTGAAGCTCGGCGAGACCATTACGCGCAAGCGTTATGCCAACACGATCGAAACCCTCGCCAACGAAGGACCTGATGCGTTCTACAAGGGGCCCATAGCGGATGCTACCATCCGCGCGCTTCAAGCATCAAATGGCATCATGACGCTCCAAGACCTAACCAACTACAAGGTCGCCATTCGCAAACCTTCAACCATCAACTACCGTGACTACAAACTCACAGCCTGTGGTGCCCCCTCCGGTGGCGACGTCGCCCTCTCAACCCTGAAATTCATGGAAGGTTACTCCAAGGTTGGCGACCCATCCAACATTAACCTCACCACGCACCGTCTCGATGAAAGCATGAAGTTTGCCTACGCCTTGCGCGCCGAGCTCGGCGACCCTAACTTCGTACAAGGCATGGACAAGTACCAAGAGGGAATCGTCTCCGAAGCCACAGCCAAAGAGATCTGTAGCAAAATCTACGACAACAAGACCTTCGAGGTATCTTACTACAACCCCCTTGGTCTCGAGTCCCTTGAGACACCCGGAACCAGTCATGTCGTCACCGCCGATGCAAGTGGAATGGCCATCACCCTCACCACAACCGTCAACCTCCTCTTCGGCAGCAAGGTCGTGGTCCCGGAGACGGGTGTGATTATGAACAACGAGATGAACGACTTCAGTATCCCTGGTGCGTCGAACGCGTTTGGTTTCATTCCCAGCGCTGCCAACTTCATCCGCCCAGGAAAGCGACCTTTGTCTTCGATTTCGCCTGTCATTGTTGAGCATTTGAACTCCAACCTTGCAAACGCCTTCTATGTGGCGATCGGTGCGGCAGGTGGTTCGCGCATCATTACCGCTACTGTTCAGAACTTGATCCACATCCTGGACGGCAACATGACGACTGCAGAGGCGCTCGCCGCGCCCAGGATGCACGATCAGCTGATGCCTGCCCAGGTCAGTTTCGAGTATGGCTTCGATAATCGTACCACTGCCTTCTTGAAGAGCTTGGGTGCCAATGTGACGTGGAATGGTCCCACGGGTAGCAGTGCACAAGGGTTGAGGAGATTGGCGAATGGAACGTTTGAGGCTGCTGGAGAGCCTAGGCAGAAGAACAGCGGAGGCGTTGCTGTTTAGAGTAGAACGTGAATGCGGTAGACCGCCATGGCAACGTAATGGGCCTCTATAGACCAGTCCCAAAAACATATTATGACTTTCACTTTTCCCTCTTCTCTCTTTCCGATAAGCGTCACCAAACAGTATTATACGTACCTCAACCGTGCACGAAGACTCTTCAATTTAGTATATGATTGAAATTCTTACACACATAAAGCTTGATCTACAAAGTTAGGCTCATCATCTAACTACGATGCATGCCCCCAATCAAAAACGCCGCCTCAAAGGAAATGGCACTCGCATCTCCGCACATCTTATCAGAAAAAGAATCGAATCAAACGCCATAACATGTACAGTGCAAGTCAAAGGAAATGGTGATGTGGTGGTTGTTTACCTATGGCAAGTCCGAATTCTGGGCTCATCTACGATCTGAACAGAGCGATTGCAAAGGTGCCCAGTTCCGACACTGTCATTGTGACCCGCGCCTATATCGTGCTATTTTCGCAACGACGTGGTAGCGGATGCAGCTGAACAGACGTTACTTTCCGGTGTAGGATCTGCATATAGCTGCTAGACGCTCAAGCAGTTTGGGAAAAGGCAACCTAGTCTACACACCTTAGTTAGCGTGCGGTAAATGAAACCTTTGGCGGGAGACGCATACCAGATTGAAATCGACATACTAAAAGCGAGTGCGATGGCTAGGCTTTGTGGGTGCAACTGGTGGAGCAACAGTACTGTCTTCGACCTGTTTCGCACTGTGACAGAAAGCCATGGTCAGCGAGCACGACAAGGTGACGAGAAGTGTGATTTATTACGTTTTGCTAGCAGGTGTGCAAATGTAGAGAAGTGGTAAATAACAAAGGCTCTCAAGAAGGGGTATGAACACTAGAGCAGTGGGATGTCACGCCGACTGGCAACGCGCATCGCAACCTTGCTACGCCGACGAGACCTAACAAGTAATCATTTGCGCTGACGTTTGTTTACTGCATTGTGAGGCTGGCCTTTTCGTTTCTTGTGGGAGGGAATTTGGGAGGGAGCGCTCGTAGCAGATGATACATACCCATTAACATCCTTATCCAACTGCATGTACTCCTCAGCTGCGTTCTTGCCTCCACGGTCGAGTAGGTAGGACATGTAGTAGTGTGATAGTTCTTTCGAGACCTCAGAAGAGAAGCGGCCTGTGGTACGCATAAGCTCATGAACTGCCTTGATCCGGGCATGCGCCTCGTCCTGGTCGGATGAAGGTTGCGCCACTTCAAACTGGAGGTACTTGACCCAGAACTCGCGCGAGTCTGGGAACCGCTCGTACTTGTCCTTGAACACCTGACGCGCCTCATCGACGCTGCCCTTGCATTGCCAGAGTATCCGTGCCTGTTCTGCAGCTAGGATACCACCGATCTGGTTGTTGGAACGTCCAATGTACTCCTCCAACAGGCGAACGGCAGCGTCGTTGCCCTCGTGGCGTCGCTCCAAGCCTGCCAAAGAAATGAGAGTCTCGGTGTGTTCGGGAGCCTCTTCGAGCATGGCCAAGTAGATATCGCGAGCGACAGAGGTACGACCGATCTTCTCTTCAAAACGGGCCCAGTTCAGGCGTATGGTGGGCGCTGAAATGGGTACAAATATACAGCTAGCCCTCATGTAGATGATCCTCGTGTTTTCTTCCTTGCCCTGTGAGAACATCCAGCGGGCATATCGCAGCCAAAACTCATCGTAAAGCGCACACGCAACCAAACAGCGCTCGTACAAGAAAGAGGTACGTTCGAAGTCACCCTGCTTCTCCTCATACTCCAAGTACTTGCGCCAGTTCTCGATCTCAGCATCTTCGAGATCGGTTACGTGGAAGTAGGCCCTCTTAATGGCTTGTTCGAAAGTCCAGCGATTCGTCGTATCCGCCGATGTCTTTCCGTATGCGTCATACCAGTATTCATGGACCTTGGCGCGCAATTGTCGCTCGATTTCTAGCGCAGGCTTCTCGGGCTGTCCTTGGTTCTCCAGTTGAACCGCGCTCTTGAACGTCTCGAGCATATCAGAATCGACGAGTTCTTCAACTGGCCGGTTGGCAAGTAACAGGCAAAACTTCTCATAGTACCGAGAAAACTGGTAGATGGGCATATGCATAATGCGGCAGTAGAGCTTGGTGACGTTCGCTGGCTCTTGGATGCGCTCCTCGAATTCAATGTACTTGTCCCAGAACGGGTGGCTCTGATAGTCGAGACCAACAAAGTGGGCACCGCGCTCGAATAATCTGTTAGGTCAGTATGACAGGTCTGAATGTAGGGGAGGGAGGGGAGGGGAGGGGGTGCTGTTGCAAAGTAACCTAGTGTGCCAATAACGAGGCAATTATGACCATGGACTTCGGACTGGTAGCGGATGCTGCTCATTCGCGGGGTGAATAGTGACGGGGCAATTAGGAGGCGCATCAAACTGTATGCAGCGAGACAAGGTCATTTGTAAAGATGAAGCGCCAGAATGCGCGGGACTCGCCGCTGGCTACGGCAAGATTGAGCCTCCAAATCGGGAGGGGAAGGGGAGGAAAGGCAAGACTTACTCTCGGATGATATCGTTGTCATGCGACGTGTCCATCTTGAAGGTGCAGTAGTTTGCCCACAAGTCGACTGAAGGTGTGACGCAAGAGACACCGCGCTCGTACACCATCTCGGCAGTCTCGGTGCCGCCAATGGAGAACTCCAGGTCGGCATATTTCTTCCAGTAGCCAAAGAACAGCGGGAACTTTGTGAGGAAGCAGTCGTAGACGTTGCGCACAAGTTCGATGGCGCCTGGGCTGGAGTTCCGGGTGACACCGCCCTCAAGATCGGAGGCGCGCGTAACGAGGGCTTCCCATCTCTCAAAGTCGTCTTCGTTCTCGATCTGAATGCGCGTCGGCGTCAGTGTGAAAGCGTGACGAAGGAGCGGATAGTACTTACAACTGCGCCGAGGAGCTTGTTGATCTCACCCGCAGCCTCTTCGCCCGTGTAGTGGATCTGGGCAATGGCGCCGCGCCCCGTATGCAACATGTTTGCGCGTATTGGATTTGTATGAGAAAATGTGTGTAGTGGTCGAAGGAAAGTGTGCGACAAAGGGGAAACAGTGGGCTGAGGTGGTGAGAGCTTTGCGACTCTGGTGGAAGCTGCGCCGGAGTTCGCGTTGGAGAGACCCACTTTCGTCAGCAGAAGCGTGCCAAGGCGAACGTCTGCCTAGCACGTGCACTGCCCTTCACCGTCGCCCGCCCTCCACTGTTGCATGCTGCTCTGGCCCAAATACGTGCAATCACGTACACACGCGTCTGTGCCACCCAGTTCTATCAAATACTATGGTGAATTATCAAGAGAAGCATACATACACATGTTCCCATTGATACCACTGCTCCCGAGAGGTCCGTTCGATAAACTTGCAACATGAAGACCCAAAAGTACATTCACGTCGATCCCATTGGCTACAGTTACTTGATTGTGTGTGTGTGTGTGTGTGTGTGAAGAAGACCTTCCACCATGTGTCTGATCATTGCTATTTATTAAAGAGGCAGGCAGGCCGCTAAAGGTATCGCTACAACAATGTTGGGCTACAAAATCCCTCCCACGAGCGAAAGAATACCCTACCCCAGACTCCAGCACCATAATCAATCGTCCCCTACAACACTCAAACAGCACTCTCTTCTTTCAAAAAAGGCGCCGTATCGCTGGTTATAAACGAGAAGGGGCTCTTGCCCACTTCAGGGCTCCTCGGGCTGATAGGCAGCGCAAATAGCCCCTCGTCCTTGTCGTCCTCATCCACAGGGGCTGATGGACCACGGGACTGGAAGATAGGAGCTGGACCAGAAAGTGCGTTCAATGAGCCCATCAGGCCAGAGCCTTGCTGTTCTGTGATGAACTGCGGGGGCGCTTGAGCAGCGACTTTCCGCGGAGCTGCTGCTGGTTGAGACAGTGGCGGCTGCGGGGGTTTCGCTGCAAGTGCAGATGGATTAGCACCTTTGAATACGGAAAATGAACTAATGGCAATGTCGGAGGATTCGGGTGAGAGAGGATTGGAGAAGCCCGGCGTACTGCTGTTGGGGGTAAGGTCCTTCTCACTCGTGCCCAACCGCAGTCCCGCCAGCTTGTCCATGAGCCTCCCTCCGCTTGGTGATCGAGGGCTAGACGGAGCTTTCATTGGTGCTAGTGTAGGCTCTCCCAACGAGATACTGAGACCGGCTGGTTTGGCATTAACACCAAAGGTAGACTCGATCCATTCCTTCTCTTGCACTACCATGAGCAGCCCAACGCCCTCAACATTGTTCCTAGACTCTGCTTCAATCTCCTTCTGCAGCACCTGTAGCCTCTTCTTTGCCCAGATGGTGTGCAGAACGCCTTTCTTTCCGGCTGCGCGTGCTGATGCGCCAAGTTCAGGGGGAAACAGGGCCGGCAAGGGGTTCGTATGCCATACTACGGGAGCTTTGCTAGCGTCTTGTGGTCGTAGCGTGAGTGTGACGCTTGTGGGTACCGCAACACCCGGAGGCAGAAGAAAATACATGCGGTTCACGTCATTGGCAGGCTGGTCGTTGGCGGGCAAGACGCGTGTGCTGCCATCCCATGATATATGCCAGTCTCCCCGCACGCCTCGGGTTGTGTCATCATCCTCCCACTCGACCATCAAGATCTTGGTGCCCGTTGTGGCATTCGCATGACCGGCCTCGTATTCGTAGCGGGCGAGTGCATTGGTGCTGGAAATGCTCGGCGACTCAACTTCATCCGTGGCAGGCTGCAGCGTGTGTGTGTTGACCGATGTAAACGGAGCCGTGGCTGGAGGCGCCATCAGAAAGGTGGAGTTCGAGGGTCGAAAGCGCGATACTGGCGGGACAGTACGTCTATACAGAGGGGGTGGGGGGCGGAAATCGGGTCTAAGAGTTAATAACGGCGACGGCAAAATGGTATTCATTTACGGCCCCGTATTCGACGGCGTGAGACGCGAAGCTTTGGACACGCGGCTAGACACGCACCGGGAACCTTGTTCTGACTTGAACAACAGACAACCGTCTCGACGTGTCTGACCCGTCGTCAGTATACTGCTACGCGTCTAAATGCAGCCTCGCCGTCAGTCTGATGTTGCTCGCTATATTTAGCCCGACTGTTCTCTAGCAACTGCGAGGGGGGGGGGGGGGGGCGAACCTGTCGCGCCACATCCCATGTCGCTCAGCCGGCCTCCAATCACGTTTGCATATGCACAAGTGAGGCGTTGTTCATGTTGAGCGATACGCTCGTTTCAGCTTCTATTCGTCTGTATCGATAGAGCTCCTACTTGAGCCCCATCCTACCGTACTGTACATGTGGGCGCCTGGGTGCTGCGCTAGCTTCCCATGCTATGTATGGCCCCTTGCCCAGTCTGACAGCCGTGATATCGTCAGCCCTAAAGCCACTCCCCAACTTCCAACTCCATCCAATCGATGCTGCTGCGCCGTTTGAATGCTTCCTTGCGCATGAAGCGCCAATGGTATCCAAATTACAAAAGGGGGTATCGTTGTGAAGAAAATATATGCAAAGAAACAAGCAAATGCTTTTGGCCCGACACCCAAGCCGTGAGCCCGACGAAAAGAGAATGTCACCTGCGAAGAGGCACACAAGACCAGGATGCATACCAGCAGAAGAGCTGGGCTTTTTAGATGAGCAAAAAGTCCCAGTTCATCTGTCGCATCATGTCCCGCCAGTGGACACTCTGTGTGATACCCTTCGCGAGGTTGTCGTCGTTGACTCGCCAAACTTCCTCAAGGAGGTTCTTGACTCTGCCGTAAGATCCAAAGTTGGAAGCCTCACCCAACAGAGCGGAGCGTTCTGCAAACATCTTGCGGAATCCTGACTGTGGCACCGAGATGGAGCCGGCGACCAAGAGGGGCCATACCAAAGAGCGGTCGAATCCATCGGGTCCAGCAGGAATGTACTCCATAGCCTTGCAAAGTGCGCTCACTAGGTTGACAAATGTGGGCGATGTGCGGTCAAAGTCTGGTACTAGGCTGCAGAGGTAGATGCGCGCGGCTAGGCGGTATACTGCCGTCATGTTTCGGCGGAGCTGCCTGGGGAGGATTTCGCCCGTCGATGTGTAGGCAGTGTTGAGCGATCCCTGAGGAGGCTCAGTCAAGCTGATTTGCTCGCCGAGGAGCTTGATGTGCGCGCAAAGCTGCACAACGTCCATGTTCTCGTTCTTGAGCGCCTCGAGACAGGCAATCTCCGAGATCAGATACATGATGCGATCTTCACAACCCATGAGTTCGGCAAGGCCGGAAGATGCGTCAGCGATGAGCTTCTCGCGGTAAGTGTCAGCGAATGAAGGTGTTCTTCCGAGCATGGTGGCGCCCAGAATATCGATCCAAGAAGCCAAAGTCATGTTGAAGGGAGGCTGAGCGTTCGCTTGTCCATTCATTGCCACCATCTGTGCAGGAAGTTCGAGCCTGTGAACAAGGTTCTGGACTGCCTCAAAATGTCCGTGCCACGGGATATCCATGAGACCGTCATTGAACCTGCCAACGGAGCACTGGAAGAAGATCATTCCGAGCGCTGCCTCGAGAGTTTGGCCGTGCTGGCTGTCGCTGTAGAGGGCAGCAGTGAGCTGTTGGACAGTCTCACCGCGGTGTCGCTGGATGTCCTGGTCGATCTGATCTCCTGTGAGGCCTTGGGTCGTCTTCATGTGTAGGGCTGAGATGCTCATGCAGCAGTGCAGGTATGCCTTGTTTGATTCCAATGCAGGGATGATGACATCGCGTTGGGCTGCGCCAGGCTGGTTTGTCTCAAGCACTGGAAAGGCCGAAGGCATGATGTTATCCAAGAAATGACTGAGAAGATGCCTGTCGCAGTCGTCCACCTGGATCGAGGCTTGGTGCGACGGGCTGAAAGTAGCGCCGTAGGTGGTGTAATCAAAAATGGGGAACTCGAGAGGCTCCTCGGTGAAGGACTCGCGGCGACTCTCAAAGTAGTCTTGCTGAATCCAGTTTTCGGTGGGAAAGACGTTGCTGACGGCTGGAGGAGTTTGGTAGTGACTGTAGCTAGATATGGTTGAGTCTCGTCGAGTGGGGATGTCGTTGATGAACATCTGGCTTTCGGTCTTGATATCGATGTCGTATGGAACGTAGTGTCCTGGATGTGCGAAACTGGGGGCGAACATTGGCGGCGGCATCGACGAATTGTAGAAGTCGGGTGTCGCAGCTGGGTTGAAGCTGTAGTCTAGCGAGTTCTGTGAATCAACTGATGGTGCGCGAGTGCAGCTGACGCCGTCTGAGAAGGTGTCTGCGGTTTGCATTGAGTGGCAGAGACTTGGTGGGGTGTTTGTGCCCATTGCGCCGCCTTGTGCAGTCTTCTCATTGAGCTTTGTGCGCTTGATGATGTTCTTGATGACTTCTTTTTGATTCCGTCTTTGCTCATTGTTGCTCCACCACATTGGGCGCTTGTATTCGCACTTGAGACCAAGGTGTTTGCAGGCGCGGCAAGAAGCTTTTCCTTCATCACACTTCTTTCGTCGTAGGCGGCATGTGAAGCACCCTGCAGAGGTGCGGTTAGCCAAATGTCCATGCGCAGGATCCCTGCATGCGCATCCAAAGGGCAGTCCTTACCTGTTCGTGAGCGGCGATGCATCTTGGATGCAGCTTGCTTTGCTGCATTGGCAGCGTTAGTAGTAGTCCCTACCATGGTTGAGGGCTGTTTGGTAGTAGATGCGGGAGCGGACGAGGAGGACATGGACGCTTGATGTACCCAGAGCGGTGGTATATGAGGACAGCCAGTAAACAATGCGGCAATAACGACTAACGCGCGACGGGACGATTCGTAAGGGACAGGATGGCAGGGCTCGACCGGGCTGCTCGTAATTAAAGATGGGTATTCGAAGCTCGACCAGCGGGCTTGATGTGAAGGAAGGAGCGGAACCAAATTATGCGGTCTACCTGTTGCGTGGAGAGGTATTAGTGAGAGACATGTACCTTATATCTACCACGAAGGGATTAAAATGTTGGCAAATACTGCTGAATCTATTCTTGGACCCGTGCTATCTGGCAAGGCAGCCGGCCAACGGAAGGGAGATGCGAACGCCATGCAGCACGTCGACACGGCATACTGATTGGCTGGGGTGTTGTTGGCCTGCAGCTTGACGTCGACATTTGGGGTCATTCTGTGCACCCTGCTATTTTGGGGCTCACTTACCCGCCGCGCTAGAGCCAACTGCAGCGCCCAGTCTACCTATCCCCACGGCTATCGATCGGCTCAGTTGGTCCCCGCAACATGTTTAGCAAGTTAATTGACCAGCTTGGGACTGGCAGCATGTGCTGCTACCATGAGAGCTTTTGCTGATTGGGGCCGTGTGCCTTTTCCCCAACCCCCTTGCAGACACGACTATCGAGCTTGGTGCTAGAGAAGCTTAGGAAACACTTGCAGCGGCTGCGATAAGTGGCCGGGCCGGACGTTACTGTTGGCCTTGTGCAGATGCGTCGATCACCGACTGCAATATGCCAAGTCCGCAGACGATGGCATAGGATTGCATAGCACATTTGCATGTCCCGTTCGTTGGCCGGTTGTGTGCAGAGGCGTGATTTCGGTACCGGGCCAGGTCATGTCGACAGACTCGTGTCAAGACCAGGCAGGGCACGGCATCAGACTGCAGCAGACTGGGACGGGATCCGTCTATTCGCCTGTGCCACCTTTGGCCAGAAGGTTTTGGGGGCATTCAAAACGGACTGATACAAGACTCGCGGCGGCCCAATTCGTGTCGACGCAGTCGTGATCATTTCCACCGCAGGACTTGAGCAGCTAGCAGCTAGTAGCTAGTACATCTAGCAGCTAGGCAAACGAGAAAGGTAAACCGCAAGGTCGCCCCAACACGGCAGGTCGGTTGACGATGGTTTTCCGAGCTAGGCGAGCGGACGACTTGGAGTGGGTGAGCCTTCGTGTACCGCGGCCAGTGGGCGTAGCACGACATGTGCCGTTCCTCCAGTCAGCGTGCGCGCCCACGCAAAGCCGTCGCTTGTGCATGTCGTTGGAGTTGGATTTTGCAGGCCAAGCTTTTGTTAGCGGGCCGACGAGCCCAATGACAGCACAGATGCTGCTAGCCCGCATTGCGGGGCAAGCCACCGGCAGCGACAACTCGGCTGGTGACAGGGGAAGAGGCTGGTGCTAAGTATAGGCCGTTAATTATCCTCCCTCGCATGACCATAATTGCCCATAATTAGGGGCCTGCGAGAGCCCTGCCAGAGCCCTGCCAGAGCCCTGCAAAGTACCCTCACCTCGACGCTGCACAAGGCAACCGAGGCCGCTTTGGGTGTGTGATACTACATTCCCCCCTCGTCATTGGTTACCGACAATTGCAGTCAATACTTGCACGTCCACGAATCGCCCTCGAGTTACCTGGGTACCTGGGTACCTTCTCGGTCGCATACACCATCGTGGCATCGCTCACCTGACAGCGCGCATTCGTTGCTCATTAGGATACCCGCACCCTGCTGGAATCCGTCATATCTCACATCACTCCAGCGGCCAGTCTGGCATAGATCCAGCCGTGGTTTGTGCTCATTGCCAGCTCCCGCTTCCATCCCGCTGCCTAGCTGCTCTCTGCCCATTACTAGACATGGATAATGAGTGTTAGATTGTCATCGCGAACTGCGCTCCTCAACATCTTGGCTGCTCGCACATCGGGCACACGTCGGGCTAGCCGTTGGCTTGACAAATTTCTGCGCAGAACTTTGGACCGAACCTGCCTTGTGACTCGGTGGGACAGCAGCCGTTCCGCTGGTATCCCACAACGCATGCAGCATAGCACCAAAGGTGCAGCTTTTCTTTCGTGCTGCTTGGCGTCGTGTCACGACTTGCGGTCTGGTAGTCTGGTCGTTGGAAGCCATGTCGCCAACCTGATTCGCCTGTCGAGACCACGCTGCGATGAGGCCGTCGTGGTAGCGGAGCACAAGAGGCGAAAATGGTGCGGCCGCCCGCAGAGCTTTGCAGTCACGGGCTCGCTGTGTGAGAGCCATCTGAGCGACTGTTGGTCGGCGCATTGATGAGGGTTCCATCGCAAGCCGTCACGAGGCTTGCTGCCCTGTTTGCTATCCGTGGGCTAGGCGTAGTAGCACTGCAACGGTCGGAAACGCGGTCTGCTATGCCAGCCACCTACGGTAGGGGGGGGTGAGTCAAGAACGGGTCCGCTATCGGTACACGTATCACACCTCTATTTCGCCAGGAACACGTCTTGTGCCAGGTAGCACAACAGCGCAAGAAATTTGAGGTAGGATAGGCCCGACCAACGTGCACGACAGATAGGTATCCTCGCATCCCGCGACTACAGCAATGACGACAATCATGCCCGCTCGACTCGACTTGACTCGGCGATGGCGACGGCGGCGGCGGCGGCGTCCGGGGCTGCAAGCAGCCGTCGAGCACGGAACCCACCCGCATGTGATGTGGTTGTGCCAATATCGCGTGCTGCATGTTGACACGTGATGCCAGCCCCGACTGGCACCCACTTCCCAACCAGCTTCCAGCCTTCACCGACACGCCACGCCAACGCCCCAGTCAAACCTCTTCAATGTCACTTGACAGCCTCATACTTGCGACTGGACAACAATCTTCCCGAGCTACGTACTCTGGGCCGGCGCACAAGACCGGAGCGGCCAACAGCGGTGCACGCACGCCATGGGCCAGATCTTCACTGCATCTGCAACCACTCGACAAGCGGCGACACGATCCGCTGCCGTCGTCGGCCCTGATTGACCATGAGTGGACCCCCGACGGCTCTGTTGTGGCTTGCATCTGGGCCGCCGTTCGCGATATTAATGGCAATTATGCCTCCCGAAAGAGCGAAATTAGCCCGCAAGCCAATCTGCACAGTAGCGAATCGGGGCTGTCTCACGCCTCTCAACGCTGTAGTCTAAGCGCCAACCTAAACCTTGACCAGCATTCGAGCGGGAAAGCTCCGGATGCACATTGGCCGCCGACCGGTGTCTGTAGCAGACTCGAGAGTCCTCAGTGGCCGGTGCCAGCAGGCATGCGCTGTCCCATGCAGCAACAGACAGTGTGATACCGTCCAACCACACTTCCCCACCATCAACGGCGCCCAAGCACTCTCTACAAAAGACTCGCAAGCGCTCTCCACCCGTAGGGTCCTTTTCTCCGTTTCCGACCGTTGTGCTGCTAAAGTGTGTCTATGTACCATGCTCGCGACAAATCGCTCGGCATAGTTTGTAGCAGTCCGACGAACAGCCATCTTCCCTACTTCTGAGAGCAAGCCGACCAAATCCGTCATCATGGTAAGCCCGAGCCCGGTTTTGGTGCGCATTCCACTTCCTCTAACATCCCTTTAGCAGGCCATGACACCCATCACCCCGCTGGAGCCGGGCGTGGAAATGTTCGAGCGGGGAAAAGCCCAGTCGTTCTTTTCAAATGCTCTGACGGCCCGGTCGTCACTGGAGCGTCCGCTCTCGCACATTAGTGTTGCGTATACCGACATTGAGGATGACTCCAGCGAATTCGAAGAGTTTGAGGAGGAGTTCAGTGGCTCTTCTGTACGATCGCCCTGGTCTGACCAATATGTCTGATACTAATTTTCCACAGAGTGAGAATAGGCGGAGTCAAACAACAATATCGACTTTCGAAGAGGTACGAACACCTTCAGAGGAAGTACGGCCACAGTTTGCCTATTGGCCTGAGCAGAAATCGGTAGAAGGCCCAAAGGGACCGCATCTATTCCGTGCATCTCAATCATCCAATGACTTCGCATATGACACAGTCATGCAGATGTCGCCATTGCTGCCAAAAGAGACTTCATTCCGCCAGCCGACCGCATTCCGTGAAACCACACCAGCAACGATAGTCCCCCAAAGAGAGTACAACAACATTGCTTTCGCAGTTTCCCACCTCGACAATGCCGAAGTGCGTGCCTGGACTTCTCAAGATGTTGCTACCTGGATGTACCAGAATGGTTTTGAAGACGAGGTCATCAACAAGTTCATGGAACATGACATCACAGGCGGAGTCCTGCTTGATCTACAGTTTGAACATCTCAAGGAGTTGGAAATCCAGTCTTTCGGCAAGAGGCACCAGTTGTGGAACCAGATCGATGCTCTACGCACTGCTGATGGTCTTATGTCACCGACTGCCCCCGCAGCCATTCCAACCCCGTTCGAGGACGTCGAACGCCCATGTCAAGAGGCAAGGAACAACCGGTCGAAGAGCAAGGGCAGGAAAGCTAGCCGACGCGACAAGTCTCGGGGACGTAACCTGGGCGACGATCTCATCACTCCTGCACATTCGGTCTCAATCGTGGCGATTGAACAATTGCTACCCAAGCCACACGTGTGCGCAAAGGGTGAGCGATGCCGCAAATGGATCAAGCAAAAGAAGCAGCTCGCAAAGCTCCAGCAAGAACATGGCTTCCCCATCTCTCCGGAGAAGGGCGGCCACATCTTCATTGCTGGTGACCCCGGCAATCCCCAAACAGCGCCTCACGCCGTTGAGAACGTCCATCGTCCAAACTCAGAAGCTACTCCTTCTGTCGTGGTGCCATCTGTAGTAGCATCATCAGATGTGCTGGGACCTGGCCAAATGCCCGAATTTAGCCTTGACGATCTCCAGAAGTTCGAACAACGCGACCCCCAAGACAATGTACGACAATTCCTCACCTTGCAGGGACAGCAGCAGCCTTTCACCAGTGCTACTCCGATCGAAGCTCCACCAACCCCGCCCACGGAATCACACCCACCCCGGCCTTTCTTGGTAATACCGCAGCACCAGCCATACCCGCAGGTTTCGGCTTTTTCCGCATCTACGTCGGCGCACACTACCAAGTCATTTGATCCGTTCACCCAAACGCCTCAGACCCCAGCTCTGCATCCTCCCGAGTTTATGCCGGCGCCTCACTCGAATCTCAAGAGCCTTCCCAAATTGACGATACCTCCGGCACGGTCCATGTCCGCCCAGCCCGCTGGTAACCCACGTAGTGGCATCCCAGCAAACCACTATCTCGCGCCCGACACCGCCTTTTCGCCATGTAGGACAGCGTCACCAAGTGGCGTCTATCGATTCGGTACGCCATTTTCCGAGATGGACGTCCCCGTGACTGCTGTGCAACCAGAGCCACTTAGCCGCGACACAAGTCAGTCCGTGCCTCCAAACATGCAGTACCAACCTCAAATCCAAAGGGCTGGATCCCGCCATGACCGGAGACGCCCGTCTTTGCCCATGCCAGTGCTAGCAGAAGACCGCGTATTTAGTCCAACGGCCCACTCTGATGACGATACTCTACGCGGGACTATTTTCGACGACTCTGTCAGTACTAGTAACAGTGTTAGCTCGTCACCACTAAAGGCTCCCAAGGCCCTTGAAAGTGAAGCAGGAGACACTATCGCGCCTTTGCCCAAGGGAGGCTTCCAGTACAAGGGTGTGAACCACCATGGTTGGATGAAGAAGCGGCGTACCAAGCTCTTGCGTCACGAATGGCAAGACCACCACTTCCGCCTACAGGGCACGACACTGGCCATGCACCCCAATGAGCTGCCGTCATCATCTGCACTGCAGACCATTGATGTAGATGACTATGCTGTGGCATGCTCATCGCTTGCTTCTAACAAGCTCTCGGCCAAGTTCAGGGCCTTGAAGCTTTCTTCCGGCCATCACAAGGAAAAGACTGCCGCTTCCGCACCTGCGTTTGAGTTCCAGCTTGTACCTACCGTGCCTGAAAAGGGAGACTTCAAAAAGGTCATGCCCAACGGCAAGGTACAGCACTTTGCTGTCACTACCAAAGACCAAAGGATCGAATGGATGCGTGAGCTTATGCTGGCCAAGGCCTTGAAGGCCAAGAACGACGGCTATGAGGTCAACGTGAACGGTGCTAACATGTGATGAGTCCGCCTCACGCTCATCAACCTCTCCTCTCCTCTCCTATTCCCCAGTTTGTTCCTTTGTTTTGTTTTTGTATCTAGCAAGCGAGCGTGCGTTCTGCCTTTCTTTGTCTTTCTTTTTTATACCTGCTGATCATGACCACTATACCCTTTCTGTACTCTGCTTCCTTAGTCAACATGTTGCTGTCTATCCTTGATCTCATTTTGTTTGGAACATTGCGTAATTATCTTTCACTACATATCTCTAAAGACTTGGAACGCTGCGCGGGGCCGCAAGGTCATGGGACACACTGTTATTGGTTTGGAGCATGGTAATGTACTGATCAGGCCGCTTAGGGCGGATTTTCTGCGCTCACTTGTTGAATGTATTGGTGTGGAATGTTTGTTTTGACCAAAAGCTCTCGTTACGTTGGTGGAGAATGCGATGGATGCAAACTGAAAGAGGAAAGGAGAGAGAAGCATTAGGTATTACGACGAATATAATGATATCCCATATCGCCTAGTCTTTATTGTTCATCAATTTTGCTCGCAAAACTCTATGCGATCATTGCAGCTCGTGTGTACTTGTTTTTTTGCGTTTCAAACCTTCGGAACCCGACGCCGCACACCGAACACGACCCTTGCCTGTCCGCCCCATGATGCTACCAGCCCCATAACACAACACCAGGTCTACATTCACACATAAAAGGCACATGTCCACAAAAGACCATTAATTATCCTCGATTAAAAAATGCAAATCACACCATTCACTAATGCAGGGAAGGATTAAACTTTCCACAACAACACCACACCTCGCTTCGAGCAAGAACATGTCACCCGCCTCTCTAGTTCGCATGAACCAAACCAACCAGTCAAGGCGACTCTGAAACCCGCCTCACAATGTGATTGAACATAAATTGTATGCTAAACCCATCACATCTCGCAAACCCAGTCGCAGCACCCCACAATATGCGAGTTTGGGGATTCGCATTGCGCGTTTTATTTATTGCTTTTTTCCCCTTCGGCCCCATAAAGTGAGAGTCGCGTAGCTGGTACTCAATGCCGTCGCGGGGGCTTGCAGCTCTACCACACTGTCGGGTGTGTTGGGTTTTCGTTGAGTGACAAATACGCGGGGCTTATTGCGATGTTCGCGACCTGCCGTGGCCTTCTTGTATCCTTATGGATCTACCGCATGTTGGCACATACGACGGAACATACAAGGGCACTCAACCAGGGGTTATCCGGAATTTCTAGGCCCTATTTGTATATAAAATACAGCTTTTTATTCTATGAACGCTGACTAATATGCAGCCCTATGCAGCTAGCATCCATGTCCTTTTTTCAAAGAAACACCAAATTCAATGCTCTTCGAATAGTATACTATGTATGTAAAGGATAGGCTTGTTGGGCGTAATATTGGGTAATTTTGCATTACAACTTCCTGCATACCCCTGTTGTGTTCCGTCGTATGTGAAAACATGCGGTATGTCTGTGTCGAAAGTGATACCATGGATAACTGTCTTACCTACCGTCATCACATGAAGCCTGCCTCGCTCTGGCTCGAGGTGTCCTTCCATGGCTGAGCAATTTTTCTGAACCCGTCTTCTGGTCGACGAAGATATACTTTTCCTGCACAATCTATTTCCAACTCTTCAATAGCACCTTCCTTTATCCAGGCGTACTGTGTTGCGATTTTCGCAGGTCCGCCTTCTTCGTCGTCTTCCTTGAGGATGTGGTTGTCGGTAACGTCTTGCCACGATTCCATTTTTCCAAATGATTTGTTGTGCGTATGGGCGATGGGACCTTGGATGACCCCAACCGCGGCCCTCTTCTTCGATAGCTCTTTTGGGTACTTCGCACTCCGCCGAGAATAGAACCACAGTTGTTTCAAGTCGTCGTCGTCCGGCTTTAGATCCCATGTCTTCACCTTCGCAAAGTGGGCCAAGGGAACATGCATCTCCACGGTCCGGCGATCTGAAGCAGGACAAGCGTCGCTAATGAGGGCTGAGTAGTGACGTGCGACCCACAACTGGTGGGTAAAGTATAGACCGCCCCTTCGCGCGAAGTCAGTGGGGCCGGTAGATTCCAGATATTGCAGATCAACTGTGCCATCTACTGATACACAGCCTATAGTCCTCCTGAAGTCTACGCTTTTGTAGATGGCTAGATGTCCACCAGGAATTTGAGGTACTGTGTACTCTACTTCGCCTCCTCCTCGTAATGAGAGCTCTGGTGGCTCTGGTGGCTCGCCTAGCTCACATAAGATCTTGGCATTCATTTCGATGAGTGCGAAATAGTTCGTGTCGATGATGATCTCCATCCAAGTAGAGAGGGTATTGATCTTTCGGATTCTGTCGTGCTCCGGCTTCATCAATGCGAGTTGAATCTCCTCTTTGATACCTGCTTCTCTCATCGTAGTGATCCAGTCGTCCGTCGTGTCTTGCGCGTTGTCACAGTAGGCCGTGGCGAATTCCTTCGCATATTCGTCAATGTTAAGGGTTGTCTTCGTTGCATGTTGCTTAACGCAGAGCGCGTTGAAGATCTCTTGGGCCTTTGCGGTGGTGAAGCAGAGGAACTCAAAGGTGAAAGCCGACTCAAAGCGAACAGGGATATCGATGAACGCACGATCATCCGGTAGAGAGGAGGACGATGAGCGAGATACTGACGCACTCACAAGGCCTAATGATACCTTGCGTGAGCCGTTGTTCTCTTCGCCAATGAGATTAGGCGCCTGGTTCTTGATTCTCGTGATGGTCTGGGGTAGCAAGAGCGGTGACGACATCGTGTGTGTTGGAGCCTTGCTAGGCGGCAGTTGGAAAACGTAAAGTGTGAGTGTGGGAAGTGTGAGTGTGGGAGGAAGCTTTTTATAAGCGGTGAAGCTTCAAGCGCTACGTTAAGTTGGACCCTTGAACCAAGGATGGTGGGTGGGTGACCGCGGACCGTAAATGGGTAACCGCGGATCGTAAATGGGTAACCGTGGACCGTATATGGGTAATCGCGGGCCCGCATCGGCGCTGCTCTATGCGTGTTGAGGAAGGGGAGCAGGGCAGGGGAACTGCGGTAGCGAGTAAAGTGACAAATAAAGTCATTGTTACTCTACCTAGAGAATGTGGTTATATTGTGGATGGGCTTGGTATTGCTTGGTTCGAGTTTACGGTAGGTGGCTATTGATTCCTGAGTCGTGTTGCCGCGGAATGGTCATGTACAGTACTACCGGGTAACATGTAGAGCCAGGGTACACTGCTTACTCATGGGAGAAGACATGGTATGGTGTTGAAGCTATTTGCATTGGAGGGGTAAGAGCAAGGAACGCGTCATGCTGTATCAAAGTTCTCTTGTTTTGTGGCATATGCTTTGATTTGCAATGGTTTGTTCCTGCGTTCCCCACTGTTCAATCGAGTTATCACAGCGAAAGCAAAATCCTTGCGTAAGTGCGTAAGTGAGATAACTTAAATAAGATACAGAAAAATAGGCCAGCTATACTCCCACTCGTACAGATATTCTATCGTAGACAGAATCTTGCCAACAGATAGGAAACCGGCCCGCTCTATATACATTCCAGATCAACAGCTGGAACCCGCCGCGTCCATGGCGACAGTATTATATAGAGCTACTAGATAAAACGTATAAAACCCAGGGAGTGTTGGTTGCAGTCGTAGGTACAAGCGTCTACATGACATGTGTGTAGCTTGCAAATGACCAGGCGTCCGTTGAGAGTTTCGAAGTGAAATAATGAAATGCGTCGATATATAGAAATAGTGCATCAACGGTCGTTGCGATGCCTAGAGTGGCCGGTGCATGTCGATTTGAGAATTGTGAGTTTAATCCTCGTCAGCCTCACGCTTACCAACAGGCATGCCATAGGGACGCTTCTGGGTCCAAGTTACCCTAGCCTCGGGGTCTGCCTCTGCCTCACGCTTGCCGACGGGCATGCCGTAGGGACGCTTCTGAGTCCAAGTTACCCTAGCTTCAGGGTCTGCCTCTGCCTCACGTTTTCCAACGGGCATTCCGTAGGGGCGCTTTTGGGTCCAGGTGACTCGGGCATCGGGATCTGCTTCTGCCTCACGCTTGCCAACGGGCATGCCATAGGGACGCTTCTGTCTCCAGGAGCGCTTCTCGATGCCGTCTTCAAGAGGAACCTCGATCGACGTCGGCTCCTCGACGATGGTGGGGGTGGTAGTTTCAGCGGGTGATGGAATGGCAGCACCGGAGACGGTGAACGCCAGGATGGCGGATGCGATAACGGCGTTGATTCTCATGATGGTATATCAACTATCTTATAGTAATGAATGGTGTAAGTTGGAATGGATTGACTTGTGACCAAAGGATTGATAGCGGTCGTTGTAGTGTAGTCGGTGATGGGAAATTTATGTGCTGGAAAAGAGTGGTATTTAAGCTTGACGAAAACCCAGCAGCCACACAAAGGAAACTTCTGTAGGACCATTACTTGACGTCGTGAATAGTGGCTATGGCGATCAATAGGCCCTGGAACAGAATATGAAAGGCGAGCGATCCAATAGTAAAAGGTCTATTCAGGTGAAGGCAAGCCTCTCAAAGGGCTGGATCTGAATAGGACTGAATAAACCTCGGTTAAGCAGAGTGAGAAACGAGTTTTAGGGGCAAACGGTACCATCCAGATCGCCAAAGCCCGATGAACTTGACGGATGTTGCCCTTCCAGAACGGTCTTGGCTCTCTCTGCCGATGATTAGAGCGCAAGAATTACAAAGAACATGCACACCAATTGTAATTATGACAAGGGATTCCCTTGTTCACGAAGAAAGGCGTCGTGGTGGAGTCGTGGTGTTGAGATTACTTCTTTTGGGTCTGAATAAGTTCAATAGAAATTGGAGTCTTGGCGCATCCTGACCATAATCGAACTTGAGCAGCGGTGGGCCGCCGCCCCGCAACCGAAAGATTACTGGGCTGAAGGGCCAGATTGTGTAAAATAAGCTAGCAGAAGACCCAAGACTAGGGCAATTACAAATATTGAGGCGACTCGTATGCATACGAGCCGTGTGTGATCGTGAACCATGACGTATGATAACACCACCTCCACGCGAAAACTACGCAATCCTGCATCGATATGATTTTCCTCAGAAGTGTTCTGCTCGCTCGATATGTGAGGTGGGGGTCTATTGGTACGAGCTTTGCAAGACCGTCTCAGTGTTGCGTTTTGAGGCGACAAGGCCGAGGCCGAGACCTCTTTATCAAAGAAGGGGTGAAGCCGGACGTATCATCTTGCATGATCAGTTAACCTTGAGAGGACAGGTGACATGGTCGGTATGGCAATGGGAGTGGCAAGGGAGATAGGTGTCGGTCGGATGAAAGGTAAAGTAGGAGGATTCTGTGCGCCATCGCCCCGATAAGGAAAACTAATCCTTTCCTGAGTTCTGTTCCCGAGCGGCTTTCAACGCTTTCGTAACGATGCTTTACTCTTACCTATTGGAACCTGCGACAAGTTCACAAGCCAACGGCTAGTGTAATAGCATTTCTGACAGCAGCCCGTTCTGCTAGTCTGAAATCATACTCGGTGTCATGCTAGAATTTTTTTCCTGCATGTACCTAGATATCTTGTTAGCATCCCATTTCCCGCCTGTGGTACGGCTTCGAAGCTTCGAAGCGGGCCGGATATTGGGCTGGGGTGTAGTTATTCGGTATCGCTGATATAGCCTCAACGAGGGGTGTTGCAGCCGAGATACAACCACTCTGAATAATAACTCAATGTATATGTGCTGTGCGTCATATACAATTGAGGAGATAGGTGCTGGCAAGCAAAGTGCAGGAGCATTGGCAGTGTTGCCCAGGTGAGATCTGGGGTCTCGCTGATTAAGCTAGCGCCGCACGTGCCGCAAACTTCACGCTAGATCTGTTGCGAATTGAATTTCGAGACTGCCACGGAAAGTATGTACGCCCATATAACGAGTACTACAGCGCCTGCATTTCGGAGAGTGCTTTCGGGCTTCTCGAAACGTTCACCATGGGTCTGTTCATCTTGCCAAATTCAGAGCAGACGCGACCGGAGGAATATTGCTACGCAGGCATCTTCTCTAAAACCTTACTACGTCACCACGCCAATTTTCTATGTAAATGCCGCACCTCATGTCGGCCATCTTTATACTATGGTTCTTACGGATGTTGTCAAGAGGTGGCATCTATTAAAGGGCGAGAAGGCGCTGCTTTGTACAGGAACAGATGAGCATGGCTTGAAGGTAGCTTTATTCCAGTTAGGGAATTGGAGCATTCACGCTGATAGCTTGACAGGTACAAAGAGCAGCCGCAAAAGCTGGTATAGATCCGAAGTCGTTCTGCGATAAAGGTGCCGAAATTTTCAAAGTATGAGTATCTTAATGCTGGAAATCATGGTTATTACTCACGTATTAAAGGAACTTGCGAGGAAAGCTGAGATCACAAACGACCACTTTGTGCGCACAACGGACAGAGAACACAAGGAAGCTGTTCAGTATGCATGGGTAAGGGTCTTGAGAGATATTTGAAAGAAAAGGCAACTAACGATAACAGTTTCTGTTACAAGAGAAGGGCCTGATATACGAACAAAAGCATGAGGGCTGGTACTCAGTGACTGATGAATGCTTCTACCCGCAATCTGGAGTGCAGCCATATCTGGACCCGCCTACGGGAAGAAAGATCATGGTATTACCACCTCCATGTGTATGCTTGTTCGAACTGACCATCCCATAGATGTCAATCGAAACAGGTAGCGAAGTAGAATGGTCTTCAGAGGAAAATTACCACTTTAGACTATCGGCATTTCGCGACAAACTGCTAGAGTTCTACAAGAACAATCCAGAATGGATAGTGCCGGAGACTCGTATGAACGACGTGGTACAGGCTGTGGAGTCAGGTTTGGAGGATCTGTCCATCTCCAGGCCATATGATCGACTTACATGGGGAATCCGAGTCCCCGGAGATGACTCACAGACGATCTACGTCTGGCTTGACGCCCTCATGAATTATGCCACCAAGGCAGGCTATCCATGGACCCCGGGTCGAGAGCAAGAGGGAGGCTGGCCTGCAGACTGCCATGTCATTGGTAAGGACATTGTTCGGTTCCACTGCATCTATTGGCCAGCTTTCCTCATGGCCCTTGGCCTTCCTCTTCCCAAGAAAATATTGACACACGCACACTGGACACTTGGAGGCTCGAAGATGTCCAAGTCGACCGGCAAAGTAGTAGATCCTTTCCTCGCAATTGATCGGTTTGGGTCAGATGTCATGCGCTTTTACATGGTCCGTGAGGGTGGCATACGGGATGATGCGAGCTACGACAATGCCCGGATTATCATGCAATATGACAAGTTTCTACGTCAGAATCTCGGAAACCTAGCCTCTCGTGTCGTGAGAGGTAAGGGATGGAGCGTGCGAGGCGCAATCGAGCGTATCGGTGGAAGATCAGCAGAAGATTGGGAAGAAGGCCCAGGCTCCAAGTTCCGCAAAAACTCTCTCGCCACTATTGCCTCAGAAACTAATGCAGCATTTGATGCATATGACCCAAGAAGGGCGGTGTTTGGCATTACAGAGTTCATACGAGGAGTAAGTTCTCATGTTGCTGCTTTTATACCAATACTAATTTGAGTCAGACGAACGCATTCTTCACAATGTCAGCTCCATGGGACAAGATCTTGAATTTTGGTCCTGGAGAGCCCGGAGAGGATGTTGACAAGATTATCTATCTTAGTGCTGAAGCCCTTCGCATCGCTGGTATCCTGCTGCAGCCGTACATGCCGAACAAAGCGAACCGACTACTCGACCAATTGGGCGTACATCGCGATCGCAGAACCTTCGAATACTGTAAGCTCGATGCTGATTTAGACTACGGAACGCCGCTGGTAGATGTGGGTAAAGCGCAGCAGGGCGTGCTGTTTCCGCCTCTTTCAAGCGCAGAGTAGGACATTGTACACTGATATAGTATATGTAATGTAAGACTAGACTAAGAGTTGTGGGATAATCTGATAATATTACATGAAGCATATTGGATGTATTTTGGTATATAGTGTGCAGGTGTTTCGACGGCCATAGTGAAGCCTGTCTCACGTGACCCTGGTACAGGGCCGGGCGCCAAGGCGGGGGGGCCTACATCATTGCTAGGTGGTCGCGCGAACTTTAGATTTCCAAGTAAACATTTCACACATTACAGCCAGCCACCCACACTTTCCGCCCTAGACTCTATATCTACGTCCACAGTCCCTCCTCGATTGCCTTTCCAAAAGGACACAATAAATGATCGCGAACGCGTCCCCATAAACCTCATACTTCACCATGGCCGCCCCCAAGCAGGGCGGCTTCAAGATGTCGCTGGGAGCCTTGAAGGCGAAACCAGGTCTGAAAGCATTACCAACGCAGAAAGACGTAAAGAAATCAAAGCTCCTGCTTGGAGAGGACGAACCCGACGAGTCAAACAAGCAGCAAGAGATCACAGGATGGGACGCAGCAGAGGGCGGCGCGCTTGATGCCAACACCAAGAAAGAGAAAGAACAACCGCGCGTCATCCCGGCTTTACCGAATCGCGATCGGCACGAAGAAGCGCGGCGGAAACAACTTGTGAAAGCTCCGCACACACAAGCGCAGAATGGCATCGTCAACGAGAAGCAGATGGAAGGGCTCAAGATTCAATACGGGCTTACGATTGTAAAGAAGGACGAGATGCAGGACGATGAAGCTGTGGAAGCCCCTGCGTCAGAGCCAATGGAGGTAGACAAGGATGATCTCACGGAAGAACAGCGCCTCGAAAAGAAAGCTCTCGATGCGCTGATCAACGGCAAATCGGCCGCTGACGAACTCGTAATTCCAGCTCAGACGGAAGAGGAAGAGTACATTAATGACATACACAATGCGCCCGATGGGCCCACCCTCGAAGCCTACGAAGCCACACCGATCGAAGGATTCGGTGCCGCGTTACTTCGTGGTATGGGCTGGAAAGGCGAAGAAACCACTGGCAATAGTACAAAGCCGAAAGAAGTCAAGCGGCGGCCGGCGCTACTGGGTGTTGGCGCGAAGGCAGACGCTGCGGTAGGCGTTGAGCTGGGAGAATGGGGTGTCAGCAAAGGAAAGGGCAAGAAGACGATGCAAGACTATAACCCAGTCGCGCTACGGAACAAGAAGACTGGGGAGACAATCACAGAGGAGGAGCTAAAGGCAAAGCTTGAGAACCAGGATCTAGTACCAGACGAGAAGGCTTCGAAAGGGAAGAGCAAATACAATGATGGCAGTGAAGAAGATGAGCGGAGACGGGAAAGACGGAGAGAGAACCGGGATGATAGGGATCGCGACCGACGGCGCGACGACGACTACGACAGCGAGCGACGACGAGACAAAGACCGTCGGCGAAACAGAGACGATTATCACGATAGCGACCGCCGGCGAGATAAGCGGAAGGAGCGCGTCCGGGACGATGACTATGATGGTGAACGTAGGAGGGAGAAGCGAAGAGACCGCAGCCGTAGCCCTGACGATCGGAAGGAGAAGCGGAGAGATCGCTACCGCAGTAGGAGTCGAGGTTCGGATGATCAGAGGAAACGCAGAAGGGATAGGGAATACGACGACGTTGACAGACACGAGAGGAAGAAGCACAGGGATGACAAGTACTACAAATAGAGTGTGTATCATGACGGAAAGGGCCTTGCAGGGGCATCACTTGGAAACATCAGGGACCGGTAATGGCATGAAAATAGACATGGGTACGAGCATGAGTATCCTTATACTGGATTTTTGGCGATTTGGCATTGCACTGATAGAATCCAGAAGTGGTTCCATTTCCATATCGAGGGCAACTGCGTATATTGCGGCAATATCATTATGCTCGATAGGACTCGAAGATGTTCTATAGACTAATTCAGACAGATGTGTACCTTCCCAATGCATACGAGTTATGCATGTCTAGTCTACTGCTCGTTTCGTCCTTCTCGTACAACGCCATCAAGTTCAAATATCCTTCCATGCTTCATTACATACGTATTCTCATGCAGTGTTAAACAAAATGCAAGTGGTATAGTTATATACAGAAAGCTCAAATCAACATACATGTACACAAAAAAATTTAGAAATTCCTGGAGGGAAGGGTGTGATCCTGAGCTGGTGTTGGGTAGCCATTTGCAGTGTGTGATACATAGCCGTTGGTGGCTCCGTTGGTGTGGCCAATGCCATTCGTGTAACCGTTGGTTTGCGGTGCAGCCATCTGCGAGTTGCCCCGGTAATACTGTTGACTATCTGCTGCGCCGTCGCCCATGTGCGATTGAGCCGGCGGGCGACCTTCCTCAAACGCCTGCATTTCAGTCTGCTTGGACTGATGGTTTTTTGTGCGTGTCGCGGGGAGGAAGTCGATGAAGAAGCTAAACACGTACATGCAGTAAATGAAGGACACGATCCATTCAAGTATAGCAGCAGCGTTGAAGAGGTGTTTCTTGGAGCAGACGGCGAAGGAGACGGCAAGACAAATCTCGGTGATGATGAAGAATAGCTTGATCCAGAACGAGATTCGAAGAACCGAGTGTTCACGGTAGTGAATGCCCAGGCGTTGATATTCCCAGCAGATGAAGATGGCGCTGATGATGTAGGCGATAATAAAGACAGCAAGGAAGATGTTGTGTAACCGGTTATGGTTCTTGCAATCGAATATGGTAAGAAGGATTAAACCGGCCGCGCCGATAATGGCGGCGACGGTGGCGCATATTGAGTAGATCTTTTGCCAGTGAGAAGTGTTTGGCGCGAGTTTTGCTGAATGTCGCAACCAGCGCTCGGAGATGAAAGCGAAGTCGAAAGTTATAACGGTGACAGCCGACATGGCTATGAACATGGCCTTCAGGTAGTCGGCACCGATATCTTCATGGTATTAGCATACGCCACGAAAGCTTGATGGTTGAGATACGCGACTCACCAGAGATGTATGGGATCGTCTGCCCTTGACTCATTGTGACATAATGCGGTTTCCCAGTGGTAGCCCAATACACCAACATGGTTATAAGCATGGCGGTCCATACTACAGAGGAGAAAATGGGAATAGCCCAGTACGATAGTCCCAGCATCTTGGTCGGTTGCACTCTGGCAAGGCCCAAGGGTCGTGGGTGTTTACGGTGACGTCCGATTGTTGTATGCGCCTGCGAAGGGAGGCGGTGCGTTTAGGCAGGACGGCACGCGATCAGATGCTTGGGAGGCAGGAATAATGGAGAAACAATGCAACGCCCAGATGTGGAGCGAGTCAGATATATGAGAAGGGTCAAACAAGGCAGAGAAGAAGAAAAAGCGCAGTGAAAGTGTCGTAGCAGCGGTATCATGGCTAGGCACGACGATGATGTCACATTTTGCGTGTAGCGCCTGCGTCTAGCCGGCTTCCACGGGATGCCACCTTGTTCTTGTCGATCGGCCTATCTAACCAAGGCACAGACTGATCGATTGCGTGTATGTGGGAACGATGGCGATCAGTCAGCCTCGGAGATGACAATTTGATGATGTGTTGTTGAGGCGACGAGTACCGGTAGGTGCGGTTGTGGCTTATGCACAAGCCTCGTAGGGATCGTCGACGACAAACACGAGTGAAATCAGTAAGGAAGTCGGTTTCGCTCACAGGACGTCGGAGGTTTCACATTCAGCGCTCGGCCACGGGCAAGGTTGCTGTCGCAATGTGCAGACCAGGCCTGTGATCGTCCGGACCGTACGCGTAAGTACAGTGTGAAGATTCGGTGTTACAGCGGGCTCTCCAGACGTGCTGTTAGCCTCGCAGCTACCTGCCGTCAACCTTGCGACTTGATCACCTGGCTTTGTGTGTGAAGCAGTACATAGACATGGAATTATAAGCGCAAAGTTTGGATTTTGCAAATCGAGCGCAGGTTACAAGATGATGTCGGAGTTGTCGTTGACCTGGCGGAGGGTTGTGACTTCCTCGGTTTCCACATGTAGGCAGTATCCACCCACGTGACGCCAGGTCCCCGGCGGCGACGGACACTATACCAAGTACGCGGCTCCTGATATCATGTCGTCCAGGATCTGGCTTGTGCTAAGTGCCTCGCCTCGGGTCCGGGCAGCAAACGAACACAGCTTCTTCAGTGTTTTATTGAGCGTGATGGAGGATAGCATAGGAGACAAGTCTCGGGCGTCTGGGCTGGCAGCTGTGTCTCGCATCTGCGGCGGTCTGGAGGCTCGACATGATCAGCTTGCTTACCTTTGATCCTTGGTAGCTGAGGGTACAGCTCCTACTGTCATGTAGTACAGTGGATAGGAGAAGAATTGGAGAGTTGAGAGCGAATCAATCATCACGTCGTGGGTGCGCATATGCGAGACTGAGGACGAGACGGCCATGTCGACAGTTGAGCGTCGAGCGTTTTGAGCGGAAATGAGGTACGATTTGAACCAGAGTGGAGTGCCAGCAGGGCGTAGTACATGGCGTTGTCGCGGCGCACAGCCACCTATACTTATACTGTAGCATCCATCCGTGGCGTGCATCGGCATCGGCACGGCCACAGCAGGACGGGCTCGGTTGGTTTGTCCGCGGTGGGGATCAGGTGAAATGGTGGCATCGGCATGAGGGAGCCGGATTCTTCGCAGTTGGGACCATATCAAAAGGGCTGACAAGCGGTAAAATAAAAACCAGGCAGCGGTGGTGGGAATGGCGGCGTCGCGCTGCAGGCTGGTGCATGCATCCAGACGCGACCACCCCGCCTGATTGGCCTCGTCGTCTGTGCGCCGAACCAGTTGATTGGCACGTCAGTTCAATCTACGACGCTGGTCTATCGTCCGGTTTCAAGTCGACGCTCTTCCAGGTTTATTGCTACCTGGACATGCACTGTCTCCGCCTGCGACATGCAGCCGTCTTAATTGCCATGCCTGCCATCCATCCATGAATGCCTGTAGCCCGTCACTTAGCCGTGCCCCAACGCCTGTTCTTGCGGGGACATATTCCTTATTCTTCAATACGTTCGCTGCTCTAGGGTACCGTCAAACTCATGTTGATGCTCACATACCAGCCTCCGTATTGACCACGCTGCACGCGCCTGAAGCTTATAAGGTGAGCTGCCAGCCGAGACTTCGCTGCTCAGCCGCAAGGACAACTATTCACTTGCTTTCTAGTTCTTATACATCAAATGTCTTTCCCTCAATAGTCTTGAGCGTCGTCGCTCTTAGGCACTGCGACCCTTTGCCAACATGGGTAATCAGCCTAGCACCGCGAACCACAACAAGCTGTCCAAGCCGAAAACAAACACAAACTCTCCCGTTGGAGCCTCCAAGGCCGACTCGCCTGAGCCCGCATTGATCTACGCCGACCTCAGCGCAGACGGACGCCAGCAGATCAAGGACACCCTGCTTTCGCCTACCACGACCGAGTTCGGGTCCTCCGCCTGGGCGCACAATGACGAGACCGTAGGAGAGTCTTCTCATACCCGGGGGCGACCACTGTCGCTCGTCTCAAGGTCCAATTCAAAGGCAAACTCGAGGACACACTCGCGCTCCAACTCGCTGTCTTGCTTCGGAAGTAGACATGGCTCGGCAGTCAAGCTTGGTGGCCTGGCCGACTCCAAGACGTCACTGGCTTCCATTTCACACGTGAACATTGCTGAAGCTATTCGGCTCCTGCAAGAAGTCAAGAAGAACGGCACCCCGGACGATCTCGCCGCTCTCCAAGGCATTCTGGAAGCACCAGATGAGCCTGACATATCGATAGCAGATCCAGTTCCCGACAGACATTCGCCTCAAATTGGAAGATCAACTTCGTCTCTTACGCGCCGCCAATCTCTGCTTCAGACACCTGGAGTCGGTACCCGGAACTCTCCTGTCGAAGGACGTCGCCGAACGTGGAATTCATGGAAGGCCCCGAAACTTGAAGCTGACGAGGAAGCCAAATGGCGGTCGAGCCACAAGGTCAATCCCCAATTGCAACCTCAGACAGTGGCGCGTCTGGCCAAGGAAGCTCACAATGAACCAATGCCTCGGGCAGAGACACCGACAGATATGGACTATTCGCATCTAGGAACCTTGAAGCTTGGATCTCTTGTAGTTACCAATGGGGCGCCATCTCCCTCATTCAGTGCAAGGGACTCAAGACCTCGTCAGACTGACGCAGAAGAGTACTTTGCATCAGCAGAGGAAAATTCTAGTCCCCTTATGATGAAGTCTACACGACGCCGTGGTCATGCGAAGAGCATGTCGGCCGCACTGCCACAGACGTCCCCACTCTACCAAATGGACACCCCTGACGTACCATTACCGTACGATATTAGAAGCGTAACGAACACAACCATCATCAAGCCTTCCTCGTCGCCAAAGCTAGTCGATTTAGCTGCTTTGAATGAATCGTCTCCAAGATCATTGCGAGTGACGAATATGAGTACTCCAAACGCCTCGCAATTAGCCCACAGCTACCAGGCGGATATTCCGATCAGCCCTTTTGAGCTACCGGCGGAGAACTTCCCAATCAATGTAGACGCAGAGTGTGTCCCATATGACGCTTCGTTCCAAACAGCTCCTATATTTCAGGATACCTTCTTTACCGAACCTGAGCCACATTCCGAGCTCAAGGTTTCAATACCTTCCTCAAGATTGAGTCTACCAACTCCATACAAGTCAAAGATAACATCTGATCAGCGACCATCGCCGCGAACAATGGATTCTGGTTACTCGTCCGGCGGCAGTCTGCGCACAAGCGGTCAAGACCAGCTTTGCTGTCGGTGCAGTGGCACGTCGCAAGAACCCGATATAACTCGGCAAAGGAGAATACCCAAGTCGATCCTGAGAAACAAAAGTACAAACTCTTCTCAGTCCCCTGCCTCATCGTCTGCAGAAGAAGAGGAGTCGAACATGAGCCCTAGTCCATTATACCTACAAATTCCGGTCTATTCGTCAAGCTCTTCTGCGAGGTCCTCGACGTCCGATTCTCTGCTTTCGCCCCAAACACCCAGGTCAATCACTTCCGGGTCGTCGTTTGAAGGTATTTCAAGGCCACAGAAGAAACTTCTACACCGGAGCCGACCATCACAGGCGCAGACTTTAGTTGTCCAATCGTGTCAGCCGATCCCCGAAGGGACTATTCCAGAGGTCCCAACCAAGGTCCGAGCCAAGTTCGAAAGACGCATGTCACAATTTCCCGAGGTTGAATGCCTGACACATACATACCCAACCAAGGATCACGTCGTTGTCGATGAGCGTAGTGATACCACCACGTTTCCAGTCCTGGACACGACGCAACCGCTTACCGAACTAGAACCAGAACGTCCAACGACGGCGCCGAGTCACCCTCGTCGCAAGAGTTTGTCTTTTCTTCGGGGAAAATCATCAGTCAGCAAGCATGAAATGGAGAAAGAGGGCGAGAAGGATGCTCGGCATGTGATCGACTTCGGTACCAGTGCAATGTCACTTGGTACTTCTCCATATGATGCAGCAATGTCCCAGACGTCAAAACCGAGTGTTTCTTCTCCTACCCATCCTCATCAGATGGGGTCGTTGCCCAGAGCCAAGTCGATGGTGAACATGGACAGTAAGGCTGCTACGGAGTATGCACGCTTGCACAGCAGAGATCTGGCCTGTGTCGATCAACAAGTATCCCGGCAACGCCGCAAAAGCTGCCACAATATCAAGATGGAAGCAGGTGAGGCCAAGGCTGTGAGACGGCGCGCCCAAGGCTCCGATATCCCACCTGTGCCGTCTATCGACACAACAAGGTTTTCAGTCTCACCCGTGGCCAAACCTAGGTTGCAGTCGTCCAAGTCAGAGCATAGAGCCTCTCAAATCGCGAGCAATTATGAGTCGGGACCCCAAATGTTGGCTGTACGCCCTCAGGGTGGCCACCAACGTCGCAAGTCGACAGGAGAAGTACTGCGTTCAAAGAAGGCAATTGTTAGTGTTTCGCCATCACCAAATCCAAAGGCTGTGGACGACATGGCCAGCTGGGGCCGATTTAGCGGTGGTTTGCAGTACAACTACGAGGGCCGTGGGGCGGGCGTAGGAGGCAGCGCAGGTACGCGGCAGCTCCACAGCTACGCATCTGTGAAGTCGCTCCATTATAAGCATCAGTACGGTGTAGACCTGTCTGATGTGCCTATCATGCTACAGCGCGTATAGGGGCGTTGTTGAGGTTTGTACACATTCGGCGTTACTATTCCTTTGTGGTGAGGTCTTGGGCAGCATTGCATGTTATTGTTGTTTTAGCATCGTCGCATTTTCGCATCGTCGCATTTTCGCATCGGCGCATCGATGCATACACGCACATGAACTAAGCATATGGGTACCGGGGTAAGGTGTTTTTCCTGTTTTGAGTACCTAGTGCATAGCCACGTATTTTGCAACCACGGGAAAGTAAGCAGCAAATACATGACCACACGGCATTTTACCAAGCAGTTTCACATGTGCGGTGCGGCCTTTGGTGTTGGTGGTGTTGATGTTGATGTTGATGCTGATGTTTGTCCATGTCTATAGCCACGTGTATGCTATAATTGGGTTGTCGTGGGCAAACCCTCGTGTGCCGATTTGAAGACGCATAAGCAAATCGCTGAGCGTCGCGCATACTTGTGTGGTGTTGTTTATCATGGACATTACTGACGCTGAAACCAAAAAAGAACAGAGTGTACGCGTACCAATGGCTCATGTTGGACCAGCCAGGGCTTGCATGCAGATGCGCCTTTTTTTCTGCAAACTGGTGCTCCGCCTCAGTAGCTGCCCATCGAGCCGATCAGGCACCACTGGCAGTTATGCACGAGCCGCAGTGATGTCAGAATGAAATGCTAGTGGCTACAGGTCCTGGCCGGCGCAGGGATGCTAGGTTGTCTTCGGTCCAAGACGCAGGACCACAACCGAATGCGCGAAAATTAATCACTCCAGCTCCTCCCCGCCATCGCCTCCCTTCTCTCTCACTCTCACCTACTTTTCAACCTCACCGCCTGCCTACCAGACGTCGCTTTCCTATAAAGCGTCCCCGTCTGCCTTGTTTGCGACTGCTCAGTCCCACGTCCCGACAGCCTTTGGTCGCGTCAAAGGCTCCCGTCTCAATACGGCTTCGGCCCTGATCTTACTCAACCTTCAAGTTGTATCTGCTCGACCTGCGCCTCACGTCTTCAACAACATCCCCCCTCCGCGTCTTGTCGTCATCTAAGAAGCAACTTGAGCGTCTTTTCTTTTTGTCTCCTACCCAGACCCTTGACCAGCTTGAACTTCAGCTGCCGCATAGGACGCCATCAGCGGTTCTTCCTCTCGCAGAGGAAGCGGCCAGACCTCGCCCAACACCAAGCCTCGGCTTCGCCCCCTTCAAGCCACCTTAACACGGCACCACGTCTCAGCAAGTAAACAACACAATTACTCAACTCTTGGAACCCACCATCAAGGGCATGGCACCTTCTGCTATCACAACTACTGAAGAGTACCAATTTCCGTTGAAAGACATACAGTCATTCAACAACTATTCAGCTAGTAGTGTTGACAGTCATGGCGCCTGCTACTCCAAGCAGTTGATTGGGGACGCTCTCAAGAGCCGTGTCGAGGCTATTGATTCTGATACCTGCAATGTTGGCGAGGAAGATGCCTTCTTCATCGCTGATCTGGGCGAGGTCTACCGCCAGCATCTACGCTGGAAGAAGAACCTGAGCCGTGTCAAGCCCCACTATGGTAAGTCTAGTGAGCATAGCCGTGTATAACAACAAACACTGACCTGTAAATAGCCGTCAAGTGCAACCCCGACCCCCAGGTCTTGCGCCTTATGACTGCCTTGGGCCTCGGCTTCGACTGCGCCTCCAAGAACGAAATTGAGACGGTCCTCAACTTGGGCGTTGATCCTTCTCGCATCATCTATGCGCAGCCCTGCAAGACAAAGTCATACGTGCGATACGCCGCCCAGTCCGGTGTCAAGCAGATGACGTTTGACAACGCCGATGAGCTCTACAAGACGAAGCAGCTCTTCCCAGATGCTGAGCTATATCTGCGCATCTTGACTGATGACTCGGCCAGCTTGTGCCGTCTCAGCCAAAAGTTCGGTGCGGCCCTGGACACCACCGCAGAGCTCCTGGAGCTGGCGAAGAAGTTGGAACTTAATGTTGTGGGTGTGGCTTTCCACGTTGGTTCCGGCGCATCCGACCCCAAGGCTTTTATCAAGGCTGTCCAGGATGCCCGGTTCGTCTTCGACCAAGCGGCTGCGCTTGGCTTCAACATGCACACTCTGGACGTGGGCGGTGGTTTCACGGGCGATGTCACTTTCGAGCCCATGGCCGCTGTCTTGTCTGCTGCCTTGGACGAATACTTCCCGCCCCACATCCGCGTCATTGGGGAGCCTGGACGTTACTACGTTTCCACGGCCTTTACCCTTGCGTGCCACGTCATTGCTCGCCGCGCCGTCAATGATGCTACCCTTGGCACCACATCGTACATGTTGTACATGAACGACGGTGTCTATGGTAACTTTTCGAGCATCATCTTCGATCACCAGCACCCAGTGCCGCGTGGGTTGAAGAATGGTAATGACGTCTTGTATGACGTTCGTCGTTCCGGGTACGACACGCCATCGCAGGTCGAGTACTCCATCTGGGGCCCGACTTGCGATGGCATCGACGTCATCTCGTCTTCCTGCACCTTCCCCGAACTGCTTGATGTTGGTGACTGGCTCTACTTTGAGGAAATGGGTGCCTACACCAAGTGCTCCGCTACCCGCTTCAACGGCTTTAGCGACAGCCACGACGTCGTGTACGTGTGCAGTGAGGCCGGCGCGACTGCTCTGATGGGCATGTAAGTACAGATGAGACGGGGAGTGTTGACACGGCGGCTTCGCTTTTGTATATTGCCAAGTTCGCTGAGAAAATGGGAGGTATCGTTGTTAAAAGTTTGATAGATGTATAGATGTTTGCCCTTTCTTAATATAACCTATGTGTATTCTTCTATACGTATCAGAATCCTGCTCGTGTAACTTGATCACAATTTATATCTAACTACGTCATATGTAGTTGGCCCGCATTGAGAGCTGTATCAAGTAGAGGGAAGTTTTCACGTCAGCCCTTGGAAGCAAGTCTGTTCCTAGACTGACAGGCAATATCAATGTGCGGAACAGGCAGGTCGCCAGCTCGGACGGTTGATTGTTCCAAGACTATCGAATGGAATCTTGTCTAATATACCAATACGCCGCTAGTGTAGGCTAGCGCTAAACTAACCCGTCGTCAATGGTAAAAAGGCAACCGCGACCCAAACACTCACTTGCCAACTTGCGACTTCGTTTGTGGTTTGGTTCACAGTGATTGACTGGGAATACCTGGATTAGGCACTCGCATATGCTCGGTCGCTTCCAGTCACCTCTCGCTGTCTGCCGGTCGTTGTTGTTGTTGTTCTTCTTCTTCTTCTAGCAAGATAAGACATCTCTTATCCTTGCGCACTCATGTACGTTTTCACTTGTTCTCCTGACTGAGACCGGGTTGCATCCATATGTTTTCTCTTGTTTCTCACCCCACAGTCCGTCCCTCTTTCCGGCCAAAGATGACAACGAGGTTGCTTCTCCCGTGGCTTAATCAACTACGAGCTAGCGCTTCTTTTACAGATACTTCGCATTAGCTAGCCCGCTGTTTTTTCTTTCTTCGGGCGTGGCTTTGATGTGCGAAAGCTTTTATTTGTCTGAGCCGTTTTCTGCTGTTGGGTTGTGTTTATGCAGAGTTTTTTTTTGATGGTACGAGATTGCTGATTGTTGCATAGGCTTGGGTTGAAGTAGACGTGGTAGTAGGTTGGTTGATTCGGAAGGTGTTGGGTATGCCGTCTCGGGAGTTGGGTATAGGGAGAGGCATACTAGGCTACAGTGGAACACGCGGGACGACCTTTTAGGTGCGAGTAGGCGAGATGTATAGCAGTGGTTGTTGTTGTTGTTGTTGTTGTTATTGTTGTTCTGGTTGCAAAGAATTACCGTCAGGCGTCCACCCACGGTTGTTCCCTTGGGCATCCGCGAGAGAGACCATAGCATATGTATGCTCTGTCACGAATTGGAGGTTGCAACAAAACAAGACGTACTTGGGCCCATAAACGATATGAAATATGACAATTCCGTACATTGCACAGTTGCGCGTAATATGTCATTCATAATACAAAGAATTGCTACATAATTGCCATGTTTTTACAGTTCAATGACTACCTCGCCTTCTCCTTGTTCTCGGCTGCCCTCCTCTTCGCTCTCACCTCTGCTTTCCTTCTCTCACCACCATCTACCTTGTGTCCCCTCCTCACCTCCCAGATACCCTCTTGAAGTCGTAACCTTGCCCTCAGACCTTGGCTTCCCTTGACTGGCTCCACAAAGCTGCCTTTGATCGTCCTTGCACCCTTTACAATGACGCCTTGTACCTTGGGTAATGTCTCTACTGGTTCAACTGACTCCTCAGCACCAGCGGGCACATTGACCACGAGCTTTCTTGTTCCAGGATCGTGGTCGGCCGTGGCGACTGCGGAGCGAGGACTTATCGTGTTGCCCAGTTGAGGGTTTGGCGGTACTGGCGCCTCGACTACCTTCAGTTCGGCGACTCCATCTGTGACATGCTTGCAGTCCCCACCAATGCCGTATTCCCCGTTCCTGTACTTCTCCCGCCACTGCAGTAAATAGCGTCTAGACCGGGCAGGCTCAACACCGAGCTCCTTCAATTGCGGCGATGTGAGGGTGAAGAGGGCTTCCCAGGACGGGATCTTGGTCGCGTGGGCAGAGAGGCCGCGGCCAATTGCGCTGAGAAAGGCGGTATGGTCTGGAATGAAGGGTATAGGTTTGGGGATTGGGCGCATGGGAATCGAGTGTTGGAGATTGCGCACGCATGTCTTCGGTATTGATACAGCAGAGGTCGCGTTGAGAAGTGGGCGCCTGAGAATCATGTCGACGGCTACTACGCGCACAATTAGTATTGCAAATTTAGTCTCGGGAGGAAGCCAGCTTACTGTAGAATGTCCCTCAATGCCAATCGCTGAACCTGCGTCGCCGTCTAAACTGCCGTGTTCCGTGAACTTTTCGGAGGAGCCAAGAAGGGACGCCCGTGCACACACACGAACAGCATCGCAGCCCCACGTCACCCAGGCCGGCCAGCTCCACAGCCTCCCAGCCCAACACCAATTGCAGTAGTAGAGAGTCTCCTATTGCAACACGAATCCTCATCATGTCTGGCCCCGAAGCTCATCATCTTTTCAACCACCCCATTGCGGACCACTCCTTCTCCGCAGACCGCCAGACGCTCGCCGTCGCCCGCGAGAACAACGTCGACCTCTACCAGAAGACGGGCAGCGGATACAAGCTCAAGGATGAGTTGACAGGACACGACAAGACAGTCACGGGTGTAGATATTGCGCCTAATTCGGGCAAGATTGTGACGTGCTCGCAAGGTGAGGATGGAGCTACTCGCTGTGTTGCGACAGGCAGCTAATGCGCAGAACAGATCGCAATGCGTACGTCTGGGAACCCTCACCACAGGGCTGGAAGCCTACATTGGTGCTTCTCCGCATCAACCGTGCCGCCACGTGCGTTCGCTGGGCACCTTCGGAGACCAAGTTTGCCGTTGGATCGGGTGCTCGCCTGATTCCCGTCTGCTACTTCGAGGAGGAAGACAACTGGTGGGTCTCCAAGCACATCAAGAAGCCCATTCGCTCTACCGTCACGTGTGTGGCCTGGCACCCCAACTCGGTCCTGCTGGCCGCTGGGTCCACCGACGGTCACGCGCGCGTGCTCTCTTCTTTCATCAAGAATGTGGACGAGCGCCCGGAACCGTCAGCGTGGGGAGAGCGTCTCCCCTTCAACACCGTATGCGGCGAGTACCTGAACAACACAGCAGGTTGGGTCCACAGCGTCGCCTTTTCGCCCTCGGGTAACGCCCTCGCCTTCGCCTCCCACGACAGCACCCTCACCGTCGTCTACCCCAGCGGCCCCGAGCAGGCTCCCCGCGCCCTCCTTAGCATTAGCACCCAAGTTCTGCCCTTCATGTCATTGGTCTGGAGCTCCGAGGACGAGATCATCGCTGCGGGATACAACTGCGAGGCCTACCGCCTGAAGGGTGACGAGTCAGGCTGGCAGCTGACTGGCTCCTTGGAGATGAAGAGCAGGCCCGGACTTGCCGATCAGCGCGAGGAGAGCGCACTGAACATGTTTAGGCAGATGGATCTCAAGGGCAAGTCGGGCACGGATGACACCAAGCTCAAGACTGTGCACCAGAACACCATCAACACCATCCGTAGCTTTGAGGAGAGCGGAAGTGGCATCACAAAAATCAGTTCCACTGGTGTCGATGGCAGAGTTGTCATATGGACTTTGTAGGTACATGTCATGAAGTATTCAAGTAGTATTTTGAAAACAGAAAACCAAATTCCATGACGCACTGAAGCGAAAGTGGTGTCTAGTGGTACGAATATGCAAGCTCAAACTCAAAAAAGCACAACCTGGTATCATACAATAATATCGCTTTTCCCCCACGCCATGGGCGGTGGTAGCATGTATGCACGCATCATGTAGTCCAATAACGCCCGTACATGTGCCCACACTCGTCGCATCGTATCATCCTTTACCCAAAGCCAGTGAATCCAGAGGCATTAAACACATCCAGTGGCACCCCACTAGGGGCGGGGGGGCCGCCAGCCGCGCCACCCATATTCTGCGTCGTCTGTGAATCATTCAGGAACCAAGACCAATCCTGGTCAATGTCCATGGGCATATGCTGCCACGAAAAGTTGTTCGTCGGAAGCGGGAAGTTATTCATGCTGTCATCGTTGACGTGCGCGCTAAACCCCGCATTGCTCGGTGTCGAGTGTTCGTCTCCGCCAAGATTGTTCCAATTGTAGAAGCCGTCGTACGAGACAAAGGGCGAGGGCTCGGTGAGATTGAAAGCCGTGGTGCCTGTGCCGGCGGATATGGACGTCTTGGGCGTTACGTTGAGCGACTGCGTAGCTCGGGAGAACATGTCCGAGCCGCTGGGCGTGTACGGGTGAGAATTCGCCGGCGATCTTGAGCTCATCATGCAGGGCGAGGCTGATGAAGGGGGACTTGGGGGTTTCTTAACCACCTGTCCACCTCTCTTGATGGAAATGGTGCCAAAGTATGGAATGACAAAGTTGGATTGCTCGTGAGCAGTATCGCAATCGTCGTTTGTGCCCTTGAACTTCGCCATCATCTTATCTAGCACCTGGGCGGATTGGGCAGCGACTCTGCCTCCCTTCTCACTAGATGCGCGGCGGAAGATGTCGATACTGATTTCGATCAGGCGTACATCTTCTTCAATGTCTTTGGCACTAGGTATAGCTGAGGGTTGCGGGGGCATGGTGGTGTTGAGCAGGCCAAGTTGTATGAGTACAGCGGCAGTGAAACCAATGAAGTCGATGGCTTTGCACTCATAAAGTGGCTGGACAGTGCCAGTCCGGAGAGACTGATAAAGCCGCAGTACTTCTCGTGATCCGTTCAGACACGCTGTTCGCGAATAAGAGAAGCGCGAATTCGACGCTGACTTCAGCATGAACGGCAGGTGCAAGTACACCCGGATCTGATGAAAGACCATCTGGCCCATGATTCTTTCTCGCAGCTCAGCGGCATTTGTATCGGCGTCGGCTAGTAGCTCGGTGTAGTCGATCCACGCTGGATCAAGTCGTTTCCACAAATCCTCGAGTTCTTGGTCAAGTTGTAAGGCCCAAGCGAAAGACTGCTCAGCTACACCTTGGTTACGGTCGATAACCTTGCCAGCGAGCTGTGAAAGTTTGGTCATGGCAGTCATATGATGGATGTATGGAGCATCACTAAGCTGAGGCATTGTCAGGTCGCAATGCGCATCGCTGATGCCATACGGAAGCCCTAGTAGAAGAGACAGGAAACGATCTCCGTGGTACAAGGACCACCATATGCTTTCGTGGGCTGCAGAGGATGTGCGTTTACGGTGAAGACCCTGGAAGATGTCAGCCATGATATATGATTAACTGGAGATATTGGAACTTACCATGAGCTGGGCGTACATCAAGCCCTTGCGGTATGCAATCCATGCTCGTCGGGGCTGCCCAACGTCTGCATACCATTTTGATTTCAAAATGAGACACTCCATACCTTCTAGACTTGCTGCGTACTCATCATCAGACAGAAACCATCTATCAACAGCCTCAAAGTACCGTTCGGCGTCGTCATAGTCGTCAGACGATGATATGCCGACAGCCAAGACGACCGTAGCAATAGCTCCAATGTTTCCGGTAGTCAGAGCATGTGCGGCAAACCGAGGTAGGCTGTGCTCATTTCCGGATGTACCACTGCACTTTCGTCGCCATGTCTGCCACCATTCACTGTTGGAGTTCAAGATCTTGCTAAGTTGGTCAAAAGGTGGCAACATGGCGATTAACCCCTGTTTAGCCTTTTCTCTCTTCGCAGAGTGCGCGATCGTATTACCGACCGCAATATCGCCGTCATGTCTGTTCTCTACCGTATATCTCTCATCAGATGCCGGACCAGGTTTTGCAGTCGTCAATTTCTGCCGAGCATCATCGCGAGCTTTGGCTTGCGCCTCCGCATCATTCAGCTACAAAGAAAATAAGCATGAGACTCCCAACAGAATGTAAAAGAACAACTTGCCGCATCTTCGAAAGCGGAGAGAATGGGAACATGATGGCCCCTGTCAGGCGCTGCACGCTGATTGTTGGATAGCTGGAAGATGTTGGACGAGGATTCTGTTGAGAGCGGAGTAGGCGGAAAGGTGTCTTTAGTGTACACATTATTGGGCCTTGGTGATGATGTGTCTGCTAAGCTTTGACTTTGACTGCGACTTTCTGACTTTACTGTTTTATCTTCGAGTAGGGTGTCTACCAAAGCCTCCAGCCTCGACACCCTTTCTCGGAGATTTTTTCGATGATCAACAATGACTTCTGGATTGGCGTGCTCTTGATCGATGCACCTGCTGCCACGCGCAAAACATTCTGAGCAAACGTCCGGGTTATCGGGTTGGAATATGCATCGGATCTTGCGGCGACGGCCTATACTCGATTAGAGAGGCCCACAAGAGTTGGAGTAAGAAATATGAGTATAGATGAAATGCAAAGGGATGTAGCGATGATGCACGTGTGGATTGTGTTGTAGAGATGTTGTTGAAACAGATGGAGCGAGAAGAGTGCCAGGTGGGGACTACGACTGTGTTCACGTACATTCAAAGCAGCTATGCGTACCCTTCCGCATCTTTTTGCGTGTTGGCAGCGTCTCCTCCTTGGGCATATCGAGAGACTGTGTCCCACTCACACAGATTGGTCCCAGGCTCTTGCGACGAATTCGTCCGGACTAGTTAACAGAGCGCCAAACCCTTTGGCCCACGACTGTCTGGCGATATATAAGCCGTCCGGAACGCACGTCTCCAGTGACCCGAACCTAGCTGATGGAATAAAAGTGGAATACAATAGACAAAAGACAGCAGTAGCAACAGACGTGTGGTGAGAGCTGTCGATCGATGATGCAGTTTCAGAGCAGGTCGAGGAGAGTCGGACGCCGCTTTCGTCCGCTAAACGCCTGTGTTAGGTCAGCAGAGGAAGCTGAATAATGCCGCACGTCAACGCGTGTAAAGAACGACCGACAGGTGGACTGAAGGCTTATAGCGGGCATAAACCCAGGCAGCAATGTTTTGGAAAAGACCGGCTCTCGCGGAGAAATCGGGCGGATCGGATTTGTTCTAATCGCCGTTCCCTTTTCTGATCAGGGATACGAGCTGTTGGATCGGATGCGAATGGTTTAGTAGGGTGCGAAGAGCGGTTAGTGCGAGGCTATGTCGATCGCTACGCATGGAGATTGCGGATGAAACAGCTCTCTTGAAGCCAGGACCGGAGTCCGCGATGGCCCTGTACCCCGACCTCTGCTTACCCGGACATATAATTATACGCCCCATCTACCCTGCATAGCCATCGTCGACCATTTCCCTAATATGCTTCGTTTTCTTCCGTAATCGGTAAGCCTCAATCGGAGCTCGGAACGGGTCTTGCTCCCGAGCTGAGCCAACACGTTGTTGGACCTGGACTTATATGCGTCGAGTGTGGAATGTATGTGGGTGAAGGCCTGAGACTAGCAGCCCTACAGACAATGTGGTGGGCACACTGCGTCACCGTTCCGCCCTAAGCCGCAAGCACAAAGCTGTCACTGCTGCGAGACCTTACGTAGCCAGAGGATCTACCGCCTTACCCTTCCACGCCTAGCATTCTGCAAATGGACTGTGGGCTATACTGACCCGTCACCTGTATCTTCTCTTGAATCCTTCATTCGAGCTGTAACCATGTCTGCAGCGGGCGCACACAAATACCATCAAAGACAGCATCTTCCGCCCAGTCCACCGCCATCACCACCTGTGCAAGCAAAACCAGAACCTAGAAAGCGACGGAATAGGAAGAAACCCGATCCATTCGAGCAACTTGCGACTACGCCCATACCCTCGCTGCCATGCTCTCCCGCAAACGACGTGAATGACAACGATGAGCAAGAGCCCCTTCTGAAACGAGTAGGTCGCATCTCCCAGCTTTGCATGGCCATCACAGTTATACTAACTCAACCCTATAAAGATTGTTCTCACGCCCATCTTTTTCATATCATTCCTCATTTCGCTGTTTCTCGTAAACTACCGCAACCGCGCGCGTCGCACAGAAGCACAGCCTTCATCGGGCTTCTCTCTCCTCGCCTACCTTAGTCCTTCAAACTGGCTCGATCCAGAGCCCTACCAAGACCCCGGTGACTCTACTTGGGGTCGGGGAGGCACGATTGGGCATGTAGAGCCCCACGATGCCATAGGCCCCAGGCAAGATGGTCATGGCGAGGACAAGACAAAGAAGAGAACGTCCTGGCATTTGCACAAGAAGATTAGACAGGTGGCTAAGCTGGAGATTGGAGATGCCCTGGAGATGCGTGGACGCGTCATCGTGGTTATGATTACCATCATGGGATTAGGGTGTATTGGATTATGGATGCTTCTGAAGTGGTTTGTTGTGTCCATGTCGAACATGCTATTTGGGACAAAAGCATAATGGCCTCACAATTTACGAAGCTGAATGAGTATACGCATGCAAGAGTTATTAGTCAAAAGCATACGGTTTGAGAACAGTCGAGTATTTCGGACGCCATCGTTACACTAACATACAGTTCAAAGAAACGAAACGGTTATGACTACACCCAAACGCCCATACTGTCCTGAAGAGGCCGTCTCGTCGTGAAAAGCTATCGAATCGTACAGAAATAGAATGCTTCCGCAGAAAATGTTCAAAGGGGGTATCGCAACCTTTACTAACGCCAAATAAATATAAACCATCTCCGCAAACCAGCTTTCCAAAGCGGTCTTCGGGCGCAGCTAAGAGATGAAACGGAAAATTCGATTTTACGTCTTTGAGCTCAATAGGCGCGCGACCAATCGATCGAAAAAGTAGCCCATGTCGTCACCGTCTCTGGTCTCGTTGGCTTTCTGGGCAAGATAGCCAGCATCATCAGCCATTTTGATGGTCCCCCGCAAGCCTTCAATGAACTTGGCTTCAGGAGATCCAATGTTGTGTGACTGCATAGACTCGCCTTCCCAGTCTGGCCTGATCCTGGCGTGGCACCCAGAGAAGCATGCGCTGTAAAAGTCCAGCAAGGTTTTTACCCCTTGTTCATCGAACTTTAGGTCCTCTTCGGCGCTGGACCGTGGCACATCGTATCGGTTGTGGTAAGGTAGTTTCGCAGCGTGGTAGTGAACAGACTCTACTGTCATAAGTATACTGATGAGGATGGCGAGGACGATAGGCCAGTCGTTACAGTCCTTGTTCAGGAAGAGTTGTTCCAGTGAAGATAGGACATCCTTCATCAGCTTGAGGGCCAGATCAGGCATAATTCGACCAAATTGTGCGCGGATGAAGCAAGGCATGGGGGTGATTTCCTTGGATATATCCATCGTGTCGCTGATGAATTGCTTTACTACAGAACTTTCCGAAGGGGACGGCAGCGTGATGTCGCCGCCGACATGGACCAGTACTAGAAGCTTAAGCGCTTGATGGAGTACACGGTAGTGCGTGGAGTTTGTTGGGATAGAACACGAAAAGATATATATCTCGCGCAAGACCCTGAGAGGTGAGCGGAATAGTGGGAAGGCGTGGAAGTGACGTGTCACCAGTAGCGATACGTGGGAATCCAATGTCTGCATCAGATGGAACTGAGCAGAGTCGGCTAGTACAGCCGGAAGAACAGCATGCTTGTGCGCGGGTCCGGTGGGGACTTCTGGAGGCCATGCGTAGATGATGTGTTCGTGTACTAGGCGGCGATTGTCCTTCACCTTTACGGCATGTACCAAGACGGGGAAAGTTGGGCCAAAGCCGAAGTTCAGAGGAACTGTGTAGGCAAAGTCCGTGGATATTATGAAATCGCCAGAGGGAATGAACGACTCCACAGGCCGATCAGTCGGGTGCCACCCGAGGCGATCAGAAAGGAAAGCCGCAGATAAATCGCTAAGTGTATGGTCCCGACAAGGATGGTTTACCAGATCTCCTTTGTAGTATTCAACACAAGCCTTACAAGGTGTGCCAGGATCGCATTTTTCTTTACGCCTTTGGCAATTGGAGCAAGCACGGACGATGCGCATTAATGCTGCATGACTTCGTTGCTCAGCGGTAAGAGCCTTCTTGCGTCCCCTTAGCGCTCGTCCGGCCATGCCTTCGGTGCTCGTAGGCGCTAACTTATGGGTCAATGGGTTTGGCTGATAGGCGACCCATGCGTACGATTCGGAGGCGGGTGACGGTGTAGAGGTCTTGCGGCGGGGACGTGAGGTGTGTCTGGGTGACATGGCATTGCGAGATTGGCGTAAAGCTCCGGGCGAGACGGATAGGATTGGTGGGACTCTGCGTGTCGATGCTGAGTGTGATGTTCGGTTGTTGTAGGTTGTAGGTGCGCCGGTAGGTATCGTTATGGCCATGCTGCTGCTATGTAGCTCCCTCTCCCTATTCGATTGCCGATAGGATGAAGGCGCTGGATTGTAGCCTTGCGGAAAACTTTGTGGTATAGTGATCGGCGCGACTTCTGCACTGTTTGAAGCGTTCTCGTCAATTGGCTCGATGATGCGTGGCCTATCCGCCCAGGCACTAGGGTTCGAGAAAACACCAGAAACCCTTACATCCAAACCACTGAAAGAGTGAGATGATCCTGTTATATAAGGGTTGAATACCGTCTCGGCTGCGCTTTCGAGAGAACCTGTTGATGACGGAAAGGTCTCAGGGATACGATCGTAACGTGTGTCTAAGATGGGTATATCGTCGAAGTTTCCCATGGGTGATAGGAGAGTATTGTCGTAGGTGCCGAAAGATCCAAATTCATGGCTTCCGTCCGGGAAAGGCGATGGGGAAGTGGTATTGGCATCAAAGGATAGCGAGGTATCATACATTCGCCCACTCAAGCACTGCTCGTCGGGGATCGATGGCGGGGCCGAGTACTCGAGTGAGGGGGGTTCATCAACGACAGAAGGGGGTGCTGATACTAGGTAAGGTGGTTCAGAAGTGTAGCTGTCCGAAAATTGGTAGCTCGAGGTGTAGCTGCTCTGTTGTGCACTTGGGTAGCTGGTGGCGCCCTGGAAGAATGGATCGTACAATTCCTCGTCCCAGACGACAAGGTCCTGCCAACCTTCGGTCATTGGAATTTCGTATTCCATGTAGGACATGTCTTGATGTTAGGGTTGTTGAGAGTCAGGCTGGACAGCCAAGGAGAGAACGATGGGGTGATGGAAACCTGCAAGGCTCACCCCTTTGCCGAGGGTGTCATGCAAGAAAGCGGTCGAACTGTTTGGGCAATCGAGGACCAGAGAATCGTAGCGAGAAGATTGTGTGGAAACGTCCTTAGGCTGAAAGGCTGTGGAAGTTATATTCTCTCTCGAGTAGGGCAGTGTGTAAGGTGCGGCTGACAGCACGAGCCTCGCTACTGTTGCTTCAATGGCCACCAGGGCAATGGACGAGTAGCCGTCTACGGCCTTATCACGTTGTGCCGTTTTATTAGTCAATTCCTGGAGTGTGCACACCCCAGGGCCGTAGGCTGTGAGCGCTGGCGAACTCTGAGTCGAAGGTATGATGTCGGCAGTGCCATCTGACCGTATATCAGCCTGCGGTACGGTGCCCGGTGAGCTCGATCCGTGGTAGCTTGGTTACCCGTGCTCCCGGGGCAGCTCCCCCGCTGCACACGGTGATTAGTCGTCAAATCAGAACAAGAGACGTGAACGACAGGCGACGCAGAGCGATGCAGAGCCAATGCAGCATTTTGATGCACTTGCGGGATTTTGGTACACCATGACCAGCAAGGTAGGCTTCCAGAAGGTGTCGCCCCGTTGACGGTTTGTGGCTGTGAAGGAAGCGCTAGTATCCCCCCGCCGCCCCCAAATCACTTTTGCCAACGTCTCCTCGACGACGTAACATACTGGGGAAATATCCTCATGTTGGGCGTAGACATTGGCGAAAAGGGCAACGGATTTGTGCCAGCTTGTTTGTTAGACGCAGCGCTACTCGGGGTGTCGGGGTGTCGGACTGTGTACTGCTTCGTCGCTGAACTACGTACGTATTCCAAACAACTGCCGCGCGGGATGTAGTCGTTTGTACGAGCTCATGGCCGACGCCCTGTCTCCTCTTCCGGGCCTACTGTCGCTGTTTCATTGCCTACTTTGGTAAGCAGAGATGCCAGGGAGTCAGGGCTGAGCGAACGTCTAGCTGTGTTGAGTAAAGGAAATAGTGCCCTACCCAGCGCCAAGCGAGAAGCTGCCTGACAGACTGCCTTGGTAGTAGCTGTGCGCCAGAGCATTTGATCGTCTCACACCCGGCAGACAGAAGAGGTACGCCCTACTGCGCTTTGTCCCTGCGCTAAGAGCTGCAGTACTCAATAGCACCTGGGCATGCATGCACTCCACGTCGATTGGAAAGTCAGCTAGCGAGCCTCACTATTTTGGCTGCTTGTAATCCCATGCGATTGCGGCTCTGCGCATTCGCTGTGCCATGGTGCCCCAACAACAAGTTGACATACATCTGGCTCTTCATTCACAGGAACTAATCGCAATCGGGTCGGAATCTCGTCAAGCAATCTCATCTGGCATTATTCGTATTCAGGGATTCAACGCCCAAGGAACTAATCGCAATCGGGTCGGAATCTCGTCAAGCAATCTCATCTGGCATTATTCGTATTCAGGGATTCAACGCCCAAGACAGAGCGGGTCCAGCCCATGGAGTATTAGGGCAGGTAGTCTGGCCAAAAGATACCAAAGACAACAACGCAGACAGTGTGTACGGCCGTAGCAGCAATGGATATGCTGACAAAAAGACATGCCATCTAGGAGATACAAGCGTAATCGAAACAATACATGTACAAGAACATGCCCACCGAGCCCACCCGAAATAAACTGTTGACTTGATGTCGGGTATCATCCAAGAGAAAGAGCGGTCAGGGAATGTGGTATCGTACAAGGCCACCAGCGTACCCCAAACTGCGACAACTCCTTTTCCATCACATACTTTCAAACATCCATCATGTCGTCTGATCCCTGGCTAGGCGTCGGGTCGGAACAGGACCACGCACGCATACGAATGATGATGTCGACATCCCCGTCTAGTCACGAAGCCTCTGATGGAGAAGCCTCGCCCGGGGCGAAGAAGAGGACGATTTCGCCTCTATCGTTCTTCTTAAGCCGCATATTCTTCCAGAGTTCCTTCTCTTCCTCGGCCTTGGAAGGCGCACTGTCGTGAAGCTCATTTCGCTCACGGTGGAAGCGTTTCAATGCCTTGTTGACACTTATACCTCGCTCAGAGTCTGGCCCTTTGCTGACAAAGGACATGAACAGCTCCGCGCGAGGGTCTGCCACAAAAGGTGCCACGTCCCCATTAGGGCGTATGATGAGCTGGCCTTCGCCATCTGGCTCCGAGTCTGAAGGGGAAGGGTTATACTCAATGGCCTTGACCGCTTTACGATCCAACGGTGCGGGCGATACAGAAGATGAGTATTGACGGCGGCGTATACGCCGAACCTCTGTTGTAGAATCCTCTCTCTTCTTCTTAGGCCTAATCTTCACCAAGGCCGTGGTAGCCTTGCGTTCTTTTCGGTCACGGTCACGTCCCCTATCCTTCTTCTCCTTCTCCTTCTCTTTTTCTTTCTTTTCTTTCTCTTTTGCCTCTCTCTCCTTCTTTTCTTTCTTTTCCTTTTCTTTGGCATCCTTCTCCTTTTTCTCGGCCTTCTCGCGGGCCTTGACATTGGCCTTTCGCTGTTTCTGTTGTTCCTTCTCATACTCTCGCTGTGCGCGCATGAGGGTCTTTGAGTCGCCCTGCTTGGCGCGTTTCATGGGGCTCAGCGGTGAGTTTGCATAATCACCAGAGTCATCTGGCGACGGCGGGAATTCAGGAGGTGCCAGCATTCTGTGGAGTCCTCCAGTAAGACCGGAGTGAAGCGACGGAGTTGCGTCAGTCATGATGGCATCCCTCCCATCTTGGGCGCGAGCAAGCGAAAGATCGAGTTCAGCAGGCGAGTTTCGCTTACGTTTGCGATCCGTTTTCGTCGTCGTCTCGATATCGGTATCGCCTGACTTTGTCCTGGTGTGTTTGGGCTTGGAAGCAGGCGTCGTGTACGAATCAAATCGCTCTCGGGACGGACGTACTTGCCCTTCGCCGTAGGAGCCACTGTGCGCACCGTATTTATCCTCGTCGTCGACCTGGAACTGCATAACATCTGCCATTGCAGGCATGTATTGCTGCTCGTACGCAGGTGGCTGGCTATCTTCGAGCATGCGCGATTCGTCGATTGGATACTTTGTTCTGGGCGCCTTGGGCGTCTCAGATGCGTCAAGAAAGTCGAAGACATTGGGAGCCTCAATGGCAGCCTGCTCGTGTTCGTAGTATCCTAGGGAATGCGCCGCTGGTGGGGGAGTGGGCGCTCGAGGCGGGGCATTGACAACCGCCACGGCATTGTCTTCGTCTCGGGCATCTTCCACGTGCGCTTTCTGCGAGGCAAGCGCTTGTGAGTTGTCGTGATAGGCGCTGTCTCTCTTCTGGGGCTTCTTCTTCTCCTTGTAGAGTTTTCCCTGGTACTTCTGGTCTTCTGTTATGCAGGCCTACGTCATGGCGATTAGCAAGTGATACAGAGCGAGGGTGATGTTGCAATGCGCAAGCGCAGCGCAGAAATGGCGACTACAGCTTGGTGCTGGTACACCAAGCGCGACTGCTTTGGAGGGGTCAAGGGCGTATAAGACATACCGTATGAGATTTATAGGACGTTCCAGGGAAGTGCACCATGCAATCGAGGCATGTAAAAGACGCGCCATAGCATTGGTTGCGGTGTCCGTCGAGCTTCTTCTTCGTAAGAACGTCTCCACAGCCCTAGACGGTCGTAGTAAGCATCTCATGCATCTCCAGGGAAGAGGCCCGTTGGTGGGGATTGGGTAAACATGGGGCTCAAATACCTCGCACGAGAACGAGACCATAGTGGGCAAAGTTATTTTCGATATTGCAAGAAGCGGTGAACAGCTGGCATCCGGTCAATCGAGGAGGGGAATGAAGAGTCGGTGTGAAGAGGGGGTGCTGCGTCGTTATCACCCCTCGCTGGCCCAGGCAAGGTTTCAGATGTTTGGGCAGCCCGTGGTCGCCGTGGTCGGGTAACAACATTTTGATATGCGCTAAGTTGCTTCGGGAACAAGGCCCCTGACCAAACCAAAATACATCATGCGACCGCCCATCTTGCATGCAGCTTCTTAGCGCCAGCGACTTGGATGGCTACCATAGCAAGCCACGCGCCCATGGGAACTGGTGGGTTTGTTCCTGTCCGTCGCCCAGTGGCCCGCCGACTAGACGTTAGCCGTCGCGAAGAAGACCATGACGCACTTGGAAGACTTGATTGAAGATGGATGCGCAGAGACGCGGCACCGTCGTTGCAGGTAGAGTGGTACGCTTTACATACTCAAAGCCGATAAGAACATCCTTTGTCGCGCACGTATTGCTTGCGTGGCTTTCCCCGCGACAGGCCCTCTCCTGTCATCAGGGCTGAGCAGGCTGATCATTTGAACACCGATTCGCCAGAGTCTGCTTAGGGCAATCTCGAGTCCGGTTTACACACACCATCTCCCCTCGAAGCAAGACAGTTCCACTTCAAATCCGGCCGACGAGCCTATCTCATCTTCCGCCACATGCCGGAGCTGCATCGTCGTCTGCCATGTCGATTACTTCCTCCATTAGGTGCAACCTGCCGCGCAGTGAGCATCCCCACTTGATGTCTTGTCTCACGAATGCGAGGAGTCCTTTGCCCAGCATTCGCCCAGTCTCAGACCTTGCACGGGGCCTGAAGCAGTATCCTGTGCCGCCCAGCGCCGGGCCGCAGGCGGGTCGCATGAATGCGTTTCGAAATGGGCCCCCCGCTGTTGGTAAAGAAGTTGGAACTTGACGACTAAGGAACACAAGAACACATGCCAAATGAACTGCGACCTGGGTCTCCCCCGGGGCTAATAGCTTTGCCTGATGATCTGTTCTTTGGCGCCTCGTGGCCTCAACCCTCGCTCATGCATCTTTGTCTTTGCTCGACTTTGTAGTCTCCTCGTCGCCACAGCCACAGTCATAGACGTCACCGAGGCCTTCGCAGTTGAATTCTGGCTTCTTCAGCCGTTTGTTGACGACGTTATGTACAAAGCAACCCCACATTGCTGCCGCTGTTCGTGATGAGACTTGAGGAGGATACTTTGCGAGTACTTGTCCAAAGTGCTCCGCGCACTCTCCGCTGTAGTAAAACTCAGCTTGCGTATGACTTTATTGAGCCTGGGTAGAGTAAGACATACCAGGGGTACAAGCGTTGAAACAAGTGTACATATGACCGGAGTGCTTCTTGCTCGTCTTCGGTAGGCTTCTCGGGGAACCGAGCGAATGTTGTATGGAGCACTTTCCATGCTGCGCGACCGAGTTCTGCCCTGGAGTTTGCGTGTCAGCTGTGCCTCGTGTGATACACATGAGCCGCTTGCGCATAGCATCGTTGTAAACCTACTTGGCCGTCGCGTTTGCCAGCTTTGGCGCAATCGCATGTCCCTTGAGAAGAGCCTGGCTAGGATGGCCCACGCTTTGCCCGGTCGCCCTGTGTGATATATGTCCCGGCATCACTTTGTATGGTCCTACGAGCACGAATGCGCAGATGGCGAACATGACAAAGGCAAGGACGGCGACTCGCACCTGGAGGGCGGCAACGCGAATCATGATGAGTTTAATATATTAGAGCACTGTGTTGAGATAGGGAGAAGTCTTTTTTATGCGAGGATTCGAGGAGTGTCATGACGGGTTGTTGGCTGTCGACTTAAAACGCAGTTACAAATGGCACGCTTCTCACTCCAAATGCCTCAGGTTGTGCCAAGCATTTGGAGCACTGGGAAGCATCACGTCCGAGTGGTCCCGCTCTGCCCGCCATGCGGGTAAAGCTGCAGGTACAAGCAAAGCTAGATCAGATGCGGAACATTTTAACATGTTGATTCCAACGAGAAACCAAACGCTGCACTCGAGCGCCTTTTGGTATACTGCAACGGCTGCGCAAGGATATTGCCGGCTGTACATGACCGATATCGCAGCTATCGCAGCAACGATCAGCTTAGTGAGCCTCGGAAAGTATTCACAACTTTGAACAACTTGCACGTTTGTTTGCACCGTAATACTGAACACTTCCAAACACCATAACTACCTACAGCAACCATGTCAGACTACCCTCCTCAACCAGTTGATACTATCGGTACGTTAATTGCCACTTGGGTCAAGGGAAAATTTGTCAAAACATACGCTAACATCAAGCCAGACTGGAGCAATGTAGGCTTCAAGATTCGAGAAGGTAAGGCATTTTTGGATTCCATCAAGAACCGAATATATTCCACGCTGGTCTACTGTGCAAAGAAAGAGCATTCGGAAATCACAGTCGCTTTGATACCCGGACCATACCGGCTCATGTGACTCACCCTAACATCATACAGTCGCCGGCCATGTCGAATCCCATTATTCCGTCGAGACAGGGAAATGGACCGAGCCAGCCTTTGTCGAGGACCCCTTCCTGCGCATCCACGGCATGGCGCCTGGCCTAAACTACGGTATGCAATGCTACGAGGGCATGAAAGCATTCCGGGCCCCAGATAACACAATCAACATATTCCGACCAACCAAGAACGCCGAGCGAATGCAACATTCGGCATCATTCATCTCCATCCCTGAAGTACCAACCGACCACTTTCTCGCCTGCTGTAGCATGGCGGTAGGAATGAATGCGGCGTATGTCCCGCCCCATGAAACCGGCGCAGCCATGTACATCCGACCGCTGCTATTCGGTAGCTCGGCACAGCTTGGTCTCAACCCACCGCAAGAGTACACTTTTGTCGTGTACTGTATCCCGACGGGCGTCTACCATGGATCCAACCCTGTAGACGCTGTCATCCTGGAGGATTTCGACCGCGCGGCTCCAGAGGGTACTGGATCAGCAAAAGTTGGTGGCAATTACGCCCCGGTATTACGGCACAGCGAGAAAGCGTACAAGGCTGGTTATGGGATCACTCTGCACCTGGACAGTAAGACTAGGAGCGTTGTAGACGAGTTCTCAACTTCAGCTTTTATTGGTGTTAAGAAGGACGGAGACAAGGTCAAGCTTGTTGCTTCCAGCAGCAAGAACGTGATTCAGAGTGTCACTGGGGACAGTGTCCTTAGAATTGCAGAATCGCTTGGCTGGGAAGCCGAATCGCGAGAGGTAGTGTCTACACTTGATTCGCATGTGGCAGGATTCTAACATGTGTAGATTGCATATGATGAGCTCAAGTCATTCGACGAGGTCCTGGCTGCAGGGACAGCAGCTGCCCTTGTTCCCATCAAGTCCATCACTATGCAGTCAAAGGGCGACAAGTTCACATACAAGGAAGCTGAACAAGAGCCGGGCCCAGTATGCAAGAAGCTTCTCACCACTCTCAAGGGTATCCAACAAGGCAAAATCGAAGACCAGAAGAGCTGGCTATTCAAAGTCGAAAGACCAGCGCAATTCGGAAAGCACAACCAGGCGAGCGGGGCCAACATAGTCGGTCAGCTGCCTTGAGACAAGTCAGGTTAGACGTTGTGTATCACGAGCGACATGTCCATTGATGAGAATACATATAAAAGACACGAATGTAAATATATGAACATTCTACAAGATAGGAGCCCTTCGGCATTGTATCCATATCTATAATACGTGTTTCTCTCATCTGGGACCGTGGTTGGGCGTGAAGGTGTGATGTGTACAAAACTATATTTCGAATATGTACATGCATTCATTGGATGGGAACTCCGGTACGATGCTATCGAATTGCTCATGCATAAATGCATAATCACCAAAACATGACTCATACAATCTTGGTATTCTTTTCCATATTAACGTCTCCTTGTGTCATCATGTCATGTAACATTGTCATAAGCGTAAGTGCTCTCGTTGGCACTCAAAGTCCTGTTTGCAAGCAGGTTTTCCGGCCATTATAGATAAATGGCGGTATCATGTTCGAAATCTCCAGTAGAAAGGCGGCTGTCCGAGGTAAAAACAGGCTGCTCCTAACGTTCCTGCGATTGCTCGTCGCCTATACGCGGTGGGCTCTTCGAGTGTGCGGACGGATTCCTAAAGGGTGAGTGACTGCCCCTGCACATTAGTTAGTAGCTCATCAATACCGCCACCGCAATGAGAGAGACTTACGACCGTCTTCGCTTTCCCTCGATGCGCCTGTCCTCGATCACCTTGAGCATTGTCTTCCGACCATCCTTTGCATCGATATGCGCATCCCGCATGCTCATGCTAACCTTCTTGCTCGCATCTGCCCGCAGCAATCTCTTGAGCAGCAGATGCCGCATGAGTACGCAGACAAAGACGCCGCAGTCACTCCCATTCTCCTGTTGCGGACTATCCGCCATGGGTATGAACCTTAGCCTCTTTCCCAACAGCTGCTCGAGCTTCATGGTAGTGCTCCGTGCCTCGCGCTCGTTGGACTGTGTCATGGAATCGTAGTGGAAGGAAACGCCATCGATAATGGAGACGAGTAAGAGGGACCAGTGCGATCCGCCCTCGGCTTGCGTGACGTCCGAGTTATCGTTTATGGGGAGGAAGACGTGGGTGGTGCGGCTGAAGTCGGGGAGTGCCTCTTTGAGGGCGAGAGGCTCAGCAGACTGCCTGAGCATGTAGGCCATGGAGGGACGCAGGAGGACGATGGAGGCCTTGGGGAAGTTTGTGAGTTCTTCGCGTTCAAGGTATTCTTGCCAGAATGCGATGGCCTAATGGCTCTGTATCAGTTTGGTGTATGAGCAGAGATGGGGGAATATACAAACATTGTCCGTCAGCCAGTCATTTGTCTTGATGCTGTCCAAGTCGGCTCGCGTCACTGCAGCCGTCAGTTCTGCTGTACTCGCAGTCGCAAGCGCGAGTTGGGCGCAATGCAAGGAACAGGTGACGCATACACACCCCTCACATCATGGTCTACTTGTATGTCAGTTCTCTGCTCTCTCGCAGCCTTGCCATTCACTACTCACACGAAAGATAGGCCTCATCCGGACTAGGGTCGCCGAGACGCCTCATTCCAGCTTTGTTGATCATCCTCGAGAAGGAGCCAGGCATGCTTGTAGCCGTTGACGCTGTAGACTTGCCGAAGGATTCCGTGGCGCGGCTGCGGTGGATGTTTTGTGCGAGGCCGAAGCGACAAGTCAACGTTGCAAGCCTTGTGGCTTTTGCAGACAAGGCGGGGGGGCTGGGGATGGGAAATCTGCCTTCTTTGTTGCACCGTGTGTTGCGCGCGCCAAAAGGTCCGTCACTTTACCGTCTGCCGGTGAAATGCAGGGATGACGTACGCGCTCGGCTAGTCTGCTTGTGTGGGGTTTGTCGATAAGTGGTCTGGCCAAACGACTTCATGGGTGCTTCTGATCCTTGTGTGGGTCTGCAGGCCGCTTCCTGTGCGAATGCATTATGCATCGAGGATACCTATGTCCAAGAGGGAGAATAGGTTTTAATAGATTGTTGTCTCAACTGTCTAATGGACGCTGAAATGCACTATCCAACAAACGCCACTGATGCACCGGTTCCCTCCCATGCTGAACACACGTGCTATACCGCATGATTCACTGCCTTCTATCAAGGTAGTCTACGTCGTCTTCTTCGCCTCCTCGGCTTTCTTAGGCACGAGGTTGCCCTTTTCGTCGCGCGGAATGCGCTCCCAGCCCGTCTTGAAGCGCTTCTTGCTAGCGTCAAAGCGGGGGAAGGGATGAGCCTCTGTGTTGAGAACAATTTGGTCCAATGGGAGAAGGTCGTTTGGACTGAAGAGAAGGTACATATATTTCAGTGTCTCGGCCTAGTTGGTACGTTAGTTGCATGCTACCTGATGCTTGTCAGCATATATGGGAAGAGGGTACTTACAAGCCAGAAGCTCTCCATGTTATCTCTCGTCGGCGGGGGGACTTTCGTCACGTCGCCCACGCTAGAGAAGCCACCGTTGTCCTCCACAATGGTGTGTTTGACAAACGCTTCGAACATATCCCAGCCCCACTCGCGGTAAATGTCGTCACCCGTGATACGCCACATGTATAGTAAGCTTTCAACCGTCTCCGGTCGCTGGAGGTTATGTGCATCCGCGGGCTTGATAATAAAGTCACTCTTCCAGCCCTCGCCTTCAGGCACATCAGTGTCGAGTTCAGATTTTGACGCCAGGATCTCTGTGCGGTACATTTTGGGTGGGTCATCAAGTTCAAAGTGGGCGATCTCGGGGGCAAGGCCGGTGGCGGTGACCTTGTACATACCCATGCACGTCTTGGTAAGTTCACGTGCAAGTGTAATGTCTTCTTCTTGCTGCTTGCCCCATGTGGGGAGCTTGCGTGCTTCGGCCAGGGTGGCGCCGCCAGTGGTTGCTAGGGCTATGGTACCGGGGAGGAAGCAGACGAGATGATCCATTTTTGGAAACAGTTTACCCTCTATGCCGCCTGGCAGCTCTGCCAGGACGGTGAAGTGACTGTGCTTTGTGTAGGCAAGGAGGTGCTTCTTTGCGCCGTTTAGCGACTCCTTCCACATCTCCAGATATACAGGCTCCTGTTTGTTGGTCTGTAGGTACTGCTTAGGGAGATATTCGTAGTAGCTGTCTCCACGACTGCCCCATCGGATCTCGCTGCCGCGGAAAGTACCTTTGTCTGCGTAGATGAAGATGGGAAGAAGACCATCTTTTGCGCCATTGTTGTCGACGACCTGCATTACTTTCTCCGCTACCTCCCAGTAGTGGGCTTCGCCCGTCAAGAAAGCTAGATATTTCATCTCGAGTTGGAGAGTAGTGGCTTCGGCCGTGGAAGATGCACCACCGTCGGCGTGCGAGGCTTCGCCTTTGGCGTCTCTCAGAACGACACTGGCCCAGGGTACACCGGAAGGTGACTCGTATGCGCCCATGAGACGATCAGCGAGATCAGTGGCTTTTTCTAGGAACAGATCTTCGTCATTTGAATTCGCTGGTTTCAGGCCGGGGAGCGTATCCTGTAGGTAATGAGCCGACAGCAGACCACCGAGCATGCGAATTGTAGTTTCGAACGTGTTGACGTCCTGCTTCTTGTCGTAGTCGAGACTCGTCGATATCCATTCGCGCGCGTGGTTGATTTCCCTTGTGCAGTTCATGATCATGAGAGTGTCGAGCGCATCGACGATAATCCAACCCATGCCATTGGGCTCAGCCATGTACCGTCCCTTTTTGGAAACAGGGTGGTATTCGTCGTAGCCCCAACCATGTTCTTCATATGCGTTCCAACTCAGCAAAAAGGCGTCCTTGACTGCTTGTCTCCGCTTGTCCCAGTCTATCTTTTTCTTTTTCTTCCCTGTAACGCTTCCGCCCATGTTTGATACCAAGCTCTTGCCCTTGTCCTTTTCTTCCACTACGACGTTTGTCCCTTCGCTCGACCATCCAAACCAATACAAGAGTCCCAGTATGACCAATGCTATCAACCCCACCCCCCTCTTACTCCTCAAGAAGCCTCTCCTCCCCCTCGCACCACCATAACCGTATACCTTGCCTGAAGGCTTGTCTTTGTACATTGGCAAGCCCTTCTCGTTTCCGGGGATTTTTTTCCAAACATTATCCTCAAACTTGCGTTGCGCGCTCTCGAAATTGGGTACGTTGCGTGGGATGGCGAAGGACATGTCGGAGTCCTGGATCGCCTGTCTCGTGGCTTCGACTGCCTGCCTGGTCGATTGGACGGCTTGGAAGGCGGTCTTGTTTGCGGCGTTCTGAAGTATACCGAAGGCGGTGGGTGTCTTGAACGATGCTTTGCCGCGGCGATTGAATGGATCGCGTGTCGAGTTCATTGGACTATGCGACGCGTAGTTTTAGGCGGCACACAATATGGGACAGAGCGAATGTCATTCACTCTTGCGGATAAATTTGTTCAAACATCCTGCCCTAAGCCCTCAATGGCTCCAACAATTCAGTGTTCAGACGGTATCCTTATTCTGACTCGCCAGGTGTTCATTGCTCCCTTTCCCATGTAGACAGCTTGGCCTGACAGGGGTCCAGCACCCTGTGCTGTCAGCCATGGACGGACCTAGCTTAACGGCAAAGCTCCACCTTCACAGCCTTCCTGCGCAGCCCTCCTCACACATCACTGCTTGCTGTCCTCCTAAGCCTAGATTACGCGTACTACACCAGTCAAAGCCTCCTTCTCCAAAACATACGCGCATTCACTGAAGATGGAGAATATATACAATACATGTGCTGCTGCTGCACACTTTCTGAGAAGCTCTCAAGCAATTTGTTCCTATGATCACCACATACCCTGCAGCATTTCTATCATTACCGCGTCCTGTCGTCATTGCAGTTTACACGTTACGTGATGGCCTTCTACACCAAAGATGAATTGCGCTTCCTTGCCTTTGCTCTCTTTTCCTGTTTCCCTTTACACCGTTGTTTCCGCCTGGCGACATCACCTACAGTTGACAACAAGAATACTACCAATATTCCGACATCCAAGTCGCAAGAACTGCCGCAGAAGGAATCTCCGTCTCCTACGACAGTCCCGTCCCGAGTAACGAAATGTCATCCACAAGCATGAAGCGCCTCCAGATCACCCCAAATAGCTCTGGTCCACCGACAAAGCTCGACACTACCGTACCTGCGTCTCTACCCGACGCAAAAGAGACCAAGATCCACCCCCAAAATGCTCCAGATGCCTCCACAAACGCGTCCCTCTTCTTCGTCGGGACCGCTACCACGATTTTAGAATGGGAAGGTCTTCGCATTCTCACAGACCCAAACTTCCTGCATGCCGGCGATCACGTGCATCTAGGACCAGGTGTCAATGCGACCCGCCAGACAAACCCAGCCATTGATTTGGAGGACCTACCGAGGATCGATGTAATCTTGCTATCGCATTACCACGAGGATCACTTTGATCGAGAAGTTGAGGAGAAGCTGTCAAAGGGACTTCCCATCATCACTACACCACATGCCAAAGAGTGCCTTACAGCCAAGGGCGACGATTCCTTCAAGAATGTACACGCACTCGACTTCTGGAACAGCTTGATCATGGACGTATCGCAATCCGACAGCGCGCAGGGCAAAGGCCCAAAGCCGAGCATCAGAGTCACAGGTATGCCCGGAAAGCATGTACCACCTGGGCCGCTCAATGTTGCGAATGAGATCCTGCACGCCGTTCCGCCTACCAATGGTTGGATGCTCGAACTCGGATACTCTGATGCTTCCTACACCGACGGTAGCGACTTCGAGAACGGATATCGTATCTACATTTCAGGAGATACATTAATGGTGGATGAATTGAAAGAGATTCCCGAGCGGTACAAGGACCAGAACATCGACCTGATGCTAATCCACCTTGGGGGCACTACAATTCCGGGGCCCAAGATGCCATTGCTAATGGTCACTATGGATGCTGACCAGGGCGTTCAGTTGATGCAGCTCATCAACCCTGACCTGACCATCCCAATCCATTATGACGACTACGATGCCTTCATGAGCCCGTTGGATGACTTTAAGAAGGCAGTACATGCAGCAGGCCTAGACAGCAAGGTTGTATACCTGGATCGAAAGGACCAGTACAAGTTCAATGTCAAGCAAGGTCAAAAGCCGAAGCAATCGCTGTATTAGCACCCGTAGCGCTATGAACTCGGTATTTGTTTAGCAATCATAACCATATCATCCTCCGGACTGCGTCAAGAAACGTGCATGAAACTCAGAATGAAGTTTTGACTTTTTTCATTCCTAGGTAACCCAACGTAACGTGGTTCCGTAATGCCATAACAAAGGTTATCCGTTGTGACGCCGTCCGCCCATGCTTTCATGCTTCGTGCGCAGAGCCCGTCGAGTTGATCCGCACACTCCCGTCCTCAGTTCCTCATGCAATGTCGATCCGTTTATGCGGTGCGCTTGCCCTTAGGGTTCTTCTTGCCGACGTCGGAGATGGTGAGACCTGAGCTTGATTAGAACCTAAACTGAAATATGTGTACATATTTTATAGGTAATGCGTACCCGGGGGAAGACTCTGCTTGAGCTTCTCGGCCTTGTCGGTGTCCTTAAGGACGAGGGTGTAGACGTTTGTTGAGCATCGAACCTTGAACTTGATGTTGTTGACCTTCTTGTTCTTCTTTATGCGGGCGGCTGCAATACTGTCAGTCCACTTCTCTCACTTGCATCATGTCCCAAGCAGTCGCAGATGGCTCTACCATCGCAATGCGCATCTCCTCTTCCCGCGACCGCACCCTTTTGTCCATGCAGATTTGGTAGACGTACACTTGGCATCCTTGCGCCTGCAGATCTCGATGAACTGCTTAATGTCGGAAACTTCGGAAGGCATCTTGACGGTAATGTGTTGACGAGTCGTTGGAAAGATCGTGAAGTTCGAGTTCGCGGGACGACTAGCTGGGCAGCAAATTGTTGTGGAGAGACTCTCGCTTGGATGCACGGGCTGTTAAGGGGCTGAGTGCAGGCGTTGCCGCATCGGGCTTGGTGGAGTGACGACGTGTGTGGCGTCCGCACGGTCGGAAGGCGATAGACTTGCATGTGCCAAAGTGTTGCCTACCTGCAATAAGTAGCAACAGCTCTCTCTTACCTATTTATCGACAATATCCACAGCGGCTTTTTGCCGACGCTGAACATCTTTCGTCCTCGATCTACTACCATCGCCCTCAACCTTCAGTATGCCGACTCCAATTGATCGGGCGGTGCAACAACGTGTAGGTTATTCATGGCTATCCTGGCGTCTACTATACATAGTGGGCCTTCTTCACTTTGCTATGGTTAGTTGTTGATCATATTCCAGGGTCCTTTCTTCGCCTTCGCTGCCGTCGTTGCCGGTGTCGCAGTTTGGAGTATCTGGGGTCAGGACATGTTTCCTAGTCAAGATCCCCACCGGTGGTATGTCATCCAATTATATGTTGCAGTATTCTGTGTCCTTCGCTATTCTATGAAGGGATAGCAGGTCGCTCTCGTTCTCTTATATCCAGGATTATGGTTTCTTTTCTTAGACAAACGAACAGACACTGATGCTTGATATAAAGCTTTCATCTGTTTCCAAGAACTAATTCTCTTATTATGGTTTTACTGACAATCTTTCAGACCCAGATACATGGACCCACGAGCAATGTACCACCTGGCTTAAGCACGTAAGTCCTCTAAACTGAATCTAGCCATGGCTACTTTACTCTGCCGGGAATTGTTGGCAGTAGGAAAGCGTTGAATTTCACATGTGCATCTCCATTTCTAACGTGCTGACCTTTCACAGAGAAGCCTACATCCGTCGCCGCTCGCAACAACTGCTGAGTTACTCGAACGAATCAAGGCAAATATGAGGATATCCAGAGAACAGACACCGGGTCAGTGAGCTCGTACCGCTACCACCCAACCTCAAAGTTACCCCCCTGTAATCACCAAGAATGTGATGTCTGTTCCATATTGTGTACGGATACTTCTATTGTTATGCATCCACTCGTTTGGAGGTATTACTTCTTCATATCCACTCCCCTGGGTCACCAGCATGAAGCAGGGGCACCCCCAACAGACCAAGAGAATATAGAATTTTGGGTTTGGGCAAGCGCCAATTTCGAGTAAAAAGAGGCTGTAAGAAATAGCCACACGTATTGTGTGCGTGACTGTAACATTGCGCACGTACTAGAATATGATTAAAACATAGGGGATATGGCGGCTACTTTTGATTAACAGATAATCTGTTATGATATGATCTCGGGCTCGCACTATAGTTGGGCCTAGTTGTAGTATAAGTACGCTGTATTATCGTTGGCCCGTGACTAACTATCAATCTATTGTCCCAATTCCTACGAAAACAACATGTAAAAGGTTAAGTTTTATGACTGGTTGATGTGTGACAATGTATAGGGGAAAGGTTGGCCGGTTTAGTGAGATAGACTCGCTTTAATTACCTATATGTAGAGGATGGCCAAAGTAAGGCTGGAGATAAGGGTTGATGAGTAGAAGAAGAGGTCTCACGTTGCAGCCTCAGCGCTATCTTCTCCCCTAATTTCATTGACTTTTGAAACTACCGAGGAGTCCTCCATATACACCACTAGGTCGAGAGCTCGAGAGCTCAGCCATACCCTCGTAGTTGCCCAGCTGCGTAAACCTAGTTCCGTTCGGACTTTTGAATGCCTCCCTACATGCTCCAAAACCCTATTGTTGAGACGCCGTGGCGCCGTAAAACACTTTTGACGTTCTCTTCATACCCCCATTAGATATCACCGTCGGCCTGCTTGAACTTCTGGAGAACTTCGGCACTAGCCTTGTAGTGCTCCACTTCCTCGGCGTATACGCCTTCCTCCTCAAGAAAATCCTTGTTCAGCCGTTCTAACTCTGCCGCCATAAGCTCCTTGTATGCCGCCATCTGTTCATCGATCTTTGACTGCTCCTTAGCCCTGGCTAATGCGCAGTTCGCGCAAATTGTCTAGCTTTTTCTGCAGTTCTGACAGCCGACGCTCCATTGAGACAGGTTTAGGAGCTAGGAGATGAGCCTCTATAGCCATCTTCGTCCGTTTCGAATTGGGGTTGACCTCATTTGTGAGCGATGTAGGACGTTTGGGAGGCACTTTAGGTTTTGTTTGGGCGCTTTGGACCGGATGAGGTGTAGCAGGAATCATTGGCGAGGTCGTTTGTGACGGTATGACTAGATCAGTCTTCTGGGGCTTTGCGCCAAGCATGAGCGGGGGAAGGGTGTCAAATACTAAGGTATGGGCTTTGATATCAGCTTTATCGGCCGGATCAAATGTCAGATTGAGCTTGTGCTGCTCAATTTCCTTTCTGGTACGGTAGTGGAAGCGGAATATGGCCCATGGCTCAGTCCCCGGGCGCCTTGAATGGAGCCTGCGCTGCTCGCGCTGGGTTTCCTGCGGTTCTAGCAGACGGCAATTCTTCTCGGGATTCATCTGTAAGCTTGGAGCGATGAGCTTGTAGTTGGCTGCAGCTTTGTCCTTGTTCTTGGTGTCGTCATCGTAGTTGCAGAGACCCTCCATAGTATGGAAAACATCTAATTGACGAACAACATGGAGCTGTAGTTCTATCGTTCCAATTGTCTCTGGAGCGTCGCTTTGAGTTGATTTAATGCACTGCAGTTGAGCAGCAGTGATGACCGTATCTAGAACGCCTTTTTCGGTCGCGTAAAGAAATCTTCCAAACTCTAGCTTCTTTTGCTTCTGTTGGCTGACTGTTTTGGCCATGTAATGGTGCGTCTTGCGGATTGTACCGTCTATGAGTATGTCGTGTGTTATAGCCAAAGTCTAACCTATTGTTCAGCGGCGCTATGTGGGCTCATAGGAAAGGTACTTACTGTTCCCGAGAACCAGGTCCGGATTCTAAGTTGGTCGCCCTCGTCTATGGGGATGTAGCAACCGATTGCTTTGCCATTGTTGGGGTCAACGTACTGGCCGTACTCCTTCAGTTCAGCGATCTTGCCTTCGACATAGACGTGCGCTGAGACTTGGCGATCAGAGTTTTGCTCGACTACCTTCATATCAACAGCGTACGAAGTTAATATCTACAGGCGAGGTAGGTACAGCCGGAAGAAAGGGACAAGGGGGAAAGGTTCAAGGTAGCTGGGAAGTATGAGTATAGGATGTGTGGTTTTAGTAAAGAGGCGTGATTGGCAAGGTCTTCGTGAGTCTTCTCGGGTCGAAGATGCGGCAAAGCTGATATTAGCTGGTATGATGATGGGGTTGGGATGTCTGGCGGATGCAAGTTGTGGCTATGACACCCAACCGTTACGAACCACGGTGATGTTTGGCCTAATAAGCTGATGAGTAGTGAGGTGTAAGAAAGATGAACCAAGATGAGAGAAGACCTTCTTATATATCAGAAGATGGCTAAAGTGTAGGATGTGATGAGATCTAGGTAAAGGTGGTATAGCTCGAGTCCGGCAAATGTAATGGGCGCCGATGAAGGTATGTTGGGCGACAACACTCTTGTATGTCTTTGCCATGACTACCACCTGTCAAAGGAGCAGCGAGCCGTTGCGGATACAAGAGGCGTTTACTGTACCATGAGCTCTTCAACGACAGCATGTATCCATCATAGGTATCATAAGGGATAACACATAGCACATTATCGACTATAGACCGCCGTGGTAGGTCGGGATGAGAATATTGTAACCATTCAGACATGGGTAGTCCAGATCTTTTGGCGTTTAGCTGTTTCGTCTTGTAAGCCTTATGACGCACAGTATCCGTTGGTCATTGCTTTCTATGATGAAGGCTGGATCAGGCTGTCACATGCAAACGGTGATGCATCGTGGTAGTGATTCACAACGGCAGACGTAAGGGTTGCGAAGCTAGGGCATCAACAACTCAGGCTGGACGAGACCCGAGGTCAGTCCACGAAGAAGACGTGCTAGTCTGGGCCGGAGGTAATAGAGAGAGCGAGCCGCGGCGGAAGGTCGGATGGAGTTGTTCGCCAAGCGCGGTTTCTTCCTTCGGTTCGGAAGGACCAGGTGCTTTTTCGGCGAGCGGCAGCTTCAGCTTGTTTCTCTCTACCTCAAATCCCTCACTATCAGCCCCACGCCGCAACTACACGATGCTGTCGAGGACCTCCCAAAGAACGGCGCAGGTATGAAGACGTCTATGCCCATGCAATTGGGGTTTGCGCGGGAGATGCGAGTGCTAATGCGCCCATATAGACGCTCCTGCGGGGCGCGAAGCCTGCCTCACCATGGGCGCCCGCCATGGCCACACGATGTACGAAGACCACCTAACATGTCTGGATATGCAGTTATGCAGGGTCTAACTTGGCGACAGCAATGGCCACGGTCGGCCAGGACATCTTCAAGCCCACAAAGTTCGGCGGCAAATACACGGTTACTCTGATTCCTGGTATGCGCGATAGCCGCCTCTGAAAGACGACCATGATATTGAACATGCGCAGGTGACGGTATCGGTGCTGAGGTGTCCGAGTCGGTCAAGGAGATCTTCAAGGCGGACAATGTCCCCATTGAGTGGGAGCAGGTCGACGTCTCCGGTGTTGACTCTGGCAACGTCCACTCCGAGGAACTCCTCCGCGAATCTATTGCGTCGCTCAAGCGCAACAAGCTCGGTCTCAAGGGTATCCTACACACTCCCGTCGAGCGATCCGGCCACCGTTCCTTCAACGTCGCCCTCCGTCAAGAGCTCGACATCTACGCCTCCATTGTTCTGCTGAAGAACATCCCTGGCTACGAGACGCGCCACAAGGACATCGACTTCTGCATTATCCGTGAGAACACCGAGGGCGAGTACTCTGGTCTTGAGCACCAGTCGGTCAGCGGCGTCGTTGAGTCGCTCAAGATCATTACGCGCGAGAAGTCGGAGCGTATCGCCAAATTCGCCTTTGCCTTTGCGCTTGCCAACAACCGCAAGAAGGTTACCTGCATTCACAAGGCCAACATCATGAAGCTTGCCGATGGTCTGTTCCGCAACACGGTCAAGAGGGTCGGTGAGGACTACCCCACCCTCGAGACCAACGACATGATCGTCGACAACGCCTCTATGCAGTGTGTCTCCAGGCCACAGCAATTTGATGTCATGGTCATGCCCAACTTGTACGGAGGTATCCTGTCCAACATTGGTGCTGGTCTCGTTGGAGGACCTGGTATCGTCCCCGGTTGCAACATGGGCCGCAACGTTGCTGTTTTCGAGCCTGGATGCCGTCACGTCGGTCTTGACATCAAGGGCAAGGACCAGGCCAACCCCACTGCTCTGATCCTCTCGGCTGCCATGATGCTGCGACACATTGGTCTTGATGACCACGCCAACCGCATCTCGCAGTCCGTCTACAAGGTCATCGCTGAAGGGTAAGTTCTAGCAGTATCGTAACATGGAAATTCAACTAACACGGCCGCAGTACTGCCCGCACACGCGACATGGGAGGCAACACCACCACCCACGAGTTCACTCGCGCTGTTCTGAACCAGATGGAGAAGGCATGATTTGGTCATCATGACTTTCGGGTTTGCTTAGCTTTGATCTAGCACGGTAAAGCCGTCCGAATCTGGGCTCGGCTTGATCTATGACAACAAGACATGTATTATGGAGCAACAACTTGACGAATGGATGCATTGGACCGTGTACAAGCACTAGTGGGAAGGTCAATAGAGGTGTACTTGTAGATGGTATATAGCATGCCGCATGATTGAATTGACCATTGTTATACCCTCTTCCAAAAGCCAAACCCGAAACCAAAACTCCGTGCTATGCATAACATCGTGATGTCGTGGGTATATCTAAAACTGAATCCTCCTCTTGCGGCCTGTGTACTTGGACGAAGCCTTGACAACCTTGCCTTGTCTCTCCATTTGCTCCTTTTTCTTCATGATGTACGCCTTACTACCTTTCCTCTCCTCGCCCCTCTTCATGCCTTTTGATTTCCTCCTAGCATCCTCGACATCCACACCCTCCATACCCCTCACTACGCCCGTAATGTCGCCATCCAACGCTCCGCCGCCGACTGTCAGAACGAGGTAGGTCTTCGCGCTCTTGGTACCCATGTCATCCTCTAGCAGACCTGCCCCGAAACCAGCTTTGATGGCCGCCTGGGCTACCATCTTCTTCTGCGCATCGTTCTTTGGGTAGAACTGACACACAGCCCTGCCGCCTCTCTTCAGACTCGCATACAGTTGGTTGAAGAATCTCGACAGTCTACCCGCCGGGCTCTCCTCGCTTGTCTCGGCGTTACACAGCCACTGTACCGCACTTATACTAATGGCCGCGTCGAAAGTTCCGGGTCTGAAGGGTACGCCTTGTCCCGCGTCCGCCAGCAGTAGGTCTCCCTCGACTTCTTTCTCCAGAGCCACGCCTAACATTGATGCGCTGATGTCGAAACCAACCCACACGTGCGGGCCACCTGGCGTGCCTTGTTCTTGCGTCTGTGACAAGATTTCCCCGGAGAGACCGGAGCCGCAACCAATGTCGAGGATCAGGGAGGGAGAAGATAGGGCGAGGAGTGAGAGGGCGCGGTGGGTCATTGTCGATTGGATCTTTCGGATACGAGACGACGTCGTGTATTTCCGAGATTCGGAATCATTGTAGAAGAGATCGGGGGGTCTGTAGATATTCTGTTAATCTCTTGCGCAAATCGGGTCTCGGATTGTAGGAGTAAAAAGCGTACAGAATGTCTTCCGGGCGCGACATGGTTGCGAATGAGGTTCCGAGTCCGAATGTGGAGGTGAATGAATTGATTCCGGGTATGCGCAGACTATGCGATTGTATATAGAGCGGCAGAGTGAGCGGATTCTATGCAAGCTGGTTGCTCAAGCCAAGAGTTCGACGACTTTTTGGTGTTCACACCCCACACTTTGGCACGGGTCCACGGCTTTCTCCGCTAGCCTGATGCCACCTTGGACTGACCTCATAGTGCGGCGACCAGACCTCCAGATCTTCAACCCTTTATACCTCCCACAGGCACAACTCACCATGTGGATACTACCGCTTCTTGGTTATGTCGGCATCGTGCTCGGCTTTGCATTCTTGACGCTTGCGATAGGTATGCACCTGCCTGCCAGCGATAAACATGGTCCTCTATTGGAGACATGTAAAGGCTAATGTCTTGAACTTAGCTTCCGGCCTATACTACTTATCTGAACTCGTCGAAGAGCACACGGTGTTTGCAAAAAAACTGCTGTACCGTCTCATCTATGGCGTCGTTGCTATCCAGATTCTGCTCCTCTTTGTGGATAAGTTCCCAATTGGCCTGAGCGCTCTGAGTGTGGTGTCGCATGGCATCTACGCCCAGAACCTCAGACGCTTCCCAGTTGTCAAACTCACCGATCCATTGTTCTTGCTGTCTTGCGGTATGCTCCTCTGCACAAAATCATGCATCTATTCCGGTATTGACTCCCTGTCTAGCCCTCGTAATAGCAAACCACTACCTTTGGTTCCGCCACTTCAGCGCGCCGCCTCCCCATTCCTACAACTCATACCCCTACAGCCGTGACTTCAATATTCCTACATTCACCGAGATTGCAGCTTTCTTCGGACTCTGTGTCTGGCTCGTACCTTTTGCCTTGTTCGTCTCCTTGTCCGCCGGCGAAAACGTTCTTCCCTCGATGGGCTCCGAGTATGCGACTGGGGACGGCAGCAGCTACATAATGCCTGGAAAAGCGCCAGAATCCTTTGCCAGCAGTTCAGGCGTCGGTGTAGGAGGAATCAGTAGTGGCGTCGAGGGAAAGAGGCGGGCGAGGAGCGGGACGAACGCCGGCATGGCAAAGGCCGTTGTCACCGGTGTCCGAGAATGGGTAGGAGAAACAGGAGAGGTCATGGGGTTTTGGAAAGGCGAGAGAACGAGGCCCACATTTTAAGAGCTGGCTTCTTATGGTTTATGAGTGTATGAGTAATGTAAGGATACTTCACAATCCAGCGCGTTGCCGAGTTCCTGAGACAAGCCTGCGTCCGGACGACTTGCGGCTTTTGTATGCTGTTACTGGTGGTCAGTGGTTTTTGATGCGTTTGCACTTGCACATGTGCTTCTTCACGTTCACTTTCACTATCACCGTACTAAAACCGCGTGCACCTCCAGCAGCATTGGCTACCCCGCTTCTTCTTACACTGTCTGCGATCGCACCATCGTTTTCTTCATCGTCTTATATCTTTCGTTGCCTAGTCATCCTCCACAGTCGAATCGAATCGAACCTCCCGCATCTCGAAGTGCTCCAGCAGGGCCTGTTTCCTGGGGATGTAAGTGGCATCATCTACTATATGAAAACCTCACGACTAATGTACTCAGGTGAAGTATCTCAGCCAGCCGGAGTTCCTGAATCTGCCCGCGCACTTCCACCCGATCCTCATTGACCGTATCGTCGACTTCAGTAAGTATCATATATATTGTTTGTTGTAGGTATGCTTATATGATAACCACTTAGTCTATACCAGTGACTACCATTTCTGTCCCGCCGACGACGACGTCACCAAACTGAAGCAGAAGGATTTCGTATTTCATCATGCCACTCTACTCCCGGCTGTTAATGCGAACAAGTCTGCTATGGCAGCGGCCCTGGTAGGAATCCGCGACTACGAATTTCACCTTCGCATGTACGCGCTTGCAGAGGAGCTTGACTGGGACGCGCTCAAATCCGCCGCGTACGCTAAGCTTTTCGGTGCCGTTGACGCGCAGTACCCTCGATCTACAGAGACACTGACGGAACTCGTCAAAGCTACGTTCACACCACCCGGGGGTGCAGCTCGTATGTGCAAAGACGAGGATGGAGCATTGCAACAACTCGTCGTGGCCGCAGTCCTTACTCACGAGACCAAGGTCTGGAGAGAAGATGCCCGCAAGGGGTTCACGGATAGTGTGCAGGGCCACGAGCACGATGGCTTTCGCAAAACCTACAAGGCGATCATGCAGGCGAACGAAGATCTGCTCAAGGTCAAAGACATGGTCAAGGAGTTGGCTGCGGCGCGCCAGAAGGTGATAGATCAGCGCAGGAAGGCGAAGTCTGTGATGGGTGGTGACGATAAGAGGAATAGGCTTTTGATGAAGGCGCAGAAGATGCAAAAGACTCAGTTCAGGAAGGAGCACGACTAGAGAGTCCAGATATGGGTGGTGACTGGTGTGATGGTTTTGGTGGAACAAGGCAGCTTGTTGGTGGGTATGAAAAGTTCTACAGAGAAATGGTAAATACTAGTACGAGCCACCATGGTGGGTACACCGAACATGGCACTGGAGTCTGGTATGTGTATGCGCGCTTTCATCCTGCCGTGAGCAGTTAGTACACATGATGGGACTAATGCTGAGCCAAGGCGTGGGGGGGGGCAACCTTGGAAGTTGATCGGGCCGTGGCGGGGATGCATGATGGTCGTTTTGCGGCCCGCTCTGCGCTCTGCCAGCTCTTTTGACAACGTCAGCCCACACCAGCCACAGGCAGTCTCGACCAGGCGGCGCACGATTCGCTGCATCACATGCGTAGTGTGTGTGCCACTCAGGTACGAAATGCTGCTTGCATGCGCCCGCCAAGTGTGACCAGCGGTCGCCATTTCGGCCGCAGCGCGTAAATGCTCGTCGCGGCCAATCACATGCTGTAGGCCGTCTTGAGCCCGGGAGGTTTGTATAGGCAGACCCGCAGCAGCCCAACTTGCAGCTTGCAGGAGGGCCATGGAAAGACAGGCTACGTAAGTCAGCAGTGTCGCGTAGGAGCAGGCAGGACAGAAGGGGGCGCATTTGCCGTCATGCCCATCTCCTTGCTATACCAGTACACAGGCCATATAAGCCTGACGGTCCTGAACCTGCGCATGTCCCCTTGATGCACCTCACCCGTGTCGCAGCGTCATCTTGAGCCACAGCCACTACTACCCCACCAGCAGCAACTTCTCTACATCGCGCCCACGGCTCCCTGCGCACAACGAGCGACATTACGCCCGTAAGCAGCAGACCAACTTGGGCCTGTCATTGCCGGCGATCAAGGGACTGCAAATTGTACTCACCCATAATCGCATACTCGGCCATGGACGCGAGGAAGCAGGGACGTCCCGAGGAGGAGCTCTTCTTGCGATACGACAACCCGGACACGCCCACGATTCCCACAGTTGGGCCCCTGAGAATACAAAAGGGTCGCGATGGCAAGAGTCCCCCTCCGCGAACAGACTCGGCGGGCAGTTCGAGCCAGCCAGCCTTCTCGCGCCCGCCGCCCATGCCCTCGTTCCCCGCACCACCCACGAGTCCCCCAAATGCTCCCCTCCCATACCCCGATACAGACCGGCCACCCAACGCGCAGTCTAGCCTAGGCACCGGCCGATTTACGCCCCTCGGCGAAAGGGAGCGACGCGCGAAGAATGCCACTCCTCCTGGATCTGGCCAAGGGCAAAGGCGAAGTTCGAATGCGACAGCAGCAGCAGCAGCAGCAGCAGCAGCGACAGGGCCGAGTCCCACTTCGCCCAGCCAGCGCGCTCGCTTCGATGCGAACGACCCCAACAGGCCGACGATAAGTGGTTACGGCGCTAGGAACCCGGATGGCTCAGTCCAGCCGTCGAGGCTGGCAGAGCGGAGAGGAACAGCACCCAAGCCACTTCCAGACTCGCCGGGGCCAGACACGCCAGACAAAGAGGGTCTGTTCCAGAAGGCACCGCAGCGGAAAGGCAGCGCAGATGTCGCCGCGAACCCATATCCCGAGTACCACCAGCAGTACTTTCCCCCTCCCGCTGCGAACCCCGTAGTATACACAGGCCCCAAGCAGGATGAGCCGGCACTCAAAGTGCCCACCCCTGTGGGTGTCAATCGCCTCAGCTCCACAGCCTCGACGTCGACAGTGAGAGCGCAGCGGGGATCTCCCCCACCTCCCGAAACGCCCATCATCCCTCCGTCTGGTGGTGGCATCGAAGCACGCTTTGCAGCGGCTGGCATTGCAGGCACCTCAACCCTCACAAATCTTCAGGCACAAAGCGTCCAAAACGCCGCAGCCGCTCAGCGAAACCAAATCTATGCCAACCAGCAGCCCCGTCCAGGCCTCACAACACCACAGTCGAGCCAGCAACAGCCAGCGAGGAGACCATGGACACCTACAGAGCAACCAGGAGGCAATCCACATGGCCCGCCAGCAGTGTACCAGGGCATGGATCAAGTGCCTCCTTCGAGCACCCCTCCCCAAGGCCCTCTTCCGCAGGCACCAAACACGCGCTTCTCACCTCCTCCCACAAATGCAAACGCACCACCTGAACACCCACTGAATCATGAGATGAGACGGATGAACCTGAACGAGGAACCGCCACCAGCCTACTCAAGCATAACAACACCACCAACAGGCCAGGCCCACAACTATCCCAACGACAAAGGACAGCAGCCAGCTGCTCAGGGAGCCATGTTCTCTGACCCCAATCAGGGGCATCCTGCCTTTGCAAATGATGTGCGCCAGCAAGCCGGACCATCACAACCTGCTGCGGTAGTGGCACCAACACCTACGCAGAACCAATTTCCCCCACAGATACAAACAACCCAGCCAGCACATACGCCAAGTCCAGCTCCAGCACCGGGGCCGGGACCAGCCTCTCCGCCACCACTACCCGAAGGCTGGATAGCCCATCTTGACCCCAGCTCTGGACAGTACTACTACATCCATCTCCCCACGCAGTCTACTCAATGGGAGTTTCCCAAGGGGCCTACACCTCTAAACCTCAATGAGCCCATGTCACCGACAGGCACCTTTGTAGGTGGTCCTTTGGCGTCTCCCTCGTTCGGCAAGGCCCCTATTGCATCACCTGGCTTCGCTCCCCAGACCGCCACCTATCCTGGAGACTTTGGCATGGCACCGCTAGCAACACCAACTACTACTGGCTTCACTGGGCCGCCTCCGCTTGCTGGTGTCGACCAGTACAAAGTTGCGCCTACCAATGGTGTGTACTTTGGGCCATATCTCCGATACACGAACATGGACATTGAACGAGGCTTGTGGTTAGGATCCATTCTTCTCGTCACAAACACCCCTCATCCACCAACAATCCACATTCATCAAAGTGCAGATTTGTCACCAAACCCACGACAGCTGAAAGCCAACCCCATCTATACACATCAAACATGGATCTTCTACAGATACGACATTGATTTGAGGATGGAGGATGAGCATGCCGCCAAGTGGACCTATGCCATCACCTCACACCTCGGCTGTACTCGATTCGAGTTCCTGGTTGCAGGACGAAACGAGACTAGTTGGCGGTTCATTGCTCATTCTGGCAACGACTTCGCGTTGAATGTGAACGCCAATGAGAGAGCCAAGCTCGGTGGTGTAGGTCTGATGTGGAAAGATATCCTACAGAAGAACGCCGAATGCGGCGGCTTCCACGTCCAGCTGGGTTTGGGCGGCCAGATCTATGCCGACCGGTTGTGGAAAGAACTCCCGCTTCTCAAGCAATGGACAGCAACAAGCGGCAAGGATGTCCGAAAGAACGCTCCTTGGACTGCAAAGCACGAGGAAGATGTCTGCCACGCATACTTTCACTACTACACCAGCCACTTTGATCAGCCGCATCTGAGAGAGGCATTCGCACAAATTCCCCACATCCTTGCTCTCGATGACCATGACATGTAAGTCTCTAGTTCACCTCCAAACTACATAGTACTGACGGTGGTTAGATTTGACGGATTTGGGTCGTATCCTGAGTACATGCAGTTTTCCAATATGTTTAGGAATATTGGAAGACTGGGTATCGAAATGTATCTGCTCTTTCAGCATCACACAACGCTCGAGATTCTTCGGAACGTCAACAACGACATGGATCTCTTCACTGTTACTGGTACAGGCTGGCATTTTATCAAGTATCTAGGTCCTTGTGTCACAGTTGTTGGCCCTGATTGTCGCTCTGAGCGTAACCCGCATCAAGTCATGGCAGGCCCAACATATCAGGGTATCTTCCCAAAGGTGGCAACATTACCACCGAGCGTTCAACATTGCATCTGGATGGTGCCCGTTCCCATTGTGTACCCTCGTCTCGAGTCGGTCGAGCATCTTGCTCATTCAATGGCTACAGGCAAGAAAGCTGTTACCGGTACTTTCAATATGTTAGGAAAGGTAACAGCCGGTGTCGCCGGTGTTGTAGGTGCAAAGAGTGTCGTTGGCGATGGCTTCAACTCTGTCAAGAAAGCTATCGGCAAGTCCGGTCTAATGAGTGGTGTATTGAGTCCTTTCGGAGAGATTGACTTGCTGGACGAGTTGCGAGATCAGTGGACACACGATTCAAAGGTTAGTGAGATTCAACCTATTTTATTTAAACGGCATACTAATGTAACGCAGGATCTTGAGCGGACCTACCTGATCCGAACACTACAAGGCATTGCTCACAACAAGTCATTACGAATGACGTTCTTCTCTGGCGCCGTCGACTGCTGTGGTGCAGGTCTGGTGCACGACCCGTCAAGGCCACAGGACCACAAGACCATGTACCAGATCATATCCGCTTCAGTTGTGAATGGACCACCTGGTAACTACGTTTTGCGACTACTACACAACAACCGGGCGCTCTATGTACCGCAAAACGGACATCGCAGCAACAATCAGCCTTCCGACACAAAGGAAGATATGATGGAGATTTTCACCCAAGACGTCAACGGCCAGCCGCGGGAGTACAAGAGGCTCATGGGCCGGAGGAATTATGTCGCCTGTGTGATATATGACCCAGAGATTGTGAATGGCAATTTTGGTCAAGCAGTGCCGGGACAGGGAAGTGGAAAGCTAAGTCTGGCGGTAGACTTTATGGTGCAGAATGATGGCGGCTACGCTGCGCCAATGAAGTATGGACCAGTCATCATCCCGAGTCTAGAGTATGGCAGATAGAAGAGGGATAGATTTGTGTGTTTTGGGGGGGTTTGCATAGCAAGCGTTGTTTATGTTTTCAGGATTGTATGTTTAGGTGAAGCTTTTTCGGGTGACGACAAGCAATGAAGATATCAATTGTTATACAGCTTTGTATGGCAGTGTTAGGAACAAAGGCCGGGTCGCGCTTACGGTTTACGGCTTACCTAGGTGCCCGTTTGTTTCCGAGCCCATGGAATGGTTTTCCGAAATCGGCAAATGACATGTGCAGTCGCTTGGCTGGCTACCTGCGGCTTTGAATTTCTCCAAGGTGAGAAAGGCCCAATAACCAGTAACAGCACTCACTACACAATGGCAACTCCGTCAATGCAAGCGACAGCGATACCGCGATTTCTTCTTCCCCAGCTTTCCTGGTCCGCGAGAGCTTCACAGCCAGTGGCGCTTGGCGCAATAGAAGCCAGGCGACACTTGCATAGATCGTACCCTACCTCCGAGCATCGCACCGTACTTTCCGAAAGCCTCGTCGTTCCAAGCAGCAGCAGCAACAACAACAACAAGACAATGGCGGCAACCTTCACAACCATGCATGTCTGCATACACCTCGGCCTTGGGACTTGGGCGCAACTTCAGCGCAACTGCCCGGCAGTCCAAGGACCACACCATTTTGACACGCTCAAGTTTGTGCAGCGGTTGCAAGAGGAGGGCTTCACCGAGGAGCAAGCAGAAGGCATGATGAGGGTTCTCAGTGATGTAATTGAAGAGAGGTTAGCCTGCCATGAACAGCAATTCAATGTGTGGCGACTGACATGTCCAGCATACAAAACCTTACGCGCACCATGGTCCTGCGTGAAGACCAGGAAAAGGCCACGTACACGCAGAAAGTCGACTTTGCCAAACTCCGCTCCGAACTGATGACGGCCGACTCGACAGAATCTAGCCTGACACGCGCATCGCACGAGCGCCTTACCAATGAGCTTGCGAAACTGAATTCGCGGTTTGAGGGATGAGATACAGCGGACACAAGCGTCTGTGAGGCTAGATCTCAACCTAGAAAAGGGACGCATCAGGGAGGAGGCAAATGTACAGGAGCTCAAGTTGAAGGAGACGGACACACGCATTGAGCAAGAGACGGCGCAGCTGAGGGAGAGATTGGAGGCTGTCAAGTTCTCGACACTGCAGTGGCTAATGGGCGTGTGTACGGGTACTGCGGCGCTGATGTTGGGTGTCTGGAGACTGTTGATGTGAATCGCAACGGACTTGGCTGATGCCAGACATGAGTCGCTTCAGAAGACTACCCAGCTCGACATGTCCCCCCTGCGCCGCACCACGCATGTGCGACAGCGGCCATCAATGCCGCTGGCAGCGGAAGAGCTTGTGACATGAGATAGCAAACTGGCAGATAGCGCGGGTTTTAGATAGGACTTGATATCGAGGCGTGCATATGCAGCATGTGGGAACGATGCTGTTCGGATATGCCTTACAGTGCACCCGCGCTGTCCTGACACGCGGGCAAATGGTCCGTATGCCATGGCATATGAAATTGAGGGAACAAGATGATGTCATGGGCAGCCGTCAGTCAAGCCTACTATGTACGGCTCTGCAAACAGGTACGACGTACGACGTACGACATGTGGAATTAGCAAATATCGAAATTGCTTATTCTTCAATCTTCGCTATGCCTTCTGTATACATGATCAACCTTCATAGCTTTACGAGGCAGGAGATGAGATGGGCGAAAAGGGGGTAGAGGTTCAAGTGACACAAGCCCTCCTCGACGTGAAGGCATGCAGCGTGGTACTGTACATTGTCCGGGAGGGGTGGCGCGAATCATGGCACTGAGTGTGGCTCCACGCAACAGCTTCCGTCCAAGTTTTCTAGCTGTTTCCAAGGTGCACTGATTGGCCCCCACCCCGACATGGGACGGCAGTCGAGGAGTCAGCCTCTGGCCATGGGCCGCGCTTCAGACCGTGACTGGTGTGACAGGCTGAAGTCGAGGTCAGCAGCAAGTCCGCTCCCAGTGGAGTATAACACGGACATGTGGTGAATAGCATAGTTTGTGAATGAGGCTTTGAGGCACTGTCGGCGGCCGTGTTGGATGGAGGCAGCTAGGTAGACCCTGAATCTGCTCACGTGCCCTCCTGAGCATGTACCGTACCCGTGCCCCTCACTGCCACCTACCAGCCGCCAGCCGGGTTGTATATGTGAGTGTGTGTGAGTGTGTGTGAATGTGTGTGAAAGAGCAACATACTCCAAAATGAAGCCCGAAAGACTTGGGAGAAGTGGTGAGGGCTTGCACGGACACTCGCCGCCCAAGGCACCAGCTGCGCGCGTGCAAACGGGCAGGCGACGGCGTGAATAGCTGGCCAGGCGCCAATTGGGGGAAGGCGTAATCGACAGAGGTGGTGTTGTTCGTTTGAAAAACGGCCGTGCGTACTCTTAGGGCAGACGCTCGCTTCCTCAAAACAACTTCGATCCTCTTCTGTTCATTGATCCACACAAACACCTCAACAACTCCGTCCACTGCCTATCCTTCCGTACGCATCTGCAATCCACCCCACTGTCTACCGACACCCACAACACACATCAACTCAACCATCACAATGGCGACTGAGGTACGTGCTGCTTTATCTGCCCCGTTCCCCCCGCTGTTGTCCCCCGGCGGGATGCCCCTCTGAGCCCCGATAGACTGCATGCAACATAGGCTAACATGACACCCCTAACAGCGTGAGAGGTATGGGACATGTGCTTGCTACAGCATCCCGCGGTCATTGACAGAATAACAGCAAGACTTTCCTCGCCCGGCTGTGCGAACAGGCTGAGCGCTACGATGGTAAGTCCCGCGCACCCTCAGCTTCGCACGCGCATGCTAACAGCTGTGTTTCTAGAGATGGTCACGTACATGAAGGTCAGTTCGATTCCGCCAGTCGCGTTTGTTTGAGCTCACGTACTGACCATGTTGTAGGAAGTTGCCAAGGTATGACCGACTGCATCCGCTCCTATACGAGCAGGCGCCCGCAGCAGCAGGCTCTCTCATCAGGCCGGTACTGACACATGGCAGGTCGCCGGTGAGCTCACTGTTGACGAGCGCAACCTTCTGTCCGTCGCCTACAAGAACGTTGTCGGAACCCGACGCGCGTCATGGCGCATCATCTCGTCGATCGAGCAGAAGGAGGAGTCCAAGGGCTCTGAGAAGCACGTTGGCACTATCCGTGACTACCGCCAGAAGATCGAGACGGAGCTCGAGCAGGTCTGCCAGGATGTCCTCAACGTGCTCGACGACTCTCTCATTCCCAAGGCTGAGTCCGGCGAGTCCAAGGTCTTCTACCACAAAATGTGCGTAACCGCAGCCCCATTCAATACCAACAGGGCTAACAGCGTCACAGGAAGGGAGACTACCACCGCTACCTTGCCGAGTTCGCCTCTGGTGAGAAGCGCAAGGTGGCTGCAACCGCCGCACACGAGGCCTACAAGGTATGACGCAATCACTGCATAGTACCGAAACAACGGCCTACTAACCCTACCAACCAGACGGCCACCGATGTCGCCCAGACCGAGCTCACACCCACCCACCCCATCCGTCTCGGCCTTGCCCTGAACTTCTCGGTCTTCTACTACGAGATCTTGAACTCGCCCGACCGTGCTTGCCACCTTGCCAAGCAGGCCTTCGACGACGCCATTGCTGAGCTCGACTCTCTGTCCGAGGAGTCCTACCGCGACAGCACCCTGATCATGCAGCTCCTTCGTGACAATCTTACCCTCTGGACGTCATCGGACGGCAACGAGGGCGAGGCTGCCACCGCCGACGCACCCAAGGACGAGACCAAGGCCACCGAGGACGCACCGGCTGCATCTGAGCCCAAGCCCGATGAGACACCTGCTGCCGCCCCTGCCCCTGCCGCTTAAGCGCACTCTTCTCTCTCTCGACCTTGTGTATCCTCAGCCGTCGTCATCTGTTTTCGAATAGACGAAGGGGGCCGGCAACGAGCGTCCTACGGAGTTGTACGTGTTTCGTGTGATTTCAAAAATTGGCTTTGGCAGCAAGCGGTTCGGTACGGTCGAATTCCCCATGACTGAATGTATTTCCCTTTCCTCTATCACCAGCGCTGTCACATCGAGCACGCAGTGTGCTGAGGTCGCGTGTCAAACACGGCCGCAGCGCTTCCGGGCCCCCTCGCGAGGTTCGGGCTGTTAGCGGCGAGATAAGGCTGCACTCGGTTCCTCAGAAGCTACCCTCAATTACCCCATGTTTTCGTTTTGGCAGCACATAAACACCTCGATCCTATGGCGGACAGAGATGTTTGACGTCCTCTTGGTGACCTCTGATGCAGGACATCTCTTCCAATGGCCCATGGAGTAGTACGAAAGGCTCCAGTGGGCTTAATGTCACCACACTGCACTGTTAGCTAGTCAAAGGAATCGTTAATTCAAATTGCCAACCTTGTGCCGTGACCAATGCCGCCAAACTCGCTTTCATCTCTGACTCACTCCGCTATAACCTGTGCAAATATAGCTTGCCGATCTTAGGACTACCATCGGTCCTTTTCCATGTGGTGCCAGAGGACCCTGCGGGAATGGGGCCCCACCGCTTGGAACCGAAGGCGTCCCCGCCTAACATTTTTTTGTACTCTGGCGCGCCGCGTACGGCACAAGTACAGAACAAGCCCTCTGTGGGCGAGCATCGCCCAGGGTCGTGTGGTAGTAGCCGTTATCCCGCTGGACACTGTGTCCAAATCCGTTCGCACAATTCAGTCTCGGCCCGACGACATTTCAAGACATTGCACATCTCCAAGAAAGGCACGCGCAAGAAAGATAATATGGCGTATACAAAGGACTTTTATCATATCCTTGGTCTGGAAGCGCCTCACTGGAACAATTCCATAAAAGCACAGTCGACAGCCGATCTGCGCAGAGGGTACAAAATCGCCCTCCTAGCGGCGCACCCAGACAAACAGAGTAGTGGTACTACCGATGCCGTGAAGAAGACAACAAGGGGAGGAGATGAGGGGTATACAGTAGACGACGTGAAAGAAGCCTACACTATTCTCTCCGACCCGAAATCGCGGGCAGACTACGACAACTGGCTTCTCCACAACCGCGACACGCTTCGTTCGAGTCGGTCGTCGTTGCACACTGCTTCGCTCCTCCCGTCCAGCGACTTCATCCTCGGTCTTGAACTCCTTGACTTGAGCGACTTTGATGTTGTTGAAACCGGATCGGATATATCTGCAAAAGTGGACAGTGCAAGAGGGGATAATATGAGCGAGGAGGAAGAGCAGATGCAGTGGACGAGACGGTGCAGATGCGGTGCGGAGACTGGTTTTCAGGATTTTGGAAGAAGAGCTTGAGGATGCTGAGGGGAGGGGGGAGAAGGAGGTGCTTGTGGGATGTGAGGGGTGTAGTTTGTGTGGGTTAGAGTGGGGTTTGAGGTCGAGGTGGGTTGAAGGAAGGATACGTGCTTGGCTGGGTTTATGGTAAAATAGGACAAGTCGAGGCTTAAAGTTTGGCATGCTTCCTATTAATGCGAGGAAAAGCGAAGGATATGGGGGTAGCTGTATGGAAAGATGAGTGCGAACTGACACATTGGCTGAGGTGTTGGTATCGTATGGCCTTTGGGCCTTGTCAGCGCTCTCGCCACAGTCTGAGACTTGCTGTTGATGTTCAGATATGCTGTATTTACAGCACCCTGCTTCTCTGATATCGTCAGACGAGCGGAGAGGATAGCTTAGCTGGTGCCTAAAGCGTATGCCAGATTGAAGTGGGAGGATCGTAAGTGGTATACATATGTACTGTCATAGTATTAGACACAGAAGACTAGTAGACTAAGCTATGTAGAAAACTTTACTACCCTGCACTAATATGTTGATCATTGGTTACATATTATGTTCGCGTCCGAGCAAACAGTATTCGATGAGGTTGATTTCAAACACTATGTTTAGAACTATACATGTTGCTTCTTGGCATATATGGGAACGAATCTAGTATACGGTTTTGAGATGCATATCTTTGATTGTGTTATGCGGATGAACATTGAACCTAGCCGTTTGTAGGCGGCCTTTGGGTAAGAGAGTGAGCACTGGCATAATTTGTAAGAGCAAAAGAGAGATTGGGGCATTCTATATGATGTATTCCAAAGATTTTGTCCCTGGTTATAGGGTCGAAGGAATTTGTAATCCGCAGCAGTACTTGTTCCATAGAGTATGGAACAACATTACAAGACAAAGCTAGTCATAACACGTATAAGTCTATGTCGGATATTCCATACAGTCATGCTGGAATATTCCAAAACACTCAAAATGAATGCCACCCGATACCCAAATAGCCGCCCAGTCTAGTCTCCACCGTAAGCGCGCGCAAGTGAACTAGGTCAGACTTTGGACTTTGCCAACAATTCTGCCCGTAGCGAGTCAATTTCTCTCTGCAACTCTGCCTTCTCCGCCTCCAATTGCGTCTTCTTCTTAGGCTTCTCTTTGGCAATATGGACATTTGGTCCGATCAAATCGCCGTTTTCATCAAGCTGCATACCCTTGGCCTGGAGCATATTCTTGACCGCGGGCACCAAATCAGCGAATGACTCGACCATAGGAACGCCATAGCGCTCGCAAGTGATCTTGACATTTCCGTGCCTCCAGTAATCTTTACCACAGCAGACAATGACCTTGTCAGACGCTGCCCACAGACCCAACTCGAGCAGCGAGATAGGACTATGTGTGGTGATATCGAAGAAGAAGGCGATGACGTCGACCTGCTCCAGCGCTTCAAGCTCCCAATCAACCTGGTCCCTAAATTCCTGGTACCGGGCGTCTGGGGTGATGGCGGCATTCCACTCGCGCCCGCGGGGGTTGCAGACGCTGATGGGTAAGTCGGACAGCATGATCGCCATCTGATCCTGCCACATTACTGCTCTTCCCATCTCTATGCTTCCTGCTGTGAAGACACTGAACTTGCGGTACTCGGGTTTTTTGACGGGTTTATGGATGGGTTGACTGTGCACGAAGTCCTTGTGCTTCTTTGGCAGCGGTGACGGCAGCGGCGGGAGTTGGTCGAGTTCGTCTACGACCGGGTCATTGACATTGATCTGCCCAGTCTTCATAGCTGTGGCTGATTCGGACATCTTGTCCATGAGTGATAATATGGTGATAGTTGTGCTGGCTACTCCTCAAATGGCCGTTTGATGATTGCAAGCTTTTCCGAACGATAGAAACACTGGATTTGACTGGAAATCAAGATATCCAGGCAAGACTGTAGTAAAAACAAGGCTGTTCGAGACTGCAGAAACTGCAAGTGGAAGTCAGTTGGGTGTTCCTTCTTTTATAGACGCCTAGTGGGGCGGCGCCAACAGTATGTACGGTAGTTATGATGGGACACTAACAGTGAACGTCCTCTTCGATGTGCAGTGCACGACGCAAGCAGCGAACAGTGACGATGAAATGTCTCGATGAGTGTTGGAAGTGTTACAGATTAGACTGATACTGAAATTGCACAGGCGAAGACCACTTTATCATCGAAGAAGTCTGCTATGAAGCGCGCGGGTAATTGAGCGCATGACCGCCGTTGAGTTGCACCGCCCCTCTGAGCGGCATGCACTACGCAGCACAGCCATTGTGCTACCACGTTTTCCCGGCAGTAAAGGCGTGCCTGTACGCGGGTCTACCAACAACAAAAAACACTCCTGGGGTTAGGGCAATCGTTCGTTGCCTTGAATCCTGAGCGGGGCTGCCTACAGGGCGCACGTTCAAGGCACGGTACCTGGATACTCATGACCCATCGCGCTTGATCGGAGACTTCACGCGGCTATGCTGAGCAAGTAGTCTTCGATACCAGCATTATTCGTTATGGTATCGGAGACTCCCGACTCATGTACCGCATGGGGATTATGATGGCTGATGTTGGGAGCTGAGACAGGTGTAGGTACTGTGACAATAACACCAACAAAGCTTCCAACTTTCTAGGAGTGGCTCATTGTTTCACGATATCACCTGGGCTTGCCGCGTTTATGCCTAAGCGTGGCGATGTTAGGACATGTCTTCACGGGGTAAACGCCTCAGGTATGCATACAAGTAAATACCAACTACCTCTCTGCCTGCTCAGCTATTACCACTGAGGCCGACACTAAGCACTTTTGGTAACATTCATCAATCTCCAATGTACTGGAAAGTGTTCATATTCCTTCTGCCTACGAAACTTGGTCGCCATCTAATCGATGACTAGGAGTATCCCAGATCCAATTCCTACGCCGATCCACTAGCCTTATAATACAGCCTCGATAAGCCTCATAACACTAGTCACTCTGCCCAAGAAAGGCAGTTGGATAAAAGTCACCTTCGTCGATTCCGAATACCCAACGAGCCCTGAGTTCGACACAGTACCCCTAGATCGCATATCCTACTAACTCCTCCAAGACCCGTTTCTCATATGTTGATAATCACAGGAGCTCCTGGAGTTTGTTGGGGTCTATGCCTTTCTAGACAGGGTTGCTCCTAAGCGGGTTTGGGTGACGGACACGGCCTCCTTTCAGACTCAAGGTAGGTGTTCCATGACCTCGAGCCTGGTCTTCCGGTGTAGTTCCAAAGCTGGGCGGTGCTACCTTGCGCTCTGCCATGAGCTTTGCAAACTGGGCTTTGTAGAAGTCCTCGGGAGGGTCCACAATCTGGAAGCAAAGCGAAGAAGCGTCAGTAACCATACCACAATCACACTTGATGCCTGCGAACGTGACAAAGACGGTTTCAGCCTGTCGTCCATACTCTTTCTCCATTTCGTTGGATAGAGCTCGGAGATTGAGGACAGACTTCGAAACAGTGAGAAGCGCAGTGGTTCGAGGCTGAGCATGCAGGTTGCTCATCGACTGCGAAGGCCTGAGACGCTCTAGAGCATGGGGACCGCGCTTGGTCAGTCGTCTAGGGAGTGCAGACACTCGCAATAGGGCCGACTTCACCGCTGCCTTCGTGCTCGCATCGTCGTGGACCTCGCGCGCGCGCCAGGATAAGCCACAGCCATCACAGAAGACGCCGAATCGGATGATCTTGTTGCTGTCTTCTGACAAGGTCACCACCTCTGGCTCGCTCATAGGCACGAAAGACTTGATCAGACCCTCCAAAGTACATTTGGTACAGGACCGATGCACACATGCACACTCCAAGACGCTGACCGGATGCTCGCCTTTGGTATAGCTGACAAGCTCCTGGCCTCGATGGCACTTGCAGCATCGCCACTTTCCACATGGCTCTTCTTTCTCTTTCGGCTCTCTCTCGCTGTCGGTGAACTTGATGGTTGGTACGGTGGGCAAGACTGCTGCGCCATCGCGAGCGTGCTTGGTGCCTTCTTGACGGGACCCCAGTTCGGCCTTGATAATCTGTAGTCGCGTCTCTGCAGCAGCACGTGCGCGTGCAACGCTACCAGGGAGTTTTTGTGTCAGCCCAAGTCCAGTGTGCTTGTAGCTCATCCATTACGTCTACGGGATGCTTTCGATCACCATACCTATCGCTCCGAGCAGAACTCTCTGATGCTGTCGCATGGCTAGAAGGCTCCCCGCCGCCTTCAACGCGAGAAAGGTCGCCTATGGTACTGATTGATATGTTCGGCAAGTTCATGACAGTGTGCTGTTGCGGTTTGGGTTCGATGGGAGACTCAGTCGACTCTGGACGCATCTCTTCAGCAGGCTCTCCGGGATCATCACCGTGTTCGAAGCTGTAGGGACGCCACGGTTGAGACATGTTGCGTGGTGACGGCTCCGAAAAGCAACTGTGGTATTGATAGTTAGGTGTCTGCGGATGTAATGTATGGTCAAAGGTATGGTCAAGGGATAGTGGCGATTCAACACGCACACAGTTGGGTGGAATATGGTGAGCGATGAATAGGTAAACACTATCGGAGCTAAAAGCGTAGTGAAGTTGAGTCGCGTTGTTGATAATACAACATAGTGCGTTTGCGCTTCACTGTTGCTTAGCGACAAATGGGTGCCTGGTGATTGATTACCTCAATCGAGCGTCACCTACAGTTTCGCACGTGCATTGTCAAACGTGTAGCCACTAAGAAGTGTTTGGATTGCTTTCTTGTAGTGCAAAATTATGATGTTGCTCAACATTCAGCATGCGTTAAGGTGGAGGGACATAGACCCCAAAATTATCTATTTCGTAGTAGTGATATATTGTCGATAATGGTTCCTGGATTATCCTGTTTGTAGAAAAGCTTATCAAGAGTGCAGAATACTTCCCTCTGGATGATCGTGATTGATTATAGCCCAGCTTTCTGTGGGAGATGTATGGATTCGGGCCTTGTCACGTAACCTGGAAAGGTAGCCAGGCATCAAATTATCAGATGCAAGTAGTCTCGTAGTCAAACTCGCGATATCACTCATACAGCACCAAGGGTCTTGAACAAAGTTGTAGGAGCCTACATAGTACATCCACGAGTAGAACCGCACGTAAACTGCAGCATGGGAGGCTTCGTGGAAGAATAGAGTGTTGAAATGTGCGAAATCACGCCCTGGATCGTGGCGTAGTATCTCAATCCCACTACTTAAGTTTGACCTTGAGTACTCCCTCCCAAGCCTGCAATGCGCTATCTACATACTCGCGTGCATAGAAAGCAACATCAGCGTCAGTCAACATCTTCTTGAGGACTTGTCCTGTTTTGCCCCACCGTATCTGTGCCTTGATCGCTGCCTCACCCTTCTCTTTGATAAGAAAGATGTAACTACGTGCTAAATCACGTATTGCTTCATAGCAGATCTTCATCTCAGTTTCAACTTCAGTTACCCAATTCTTCGGCAGCTCAGCCTTCATGAAATGGGTACTCTTCGGGTTGATAACCTTCTCCCGAATATGCTCGATGGTCTTGTTGAGCGCGCGGAGAACTTCGAACTTTGTGTAACAAGAAATCAGCATGTTCTCGTGGAACATAGCAGGCTCGTCTTCGGGTTTCAAAGTGGTGGAGCCAGGCATGCGCAGTTTTTGCATCGCCATACGCATCGCGTGGAGCTCATGGGGCAACTTTTTGATGATTTTGGTGAGCGACTCGCCGTAATTTTGCTCCCACGTTATGATCTTAACAATGTCGTTTATCATGAGCCACATAATTTTTGCTCTCGATTCGGCTGGTGTGTCAAACTCATTGCCCTCAACCACAGCTTCTGATCCGCGAATATATTCGAGCTTTGGCGTCTCCTTGTATAACACTCTCGTGCAGGCTTCGATGTGGCCATGATTACTGAACATCCAAGGTAATTTAGGCAGCCTGTTGGGCATGATGTATGAGAGCGGCCCTTTGGTATCTTGGTCGTAGTCGGGAAAGACATCGTTGTCTATATCATCATGGATGCCTTGATAGCCTGGCCAATTTAGCACGCTGCTTGATATAGTTTTGCGTTTACTCACTCCTCCAGTCCAGAATCGGCAAAGTATCCACAGATTCGCCCTTTAATCGCCCTACACGCCGGCGCTCCGTAATACATATGAGTTTCGATAAGCTCAACTTGAACTTCTGTTTTAGTCTGAGCAGGCCAATAGTCTTGTCCCATGTGATCGATTGCAGGTCTGGAACCATAGTGTCTTGGACCTTGTTTTCCATCCTGTTCATGGCGTCTATGACTTTTTCGATCTCTTCCTCTGCAGAAAAGCCTCCGCGACCGTCGGCACCAAATGGATGCGCAAGAGAGATCCGCGATAGAACGTATGGTGATAAACTGTATAACAGCATCTCCTTGGACTTCGTGAATCTGTATAGCTGGAAAGCACATTTTCCTAGACCAAGGTTAAGGTGCAGCCTAGCGGCAAGTAGTGCTAGTGTTCTATCCTGCTTTTCCTTGTCGCAAGCGACCAGGTGGCGCGCGAGCATGGCAGCTTGTAAAAGAAGTCGGGAGTTTCGTGTTGTCTGTAAAGGATGCTGAGGTTCCTTGTTACACATGACGTCGCGGTGCAGCTGGAGGAGGGTATAAATCGCGAGGAAGCCTATGGACGAGTTGGGCTCTGTTGACCAGGGGCTCGTGACTGCCCGACGGAACACGATCTCCAGATTACCTTGCCTTTGATGTATCAATCTTGCAGGTGTGGGACGGGAACTAGAGCAATGTATGTAGTAAAACATTTTCAGTGTGTTTTGCTCGATGATGTGCAAGTCCTGAGTTTGCACAATGTCAGAACGGGGAATGCCAGCACAGAGACTCTCATGACCAACCTTGGAGGCTTGATGTTTTTCTGCATGCGCCTGGATAAACTCTAAGAGCTTTTTGTAATCCTCTTCGTCCAGGACTCTCACAAAGGGTTCTATATCCGCGAAACAGACTATGCGATTCGAATGCTGTTCCCAGTAGATCTTGCAATCCTCTAGCATCGTCGTGTTTGTCATTCCACGGAGCCACATATATGCCAGCCTTAAGGAGCGGTCTTGAGTCTGAAATTGGTCTCCAAAAGCACGATTCAGAAGGCCAGATAAGATACGCTGATACCTATACTTGTCAGCGAACAGGAGATGAATAGCCTTTCGCCTACGGCACAACTTACTCTACACGGCCATGGTTTTTTCCCATTGCACGTAGCAACATTATCCATGTATCGAACTTCCAGGCACACAGTTCCCAAAAGGACTTGGATTGTGGGTCTTGAGCCATTTTCGATATCGCGAGCTCGATATAGGCCAGACACTGGCTCTCGAGTAGACCCCAATTCGATTCCTCGCGCGCAAACCTGATTCTCATACCCCACAAGTCGTCTTGATGGGTTGCCATGAGGGTTTGCAAGTCATCAGGTGGATGACTCCAGAGCTCTACTAGCTCGGCGCATCGGTTTTGCTTGCAATAAACCTCGCCCATAAAACGCAGATCGCGTATATCCTTAAACGCTAGCGGATTAACCTGTAATCATTCAGTAGAGCATTCAGGATATTTTTGGGCGTCAAACCTGTGGTGCCTGATATGCTTGCTTTAGCAGCCCACGTGCCAAATCGGCATAGATTTTGCTTTTCTGCTCGCCGCCTTCGATACGTGATTGCTGAGATGCTGCATGTTGAAGGGCGATTATTTGTGTATAGTGAGCCTGTTTCTTTGCAGATGGCGATATGGTGCCCTCTTTGATCTCCTTGTTGTATTGAACGACAGCCTACGTATTGTTAGTTAGCATTCCGTGGTCAATTGCGGTAGATTGAAAAGAGCCACCGTACCAGTCGGAAGTCTTCCCAGCACCTCTCACGCGATGCAACTTTGCCTAGCGCGGACCATAAGTCTTCTCGGTCTTGTTTGCGTGTTAAGGCTTTCGCAGCACTCTGCCACTTCTTTGAATTCTCATCACCCACGCTGCTGATCTCAAGGAGACGGCGGCTTTGTCGGGTTGCTTCCGCCAACACCTCGTACAGGTACGATAAAAGTCGAACATCGTTGGACCCGGGCTGCTCCCATGCCTGCTGCACTTGACGAATTGCAGTCTCGGCGTCGTGGCTCAGATGAAGCGACAGATTAGCTTCCCAAGCCTAATGGAGATTAGCGTGAGTAGGCAACAGCGTGTTCACACTTCATACCAATAGGAAAGGGTTTTTGGGGCTCTTCTTGAGTGCCTTTCGTACGAACACCTCTGCGATCTTATTTGGTTTGGGGTAGTCGCGCTGAGCCTTACGCAACTTATCCCAATTGTTGAACGCCATGTTGGCGGCAGCCACTGAAGGCGGAGGACGGTATAGCAGCGAAAATGATTGTCCGATAAGGATGTTAAAATATGGTCAAAAACAGATGATTGGGTGGGGTTACAGGCTGCAAAGGTCGACGATGATGGTGGGGTGAAGTCGGACGCGAGGCTCGGCTGCACTTGGGCCCACAGCACTTGCTCAGAGTACTTGGGTGGGCACCACCTTCTGCCCATTACAACAAGCATGTAGAGCGCGAAACAACTTCTTGCGATGGCGGCATTTCCATTTCGAAGTACCATAGAAGCAGCTATAGCATGCCTTCACAGGACGAATCGTGCCCTGGTTCATACAAACTAGCATCACGACGCAAGTCAATATCAAGAGTGTCAGCACTGCTGCGTATCTGAATGTAGGTCGAGTGATATTAAAGCGATAGTAATCGTGCAATCAGGGCCCAAACGTTGGTTCAGATCAGATCCCATTCAAGTGGAGTTGCAATGTATCATAGCTCAATGTATACGTCAAGATCTTTTCTACTGCTCTCTCTCTCTCTCAGACACTACCCCCCAACTGTCGTCCTCCGACCGATACGCCACAATCGATGCAACAAGTCCTTGATGACAAAACTCCAGCTCCTTTCTCTGCTTTATCTCACAGGTCTAAGGACTTCCCAATCTCTCAAGTTGTTATGCACATCTTCCGGATCATCATCCATCAGATTCCTCCCTCCACCACTCCGTGAACTCCCATTGGTCCCCGTCCTAGGTGGCAGCGGCGGCTTGTCTTCTCCATCGATAAGATTTTCAATGGGTTTACGTGCCAAGTTCGGTGGCGGTGCCATTGAGCGCTTCGCTGGTGGTGGGTCGTCGCGATACTGCTGCGGTGGCGGAACAGGTGACGTACCTCGCGACGGGCTTTTCAAAAGGAGTGAAGGCTTCTTGTTGGGGACGGGTGGAGGAGCGGGTTTGCGGAGGACTTGGGGACTACTGGTGGGCTGATTTTGGGGCTGAGTGTTTGACCCGCGATAGGGGAGGTTGGTGGGAAGAGAGTGAGTAGATGCGCTTGAGCCGCTACGTCGAAGGTCGTTGAGAGTATTGTTCGCGCCATCAGAGCCGAGTATCTGCGATGCATGGCTTGGGTAGAGGGGTGCGATCATTTTGCGAGCCGTTGGTCCTTGTGCTCGTGATGGGTTTGGGTCGTTGAAGTCAACTGTGCGGGCCCTCTGTGAACCTCGTGTTGGCGGCGGCTCCGGCCTGCGACTGCTTTGCAGGTGCCTGACGTCTACCCATTCCGGCTCTGGGCTGGGCGTGAAGGGGTTACTGGGTCGTTTTGGGTTGGGTAAGTGATCATTAGATGGCGGTTGGACGCGCGCTTTGGCAGGGAGACCTTTGAAAGATCAGTAACCAAGCTATAAGAGGGAAAACGAGAAAGGTACCATTGTCAAGCCACCATTTCCTACGATCTGAGCTTGCAGGCGGTAACCCTGGCTCTATGCTATCGTAACCAAGCAAATCTTCGTCATCGGTCTCATCTTGGCCCAGATGACCGGCTGCTCTTGTATCACCTACGACTTCCCTTCTTTGTCTGTACAAAGCCGCCTTCAGCTCATCTTTCTTTTTCTCGTCGATCCTTTGGACTAAGACTACAAAAGCTGCATAGACTGGCCTGTGATCGGAGAACCGCAGAGGTGCATCGTTGTATTGTATCTGTCGGATGTTGTCACCCTTGCGGAGCACACGATCGCACCAAGCGGGTATGCGCGCTTTCTCAGACGTATCGTATTGATCACTATTAAGATCATACTTGTACGTAGGGGGAAATGTGATACGAGCTTCTGAGTAGTAAGGGAAGGTCAAGCCTGCAACCATCTGCAAGTTGAGCTAGTAAATGTTAGTAGCGGTTGCGCGGCATAAGGAGGGGAGTCTACCTGATCATTCTCATACAGGGTCTCTAGGTCTCCGACATGGCATAGCCTCTGCACCTTTTTCGTTGTTCAAGCCTATCCGATAGTTGAAGTCGCCAAACCAGATCACTGTGTCGTGATCTTCTATGGAACGGTTCCTTTGAAATCTTAGGCCGTGACTGATAGTCTTATAATCCCGATTGCGTTCTTGGTAGTTTGGAAAAGCCAGCTGCAAGATGGGCAGTAACAAGGCAGATGGATGTGTTGGCATACTCGAAACGAATAGCGACAGCTCCTTTGTTACCTGCCATTCCAGACATACCAGTCTAATATTCTAGTCAGTCTTATATTTCTCAAAGAGCGTACATGTATGTTTACCTTCTTTAAAGCACCTTCCACATTCTTGATGTGCTTAAGACAGTCTGATCGGACGAAGACCGATAAGCTCGCTCCGACCAGTTGACCACCCCGAAGCATAACGTACTCGTCCTTTCTATGTTTTTCGGCGTTTTTGTTGAGGCAGTTTCTGACGGCTTCTTCCCAGGCCTCGCGTCGATCTGGATCTGTTGACATGATCTGCTGAGGGCTCAACTCGACAATCTCTTGGAATCCAACAGCCACTATTTCAGGACACTGTTGCGATGGATCGACATCGGGACATAACCAGGGAGAAAGATCGCTGTTGATGCCGCTCGTCTTTCCATTCAAATTGAACGTGCCAACAAGAATGTTTATCATCTCAGTTTCTGAGTACTCTGCAGATCGTCGCGCAAGCTCGGCAACCACAAAGTCATTGAGTGGGTCGTAAAGATGCACTGGAACCTGACCAATCAGCCGTCCTAGAAGCATATCAATGGTGTTTTGTCGGCCCTTGTCCGCGAAGTTGTTAATATACATTCGAGTTGCGCTCTTACGAGCATCTGCCAGAGCACCAGCAAGCGACATCTTTCCAGATCGCGTAAATGATGACTTCAGTGCTCCTGTGCCCGCATAAATTTTGGAGAGAGCATCTCCATTATCTGCCCACATGCTTGAGTGTCTGGCCCAGAAATCCTGGCTAGCTCTGAGGCCCTTGTGGTTGAGGAAAAGTTCAAGCGCCATTTTGCTGATGATGGTTTGGACGAGGTTGGTTCGGTCAAGGCAATCCAGACAGTTTGTTCTGAAGATGCCTTCTTGTTGCAGTACGGTAATCGTCCTGCGGACGATGTAATCTTGTTCGTTGCGTTTGACATGCTCTTCCGCATCTTCAGAAAGATAGTACCCGAAGCCTTCTGCCGAGCCCTGAATCCATTGAGCAATCATGCTGGCCATCTCGTATCCACCCGGTCCTCGGGTTTCGGCATGGAAATCATATTCCGTGAGCTTGACGAGATCATGCTCTCGATCAGAATCACCTGCCTGATTCAAAGGGCTATTTCTGATGTGTATGCGATATTTGTGCGACAACTCTAGCTCGTTTTGCTTCTCATTACTCAGCAGGTTGACGACGTGTATAGTGCCGTAGCTCAACTCCAGGTTATCAAAGTGTTTATCAAAAGCAGGTTGCGTGGCTTCTGGTGATCGGGTGATGGTAATCTTCTGCTGTCCAGGAAGAAGACCAGCTTGTTGTTCCCAAAAGATGGGTACACTTCCTCGAACCTGCACGTACGAGAAGCAGACGCCCGATGGTGCCCAGTAGACTGTTTCGCTTTCGACAAAGTTGGCGACGTTGCCATCATCGTCGATTCCCCGCGAATTGAATCTCGTCCCCGCCCTTTTGCACGACAGCCTGGAGATGAGCGTCATGGAAGATGGCATACCCGAGTCCTGAACCCTGATGGGTGCTGAAGCCTTGGGAATCGTAATCGTGAGAGCGAAGCCCCGGATAGCAGACGTAAGAATCCCCGAGGCATCTAAAGCATCCTTGTCCTTTGGCGCAAGCCTGCTCCGGAAGTCTACCAGCGGCTGAATCATGTATGAATTCCAAAGAAATCCAGCATCCAAGCTATCGATGGAAACGGTTGCTGCGTCTGTTGTCCGGTCCTGTAACCGCCTGGTGAGGTCAAAGTCTGAGCTGTAGTAGAAGGTTCCACTGCTAAGAATCTTCTTGAGCGCCAGACACGGGTGTTCCATAGGCGTCTGCTCTTTCCTGCCCCCAAAGCCCATCTCATATCCCTCATCATCTATGGTATCGGTAGGGTAGGGATTGACTTCGTCGTTGAGCATAGTGTCGTAGGCGGTGCTGGTCAAGCAGTAGAATCCGACCGAGTGTATCCTCTGCACCGTCTCGCCAGGCCGTACCGTCGCCACCTTGCTCGCGCCATTAACCACAACCAGGAACACATTGTTTTCGACGGTGATCAAGCCCAGAGTACCGTGCACGTTCACCGAGTGTAACGCGCGGTAGTCGTCTAGGTCGACGTCTTCTAGTCTCGTGAACTCAACCATGCAGCGAGCGGCGCCGGTGCCATTGCTCCCCAGCGACGTTGACGAGGCATTGGGATTCCCGCTGTTCTCGGTGGAGGTGGCGCTGTGTCGGAGGACGAGTGCGTGGGTCGAGGTAGCGAGGGCGATTGCGCGGTGAGGATAGTCTTTGATCAGGACGCGGATGGACATTGTCGGCGGTCGAGGGCGACGGGCGAGGAGTGAAGGGTAGAGTCGATTATGTCATGTCCAAACTTTTGTTATACGTCTAGCCAGAAGATGTGTTTGCGCAAGGTATGACGGTCGTGGCAAGTAAGCACGTGTGCTTTGGCCGTCGTGCTCAGCTCCAGTAATAATGTTGGCCTCAATGCTGATCGCGACCCTTGGTTGATGCGAAACCACTCCACTGGTGCCCGAGCCCTTACAAGGCTTCCCTGATCATCGCTTACACCAGCAGCCGAGAACTGCCATTTGGCTCAGAAACGGCTGCATCTGCCTCCGACCATCTCGGGAGCTGCGGCGTCTAGCTCTTCGCCGACTCGTAACTGTCGTTTAGCCCCATGGGTAGCACATCACTAGTGATCTCACAACATCACGCATTTAGATATGTGAACATTGGAATAGTTAGGTGATTAGGTGTGTTTAAAAAAAGAGGAGACATCGACTACAAAGCAAGAGAGACGAAACAAATAGTGCGCACATAAGAGCTGCTCATCCTCTGTACTGAACCCTGGTGTTAGTCTCCCTGTAGCTTCCTCTGGCGTCGTCGTGGCCGCCGCGACTGCGACTGCGCTGCGTGCTGCGGTCCCGCTGATACCTTTCATAGTGATCACTCTCGCTCGATGCAGGCTCAACGTATCGGTAGTGCTCATACCGAGGGTTCTCGGGACTGTGTCTTTCGCGCTCGCGCCTGACTTCGCGCTCCCTATACACATACTCGCTGCGCCCAGGACTTGAGGAGCGCGAGCTCATGCTGGATCGTGGTGAGACTTCGACATAGTGTGCGCCACCATAGTGAGAATGGGTGTGATGAGAAGAGACGTGGCTTGCAGGCGGGGGAGGTACAGGCATAGGCGCTGGTGGTGGAGGCGGCGGAGGCTGTACAAACATCGGCACTGGCTGTGGTGCGGGAATCTGCAAAGGCTTTGGCGACGGCACCGAAACGTAGGATGCTGAAGGTCGAGGAGACGACTCGCGTACTATCTCGGTGCGCGAGTAGCGTTCAATGTCGCGCGAGTGGCGTGCAATATCGCGCGACTGGCGCACATGTGATATCCGGCGACGGGGCGGGGAGCGGGTGCGCTGGTGGATGCGGTAAGGAACAACCTCTTCTTCCTGCTTGACTTTGACCAGACACATGATGTTTTCCTTCTCTCTCTCCCTCTGTCTCTCTCTCCGTAGGTCCGTAGGTGAAGCGCAGCAAGCAGCGGATCAAAAGTGGGAAGCTTCGATTGCGATCGCAATGTGATTCGTGGGGCGATCAACGTGGGGTTGGATCGAAGACGGGACGGGGCGCTCGACAACCTCAAGAGGAACAGAGACGGAGGCAAAGACTGCGCAGACTGAGCCTCGCCTGAGCAAGGCAACGGGCCATGTATATGGCATCGAGATCGGGCAGCCAGTGTGCCCAGCCACAGTTGACCCCCATGTCGCTCGAATCTGCTCCGCCTTGGAAGTTGGAACAGGACATGCGAGTGTGACGCCCATGAATCCGGCTCATCTGACAACTGGGCCTAGCGCATGTCACCCATGTTAGTCCCAGGTACCACTCACCATTGGCAATGCAGCCCAGAGTACTAACTAATGTCGTATATTCAGCGGCCGTACAGACTCGTAATTATCATTCTGCATCATGCATGCAAACCCCATATCTTCCACTCTGGTGCCATCTCAAACTATACATACAGCGTCCATACGCGCTATCCAGTCCTCTCCTCTCCCCATGCCACCGTCAAATCCCATGACATTACCGTTGATAGGTCTAGTAAACTATTTCGTCTTCCATGTCAAATTACACATGCAGTGCTGAGTGCATACACTCCTTGGTGTGCACAAGAGCACTTGGGCGGTGTGGGCGGTGTGGGGTTGCTTCCTTTTCGTCCCCAAGGGGGATGCATGCTGAAGTCAAGAACACGTTTACCACTAGTCGTCCATGGGCTTGTCCTCCAGCGTAACACCCCTGGGCGCCGTGTCTTCACTCCTCAGACTGCCGGTTGAATCCCTGTTGCCTCTCGTCAAGCTGCCAGCGTGTTTTCGGGGAAAAGGCACACGGGTACTCGACGGTGCTGGATGTTCGACAGGGACGGGAGTAGGCGCAGTTTCTGTTGTACCATTTGTAGTCGAAGATGATGTCTCGTGAGTAGAGCTGTCATCGCTCCCGGGCACTTCGAGAGAGCCGCGGTTGCCATTACTCCTTCGCGTGTCGGTGGGTGATGAGGTATTCACAGGGAAGCGGGTCTGGCTTCGGTCACGTCGGTGCGAGCCTGAAATGCGCGAGCCTGGTGCTGGCGAAGTTGCTCGGGGTGAACGCTGAGCTGCAATCGCACGCTGACGCTCCTCCATGTTTGCACGTCGGTTGCTCTCATCCGTCGAAATTGCGCGCGGACGCTGGGCGCCCGAGGATGAGTGTGTAAGCGTGCTAGCGCGTTTTAGCTCGCCGAATATCGCATCCTTGTGCGCAAAGAGATCGCGGACAAGGCGGTAGCTGTAGCGCTCATTCATTGTTAAACTCGACTCTTGCTTTGGCCTCAGGATACACGGTGCGAGTGTGTTGGCCAGAGCGGTGACATAGGTTTCGTCGGCCGAAGTCAGCTCTATCAGGCGAGTGAAGTGGGTGCAGATGGCGTCTAGTGTTGCGATATTTGCAAGACGTAATTGCCCAAGCGTTGATTGAAGGACCGAAACCCGCGTCTCTTCGGTGACATCCGAAGCAGTGGTCGCGTAGATAGTCTTGACGATTTCGTAGACATGCGAGGAAACCAACGAATCTGATACCGTTAGCCAAGGGAATGATGATGGAGAAGGCAGTACATACCAGGGAGTTCCAAAAGGTAGAGCTTGAGGACGCTCGCCACAATTGGGATGTCGTACTTCTCGAGCAAATCATCCGGAAACCTCTTGCCTGTGTTGATCTCGGACCTCAGGGTGTGAGTTTGCGATAGAGGGACATCAACAAGCCAAATACCACGGCGAGCTTCATCACCCTCAAGGTCAGGGTAGTGGTTGTCCAGGAAAGTCAGAACGGTGGTTACGATAACGGGTACACGCTTCTTGTCTGAGCGAGCCCGAGCCTCCAGGTCTACACCAAATGTTTGTTCTGTGAACTTGTCAGTATACTGTCATTGGCGAGTAGGCAAGACATCGTACCGTCTACCGAGTTGTAGTAGTTTTCATAAGTCGTGACCCTGGGCACAAAAGGCCCCGTCCTGTAGTTCTCCAACATGTATCGGAGATCGCCCAGTGGCTGAACAGTTTCTTGGAAAAGCATCATCTTGTCTACAGTGCTCTGCAAGCTTGGGATGACGTTGCTGACGGCACCAGAGAAGTCCAAGATGACGGCTTTGATGGCCTTCAGCCTGTCTAGCTCACAACGCTCCATAAACTTGAGATGGTCAATCATGGCCTCTTCCAGGTTGCAGCGCAGGGAGTCAAGCTTCTTGACTGCGGCCTTGTACCGCTCGTCAGACTCTCTCGCCTCTCGCCTCAGCCTTTCGGCCGGGGTCTCATTGGGGAACTGATTGTTGAGTGGGTTCCAGCCCTGTAAATACTCCTGCACAGTTCCAACGGGCGAGTCAACGGCGAATTCGGTTGATGAATTGGACATGGCGGTAGATGAGCGAGCCAGGGGCTGCTTCTTCTCGGGTAGTCCAGTGACCTGGAAAGTCTTGGGTTTCCACTGGTAGCTCATCCTGGAGCTGTTTGCAAAAGTGTTGCCCACGTTGCCGACCAGGCGCAGGAAGCCGTGTGATACCATGTCCTGTCCAATGCGCTCTGCGTAACTGACAGTGGTGGCTCCCATGTGTTTCTGGATGTATTCGGTGATGTCGGCACCGGTCGAGCAATTTTGGTAAGTGCCGAGAATAGGGACCTTGACTTCTCCCATCTTGATGTTGTCCAGCATATGGGTTAGGATCTTCTTGACCTGGTCGGGCTGGTATGTCTCGTCGCCCAGATCAATGGGCTCCTCCTCGTCTTGGTCGGGCTCCGACATCTTTATGGTGGGCACCTTCAATTTTGGGCTTTGGGTGACTTCACTCTGGGGATCCTGGAAAGCGAGCTTGTCCTCCTCCTCCAAGTCCTCTACCAGGCGGCATTTGTTGTAGTACTGCGAGCGGAATTTGCGCACGGCATCAGCTTGGCGGTCGTGGATCTTGATGCGCGATTGCAGGTCGTCTTGCGAGTTCTGCACACGGGCAGCATGCGCCTCACACCAGCGGCCGAAGGGGTTCACGACGAGCTCCCGGATGTTGGATGCGATTTTCTTGTGATTCGAGGCGGCAGCCTCCATTTCTGTGCGGACGCCCTCGTAGGCCTGGTTGGGATTAGCCGCTGGGTTTGCGCATACATGCAGTCTCGGCCACGCACCTTGCGCACACTTGCGCCCTCATCTCTGCTGAAGCCGCCGCCTATGCGATCTGTGGCTGGCTGGATGGCGGACAGGCTGTTTCCATATGCCTCTTCGGCATCGGCTCGCATGCGGGCTACGGTGAGGATCTGCTGGTTCTCCTGCACTCCCTGCTGGAGCTTTCCAAAGAGGACGCCCAGGCCTAGACTCACAGTCAGTACAATACGCGGGGCCAAGGAGGGAGCGGCTTCAGGTCGTACCTCCGGCATAGTCGCTGGACCAGAAGGACGCAGCGAAACCGGTACTCATGGCGGCGGTCCAAAAGTCGAGTCGTCGCACAACTCGTGGCTGGGCGGGGGGGTATCAAAAGTGAGGATTAAGCAAAACAAAGGTTGGACGGTGGGCGGTGGTTCAAAGTCGGCGTCGGCAGCGGCAGTACTGGTATAGTGGGCAGCCAAGGTTAGTCTGGGGAACACGCAAGCGCAGGTTCCAGTGATGTATGTAGCGTCGTCGAGGAGCCTGTCCCACGCCAGGGCTCAGAATCGGGTAGCAGGCGGGTGACGGGTGACGGGCGGTGACAGAGGCCTGGTGACTGGTGACGGGTGACGGGCGACGGGCAACGGGTGAGAAACAACAAGTCGAGGGTCGCGGCTGAGGCACTGTACGGTACTTGACTAACAATTCCTTCAGGAGATGTTTCTGCACGCTGCAACTGGGGGGCAGAGCTGAATGTCTCATGGACCCCTGCAGGTGCCGCCGCCGCCGCCGCCGTTTGTTCGTGACAGGCCCTCGTTAGCCAGGCCTACCAGGCGCACAGTGGACGCTTCTGCCCGATATTTCCCCTCTAGCGGACGATATAAATACCACGGTCAATTCACCGACCCCAGGCGCGGCCCCTGCATGGACTAGAGTCTGATCCACGCCCCTACTACCGTCTATGCATCATCGTCGTACTAACCCCGTCGCCGAGTAGGCTCACCACCAGCAACTGCAAATCCCACCCTGCATAGCACCGTAATTCCACTCCTCGTACCAATCGCTGCACTTCCCCCTGCTACCGCCCCAACGTACCGTCAAAGGTGAAGCCACCCCCAGCAGCCCTGCTCAACAGCGCCCTGGCCGTGGCCGTGGCCTGCTTTTTTGGCCTCGTCCGTCAACAGCTTTTGGTTGGTGGGCGTGACAGGACCGCCGTCTCCTAATCTGCCATCCGCCTTGTGGCCAATACTGGTACTGTAGACAAAACACAACACGCCTTGCCTTGGCCTCTATACGTCAGCCCCGCCTTCAGCACAAAGCACTCGCAGGGGAACCAGCCGACACCTCGCTCGGCAAGTGACGCCGGGACCACGCATCCCGTTACGCACTTCCCATCATGGCTCCCACTCCAACTGCCACGCCAACTGCCATCGACACCATCACCCAGTTCAACCATGCCCGTCATGTAAAGTACTGGCGTCGCAACCTGAAGACGTTGCTGCCACACTTCTACACCAGCAATGACTCCAATCGCATGCTGCTGGCCCTCTTCACCGTCTCGGCTCTCGACATCTTGGGCGACCTTGATGCTGCTTTGTCAGCTGAAGAGCGTCAGGGGCACATCGACTGGGTCTACCTCTGCCAACTGCCCGAGGGAGGCTTTCGGCCATGGCCAGGGTCCAACTTTGGGGAGTTGAGGAACGAGGAGAACAAGTCTTGGGACCCTGCCCATGTTCCTGGGACCTTTTTTGCCCTCCTGACCCTAGTGGTCCTGGGCGATGATCTGGAGAAGGTTAAAAGAAAGGAAATCTTGGCATGGTTGGTCAAGATGCAGCGATCAGAGGGCAGCTTTGGGGAAACGCTAGGCGAGCATGACAGCGTACATGGTGGTAACGATTCGAGGTTTGGGTACATGGCTACGGCGATTAGATGGATACTACGGGGCGACCTCGAGGGCCCATGTCAAGGTATACCGGACATTGATGTTGACAAGTTCGTCACGTGTGTTCGCTCGTCAGAATGCTACGATGGAGGTATCTCTGAAGCCCCGTACCACGAAGCCCACGCCGGCTTCACCTGCTGTGCCATTGCTGCTCTGGCCTTCTTGGGTCGCTTGCCGTTACCACCGTCGCAAAAGCCCGATGGTGTAATCCGCGGAGTCAGCGATGTTCCAAAGACACTGCACTGGCTCGTTTCGCGCCAAACCCTTACATTAGACGAGGATGATGGTCTGGACACCATGAACGACGAGACAGACACATCGGAAACGTGTCACGACGCCCACAGCTTTGTGAAGCTAGGAGCTTACCCTTCGGCCCAAGCAAAAGAGAACACCAAAGGCCGGCCTCGTGTTCATTATGAGCTGGACTGGGTTGGCGTCAACGGTAGATGCAACAAGGTGGCAGATACATGCTATGCCTACTGGACCTGTGCCCCCTTACAAATCCTTGGCTATCCCAACATTGTCGACCCAGTACCCATCCGGAAGTGGCTGCTAGACAAGACACAGCATCTTGTAGGAGGATTTGGCAAGGTTACAGGAGACCCGCCAGATATGTACCATTCGTTCCTGGGCCTCATGGTGATTGCCATGTTTGGAGAAGGCGGCCTTCGCCCCGTGGACCCAGCACTGTGCATTACCCAGAAAGCGAAGACTCATCTAGAATCGCTGCCGTGGAGAAGGAGGATACTGGGTCTGGACAGTGCATCGAATGAAAAAAACGATACGCAAAATGAGGCATCGTAAATGCCATCTACACCCAATATCAGATAGACTTCGTTTTACAGCCTTGTGTATATCCTCCAGTCGCGCACTTGACGCCCACCTGCTAGACAATAAAACCATTACGCTTCTGCCAGACCCACACCGATGACTGTAATAATAGACAATGTACTTGTAATATCATTCTCTTAGAGCGTTAGTGTACCCCGTATACCTGCGCCCTAGGCCATAACCGCCTCGGCTCCACCCAAACCATGAGATCCCTGTCCGCTAGGTAACTAATTTTCCCAAACTACGCAACCTTCTCGCAGACGCATGTAGCAGCGCCGCCCACCACACACGCACACACATACACACAAAGCCCACGCGTAGAACAACTCCCATAGATTCAAATCGACATGGCGCCGCCGGCCTCGAAGAAACGCAAAATCACCGTCACGGCTCCGGAAAAGATTGATTTCGACTTTGCAGCGCGCGAAGAATACCTGACAGGCTTCCACAAGCGCAAACTTGCGCGCATAAAGCATGCACAGGAGGAGAATGCAAAGCGCGAGAAGGAGGAAAAGTTGAAGTTTAGGCGAGAGGTACGGTTTTCCCGTAAAGTTCATTCGCGACAACACAAGTAGCAACCCGCTCTACAGAGGAGCTACTGTGAATCCCCCACGGCAAGGCAGGAGTGATGGCTAACATATCCTTGCCAACATAGCTACGAGAACAGCGCAAAGTCGACCTAGAGCGCCATGTCGAAGAAGTAAACCGGCTAGTCAAGCAAGCAAATGGCGACCTGGACGAAGCGGGCGAAACATCGGGCAACGACGATGATGGGGACGAGGAAGAATTCACAGGGTTCCAAGAACCCGAGCCGATAAACCAAGAGGACGAGTACATTGACGAGGATAAATACACGACTGTTACTATTGAAAGTGTGGGCATATCACGGGCGGGCTTCTCGCGGCCGGGTGAAGACGAGGACGAGGAAGCAGCGGCGAAGAGGAAGGCGGCAGAGGCTGCAGCCGAGGAGAGCAAGAAGAGGGTATGGACAAAAGCGTGGCCGAAGAATAGCGATAGGCTCAAAAAGAAGAAGAAGAAGTTTAGGTATGAGACCAAGACGGAGAGGAAGGCGGAGCGCATGAAGCAGGGCATGAAGAAGAGGAAGCAAAAGGAGGCTAGGACGAGCAAGTAGAGTTATTACATGAGCATACGGTGGGGAGTGTCGTCTACCAAGAAAAATAATACATGATACCCTGTCCACAAAAGTCTTTAGCTACGAGTATACGAAAGTACTTAGCTAAAGGTGCTTCCACGCCGACACATCATCACATGCCACATCTCCAGCCTCCAAAGGGAACACGGTCACACATGACAACATGGCAAATCACATGTGCATCGCTTTCAGATTAAAGGGATGTATTGCCAGAAGCGACCAACAATGCATTCGCTCAGGGATTATCTAAAGCGAACAAGCCCGCTCAGCAAGCCACTGCGGGAAACGAAACAGATATATAGGGTAGGGGGTAGGGGATGTGATGGAAAATCTGGTCCTTCTCTCTAAGCTCCACGGCACGCAACTATCATCCTCGACCACAACTACCACTCATGCCGCACGCGCTCGATATCGAATTCCACACATGGACGATAACGACGCTCGACTCAAAACTCGGCTAGATACAGTCAACCACGGCGAAGGATCGGCGGCAGGGAGATCAGATGTTACCGATCTCCTTGACAAAGTCGTCGAGCTCCTTCTTGGTGTCGGCGTATTTCTTAGCCATCTCCTCGTACTTAGTTTCCCACTGGTCGCGGGACTGCTCGAGAGCCTGGACTTTGCGTTCGTAGTGGCCCGACTTGACGTCGGTTTGGCGGAGCCTAGAGCGTGACGTGTCAGTGCTTGCAGACAGGGGGCGGTGAAGCTCGACAGCGAATGGGCGTACTTTTCGTTGAGCTCGCGAATCGTCCTGTCCGATTCCTCAGCTTCTTCCTCAAGAACTTGGATCTTTCGCTGGAGGCTCTCGGCTTGGGTGCCGGCCTGAGCGCCTGCACCAGCTTCGTCCTTGTAGGTCTTGACTTGCGTTTCGAGCTTCTCAACCTCACCCTCGAGCACCTGGTTCTTGTGCGACAGCGACGTAATCTCCTGCTCCTTTTGTGTCGTCTCCGATTCGAGCTGCTTGACCTTTGCCTTGAGCTCTTCGGCCCGAGCACTGCTCTCGTCCGCCTCGACGCGGAGAGCCTCCATGCGCTGTACGGAATAACATGTCAGCTACGCATTCGGCACGACATGCAGCAATTGTGGCGTCGGGTGAGGTAGTCTGTACCACGGAAAGGGGACAATGGCGGGGTATGGGGGCCGACTCACCTTCTTGATCTGATCCATAGCTGCGGTGGGTGTGCAGGGCGTGTGTAGAGGGTGAAGTACGTGTACGTGTAGTTACAGCTGAATCGTGCGAGACGGCTGTAGGGGGTGTAGGGATGGTTTGGGGCAGGTGTAGTGAGGTGGGAGTTATGTCTTTGAGAAATGTCTCCTGGTGTGCTAGTGTGCTAGCTGGTAATGCGGGCAGGCGCTGCCAAAAGGGACTACCTCCGCCCGGACCCTTTGGCAAGCCCAGACCCGCTCTGTCGCCGCCCTAGCAACCGCCAGTAAACACACCGCAAGACAATGGCCGCGCTATCACAAAGACCCACCCACCCCACGAGTCGCTCAATGTAACGCCCACCATGGCTACTCTCGCAGCAAACGACCAGGAGAATGCCGTCCGCCATTTGCAGGCCCCGGCCGCAGGGAAGTCGCTCAATGCCGGAATCAAGGGCTTCAACGCCAAAACACCAGGAAACAAGGCCCCAAAGACGCCCTTCAAGATCCCGCTCAACGACGAGAATACCATAAACATTGCCGGAAAGTCGGTTCTGCAGACAAAGGGTAAAGGAAATGAACTGTTCGTCAGCAAGAATGGGGGAAAGACGGATGAAACTGCCTTTATGACGCCAGCAGGTATGACAGAGAAGACTTTCGCTGCGCAATATCGAGGCTGACATGTCCAGGTCCACGGACGCGTGCGCCGTTGGGAATGAAGACAACCAACGCGAAATCAAAGGCCTTTGCAACTCCTGCGCCCCTCTCCTCGACAAAGACCCAGAAACTGAGCCCGCGTCTCCGCCGTCCCAAAGTTAAAGTCCACCAGCCCGAAGCCCAGGAGTCCGAGGATGACGTGCCTGAGGTTGAATATATGCCGCCCAAGGAAATCCCGCTCCAAGATGACATGGACGAATACATGCCCAGGGGCTGGACTATGCCGAAGCTCACTGACCAGGACATTGCCCGTGGAATCTGGCAAGCCTACCACAACCCGGTAGAAGACGATGGACGCACCCGCGAGCAGCGCAAGTTTGAGGAGGAGATTCAGCGCGATCGTAAGAAGCGTGATGAGCAGTTTGAGAGGGTCTTTGCCGCACAGATGGCCAAGGATGATGCTGAGACGCGGGAGTACTACGGTATCAAGGTGCCAAAGAAGGAAGGGCAGAGGCTCCCAACTACGTCTTCCGCGCTCAGAAAGGCGCCAACTGGACCGTCTACGATGCGAGCCAGGTCTGCAGCTGTCGCACTCGCTCCTGCATCCAAGCCTAGCTACGCTGCTCCCACGGCAGCTGCAAAGTCGCGTGTACCCACTGGACTGGTCTCGGGCAGAAAGGGAGCGAAGACGCCTACAGAGCTGAGCGCTGCTCGTCAAGCATCCGCCGCAGCAGCATCCAAAAGCACCATCGGATACGCTCAAGGCCGCGCGGGACGCACCGCTCTGGCAGCACGCAAGCCACTCTCCAACGTCACCAAGCCTGCACCTTTCTCGGCCGTCTCGCACAACCGTAGCGCAAGCACCAACATGGGCACGACGCGCTCCCGCGGCCCCATGTCTCGCTGCAGCTCCACCTCCACCAACGCTACATTGGTCACGCCTCCCGACGACGAACAGCCCCGCCGTACAGCCGAAGACATGGAGCGTGAGATGGAGTTGCTGCTGCTCTCACAGTCTGATGATGATGAAGACGAAGCATGGATGCAGAGTTTCAGCAACCAGTTGCGCGCACATGATCCTTTTGAGGAGGATGTTGAGAACTTCCAGTTCCAACTTCCCGAGGGCTTCTAGCATCTTGTGACTTATGATGCGTGTTGGCTTGGGAACGAAGACGTCTATTACTTGCAGTACTTGCCTTATGATATTGCGAGTTTTAGTTAAAGGAGATACCTTGTTTGTTTTGCTTTGCGTATGACTGACTGACTGACTGTTTGTTTGACTGCTTGTTTACATTGATTGTGATTTTTAGTCTTTTTGGGAGCCAGGACTGGCCACTGGACATGGGTAATACTATACAGATAGCAATAAAAATATATCTTACCTTCATCATCTACCTTTCGCCCGCTTAGTGTCTAATCTACCCTCCCTTTACGACATGCCTCACTTACAGCACACTATCACTAGAACCAAAACCAAAGGTCCGGTAATTCTGTTAAATTCGTCATCGGTATGGAAAAAGCAAGTGACCAAAGGGAGCAGCAGTCCTCCCTCTACTAGCTAGCCACACTACCGCATTTTGTTAAATATACATGCCCTTCTTTCCCCTGCGCATCCATAGCAGTTACGTACGTAGAAGTGCCTAGACTACCTCCTAGCCCAGCCCAGCCCAGCTCAGCCATCCCATCCTATCCCATACCATTTCCCGCCCCCAGCCTGCATAAAAACAAGGAAAAGTAAATGGCAACAAGGGACAATTACGCTCCAATTTTCGCCGAAAAAGCTAACATGCTGAAACACCGTGAATGCGCCATGCTGCTAAGATTCAAGAGAATAAGAAAGTGAGAAATGACGAGATGATGACATAGGACAGGTTGGAAAGTGAGGCGGTTGTCATTGATGTGTCGTGACGTGAGTGGGTCGACGAGTCGGTGTATGGGGAGGATGTAATAGAAATGCATCGATTTTGGATCCAGATCGGAATATGGCGCTATGACATGACGTCGAGAACGTGCACATCCAAGTGCAAGTTGTCATCCTAGGACAGGTGTGTGCTAGTTTACCACCTCGTCGACCGCATACAGATTCTGGTTGAGGATCTTGTTCATGGTGAACATGTGTACGCGGTCTTGCTTGAAGACTGCGCGCATGGCATCGTCGCATCGAATCTGGCGCTTGTCGCTCGGGTCTTGGAGTTCGCGCGCCTTGACGTATTCCCATATCTTCTTTACTGTTTGCGGTCGCGAGAGCTGGGTTTCGCCGAGCAATTCTGAGAGGGCTGGTGAGAGGGCCATGGGTTTCTAGTCAAAGTCAGCTGTTACTGCACAACAACGCAGTGCTCCAGAAAGGCCGACGACTTACATGAAAGCCTCCTTTTCGACTTGGACTCTTCTTTTCCCCTCCACTTCCCGACCCGATGTCACTGTCATCCTCGTCCTTGACACGGTTCGAGCTCTTCTTCTTCGTCTTCTTTTTCGGTGCTGGTGCTCTCCGCTTTGTATTGCCACCCCGCGTCGCTCTGCCCATGCGCGCATTCTCCTCAGCCTGTAACCTTGCGGCGAAAGCAGCATCATCATCCTCGTCTTTGACCCGGGTCTTCTTGACCTTCTTTTTCGGAGGCACAACGTCTTCGACCTCGGACAGTACAGACTCGTCATCGGCTGAGCGCTTGTTGTTTGAGACGTCCGAGGTGTCGCCATTGGAGGTTTTCGCGCCATTCTCGACCGTAGGCACGGGTTCAGAGGCCTCGGAGCCGCCATTCTGCTCGCTGTTGAACTTGTCGAAGCGCTGCATGATGAGCGTAGTGATTTGATCCTGTTTTCCAGTCTTAGTCCATGCTAGAGCGCAGTTGCTCGCATTCAAACCTTTTGCTGTGAGAGATCATGCTCGACTCTTTCTTGTAGACCCTTCCGTATGCGCTTCGCAGAGATTGTGTTGATGTCGCTCGCGCGCAGGATTTCGTCGATGATGGCCGAGTACGTGGCCACGACGTCGGTGGATAGAGGCTCTGCTGTGGCACGTCAGGTCATGGATATACGCGTAGTGGAGTCGGGGTGGGTGAATACTCACCTGCCATGGCTGCGGTGTGACCTCACTCTCCTGCAACAAGTCTTGCGGTTGGTGATGGCAAAGTTGCAGAGACGCGGTCGCTGCGTGGTGCAGTATTGAAGCGAGCGGTATTGCGGAGTGGCTACAGTATAGCTATGGTATTGCTATGGTCTATGTCGTAGTCGTACTAAGAACGGCGGCTGAGGCCAGGATCCAGGAACGGGGATGCGGGAGGGCGACAGCAAGCAGAAAGATATACACAAAGCGTCGCGTGAAGCGGGTTTGTCTCCGGTCTCTCACCTCGCGATCAGCAAACGTCGTCGTGGTCTAAACTCCAAAACGGGTGAGAGACAGTAGCGAACGTGCAGTCGGACTGTCTGACGATCTAAAGCGGTAGTGCCGACGTAGCGGGGTCCAGTCAAAGGGAGCCGGCAGGAATTACGTGGGCTGGAAGGGTAGCCGAAATGGGACTGGAGATTGCAGTATGAGTTACGCGCAGTCGCGACGAGATGCTGAGACTGGAGACGGGCACTAGGAGAGTAGCGATAATTGGAGCATGCGCGATGAGGTGTGAAGATGTGAATGCACGGGCGGTCTAGGCTCAGGTACGGCCCGACGATGGAGGAGGCTGGGGAAAACCATGGCCGATCTGAGTAACTCGGCCAGCCATGCCAACCAAAACCGTTCGCTTTGTCTCGCGAATGCTTGAGGCTTGAACACGTGCAGACATGAAGAGATTGTCTCTGCTCACTGTTGCCTTGACTGCACCATTGGCTGGCTGCATGGCGGTACCAAAGCGGTAGTCTATTGCTACACCGAACAGCCTTGCTTCTCGGCCCTTGGCAATCCGGCAACTAGCTGCTGCTTACTGCTTGCTGAAGCCTTTACATGACCAAACATCCTACCCCGTACATTTGCTTCTCTACTGCGCTCTTGATCTGATACCAGTCCGCCCTCCTCTCCGCAAATTCGTACACTTCCTCCGCTCGGAAGATACCATGGTACCGATCAGTGTCAGCAATGATGGTAGCTATCTCCTTGGCTTCCTTGGCGTCTATGAGATAGATCTGTGACAACTCGCGCAAGGCTGCAAAGTACTGCATAAGCGGTTTATTGCGCAGCGAGACAATATAGGAATTGTATGCGTTCATGTCGCTGTTCGTGTAAGTGACAGCCAAACATTTGTATGAGCATGCATCTTACCTGATGAGCTTGATGGAGCCTTCCACACTTATCCTCTGCCGTTTTAGATGTTTACAGAGAGCAGTGAACAGACGCACCCCCACTTCTTGGTTGAAGACATCCAGCACATTCTTGTCAGTACTACCGATGAGCATGCTTGTGTGCGATGACACAACTTCCACGATCTTGGTAGCCGTCTGACTGGGCCCGATGTCCATGACCTGCACCTGACCGTTGGGGCCTACAGGAGGGTTGAAATCTGTCGGTTGCTGCGTAGTACCACACAAATACTCTACTTCATCCATTAGCACATCAATACCTTTGTTGAGACCTGCAGCAACCCGCTCGTCCAGCATTGCCTCGAAACGCTTCTTCTCTTTGGCTGCAACACTGAGAAAGTCGTCGCGATCTGTAAGCTTGGCAGCGACCAGCTCCTGGAGATAAAATACTTCAACCATCTGCTGAATCAAATCTCCAACATTTACCAGCTCCAAGAAGGCCACAAGGGGCGCGACGCCTTCTTTGCTGTGATCTGCTACTTCGCGCGGCTTGTAGTCGGCTAAGTGGCTAACAGCCTTATCGAAGCCCAGCTTCACGTGACGATTGCCGAGAATGTGTACCAGGTTGATAAATATCTGCTCCGACTGCTCCTTTGCCTCTTCGCCTGATTGGCCACCAAGTTGGACAAAGCGCGCAGCTCGTTCAAGGCCTGACTTTGCCATGTGTGTCAAGTTCAGAGCCACCTCGATACTGAACAGTGACCGGATACCTTCCAATCGAGAGCTCATGATTGCTGCTTTGGCAGCAAGCTCCGTTGTTGGAGCTTCAGTTCGTGGCGTTGATGTTCCTTCGCCAGGAACTGGAGTGCCGACTCTTGAGGTCGGGTCGAAGGTGCTATTCCTATTCACTCCACTTACAGCGTCATTGGACTTACTAGCTGTCGAGCCGCCCATGGAGGGGAGTACATTGACAGGCATCATGACGACCTTTTTGAACGACGACAGAAAGTCCTGCTTTACAGCTTTTCTGTTGACATTTGCCATGAAGAGGGTTTCGGTGCTCTGCTCTTCTTCTTGCAACCGCTTCTCCCATGTGTCGACCTCTGCAGCCGACTTACGCTTGAAGTGGTCTAGTTCCTCCTGTAAGTAAAGGTCAACATGCTGCTCGAAGCAGCGGGACACTATTCGCTTCGCTTCTTCGTTAAAGTCTGGTTTGGACGCCTTTGTATGCTTCAAGGACATTGCGAGTTGGAGTGCTTGATCAAACACTCCTGCAATGGCTTCTAGGTAGGCTTCAATGCTTACTTCGTGAGCCTCGTCGAACAAGGTGTTGAGATAGTCTGCGATGACATCGTCTGCAACGCGCTCTAGAAAAGTGTGTAAGACGTCGACAGTAGGTGGGAAGACACGGTCGATGATGACGGCTTCCTCGTTGAGTGCCATGGCCAATCCTCTGAAGAATTCATGTGATGGTTTCAGCGTCAAGGTGTCATTTTGGAGACAGTCGGTGGGATTTCCAAGCTTCTCTTTCTCCAACATCAATGGGTGGTTATGAATGAAGGAGTCTAGACATGCCGCACCACCGTTCAGGGCTACCAGGACTGTCGCAAACCTCTTCATGCGACCATCGAAATCTTTTTCGGCGTACCCTTGCTCAAACTCCCGAAGCACGGCATTCTCGAAGATCCCGGTCATGGTATCTAGTTTCTCTTCCCGTTGACTCCAGCCTTGCGCATAGTCGCTCTTTGCAAATATTTTGAGTTGTGCCAGCATCTGGGCCTGTTGCTCAGGGTCACGGTAGGTGCGGAAGAGTATGGGATCTGTGTGACTTCTCGATCTCTCGAGATCAAAATAGAATGGAGCCAGGGCACCGTAGACGTTCCCATACTCTTGCCGTGCCATGCCTCTGATGGAACGCACGTTGGATAACACTTTGACAGCCGCTTGTGGGTCCATGAAGTGGGAAGTTGGGGCCAAGGTCCCGGACGGTGACAGGGTCATGTCGCTGAAGCCCTCATCCAACGTTGTAGACTGGGGTCTGTTTCTATCTTCTTGAGATTTCCTCAGTATGTCTTCCTCTATGGCTGCATCGAAGAGCGTCATGCTCGTCTTGGCGGATACATGGCTCACAGGTGGCATGGCATTGGTGCTTCCATTGAGAGTGACACCAGACAGCCGGGCCTCATCAGCCTTCTGTGCCTCGCGTTTCTTGCGCATAGTGTCCTCAAATCTACGCTTTGCTTCAACTTCGTTCCAGCAGCCCATGCTGCGGAGGCGTTGTATCCACCGGGTGTCATCGTACACCATTTCGCGCATGCGTTTCGAGGTGCGGGCGAAGCTAAACATGTCGGCAACGGGCAGGTAGTCGAGGATTGCGTTGATGAGCTCTACATGCAACGGTCAGACACATGGCTTGATATGGCCCAAGGCCCATACCTGCAGGCAGAACCGCCTTTGAGTCGTCGACGAGCTGCGTAGAGCGCAGCGACGCCAGGACGGCGGGCTGCGTCTGGGGCATGGCCCGCTTGAAGTTTGACTTTGTTGCCATTGTCGGGGGAGTGTTTAGATGGGATTGAGTTCAATTCCTTGCTTTTCAAACAAGGCGCTCTCCAGTTGTGTGGGTGCAATCTTGGAGCGCGGTGAGCATGTCCCGTAGAGGTGTGAAGATGGTGGTTGGTGGCTGGCAACAAGCGGCAGGGTCTTGTAGATCAGACATGGCGTACTATTGATCGCCCCGCAGCTAGACTCGGCCCATGAACCAAAAACCACGTCCCAAGAGCAATCATAAACAATGTTTCTTGCTTTTGGGCACTGTTGGTCATGACGCACCAAAACCCAAGGCTTGCGATCTGCCGTCCCAGCTGCACACCCTCTGCAGCAGTGGCGCGTCGGCAAGTACGCCATTACGCAGCGGGTCGGGCGGGGAGCAGGGAGCACATGAGGCGAGAATGGGTAGCGGTACACATGCAGTGTGTGATGTCGATGGTGGCGCCTTCAAACAAGAAACATATCGATGCACGCCACGTTCGCACTGATGGTGGTCAAACAAGATGATGGGGACGAGGCAACGCGTCCAGAAGCCGGCCATGCACCCTGACGTTCCAGGCGTGCATCAGACACGTGACGATGGCCGTGTGAGCACATGCAGGGCTGTTGCCTATCATCATGTGTGCAATTACAGTTGATTGATAGCGCCGCCGTGTTAACGACTTGACGAGTTGGGATGGTCGTCTTGGGCGAAGATGGGCCCTGAGTCACGATGGGCCGGGGCAGTTGGAGGACAGAAGAGGGTCGTCGGGCTGGGTTACAGCCAAGGTACTCAGTCGGCTCTTAGTCTGGAGCATCTCAAACAAAGTCAAAGTATCGGCAGCCAAGACCTGTCAAGTTGAATTTGTCTCGGGACCCGAATGCTATTTGCTATTATGGGATGAGGCGAGTAGCCGCGAAAGGCTATGTACATGTGTGACTGGCCGTCGGTCGTCGTCTTACTCGTCTCACGGTGATTGCGCGCTGGCCGTCTCAGGGTCCTTCAGTCTGTGCAGCAGGAATTGAGTGGCAAGTCAGTGGTGCATACAGATGACATTGTCCTCCAGGGCGGCTGCGCGTCCTCGTTGAAGGGGGGGGGGGGGGGGGTAGTGAGCCAACGAGACGACCAAACACGGCCAAAGGACAAGACAGTACCCGAGCGCGTTTCTACGGCAATGCCCATGTGCGTACGTATGTATGTATCTATGTATGTACAGTATGTACCAGTAGGTAGGCGTGGGTATGCGTGGGTAGGCAGTGCGTGAGTATACTATTACGGTACTGTAGTAGGGGCATCGGGGCCGCAGCTGGGCACCGTCGGCAACGCGCAACCGTAGGCTCGCGCTGAGTGAAAGGCGCTCTACGTACTTACTCGTCGTTCCCTGCCTGGGCCAGCTCGAGCTTCGCATGTTGGATGCAGACTCTCCAACACGAGTTGTGCAAAAGGGATGAAACTGTGGCTCCCTGCCCGGCTTGGCTATGTACGCGCAGTGCGCGCACCCACCCAGCACGGCGGCGGTACCTGCGTCACTCAGTCGGCGGCCCGTCGGATGGCAATTCCAGGTGCAATTCACAACGTGGCAGCATGTCTAATTGCCCGGTCGAGACAAGCCGTGGCTTTGTGTCGCCAGCGCATGCGGCTCTGGTGGGTCGCGGACCTCATCCGCCCCAAGGCATGAGGGCGTGCTGGCCTCCATGACGGCATAACGGCGCAGACTCGAATTCGCACAAGGCAGGGAAAGCAGGGAAGCGTGGAAGGCGTCTAGAAACAGCCGTGAAAGGATGTTGCTGGGTTTCAGGCTTTCACCACCCAGGCCCGCCGGCTCCACACCGGCCGCGAGCCAATGAGCAGAGTGAAGCAACGAATGGCTCACCGTCGGCCAGCTTCTAGCCCTCAGTGACCTTCCACACACGCGCCGCGCCAGCTTATGTTATCAGGCACGGGTGTCAGACTTGTCGACGATGCGCTGAGACGCCGGAACACCAAGGCTGAATCCCCATTGGCTGGCTCGCTGCAAATTATGGGCCCAGCAGCAATGTCTCATCCCATCCCCTTTCCGGCACTGTCCCAAGAGTCATCCCAGAGAAGCAATGTGCAATTGCTTCACTTCGGCTGAGCTGTGCTTGAGATACGTGCCAGAAGGGCCACGTACTGGCTACCCTTCTGGCACGGCCGTTGCCCCGTGATCATGGACGACGACTCCGGCCAAGAGCGACGTCAGTCGGTCAGTTGGCTTTCTCAGGGCCCAGCACTCGAAAAGTTAAATATACATATACATGTCCCAGGAATCGGCCCACTGTCACAAGTACTGCCACTTCTGTTGCACCCTTACCATACGCCTTTTGACTTTGCAGTCTCAGACATAGTCTTACTTTTACTAAAGTCCCACGCTTCTTACTTTTACCCTTCCCCATAACTACCCTGATCCGTCCACCACCATTTCTCAAACTCCTGCCTCTCAATCCCAACACAATGGCTCCCACTATCATGCACAAGAAACCAAAGCAGGTCGGCGAGTACGACCCGCGGGACGGTGGTCGTAAGTATAACCTTCTCTGCCTTGTTCGCCTTGCACACACACGCTGACCGCCCACAACAGGCAAGCCGCTGCCGCAATCGGACAAATGAAGGAGAGGCTGCGCCTTGACTGACCAATCATCCATCCCCAATTCCACCACCACAACACCTCGGCACATGGACGACCACCACCATCTCGCGCCCAGGACTGCATCTCATCCAACAAATGTGCTACTATTTTGCAATGTTGCAGTGCAACAACTTTCGCAATGTCGCAGTCTCGCAGTCGTCTTGCGCATGCTCAATAGCCGCTCGTTTGGCCCCCATCCGCTGTCCTCGCTGCTTCCTGGATGCGCCCGTGCCTAATTTCCCACCCCCCCCCGAGGCGCAGCCGGTCCTCGACTTGATCTGGTGAATGCTCAACGGGCTGTGTTGGGTGCCCGGTGAGCAAGGCTGGCATTGGAGTCATCGAAACCACGTCCCACGCAATTCGGAGGACCGTCTCTCGCTACTTATCCATCCGCCGCCAGACGCTGAGGTTGGCTGGGGGCGCCTTGAGTCTGCCCCTTGTGGCTCGTTTGCGGCTGTGCACACCCACCACCTGCTTCACCAACTTCACCACCCCACCAGGCAACGAACCACCCACCCCAGCATCCTTCTGCCTGAATTTGCTGCCCTGGCCCCTAGTTCCAGTCTTCACCACTGTGGCATTGCTCCAAATGGCGGTCGACCAAACGAGTCACCCTCCTCAGAGTCAGTGCTCTTAGCCTTCCAGAAGCACGCTAGAAAGCGGTGCAGCCTGGTTGCCGCCTTGTTCGTCAGGTACTACCCAATAAGCATTTCTATTTTGCCCATCATGGCGCAGTCAATCATTCTTTTTGCGATGCTGGGTCGGATTGACATCGACTTTTCTGCGTCATAGCCTGAAAAAAGGCAATCATTGCCTGGTCCCGGAGGACTCAGCGCCTACGACAGGCCTCAGGATGGAAAACTTATATACACCCAATGTCTCTCAGTAGTGAGACTTCCTCCTTTACGACACCAACACACCACACCACATCACACCACACACTCTTAATTCTGCCTGCATATCAATATCCAAAGCCACCGTCTGCATCCTTCAGCCACAACTAGCAATCAAGACACCCACACCGAAGAACAAATACCACTACCCGGCACCATGCAAACAAACAACCAAGAAACCAACCTCGCCTACTCCGACCCCCAGCCTCGCGACGGCGGAGCACCCAACCCAGGCGCCATGTTCCGACTATCTGCCATGGCCGGCGACGAAGCCCAGCCCCGTGACGGCGGCTAAAGGACATTGAGCCAGACTTCAGTACGTTCAACGCTTCACCTTTTATATTGAGCCCAACTAACATTGCCCAGCTCATATCTCAGTTGCGCTTCACTCAACTGATCGATCCGGCTTTGTCCCATCATCAACTCGGATCAGCGTGCAGGACACCACCACCACCAACGACGCACGCTATGTTTTCAGCTTCGGCACTGTACCATCATCACCATGTACCATCACGACCACTGTTCTTCTATCCGGCAATTTCTGTACCTACTACGAAGCTGCCTTGTTACTACCATCTGTATCTGACCGCATTTTATCGGAGTTTGGGATTTCCTTATCTGCGGATGAGATGACTGTTTTCATGTACTAGACATTTTGGAGCGATTCCGTTTTCGGGGATATGCATATGCGGCGCTTTCATGGGGCTGAGGGCAACCTTGCAGCATTTGTTGTCGCTTTGGCGATATTCAGCCAGAATAGATTGACACGACATTGGAGCACTTTTCCTTCTTGTACTAGAAACTATTGGCATCATAGAGCATAGAATCACTGGCGATGCGCCTGAGCGTCCAGAAGAATTCCAATCCTTTCCAACCTCAAACACTCTCCATGTGCAGTGACGACGAGCGACTAACTACACTACTCTGGTAGTCTACACAGGATGACTAGAGCGAACGTATAGTCTACACAGGACTGCTGGAGCGAATGTGTAACAAGTGGTGGCCCCGCTCGACCCAGCGGCTCGGACTGTGTCTCGTGTATTCAAGAGAACTATTGAGTGTCTCCGCACCCCACGCTGGAGCAAAGGCGGGCTTGGCGCATATAATGACATTACGCGCATCCTTGCCCTCGTGCATGTGCGGACAGTATATCACCCAACGTATCGCATCTCAAACCATAGTTGTTTCCCGGATTGTCCCATCAAACACTCTCACCGCGTCTCCTGTCAGGCCCAAGTTTCCCAGCGCAACTTCCAAGATGCAGTTCACCCGCCATGGTGCTCGATCTGCGGACCCCGCTGCCCGAACTAAATCTTAGTCACAGAAACCCTAAAACAGAGTGACGCACGCGCACGACCTGGAGAATTTCACGGGTCATAGGACAAGACGGTGCCCGACTCAAGCAGAATGAGGAGTGCGGACGCAGCACGCTTAGGCGCGAGCGAGTAACCGGCTGGTACAAAGCAGGTCGGCGCTCGGGAGACGATGATTTCCTCGAGCAGCAGCACCTTTCTTTCACATTCTTGTCCCTTGCGCCGGGCTTGTTTGCAAAGGCCAAGAGCACGGTCAATATAGGCAGTGTTGGTGACTACGATCGCGTCATCACTGGCGTCTTTGTTCAATCTCTCTAGCCTTCACAAATCGCATCCAAGTAGCACTCGTGTCAATTGTTGCTCTACTACCGTCCTCCTACGTAGCCTCTTCTGCACCAGTCTGTTCAAAATGGCCACTCGACCAGCCGATTATCAGCGCGTGGCCTCGCACGGGCGCGGGGGTGCTGGTAAGTTCTTCTTGTTCACACAAGCCTTGGAGTGCTGTTCTGTAGCGCCTAGCTAGTAGACAGAGAAAGCAATCGGACTCGAAATGTTTCCCACCTCGTACGAAGCACACGGTCCACAGCGTACCGCTCCATTGGCGGCTCCACATGATCGGGCTTTAGAACCTGCACTGACGTGTATCAGGAAACATTGCGAAAGACGACCCTACCAATTACCCGAAGCCAGAAGACCTCGTCACGCCGACACTCAAATGCGACACGTATACGACAGGTCGCGGCGGCACTGGGAACATGGCCCGCAACGACCCTCAACACCCCGAGCTTGCGCGCGCTGCCCAGGACGTCGACACTACACCACAGCCGGAGGTCCAGGGTCCCAAACACTACGGTCGAGGGGGTGCAGCCAATGTCATTGGCGAAGAGGCCAAGCGCAACAGTGAGGATGCCAAGCGCGAGGATCAAGGTGCTGGAAAGGGTCTGCTCGGCAAAGGCAAGGACCTATTGAACAAGCTGGGCAAGAAGTAGGCGGCTTCAATCATACATGCCCTGCCCAACAACCTCGCGCGACACTACAAGTGGATCACCCGCGTGTATCCACATGAGCTAGCCCGGGGCAGTTGAAACGGCTTTTGTTTCTTTATATATTTCATGATATCCCTGGTAGTTGCTACTCTATCGTAGGCAAATGGAAATTGGCGGCATTTGCTATAATCGTCTGAAACTCTACCCAACTTAGAGCATGGTATTAATTGTACTTGCGCTTTCTGTCAGAGTACGTCGAGCAAGATTTTTTTCAACCCCGGTTAACCATGATGGTTTATTAGCTTGCCTCAAGTGCCGCTCTACGCCTCGGTCTTTGCGTGTGTTTAGGACCATTGCATGCCTTAGTTTTGTTTACAGACCATACTATTTTATGATAGGACGAAACCAGAAACTATCATTTCAGGTCCGTTGTTCGGCAAGAGGCAAGCGCCATGCGCGGGGATTACCGACATCCACCACAGTGGGGCATAGCTTCACATCAACTCCAACACTTTCCTCTCTCTCAAGACCCATGTCCCGGTATCGCTGTTAAAACCATTTCCAGGAATGTACAAAGCCAAAAGTGGACTGAGCAGGTGGGTTGCAAATGCCGGGATCAGCAGGACGGAGCCCTTGGAACGCTGCAACTATGGTACCAAGGATCCCATCAAATCGCGCTCAGCTCCGCTACCCGATGGCGTGGTAAGCCAGTCACCAAGTTAGCCAGTCTTCGGCATCATCAGGTTGGACCTTCCAATTTGATTTGGAGGATTGTTTGGCAACATGCCGTGGCTGCTGCAGATCTACTGTAGTACCCGAATGCATGCCACACACGTGAGTATGACGTAAAACTACGGGCAACCGTCTCGAATTTCTCAATGGGGATAATGGGCAGACATCAAGGAACCCGCAGATACCGGGTAGATTTCAGGCTCAAAAGGTCATCGCAGTACGTGAGCAGTTCGCATCAGGCCTGTAGGATCCCAGAGTTTTCCCACCCACCACACCATCGATCCATCCATCCACCATGCGCTATACCGGCTCCAGCACACACTCCGTTACCCAGCTAGACAAGTGAGCCCAAACTCCGGTGAGTTGTGGCGAAACGGCTTAGCATGCGCTCTCGTCCGAAAGCGCAAGCCTTGTGATGTTTTAGAAATCACAATCACTTTATATGCGCGCACATGCGGGTGTGATTTAGGCTCATGCCACAATTACGCCTTGATCCACGACGTGGTCGGCATTCATTGGCCTGCGGAACCATCTTCAGCCTGAGAATCGGCGCTCTCCTCCTTTCAGCTAACAAGACCCGACCAGCAAAGTACAGTAGGTGTGGATGGCCGTTTTACGTATTGGTATTAAGGTTGCGGAACGTCCCGCTGCTGGTGGCTCACTGGCTCTGCATAGTTACTGTCCCTTTGCAATCCCCCCTCACTGTTTGGTTTCAATTCATATTTGAGGGAGAGAAAGCAATCACTCGTGACATTCATCATGCCAACTACCACTACACAAACACACGCAGATACCTGGGTTCACTACCATGATGGCGGTGTACCTGGCAAGAGACGAGTCCTCAAAGGCGCTGCTGCAAAAGAGACATTCACAGCACTGCCCAAAATCGACTTCCAACGCATATATTCAGACAACTTCGAGGACAGAAAAGAGTTGGCGAGGGAAGTGGGCGCTGCATGTCGAGACATTGGCTTCTTCTATGCCGTAAACCACGGAGTGGACAATGCAGTACTGGAGGGTACTTTTGATGCTTTAAAGCAGTACTTTGCGCTACCCACAGACATCAAGATGGAGACACACAACCAAAAGACGGAAAAGTTCAGGGGATACGAGGCTTTCCTAGAAGGCAAGCTAGATCCCAGTACACGAGGAGGCATGTCTCCACCCGCTCATCAGCATATGAACATGTACTAACCATCAAGCTAGACCTCAAAGAAGGTTTCCTGATGGGTGAAGACTTCACCGACCCCGAGCAACTCTCCCTCCTCACATCGACGCCTCCACCTCACGTCCACACACCACGCAACCAATGGCCTACCCATCCATCCGCCCTCTTCTTCCGCCCTGCAATCTACCGCTACTACCGCTCCATGTTCGACTTCAGCAAGCGCATGCTACACATCTTTGCTCTTGCCCTCGACCTCCCCGAAACACACTTTGACAACATCTCCACACACCCCATGACAAACGTCCGCGCAGTCCACTATCCACCTCAAGAAAGCCAGTCCGACGTGGGCATCGGTGCGCATACCGACTTTTGCTGGTTCACACTCGTCTGCCAGAGCCGCACGACCTACCCAGCGCTCGAGGTTTTGAATGCAAATGGCATGTGGGTCCCCGTGCACCCCGAACCCAACGCCTTTGTGGTGAATATTGCAGACTTCCTCAAGTTGGTTACGGGTGGCACGTGGCAGAGTACTGTGCATCGGGTGCGGAATATCGGTGGTGAAGAGAGGTACAGTATGCCCTTCTTCTTCAGCCCAAATGAGGATGCGAGGGTCGCTGTTTTGGACCATCTGCGACAGGAGGGCAAGCAGTATGAAGAGTTTGGTGTGGGCGAGTACTTTCAGAAGAGGCTGGGTATTGATCGGACAACACATTTGGATGAGGACGAGGAGAAGACGCAGTAAGGCTGAGCAAGGCTGAGCAAGGCTGCAATGGATCAACCATGACAAAAATACATCAACTTTGATTACAAGACATGATAACCCATGAGGCTACTCCGTCATATATCACCATTCCTCCTCTTGGCCGCCTCAAGCGCCATACGCATCCTCTCCTCCTTCTCACTACCCCCTCCCGTCTTCTCCTGCACCGACTCCCTCCCCCCATTCTTCTCGCCACTCTTCCCCATCTTCCTCTGTATCAACTCCCCAACCTCCACCTCATCACTTTCCAAATCTGCCATCTTCCTCTCAAACTCCTCCGCCGTCTTCCTTTTATTCTCCGCTCGATCCGCCTCCAGCTCACGTATGCGCTCTGCTTTCGCACCCTCATAGTTCAACTGCGCAATCTCGGCGTCGATAATGACCTCGTTGAGCTTAACTTCCAAGGCGTTGAAGAGAGAAAGCAAGTCCTTTGACGATGCTTTCAGGGCCTTGACGGTAGCTTGTGCGCGGGACAAGACCGCTGCATCGCCCGTGCCGTCTGCCATGTCTTGGAGATGCGTGACAATGGAGACAATGTCTTTTTGGTCGGCGCTAACTGTATCGACGACGACATCTTCCGCCATATCAACTAGCTTGATCATACGAGCTGTTTTGTCGTGCTTAGCTTTTAACACCGCCTGCTCCTCCGCATCTTGATATCGCTTCTCCATAGTCTTCATTTTGCTGATGTTACCTGCAGCGTAGAGAGGTTGTATTTCCGTTTTCTTGTGGCGCTTGTCACGATTTGCGATGAGCTGTGCGACACTTTCGTGTCTCTTCTCCACTTGCTCGTGCACATCTTTGAGAAGTTCAAGACAATCCTTAGTGCTTGGAACGAAGTCGCTCTGTAGAGTCTTGAGTCCAGACGTCGACGTCTGGAGTTGGTATTCCACTTGACGATACAAGTCCGTAAGTGCAAGGATCTCTTGCTGGAGCTCGGAATACATTGGGTCGAATACGGAGGTCACATAACTCTCGTATTCATCCTTGTCCTCTTGCAACTTCAACTCTGCTTCTTTCTGCTTGAACTCGTCTTCCAACCCATTCATCTCTGCATATGAGATCTCGTTACTGTTGAACAAGTCCTCGTTGTGTTCTTCGTTCTCTTCCTCACGTTTGCGGCGTGCGTCATCCTTTTTCCGACGGCTCCGAGATGCTGAGGCTTCCCAGGACTTTGTGACTGCGTCAATGTCGTCTGTCTTTGAACCGACACTAACAAGCTTATTTCTGAGGTCCTGCAATTGTTCGCATGGGAGATCTTGAGCGGTGTTGCGGGGTATCAGCGCATCCAGGATATCGTTGGGACTGAGCTTAAGAGGATAGACAGCGGAAAGTGGGCGTCGTGCGTTGAAAGTCAGTGGCGCAGGGACAGGAACACTAGATTCACGACTAGAAGGCCCACTGATAGGCTTTTGCGTATTTGGCTGATTCGCGCCAAAGAAGATCTCATCGTGACCCTTGCTACTACTACGGCCAGACGGCGAAGCTGCACTCGGAACAGCGGAAATTGACATTCTATGTCCATGTCCCAGTGGAACAGGGGAGGCTGATGTGCTTGTAGGTGGCACATAAGCCTTATATTTCGGCTGCGACCCTTCTTCGGGCTGAGATTGGACTGGGGTTTTGTTAATGTCATCATCCACTGAGCTCGTAGGGGTCAAAATCGTGGTCGATTGCACAGAAGGAGGTGCGGGAGACTGCACAAGTGTGGCTTCGGCACGTGGAAGTGTGTTTCTTTGCATCAAAATAGGTCGCCCACCCGGACTGTATTGATAGTCATCCTCGTCCTCATCAACTGAATCCTGTGGAACCTGTACGTTCAGATGCAGTTTTCCGGTTGAAGCATTAGAAGCTTCTCGAGGGCGCGTGGTCTGATTTTGCTGTTGTGATACCTCTGGGTCTATTGTAGGTGGTTGAGGTGGGGCGTCGAAGTAGTCAATTCCCCTCATCTCCGATTCAGCTTTCATGAAAGCCTTGAATACCTTGATCTTTTCCTCAACTTGTGGTTCATTCGCCTCGCCATGGAGCATAGTAACATATCTCTCCAGTGAGCCAACATACCATGGGTCAAGATCCGGAATAAGGTCAGCAAATGTGGGCTTTGGTGTCTCTCTCGCCCTTTCGGCATCGAGTTCGCGTCGCAGTTCGGCGATAGTTTCGTCTCGCTCTTTGATGTTCTGCTCTTTCCCTTCCACCTCTTCTTTCAATCTCTCAATTGTTACACCGTTATCCTTGGCTGAGGCTTCAAAGTTGGCACCAGCTTGGTCTGCAGCAATCCTCATCGTCTCAATTTGTCCACGTAAAACATCCATCTCGCCTGATGTGTGCTTCCTCGCAGCCTCATTTTCAGACTCAAGCTTTTGTTTATCAGCTCTGACAATCTCCAATTCAGTTTTGGAGTAGTTTCTCTCCCGCTGTAGTTCTGCCTTGTAGTTGGTTAATGACCTCATCTTTAGCTCTGAGATCTGCGGCATGATCTGGAATAGTGGATCTTGCGACGTTTCGATCGATGCTCTCTTGATTAGGATGTTGAGTGCCTTGCGTAGGCCTGGGAGTTGTTCTCAAGGGCGCGACAATCGCATCTTCTACGACAAAGCCCTGTTGCGTAGCTTGTGGAGTAGTCAGCGCAGAATTCGCATTCCCACTCATTCGATGCATTCGATACTAACGGTGTGGAATTTGTCGCTGGACTTGGCCAATCATGCGTAGGAGAAGGTGAGGGAACATGAGCCGGTAATTCAAATCCAGTCGGCTGAATCGCTTCGACCTGCTTGTCCTTGACACCGAAAAGGGCCTCATCATCAACCTCTTCGCTTTCGCCCAGATGTTCCCAGTCTGAAGGAGCTCCAGCAGCTAAGACACTAAACTTGGACTTATCATCCCGAGGTGGAGGTAGCATAGGATGGCTAGGCGAGACGGGCTTTGGAGAGGATACTCGGTTTTCTGCACGTTGAGCATGCAGATTAGCTAGAGCGACGGAACTTATGGATTCGTTACGTCTTGAGCCAGGTTGATAGCCAGATGCAGTACTGAGACTGGCGCGATTAGAGATTGGCGATACAGGTTGACTTTGCGGATTTGAATGATGAGGAAAGTCTGGTGCGGAGACGTTTGACTGAGCAGTATCAGTGCGATTCAGTGAAGTACGTGCTGGTGTCTCTTCATGAGACACATTTGAATGTTGCTGTCCGTGAAATGAGCCTTGCAAAAGAGCTCCTGTCTGCCAACCTATCTGTGGAGATTCAAGTGACGGCTGTACATTTTGTTGGGCAAGGGTAGGACCGGGTAGCGGTGGGGACTGCCAATGTATTGGCTGGTCGTATATAGTCTGATTGTAAGCAGCAGGTATTGGTGGTTGTTGGAACTGAGCTTGCGGATATTCTGGCTGCCCCACGGCTTGCTGTTGAGGTGGTATCCCATGTCCTGGCTGCCCTTGCTGTGTTGAGAAATGCACCTGCGGAGTATACTGGAATTGTTCCTGCGCTCCATACTGAGTCTGATGAGGTTGGGGTTGGGGTTGCCCTGGGTGCTGGACAGGCCGTGGTGGAAGAGGTGGTGGTTGGTGAGACGGATGTATAGGTTGTGTGCTCTGATGTCCCTGTGTGTATAAACTCGGATCGGTGGATTGGCCCACAGCGCCTTGTGGCGGCGCGTGGTGTGCCTGCTGCCATACAGAAATGTTTGGCGGTGGGGCAACCCATACGCCTGAAGGTGGTACGTATGCTGATTGCTGTTCGTTCGGAGTGGTGGTTATGGAGGCCTGCTGAGGCGCACCTGATGGGGTTTGGTATGACCCTGGTGGATTCACACCATAAACGGAGCTAGGCCGTCCTCCTGGGATAGAGGAATATTGTGATCCTCCTGGTGTGGCTGAAAGCGGGGGAGGTATCCCTTGCACTGAGTATCCCGCTGCGTGGGGCCCAAAGCCTGCATTCTGTTGCTGTTCCTGTGACCAATTCTGAGTATTCATAAAATGTTGTTGTTGTTGTTGCTGCTGCTGCTGCTGCTGCTTCTCGGCTTCCCGTTGGACTGCCGCTGCGAAGCCGTAGGGTTTCGGCGGAGGTGGAGGAGGTTGATCCTGTTGCGGAGGATATGATGAGTGCTGTGCCCCAGGCATCGTCCCATATGTTCCCGGATTATAACTTCCTGTTCCGTTTTGCTGTGGCTGGCTCCATGAATTCGATGTGTGAGTCGGCGTCGGCGCAGCCCATTGGTTGTGCGCTTGGGGTGGTGCAGCAGACTGATATCCTTGGTGTGCTTCACACTCATGTCAGCGCCTTACTCTATGATTGTATTTATCATCCCCGGGTACGGGCATACCTCCATAGCCAGGTGGCGGCGGCGGAACCGGTGGAAGAGGGCCTTGTTGTCCTGTGAAGCTCATTGTGCTTTCTGGACGCTGGTAGTCCGGTACTTGTCCATAGTTCTGCATGGTAACGGCTTCCTCTGCGCTTGGAGTCACTATCACTATCCAACACCACCGATTCTTATCAAAAGATGAGTGGCAGATTGGCTTGGCCGGAAGCTCGTGTTTGAGCTGCGACGTGGTGGCTGCGTGTATTAATAGGTATGGTCTCGCTAGAAGCCAATACTCAGGTGCACAACGAAGGCTTGGAACTAGTCACAGAAGTGGTAGAGGGGTATTAAATGCTATTAATGTGTGAAATAATTACAACTAAGCAGAAGGTGAGTACACTATGCTTCGTGGCTGTCCGGTGCGAGGCTGAGTGATGGAGTAGAAGCGCGCAGAAACCACAGCCACGCGACCCGGTGCGCATCTGCTCCCCACTTGGCCGTTCCGAGCGTGACTCGGAAACAAGCCGATGACAGAGCCACCTGCTGCTGCACAACGTCATTCACGAAAACATTTGCTACACAGTCATATTTTCTGTACATAGCATTATACATTAGAAGTTTGACCCAACACAAAGTAGAAATAATCCGTCACCGAAGTAGACATATCAATGAGCCAGTGGAGAGACGGCGTTGTTACCGACCACGCGCAGCGACACCTAGCGAAGCCTAGTGCACTTGCTCTCGTCTCCGTTTCGCGATATGCGTAAGGACATAGTCTACGTCTTCTGCAATCGCATTCACAGTTTCCTTTTCCTGGACACCTTTCGGCGCTATGCGTGTAATGCCACCAGCTGTACTCAATGTCATCTATAACATATCAGCCCACGTTTTGCATAAAGATCCGGACAACCTACCATATCCCAACGATGATGGCCATCTCTAACAGTGTCTGTTTGCTGTGTCTCACCCAACGAGGGCTTTGTCGATGATGCAAGCAGCCGCTCTAGCGATACGTATCTGCCCTCTGTCAATTTCTTACCATCACGCGATTTCTGTGTGACATTGGGTTGGATTCCATGACGCTCAATGCTTTGCGGAAAGTGATAGCACAGAGAAGCTCCTGATGTCTTTACGTGGCTTTTGGCCTTGACGATATCGACGTCGGCGAAGGAGGCATAGTCCACGGGAAGTTGAACCGTGATTGACTGCGAGAGCTCGGAAGAGCTTTCTTCACGATAGGTTTGTGTAGTGATGACTAGCACGTGGAATACACGGTGCTGTAGCAGGTCGCATCCAGCAATCTTTGGCATCATGTGGACCATCTGGGAGACTACAGTAGCCCACGTTAGCGAAAAAAGCATGACTTGATACAGACAACGAGCAATTACGTCTCCTTCTAAAGAAATACTGTGGACTTCAACCCTTCTATTCGCGCCATATGTTTGGTACGACCCCGACCTTGTACACTCATGGGATGGGTATGGTACAAGCCAGAGGTATGTTGCTTTGCAAGGCCGCATAAGCAGGCTTATGCCTTGATTCCGAATCCCCAAACGCATATGAATCTTAGGAAAAGAGTCAGACTTACCAAACATCTCTACGTTATGGATGACTTCCCAGTAGTTTGATTCACTCAAAGCTTTCGCCAAGTCTCCTTTGCCCCAAGTCAAGAGCTTTACAGCATCAAGGGCACTCGGCGTATAGAGGGCTTCGTTGCGGCTATGATTTTTGGCTAGCAGTTCACCCAATTCGGAAAAATTGACATGAGCATCGCTATGATAGGATGTTCTGACTGCCCAGTTGGCTCCGTTTACGGTTTTGATGCGCTTCTCAACCGATATTGGGACCGCAATCTCACCGCCCCCTGTATCTTCCAGCGGGGGCATCATTACATGCCCGGTTTTGGGACTCCAGGTACCACATGCTTTGAAGTCTTCATCAAAGTTGATCTTTTGTACTTCGGCGAAGAGGCTGTTGAAGAACTGAACCAAGCTTACACTATGCTCAGACGCCGCATTACCGTATGATGGATGGTGGGGCAGCTCAGATTTCTTGAGATGGTTCAGTTCAAGGTATTGGCGTGCTGCAGATTGGCCCGCGGAGGTGGTAGCACCAGAATCTGTCATGACAGATGTCTGGGCAGCGGAGCGGGGGTCTTGGAATATGTGGCGGACTGCAACAAGTAACTGAAGCCGAGAGATGCTGCAGTCGTCTTGCGCGCACAAGATCTAGACTGAGGCGATACAAATGACCATGTGATGCCAGTGGCACTGGTAGCGTCTACCAAAATACCATGTTAGCATCATGCCACTTAGAATGATTTTATGCGTACCGACTCAAGCAAGCCCCCAATTATTAATGGGTCAAGGCTGTGGCAGCTGACGCGAATTGAGAAAGTGGTACGATTGTTGTGGCTCAGCCGCTAGTCGATATGACACGACCTGGTAACGTCTGGAACACGCTGGGAAAGAAGATTAGCATGCGTGACCACGACAGATACTGCGTGCTATGTGGAGGCAATGTAAAAATGCCAAGCAGACAGTTGATGCAGGTAGGTGGTACAGGTGAAGTCGCGACAAGTGAGACGGGAGATCGTCGTAGTAGCGGAGGCTGCGACTGTGATTGATTGGCTCGGTGCTTAATCGTGCCACGCATGATACTTTTGTATGGGATGCCACCAAATTAATACAAATGTACCTGAATCTTTCTACTGTACAATCTATACAATGAAAAGTATTAGCATGATTGCCTAGGTACTACTACTTGATGCGGATTGTTTGTCAAGACGACCAGCGCCGAGTACGTGCGCACTGAACGAAGGCAGCTGCAGCTGAGTTGGCGATGGAGAAGATTAACGGTAAAGCTCTGTTGGTGCCCACGTGTATAGAAAGTGCTAGACAAGGATACAGTACATGCGGCGTCGAGTCGGCTCACTTGTTCAATATGGCGGCCCATGCAAACAACCCTCCTAGGCTGTACAGTAGTACCCCAACTTTCAACGAGTCGATGCGAAAATCTTTCCGTGGCGTCGTCGGCATGTCAAAGAAATGCCCCAGGGCCAAACACTAGGGTAGCCTCCAACCAGGCTATACCACTACTCTCTGCTGAGAAGAGCGTAGAAGATGCCATGCAGTGCCGGTCTCGTGCCGAAACTCCCATCATTCTACAAGCTTCCAATGCCGACTCGCTAACTAACACAGTGCGCATACCAAAGATGCTCCGCGGACGTTACTTTGATCGGAAGCGCACATCCACTGCAGCAGGACCCTGGTTCTCGGCACAACGTCCCGACATGTGCCCAGGATATCACCATTGTTGGACTGCAGCAGCGAATCGATATGCCGAGCGATGAGACAGCAGAATCCTACCAGTTAAAAGATCTGCAAGCTAATGCTAGAATCAGCTGAGGAGATAATCCCCTTGCCATGAGGGAAAACATTGGAATAAACGCGTGTTCCGTTGAACCACGCAACTCGCATGGCCACCGTACCTCCGCGGAGGGCAAGGGTCTGAGGATCGACACCAAACGCAAATGCAGGAAAAACCCGACAAACATGGTTCGAGAAGCAAGTTATTGGGGCCCTGACTGTCGGGTTAGTGTGTGTGTGTGTGTGTGTGTGTGTGGTGTCCGTGGATTCTCCCTTCAGTTCGTTTGGCCTGCATGGACAATGGTTTGTACAACAGCAAGGACCGGCTCGGGACAAGATACCGACTACAAATACCTCCTTCTGTTACCGATGGCGTAGAAAGAGCGCATGTCACGTGACATGATAGTCAAAACAGTGTTGAACCCTAGTGAGCGGATCCCTGATCGGCGTATGCACCTAAATCTTCGATGTTGGCTTTCTCGGTAAACAATCATCTAATTTCTCACCAAAAGCCGGCAAAACATGGACAAGTGTACAATCTCGATGTTCCGATCTGGATAAGGCATGCTCGGGGGAAAGTCCCGAAAGTGTCCGCCTTGCCGCGCCTCTTCCTGCGGACGCGAAGCTAGCCATCCGGTACCTTCTATTGGAAGTTGTTGCACTCGCCTTGCGCATACATCGTGATGGCCTCGACGGTACCAGGGAATGCCAATTCTACCTGTGAGTCACTTTGTATGTTGGTGGTTAATGGCCGGGCCCAGACCACGGAGAGCTGACCTGTTCCATCACGAAACATGGTGAGATATGTACAGCACTAGAAGCGAGAAAGTCTAGATTTCCTATATACATCCTGTGCGTGCTCTAGTAGCTGAGTGTAGCCTCCTCATGTATACTGGTGGCGTATTCTCTCGGAGCTAGAACTCCTTTGACACTAACATGGGCAAGTAATGCGACATCCATCTACCCGTGCATATGATCTCTTCATCTAGAACGGCCCATGGGTCCAAGTACAACTCTTCAATCTGCCAGATGCAGCTCCCTCCATGCAATCACTTGGTGTCTGGAAAGCAAACTTGTTGCATATGGGTGGGTATCATCCTGAAATATCAAATAACATAGGAAAACGTAAAGCGTCTCCACCGGCGGTTGCCTGGTCGGTATGCAATAAACCATACGAATCCTGGCGTTACTGATATTGCGCCAAGATGCGGGTTTTGATAACACCCTGCACGTGCCGTGTCCTGATTCAAGCGATGGAAAGCGCTTGTAATATATATGTATTGTAAACAATGGTGTAGGTCCAGAAAATTAAGGCGAAACTGCGGTCTCCATCGTATCGTCATCTACTACTCGTGATGCCAATTCTCCTGCTCTTACTAGGACCGCAAGTGGACCCTGCGTCCGATAATCATGGGCAAGGTGTGGGAAATGTGAAGTCTGCATAGACGGAACAGGTCGATCCAACGGCGAGGGTGATGGTCCTATGCTAGGCACTGGCTGTGGAAGCATGCGCATGGTCTTGCTTGGATCTGCAGGTAAGGTCTGTTCTGGATAACAGGACGTAGGCAATCCTTGACCACTATGACCACTCTCTGATGACAATGTTGTGTCTTCATGGCTGAGACGAGGTAGGCGCGTAGGGTCTCGCGTAGTTCTGCGAGAATGCATTTCGGCGGGTGACTGATAGTGCGCCGCGTACGGATACGAGGGTGATGGTGTAGATACTGGTTGGTGATATGGATTGGCGTCGAAGGGCATCCTCGGGTCTCGTATAGGATTGGGTGCAGATGGTTCAAAGATACCGTCTCTTTGCAGAGGAGCTGGCCGTGGGGAGGCAGAAGCGGGAGAGAATTGCTCACCCGAGCGGGGGGAGTTGAAGCCTGAAAGCGGACGGTTGATGGGTGATGTCGGTTTCGAAGCATAGAGCGGACCGGGTGGAAGACGCGAAGGGCCGGTGGGTTGACTGGAATCCGGCTTCTGTTGTCCTGATGCATAAACGTCTGGTTGGGTTGAACTTAATCTCCTATTTGCTGATCGATCATTTTGTTCATAACTGCCGGCTCGTGTTGAGGTGCTAGTCTCAGTGTCCAGTTTCGAACGTTTGCCTTCTGAGCCGGTTAATGGTCTGCGTTTCGAATTACTGCCAGTGAGGTACAGACCTTTAGTCGGTACCGAATGCTTCGCTTTGAAGTCTTCCAAATACTTTTGATAGGCTTCGAAGTGTGGAGTCTTTTTGTACTCTGCCAACTCAGCATAGTACTTCTCCTTTGCACCGTTGGCTTGCCGTTCGCAGCCTTCACGTTCCTCAGCAGGCAAAACCTGCCATTTCTCGCCAACAACCTTGGCAATTTCTGTAAAAGACAGATCTTGGCCCTTTAGCGACTCTCGAACCTCTGTAGAGCATCATTAGTCATGATCATAGTATGCCAAGAAGGTACATACGGTTTGAAAATATAACATAAGCTGAAGGAGGACGCTCTGGAGCATGCTCGTCCGGCTGTACCAAGTTAGAAAAGCGAGGCCATATGGGAGGTCTGGGTAGATGAACTGACCTTTGGGTGTCGTCGATACTTTCTCTTGGCGCCAGTTCCACTAGGAGGCGGTTGGGTAGAATCGGGCTGCTTAGTCTTGCTCTCAGGACCCGAGTCGTCACTTCGATAAGAACCGGCAGTGCTCCCGGCTCGTGCAAGATTGATAGGAAGAGGCCTATCGGAAGACTGTCCGCGCGACTCGGCGATGGCCCTTTGAAGTTTCTAAAAGAGCTTTAGTCATTAGTGACGATTGATGGCAGTGAAGCAGACGTACCCTTCGGTGACCAAGCTTGACGTTGAGATGACTTCTATGGGGGTTGTGAGCAAGGGTCCACTTGTATGCACGTGGGGTGGGGATGATAGCATACAGGTCTGATTCTGTTATGTCAAGAACCGTGTCCCAAGTGTCAAAGCCTTCGGCCGCGAATACTTGGTAGTATTGGGACAGTCCCAATCGCGCGAGACGGTCTCTCAGGTCGCTCATGTAGGAAGGCGTTGGCGCGGCCGCGTTGGTATTGTGGTGTAGCGACCGACTCTGGGAGCGCGATGACCAGAGAAGGTCGGATATGGGTGCAATTATGAGAAGACTAGTGGCAATGGTTGCAGATGGGGGCGTGAGTGATGGTAGTCGGGTATTGCGGGACTAGTGTACAGGGATGGAAATGGAAATGGTCGACGGCGGGTCGGGCTACGCGATTGGTGCGGCAAGGCGACAGTGGCGGGTCGTGTCGTATCGAGAAACCAGGGAGGGTCAAAGTGTTGCAGGGCGCAGAAGCGCAGAGAAGAGCAAGTGAAGGAGTCGTCAACTGCTAACAGGCATGCCTAAGTGGTGGCGCGTGATGTTGGGTTTGGGGAAGGTGGGTCCCGGACCGATGCAGCAGAATTCTGTAATTATGCTGTTATGGCGCCAGGACTCGTCCCGGCTACTATTGAGATGAGGGGAGCGGACGCAGCCTAGTATAGACACGACCAGGACAGCGGCCGACGAGAGTCAGTAAGCGGCCGGGGCTCATTTGGCGCGACCAGAGCGGCGTTGCGACGCGACGAAGAACAGCCGCAAAGGGCCCAGATTGCGGTGAGAGCAGGTAGCTCAGGACGCAGACGTTGCAGGCCCTGGAAGTCGGGACAAGGCTAGTAGCAGACAAGACTCGGCGCAATCATTTGGGGCGACTGGCGCGGAGTAAGAGTGTGTGTAGTTTTTAGAGATGGGGGGGTGTCCAGGTGGTTGGCTAGGTCAAAAGGGGGGAGTAGTATGATGTGGTGGTGGTGATGGAGGAGCTGGGGAGGAACATGGCGAGGGCAACTAGGAGAGGAGAAAATTGGAATGGAAAGATGCAGAACCAGAGCCAGAGCCGGTGCCAGTGCCAGTGTGCAGCGATACGCACCGCCGCCTACGATCAGAGCAGGCGATCGGCGGGCTTGACAGCACCAGCGCGGACTGCGGACAAGGGAGAGACAGGGAGCTGCACGCACCACACGTCTGCACGGGGAGCTTGCGGTTTGCATCTGCGTTTGCGCATATCAGGAATCTCGCTCTGATTGTGACGCGGACGGCTGGGCTCCGAGCTGACGAGCGCGAGTGACGCTGCGAAGTCTACACAACAATCTCAAACACAGGCAGCATCGACGAAACGCCGGTACCTACAGTAGGGCCGGTTGGCTGCGCCTCAGCGTCCGTTGATGGAATTGTTGCCGCCGCCTATGACGTCAAGCTGGGCGCGGGCGGCCGTCGTCATGCTGAAGCCATTGATGGCAGCCGCACGCAGCGAATTTAGTCCGACAGGCCCAGCCAGAGGGCGAGAAAAGGCGTTGGAGGGGAGCAGGCAGCGCAACTCTTGCGGCTCGATCCTCGATGCGCCGCAGCAGCCCGTGGCTGGGGGGAGGGGGGTTCGTGTAGGAGGAGCAAACCCCAGAAGCAAATGACTAGAACGGGCAGCATCGGCGATGGGGATGGCATGCGGAACTCGACACACGATGCTTTTGGGTCCCGTTTACCCCCTCCCTCCCCCTGGGCGCACATCACTCGTCGGCTTGAGTAGCCAGAGCTGATCACGGCTGTAGTGATTAATGATCAACGCGCTGGCGGCAACCAGGGGGCGGGGAGGGACTCTGGGCAGGAATTTCCGCCATGCAACCGTCATGGAATCGTGCTAGCCCGTCAGGTTTGGCATAAAATTGGGCACGTCGGCAACTTCCGATCGCCGGCCACTGGCGGAGCGGCGGAATCACGCCCACCCGTCGTCATTGGTAGGGCTACCAACGACCACTGCGACATGCCTATGTACACATGTACAGTACCTACTTACCACGATGATGGAATCCCACGTCGCGATATATGTAATGCAGTCGCTTCATAGGCACCCGCGCTGCCACCGCCATCACCATCACCATCACCATCACCATCACCATCACCATCACCTTTGCCATTGCGCGGCCTTGCCGAGTACGAACCGGACAGCGCCCTCCTGGCACCCCGCGCGTCATCGGGCACGCTGCAAATCTACTTCAGCGTGTGCATCGGTCATACGAGCCTGGTCACCAGCGGTGCCTTGCAGCTGAAGCACTAGTCACGCCACCAAAACCTGCGAGTCCTGCCGTGGCTGGCCGTAGCTATGCAACCAGAGAGAAGAAGGATGCATACATGTACAGTACCTATGCATCCTGATTGAGCCCTCCACGCCGGGCCACGTGCGCCCACCAAGTACGGTATACCAGACGAATATCTATCCAGGCATCAATACCACCCTGGCCCCCGTACAATCATGAACCCCCATGCTCGGTCGTGACATTTCCATAGCACACAGTCTCGCGCTAGACACACTAAACTAACCGGCACATTTATCCGCAAGTACGCTGTCATCGCCGCCGTTGTCTGCAGTCACGCAACCTTCCGCAGAAGAGCCGTTTGGAAACATGGCTGCGACTGCAGTCTGACATTGGACTATGCAACCTTAATTCCCTCAATATCGCCCCGTGCTACTCATCCTCCAGTACTGTCGTGCCATCTCCTCCTGGAACCATCTGCGAATGTTAGCAAGCCACCACCCCTCAGCATGCACCTCTCTTACCATGCAAATGTTGTTTCCGTTGAGAAGAATCTTGGGCAATTTTACGTTGCCTTCGGCCGGATCACTGCCATCTGCGTTAGTTGTAAAATCCATGGTTATAGCAATTAAGCCTGCCTGTACATTTCAGTCACATCCTCCAGCACCATGTCTATGTCGCGTTAGAACAGTCAGAAGCCCTGGGCAGTGCCTACTACTCACTGACGTAGTCATCGAACCCAACCAATTTGCCCGTAAACTCTGGCTCCAGTTAGCTTGGTACTCGAGTGCGAGCAAATCAACCTGCCTTTTCCGCCATTCATAATCACCCAGATCTGCGAGCCCACGCATTTGTCAATGAGCTCTGCCCCAGTTAGTCACCATGCACGTGCTGTCTCGCAACCGTCACTTACCTAGGGGGAGCAAGTTTTCAATCGACATGTTGGTATCCGTCTTTCGTGAGCGAGCTATTCAGGTGGGAGATGTCTTCGAGGTGTTGTGTCTGAAGTGCACGTAGGGTCAAGGTGGTGATTGGGTGTGATGCCTTGGCGTCCGCTCATGTTCAACCTTCAAAGTGGGCAACGCACTAGCCCACTTTCGCGAACAGGGTTCATTCTCATTCACTTGCCAGCCAACACAAGCGCTGCCCACGAAGACGCCTACATTGCGCTATCCCACACGTCGGTGCCTAGCGGGAGCACTATCATGGAGTGTTATGCTCTCCAAAAGACGCGCCTCTCTGCTGAGCGCGTCGGCCGTGTCGCGACGTGTTTGCGATGAAGTAGCCACCTCCAACAATCTGCCACCTCTAACCCATCATATACAGAGGTGCGGACGAGAAGACTATGCTCACACTCTCACTACGTACTAATCAATGCCAGTGATCCCAATTCCCTCCCTTCAACTCCACCTATTGCCTCAAAAGTAATGCTCGCCACCTCGCCACGCACAACACATACATCTTCTCCCACTTCGACTTGCCGATGGATGCGCACACAGCCAATTGCTCCAAGAAACAGTGTCTGTAGAAGACCATATACAGCCTCTGCTTCCAAGTCGCAATCTTCAACTGCCTGCTCTACTCCAAGAACCGCCCTCTCCATGGCCGAAGACAACAGTCAAATTCGCCAGACGTCGGCCGCACTACACGTCAGACACCCCTGGAATACTATGGCTCAGAGATCTGATGGCTTGCAGCGAGTTGGATTGTGGAACCCAGCCCAAGGATTGCGTTTTGCGACCACGGCGGCCATGGAGAGGCAGCGATCAGACCCGCCTCCTGGAGATGCAAAGTCCGTGCTCCAGCCCGAGGCTGAAACGCCCGAGATACTCGAAACTGAACTGAATACCCTGTATACTGGCAGTGGAACCGTACAAGACGTGCAGGCCATTGCTGGAGACGATACCTGTTCAGCGGCAAGCCATGCGATACAGAGCATTGAGTCTTCACAAGATATAGAAACCGACAGTGTCACACTTGGGGAAGAGAGTGAACAAGAGCCTGCTGCTCAAGACGGCCAAGAAGAGGCAGATGACTACATACCGCTTTCTTACCAGATTCCGGAAGACAAACTGCGCGCTGCAATGCTAGCTTCCCCCAATACCCGCGCCAGTTACTGGAGTGCGAAGTTGTATCAAGGGCCGGATGGGGAACAACTTCAAACACACTATTGCAAGACGTTCGACGTTGCTGAAAGGGTTGCGCAGTATTTCTTGCGAGAGAAAGTCGTGGGCTTTGATATCGAGTGGAAGCCGCGTGGTAATCCACACTCAATCAAGCAGAATGCTTCGCTAGTTCAGCTTGCGTGCGAGAACCGTATCGCCCTCTTCCACTTGGCACTGTTTCCTGGCAGGAAGGTCGAAAAGCTGATGCCGCCTAGCCTCAGGGCTGTGCTAGAATCACCGGACATATACAAAGTAGGCGTAGCTATCAAAGGTGACTTCACGCGCCTAGAGAAGTATCTTGGAATCCAAGCTCAGGGCGTCTTCGAACTGAGCCGCTTACACAACCTGGTTGAGTGGCACGATGTGGACCCTAGTAAGATCAGCAAAAAGCTCGTAGGCCTTGCTGCGCAGGTGCACCAACACCTTCAACTGCCTTTGTACAAAGGCGAGCAACTAGACGACGACCCGGAAGAGACGGCTAGTGTTCGCGAGAGCGATTGGTCTCTCCCTCTGAGTTTGGAACAGATACATTACGCAGCTGCTGATGCATATGCGGGCTATCGCCTATACTACATGCTTGAATGGAAAAAGGACAAGGTTAAGACCGACTCCTCCACCCATACCGCTTTGCGACTATGACAACAAGCCTGACCCCAACAAAGTCAAGGTACCTCGTAAGAAGACCAAGGTGGCTACCAAGTCTGAGGACGTCGTCGAAACTGCCCAGGAATCGTCAGTCGATGCTGCGGACCAAGAGCAAGAAGAGCTCATCGATAGTCATCAAGTAGAAGATACGTCATCTTCAGCATCACCCAAAGAAGTCCAAGATACGGGAGAGGCTTACTTCGGTGTGGATCACACCGAGAGTGAAATGGTGAGGGGTGCAGGATCTGACATGGGAATTTCTTCATCGAGCAAGCAAGTTGGTCGGGTAAAGCTCTCCATTCTCACAAGCACTGATCCCGAATATCCGACGCTGCCACGGACATCGCAAGAGGAAGCTACGGAGTCAATGTCAACCGAAGGCTCCAAGGATGATGCCAGTAAAGATGGAGATGGTGATGTTTCATTCCGCTCGCAGCTGTCAGACTCTTTGGAAGCTAGCGAAGATGCATACGATGATCCGGAGCTTGAGGAGGCGCTTGGGTGCATGACTCTCGATGACAGCGGGAAGTTGACAGAAGATGCCAAGAGCTCGGCGATGGAGCACACTAAGCCACCGGAGAGCAAGGCCAAGGTGACTGAGCTTCAAGAAGTCGCTGAAACAATACGGCTGGTGCCCGCATCTGTCGCCGGCTTGGCAGAAGAGGCAAAGCCAGTGTCGGAGTTTGACACGGCGACGACATGGGCGCAAGGATATGTTCAAAGTACAATCCCATGCCCTAGCTCGACGGCACCTTCTCGTATCCGCGCCACAGTGCCCCATCTCCGCGCCTACCACTTGTGGCATCATCAGAAGCGATCGATTGAAGACATCAGACGGGTGTTGAGAGACCCGCCCATGTCAAGCACTACGGTCACAAACTATATCTTGCAGGCAGTCGTATTGGAGAAGCTGGAATACGAAGAGAAATCGCTCAAAAGCGTGGTGCTGATGATGTCATCGGGTATGAGGAAGGGGCGATGGAGGGCACTGGCAGAGGAGGTTGGTGCTCTGGACTGATGATTTTGTTGGGCATTCGGCAGTCTGTCAGCAATGGGCGGGGCTCTCTCTCTCCGCTTCTGCATGTTTCCAAAGCATAAAGAATTAAGCGTTAGTTATATACCCATATGCCCATAATGTGCATGTGCAATGCTCGTGTCACTGCTCGTATCTATGAACAACAAGGTGTGGGTGGACAGGCGTCATATCACAATCTTACGCGTCGCTGATTTTGTCATTGTGTTGGTGCATGTCACTCGACGAATATTGCCACGGCTATAGCTAGTGATTCAAGTACGGAGAAAGACCGAGGGCGCGTCGACGTGTCGCCCGTATCGTGGTCCGATCGATGCTGTCCAGGTGTCCATCAGGTTCGTACGTACCGTAGATTATGTAGATAGCTACCAAGGAAGCCGTCTAGGCTCAGATGGATGCAGCAGCAGCTTTTGTGCGCCAGTACCAATCAGGCACTAGGTCTTCCCCACGCGTGCCCGCCGCGAAACTGCGGTGAGGATCCGCCCATCCCTGCAGGAGGGAGCTCTGGAGGGACCCCTCCAAATTATCCACGGTACTTTCAACGCAGGTGTATCGGCTCTACAAGGACAACCGCAAATTACTCTCTACACATACAAAATGGCCGCTACGCTTGCTGTTTACCCTCCGCTCGACCAGCGCCCGGTCAAGAACACCGTCGTCCTCTTCGATGTCGACGATACGCTCACAAAGCCCCGTCAGGTGCATACTTGTCTACACGCCCTCTCCTGCATATCCATCGCTGACTCAACCCCAGCTTGTTAAGCCCGACATGCTGCAGCTGCTCTCGGAGCTCCGTCACAAATGTGCCATTGGCTTCGTAGGCGGGTCCAACCTCGCAAAGCAGCAAGAGCAGCTCGGCGGGCCCGTCGACGTTACCTCGTTGTTTGACTTCTGCTTCGCCGAGAATGGCCTCACTGCAGTCCGCATGGGCGAGGTACTTGCCAGCCAGAGCTTCATTGCCTGGATTGGCGAAGAAAAGTACAAGTCGCTTACTAAGTGGTATGTGTTGTGTACACCTCACCCGACTTTGTATACTTAGACTCGCAGGATCCTTCACTACATCGCCGATCTTGACATACCCATCAAGCGTGGTACCTTTATCGAATTCCGTAATGGCATGATCAACGTCTCCCCCATCGGCCGTAACGCGTCCACAGAGGAGCGAAACGAATACCAAAAGTACGATCTTGAGCACAAGATTAGGGAAACCATGGTCGCAAAGCTCAAGGAAGCCTTCCCCGACTATGGCCTTACCTACTCTATTGGTGGCCAAATATCCTTCGACGTCTTCCCCACTGGCTGGGACAAGACCTATTGCTTGCGACACCTTGAGGCGGAGAGCAAGAACGGGCTAGTCTACGACAAGATCCACTTCTTCGGAGACAAGGCTTATGAGGGTGGCAACGACTGGGAGATCTACAGCGATGAGCGAACTATCGGACATAAGGTCAAGAACCCGGAGGATACCTATGCACAGCTGCAGGAATTGATGAAGACGTTGTAGTGGAAAAATACCCACGGCATTAAAGAGTAAAATGAGTTATGAATACCAATGAGCAGTATGACTTTCCATGGGCCCGACACGAAATGAGACCATTCTGTCCTTTGCACCCAACAAGTAGACTTGTCAACATGGTTGAGTAATCATGTTTTACCGGTCCTAGAACTGCCGGATGACACCATTGACCACATAGCAATTTTTTCACCATGGCTTTAGGGAGAGCGACAGCGGATGCAGGTGCCCAGCCCCCCTTGGTTAGTACCACTTCCCTGACTCGACAGGGAATGCGTGCATCCAGCTTGTTTATCAACATGCCTGTACTACAATCGTCTACGTATGAGCTTCACCGTTTACCCGGGCCAAGCCTCGCCACCTGCTGACATACGTTTGCCAATTGCATTTTTCAATCTATATGCACTTTTCGAAATCCACTTCATGAAAACCGATGGGTCTATCCCTAGGATCCCGGTGCTATTCCGGTGCGGGGGGCAGGTGTTATTAAGTACCTGCGCACGCCCCGTTGTGATATAGCCAATGACCACCTCGCCAGTCACTGTTGTGGTACCTACCAAGTCGTTTTCGGGTATGCTGCTGTTCCGGATAAAAAGGAAGTACGGCTTGGCAATTGTCCCGAGCGCGAATACGAACATGCACAATCATGGAGAGAGGTTGGTGTATATAAGTTGATAATAGGACATCCTTCAGATCGCCCCGAGTCGTCGGCTTCACCAACCATGAAACTACATGCCCTTCCTTTGGCTCTGGTGCCAGCCATACCACTAGCGTTCGCCTCGTCCCTAATCTCGACACCTTCCTGTAACCCATATACAAATTCGACCAACTCAAATAATACCTACGATTATATTGTTACCGGCTCTGGTCCCGGTGGCGGAACAATCGCCGTAAACCTCGCTCGCGCCGGCCATTCTGTCCTCCTGGTCGAAGCCGGATCCAACGCCGTTTCCGACATCCGCACACAGGTCCTTTCGCTGAACGATTTTGCCAACACGAATGTATCTTGGCATTTTTTCGTGAGGCATAGTGATGATGAAGAAAGGACGAAGAGGTACAACCTGTTGGTTTGGAGGCTGCAGGATGGTGATTGTAAGTGGTTTATTGCGATGCTGCGGCATGGGATATATGTTAACAGATGTAAGACTGGGTTGGGAGAGATCCGAGCGTAGAAGGACACATGGGTGCGCAAAGGCTTGGAGTGTTCTACCCTAGGGGTGCTACGGTGGGTGGGAGTGCCATCATAAATGCCGCGGCAACATTCCTACCTAGTGATAGTGATTGGGACTTTTTCGACAAAGGTGTTGGAGATGGCCTTTGGAGGTAAGCTACTCAAATCTGGAAACGGGAGTGGGTTGCTGACAACTATCATCAGTGGGGAGTTGATCCGCAAGTACTTTGAGCAAATTGAGCACAACAATTACCTTGAACCTGGCACTCCGGGACATGGTTTCACTGGCTGGTTGCAGATAAATATTGCTGATCGTGCTACCCAGGCCGCTTCCACTCTTCGCTTGAAGGTCTTCGAGGCGGCTTTGAAGCTTATCGGGAAGGACCCTAGCCAGGTTCTGGATTATCTTACTGCAGATCCGAACTATCTGGACCCGAATCGAGACGTAACCGAGGGACTATGGTCTCTTCCCTTTCATGTAACAACAAAGTGGAAGCGTTTCAGTCCGCGTGATCGTATACTCGAGACGTTGAACGAGACCAAAGCAGATGGAACACAGAAGTACCCGTTACATCTCCAGGCTGAGTCATTGGTTACAAAAGTGCTATTCAACAGCTGCAGTGGTAACGCCGGGAAGCCGAAAGCAATTGGCGTCGAGTATCTGCAAGGCAAATCACTATACAAGGCAGATCCGCGCAAAAGCTCCTCAACCACAGGCACCCTACACCAAGCTTTCGCACGAAAAGAAGTCATCGTCTCAGGTGGTACCTTCAACTCGCCTCAAATCCTCCAACTCTCTGGTATCGGACCTAAAGCCCTCCTCGAGAAGTACAACATTTCCGTAGTAGCCGACTCTCCCGGTGTAGGCCGCAATCTTCAAGACAACTACGAAATACCCGTCTACGGCAATGCCCAAGTAAACTTCACCACGCCAGTCGACCCCAACGAACCGACATGCACGTATGGTGCGCCTGGCGATCCATGTCTTGAACTTTGGTACAAAGGCGAAGGACCATATTCTCGCGGCGGTTCCAACTCGAATGCCTTCCTTATCAAGACGCCGAACGCAGTCGAAGGCGAAAGAGACTTCCTCATGTTCGGTGGAACCGGTTATGCATTCACAGGCTTCGCACCAAACACAAAGCAGAACCGAACAGCACTCCCCCCGGCCACGTTCTCCTGGTCAACAGTAAAAATGCATCCCCAGAATACTGCTGGTTATGTACAAATACAATCGGCCGATCCCCGGGACACACCAGATATAAACCTAAACTACTTTGCCACGGGTGGAGATTCGGATATGCAGGCTATTCTCGACACCGTTGCCTTTGTGCGTAAAGGCTTCAACACGACTGAAGCGCCAGTCGGGCCCGTTACCTCCGTCTCTCCTCCCTGTCCCCCTTCAAATATTCTCGACACGGGATATTGCAGTGATCCTTCTATTGATAGGGACTGGATCCAGGATCAAGCTTTTGGTCATCACCCCACAAGCACTAACAAAGTCGGCCCAGATTCTGATCCTTTAGCCGTCTTAGATACGCGCCTGAGAGTCAAGGGTGTAAGTGGATTGAGGGTCGTGGATGCTAGTGCATTTCCGAGATGTCCGGGGGCTTTCCCGGCAGTGGCTACGTTTTTGTTGAGCCAGAGAGCGACGGATTTGGTGCTGGAGGATGTGGATGTGTGGTAGAGTGGGTATAGCAAAATTATTGTATCTCTGTGGGTAATGATACATAGTTACAAAATATATACGCCGGTCTCTACAAGAAACAGCTATTCTGCGATTGCATTGCAGTTTAGACTATTGTTGATGATCGTAGATTATGAAAGCTTTCCCTATGACTCTGTAGTTACAATAACCTGGACATGACACGACCCAGAAATAGCTCAAGTAAACCAGATTAGAAGGCATGGGACGATAGGTACAAAAACAATATCCGCTCAACGTAGAAAATAATTAAGCATAAATTTAAACCTTACATTAGTGCGCCCCCCACCTCCCGAGGCGGCGAAGTTCCTCCCTCTGCCTTGAACCCCACCAAAACCGCGCCAAAAAAATAATTGCTCGAAAACACAACCGCTAATCTCCAAACGACCGCCACGATCCTCCTTCCTGAAACCCCAGCGTTCTATACAGAAACCTCGACACAAAAAAGAAACGTACAAACGAGAAACGACGACAACGAGCCCACCAAAGCCGCAAAAATGAAACTCTTAACCCTCAACTTCCTCACCTGCGCCATCAAAACCTGCAAAACGAACCCAGCGTCTTTCCCCTTGCACCCCCGCGATGCCGAGCTGGAAATCGTAGAAGCAGACGTCAACCTACCCTTTTTGAAGAACATACTGCCGAGACTCATGTGGGAGCAATTGCGGGCGATATGTGTAGAGGTACGTCAACTTTCGATTCCAAAGAAGAAGAAGAAGAAGAAGAAGAAGAAGAGGGGAAGCGCATTATCGGAGCGCTCAAACCCCTCCAAAACGAGTCTAGAGATACAAAAGGGGGATACAGCAGTTTTCACCTTGTGAATGTTTGTGCTAACAATCAAACTCTGATAGCTCGGCCTCCCCCAACTCCCCGAAACACCACCTACACCCGCCGACCTGGTCGAGCCCTCCTCCGCTGCGGCACTAGATACACCAGATGCGCCAGCGCAAACAGACGAAGAACCTAGTCAGACGGCAAAAGACCTACACAGGATACTGCTTGAGACGTGTATACAAGAGGGTAAACTGGTTTGTGGAGCGTGTGAGCACGAGTATGCGGTCAAGGAGGGTGTAGCGAATTTCTTGCTACCGGGGCACTTGGTATGAGGTGCACGGTAGACAGATTCAAAAGCGCGGGTTAGGCTGTAGAATATGACATATATTGTGGCTGAGAGAAGGTTCGCGATAGGATGCAAAGGGTGGGAGACATGGGGGCAATCAACAGAGCGAGGTTTGGGCGTTTTGTCTGGACATGGGGGGAAGAAGTCGTCCATGATTAGACGATTGCGATATGATACCCTTTTTATGCGAAAATGTCCGCATTACATATAGGAGTTTGGAGGATCATCCATGCCTAACCCCCCGAAAAAAAAAGGTTTCGCGAGTTTGAGATGGGGAGGAAGAGCAACACGGTCAAAAGCTACACTTTTTGCCCCTAGCCAAATTCTGGTATCAAAGATATATATGTACGCCGCAGCACCAGTACCGTCGCAATTACAATGTCATTCGATGTCTGGTTCTTAAGATCCCAGCGCGCGATTAATCTGCACGCGCTTATCCTCACCACCAGACACAATACCCACAGCACGATCCCACCGCACACTAAACACCTTTGCACCCTCGCCATGGCTCTTTGCAGTATCGCGTCCTTGTCTGTAGATTGTGTATACGCTCTCACCTTGCATGCCCTCTCCAATCTGACTTCCCGTGCTAACGTTCCTGAGATCCCAAATCTGAACCGTGCCATCATGCGAAGCAGACGCCAGGTTGTGTTCCGAAGATGGATCGGTGTCCAAGGATACGACGCCGTTCTTGTGTCCGCGTAGTGTCATGACGCTGATTTGCGTCGCCGATGCGCGGGGGTCGATCAGCGTAATGTGTCGGGCTGACGTACCTGTTGCGAGCAGGTTTCGCGACGGAATAGCGCATAGAGAGAGGAGCGAGTGGCCAGTAGTTCGCGTGTCGACGCAAGTCGAGGTGGGGAGGTCCCACGTCTTGAGCGTGTGGTCGTGCGATGCAGAGTATGCGACGGTGGCATCGTCTGGCTTGAAAATGACGCTGGATACTGGCGAGCTGTGACCGGTAAATGTCGCCAATGCTCCGCGAGCGGGAACCGTACGATCTGGTTTTGAGAGCTTTTGTCGCTTGTTTGAGGCAGCCGAGGAGCTTGGGAGGAAATTTGCTGGCGCGACCGGGTTTTCTTTGGCGTTGCTTGAGAAGAGCGAAATGGTGGTATCAGAGGATGCGGAGAGGATGCGGCTGGAGGGAGCATGTACTGCGACGTCTTCTACGCCCCAACGGTGGTTGACGAGTTCCAGAGCTGTTGTAATGGTTCTTGCATCGTCATCGTACTTGTAAACGCGAACAGTGTTGTCCAAACCCGCAGCCACCATCTTCTTCTCAGATAACCACTTGGCCGTCTTTAAGCTGGTTATTCGACCTCCATTGTTGGGAGCCTCCGAAGTCGCCAGTACGTCGCCAGAAGTGTTCCATACTCTGACCAGCCCATCGTAACTGGCGCTCAATATCCTTTCCTGTCCGCTTTGTACCCCAGACAAAACATCTACTGCAGACACCCAGTCATCATGCTCGAAGCTCGTGACGTTCAGCGGTGGCACCAGCGCTCTTGTGTACTCCACATCTAGCGTTGATTCGGCATTGATGCCATTCTTGGTGAGAAACTCGTCGATAGTCGTTCGTAGAAATTCGCCATTGATAAGTATGTCGAATGGTATACGGTTTTCATCGCCACGGTGCAGCAGCTCGTTTACGAGAGTCGAGAGCTTGTGGCGTGTCAGAGCTGGCGCACTGCGTTAGTATTGGCATCGAGTGTAGGCCGCCGAGGTTTTTGCAGCACAAAGTTACAGTATTTCGATATTGAATATTCACAGCATGTCGCGCGACAGTGTTGCGACACCGAATATCATAGTCCGTGCTCATAATCGTTCGCGACGCAAGCCTTGCGACAATTCTCTACTTACACGTCTGTACAAGCAGAACATTCGGCTCCTCCGAGATCTGCAAACTCGAGTCGCGCGTGGTCAAGCGAATCTGCACCTTGGTTTCTGTTGTGTCGACGTCCATATTGTTGGTATTGGTAGGTTTGGTATACAAGTGTTGAAGGTGACGATGAAGCTATGGAAATTTTGGGATCTCGAACTTTTTTCCAATGAGGTTAGCGCGGGGAGAGGCCAGCCAGTCGGCGTTCGCGAACCTCCGGTAGCCTGGGGCATTTTTCATGTTGTAGCATATGAGATGGTTATTAGACCTTTGAATGCTATAGTTTGAGATGTTGTCTAAAGAAGAGCAGTATCTCTATCTTTTAAAAGTCGCCGAACCCGAAACGACGAAGCCATAGACTAAGGCGGCTCAAGGGCAGCTTGTAGCTCAGCTACTGGTTAAGATTGCTGTCATTGTTCACTACATACTTGTGCTCCTAATCTGGGCGATGGCTTTCCTTCGATGATCGCTAGGCGCAAACAGTGCCTCTATTAGACCAATCACCTCTTCCGCCTTCATCTCTAATTTCAATTCACCATCAGTCCAGAGGTATTTGATGTCCGCAAGACTACTATCCAGAATCTCGCTAAGATACTGGAATTTGAACCAGTTCGGTGTATAGACACCGGCCATGTCTCTTACTTCTCCATTACCATCTTCGGTTTGGAAGTGTTGGGCCAGTGTGGCGAGCGAGACGCAATACCCGTGCAGTTTCCGGGATTCATCTTCTGCGATGTCTGCCTTATCCTCTACGTCGTTGATAAATTTCATAAGAGCGGCCGAAACGAGTGAGCCAAGCGACTGGAGCAAGGCACTGTGGGAAAGAACTTTTTGCCACTGTCGCTTCACATCGCCTATCCTGTCAATTGTTGTGGCAATGGCGTCATCGCATATCGTAGCAAAAGGAACATTGGTGCAGTCTTGAAACCCTTGCGCATCTTCCAGATGGTCCCTTATGATCTGTCGTTGCGATTCCATCTCCCGTCCGTAAGCGCGTTTGCCAAATCCGTCAATAGACTTGATGTCAGCCTCGAGCAGCGGCTTCAGACGTTTTGAAGGTTGTAGATGTTGTGGCAAGGTAGAGTTCTTGTCTTTATCACTCTGTTCTTGTAGAAAGAGTCGTAATCGGTCTGAGAGTCGCTGGCAGTCGTTGTAGATGAGCATGTTACTTGCAATGTCCTTGGAATAATGCATGACGGCGGTCGCTCGGTACATGGCAAGTAGAAGGCTGGGAATGGCATAGAGTCCTCCACTTGCGGGTGAAATTGCTGACTTGACGAGGTTCGGCGAGTTTAAAGCATCGACGTCTGCGATGACTTGGAGAACAATTTCCATAATAGCATCCGGGATGGCGGTAACTGTGTATGTTTCGCGCAGTGTAACCTCTTGATCGGCCGATGGTTTTGTAGGGACCGACTTTTCCTTTGAAGCCATTTGCTGTGTTGATTTCTGTGGGGAACTCGGGCTCTCTACCGCTTTAGCATCAGCTTCATCGTCCCAGTCGGCACCCCAGTCGTCTCCATCCTCCGTGTCAGCTGGCTTTTCCTTCACATCCTCCACGTTCGATTCTTCAATCGTCACTTCAACCTCTTCACCCCATGCGCTCATGTCTTCTTCCTCAATACTCTCTTTCTCCTCCTTGGGTGTCTCGGCTTCTTCATCCCAGTCAGCACCCCAATCATCCTCCTGATCGCCACCAGCATGAAGTGCATCACCCTTCGAGATGACCTGTGTCTCGACTCTCTCCACAGTCTTCTTCTCCAGCACCTTCTTCAGGAATAGTGTTTGCACTCTGGAAATCGCGGCTTCTTTCTGTTTAGCTAACCATATTTCGGCAGATTTATCGACCCATTCTGAGAGGCGATGCTGGCCAGACCAGCCAAGCTCGTCAAAATATTCGACAAGACCCCGGACATATGAAAGCGATTCCTGGAACTGTGGTATGTCCTTTGTCGAAAGCGGTACGGCAGGCAAAAGCTGGTTCGATATCAAGCGAGACGCGATGATCGGGACGACTTTGGACGAGAGTGGGACGGCAATACTAGGCGGTAGTCGCGTACTCAGATACTCTGCGATCAACTCAATGTCTCCCAGCGTAGACTTTGTACTAGCCTGATTCACCGAACCAGCGCGTTTGATGTCATCTCCTTGAATATCAAAGGCAAACATAACTCGGTCGGTGCCCATGGAAAGGCGGGGGGAGATTATGATTTTGTCGAGATCGCGGCTTAGGCGGTTGACGAAGTTGTCAAGGAGGTCTAACTTCGTAAGGGCTTCAACGGTTGTATTGATATCGACTGTAGCTTCCCGTTGGATGGAATGATGCAGCGAGATTTTGTGGTTAGTGCTGTCGACTGAGATCAACCCATTCCATGACTCCGTTACAGTCTCTATAATTGCTTTCTTCAGCCTCTCCTCTTTGTCCCTCAGCACGCCCACGACCCTCGTGGTTGTAAAAGGTCCGAGTGTCTTGAAGGCGTCATCTGCGTCTTCCAAGATATGTATGGCATGCATGACATGACCGTTCACAGCGGCATTCTGAGCAGAGTCCAGCAAGGTTGAGATGTCTCTCAGCTGCTCCACAGCTTGTGACAAACTCTCATTGTAGGCAATCTCCGAATGCAGCAGGCTGACCTTGCTTGCGGCATCTTGGACACGCGCCGTAACTTCGGCACCTGCCTTGGCTTGCTGTACAATCTCCTTTGCGGTATCTTGCGAGCGTTTGATGTCGTCCTGCAGCTTACGCGCTTGGGCGATCCAGCCATCGACGTCGGGTGCGGCTTCTCGCGAGAGCCTGCGCACTTCGTCCTGCAGGGGGCAATCAGCAACCCTCCAATTTGCTTGGTTGTTTTCGTACTTTTGTATCTTCTCGCGCCTTATGGACCACCTCTAGTAGCTTGGGAAGGGCACCCGAGGGTACTGCAGCGGAGGCCACATGTTCGTCCTGGGGAGGCCTTTTGTATGCGACTGTTTGAAGCAGCGCATCGCCTAGCAGCGCGTCTGAAACTTGCGACGGCATTTTTGCTTATCGGTCGATTGTCATGTCGGGTATCGAGAAAGGGTGCAGGGTAGGATGTAAAGGAATCACTCGCAACGTTGCAGGTCCAACATTGAACATGCACGGACGCTCAAGCGACGTCAATCCAGATCTGCCCCGCCACAATACCCCGCCACCATCAGTTTGAAGACAACCGTAGCAGACAGAGAAGGGTCTAGGACAGTCATCTCGCCTACTACTTACGGTAGCGGCTTTCTTGGCGGTGTGCATAGTATTGTTCCCCGGACATAGCCGTTTCTTTGACCTCTCCTGCGCACCTCCCCATCCGGACCGGTTTTGTTACTTTCACCTCTCTTCATTAGCCTGTGAGTCGAAACCCGCTGCCTTTGAATCTTCCTAGCAACTGGAGCTAGCTAATGTAACAATGATAGCATCGGCCCAGGGAAAGTTGCATACGCCTACGACGTAAGCAGCGAACAAGGGTACTCTGAGCATTTCTTTGAGACATCACTTCTGCTGTTCCAACTCAGCATCATGGGGTCTGTACAGGAAGGCTCGCATTTCAAGAAGATTCAAACCTTCAAGGCAAACTATGCCGATGCCAGCTTCACTCAATATGAGTCTCAGCGAACAGGTCTTCGGATAGTAGTCGTTGACCGCAAGGGTCCCAAGGTTTACGGAAACTTTGCAGTAGCCACTGAGATCCATGATGATTCAGGTTCACGTGAGTATCAAGAAGCTGACTGAAAACTTCTTTACTCACAACCAGTAGCGCATACCCTCGAGCACCTCTGCTTCATGGGCTCGCGCAAATATCCTTTCAAGGGCGTACTGGACAAGATTGCTACCCGGTCATACTCAGACACTAACGCATGGACCGATGTTTCCGAGACCGTGTATACTCTTTCTACTGCTGGTTGGGAAGGCTTTGCACAGCTACTGCCCATCTACCTAGATCATCTTATCGTGCCGACACTTACGGATGCCGGTTGCTACACAGAGGTTCATCACGTCGATGGAAAGGGCGAGGACTCAGGGTAGGTTCCTTCAGATGCCGTTATACCATATACTAACAGACACAGGGTCGTCTATGCGGAGATGCAAGCAAGACAGAACCTGCAGGGCGACCTAATGGACCTTCAGATGCGTCGTCTTCTCTACCCTGAAGGCGATGGTTTCCGCATGGAGACTGGTGGCCTGATGGAAAACCTACGGGTTCTGACTGCAGAACGCATTCGACAGTTTCATCGAGACATGTACCAGCCCAAGAACTTACGAGTCATATTGATTGGTGAGGTCGACCATGCAAACCTACTAGAAATCATGGACAATTTTGAAGATCAGATCATCGATCGAGTGCCCGCCTACGATGCACCATTTAAGCGTCCTTGGGTAGAGTCAAAGCGTACTCCCCCTTTGAGTAAGACTATAGTGGACACTGTGGAGTTCCCAGAAGAAGACGAGTCAATGGGAGAGATTCAAATAGCATTTCTGGGCCCAGAAACCATCGACGACCTAGGCGAGACGGCCATCAACACATTACTTAACTATCTCGCTGGTTCTTCAGTATCGGTCCTCGTAAACACCCTCGTCGAGAAGGAACACCTCGCAAGTATGGTCTACTACTGGTGCAAGGGTCACACCGATATGATCATTTGGTGGACTTTATCTTCTGTTGAGACGGACAAGCTTGTGGATGCTGAAAAACGTTTCTTCGAAATACTCAAAGAACACGCTTCTAAGCCACTGGACATGAGCTACTTGAAGGACTGTCTGCACCGGTTCAAACGTCAAACACGATACATGTCAGAGATAGGTATGGATGAGTACAAAGACCCAATCATCAAAGACCATGTCTTTGGCGACCGAAATGGAGTTCATCTAAAGGATGCAATGGAAACTCTTGATGTCTTTGACATACTGGAAAAGTGGACCGAAGAGGAATGGCGAGCGTACCTGAACAAGTGGATGGTTGATGCTCACCATGTCTCCATTCTCGGGAAGCCTTCCAAAGCCCTTTCGGACAAGATCAAGGAAGAAGAAGTCGCCCGGGTCAAGGCACAGCAGGAAAAGCTAGGTGAAGAGGGGCTGAAGAAGCTGGCAGATAAGCTCAAGGAGGCACAAGAAGAAAACGACAAGCCTATCCCAGAGGAAATTATTGCGGCTGTAAAGGTTCCAAGTACCGAGTCCATCCATTTCTTCCAGACAACAACAGCGCGCGCTGGACTGGCAAAGAAATTGGGCACATCAGAGAACAACGTTCAAAAGATAGTCGACAAGGATGAGAACGGTCTTCCCCTCTTCATTCATTTCGAACATATACCTACATCGTTCATACACTTTGGTATGATGTTGGGAACTGCTACGCTACCCACAGATCTCAAGCCTTTGCTCGGCGTCTATCTAACCAATTTCTTCGCCACACCCATCGTAAAAGATGGCAAGCGCATTGAGTTCGAGGAGGTCATCACCAAGCTCGAGCAGGATACTATCGAGTACTCCGCGGACCGCGGCAGTGATATTGGAAGTTCCGAGATGATATACATGCCTTTCGTTGCAGAAGCTGACAAGTTCGAGACGGTCGTCTTATGGTTAAGGACGATGCTCGTAGATTCCGTGTTTGATACCGGGCGTATCATCTCAGCCGTCAAGAAGATGTTGGCAGATGTTCCAGACGAGAAGCGTGATGGAGACGCCATGGTATTTGCAGTGGACCGCATGGTTCACTATGATGCTGCATCTGCAGTCCGCGCGACCGGCACCCTCGTCAAGGGCCGCTACCTAAAACGAATTCTCAAGCTGCTTAAGACAGAGCCTCAAAAGGTTCTCGACAAGCTGGAAGCTCTACGCAAGCACCTCCTGACCTTCTCCAACATGCGCATTCTCGTCATAGCAGATGTGGAAACCCTTCCTAACCCAGTATCTACCTTCAAACATCTCACCGACACTTTTAAGCCCGGCCCAGAGCCGACTATTAACCCAATCGACGATCGAAACCTTCTCCTCTCAGAAGCTGGTCGCAATCCTGGTGGTATCCACTACATCATCCCTATGCCCATCGACTCCTCTTTTGCCGTCCTGACATCAAAGGGTCCAAAGGGCTACAGCCATCCCCAGCTCCCCGCACTCATGGTCGCCCTCGCCTACCTCGATGCCGTCGAAGGCCCCATGTGGCAGTCAATCCGTGGCACCGGTCTCGCATACGGCAGCAACTTCGCCCGCGACCCCGAAACCGGACTCATCAAATTCCGCATCGCAAAGTCCCCCAACATCTTTGGTGCTTATAACAAGGCCAAGGAAGTTGTCAAGGAATACGGCGACGGGACCCAGAAATTCGACAAGTTGGCGCTTGAAGGCGCCATATCAACGATTGTGCGTGACTTTGTCGATGAACGCGCTACCGTCGTGGATGCGGCGAGGAGCTCCTTCGTCGATCTCGTTACGAGAGGCGTCGGCAAGGAGTGGCAAGAATGGGCCCTTAGGGAGGTGCGCAAGGTGACGGACGAGGATGTAAGGAACATACTGAATGATGTCGTGGCTCCATTGTTTGTGCCTGAGAAGTCGGATCTGGTCATCACCTGCGGTGGTATTATGACTGATGTAAGAGTTCTTTTTTTTTTTCAAATTGACTGAGCTTGTTTACAGAGATGGCTAACTTGGTTAACCTAGGGTCTCAAGAAAGACTTGGAAGACGCAGGCTTCAAGGTGCAGGTCAAGCAACTCGCCGACTTCCAAGACACATACGGTCTCGAAGGCGATGATGAAGACGACGATGATGATGATGACGAAGACGACGAAGAGGACATGTCTGGAAGCGAGGAAGACGGTGACAGCGAGAGCGGATCTGAAATGAAAGAGTAAGCATCACCAACAACAAGATAGAGTAGACGCCCAAGAATTCAATTCAGAAGAAGAAGAAAAGAAGGGAGCAATCATAAATCTTCTGCTTCATATTCATACAACTATACCACAAGCCTAAAACCCCCAAAGAAGGTATAAAAAAAGAAAGCTTGTTACAAGCGTCAACCAGGCCCATGTTGAAGTCAACAACACGTTTTTTGCAATCAATCATCCCTTCATGAGAAGTTCAAAGAATACATACAAGGAAACCAAAAGACAAGCCATGAAAGACGCCAGCAATGCCCATATTTCGATTGGTTAGTGTCCCCCAACATGCAACGCCAGCCCTAAATCTCCCAATGCGGTTGAAGAAGAAGAAGAGGAAGACAATAGACAAGTAAGTTTTGCTGCAACATTTCCGTTTTGAGAAGAAGATTGGGGAATCACATAAATAAGCCGAAGAGAGATAAAGAGAGACAATGTGTACCGAACAAGTAAGAGAGTGGGAAAGAAGAAGACGGGGGACACCAATGCCACTGTGGGTAGTAAAAAGGGCAAGGACAGGCAATTTTCGTCAAGGGACGCGTCCGCAAAATATTCGAAGCAAAGATTCCTAGCAGCGGGCGCTTACGCTATGCATCTTCCGGCAATATGCGAGCAAAATGTTTTTCCCAAATCCACCCCACGGTCTTTGTACTGTCGTCTTGATTCCGAGCAAGCCAGAGCTCTCCCTTCATACCAATGACGTCGAAGATTTCTCCAGGAACATAAACCAGATACGGTATACCGCCTTCACGGCGATCGTGCGCAATGTTGAATTCAAAGAGACTGGCAGCCAAGAAGAGAACTTCTGGCTCATCAGTCTCCGCAGGCGTGCTGGGTAGGTCTTCCACGCTGCCACGGAGAGGCGAATCTGACATTGGTAACGCCGAGTTGAAGACACCGGATGCGCGTGAAGAGCCAGGCAAGGAGGCCGGCTGAGACTGAGGCGTAGAGATGGCGTGGCTGATGGGTTGTATAGGCTGAAGAAAGGAAGGGCCTAATTGAGGAGGGAAATCAAAGGCGTTAGCTGCGGATGGTGAGTGTTCGATATCGACACTGCCGTCAAGACCCATGTAGTTGTGATTGCTACGAGAGGGTCCGGTATTGCGTCGTTCCCTGTGCATGATGGTGGCTTCGCTATTGTCAGACGAAGGACTAAGTGCTCGTGCTTCGCGTAGTGACGTAGGTCCTGGACCTGTGCGACCTGCTGCGTTGGGCGGGTAAAGAGTTGGGTAAGCAGGCCCTGCGGGGTTTGAGCGGGGCGGGTTATCAATGCTTCGGGGATGCGACCGTGGGGCATAACCACCGCTATTACGATTACGTGAGTCCATAATTGACGCTTCACTGCCCACTGATTCGGTGCGGCGAGATGATGAGTTCCGGGACGAGCCACCACCATCAGACGATAGTGTTGGGACAGGGGATGTCATATTCGAGATGTCGATGAGGAGGTTCCGGTTGATGATTCCAAGCTTGCTGGCAAGATCCTGCATCGGCTTATAGTCACAGTTGAAGCGCTCAACGTACGACTCGAGATCGTAACGGAGCGAAGTTGTGTGTTGCGGTTCACTCTCTAGCAGCGGCAGGATCTTCTTTGAGCAGGTCTTGTACCAGTCCTTCTGGAGACACATGAATAGCGTCATAAGCGTGCGCATGAGGCCTTTTGTTCGTTCGTAGAGCAGAGGTAGCTCGTGCTTGAGTGTGTCGTTGATAGTGATGAACTTGTTGGCCGACTCTTCCAGATCCGGATCTACCTTTTCACTGCGGTCAATAGCCTGCTTGTGTTTGACGTAGTACAGCAGGTACTTCTTGCGCTGCTCTATAGTTTTCTGATAAGATACCCACATCTCCCAGAGATCACCAACGGGCTTTAGCACGCGGCTTCGGACAGCAGCTTTCTGGGTAAATCTTAGCAATGTACCAACAACAGCATCTGCAAATACTTACGTGCTCTTCCAGGGCCTTGTTCTGTAACTCAAAATGAGCCATTGCCCATTTCCGCCATGTGCTCTCAATCTCTGGATATACCGATGGCGCGACTTCGCAAACGGTAATGAAACCCAGAAATACAATGTTGAGTTGCAAATAATGCTCAGTGATCGCATCAAGGTACTGTTCGAAGTCGCGAATGACGATCTGGAGTTGGAAAAAGTGGCCGCCGAATTTTTGCTCCTTTGACTTGTAATCTTGGTCTTTGAAGGTCTTGTCCGCCTCATCATATGCCTTGCTCTTATCCACTTTAGGGATGAAGGCCTTGACGAACGTCTTGCCCAGACCACCCTTCTTTTCCTTCTTGCCTTCAGAAGCAGCCGCGCGGAAGGTATCAGAACGTGCTTTGGCTTGGTTGATACGTTGACTCATCGCCCTCAGTTCTAGATGGGCTTCCTTTATCTTGGGCAGATCAGGGTGATCAGGGTCAGTAATCTCTACCAGAGATTGGAGAATCAGTGGGTATTTAAGCAACCGCTGGCAAGGTTTTAATAACAAAGAGTCTAGATCCCATGCTTGGGTCATGTTTTCCACCTGCTCAAAGCAAGCGGTCACCCACCCTGACAGAGTCTCGTTGCCATGGTTCTTCTTAATGTAAGCACTTGCATTATCCTGGTTGAGGAAATACGTTGTGTAGAGTCGTTCCATCTTCTCCTTGTTGTCCAAGAAAACTTGTCCAATTGTTGTCAAGCGATCGTTTTCCGGTGTGCAGTTTTCAAACTGATTTGCAGATTCCTCAGATGGTCTGCGCACACTCAAAGACGGTTCCTGGCTATCGGATGAATCTCGGTTCCAGGGGCCGGTTGGGGGTGGTATCTCGTAGTTGACGATAGGCTTCGCTGCCTTTTTGAAGGCTCGGAACAGAGACAACGAGAACTTCTCAAGCTCCTTGCAATTGCTGAACAACAGTCTCTTCTCCTTTTCGCTCATCAGATTCTGCGCAGTCGCCTCGAAGATGTTGTGGGCGATCATCATATCGATACAAAACTGATGTTCGGTTGTAAGTAATTCTTCCAAGGTACGATACCGCTTGATCAGCGCTTGTCTGGCGGGATCAGGTTGACCGTTTGGACCCTCTTCACTTTCAGGTGGCATCTGGACCGATGTGTCGACGGGTTGCGGCGTGCCGTATCTATCTTCAAGGCTTTGCTCCTGCACTTGAATGACGGGGGTGCGTGATCGCGCAGGATGCATCTCAAAGTGGTCATCGCCGAGTGTAGGCGGGAAAAGGTTTTGGGGAGTAGAAGCGTATGGGACGCTGCGTGGGGCTATTCGTTCGTCCATGGACGGTTGAACTGGAGGTGGCGGCGGTGAGTAGTTGGGGCGCGGAGGTGCCTGTTGTACTGGTGAGTGTGACAGAGTGTGGTGGTGTAGGTCGAGGCCAAGCCCGCCGTTAGTCCACGCAAGTTGTGGTAATTCGAGGCCATTTATCGAACTTGGCTTGTGTTCATCCGTTGAGCTTCGTGATAGGGCTAGGGCAGGGTCACCAGATGAGCTACCGGAGTGTGATGCATCTTCTTGGATTGTTGTGGTTGTGGAATCTCCAGATTCTCTCGAGAAACGCCGCGAAGACGAAGGATAGATGATTGCCGTACCCCCAACATCTATATCAGGTGAATCTTGCAACATGTTCATAGCTGAGCGCGGTATTGGTGGTGGTGTCCTACTAGGCTCGCGCTTCACATCATTGCTTGTTGAGCCATTGACGTCACTCAGTAGACGGGTGAGGTATGACTCAGTGGCCTCTTTTGATGCCCAATCCTTATGTTGCGCAATGACAGGGGATACTTGCTGTATCCTGTCTCTTGATACTGATGCAAGCTCCGGAGAGATGACCGGTGACTGGTGGTACAAGTTCAGGACGGAGTTCACAACGCTGTAAGTCTCCGTGTTAAGATTTAGAGAGCCTAGCGTTCGATAAGGAGCAACGCTAGCAGAGTCGTCCGGGTATAGTGTGTCCCGCTTGGGATAGGGATCTAGCAGGGGCTCATTGAGGTCGTAGCGCGATACGGGTGTATCTCTAGCATCATGTGTCTGATCGGACTCGTACTCATGTGACAAGGCCTGTAGACCCTGGTTGAAGCTTTTCGAGTTGGACTCCCATGGCTGTGGCGACTGCTCTTCACTAAGCATGATGGGTATTGATTCTCGTACACCCAATTCCGACTGCTCGATTTCCGACTGGTCAATTTCAGGCGACCGAGGCGCGTCTCTTTCAGGGGCATGGAAGACGTTTGGTTGTAAGAGGTGATGTTCAGGGTCGCGGTGTACTATCGGCGGTGTAAGAACGAAGCTACCCGGGAGGCCAAGCACTGGCGACTCGTCGAATTGTGTGATGGCCGATGGCGGTTCCCCGGACGGCGACGGAGCTAAGCTAGAGGTTTGCAGGCTCGGCCGCCGTTGGTCTGACGAGTCTTGGGGAGCCTGGACCGGAGCCTGCTGCGTGTCGAAACTACTCGCAAGAGGAAAGTATTCCTGCTCACCATGGGGGCCTGTGCTTCTGGAGCGAGAAGCTGGTGAGGGCTGCAGTGGTTGTCTTTCCCTCGAGTTGCGCAACCGGGGCGACGTGGGCGGAGGTGGGGCGGTTACAACAGCGGGTACGCTTGGTCCAGGTCTCGCTCCTAAGGGTGATTTCCCTCGTTCATGATATCCACGGTAAGCTAGCGCGGGGAGCGTTGATTGGTCTGCGCCACGCGAGAGAGGAATTGCGCTGCTACCCAGGAACGGTCTGTCCATCCTGGTGGGCGAGTTCCTGGTGCTTCGATTTCTTGCGCGAGTTGGCGTGTATTTGACGGACCGCGTCGATGAGTTTGAGTCGGAGCCGGCACTCAGGCGTCGTGTGGCTACGGGAATCCGCGAGCGTGGGGTGTGTCGGTGGGACGAGGGTGCAGGCGTGTAGTCGTGGGTTTGTGCGCGTAGTGTTGCCTGTCCGTCGTCGGCGAAAGCTGAAGTCGCAGCACTAGCTGACCGACCATGATGAGGTGTCGACGGCAATGGGGCGTCTCCGTGACTGCTCTCGAACAAGGGTATCCCAAACCCCGGCGACAATGCATCCTGACCGCTCATCACTTCTCCAAACAGCTGCCTTCCACTACTCGACATTGACGTCCGACTCGGCGATGTGACTTTCTTTTTGGTGGGCGACATGTGGTAGTCTATGCTGCTCCGGCTGCCATTCGTGCGGCGGGTGGTGCGAGGAGAGGCGGGCGCGGGCTGTGGGCGGTCTCGTGGTTTGAGATTGTTGAACTTGTGGGGTCCGTAAGAGGCTTCTCTGCTTGGACGCGCAGCCGAGGCGGTGGAGGAAATGGACATGTTGGCCCGGCGAGAGGGATCGTGTGCCCCCGCCCGGGTTGCATCTCTTGACCTGGAGCGCATGGCGGGCGAGCTGGAGGGCGAGCTGCCACCGGGCGAACGCTCGAATCGCTCTGCAAGGGCCTTGACCTTGTTGGAGACGTGGGGAGGAGAGCGGGTGCTGGTGGGCGACGTCGATGCAGGCCCAGAGGCGGAGCGTGGTGTTGCCTTTGGCGTGGTTCGCGTGCCGTTTGTCGTGGGCAGGCGAGAGCCCGCCATGGCCATTTCTAAGCCTGGTTGCGGTGAGTGCGGGCGAGCGTCGTGGTCGGCCGTCGAGGTGTAGGCGGCGTAGTAGTTCTCGGGCTCAGCTCCCAGGCCTTCGTCGGCGACATGATCCAGCGACGTCGATTGCAACCAGCTCGAGACGGACAGGCCGGGGTTGTATGCATATTCATGCGCTTGATCAGAATCCATATCCCATAGCTGGCGAGCGCAGAGGCGCGGGAGCAAGGCAGCGCCAGACGTCGTGGGAAGAGGTCGTCCAATCTTGTCCAGCAGCCAGGGTTGACAACTCACAGCTATCAGCTGCCGTCGGGCCAATCAGTGGCGAGAGTGTGCGGAACCCGGGCTCTGGTCGATATACTCTGTTTCAGGCTGAAAAGCAAGCGGAGCACGCGGAGCAAGCAGAGCTGGCGGAGAGGTGCCCGATACGGCTGGCTCTGAGGGACGTTGGATACTGTGCATTTAAACTCGGTTCAGATGGAGCTAGTCGACGGGACAACCGTGCCGCTGTGAACGGGGGCTTCAGGAGACGAGCAGCAAGCGTGCCTCTACGGCTTGGGTCGACGTAATGCTTCTGTTCGCAGTAGACGCAGTAGATATATTGTCCTCCCTGGACGTCTTGGCTACGCAGCCGTGGCAGATGACAAACATGGGCCCCTCTCACTCTCCCCCCCAAAAGCTTGAGCGCCCTCCTTCTCGGTGCCATCCGTTCCTGACGAGATGAAGCCCCAGTGAGAAGCACCCGCTTCCCCCGCCTAGTAGCCTTGCTTTGGCCCAATAGGAGCCGTTCACGCTAGGCCTGCCCTGGCCCGACCTCGGGATCGCGGGATGCTACCACCAGGACGCCCTGGCTCGCGGGTCCTCGCTACCACGAGTGCCATCTACCTAGTAGTAGCTACACTACACATTGCATCATGGCCCAGCGCCGCACACACTCGAGTGAAACAGTGACAGAACCGCCATAGGGCGTCGAGGCGGGCAGTCGGGGCATCGCGACCGCCAGTCCAAGCGCATCCTTGGCGTGCCTTGCCTCGCCCAACAACACCACCTGCGCACCACCCACCTCCCCCCGCCCATCTATCACACTATTCACGTCTGTCAGTGTATACCGCCATGAAGAGAAAGCGCAGCGATCATGCCTCTGACCAATCTCAATCTGCCTCCGCCACACCTCCTAGTGCATCCCATCCAGTCTTGCAGCGCCTCTATCCCCAAGTCCTCACCCTGCGCTGCCATCTGCTGTCGCGCCTGCCGAGTTCGTCAAAGACCAGGCATCGGAGAATATCCCAGCTAGGCCCAAGCCCCATGCATTCCCTTGACACACATGTCGCCGAGTTGCTTGACTCAGCTCTGGTCGGTAGTCCAGCGCGTGCCGAACCAGAGAAGCAAGCCCAAGTCAATAGAGAACGTGACCAAGATATTGACACCTTCACCCAACAGCGATCCCAAGGCACTCCGGGCGGCACCTTCAAGCCCGGGTACCATGAGCAATCTGAGGTCGGTTGTGTTGTGCTTCGTCATGCCCAAGAATGGTCGCTGATTACCTTCAGATCGTTGATTTTGTGATATACTGCTTGTTCAAACGTTCGACAGCTTACAGGCCTAGCCATCTGCTCTGCCATGGCTTCCAAAAGACCGGGAACGCCCGTCGTGAACAGGGCGTGAATCATGATCCGAATTCCTCTATCCCAGGCTTGCAGGAATGCCAAAGGAACGACTACGTGCGGACACTAAAAGAGCCAGTATGGTGTCGGTTGCACGCGTTACTGGGTCAAGGGGGAGATCGCATCATGAGGGACATGCTCTTAGACTGCTCCATATTCCTTCCTGTCAAAGCCAACACCAGTAACTACTACCAATTATCCGGAGTTCCCATCTCAGAAATTAAATCGGACTATTTGAAGAAGAACAGTGTCGAGATAACAAACGCAATCGCAGCAGCGACGAACAAGCCAATTAATCTCAATAGTGACCATAAGGCGCCTGGTGCCATTACCTTTGTTCGCAGTCGTATGCTGTACGCTAAAGCAGCCCTTAATGCCAAAGGGGGTGTCAGGTTTGGCATGCGCCATATACGTTCGTCCCTCCTCATACGTAGAACTGCAACAACCTAACTCGCATGATAGATGTCCTAAACCGGTTTTCTGATCGGAACGACAAACACCAAACCGTGCATATCATGCGCTATATTTTCCCCCGCCAGTTCGGCCTGCATAATGTCTTCACGTCCAAGGTAGATTTCCGTGAAACTTCTATGCCCTTTAAAGATTATACGCTGCGTGAAAAGGAAATCCACAGTGTCATGTGTCGAGAACTGGGTGAATATGCGACAAACCCCGAACACGTCGCGAAATGGAAGTTACGGACGCCCAAGCGTCTCCGAGGTGAGGTCGTGGCACTAGTTGAGAAGCTTCGAGTTCTCAATCAGCGATGTTCGTACATGGAAATGCTCCGACATTACTGTCCTATTGAGGTAGTTTCCAATATGCTGTTTAAATATGAGCTTTACTAACTCAAATAGGGTATACATTTATCCCCAAAGCCGGAATGGAGGAAAGCTAGGATTCGGCCAAAAGCGGACTCATCCACAGTCCCAGCGCCAGCCAAGTCTGATGATAAGGACCTTCTTCTTGATGAAGGTCACACGGACCAGCAAACGTCTTTCACGGACATGGCATGCCCCACAGCACATGTATCGGCATTTTGTCGTGCCGTCATATCCAAAGTCATACCCAAAGGCTTCTGGGGTGACGATCACAACCAGCGCGCTCTCATGTACTGGATCGACCAGTTTGTAGATATGCGAAGGTTCGAGTCGCTCACTCTACATCAGGTTACCCAAAAGATACATGTATGTCCTGTTTGCCAGTGAACATGTCTCATACTGATAGAAGTTAGATCACAGTCATAGCCTGGCTTCGGCCGCCAAATCAGAAGACTGACTCGAAGCTTTCCAAGTCTGATATAGACAAACGGACACAGGTGTTTCTGGAGTTTGTTTACTGGCTCTTCGACTCTTTCCTTGTCCCCCTGATCCGCACTAATTTCCATGTCACCGAATCCAATGTACACCGAAATAGGCTTTTCTACTTCCGCCATGACGTCTGGCGAATGCTAACAGAACCTGCGTTGAAGACATTGCGCTCGAACATGTTTGAAGAGATGGGTACAGAAGACGCGCTGAAACTACTATCGCTACGCCCGCTTGGCTTCAGCAACATTCGCCTACTTCCGAAGAAGCAAGGTTTCCGGACCATTATGAACCTCAAGAAGAGGCAACAAGTGCTGCAGCACGGCACCATGACACTTGGGCGAAGCATCAACTCGGTTATGACACCGACTTTTAATGCAATCATATACGAGAAGGTCGGTACATGTAAATTCGACCTCTTCATTCTTTGACGCTAAAAACACAATAGTCATTACGGCCAGACCGGTTCGGCTGCTCGCTGTTTTCGGTTGGAGACATGTTCCCCAAGCTGCTATCATTCAAGGCTTCCCTGCGACAGCGGGGTCTCGGCGATACACGGCTTTACTTTGCCAAAGTTGATGTGCAGGCTTGCTTTGATACCATACCGCAATCACGCTTGTTGCGTATGATCGACAGTCTCATGTCTCATCAAGCATACTACACAGGCAAGCACGTGGAAGTGTTTCCTCTAGGCCCTTTACAGCGTCTCAATGGAGAACATGTAAATCCAATGCCGCGCAGGAAATACGTGGCGCATAGCCGCGCAGCAACGGACATGACACGTTTCGATGAGTTTGTGAAAGAAAGGCTCGTTGGCGCAAAGACGAATACAGTCTTTGTCAACACCAACCTACAACAGTGCGAGACCAAGGATAATCTTATGCAGCTCTTGCGGGAACATGTGGAGCGAAACATTGTCAAGATTGGCAAGCGATTCTACCGCCAAAAGACCGGCATACCCCAAGGCTCCGTCTTGTCGAGCATCTTGTGCAACTACTTCTACGCTGAGCTAGAACGCGATGTTCTCGGGTTTGCGCTTGGCGATGACTGCCTGCTTCTTCGCCTGCTTGACGATTTTCTCTTGATCAGCATCAACGAAGAACATGCCAAGCGGTTTGTACGTGTTATGCACAAGGGACACGCAGAATATGGAGTGGTAATAAAGCCTGAGAAGTCGCTGGCAAACTTCGATGTAAGCACAGACGAGGGTGTCCAAGTACCCAAAAGTGGGCCAGATGAACGGTTTCCATACTGCGGTATCAGCATCGATACGGCTACTCTGGAGGTCGGCAAGAAAACCGAGCGGTCTACAAGGGCGGGTGAGTACTGTTGAGAATCGAGTGGATCGATAGACGGGAGAAACTGACATGGGCAGTTGTTGAGGATTCACTAACGGTAGATCTGTCGAAGACACCCGGGCAAACTTTTCATCGTAAAGCCTTGAAGTGAGTTTGATCGCAAATGCCGTGTGCGGCATATCTCGCCAACCAATCGGGCACTAGACAGTGTCACAAAGATGTGACGTTTTACTGACGTTGAATAGCGCGTTTAAGATTCAGCTCAAGGTGATGCTAATCGACACATCACTGAACAGCGTGGCTACCGTGCTAGCGAATTTGTACCAAAGCTTCTACGAAGCAGCGGTGAGGTGCCTTGAATACACGCACGCGCTATGCAAAGTCAGGAAGACGACTTGTTCGAGTCTGCTTATCAGTAAGTTTGAGCCTTCCCCACAGTACACTCGAAGGATTCCACGGCATGGATAGTAGATGCGGGGCGGTCCCGATGTTGGGAGCAAATAATGGATGATGCCCAGATAAAGCGGGTGCTGCATGGGCGATCGATAAATCATGCGCCGATTAGAGTACGGATGAAATGACGACTGACGCCATGGTAGAGACGGTAGAGAATATGGTTGCACTAGCTTATGTGATGCTCCAGCGGCGGGCGCGCTCGCGCGGGAGCAGAGAGGCGAAGATTGCGCAAGGCGTTGTCACGCGCCGTCAGCTTCAGTGGTAAGTGTGCGTGCACGCACGATCCCAAATTGACAGATGGACTTGTACGGTGCGGAACATGACAAGGCGGGGGGGCTCGAAATCCCCTTGTTTCATTGCGATGCTAACCAGAGGGGACAGGCTGGCGTGCAAGGCCTTCCAGACGGTGTTTCAGCGCCGGCAGACACAGCACCGCGCGCTTCTGGCGTGGCTTCAAACTGCTCTTTCGGCAGCGCGCGTCTCTAGCACGGAGGAGAGAAGCATGCTGGAGGGGGCGGCGACTTGGCGGCGACTTGGCGGCGAAGCTTGAGGGGCGTCTCAAGCATCTTCTGTGCGGTGGAGCACATTGGCCATGTGGATGCCATAGTACTGGTACATACAGAAGGGCGACAACAGAGGCCGGTTCGGCAGGGCGGCAGGGAAGCAAGGCGGATGTATTTGAAGGAAAGGTCTGGAAAGAAGCAAACTAAGGATGTGTGCCGGGCCCGACGCACCGCCCACATTAGCGGCGGCCCAGGGCTTGGCTGCAGGACGGCGGTCGGCAGAGTCGGAAGAAAGCTGCAAGTTGGAAGTTGGAAGTTGGAAGACGATGATGTAGTACTGGGCTGTAGAGGTAAGTAGTAGGGAGACGGGGCGGATGTGGATGATTGCATTGGGCAGATGGTGCGAGTGACTGGTCGAGGCGGGTCGGGGTAGTCATGTCAAGCGTACTTGCGACGGCTCGGACACCAGCCCCAAGCCGTGGGCGCCAGGATGAATGCACACGTCAAGCGCAGACAAGACCAGGACGGGACCAGGACGGTCAAACACGCTGCTGGGTGCATTGAGCATGTCTCGGCCGGCGACATAGATGTGCCTCAGTCGGCCGCATAATGCGCTTCGTATTCTCACCTTGCACCTCCAATACACTGGCCTCAACTCTCTCTCGCCGATCAGCAGCTTGCACAGAGACACCGGCTTTTGCACTTTGCACTTTAGCATCCTCCCACGCCCACCGAAGCCGCTGATGGGCCCAGAGCGACACCTTGGCCCACCGCCCTGACATCCCTGTCATCCTGTCGCCCTGTCGTCCCTTTGAGATCAGGGGCTAGCGTCACTTGCCGCAAATTGCGCCGCCTACGCTCGCGATGCCTGCGGTCCAACATCAACAACGGCTGCCTCCTGTCGACGAAGCTGCCGATTGCGAAGACTACGACGACGCCGTCCACTACATCTCCCACCAATCCTCCCTTTACATTCTTTCACTCCAAGACCACAGCTATGGCCAGTCACTGATCAAAGCCCCTTGCGAGCGCGACACTTGCGCCATTCAACTTCCTCACCGCATTGGTGATATCCTTCCACTCCCTCCCCGCCGAAAACAACCTCGTCCGCTCATGGCTACTCTCACCTACTCGCACGATGCGCAGTCCGATTTTGGCGCTCCCCCCGGCAGTCCCCCCGACCTGACCAACAGCAAGTCGTCCAAGTCGAGCAGCATCCACTCGTCAACCCTCCTGGACTTTATGGGCACCACCGAGAACCTCTCGCACTTTGAGGACATCAACCTGGACGAGGCATCTGGTGGGCCCTCTGCCTTCCCCATGCCCACCAGCCCCTCTAACCGCCTCGTATTCGAAGCTCCACGGGCCGCACACTCCACTAGGAGCCTTCCGCATTCGCACTCGCAGCAGTCCTTCCGCGACCTGACCGGCACTGCCAAACCAAAGTATCCCAGCTTAAAGGGCCAGGTCAACCATGCCGTCCAGAGGCAGCACACCCAGCTGTCGGCCCCGGGGAAGCTTTCTGCCTCGCCGTCCGTTCCTTCGCTCAGCAGCCTGAGTCTTGCAGCTCCACATCGGTCCTCGCGATCGCCGTCCCCATCAAACAACCGCAAATCCTCTACGGCAGCACGCACATTATCGCGGAGAAGTTCAAACAACATGGATACCTTGCCCTCGCCAGGACTCAATGTCAGGAGGCAGTCGTGGCAGGACTCAAAACGAAAGACGGTCAAGGAGCGAGAGGCAGAGTGCGATGATGAAGATGATGAGCTTCCGGAGGAGGCTGTCATCTGGAATATACCCATGTCACCACGCCCAACAACGGAGCGCTCCCCAGTGTCCTGGGTGGGTGAAGTCTCGCCTCAAACCTCGCCAAATCCCACGATACCATCATCCTCCAAAACTTCTCCCGCGCCCCCCATGTCACGCCGTACCCAAAGAAGCCCGTCACCCCACATTTCCAGCAGAGGTGTATCGCCACAGCCACCGCCACAGCAAACCACATGGGCAGAGACATATACCGCATTGGATCCTGACGCCAAGAAGCTTACAGAGGCGTTGGAAGAATACCAGTCCGAACTAGAGCGAAAACAAGAGATCTCAAGACAACAGCCGGGCCTTGCACGGTCGCAGTCTTTGAACCAGCGAGAGCCCAAGTCCAAGAAACCGTCACTCCCACCTGTCCGCAAGAGCGATCCTCTAATTGACCCTTTTCAACCCTCGGTCGAGAAGCAAAAGTATCTTTCGAGAACACGGCCTTCTTGGCTCCCACCCAAGAATCCAAAGGAGGAGAAGAAGCATCTCAAAGAATACCAGCGCATGTTGGCCCGGATCGAGGAGGCTGGTAAGTCATCATCGCCTACTGGCAAACAGCCATCCATAGTACGTTTGCTAACCACCCCCAGAACGTCTCGAGGCTCAGCGCGCGCAAGAAGAAGCGATAGCCCGCGAAAAGGCCACACGGATCAAAGCAGAGTACTGGTCCACTTTATTATTACCAAACTGGGCAACGGAGATGACAAAATCCGAACTGCGTGCGTCTCACAGGAAGATGTGGTGGAACGGCATCCCACCCCGGTTACGAGGTCAAGTTTGGCAAAAAGCCATCGGAAACGATCTCGAAGTCACAGAAGCAACCTACAAAATTGCCTTGGAAAAGGCACAGAGGGAAGTCAAGACATACGGCCACGAAGCGCTCGGCGGCCGCTACATGTACATTGTCGAAAGCACTCAGGCAGTGTTCCCCGAACTCAAGATGTTTGCAGCGCGAACATCGGAAACAGCACAAGACGAGCAGCCCTTACACCAGGACCTCGTCGACATATGTTTAGCCTACTCAACATACCGTCCGGATATACCTCACTCGAGCTTCGATATCCATCACATTGCCGCACTTCTCCTATTAAATCTTCCCGCACCCCAAGCTTTCATCACACTATCGAATCTACTCAACCGCCCCTTGCCCCTCTCCTTTATGGTACACGACCAAAACGCCATCCATGCCGCATACTCCACCACACTGCACGTCCTGTCCAAGAAAGTGCCCGGTCTCGCATCGCGCTTGGAAACACTCCGCGTCGAACCAAGAGACTACTTATTCCACACGCTCGGCTCCCTCTTCTGCAGCCGCCTCAGCGTCGAACATGCAGCCCGCATCATGGACGTGTATACGATTGAAGGCGACAAGATCCCTCCTCGGGTTGCTGTAGCCATTCTAGGTATATTAGAAGGCAGCTGCATGGAAGGAGACGCGGCGCAAGTGGCTCTCACTCTCAAGGACAAGAAGATTGAGCTCGATGTAGACGAGTTCATGGCCAAAGTTTACGAGGCGGGCAAGACCGGCAGCAGCAACAACAACAACAACAGCAGCAGCTCATCGTAGTAAGGCACAACGCGGCCTCGATTTTTTTAACCCTCCTTTTTTTCTTTTGTCAATCTTCTCTGTCGTCGATGGCGTTCGACGACTTTGACTTGTGACTGTGTTTGTGAGACACTGCAACTGTTCTTGCTGTTGGCCGGGAACAAAAAGAGTATTAATTTAATACCTAGTTGTACAGTATGTTGGTGTTGCTGTGTAGCATTTGCTATTGCTGTGTGTCGCATGGCGAAAGAAACACATAATGCATATTTTTTTTATATCATCTTCTCTTCTACCTAGTATTACTATATCTCTTCAACTCTTCATCTCCTTCCTTTTCTTCTTGTTCTCATCTTTCTTGTACACGTCTACAATCTACGTCACCTCTTTGATGGTGTTTACGTTATTTCCTTCTTTCTTTCTTTCTTCCTTGTTGCGATTGGCGGATCTGGTGGAGAAAAAGAAAAAACTTGGATGATGTATATGACCGTCTTACGCAGCGATTTACCTCGTTCATTTTCTGTAGCTGTGTGTATGTGCGTGTGTGTGTGTATGCATACATGCATGCGCGTGTACACATGTGTGTGTGTGTGTGTGTCTTAGTCTGTAAACGTACGGGATGCGCGAAGCAAGCAAGCGCTAGAGAAACAGAAACACCTTTTCCTTTTTTGTAATTCAACACACATCTTTTGTGTGTGTTTCTTTTTGGTGTGTGTGTTTTGTTTTCGTTTTGTTTGGTCTGGCAAGAGGGCAAAGGAAGTACATAGATGGTGGGTGGACTTTTCTCTCTTTCTTTTTCCTTGCTTGCTGCCTGATATCGATGTCGTGGTACAAATCTCGATCCTGAGAGAGCGTGCTTTTTTTCCTTTTGTCGCGTTTGGAAATGGCATAGCGTGCATAGCGTTGCGGGTTGCGTTTCTCCTTTGTAGTTTTAGTTTTTTTTTTGACCTGGCTTTTGAGTGTGAGAGTGTGTGTATACTGGGAAGATGGGGAGGGGTGCTGGTATGGGGTTACTAGACTTAGAGTTTCTGTATAATCGTATTTTATTTTCCCATACTCGTAACATGTCGGTGTTCTTGATCGTGTGTCATGGGTCATGTATGTGGCCTGTGTGTGATGTCATGCATATGTTGAGCCTGGCTCTGTTCTAGCCTGGGGAGCAAAAAAGCAATCAAGATGGGATTGTGGTATGCGTCTGTTGATATGCATGTTGTAGGTGTGCTGTTGGGTTACTGGGATCAGGGCGTATGGGAGAGAGGTGTGGGGGTTTGGGGATATGGGTGCGTGACTTGCATGTGTAGAGGAGGGGGGTGGGCAAGCATGGATGTACCTGCATGTATGTGAAGAGTAGGTAAAAGCTTTGCCGAGAGAGAATCAAAAGCATGCAATGAAATGCATACTGTGTTGAGTGTGTTGGAGTGATTAATGGAATCTGTACATTCAACGCACATGTATCGGTTTACATTAAGCCATGTAGGAACTGCATAATGTGTACTAATGTTATCTACTGTTCCCAAGTGTTCAGATATAAGGCGCAGACAACAATAGTCTCGTGTCTTTTATTTTGGTCCTTGCGGGTTTTTTGTACTCTAGAAATGAAGTGGCTTCTCCCCACTGATAGCTGACCAGCTGTTCAGAAACACATATAGTTCCCATGGAAAACAACGACTCGCTCCAGTCTTAGCTACTCCTTGGTGTGACCTGGATCGATTTCAGTACTCATATCGATACTTGTTTTATTTTGATTCTTGTTAGAGCAATTAATAACCAACTAGAGTTCTTGGCATATCAAGCGCTCGTAAGTTAACTGACATGTCCTTGCAAGTTTTTGAGGCAAAGTTTTGGGTCATGAAGTACATCACGTTCCTAATTTAGAGTATTCGCAGTTGTGCCATCCTTCTCAATTATACAACAGTGATGTTATATTTAGCTAACGTCCCTTCGCATTAGTCGTTGCTGCTGACTTCAGGATGTGAATCAGTGATATCTTTTTATAGATTAGTTACTTCTATGCGAATTTTGATACATCTCAGTTGAAGTGCTATGGACTCTCTTTCGGAAAAACGGGAAAGATTGCCTCTCAAGATTGTGGTTTTCCTTCACTAAAGTAAGAGTGCTCACAATATATGGTCATGGGACGATGGATTGCTCAGACTGTTGTGCGCTTCAGCGATATATTTTAATCATGAGCCGATAGCGCTATTTGGTTTTTCAAAAATCTACTGAATTTGTTGTTAGCTTGTAGACTGATTTGCATCTGTATGTTGCATACAGTGATCCATGCGACCAGGTATCCACCGCTTCAGACGTTCATTGTATACATTAGTCGTCTTGTCTGAGAGGTACTTTCCCTTATGTTGTGTAAGGCCTTTGTTGTTAATCAAACTCCGAGTTTTACTTTAAACAAGTTCTGTTTATGTTTGACACGACAATATAGATGACTAGGGTATATATCGACATCTGCATTTAATAAGGCTCGGAAGCATGGTCATACGACTTCAGATATCCCCCTCACGCCTACACTGGGATCTCAAAATCCATGTCTACTTACAACATGTCCATGGTCTGATATTGTTCCAACGCGTGCTCCTACTTAAGATTACGAGCAAGCGAGCACATTTGAATTGAAGGGACAGCTTCACTACAGTGTTGTTGGGCGACTAAATATTCCTGTAATATATGGTGGTGCATTACTCTACTTCAAACTCGGCCGACTAACGCCGACATCATGCGACGCGGCTCTTGCTTACTCCCACATGACAACTGTTCGGCATAGTAATCGGTCCTGGGTTTGTCACTGGTACATGTTCCAGGGTAGAGAAAAGCGGTATTAATATCTTGATGTGTCAAAAATAACTCAAAGGCATGTTCGTTGTATGTTGCCAACTCATGCACAGGGAAGACCCAGGGACCCGGGAATTTAGGCTGGCCACGACGCCTAGAGAAGAAAGGTATTCCCAATGACTGTTCTAAGTAGTATATACCGTTGCTGCTATACACTGTATTCTTAGTTTAGGTTTTGTTGAACATGTGTATGCAGACTTTGCAGGTTCTAATACTGAACTGTGCTGGTGGGGCGCATAGCGACGATGGAGCTCTATTACGTAGTGACAAACGACGAAAAAAAAGACTTTCGAGGATGATAATCATCGTTGCTATTGAAGTACCGTTGTCACAGATGAATTAGATTGGAAGGAGTACCACATCGCGCCCGTTCGTTTTCGAGCCGTCGAACTTTGCAAAGTTGTTGTACTAGGCCAAATCCGCGATGCACAGCTCTTGTAGTCAACATGACGTTGTGGATGTTCTAGGTCCGTAGCTGTACCAAGGTTTAGAGTCGAAAGGTCTGATCTCCAAATGCCATCAAGGCAGCACAAGCCGGAAGCTTGGCGAGATGCAGCAATGCATGAATGCTTGTTCACATGTAGAAAAGCGTTGCGAGCAGCACTTTCACGACCATGGCACGCATGATGACTATCGTGATTTTCACCAGTACTTCTCAAGGCTTATGGCCAGAAGGATGGAGAGGTGGAATGAAGAAACCACATTTTCACGAAAAGATGTTCTATCTTTTTCCAGTGAAGGCGCCACTAGAAACAGGCGCCCACACAAAGTGTATATGATAGATTGTGCAATATGTTCTCTCTGGCAGGTCAACGACACATGAAGGACCACGGAGTAATGGTCCTCAAGCAACCGGGGAAACGGACTATCGACCTGCGCCGCATAGAGAACAGAAGGAGTGCAGAGTTGCGCAGATTTTTATTGTTGGCTCACTAGCGCCGGCTGGGTGGTTTCTCCGATTCCCACACGTGATATCGGCTGAATATCGGCGCGGGCGAGGAACATGAAAATCTTCTTTTCTTCGCAAACAGCCATGGGGCTCTTCTTCTTCTTCTTCTTCATGGCCACTGATGATTTATATTATACAAGATAGGAAGAGTAATACGTGGTCTTAGACTGCGACTGATTACAATTCATTTAACATACTGAGGCCTGTTTCATACGTTCCTGTTCGGAACTCGTACGCGGTCGCCACAGCAGCAGCGTGGGAAGCTGGAGGCGAGCGTTGGATGACATTCATGGGGTTTGCTGTTTTGCAAGACGGATACAGGGCTGTGAGATGAGCAAGATGCCGGGAACGCATGGCGACTTGGAGACGTCCGCTGTCGCTGCTTCAGATGCTTCCATGTCGGCCGTGTGGTTGTTTCAGCGAGGGCGCTGTGTGAGAAGAACTGGGTCCAGGACACAAGTAGGCAGGGAAGATGGTATACCAGCCCGTCTCTCTTAATGCTTTTCAGTGCTGGACATGTTTCTGCCTGGTGGCCTTGGGCGCAAGGCCCCACGAAAACACTCCATCCTGACATGGCGGTTTATGCGGCCATGGAGGGCGTGGTCGGACCCTCTGGACGGTTTCGCGGATGCTCTCGGCGCGTGGTGCAGATAGAGAAGCCGATTTAGCGGGATGAATCCGAGATAGCAGACTGCGACGTGCGCTTGTTATGCTATGGTGCAATGGGACGGTGCCATGGAAAATTACCGACTTGATGCCTATTCGACTTTTTATTTGTCGGCACCACGACTTTTTCCATGGCTTGGCCAGACGTACGTATACGCAAAGGCGGTGGGGATCTAGAGCATCTCTGCTGTCGGCCTCGACTCGTGTGAGCATCGTCCGTGGGACACCTGGCCGCCTACGGCCTGCAGCTTCGGGACGCTTCCGCTGCCAACTTTAGTCGGCCTACTTATGCTACAACTCTGTTTCACTTTGTTTACGTCAATGAGGCATGCGAGGCTCAGCTCTACATGACAATTTGTTGCTCGTCCAAGTATGTACGCCCTACCAGCTGGTCGACAGACGCAGCCCAGTTTGCCCCAAGGCTTAATCTGCCTCACTTCAATTGCGATCGACCAAAGATTACGCTACAATGTTCAAGATCTGCACTCGGATCGGCGAGTTACCACAGGCTGGGAGCATAGTTGCTAGCCGTCTAAGGTCGGTTTCTCCCGCAGCGTTGTAAGACCCTCTGACCCTGTTCAATGTTGGCGCAGGTGAGGCGTGAGCACTTGTCTATCGCCGAGCTACCCGCAAGTAGAAGTCGTCATCTCAACTCTCGAATCATGGTCGCACCGAGGGCTTGCAGAAATTTCGATAACCAGCCAAGGGTCGCGACGTGCCGAAGGGATTTGCGACGGATAGAAGTATTCGAAACTTAGTATCTATCAGCCAAAGCATTGAATATACCACGGCTCAAGCCTTGCCATATCCTAGGCCTAACCACGTCTATGGTTGTTTCGCCGCGGACTTGTCATTTGCCCGGTACTGTTGGAGACCCACGTGTCTTGGGCTTGTATCAAGATCGAGTCCGTGGCGGTGCGTCCTCGACCGCCTGTTCTCACGCCAGCACCATGGGCAGCAAGCAGCCAACACGGCTCCAGACCGCGGAACATCGTGATTGTCCCACTTGCCGTCTCAACCAGACCACCTGGACGAGTCACATATCCTGTCAAAGCCCTGTCTATCAGAGAATTGACCTCGTTCGAGCCTGGGCTGTCTTCTGCACCAAGGGTCCTCCTGACTGGCCGTCACACCGCATAGCACATCAGCAAGTACTCAGCGCCGAGCACCTAGCATCAGTGTGGGGAAAAATTCCAGAAGCACGAGGCCCGGGACCAGTCGTGCGGCTCCCGGGAGATTGCAAACGAGCAAGCCCCTGCCTTTGAGCATAACGTGAATTTCGTCTGAGAAATCCGAGACCGTGCTTGACACCCCGACGTGGTGGGCTCAGTGATCTGTCAGCTGCCTGATTTGGGTGCCATAGCCGTTGTCACTGCCTTTTGGGCCATGTCAACATTTTGATCGAGTTTCACAATTTCAGAAGACGAGGCAGCATAGTGTCGGTGCCTCAATGTCAGCACGTCAGATGTGGCGAGTGTCTCGACACGACGAGCAACGAACCATGGGGACGACCAAGTATTGCAAATTGTTGCCCTGATAGAAGAGTCAGTAGTAGAGTCAGACATTGTCTCCGAAGCCAGGCTGAAGGATGGCAATAGGCCGCGGCATGACGGAAGCAATCCAGGAACACGAGTGGCACAGTCGACCCTCAGCCGTCGTTGGTCGAGCCGGCCGACTTGATTCACTCCCGCGGGCCATGCTAACGAGTCAAAATACACCATCCCGATAGTCAAACCGTGGGCGAGCGGGAAAGTAGCCACAACCCCGCCAGGCTGGAAAAGTTCCTTCAATTGACGAAGATCAGGGCCTGATAGGTATCGGCCAATGATGAGGCCGAGGAAGTGGGGAAAAGGTTGAATGGAGCGAAGCTTATGGAAGCCAGCTGTCTTTCCCCGGCGCCGTAGCACTGGCAGGGCTCGGCCGCACACGCCACCAGGTACGGCCCACTGTCCACGGAAGAGCCCTTCTTCGACTTGAATCGCATCAGGGCCCTGTCGAGTGGTGGTGGTGGGTGTGAGCCCCGCTGATGTGACCTTCTAGAAATTGCACCGTTTCCACGTGAAGTGGTCGATGTGTTGGTACGTGTGCAGCGGCAAAAAGAAGGTGAAGAGGTGCGCGGTGCGCGGTGGAAATGTTATTCCTGGGGGTTGCGATAAGTCGGCATATCAGTTTGGGGCCTTGTTACCGTTTGTTCCTGCATCGTACCTGCAGTAGACGCTATCCTGCATCAATCAGCTCTGCAGTCGATGTGGGGGATGACGGCCAGGCGGATGCGATCGGCTCTGGTTGAGTCGACGACGCTTGTCACACAGAGAGAGGCGCTGCTTTTAGGCTTTTAGGCAGTGAGCCACTTGGGCCCCGCCGGCGGCTTCATAACTTTGCACCCGCAGCATTCAATAGTTCATTTCTATTTTGTGCCGGCCAGTCATACGAGGCTCGGCGTGCATAAATGCTACGGCGGCCAAAGTGTAAACGAAGAGACACGACACATGTTACGGCGTCATATGCGACAATCAGCAAGCAATGATTATCGATACGTAGATGAGGCAGTTTAGACGTTTCTTTGGTAGACCACCATCCCCACCATGAGATGGGCCATGCACGAGTGGTACAGTAGCTGTGGTAGGGCGCAACAGAGACAGTCTAAATTGTGAAACACACTTGTTGGTTGGATGGACGGCCGCATGTGCAGCTATATGAGCCCGCATCCCACCAACAGCGTGCTTTTAGAGCTTCGTAAACAGACGTATGGGTGGCAACTTGCAGCTCATTGCACACGAGCCTGTCGCACCATGTAGAATAGCCGTCTTTTTTGGCCACTGACAGAGGCCGGGTCCAACTTACCTCAGCTGGCGAGCAAATCAGGCCCAACGGGCATCATGTGCTTGCATCATGGCTGACGTTCCTGCGTAAGCCCGGCATATCGACGACTGCATGGCTCCAGTGTTGGCTGCAGACTGCTGCAGAGCCCAGTGTTGCGCGACGGCGTGTGGCAACGAAGCCGTCTTGTATCTACTACTACTACTGTGGTTGCTCTGCTCTGGCTGCACACGGCTTGACGCCCAAGGCACATCAAGGTTGCGGACTCGTGTGTGTGTGCAGCATCGTGAGACACGATGCTGACTTGACCTCATTTTTCTGGCACCGTGCAGTCATGTACAGTATAGCGACATGTTTGCCGTGGTTTCGGCCAGACATGCTGGACCGCCCAGCTGCCACGGCGCGTCCAAGGACGTCTGATCAACAACGAGTTTGCGCCGCCCGCCGTCTTGTTGCTTCTGTGTCGGTCGGGCGTGGCACGGCGGGCGATACAGCGTTGCGTATGTGTGTGTGTGTGCGTGACATGACAGCCCATGGAGCGCCCAGCGTCATCGTCATCACAAGCAAGTTCAGAGACGCGACATGTATGGATGTTTCAAAACAACCTTCACTGGGACAGGGTCTCGCAGCTATCATTATCGATTGGCAGATAGCATGATAGGCTGAATGACTCCCGAGCGCGCTAATTTGGAGCCATGTTGGCGGCGTGCGTGTGGATGGATGGCCCTTGGCCCATGGCCGTCTGATGGGTGGTGGGGTTTTGCTGTCAGACGAGAGATGATGGTGATGATGGTTGGTGAATGGCGATGGCGGCGGCGGCGGTGGTATCACCGTCGGCTGGGTTGCAGGTTGCTGCGCGCTCCACCCGTCGCAGTGGCCGAACAGCCATTCCCACAGCGAGGCTCAGTTGCCTTTTGCTCGTCGTGTGTCTCTCTTGCACCGCACTAGGATTCGGCCTAGGCGGCGGTAGAGAGTAGAGACTGACGACGTCGGCGGGCCCTTTGTCCCGCCATGTGCTGGCCACGGGCCAATACGTGAAAGGCAGCCGGAACCGCCGTGCACATCTCATTTCGCGTATAGTCCCATGCAGCTATGCATTGGGCGAACAATTTTAGGCCCATAACCCATGCCTCAATGCACTCGCTGCTTTTGACGCGAGTCAAGACTAGGGTCTAATGCAGGATCCCATACCTAGCTGGCTTGTGGAGCGCGCTGCGCCCCGACACACTAAAGCGAGCCGTCCTTCTCTGTGCGCTCATCAGTTCTCTTTTTCACTGGCCTGCCCTTGTTCAAGGTTCATCAACCACGTCCCTCTCGTTTCTTTCCGCCATCGCCGTTCAGGTTTTCATCTTGGGTCATAATTTTGTGCCCTCACACTCTTTGATCTTCATATTCATCTTAGTCGCAGTTTCGTTATTACGAGCTGTTTCCACACTCATTCCTTCGACACTCTCTTAAACAAGCCAGCATCCAGCTACTATATACAACTAATTCGTCCCGTCTTTCCTCGGTACTCAACCGTCATCGACCCATCGAACACAAACGTATACAACCACCACCACTACCCAACACTCACTATCGACCTGAACACAAGACAACAAAACACACCCAACCCACACTCGCAATGGACGGCTCATATCCCATGCACCCTACCCAGGCCATGCAATCACCTTTCTTCTACTACAACCCAGACCCCCAAGGCGAGAACACGCGCCAACACGGTCACTTCACACCCCACCCATCAGGACAGTCAACCTTCCAAGCACACAACATGTACTACCAGAGGCCAACATCAGCGAGCTCTCACATGTCTTACCCCCAGACAGCATACGCCAACCAGATGCTCACCCCAGTTGCCTCCCCGCAGCCAATGTACCAGAAGCCCACCATCCTGATCCAGCCCCAGGACTCGCCATACCTTCAGCCCATTGACACTGATTACTCATTCTCCCCTGCCACCCCTCCTCTTTCCACATGTGGCAGCAGCACTAGCAGCCCTCCTTCATCATGCGACGTCCTCCCCACGCCGCTGCATGACATGTTCCCTGGTGAGGGCATTGAGGGTGTCAAGCAAGGTTGCGAAGGTGAAGTCTTCTCCGAGATCCTTTCCGCCGGCCTCGAATGGCGGTCAACTACACCACCCATGACTCCAGGTATTTACCCCATGTTTTCTTTCACTCTAGCTTGGAATTACCCTGCAATGATCGCTTTGGGCATCGTCTGCCGAGCATCACGTGAGCGTTTGCACAGTGTTGCTAACTCCTGCAAGTTTACATCCAGCCTCCTTCGGCTAGCCAGGGGTCGTACCTCCTGTCCGCTACTTCTTGCCCCTCGCTTTCCCCCTCACCATCACCACTCCCTCGCACACCCTTCCCTGAAGCTGAGAACAACTTCTGCAACCCCCGCGATCTGACTGTTTCCGCTGCTGCCGAACTCCCAATCGTCACACTTTGCCCCGGCGACGAGGAGCACAAGGTTGTTCTCAAGGGTGAAACCGCAAAGGTCGACAACTTTGAGTCTGCTCAAGCCTTTACCTTTGCCGGCCTGCCTACTTTCGAGCCCCTGTTCGAGCTTGACTGCGAGGACGACTTCACTGGCCTTGTCAACTTCCCCGCCGAAACCGCACAGTACCTCGGCAGCAAGCGCCAGCGAACTGATCTCGGTGCATTCTCACCCGAAGAGGATTTCCTGAGCGACGAGAGCTTCACAGACTTCGAGGAGGAGCTCGTGCACGGCCTGCCTCTCACCCCTGCATCCAGCGAGTTCGACAACATGTCGGCCACTTCGGCATCCAAGAGGCGAACAGTCAAGAAGTCGCGTTGCGAGTTCAGCGAGACCGAGTCGGACTACCAGGGTAAGCAACAGACATCTGGTGATGAAAACACCATGTCTGGAGCATCAAGCCAACAAGAATCAGGTCAAGCCGAAAACGCCGTCGGCTCCAGCTCAGACGAACACACGACCCCTGTCGCACCCACTAGCCGCCGCGGTCGCAAGCAGTCGCTAACCGACGACCCTTCCAAGACTTTCGTCTGCACTCTGTGCTCGCGTCGCTTCCGTCGTCAGGAGCACCTCAAGCGTCACTACCGCTCTCTCCACACTCACGACAAGCCCTTTGAGTGCACCGACTGTGGCAAGAAGTTCTCTCGAAGCGACAACCTGTCGCAGCACCAGCGCACTCATGGTACTGGTGCCGTCAGCCTCGAGGTCATGGGCTCTGATTTCCATCACACCGACATGCAGCATGGACAGTCAGGTGCCTTTGGCGCACAGGCGCCTTCAACCATGGGTGAGATCCTCTACAACGCTGCCGCTGAGATCCCCACATCCAGCTCAGATGGATCCGAGAACGAATCATCGCCCAGCGACAAGAAGCGTAAGAGGAACGAGTAGACTTTGTCCTCTACCGAACTTATCTTTTCAACTCTTATAACGACCCTTCATGACATCCACAACACTCGGTAGAAGGACCCCGCATCATGCCCGGCGGCCGCTCGTCTACTTTCACGTCGTTACGCGCAAAGGCAGCATAGCTAGACAGGCGGTACAGACTCACTTCGGCGGCTCGACTACACAGTCGACCCCCCAAAAATCCTTGCTTCCCCTTCTCACTCCGTGTATTCTTCACTGCCATCTTGCGACATGGATTCTCCGAGATTAGCCTTTTTACATGATTTGGTTTTGCGTTTGGCACGGCACATCAGGGGTTCTGGTGGGAAGCTTGGTTACCATTTGGCGGATTGGGATAGATCTGGTGTTTTTTCTTGGTTTTCACTTATGACGACATGGCCATTACCCGTCACCGGCCACTGTCGCCGCGCTGCCCCTTGTTCACATTTTTGCGCTTCCTACACTCGTTGTAATCGGGCTGCTACACATGCGCGCCCACACATTCTGGGAATCTTCGCTTCTTTCTCGCCAAACACCATGTAATCGTCTGACTTCATTTGCTCAGCAAACTTTTACTTTACGTTTCATCGTAGCCAATTGTAGGTTAGAGGTGCTGGCACTATTCGACTATTGCATAAAAAAACACGTTACATACACACACATACATTTCCAAGTTGGACTGCCCTGCATGTGATGATCCCGTGAACCGCTTAAACATGTGGTCGAGTTTGCTTTTCCCCTTGTTGGACAATGCGTACGGGCACGAGAGACCCTGAGTACCATAGACACACTGCGTCTGTTCGTTTTCTGGAAGCAACGACCTACTAGCGTGCGTTGACTTTTAGCGAGTACCTAATGCACCTGCGTTTCCCTCATGCAATGCGGCACCGGCCCGCATCGTCTCCAGCCTTTGTCTTTTCCTTGGTCGACCGTATCCGAGCTTTTTTCTGTCCATTCGCCATGGCGTCGTCATTGAATGTCGTCGCACTCATCTCAGGCGGCAAGGACTCGCTCTTTTCCATCCTCCACTGTCAAGCAAATGGACACACCATTGTAGCATTGGCCAACCTGCATCCAGCGCCTGCCACCGGTGATGATGATGATGACAATGAAGACATCAATAGTTACATGTACCAGACTGTGGGCCACTCGGTTATCCCGCTCTATGGCGAAGCACTGGGCATCCCGCTATATCGTCAGGAGATTGCGGGCACGGCAGTAGACTCGAGTAGAGATTACGCAGCAGATTCGCAAAAGCAAGAGAAGGATGAAACCGAAGACCTTGTCCCTTTGTTGAGGAAGGTCATGGAAGCGCATCCTGAAGTCAATGCTGTGTCTACGGGGGCTATTCTAAGTACGTATCAACGGACGCGTGTCGAATCTGTTGCGCTCAGGCTGGGGCTCACGCCGCTATCGTATCTGTGGCAGTATCCCTTGCTACCACCATATACACAGTCATCTCTTCTGCATGATATGACCGCAGTCGGACAAAAAGCAATCATTATCAAGACCGCATCCGGTGGCTTGGATGAGGACTTTCTGGGACTCGATGTCGCTAGTCAAGCTACCATAGCGAGGTTGGCAAACACAATGGGCCGATATGGTGACGCCGGTGACGGTGCGATACTAGGTGAGGGTGGCGAATTCGAGACACTGGCATTAGACGGGCCCCAACCGCTGTGGAAGAAGAGCATTAGGATCGACAGTGGACCGCCTGGAAAGTTGGACGGCGGGCAGGCGGTGTTGAGGATCAAGGAGAGTCTGCTTGAAGAGAAGACGAATGATGACGCAAGATGTGTAGATGCGTTGAGGATACCGGAGCTCTTTGACGAAGAATTCAAGAGGATACTGGAAACTACAGAGATCACTGCCGAAGATGCAGAACTCGCCTCCAACAAGACCTTCCGTATTAATCCCCAGTCGGATTATATGTTTGTAGTGGAGCGTCTTCCTAGGCATGCGGCAAAGGACAACCCAACGGTCTTCCTCCACTCAAATCTCACAGGCGATACCCGACCAATCTCTCCAGCCACTTCCCCGTCGCGCCAACTCATCAAAATCTTCCTCAGTCTCGACCATTTCCTCAAGCAATCCCACCTTTCCAGAGCCAGCGTCAACCACGCTACTCTACTCCTCCGTGACATGGCAGACTTTAGTGTCCTCAACCCAGTCTACGCGCAATACTTTAGCCATGTAAACCCCCCAGCTAGAGTTACCATTGCAGTCGGAGACGTACTGCCCAAAGACGTAGACGTCATGCTCAGCGTGATTGTAGACAAATACGAGAAGAACGCACAAGAAAAAGTCACAACACCAGTAAAGAGACAAGGACTACACGTCCAAGGCCGAAGCTACTGGGCACCCGCAAACATCGGACCTTACAGTCAAGCCATATCCATCAGTCTGCCTCTCAACAACGAGCACAACGAAAGCAGCGAAACCCCAACTTGCGGAGAGATAGTTTACATAGCCGGTCAAATCCCCCTTGTACCCGCCTCCATGGCGGTATACGCAGACCAAGGCTTCAAAGGCCAAGCCGTCCTCTCCCTCCAACACCTCTGGCGTATCGGCCGTGCCAAAAACGTTAAATGGTGGACTGCAGCCGTGGGCTTCATACCGGCGTCGCAGCATCCGGAAGATAGGGTGCGTGTCGCACAGGATGTGTGGAAAGCTATACACGCCCCAGCACATGACGAAACCGCAGACGAAGAGGACGAGGACGCGCATATCGACCCGTGGGATAGATTGAATCAGCACCACGTGTCTGCTTTTAGCGACACAACGGTCCGCAGTCAGATTCCAGACCGCGCTGCTGTATCTGCTGATTCCACAGCGTCTACGCCACCGTGCTTCATCGCACAAGTTGCGTCACTGCCGCGGGATGTGGATATAGAGTGGAGTGCTACAGGTCTGACATGTTCTTCTATCCAATGTACTCGCAACTCCCAGGTTCCACACCTCAGTATTACCACCTCTCGGGACACTCGCTCCCGTTTCCTGACGCTCGAGGTACACGAACAGAGCGATTTGAATGTCTTGAGAGATGTGGGGGAACGGGCGTGGACGTGTGCTACGCTTTATGTGGGGAGGGGATTTGAGTGGTGTGGTGATGGTGTAGGAGCTGCGGATTTGGAGGGTGTGCAGTGGATTCCTTGTCAGAGGGTGTGGGGGGAGAATGGGAGGGAAGTCAGGGGTGTGTTTGTGGGGAGGATTGATGGGTAAGACGGCCAGTCGCACGGATTAAAACGGAGATGGTGTGAACATTCGAGATTTCTTACGTGATAGAACTCTGTTGTATTTGACTGTATACCACGACTTCTCAACAGCACTGGTACTTGATGCTTGACATTTCTTCCTATAGCAGTATCATATCGCTAACCCATGGTCCTCCTCCACTCATGAAGTCATATCGGATGGTATTTTGCCCTTTATCCCTTTCTCCTTGAACGCCATGTAAATGCACTACGTCCTCATTCGGCACATACTCCTAGAACCTCTCCTTCATCCTCCCTGCAACTGTTCGCAGGTTGCCGTAAACCTTGCTAGGATTCTGTCCCAAAATCAAGCTGACAATGGACTCGCGAGCGATGTGGATGTTCTTGAAGCCGCCCAGAATGTGAATCTTCTGGTCTGCCAGCACGACTCGTGTCCTACTGGCGTTCTCAATCGCGAACTTTGTCTTTCCGTCTTTTCCTGCTATTCTTCCAATTGCTCTGCCGAGGTGCTCGCCCTGGAGGGTTTTCACGTCCTTGATTTCGAATGTCTCAATGTACAGATCTGGTTGTGTTAGAGGCGTGTAAAAGTCTGGGATATATTTGGCTACTTACCATCCAGCCGGAGAAGCGCGATGGCATCATCGACATCGAAGCCTAGTGTAAATGCCTTGAGGAAATCTGCTCCTTTCTGTAGGGCTCCGGTGTCGGTCGTAGCGTTGCTCGTTCGTAGTTCGACGCTTCGTGATTTAAGGTTCATTCGGCATTGTAGCTTGAGGTTCTCGACCAGCTGTGCCATGTTAGTTGCTGACTTGATTAAAGGACATGACTTTTGAAGTGACTAGGCACTAAAGTGGCATTTTGACGACTTACAGGGGGGTATATTTTTGGCCAGTTGGCCTTCAAGGGTGTCATGCGGTGTGGTGGGATTGGGACTTTGCGCTGCTCGCGGCGGAATGCGAGGGGTATCGATTTAGCGACGGGGAATTTTGGGGCTCCGCTTTCGTCTGTCATGGGTATGTCGTCTGCAGGCGCTTCCGGTTCTTGTGCTGCTGCGACGGGATCGAGGCTCATGTCGACAAGCTCTCCTTCAGTTTCTTCTGGGAGGGGGACGGAAGAAGGCTCCATGGTGACATCGTGGGCGAACTCCTCGGGACGGCGTTGCAGCGCTGTAGGGGCAGGCATGGTGTCGCGTGTGGGATGCAGTGGCAGTGAATTCCTCGCAAAAGTGTATAGACGTGTGGTGTCGGTATGGCGTTTGGTCGCAAGCTGGGCGGTATCAAGACGGCAACAATTGTGGTGTGGGGCGGCTCAAAATATGTCAACCTCGGAAGTACGCTAACGTCCCCAAGCGGTCTAGCGCCTCGTAGCCTTCCAGGCTCTCCATGGCTTTTTCATGTGCGGGCAATGACGATCTTATACGCCAATCAATAACCGCCAGCGCCCTCTACACACACCGCAAACCCTCTGTTGTTTCCACACCCACTCGTTCGCATATTCTTACGCTTGCGAACGTCGACAATGTACCCGCCCCGGTTATCATGAAAAAGAATGTAGGAACGCTCGGCATCCTGGGGCGCCTCGTTGCTGGCCAGCCACTGGTACAGAGCCGTGGTTTGCTTCCGCGGGGGGTGCTGCGAGCATGGGCGCAGCCATGGTCGCAGCCATGGTCGCCTTGGGAGAGAGTAGTTCAGACGAGGCCGCTGACGACGACAAATCGGCTTTGGATTGCGTCCTCGCCGTGTCTAGGACGCTCTCCCACTTCGCTACTACAAGTACCCTCGCCCCGCACGAGTCACATCCAGCAAAGCGTGACTAGCACAGTCGTCTCCGCATGGGCCAGACATGCGTCGTCCAAAGCATCGCGCGCGCTGAGGAAGAATAGAAGCAGCGACCGACGCAACAAGAGTTCACTGACGAACGGCTCGTCCAAGAACAAACGAAACGCCGCGTCGCAGGCACCACCATCCAACCATTCCTCTTCGTCGAACCCGCCTCCCAATGCCTCCAAAACACCCCCGAAACCGCAAGAAGAAGCCTCAGGTGCTGCGAAGCCCCTCCTCGATCGCTTACCCCATCATTTGCCACACATTTACCGCCCGAGCAAAGCAGAGCTCCTAGCGGCAGCATCTGGCTTTTGGTCTCGAATCAAGATTCACTTCAAGTGGCTCACCATCAGGAGTACACGGCCATTCAACGCCGACGAAATATACGCTTTGTTCTCGTGGATCATAGCGGCGCACGTGCTATGGATCGTACTGGGTACTACCACCTTCTTCATGCTGGCCATTTTCCTGGTCAACACGGCGTTTTCGCAGGAAACAATTGCCAAATGGATTGGCAACTATCTGACAAAGTCTTCGGGCATCAAGGTCGTTTTCGAGACTGCTGTGGTGCCTAAATGGGGAGACGGTGTCATTTCCTTCCGCAATGTCTTCGTCTCGCGGCGTCCAGGCCAAGGCAAGGGAAAAGTCAGCAAAGGCTCACAGATGGAGATGGCCGCTGCCGCTGCAGCCAGGGCGCATCTAGAAAAGGATGCACAGGATGGGATACCAGATAAGCCCGAGCCCGAAGAGGATACCAACTACACCCAGTTCGACATTTCCATCGACACCGTCAATGTGACGCTCTCCTTTTCCAAATGGTTCAATGGCAAAGGACTATTGGAGGATGTTGAAATCAAGGGTATTCGCGGTGTCGTGGATCGAACTTCTGTACGCACAATCGAAGGCGTAGATCCGAGATCTTACAAGCACGAACACAGCCCTGGCGACTTTGAGCTCGAATCCTTCAAGATGGAAGACTTGCTGGTCACCATCTACCAGCCAAACGGCTTCCGCCCTTTCTCAGTCAGCATATTCTCCTGCGACCTGCCCCAACTACGGAAGCAATGGCTATTCTACGATTTCCTTTCGGCCAACATGATGTCTGGTTCCTTTGACAACTCTCTCTTCACCATCCACCCTCGTCAAACCCACAACTACACAGGCGCGCAACTGAGTAGTGGTCGCGACAGCGAGGACGGAAGTTCCTGGAAGAAGCACAGCCGTATACGAATTGACGGGCTCAATATTGACCACCTTAATCGTGGCTTTGAAGGCCCCTTTTCTTGGATCCATGAGGGCAATGTCGATATTGTAGCAGATGTCATGTTCCCCAATGACGATGACGACAGTATTGCAAAAGTAATGTCCGACATGTACGACCGTGTCGAAGCCACTGTCATTCAGCAACGCAAACATCACTTCTCCGACCATGCAGTCCACGGCTTCGATGAACAGCATCATGACGATCATGCAGACTCTGAGAAGGGAAAAGGAGAGGACAATCGCTACATGATCATAGACATGCGTGTCCATCTCAATGATGTCCGCGCCGCTGTGCCCATCTTTACAAGGGACATCTCGTACGTCAACAATGCCCTCGTACGACCAATCGTAGCGTACATGAACTCTAGTCGTACCTTCATTCCGGTAAATTGTAGGGTTGTAAAAAGGGTTAGCGAATTCGATGGCAGTTGGACGCTTTACGACAGCGGACTTATGGAGGAAGTGTCAAAAGAGGTAAGTTTCTATCAGTACCACCCCACAATATTCCCAATAGAGCTGTGCTAACACATATATAGATGTATGATGCGTTTGCGCGCGACGTTCTCGAAGACCGAACTACGCGTAAACGTCGTATAAAAAAGGTTGGCATTTGGACACTACAGCTCGCAGCCCAGGCACTCTTCCTCGGTCTTGCGGGAAACATTGCGTAAAGATACCCTGATGAATAAAACGAATAAATTCCTTCTTACTGTATTATACATGATCGAGTAGGGCGTTTGGCGAATGGTTATATAAGTGGCAGGTTTCACGGGCGGATCGAGTTATAAGCTGAGGCATACAGCGACTCTTTCATGGCCGATGCCAACGACGGAATGACGAATAGCTTTTTTACTGATTTTATCCAGTGCATTTCAAGACCGCACATTTGCGCTGCCGCGTTGGACAGGGCACGCATACGCACTTGTAAGACTTGTGGAGTATCACCGATCGCTCTTTTACAAACCAAAAACATACAAAGACATCCCCATTCTTCCAACGTCGTCTTCGTGCTTTTCTGCTATTCGAGTACTTGTTATTTTCTGCGTCAATAGAGCAAGTCCTACCACGGCCGTTTTGTGTTACACATGAATGATAATACTATTTGCTGGGTCCACCCTAGTTCGAGCTGACCTGGGACAGTATTGCACGCAATTGTCAGATCCGGGCGTCCCGGTGAGCTTGAGATGCTCGTAGTTGAACAACCGGAGGACGAGCGGTTGCAGTCTAATATAAAGTGTGAAGAGCTACCTCGTTGCGGGCGTGTGGCCCATTATATAAGGCATCGTAAGTCTGTAGCAATAATTTTTCGATGTCTGCACTCGACATTACCCGGCTCTCTTTGTAAAATTGCCGATCAGTCTACCCGGCGTAGTACCCGCCAGCTCTTGGCTCGACGCGTTGTTGCAGCTTACGCTTGGCACAAATATACTATCACGACCTCCAACACCCATCTAAATGATCCACCGATCCCCTAGGGCTCACCTATCCATATCAGAATGCATCAGCAATGTACGTTTAGCTCAACAGTTAGCTTCAAACTAGCCATCGGAAAACTCTGGCAGTCAACGAAACGGTGCGGATATCCAGTACGGATGTCGAACCCTTGGTTCGCGGTAGATCTCAAATTCTAACAAGTCAACAACGTGTTGCAATGAGTATGTTAACCAGGAAAGTGATTCGTTCTCTCCTTTCGTCCGCCCTGGTTGGATGAGAAACGCTGGGCAGCTGATGCCCCCTCTTACAAAAGAGTGACGATCGTCCGACCGTCCGACCGTCCGACCGACCCTCCTTCAGGGGATAGTATGACATGGAGGACCTCCTTCGACGATGTTCAAACTCGCCTTTCTACCTAGCAACATCTTCTGGATTACTCCCCCTTCTAACTGAGCCATCACATCATTGGCGCAATATGGAAAATTGCTAGGAATCTGACGTCTATCTGTACGAATAGCTCAGTCTGACCCACAAGCCTAATCACTAGATCATGCGGATGATGAATGGATCTATTCTGCTGCGACGGCCACCCACATAATTTACTCCCCAAGAAGGGTAGCCACGCAGCCCGTGTGTATGCCGAGGGTCGTCAGTATCGCCTTCCGCGGTCGTCTTCCAAGGTCGCTCGTCCCCGCTCTCTTTCCAGGAAGGCTTTCCTTCCTCAATTCAACTCCACATACTCGCCACTTCCTGGTTTTTCTACGCAGTTGATATACTTCATATGTACAGCCAAAGCGGCCTTGGGTTGCATTCACAGCAGCTTCCGCCAGCCATTCTCAGCTTCAGCGATACCCTGGTAAGCTCTCCATTCCTTGGCCGAGAAAATCAGCATACTCTTGTTAGCCACGAAGTCAGCAAACTGTTGTGAAAATACGTACGAGAAGTACAAGTATGCTAATAATGGTAGTCGCAGTTTATTCTCCACTAAGCTATCACCATGCCCACGTCAGTCTCAACCCTGCACCCTGTGCGAGACTCGCAAGAACGAGTAAACGAAAAATCTTCCCAAAAAGTACTAGGGCAAAGGAGCAAGTCACATGAAGAATTGTTTTCCATGGACCCAGAAAAGGCCATCGATAGCAGCTCATGCTCAACATATACGGACGAGGTAACATTATCTGGTGATTCACCAGCAGCTGCAAAGCAAGATCCCAACATAGTTGATTGGGATGGTCCAGACGATCCAAAGAACCCTCAAAATTGGTGTCCAAGAAAGAAATGGAGCATCATCTGGACTATCGGCGCAGTCGCCCTTATCACCCCCATGGGCTCCTCGTTTTTCGCTCCAGGTGTTCCACAAGTCATGAAAGCCTTCCATGAAGAGTCTTTGACACTCTCTACATTTGTCGTCTCAGTCTACCTCCTCGGGTTTGCCATTGGTCCATTGGTCGTCGCACCCATGTCCGAACTCTACGGACGAAGGCTGATATGTAAGCAACGTCACTGTTAAGAAAAGTACTTTGAACATAAACTGACGTACTTTCCTTTCTAGACAATGTCAACAATGTCCTCTTTGTGATATTCAGCATCGCTTGCGCAGCCTCGACCTCCATGGGAATGTTGATAGCATTTCGATTCCTTGCGGGATGCGCTGGATCGGCGCCTATGACACTTGGAGGCGGTTCAATCGCAGACATGTTTCCCCGGGAGCAAAGAGCTAGAGCCACGGTTATTTGGGCTTTAGGGCCACTCCTTGGGCCCGTCGTTGGCCCAATTTGCGGAGGGTACCTTGTGAAGATTACGGTTTGGCGTTGGGTCTTCTGGACCATCGCCATGTTCGCTGGACTGTCCGCTGTCATCTTCTTCTTCGTGTGCGAAGAAACATACCATCCCATCATCCTGGCTCGCAAGACAGAGGCTCTTCGCAAGGAAACCGGCAATATGAATCTTCGCTCTAAGCTCGCTTCCGACCTGCCACCCAAGGAGATCTTCGTCCGAGCTATCGTCCGCCCGACGAAGATGCTCATCATGTCCCCTATCGTAGGCCTCATGTCGCTCTACGTGGCAATCAACTATGGTATTTTATTCCTTTTCTTCACCACCGTAACTTTTGTATTCGAGGACCAATACGGCTTTTCCTCTAGCGCCGTCGGATTAACCTTTGTCGGATTTGGCATTGGATTGCTTGCTGGCGTGGTGATCCTCGGCCTCTCGTCTGACAAAAACATCATCAAGCACCACAACAGTGGCGGCGCCAAACCGGAGCACCGTCTTATGTTGCGATTTACAGTCCCTGGTGCCATAAGTCTCCCAATCGGCGTCTTGGTTTACGGATGGGCTACATACTACAAAGTTCACTGGATCGTCCCCATCATCTTCACCTCATTCATCGGTCTAGGCAACCTGATAGCCATGATGACCATCCAAACCTATCTCGTCGACGCCTTCACCGTTCACGCTGCATCCGCCATCGCCGCAAGCACTGTCCTTCGATCCATTTTCGGTGCCTTCTTACCCCTGGCTGGCCGAGACATGTACAAAGCGTTAGGTCTAGGCTGGGGCAACAGTGTGCTTGGGTTCCTGTCCCTAGCCGTCATACCCGTGCCGATTCTCTTCCGTGTATACGGCGAGAAGATCCGGACAAATCCCAAATGGCAGGTTCAGTTTTGAGGAACCCAGTTTCGCCATTCTTTTCGTATGTATCAAGCATAGGCGCGGTGCTTTTCAGAGCCCTCGCGACCCCATAGGTCGCCTCCAATGGGCCCCCGCGTATTAGTATTTAGTTATGTGTATTTTGTTCTAGTACTCAATCTTTATCGTGGACTAGAGCTTAGGCTTAGCAGCCTCAGCTCTTATAAAACTTGCTTTACAGCATTTTATATGTAAGATAGAGGGTGTCTGCCTGTATAATAATCTTCTATATAGCTTTCTCTTTGTCATCTCGCAGAAACTTCCAAAAAATATCGAGCATAGAAGCATAGCATATAATTTGAATATCGAATTTGCATTGGGCGGAGTATTAGTCGGTTGAAAAAATACACAATATCACCCGCTTTATAAGGGGTGGTGACGTCCCATGGTGATAGAAGTTGGTAGAAACGTAAGCTACATCTACAGGCCATCCAACAGTGTTGAATGAAAGAAATCCATATGCTCTCTCACCTGTTCGTTGCATATATAAATGATCTACATACCTCGTCCTACTCATAAAACTAACCAGATAAATAATCCACAGATCAAAACCTACCTACCCACCACGCACAAACCACTCACACCTACCCCAAACCTCGGGGTCCCGGCACGTGCAGGACCGACTAAGCGACCGGACACATGGTCCATGCTGACGAAAACGGCAATAAGTCACTCAATAACCCTTAATCGAGGAAAAAGTTCGATCCCAAATCGCCGTCGCTACATGGATGATGCATGAGGTCGCATCTCCCACATTAGCGAAAGAAAGATCTACGGGTTCCAGGATCTCTTCTCCGCAGGGAAGCTCCCGCCGCTATTGCTCCGGCCCGGCATCTTCGGTATAGGTTGGAAGCTTTGTTCAACTTTTTGTGGCGGGGTTGTTCCATGTAGAGGGGGATTGTGGTTGTGAGTCGATGTGTGGGACCGGGGAAGCGGGTGGTCTTTGCTTGGGATGATGGAAGATGTTGTTCTGGAGTGTTTGGTAGCGTGGTTGTGAGCGATGTTTGATGCGTGGGTGGCGTGCTGTAGTCACTTGAGTAAATGAGGGGCTATTAGAGCATAAGGAAAAAAAAGAGCGACATTGTCGTCGCATCAAGCATTCCGTCTCCACCATAGGGAAAGGGTCGTGTAAGGCTAGGTGAGTTGGTTGAGTCAAGAGAACCATACCCAACAAACTCATGTAAGCATATATACTTACTTACACCTTGGCTCCTGCTCCAAACAAACGGAGACGTCGTACAAGTCTAAGATATTACTTGCATCTTGCGCCTTTTTCAGCATATGCAAGACACACCACCAAATGACGTGCATGTTACGTACAAAACCAGCCCACAGCCAGGTCAACGGGTGAGTCAAAAACAAGCTGAATGCAGCGCGTCAGTCTTCCCGTCGATTTCTCGCATACACGGAAGCGGAGAGATACACGGCTCCGACGTCCGACTCGTGGCGTTTACTATAGTACGTTTAAGCTGCTGGCCAAAGCGAGTTCTGCAAGTAAACGGGCTAGACCCGCCGATGCGGTGCTCCCCCCCAACGGCGAAATTTTGCCGACGTGAATTTGGGCTTCATTAGCACAATTCGTTAGGCAACTAGGTTTTCCTGCGCGTGTTGAGAGCGTTGTATGGACGGACGAACCTGTACGGCGGGAGTACATAGGTGTCGCGCATAGGTGGCGCAGAGATAGATTGTTGTGGATGCCTGGCAGAGTCAAAGTGTTGCAGCCTGGAAAAGAAAAGGAGCATGCCGATAAGGTGGTTGCATTGTGATGGCGATGCCGATGTGCGTCAAGGGGGGTTCGAGATGGGAATGCGTGTCGATGCTGTGAATTACGGTATACGATGGATACGCCTATAGAAATGTCGAGAAACCTCGGGATGGACCGTGTGGTGTTTTGTTCTAGCGCGTTGGGACCCTCGCACTCGGTCTTTGCGGTTTGCGGTCACCGCCAACACGCTTGATACGCGTTACGCCGCATGATCGCTACGACGGCGCGAAACCTTGGCTTCGAAGCTTCTATCCCCGGTTTTTTGTCTTCCCAAATGCGAGTGTTTTTCTTTTTCCGTCGATGCCCAGCATACCAGGCGTCCGATGACTCCAACCACTCGTCAGAGTCATCGACCCAGACAGGACAATACCGCAGCGTGGCTTTGATCAGGCAGCATTAGTCTCTTGCTTGCGGAATACCGTCGTCAATTTCTGGCGGAATACCGCAACGGACGAATGAGCAAAGCCAACGAAAGCTGAAAGGGAGCCAAGAAATTGTGCCTGTCGACTATAGCTGTCCCGTCATATCGCTTGCATCGCGTATTCCTCGCGTATGGTTAGCCCCGAGCGGCCGGTACAAGCTTTGTTCGCGTGTGCGAGCGTGATACCGGCAGCGAAATCTAGCGCCTCGCGGACGGGGACGGGGACGGGGACGCAGGACAAGATAGTCATGGTGAGGAAAAATGGTCGTCCGTTTGATACCCCTTCAGCCGTAACTCCGCCCTTTTGAAGCGTGGCACTCCTATTTTTGATGCGACCCACTGTGACTATAACTGGACGCCCCCCTCCCTTTCCCCAAGGTTGCAGTTGAACGTACCTAGTCATATTTGCACTCTGCGCTTCTTTGTGCCCGACCGTTGAGAGTTTGTTTGTTCTTGGCGTAGCGTTTGCTCCCTTACATCATCATCATCGACTCTTCACCAACGCCCTTTCTGAAGATGGCCGATACAAACAACGAACTACGACCGTCCAGTATGGCGGACTCGGAAAAGACCGCCACGCCTAGCGTTCCACCTGCCGTCACAGAGGAGAAGAAGGGTCCCGTCGAAACAGTGCTTCCTGCCGCCACAACTGCTGTTGATGCTACACGGCCAATCACCGGTGAAAAAGCATTGACTTCGCGACCCAACTCGGCAGTCGTCCCTACGGAACAAGAAGAGGACACTTTCGAGTACCCGACCAAATGGAAGCTGGCAGCAATCAGCATTGCCTTGTGTCTGAGTGTGTTTTGCATGGCTCTCGTAAGTACAACATCCCTTGATCGTCGGTTCCACGGTTTTGGTAAGCCGGGATCGACAGCGGCTGAAGCTGTCAAACCTCCACAAGAGCCGCTAGTGAACGTTGCTAACGTGCTACCAGGATAACACAATCATAGCAACCGCTATTCCTCGCATCACAGACGACTTCAAGGCTCTCAACGATGTCGGCTGGTATGGATCGTCCTACCTGCTCACCACCTGCGCGACGCAACTCTTCTACGGAAAGCTGTACACTTTCTTCTCGATCAAATGGGTCTACCTCATTGCGCTCTTCATCTTCGAACTCGGCTCCTTGATCTGCGGTGTTGCGCCAAACTCGATTGCTCTCATCATCGGTCGTGCCATTTCTGGTGTCGGTGCGGCTGGTATCTTCTCCGGTGCCATCTTGATCATCTCCGTCACTGTGCCGCTGCGCCAACGCCCAACATACATGGGGCTCATTGGTGGCATGTACGGTATTGCATCTGTTGCTGGTCCACTGTAAGTTGTGACGTACTGACAACGTAGTCGCCAAGATGCTAACAAATGCTTAGTATGGGAGGAGCCTTCACCGATCACCTTTCGTAAGTAAACCCTAGACACACACACATGTCCTTACATTACCAGTCAGTTCACTAACAAGTTTAGGTGGCGCTGGTGCTTCTACATCAACCTTCCTTTTGGTGCTGTGACAGCAGCTTTCATTATCCCCTTCCTCAACGTCAAGCGCCGCGGCGCCAAGGTCCAGGCTACATGGAAACAACAGCTCCAGAAGTTCGATCTTCCCGGCACTGCGTGCTTTTTGCCGGCCATCATCTGCTTGTTGCTCGCTCTCCAGTGGGGTGGTAGCAAATATGCGTGGGGCAGCGTGCGTATCGTTGTACTTCTCGTCCTCTTCGTTCTCCTAGTCTGTGCATTCCTCGCCATACAGTGGTGGAAGCAGGAGGATGCTACCGTCCCTCCTCGTGTTTTCCTCAACCGCAACGTCTGGGGCTCTGCATGGTTTGGTGCCATGCTGGGTGCAGCTTTCTTCCTCATCGTCTACTATCTTCGTAAGTGCCAAATCCCAGGCTCTTTTTTCCCCATGGAGGAATGAAAAGTAGTCGAACCTAGCTAACATATCGCAGCCATCTGGTTCCAGGCTGTCAAGGGAGCATCGGCTACCAAGTCCGGTATCATGAACCTTCCCGCGATTCTGGGTCTCGTCATCATCTCCATGCTAGCCGGTGGCGCCGTGACCACTCTCGGATACTACACGCCGTTTATGCTCATCTCTTCGGTCCTCATGGCTATTGGTGCTGGTCTGCTATCCACCTTGAAGGTTGACAGTGGGTCTCCCATGTGGATCGGTTACCAGTTCATCTTCGGGGCGGGTGTCGGTTTCGGTATGCAGCAAACGCTCGTGGCTGTGCAGACAGTGCTTCCTGTGGACGACATTCCCATCGGTACTGCGATTATGATGTTCTGCCAAACACTCGGAGGCGCTTTGTTCATCTCGGTCGGCCAGAACGTCTTCACCAACCAGCTCATCAAGAACCTCAGCAGCGTGGTACCGGAGCTCAACGCCCAACTGGTGCTCAGTGTGGGCGCAACAGAGCTCAAGCATGTCATTGACCCCAAGTTCCTACCTGGTGTGCTCACAGCGTACAACACGACGCTCACGCAGACATTCTACGTGTCCGTAGCGTGTGGTGCCATGTCGATTGCTGGTGCCGCGTTTGTTGAGTGGAAGTCGATGAAGGGCAAGCAGATCCAAATGCACGCGGCTTGAGCGGAGACAACGGACCGAGAGGGTAAGACGGTATCATCCGATCCAGGCCACTCTAAACTGTAATCCGACTTCACGAATTATTAAGACGAAGTGATCGTCTGTTATATGATACCCCTTTTCGTCGGCATATTTTGCTGGCAAGTCAGCACTAGCATAGGGTATAAGCGCGGCGTCCGGTTGGTTCGGCATGAATGTGCTACTGGGTTATGAGTATAGAATTTAATATGGGCATGAGGGATGTAGAGAGCTGCTGGATGCAGCACATGGCCTGTGAGCCAGCCGTACTGAAGCGCAATGACTCTTCGCTCCTCCAAAGCTTGATAGATGCATGTTATAACTCAAAATAATGGGCTTTGCAAGGTTTCCGATGTTCCCGTGTCAGCAATAAACAGCACACAGCACTCGACCCTTTTTTCTATCACATCCGCGCGTTGCCGGAAGACGTTGAATGGCAGGCCAAGCCGCGCAGATGCAGCGCAGGACTTACGGGCTTTTGAGCCAGTCCGGGTGGGACCAAGAGTAAGTCAGTTTTGCACAGCCAGTGTGACGTCAGCTGTCAGCCTGCCACGCTGCGTTTCTCCATTCATTTCTGGATGTCACATGCGCCACACGCGCAACACATGCAGAGGCGCATGACGGAAAAGATGAGGGCAAGTGGAGCCACACGGCTGTTATGGACGAATCAAGTCGAGGACCGCTGGAGACTCCACACTGGATTGGTTGGCTGTGGCTGTGGGCTCTGGGCAACGGATGCTTAGCAAAGCTTGTTTCGCAAGCGCAAGGCCTCGCCTGTCGCCCAAGTCCCGTCCTGTCCTGCACTGCGCCCGCCTTTTGATTGCGCCTCGTGCAACCAAGGCCCTGCGCCAGTGACAGTGGACAATTCTGCGGTCATAGCCATTCGATTCCCTCTCCTAGCCGCGCCGTCTTGCGCTTCTGCCGATCCTTTTATGTTGGTCTAAATAATATCTCTGCGCACCCGAGCTTCCGCAAGCCTCCCTCCGAGAAACGCTCGTCGCGCGCCGCAGATATGGCAGACGCAAACGCAAACGTAAACGGCTTGCCGCCAGCCGAGGCACCGAATGGAGCTGCACCAGCCACAGAAGAGAAGGAGAATGGGCATGCGAATGGCGACATGCCCAAGCCGCAGAAATCAGACACTGGTTTCGCAAGCAAGAAGAAGGGCCCAGAGGGCGGCTTCGACGAGACGCCCATACCGCGCGCGCCTCCTGGCTACACGGTCAAGTTTACGTTGCACCGCGCAAACAACCTGCCGCTTGCCGATATCAACACTCTCTCGGCCGACCCATTTGTTGTCGCCCAGCTCACCACGGGGCTCCCGACGAGACACAAGGAAGACCCGCCGCTGACAATGCGCACGCCTACAATACGCCAGAGCACCGATCCCGAGTGGAACAGCGAGTGGATAGTGGCCAATGTGCCGGCTTCTGGCTTCAAGCTCAAGTGCCGCATATACGATGAAGATCCTGCAGACCACGACGATCGCCTGGGCAACGTGCACGTCGAAGTCGGCGCCATCAACGAGAACTGGGAAGGCATACACGACCAGACGTTTCCAATCCGGAAACGCATGGTGAGCAAGCGGGCGTATGCGCTGCGTGCCATGGCTGTGTGCTTTGGCAAGGCGCATCATATGAGCGGCACGCTCAACGTCAGTGTTGAGGTGCTGGGCAGGACAGAGGACGACAATGGCGGGCGCGCCTACACCATTGGACCGCAATTCTGGATACGGCATTACTCGCCGCTACTGGGACGTCTGTTGGGCCAGAAAGAACCCAACGAAGACGGCGAAGTGTCGCTGAGAACAGGCAAGCAGAAGCCGGAAAAGTACAACTTCCAGTCCAACCAAATGCAGCTACGCGGCCCAGTGCCCGAAGCAATGTACCACCGCTACGTCGAATTCAAGCCGTTTGTTAAGAGCATGTACACGGCCAAAGGCGTGCGCGGCTTCATCCTATCCAAAGCTCTGCACCACCAACACGCCCGCGTCTACAACTTCGACGCCGCCACCGAGTTCAAAGTCCTGCCTGGGCCCTGCAAGGAATTCGCGCAAAAGTTCCTCGAGCTCGTCCACTACGACCAAGGCGGCCGCATCTTCACCTACGTCCTCACCCTCGACGCCCTGTTCCGGTTTACCGAAACAGGCAAAGAATTCGGCATCGACATGCTAAGCAAGCACACCATGCACAGCGACGTGGCGCCTTATATTGCCTTTTCAGGCGAATTCTTCATCCGCCGCCTCAAACACAAGGACCGCAAACCCCCAGACGAAGGCGGCGACAACGCCGCTCACCCCCCTTCCGACATCGACGGTGGACCCCCCAGCGAAGACCCGAAAAAAGACCCCGCCTACTACGAACTCGTCATCGACAACGACTCGGGCACCTACCGTCCCAACGCCGCGCTCCTGCCCCAGCTCAAAGCCTTCTTCGAAGCAAACTTCCCCGGCCTGCACATCCGCACCCTCGACTGCCAGGGCGACGCCGAGAAAATGGCAGACATGAAGTCGGAGCAGCGCGAGCGCAAGAAGCAAGAGGGCCAGGCCGTCGTCTACACCCAGATTAGTAGGAGTAGTAGTATGAGTAGTAGTGATGAGGAGGAGTTGGATCGCTTGGAGCAGCAAGGCGAGATGACTCCCAGGCATTTGAGACATCAGGTTCAGCGCGAGGCTGGCGCGAGGGTCGATGCCATGAAACTCCACGCAAAGGAACTGAGACCGAGGAGTAAGCGCGTCGGGCAGCAGACTGGGGGGGAGGCGGCGGCGGCTGGGCAGGGGACTGCGCCGTCGTCGTCTGCTGCCGTGTAGGAGCGGTTGTTAGCCGCCCCGGCACTTTTTTTTTAATACTCGTTTTTCTCTTCTCTTCTCTTCTCTTTCTCTTCCTTTCCCTGTTGATGTCATGTTGGTTATGAAAAGATTGATCTTTTCCCTTACTTATCCGTATTTTTCTTTATACCACCGAGCCTTATACACTGAGATGTATAGCCCTGTTGTCTAGTGTCTTGGATACGAGCCCAAAAACAAAAAACATCGCCTCTTTAGTTGTCACTGCATGCAAGCAATCATCAGCGATGTAAAGCCTTGCTTGCTCAACATAATCAATTTATCAATCTCGTTTGTCTACTACGTACGTCCAAACAAAACATATACCCTCACGTCAACCATGCATCTCGACATGTACTCATCAGCGCACCTCGCGCCGCACCCAGTCCCATACTTTACCCACATACTCCTCGTCCAGGGGCATCACATCCCTCAGCGCTTCAACACGTCTAGACGTCTCCTGAATGTCAAACTGCTTCCTCGGGTCCTCTTTGGCTTCACCATCACCCTCACTCTCACCGCCCGCATAAGCCTCCTTCCACAAACCTAGCAGCTTCAACGCAGAGTGCTCCGACTCGTCCGATTGCTCCAAGCGTTGCACCCACTCCCTCGGACTCACAATGTCAAACTTGTCCTTTTTCTGCAGCCACAGCAGCATCTGATGCCACGTTGGCTCCTGGTGCGGATTCAGGACATGGTAGACAGGCATGCGTGCTCCCTCTATATCTGCATTCGTTGTTTGCAGATACGCTTTTGCGGCCAAATCAACGGGGAGCCAGTCGAGGGGCTCGGAGCCGAGGTCAGGGAGACAGTGGATCAGGCTTGCGGTGCTGAGCATCATGGGCCAGGCTTCTTTGGTATTCCATATGCCTGATGCTGAGGCTCCGGCGAGCTGGCCTACGCGCACAACTGATATGCGCCCGTGGAGACGCGTTTGCTCGTGTGCTGAGAGACAAATGTGCTCTGCGACCCATTTGGAACGTGAGTAGCCGAGTGGAGATGCTGAAGAAGGGTCTGAGGATATGCGTTCGGGGAGTTGGTTGGTTTGGTTCACAGGCGCATTTATGATAGCGGCAGTCGAAGAGCAGTATGTGAAGCGAGGAGGACGGGAGCGCTGTGCTGTGAGTGCGAGGTCAAGTAAATATCTTACGCCCGCGATGTTGTCTTTGACGAAGCTGCGAAGCTTGAGCCGGAAGTTTACTGTCCAGGCGATGTGAATGATGGATGTAGCTTTCTCCGCTAGGTAATTATAGGTTTCGTCGTTTAGGCCCAGACGCTCTTCACCCAGCTGCGAGGGTATGACCTTGATCTTGTCATCCAACATGTCAGATGACCCTGGGTTGGTCAGACCGCGCTGTTCTAGTGCTTTTCTAACGCGTTCCCTCGCCGCATGTTCGTCTGCTCCCCTGACGAGGCAGTAAATGGCTTCCACGTCAGGCTGTTTCTGCAATAAATGCAAAATGTGGGCACCCAATGCACCGGTGGCTCCTGTAAGTACTACCACTTCAACGTCCTCATTCTTGACAAGAGTTCCATTGGTTGAGGTTTCCGCCTGTGTTTGGGAAGACTCAAATGTCCCGTATCGTTTTACCAAGTCCGTCATAGTCTTTTTTTCGTCTTCCTCGCCTAGATCGCTTTCCCTGTGCCTCTTTCGTAAGACGTAATTTGTCAGTCGTCGTATGGTACCACAATCTTCTACTACGCTCATAGGTAACTGCCCTTCAAAGCTCGGTATCAAACGTCTCAGACGTGTCCTCAGCTGCATGCATGCGATTGAGTCTACGCCATACGAAAACAAGTCCATGTCTTCGCTGAGCTCAGATCTTTGCCCAGTCATGCTTTGTATAAGCTTGATCAGATACTGCGGTAGATCTTCATCGCTCACTTCAGGTGCTGGATCGGAGTCTTGGGAAGCATATGCGTTGTTGATGGCGTCCTCGAAGCGAGACTCTGCAGCTCTTCGGATGACGGTCCCCTTGCTGCTTTTCTCAAGCGGTTGTTCTTGGTGAGGTAGTGGGATGAGCATGTTGAACGGTATCCTCGCATGGTCTTGGCTCTCGCTGTTGAGCTTCTCGACATGTGCTCTTATGGCACTGAGAAGCTCTTGATCTGACATGTTACTCGAATCTGCTGATCGCAAAAGGAGTGCCCCTGGAAAGGATCGGTTGTTTCCAAATATCAGCACGTCATCAAGGTGAGGAGAGGTTGCCATAGCATCTTCAAGTGGTGCTGGGTCAAACTTCTTCCCCGTTATGAGCGTGAGTTGCGAGTCTGCTCGTGAATGGTAAAGCCATGCGTTCTCGATAGAAGGATGTGGGGCGAACAAGTCAGCGGTTGCGAACGACCCATCAGACCGGTTTTGCTTCGCCTGTGTTTACTCAGCAACTGGAACTGTGAGTTGGTGTAGAAAAAGTACCATGTGTGGCCATCCAGGCTTTATCACGAGTTCCGCAAGACGGCCCTCATGCTCCTCAAATTCCACCAATTTTGGTGGATTGTAGTTCCGCAGATACTGCCAATCATCGTCTGTAGCGAAATCACGATAGGATGATAAGATAAACCCACACTCTGCGCTACCGAATCTGGAGATGAGATTGACTCCGTTCTTGACCAGTCTATCACCGACTTCTGCTGGTAACGCCGCGCCGCCAACTCCCACAATGTCCATACCTTGCAGTAAACCAAGGCCTTTTTCATCAGCTTCCATCATCTGTAGAATATAAGGAACTGATGAGAAATACTTGACTTTGGGTAGACCTAGTGTTGAAGCGTATGACTGGGCTGTGTATAGACAGCTACAGATATTACGTGCAGTTATGGGTACGTCTTTGCCTGGGAACAGCCAGATCAGGGCGTTGCTGGTCCAACATCTGAACAAGTCCGCGATCCCTCCGTGATATAGGGGGGTAGTGGTGAATGAAGCTATTGCTGGTATCTTGGGGAGATGGGGGAGGACTCCAATGGCGGCGCGATGAGTTTGTGGGATGGGCTTTGGGAGACCTGAAGAGGTTCCAGAGGTGTGATGTAAGTAGGCAACGGCTCCTTCATCGACATGGAGAGGTACGGCATCATGTTCAATAGGTTCTTGAATCACCTGAAAGATGTCTTCTGAGTCAAGCAGCGGCAACAGACGTACTTCCAGCCCGGAGATTCCTTGATCTACTGCCAGGCTCTCCGTCTTGTGCGCCTTCTCAGTGTGGGCGGCATCATGGTAGAAGACAGAAACCTGGGACGACGTGCAGAGATGTAATATCGCCGCGGGCTGACACTGGGGCGCAATCAGTAGGACGGCGTAGCCCAGCTTTATCAGCCCCAGCCATGTGAAGAGGAACTCGGGGGAGCTATGGCACAGTAGAGCAACTGTCTGGGGGGTACCAGATGAGCTTGGGCCACGTGTATTGCAAAGTCGTGAAGCAAATACATGCGTTCCTTGGTCAACGTCTGCAAAGGTAAGGACCTTGTAGGGCCATTCTTGTTGATCTGGTTGTGGGATGGGAAAACCAACGGCTGGAAGTAGGGGGTGATGGTGGGCCTGCTGAGTGATGAATTCGCTGATGTTTCGGTACGACTTGGGGCTGGTGTTCAAAGCAGTAGCTTGGCCTAGGGTGCAGACAAAGTAATTGGGTTGCATTGTGTGAGGAGCAATAGAGTTGACGAGCAGCGAGTAAGGCTTCCAAGGGACCCTGGTGAGGTGTGGTTTAATGCGCCAGGCTATGGCCACAAAGTCTCAATTGGATGTGAGGCTCGATTCTGAGTCGTGACATCATCTACACTAGACTACAAAGGCAGGAGGCAGTAGTGACCATGCAGTCCAATGCATAGCGCAACAGGCCTTGGCCGAACATGTCACCCCACTACGGCAGAGAGAGACTTGCGACTTGCAAGGACCCGCGGACGGCAGAGATGAGATGAGCTGTAAGTAAGTAGTCGATTGTGGAGGTCCAAGGATGGCACGTATGGTAAGTAAGCATGTCAGTGCCTCGTGCACGCGCCACGCGTTCGAGAAGCCTACGTGGTATTCTTGTGGAGACAAGACAGACGACGTGTAGGTTTGTACCTAAGTAGATTGGCGATGGTTGGAGAAGGCTGGTTTAGGAGCAGGTTACGCGTACGGCCTACGAAGCGATAAGCCTCACCATGGCTGTACTGTACATATACACCCAATAAGATGTTGTGGAGCGATTGTACTGGTACGCGGCGGACAAAGTACGAAATAGGCCATGTTAGTCTCTGTGCAAGCCTGCAAAGAGAAAGCGGGCAGTGGTTGGGGAACACGCACTCGGCTTACGACATTGCAGGCGCCACGATTGAATTTACCAGACGCCACATCTCACCACTGCCTATCGGTACATTCCTGGGGTAGCACGGCATGGGCGGACAAGGTCGGCGCATCTTTGCCTTTGATCCGGCTTCAACATGGGCAGTCAGCCATGACAACATCATGTCCAAGGCGTGTGCACAAGACACAGTCGCTGCCCCTATGCAACTACACCCTCATTGTTGTTGTTGACACGAGTCAGCACCCTCGTGTAAGCATCCGTTCGTACGTATGGCGAGCGTTTTTCCCGACCTCGTGACCAGGCGTGGACGTCTTGGGATAGGAGTGGGGAGTAGCTCGCAGCGAGCGGGTGGCGGTGTGTGGCACTGCTCGAGCGAATACTGAATAGCTTGAAAAGAAACGACATGCGGCTTTTTAAGTGGAATGAAATGGTCATGATTGGCGTCGCGCTGGGCACATGCATGGTTCTGTGCGGCCCGAGGAAGTATGTGCGGGTCGCCATGGAAGGCAATACGCTATGGGTAATGGGTAAAATGGATGCGACATGGCTCTACTTAGCGACCAGCGACCCCAGCAGAGTTTGCAGTTGGTCTTCTGTTTGCCTTGGCCGTGGACCGAATCTTCGCGACAGTCATGGCATCTGAAACGGTGCGACACAGTTGTGAATCCTGATGATGCAAGGCTGCAATTGTTTTTTCAGCGGCCAATGGAGCAGCGGTGGCGCTCGGCCCGCTGGACGATGCTTGCCCGTTAATGAGATGCCGCCCAGGCGTGTCAGGAGTCTGAGTGCCGGGGTGAGGGAGTCTACTGGCACATGCGGTACCAGTAGGTGCTAGGGCAGTGATTGACCACCGTTTTGTTCCTTTGCGCCAGAGCCAAGCAGCTCAACGCGCGCTGGGCGCAACAGGCTGCACGGCATGGCACAAGAGGGTGTTGAATGGCCGATATAGCCTTGGAGCGCGCGTCCGACTGAGGGCCACTGCCGCAGGCGTATATCCGACGCGTGGCGGGTTTTGGGACTGTCTTCGTCTGAAACAGGTGCGGGCAGCGTGACAATGTCTTTGTCAAAACCCATCTCTGCACCTCAGCGTGCACCAGGCAGGACAAGGCTTCGGCAAGCCGGCAAAAAAAGAGTCGTGCCAGCGGTGCAAATGAGCAATTTCCAACTCGACGGAACAGTCAAAAGTCGGCCAGGTAAGGCTCTCGGTCGCGTCTGAGCGTATCTCCAAATCAATTGCGCCCTAGCTGCTTAAAGGCAGGCACGGCCGGTTAGCGTTGTTTCTCTCGCCCGTGCGCGCCAGCATATATTCCTGCCCTCCCCAGCAACACCCGCCTCTTCTATCCGTTCCCCAAACCAGCATTAAATCACGCTGTAAGTTCCAAAAGTCCCATTCAAGCGACGCCAAACCCACCCGAGCATATAATCCCATCCGTTGCCCGTTCAATCGCTGCCTCAAAACACCCTCTCCTCGCCCTACAGTGCATACCGTACATAGCCGCTCCACACGCACCCGCTGCCAAACTCCCCAGTAACTGACTCTGCATCCACGCAGGCATTGATACTCTGTCGCATCGACTTCAACACAACAATGCTCTACTCTACTCTCATCGTCGCCGCCTCGGCTTTTGCCGGCTTTGCCTCTGCGCAGAGCTCCAACTCGAGCTCGCAGTTCCAGACGCCCATCCCCTGCTGCTCGGTCGACCCTGGCTCGGTACCCATGAACGACAAGCAGACATGGTGCACTGCCAACCAGAACACGTGCGTTGAGCTGTGCGGTGGCCAGGGCAAGCTTGCAAGCAACGGCAACTCGTGCACTGCTGTATGTATCTTTTGCGCTGTCGCAACTAGCACCGACTAACAGAGGCGCAGCAAACGCTCAAGTACTCGTGCGAGTGCCGAAATGGCACTTCGATGACGGACGTCATGAGCAAATACCAGCAGACAGTACCTGGCCTCATGTGCCGCGTCTGGTACGACCAGTGCATTGCCGCAACCGGCTCCGACGATGCTGCCCAGTTCCAGTGCATCCAGGCGCGCGACAACCTTTGCGGTAACCTCACGACTACCGACGCCACCAACGCGGGTAACGCAGGAAACTCTGCCTCTGCTTCTGCCAGCAGCAAGCCTTCATCCACGGGCTCGGGCGGCTCTTCTTCCGGATCCTCGCCGACCCCCTCGGCCTCAACCGCGCCTGCCGGCAACGCCGCTGCTACCCTTGCGCAGTACGGCACACCTGCTCTTGCTGGAGGTCTCCTTGCCATTTTCGGCTTTGTCTTGTAAAGCGACAGCACTGTTGGGAGGAGTTCGGGCCGGTCCCAGTTGGACGGTGATCAGGAGAGGGAGAGAATCGTCACGGATATCAGCAAGGCGACACGGCATGCGGTGAAGCGTATACAGTGTTTCAGCATTGGCAACACATTGCTTTGACAGCTATCTACATGGGGTTTACTTGTTCACCACTGCTGCGGAGGGAAGAGGAGAGCATTCTAGGAGGATACTTAATGCGATGTTATGAAAGAACACACGACTTGTAATACCCAATACTACCATTTCCGCCGTTATGAGGAGAATCTCACGTCTGTGCTGTGTCGAGTGCCCTAGATCTGACGTGTGTGCGCCCAACGGTATCCAGGTGTGCACATGCACAGGTCGAGTCAAGTCATGGCTGAAGCTGTTGCCGAGCAGTGCACCATGCGCGCGGAGACGAACTGTCACCCGTCGGCTACCCAGGAATACCCCAAGCTTTGTTGATGTTGTGACTGGCCAAGATCGACTGCTTCGCCGCCATTGGCCAATTGTGCAAGCTGATCGACCGACTTGGAGGATAAGCGTACTGCAGCAGCTGGGACCCATGCTCGTGACGGCAGACGACCACTGAAAAACATCCGACTTGCCTAGCTGGTAGCTTTTCAACCCACCAACAACTGCTCCATTGCTCAGACACATATTTTACAGCCCTCATCCAATCCAGCAGAACCAAGACGCTGTCACCGCCATCTCCCACTTGGCAAGCAAAAGTTTCCCAGCATCGCCGCATCACAAGCTGCCTCGGTCTTTGCCGACTCGTACGAGGGGTGCGTTACACTTGCTCAAAGAGCCGAAATGTGGCTAGAGCAATTCCTCTCTTACTCTCTCTCTCTCTCTCTTACTGACTGCACACAGGCCCGATACGACTCATATAAAGTGGCTCTCTTCCGACCCACGAAACTCTTGTTGCTCGCGTCACGCTCACCTACCTACTACGTCACAAGGCCGCATCAACTCCGAACCATACATAACCGCACTGTAGCACCCTCGTACATCTCTTGCACTATCAACTCACAACCCAGCGGATACAAATTCAGAACCATGGCGACTCTCAGTGCTGGACGTAAGCACAAAGTCACGGTAGTTGGCTCCGGCAACTGGTGCGTAGTCCGTCCATACGGCAGTTGCAAACACGAGCTGACTGGTCTAGGGGCACTACCATGGCCAAACTCGTGGCTGAGAATGTCAAGGAGAATCCGAATCTGTTCGAAGAGACGGTCCAGATGTGGGTCTTCGAAGAGGAGTACACATTACCAAAGGACTCCCCCCACTACAACGGCTCCGACAAGCCTGAGAAGCTCTCCGGCATCATCAACAGGGTTCACGAAAACGTAAAGTACCTGCCAAACATTACCCTCCCTTCCAACGTCATCGCCAACCCCGACCTACCCGACTCCTGCAAAGACTCGACCATGCTCATCTTTGTGCTCCCCCATCAATTTATCGCCCGGTCAAGCCAACAGCTGGTTGGCAAGATCCTCCCTTATGCGCGAGCCATCTGCTGCACAAAGGGTGTCGATGTTAGTGAGAAGGGCATTCGGCTCATGTCGGAGACCATCGGCATGACGCTCAATATATACTGTGGGGCTCTTTCGGGAGCGAACATTGCTTCTGAGATTGCTCAAGAAAAGTACTCAGAAACGACTGTGGCATACGACCCACCACCGATGGACTCGCGCAACCCCACCCCAAGTGGGTCGCCGACTTCTTCCATGGTCGATCTCACTGCTCAAGTCGATCTCATCGATCCGAGCAAGACGCAGCCCAGCAAGCGGTCGGCACGACTGACGCCTCTCCCCAGCGAGTACCCCCCTCTGTCGCATGACAATGTTCGCAAGCTCTTCCACCGTCCCTACTTTCACGTGCACATAGTCAATGACGTCGCCGGTGTTTCGCTTGGCGGAGCACTCAAGAACATCATCGCCCTCGCAGCAGGCTTTGTAGATGGCTTGGGCTGGGGAGACAACGCCAAAGCTGCTGTCATGCGTGTCGGTATTATGGAGATGGTCAAGTTTGGCAAGGCCTTCTTCGGAGAGAGCGCCCGTACCAGCACTTTCACAGAAGAAAGCTGCGGTGTGGCAGATGTCATCACTTCATGTATGGGTGGCCGTAACTTTCGCTGTGCAAAGATGGCTGTCGCGCGTGGAAAGACGATTTATGAGATTGAGCAGTCGGAGCTCAATGGCCAGAAGCTTCAGGGCACTAGTACCGCCTACGAGGTCAACGAGTTCTTGAAGGCCGAGGGTATGGAGAACGAGTTCCCACTCTTCACTGCCGTGTACAATATCCTGGAGGGCAAGAACAAGCCCGAGGACATTCCTCAGCTCATCGAGAAGAAGCCTTGAATGCAGGCCAGATGCAACTGAGCACCGTGGAGAACAAGGAGCGGTTTCCTATACGTACACTTGACGAGTCTGACAGCGAATACCCCTCCAATAGAATAGATGCCCCCTCAAAGGAAAGCTTCTAGAATAAGTGACCATCGGAAGATCACATGCATCAAGTACACGTCTGAGAAATTAGTAATCAAAGTATTGTTTCCTAAACGCAACACCCTGCACCCCCTGCACCTGCATATAGGCGACGCGGCAGGAGCCACCAGCCGCACTCTTAATGCAGCCAAGTGGCAAGATGCGGCGCCCCGATTTGTATCGCACTAGCTCCGCGGAGGCTACGTCAACGCCGACTCGTTGGTGCAAGACCGACGTCGATGCTCCGCCTAGGTGTTGCACTTGTCATGTTTGCCATTCAATCCACTTGATACGGGCAAATTTGACTCGTGTTTGCCATGGGGGCAGCCAGAGACGGTGAACAGTGGATATGTAACCGTGCGTATGTGGTTTTTGATTTTGTACGACAGAATTGCGTGCGAAAAGAGTGATTGGTAATGCACATAGGCGTCGCACTATCCACAATCGGTGTGGGCTATCTAGTTGCTTGGCGCACCACTATCAAAGCTTACAAATGACAAAGTTATCTCCGATGTTTCCTGCTACTCGGGTTTGTCAACATGGAAGTCTTGTAGCCCCCAAAGTCAAGGGCCCAATACTCTTCTCCTCGCAATAGAGAACAACCAAGACGCGTGTTCTCAATCCTCCAGTGCAAGTGTCCTCTTTGCTGCACCCTCTGCCCATTTTTGTTTGCACTTCTTTTGCATTCTCTTTGTCTAGCTATTCGTTGCCCAGCTACCTTCTTCGTAATACACCTTCACCATGTGGGGATCCGCAATTGCACCCGCAGAACGAGACAGTCGCCGAAATCCTTGGCACGAAGACGACTACCTCTGCAATGGCAGAGAAGAGGTCGTCGGTTCCGAGGATCAAAGCGATGACGACAGCCCCAACAGAAACCGCCTTTCGTGTGCTGGCACGTGGGGCGAACGTGATGCTGGAAGGCTAGGCACACATGCAGCTGAACAGGATCTGGAGGTATTGCGCGGAGAGCTTGCATCACTCTCCAAATCGAAATCACATGGCGCACAGTCACAGCGGTCAAATGCCCTTTCGAGGACTGTGAGCAGGATTAGTACACGCCATAGCCAACATCGAGTCACACACCAGCATACGGGTGATAGTGAGCCTGAAGATGCGGGTGACACCGTGGGAGATGAAAAGGAGGATGACTTCGAGCTCGACGAGTTCATGCGTCAGGGGCACTTTGAGAAGCGCAAGGACGGCCAATCGGCGAAGAAAGTTGGCGTCATCTACAAGAACCTCACCGTCAAAGGCGTAGGCTCTACAGCTTCATTCGCCAGAACTCTACCTGATGCAGTCATGGGCACCTTCGGTCCTGACCTTTACCGCATCGTCTCCAACTTCATTCCTGCGCTCAAGTTCGGGAAGCACAAGCAGATGAGGACACTCATCAACGACTTCACTGGCGTGGTCAAGGATGGTGAGATGATGCTTGTGCTGGGACGTCCTGGATCCGGATGTTCGACCTTCCTCAAGGCCATCGCGAATAACCGGGAGAGCTACGCTGCAGTCGAAGGCGACGTCTCCTACGGTGGTATACCAGCCGACAAGCAGAAGAAGCAGTTTAGGGGTGAGGTTAATTACAACCCCGAAGACGACTCCCACATGGCCGATCTCAATGTCTGGCAGACGCTCAAGTTCGCCCTCACTACCAAGACCAAAAAGCATGACAAGCATGAAGTTCCCATTATACTTGATGCGCTCCTCAAGGTGTTTGGTATATCTCACACCAAATACACAAAGGTTGGAGATGAATATGTCAGGGGTGTCAGTGGAGGCGAGCGCAAACGTGTCTCCATCGCCGAGACTCTCGCCGCCAAAAGCACAGTTGTCTGCTGGGACAACAGCACACGTGGGCTCGATGCCAGTACTGCTCTCGACTATGCAAAGTCGCTGCGCATTATGACCGACATCAGCAACCGTACCACACTCGTCACGCTCTACCAGGCGGGAGAACAGATTTACGAAGTCATGGACAAGGTCATGGTCATCGATGCCGGTCGCTGCATCTACCAGGGACCCGCACGTGCTGCCAAACAATACTTTGAGGACCTTGGCTTCAAGTGCCCTGATCGCCAGACCACTGCCGACTTCCTCACCGCTGTCACTGACCCCACGGAGCGCCAATTCCGTCCTGGGTTTGAAGACAAGGCACCAAGAACGGCAGAGGAGCTTGAAAAGGCATTCAGAGAGAGTGAGATGTACAAGAGCGTGTTGAGAGAAGTTGGAGAGTACGAGACCGAGTTGGAGAGGAGTGGCTTTGTGAATGCAAAAGAGTTTGAAGGAGCAGTGCGTGAGAGCAAGAGCAAGACTGTACGCAAGAAGAGCCCTTTTACCGTCTCATTTGTGCGACAGGTGCTTGCCTGCACGCAAAGAGAGTTCTGGTTGACATGGGGCGACAAGACAACTCTCTACACGAAGTTCTTCATCATTCTCTCCAACGGTCTCATTGTCGGCTCCTTGTTCTACGGCCAAGCACTCGACACATCAGGAGCCTTCTCGCGAGGCGGTTCCGGCTTCTTCTCGATTTTATTCCTAGGTTGGCTCCAACTATCAGAACTCATGAAGGCTGTCTCTGGTCGAAACGTGGTCAAGAGGCACGAGGACTATGCTTTCTACAGGCCTAGCGCCGTGGTCATGGCGCGTGTGCTCCAGGACTTTCCGCTGCTGTTGGCACAAGTGATACCTTTCTGTAAGTGGCGCTCTCTCTCTCTCCTTCCATACGGCATTTACTAACGTGTTTAGCAATCATCATGTACTTCATGACTGGACTGGATGTGGACGTATCCAAGTTCTTCATCTACTTCTTATTCATCTACGTCACGACCTTTTGCATCACGACACTTTACCGCATGTTCGCCGCGCTTTCGCCTAGCATCGACGACGCTGTCCGGTTTGCCGGTCTCGCTCTCAACCTTCTCATCATATACACCGGTTACGTTATCCCCAAACCAGACTTGTTGACTAAATATATATGGTTCGGATGGCTCTACTGGGTCAATCCCGTAGGGTACTCCTTCGAAGCCGTGTTGACGAATGAGTTCTCTGATCGAATCATGGAGTGCGCTCCGGGTCAGTTGGTACCTCAGGGACCAGGCGTTGATCCCGCGTATCAGGGGTGCAGCTTGACGGGTGCGTCACCAAACTCCAACACCGTGTCCGGCGCGGACTATCTCGATGTGTCTTTCAGCTATTCGAGATCGAACCTCTGGCGCAACTTTGGTGTCTTGATCGCCTTTACGGTTCTCTATCTTTTGGTCACGGTGATTGCAGCCGAGACTGTATCTTTTGTGCAGTCAGGTGGCGGTGCGCTAGTCTTTGCCAAGAACAAGCGTGCGAAACAGGCAGTAAAAGAAGAGGCTCCTGCCGACGAGGAGAAGGTCGTTGCGGGCGAGTCTACCTCAAGCTCCTCTGGCACTGCTGCAAATGAAGAGCAGACACTGGAGTCCATCTCGAGCAGTGAGAGTGTCTTTACCTGGAACGATGTCGAATATACCGTTCCTTACCAGGGAGGCGAACGCAAGCTACTGAACAAAGTCAACGGATACGCAAAGCCGGGCGTGATGATTGCCTTGGTCGGTGCCTCTGGTGCTGGCAAGTCTACCCTACTCAACACTCTATCGCAACGCCAAACAAGTGGTGTAGTGTCTGGGGAGTTTCTCGTGGATGGCTTGGGTCTTGGAAAGTCCTTTCAACGAGGTACTGGTTTCTGTGAGCAGATGGATCTTCATGATGGCACTGCGACAATTCGTGAAGCCCTTGAATTTTCAGCTATTCTCCGCCAAGACAAGAAGATCCCCAGACAGGAGAAGCTCGACTATGTCAACAAGATTATTGACCTCCTTGAACTAGAAGAGATCCAGGATGCACTGGTTTCCAGCTTAGGCGTCGAGCAAAAGAAGCGTCTGACAATCGGTGTCGAACTCGCCGCAAAACCCTCGCTACTCCTCTTCCTTGACGAGCCAACCAGTGGTCTCGACAGCAACTCCGCATACTCAATTGTTCAGTTTCTGAAGAAGCTCGCGCAGGCAGGTCAAGCTATCCTCTGCACCATCCACCAGCCAAGCAGTGTCCTGATCCAGCAATTCGACATGATTCTTGCCCTCAATCCCGGTGGAAACACATTCTACTTCGGACCTGTAGGCGAAAATGGGTCTGATGTAATCAAGTACTTTGGTGACCGCGGCGCAAAATGTCCACCGAACAAGAACGTCGCAGAATTCATCCTAGAGACCGCAGCAAAGCCCATCAAACGCAAGGACGGCAGCAAGATCAATTGGAACGAGGAATGGCTCAACTCTGACAACAACGCGGCGATGCTCAAGGAAATCGAACGCATCAAAGCAGATCGTAGCAAGGCTGTTGCAAGCCAGAAACAGGATGGAGGTGCAGAGGAAGAGTCTGAGTTTGCGGCCTCTACGTGGGAGCAAACAACCATGCTGACCAAACGCACATTTACGCAATACTGGCGCGATCCTTCTTATCTCTACGGAAAGCTCTTTGTCGCAGTCATCATCGGCATCTTCAACGGCTTCACCTTCTGGCAACTCGGCAACAGTATAGGCGATCTGCAGAACCGCATGTTCAGTCCTTTCCTGATCATCCTCATCCCCCCAACGATCGTCAACGCCGTGGTACCCAAGTTTTACCAAAACATGGCACTGTGGCAGGCACGAGAACTTCCATCGCGCATCTACGGCTGGGTCGCATTCACAACTGCTCAAGTCGTGGCCGAGGTCCCCATCGCCATAGTATCCAGCGTGCTGTACTTTGTGCTCTGGTACTTCCCCACCGGCATGCCAACAGACAGCGCATCATCCGGATACGTCTTCTTGATGACGATGCTATTCTTCATCTTCATTTCGTCATGGGGCCAGTGGATTTGCGCCTTCGCACCCAGCTTCACCGTCATCTCAAACGTCCTCCCGTTCTTCTTCGTCATGTTCGGTCTCTTCAACGGCATCGTGCGCCCGTACGATATGATGCCTGCGTTCTGGAGATACTGGATCTACTACCTCAACCCATCGACGTATTGGATTGGTGGTGTTCTCTCGGCTACTTTGACGGGTATCCCAGTTCAATGCCGAGAGAGCGAGACGGCCATATTCGACGCGCCCACGGGTCAGACGTGCTCGTCGTATGCTGGCACTTTTGCCTCGCAAGCTGCGGGATACCTTGTTAACCCTGAGGCTACGACTGGATGCCAGTACTGTCCTTATAGTGTTGGTGATGATTACCTTTCTACTCTTCATGTCAAGGCTAGCGACAAGTGGCGCAACTTTGGCATATTTTTGGCGTTTTGTATTAGCAATTGGGCGTTGGTGTATTTTTTCGTTTGGAGTATTAGGATCAAGGGGATGGAAGTTCGGCTTTGGGACGTTTGGCAAGCTCAAGGGGAAGAAGAAGACGGATGGTGAGAAGGCGTAATTGGTGTTGATGATGATGTGACTAGAGAAAGACGCAACACATCTGATAACAAGTTTTTTTTTATTAAATCATAGACTTGGGAACCAGGAACAGTTAGACTAGATGGATATAATGTCGATTCTCCATCATCCAAACAACCAACATCCCTCTTCCTCCCTAACACACTCAGCTATTCTTCCCCTTCAGCACCTCATCAACCCACCTCTCCCCCTCCAACACCTTCCTCCATCCAAACTCCTCTCTCCACCCCAACATCTCCTTCATCTTCGCATTACAAACCGGACTCTCCCTTGGTCCCATATTCCTCGTAATCCTCGTCCCTGGACACATTCTCCCCAACCACTCCTCTGTGCTCCCTTCCTGCGCAGGCACCGTACTCTCATCATTGACCGCATTAAAAACCTGAAACCCCAAACCCCCTTTCCTCAAACAAGCATCCACCATACCCCCCAGATCCCTAGCGTCGGTATAACTCCACGCATGCACCTTGAACCGCTCGGGATGGCCTAGATAATTTCTAAATTTCTCCTCGTGCCGCTCTGGCTCGATAACCGCAGAAATGCGCAGACAGTAGATATCCGTGCCTGGGAAGCGGCGTGCAAAGCTCGCCGCGAGCGTCTCCATGCAGAGCTTACTCGTCGCGTACACGTCGCTGGGTGTCGTGGCCGTCGTCTCGGTGATGGGAAATTCGGCATAGTCGGCATCGCCCTCTGCGTACGTGACACCGTAGCACGTCAGACTGCTCGCGAGGACGATTTTCCGGATACCGAGCTTACACGCTGCTTCGAGCACGTTGTACGCCGACAGCGTGTTGATGCGGAAGGTTTCGTTGTCTGGGATACGCATGGGTTGCGGGATACCTGCAAAGTGGACGACGGCGGAGGGGGGAGCCGGGGCGCTGGGGAAGGGTTCCGAGATGGCGAAGTGGGTGGAGAGGGAGTTGAAGGCTTGGGCGCCGTCGGTTAGGTCGGCTTTGAGGGTATGGATTGGGGGGTTGGATGTGTTGGAGTCCGAGGGGAGGGGCACCGTGTCGACGTTTAGGATTGTGTGGCCGTGGGATTGTAGGTAGGATATTACGTGGCGGCCTGCTACCTAGGGGGTGGAGAGGATGGAGTTAGTTGGGTGGTGGTGAGGTGTAGGTGGATACATGTGACATGTATATCTTGAGATGAAGCTTGGATAAGTGACGAGTATGGAAACGTCCATAGAATAAGAAACGTATCTGAAGAGACTATTTTGATAGTAGAAAATCGTCGAGATACATACCCCAGAACCACCCGTAAACACCACTCTCTGTCCCGTCGTCGGCGTCGGAGCAGACATTGTCATGGAAAGTGTGAGCAAAACTAGATGATGAGAACCTTACATCTGCTCATTGTTATAGTCAAGGCCAAGTAGCTTACAAATACGTGGGCTCTTGACGTACAAACAGCTTCATTATTTCAAGGTGAAGATATCAAGCTATCCCCCGCAACACACTAACTTTGTATGCCGCTCTTGGTAAGCCGAGCTTGGAGACCCCACTTTGCTTGTATCGGTCCTTTCCTTTTCTCGTTCTGCTGAGTATTCAAGGTGCACAAAGCCAACCGGGTCGGACAGAAGCTTATGGGAGGTATGACAGAATGGCGGAAATCAACGAATCAGTCATACCGTTAATGGTACATTCATTCATATCTATCATTTGTCATGCAGCCATTGAATGGCACCATAGCCTCTTTGGCCGCGAACAGAACGTCCCAAATACCCATCTTACGCAGTCTGAGTACCGTACCCCCTGATCCTGTCCGCAAAGGCCCAGCTCTGGTTCTCCAGCTTCACATTCTCGTCCAGATCAACACCGTCCTTTGTGACGACTGCAATCGAGTATTTGTCCATACTCCTAGCGTCCCTGTAGAAGAGAACCTTCATGCACTCCTTGATCTTCTCCACAGCCTGCTCCCTGGTGACATTCTCTACCGCTGCCTCGTCTGGCAATATTGTCCTTAGAATTGGCTGAGCAAGATGTGCTCCGAAGCCGGTAGCCAGCGAAGGTGATGAGAAGGTGGTACCGAGAAGATCTGCGCTTGCAAGGAAGGGCTTCTTCTCACCATCCATGCCTACGATGAGCATGTGGTTCCACAGCGGGTCGAACTTTGATCGGCGGTTGTACATGACTTTGGAGAGGTAGGTGTGGAGGTTCTTTGCGTTGAGCGAGTTTTCGGATGAAGAGTAGTTCTCACGGATGTCGAGCGAGTTAAGCAGGCGGTCGAGGTACTGCATGTCGGAGACGTCGCCGCCAAAGCCTACAACAACCTCGTCGTTGAACTTTCGTAGACGCTTGACGTCGGTGAACCGGGCGAGAGAACCATATGAAGCTATCCTCAACTGTCAGCTTAGATACCTGGTTTTGTTCTATATCGGTCCATACCTAGGTTGTCCGCCGCAATGACTACGCCATCCTTGAACTTGGCCGCAAGCACCGAGGTTCCGGTCACAATGGGGCTCTGGGTGTGCTGATTCGGGCCGGCAGCGGAGAAATGTGAGGGGTCATAGGCGCCGTATACATCGTCTCTGGGCTACGATAGATTCATTAGTACTGCTGCTGTTTGATGCGGGCGGGTGACATACACGGCCCCAAGCCTGCGGGAGATGGTTCATTGTGGGGACTGTTGATGAAGCTGAGGGAGAGAGAGGGAGACGTATGTGGAATTGACGGCGACGGTAAGACTCAGCGTGGGTTCAGAGGCGAGGTTGTTGTCACGATACTCGTAGGCAGTCGGTGGTTGCGCAGCTCGCCCGCCAAGCAATAGCGGCTGGCCCAAGCTCCGTATACTGAGGTCAATTCAAGATGATCGTCTACAAGCATTGCGCACCAAACATGCTCGGAATTGACTACCCGGATAGTGACGAGGAAGAAGTCGTTTCAGTGACAAAGCCAGAGGTGAGACTCGTAAATGAGCTCAAGGGCCCGATCGCTACTAATATAGAGTTGACCAACATCCCTACAGCAGTTGCGCCCGCGCCAGAACTTCTTTCAGGATCCGCGTCCCTCCAACAGGCTCCTACCTCCTCAGGCCCAGTGAATGGTCCCGCTCAAGGTCCGGCAGTATCGCCGCCGCCCGCAGAAGATGGCTCGCCAAACGATGCTGCTCCAGGGTCACCTTATACAACCACTCGCGCCTTGATTCAAAACCTCACACTACCTACCGTACCGAACTTTGATATACCGCCTTCGCCACCTGGATCGCCGCCTCAAAGAGCGACGAAGAAGTTTGCGCAATTCCTGGATCTCAAGAAGAAGGGACAGCACTTCAATCAACGTTTGGAAGGCTCCTCAGTGCTACGCGATCCCGGACACTTGCGAAAGTTGTTGGACTTTGCGGGAGTCAGCGAGGAGGACGCATACGCTTCTACGCTAGCAGAGGGTGTCGCGATACCACCAGCCTTTCCGGAATGGGCTTATGTGGAGGAATTGAAGGCCTCACAGAAGGACCTTGCGAAGGCAAAGGACCAAGCCAAGTCTAAAGCGCCAAGGGATGCTGTCGAGTTTGTCTCTGCATCAGCCTCTACGGGGAAACGCAAGGAACTAGAGCATAGGGGACGAGACGATGCGAGCTTGAAGAGCTCAAGATCTCCAAAGAGGATACGGTCAAAGTCGAAAGAGCGGAAGTAGAGGGAATGCACTTTCCAAAACCATGTAAATTAGCGACGATAGTCCACGCAGTTGATTCAAGTGAACATCATCTTTGTAAAAACCGTGACTATGTCAGTCAATTGAAATGATCTTGCCATACTAACGCCAAGACATTAGCGCATGGAGCTCCAGGCATTCGAGCTCCGCGTACTACAGCTCCATCCCCGACAACAGAGCTGCCCCTTCAACTGACGACCCTCCCGAGTATTCGACAATAAACCCCTTGCAGCTTTTTCATATACCAACTCTACACATTTGCAATGGCAGCGCTCTACACCGGTGCACCTCCACAAGGCGGTCCAGGCTACTCGTTCAAGCAAACCCCCACAACTGTCCCCTCCGGCGAGCGGCAACATGGTTTCTACCCGTATGTAATACCTGCTGTGACCATAAACCACATTGCCAACTATATATAGGTATACGGACAACGGTGGTTCAACACTAGGCATCTCGGGCGCCGACTTCACCATCCTCGCAGGCGACACACGTTCCACCTCCGGCTACAACATTAACACACGATACGCACCCAAGCTATTCAAGATTGGCGGCGAGGGACCAGAAAACAAGGGTGCCAGGATCGTACTGTCAGTTGTCGGCTTTGCCGCCGACGGTGATGCGTTGAAGGAACGCCTTGACACCATTGTCAAGATGTACAAGTACCAGCACGGAAAGCCCATGTCCGTCTCGGCATGTGCACAACGACTCAGTCACATTCTCTACAACAAGCGATTCTTCCCTTACTACGTTCACGCTATCTTGGGTGGCCTTGATGAAGAGGGAAAGGGTGCGCTGTACTCGTACGACCCCGTCGGCAGCTACGAGAGGGAACAGTGTAGGGCAGCTGGTGCGGCGGCATCGCTCATCATGCCTTTCTTGGACAACCAGGTCAACTTCAAGAATATGTACGAGCCCGGCAGTGGAACCGGTCACGAGCTGAAGTCGAAACAAGCACAGCCGCTTCCGCGGGATCATGTCGAGGATCTGGTACGGGATGCCTTTACCAGCGCAGTCGAGAGGCATATCGAGGTTGGTGATGGACTGCAGATGATGATCATCACAAAGGAAGGTATAGCCGAGACTTTTACACCGCTCAAGAGGGACTAAGAGATTACGGTGGGTGAATTGGGGACGAGTATCTTCACGAATATGATGATTTCAAGTGCCGAACAAGATGTATGAATAGCATAACAAGGTGCTAAATGATGATTGGGAACCGAGTCTTTCCACAATCAATGATAGGAAGGTTCACAAACATCTCATGTCCTTCTCATAGCCGTTCTACTTTGTCATCCTTGCCTCTATCTCATGTGATATCCGTCTTCTCTTCAGCGTTCTCTTTTGCGTGTTCACGTGCGTGTCCGCATATCATCCCCATCACAAGCTTCCCAGATCATCTTCATCTCACCTGTACTCCACCCCCACACTACACTCGACTTCTTCTCCCACCATCCCATCACCCCTCAACCCACCCAGCCAGTCAGAAACATTTACCCTCCCACCACCATCCTCAAAGCATCCATTTTAGCAACTGCTCAAAACTCCAAGCTACCCCAAGGGCCTACCCATTATTGTCGGCTCGGATTCAAACTCTTACTCTTTTTGTTTGGGGGTACTCACATCAAAAACTAACCCAACCTCAAAAGACTACGAAAACGACAAGCAAACAACATCACATACAAATCAAATATGGAGACGTAGATTTGATGTCATTGTGCTTTGTATACATATATCTATTCGCTCTCAAGCTTCATTAATCATCACGCTTCTGTAGCGCTTGATATCAGGTCCTCTCAGTACTCTGATTCCGTTCCACCGCTTACAGGTTGATGGCGGTCCTGAAGTTGTTGCCAGCGTAGATGGCATTGTCACCGAGCTCCTCCTCGATGCGGAGAATCTGGTTGAGCTTGGCGAGACGCTCAGATCGGGCTGGCGCACCAGTCTTGATCTGACCAGCTCGCAGACCGACGACAATGTCGGCGATGGTGACGTCTTCGGTCTCACCGGAGCGGTGAGAAACCATGACACCCCAACCAGCACCGAAAGCGTCCTTGGCAGCCTGAATGGCCTCAGTGATGGTACCAATCTGGTTGACCTTTAGGAGGAGGGCATTGCAAGACTTGAGTTCGATGGCCTTCTTGATGAACTCGGGGTTGGTGACAGTCAGGTCATCACCGACAATCTGGAAGTCGGAAGTCTTGAAGAAGTAGGACCAGGCCTCCCAGTCGTCCTCAGCGAAGGGGTCCTCGATGCTGACAATAGGGTACTTTTCGGCCAGGGACTTGTACAATTCGGCGAGTTGCTCGTAGCTGAGCCACTTGCTCTTGTCGCTGTCGGGGTTCTTGAAGTCGAGGTCGTACTTCTTCTCATCGGCCTTGTAGAACTCGCTGGATGCGACATCCATAGCGATCTTGATCTTGCCAGTGTATCCAGCCTCCTCAATGGCCTTGGTGATGAGGTCAAGGGCCTCCTCGGGGGTCTGAATATCCGGGGCGACACCACCCTCGTCACCGACGTTTCCGGCGGATTGTCCGTAGGTCTTCTTGGCTAGGGACTTGAGCTTCTGGTAGACCTCAGCTCCTTGGCGCATAGCCTCGGAGAATGTGGGTGCCTCGCTGTAGCATGTTAGTGTTTGTCGTATTTGTATTGCCAGGGTTCAGCTTACCAGGGAACAATCATGAATTCTTGGAAAGCAAGACGGCCACCGGCGTGCGAGCCACCGTTTAGGACGTTTTGGACTGTAGAGTCAGCATATTATCGTCGGATGAGATGCTATGGACACCTACAGGGTACAGGAAGGACGTATGGCTTCTTGGTGCCAGCCAAGTCTGAGATGTGTGCGTAGAGAGGGACACCCTTCTCAGCGGCTGCGGCCTTTGCGATGGCCATTGAGACACCGAGGATCGCGTTTGCACCGAGGGAGGTCTTGTTCTTGGTGCCATCGAGCTTGTTGAGGAAAGCATCTACGGCAGACTGGTCCTTGACGTCGAGCTTCTCCTTGATCAGGGCAGGGGCAATGGTGTCGTTGACGTTGGCGACAGCCTTGGTGACACCCTTACCGGCCCACTTGGACATGTCTCCATCGCGGAGTTCGCAAGCCTCGTGCGAGCCGGTTGAGGCACCAGAGGGAACAATGGCGCGGTGCAGTCCAGTCTCGGTGACAATGTCGACCTCGACAGTGGGGTTACCCTGTTGAGATTAGACATGGATTGATACTTGTCGATGAAATTGACATACCCGAGAGTCGTAGACGGAGCGGGCGTGGATCTTTGTGATGGTCATGTTGGCTGATGCTGTTGAGGAGTTAATTGGGAAGAGCTGGGAGCGGTAACAGTGCAAGACAGGAGTTATAGCTGCAGGTCGGAGCGCGGATCATCAAGTCCGGCCGCGGATAGAAAGCCAAGGAGAAAAATTGACCTACTAGTTGTATGTAAGAGATGAGCTCGGTGTTGTTTTGTTTGGGTGGGGTGTTCCAGAGCTTATAAGTCCAGCAAGGTTTGGAGGGGTCGTTCAGCATTCAGCCCCGCCATGACGCTGCCGCCTCATTGGCAGCCACGGCGTCTCTCGTAACAGCATGCATAAACATTATCGCAAAAGCATTCCATGTGGGAGGACGTGAATGTCCCGAGCAGGATATTCGGGGGTACAATTCAACGGCACAATTGAACAGCTTTTCTTGGCGCCTTACGACGTTCATGCACGGGTGATCTTCCCGCGCAACTTCTTTCGTCACCCGTAGTGGCCTAGATGTCGCCGGAGCATCAGGCATGGCCACTCTCCCCAAAGCATGCCAAATAAAGTTGGAAGATGCGAAACAACACTTCATCTAGAGCGAAGCTAGATGGCTTGGCTGTGCTCAGGATGGTTGAGAGAGCTTCAGCACAGGGCACGTGGTGCGAAGAGGAAGCGGTCGCGAGCCATCCGGTGAATGTAGTGACTGAGGTATTTTCCCAGGGTCCAGCATCCTCCAGCTTTATAATGGACATGACTGGCTAGGAAAGAGAAATTGTGTGTTTGAGAGCATGGTATAAGAATAACATGCGGTTAGCTATCAAACCGGACATGTCCAGCTTGCAGTGAGGCAAGCGGATAGGGAAGATTCAATGCGCATCTGTACGGTGATTTGCGCGGCCGAGCATCGTAGAGGTTTCTATCACAAGAGGTTCAGCTCGCAGTTAGGCAATGCAGCTCGCAGGCAGTATCATGAATAGATTACTGCTTTGATTTCTGTCAAAGCTGCTCGCGCAACTCAGTCATCGCAACCAGAGCTGTACCAAAGTCGCCAAGACCATACATGGCCCAAGCTTCAACTACACGACCGCCGCGACGCTGAGGGCTGCCTTCGCGGCGGGCATCCATCAACATCCAGCAATTCCACTGAACCACCCTTTGTGTTTGTCTGATTCTGCTGCAGAGTTGGGATTCTGATTTCACCAGAATCTCCTCGTATCCGAACAATTAGTGCAGCCCTCCAAAGGTCACCGACCGAGACATCAGTGCATCCCCAACTACCACCTCAAGCTCGTCATCATGTAAGAGACATCCTGAAGGCAAGCTTCCGGTTACTAACTTGTATACAGGGAGGTTCTACTAGGAATTACGGGCAAGGACTTTACCCTGATCGCCTCGTCCAAAGCCGCCATGCGAGGCGCCACCATCCTCAAAGCATCCGACGACAAGACCCGAGTATTGAACACACACACGCTGATGACCTTCTCTGGTGAAGCCGGTGATACTGGTATGACATATAAGAGCACCTTGATTGTGAAAGACCAGACGTAGCTGACAGTGGGGCAGTTCAATTCGCTGAGTACATCCAAGCAAACGTACAGCTGTACTCGATGCGCAACAACATGGAGCTTTCGCCTGCTGCCACAGCCAACTTTGTCCGGGGCGAGCTTGCACGAGCGCTGAGATCACGGAAACCCTATACCGTTAACCTGCTGCTCGGAGGATACGACACTATCGCAGACAAGCCTACATTGTACTGGATCGACTACTTGGCGAGTCAGGCATCGCTCCCATATGCAGCACATGGTTATGCACAGTATGTCATTCTCAATTGCCTCCAACGCTCCTAGGCCTGCCTCAGTTCAGTTTTTCCATGTCTTGCTAATCCGATTTCTAGGTACTACTGCCTCTCACTGCTCGACAAGCACCACCACCCGGACATCAACTACGAACAAGGCATCAAGATCCTCCGAATGTGCACAGAGGAGCTCAAGCGCCGCCTACCCATCGACTTCAAGGGTGTGCTGGTGAAGGTCATAACGAAGGATGGGATCAAGGATGTTGATTACGAGGACGATGTAAAGGTTGCGATCCCATAGAAGGGGCTTGGTTTGAGGGAAACTGATGTACTACACGGCATAGAATCAACGGCCGATATGAGACAGGCATGATGATCAAGACATCGAGCCATCATAAACGTGCCATCAAATAATGACAATCATGCATGATGAGATCTATCGATATTGCCATGTGAAAATGACAATGCCTGTGATGAACGAGCTTAGACATGCTCGCGCACTCAGACAACGATCAAAGTCGCCAAGACATACGGTTACTTGACGAAAGCACAGTCTTGTCAAGGAATATTGCCAGACCATGCTACGAGGTTGTGGCAAAGTCTGCAGTTCAAACAAAGCAGCACGTTCACAAACAAACTTGTCGCGCACACAAAAGTATGTTCTCCCAATAAATCGACACCGACATTCCATCGCCATCACTGAAGATGACCCAACGAAAAGCCAGCTTCCTACAGGAGTAAGTTCTTTCTCCGATCCCACGCCACCGTAGTGACTGGCAACTAAAAGACAGAGATGTTCTGATAGTCGTGGCTGGGATCGTGCAATTTTTGATCAAGGAACAGAAGAGGAGGACGAGGTTGCGCAGGGTTTTATTCTGCCTGTGTGCCAAGCCGGAGAATCTTCGGCGTATGCACAGACGCCGGGGCACGGTCAAGAGGGGCGGCTTGAAGAGAACGGCGACGGCGGCTGGAGCATCACCAGACCGAGTACGTTTTCGCTATTTCACATTACGTGTCCTGCTTCTGCTGTAGTCTTGCAAGCAGCCACATTGCCATATCACACACAGCCTATATTCAACCTTGGAAGGACGTCGGAAACGAAGCAGCGCGATACCAATTCTTGCGCAACAACACTAGAGGCATGCGATATGAGTGTAAAATGTGTGTGTGTGTGTGTGTGTGTGAATCAAGTTGTATTTTATTTATTGGGGGTAGCTGACGAATATGAAGCGAATAGCCTCTGAAATAACGAAAGTACCGTTGCTCGAAGAGCCCCCACCACCTGACATGTGCTTGCCTAGTCGGACTTATTCGCAGCTATGTCACCATCTAGTTCTTGTAACCGTTCTCATATCCATTCACCATGACCTCCTGTAGGCCCTTGGGGAATCCGTTGGCGTGGCCATTGGCGGTACTGTTGACAGCACCGTTGCTCATGCCGTTCATCACCTTCTTCGATTCGTGCATGGCGTCCTCTACAGGCTTGTCGTTCATGGTGTAGCCGGTGTCGGAGGCATCGACGAAGGCGTCGAGACCAGCACCATCGCGAGGGTACTCCTTCATCAGCTCCTTGTGTCTTCGCAGAGCCTTGTTCATCTCCTCTGCGGTGACGTCGTTCAAGAAGACACAGGTACCGATAGGGTTCGGTACGGCAGCACGGAGCAGACCGTCACGAGTCTTCAGGATAGCCTTGGTGGCCTTGTCAAGCATGTCCTCATCGAACAGCTCGTGGTCCATGGACAGACCAGCCCTGGAGAACAGGTTCAACAACCTCCTGTGTTCCTCATCGCTGAGCAGACCGCGCTGGTTGGCCAATGTGGCTGAGTATGCCATGTCGATCGAGATGGCATGGCCGTGACGAAGAGGAACCTTGGGCGACAGCTACAGAAGGCGTTAGCAGAGTCCCAAACACCAATAGCAACAGATTTACCTCGTGGAGAGGGCTCCAGGTGTGGCCGTAGGCAATGACACGGTCGAGTCCGATCTCGTGTAGGTTGGGTGTCTCGAGCTTCAACATCTCGTGGATACCAGCGCGGTTGATCTCGTCAGCTGCCTGGAGGACCTCCTTGTCATCACCCTCACGACCGAAGCGCGAAGTGATTAACTTCTCACAGTACTTGTCAAGCAAGTCGAATGTTGGCTTGTGAGCGCAAGTTGAGATCTTGATCAACTCTGCGAAGCCATTTCGTACCTGGCCCTCTGGGAGAGTCTTCAGGAACGAGAAATCCAAGAATGTGTGCATGGGGGCGTGGTATGCTCCCAGACGGTTCTTGTAGTTGCCGTAGTTGACCGCTACCTTGATGCTGACACTAGCATCAATCAGGCCAATGACCGTAGTAGGAATACGGATGAAGTTGGTATTCCTTCGGTAGGCAGCGCAAGCAAATCTTCAACGACGAGTTAGCTCTGTTCTTATAACGCAGTCAGGCCAGAGTGCCTTAGAATTATATTTTACCCAGCAACATCAGTCACCAAACCACCACCCTTGAAAGCGTCAGCATTTAGCAACCAGACAATTCGACTAAGCAACATACCACGACAAGCACAGGCTCCTTTCGGATAATGCCGAACTCGGTCATAGAATCGACGATGCTGAGCAGGGTCTCCATGGACTTGGCCTTCTCACCAATCATCGTCTTGTGGATGGTCAAGGGAAGGTTGTAGTGATCAAAGTACTTTTGCATCTCATCGCCGTAGACGTTGTAGATGTTCAAGTCCATGACGGCCAGGCAACGACCCCAGCGCTCGTAACACTGAGCGAGGTTGTTGTTGGCGGGGTTGAAGACGCCATCGAGGAAGGTGAAGTCATATTCAATCTTCTCGTAGCCCTCGACGTGGAAGCCGTTCTTGGTCTCGACAACTGAAGCTTTGAGGTCTGACATGTTGAAAGAGTTTGGAAAATGTGGTAATGAGATACGTTGAGTTCTGCGGGCTCAGGGTACGGACACGCCTATGCTATATAACTGGAACCAGATCTATGTCATGGTCAACTACTAACATAGTCTACGGTCCACGCCCGCTTTCAATTGGCTCACAGACGCCGGATGGCTCCAGAGAACGTCAAGCATACGCGTTATTCTCGTTCATGATGCGGTCAATCGCAGGTTCCTTGTTGTTCGGACTTGGTACCAGATCCTTTCGAGCCAAACTAGACCCGTACTGCATAGCCATGATGAAATGACTTTACGACCAGAGTCTTTTATGCGGGAAATCCCGGTTCCGCTGCGTGGGGTATGCACTTTGTCCATGCAATGATGGGTTTTGCAGGCTTGGGCAAAAGTCAATCATCGTAATCAGTATTCGGCCAGGGGCAAAATCGGTGTAGCACAAGCCCAACCCCCTTTAGCGTCGAAACTGGAGCCTCTCCTTGTGTGGAGAGACCTCCCACTGCAACTGCGGGGCAATCGTCTAAATCACACCATCCCCACTATACAATCTCCATGGTTCCATGGGAGAAATCCTGCGGGAGCTGTTGAGGCAGCATTGCATTGGTGGGTAGTATTGCCAGCGAGTAGTAACTCCTGCCATACACACGCAGGGCTGATGGTGTAGCACCGATATCTCTACAACAGCACTTTCAATGCCCTTGCCCCAGGACCAGGTGAGGGAAAAATGTGACCTCCTTGCAAGATCCTTCGATCCTAGCTCCCGCCTCGGATAGATAAAGTTTAGAGCACCCTGAATCATTGGAGTTCATTTCCAGACAAGGGTAAGCGCACGCTGTCATAGCACGGCTTTGGTGTTTCCGTAATCGGTTAGCCGGAGCGGCCAGCTCTAGATCGTTGACGACAAGGCATATTCAACTCAACGTCAAGACTGCATGTACGAGGTGATGCGCCAATGAAGCGCCCCACAACAAACATCACGTATCCACACGGTACCGCGTAAAAGTCGCCGCAACCAACGCCAAGGTCTTTTTCGTGACGCATAGACGGGAGTGTGACATGCAAATGGCACGATCCCACATCCCAACCATATTGGCATCCCACTCTATAACGAGTTTTTGCAGAAAAACAAAGTCTGGACCAAGTGCATTGCTAATTCGCAAACATAAGGGTTGACGACTAGACACATGCTGCTCGGAAGCATGTGCCTTGCTAGATCTGCCGACAGAACCAAGCGCCCTGTGTATACACGTATGCGTTCCTGCATGCATTTCGTCACTATCTTCAGAGCCCCGCACTAATCTCGACGCGTTGAGGGGCATTCTTTGATGGCCTGGACGCGTCGAGCTCATGACCGCCTGCACAACTCCGTATTGCCATTGAAACAACGACGACAATGGGTAGCTTCGACCAAAGCAAAGCATATGCCGCACAGGAGGAGGAGGGTACCTTCTTTGACGATGGACGCGAAATTGAGCTCCTGCACTTCATCTACTCCCACCCCAACATTGAGAAGATAAGGGGCTCGCCTGAAAATGTTCTAGCAGCCATTGATGAGTATGGAAGGACGAGGAAGTATCTCATGAACGTGGGAGAGGACAAGGGCCGCATTGTCACAGACTTGATCGCAGAGGTTAAGCCAAATACTATGGTATGCAACTTTCTAGTGACAGTTGGCAGTGTCTAACAGCAATCAGGTAGAACTAGGTGGCTATGTTGGCTACTCATGCATCCTCTTTGCAAATGCCGTACGCAAAGCAGGCGGTGAGCGATACTTCAGCTTTGAGCGCGACCCTGCGTTCGCTGCCGTTATCATGTCCTTGGTCGACCTCGCGGGTCTCACCGACCTTGTCAAGGTGGTAGTAGGATCAAGTGACGAAGGCATCGCGCGACTTGTTGGCTCAGGTCAGTTAAAGCAGGTGGATCTTATGTTCTTGGATCACTACAAGCCCGCCTATACTACCGACCTGAAGCTCTGCGAGGAATTAGGTCTTATCACAAAGGGTTCGGTGTTAGCAGCAGACAATGTCATCAAGCCTGGAAACCCGCCTTACCTCAAATACGTCAGGTCCAGTGTCGAAGAAAAGGTCAAGGAAGCTGGAGAGGGCGGACTGACCAACCTCAACGGCATCGCGGAGAAGAATGTCACAATGTACGAGAAGAAGTATGGCAAGGCCAAGTTCAGCGAGAGCAGGGGCAACCCAAATCTCAAGTACGAGAGCACTCTGGTAAACAGTTATGAGCCCACTGGCGAACCTGTAAGTTGCTTCCCGCTTCCCAAGTTTCTTGATGAATAGAGGCTGACTACATCAGGACGGTATTGAAATCACACGATGCGTTGGTTAGAAAGCCTCAATACCTTCGAAACATGTGTGACGCATTTCAATTGCGCATTGTTTTGAGTGCTGGTGGATTTATTTATCTATTGAAATGGCATTGGACACCAAGTAGCAGGCTCAAGACCATGTATGCTTCGATAGCCACCGAAAACATCAAAATACACGATAAAATTATCCATTCTATCCGCCAGATCAACTTCTTGCCAAGGCACAGTTGTGAGGCTGCAAAAACGGCTCCCGTTAGAAAGGTGCTTTTTCCAACATTGATGAGACATAGACCCACTACGACACGTACGACAAAAATATCCATCAAAACTACATTGTCGATCGTGGCCAGATGGGCTTTTCAAGATCAAGTTCCACTTTATCTGATCGTCAGCAAGGCTCTGAAGCCCCTAGTGTTCCGGATGTCGTACATGACTGAAGTAACGATGACGTGTAGACTAGTGACGCCAGCGTGCATTACAAGACGGGCAATCTGTGGGAGACAGCCACACGCACACCGATCACCTTCGCCTATGCATAGTGAATTGCGTGACTCCGAGCCGTCACAGCCGCTAAATTACCTACTTGCAGCTTGCATTCTTCGGCCCTTCTAACCTACCTGGTAACGCCGTGGTGGTGGTGTGGTGGGAACCGTCTGAGCGGTGCTGCGACAACAAGCGCCTGGGTCACGAGCTCCCTTCCAACATCAACAGCAACGGCAGTGAGATGGCAGAGGGCAAGCAGAATGCCGTCGTGCCGTTTTACTACAGTCATGTGTGGAAAAATGTGCTTTTACTCGCTCTAAGCGCTCTCTGCGCGCCCATCTCAGCAGCCCTCGTGTTGGTTGCATACGGCGTGTCGAGGTTTGATGGCAAACGCAATGCGACATTTTCAGAAGAAGACAAGCGACATGTTGCTGCAGCACAGCGACAGAAGACTGTGCTCGTTACTGGAGTATCCATGACCAAGGGCTTGACAATTGCGCGCAATTTAGCCCAGCATACTCCTCATCGTATCATCGGTGCCGACATTTCCGCTCTTTCACCCGGTCGCTTTTCCAGCGCTATTTCGAAATATTACTGTCTGGACACACCGAGTGGCGATGACGCAGAACCTTATATCGACTCGATCCTTACCATTATCCGGCGTGAGAAGGTCGACCTATGGATCAGCTGCTCTAGCGTCGTGGCAGCTGTAGAAGACGGCCAAGTCGTTCGCCTAGCAGAGCAGCAAGCAAAAGAGCAAGGCCGCCACTTTGAAGCAATCCAGTTCCGCGAAGATGTTGTGGAGAAATTCCACGAGAAGGACAGGTTTATTGAGTACATTGAGTCGCTGGACCTCCCTATTCCGGAATCTCATCGCTGCACCAGTCCATATGAGGCGCTTGATGTACTCATGGGGGAGCTGCATAGAACCCCCACGAAATCTGGCAGAACAGCGCCTAGGAGGCATTTCATTATGAAGCCAATTGGTGTGGATGACAAGGCAAGAAACAACATGATGACGTTGCTTCCTTTCAGGACACCAGATGCGACGGCCCGGTACATTAGGTCGCTCAACATCAGTAAAGAGAACCCATTTCAGCTTCAACAGTTCATCAAGGGCAAAGAATACTGTACGCACGCGCTTGTAATCCGCGGTAAAGTTAAAGCATTTACCAGCTGTCCCAGCCTGGAACTGCTGATGCACTACGAGCCACTGCCTGCATCTTCCCCTTTGAGCCAGAAGATGCTCGAGTTTACAGAGCGCGTCTGTCAAAATGGCGGAGAGACCTTCACCGGACATTTGAGTTTCGATTTCCTAGTCGAAGACGACGGCAAGGGCGGTAACGCAAAGTTCTACCCCATTGAGTCCAACCCGCGTGCACACACTGCCGTCGTCTTGTTCGAGCAAACACCTGAAATGGCAGAAGCATACATGTCCATTTTCAACAGCCCGAATCCCTTGTCGTCAAAATCAAAACCCGGGCCTGTCTACCCACGCACCCCGACATACAGCTACTACTGGATCGGGCACGACCTCGTTTGTTTCGTCATTCTTCCTCTTCTCGATTTCTTGTTCGGCGCTACAACTCTTCAACGCGCGTTCAAGGAGTTGGAGACTTTCTGGCATCACTTAGCGTACTGGAAAGACGGGACATATACTTTTGACGACCCCATTCCGTTCTTTATCCTGTATCATGTGTACTGGCCTGCGAAGTTTATAGATGCACTTGTCAAAGGGAAGAGCTGGAGTCGAATTAATGTGAGCACTACAAAGATGTTCGAGGGGTGACGCATATGAGGCTTTGGTGGAGATTTTCTAGGCTAAAAATTGTTGTAAGGTATCACTCATAAGGTATTGGAGTTGTTCAGAGGGGAGGTTTCTGTTATCAACGTCGACATGAAGTATTACCCAGGAGGTATCCAAGTTGTTTCTGGAGGAGTTATGTAGCATTCTCACGGCCTGGTAGCCAGCGGGGTCTTATGCATCTGACCTATACTATCTGAAAATCATCTTTGTATCGTGACACGCTGCCTTTCATCCCAAGCCTAGTCAACGCTTAAGAAGTATTAGCAACTTCCTTTCTTATCAGACATATCCTCTTCTGATGACTCTTACCTGCCAACTACACCAGGCACCACACCCTCTCCCCCCTCAACCGCCAGCACCACGTCTCCGCCAACCCCAACCTCGTCTTCGCCAGCCGCCGTTTTCTCTGCCTCAGCCGCGTACGCAACCTTGAGGTTGTCCCAGTCACGATCCCGCCGCAGCTGAGCGCGCTTGAGCTCCTCATCGCCCTCCCGGCTGATGAGGTCGTGCATCATATCCGCGACGCCGCCCAGCTGCCCCACAGGGACGACCTTGGTTGAAAGCTGGGTGCCCAGCCCCCTTTCCTCGTCCTCCTTCTCCACCCTCGTCTTCTCGCCCATCCGTATTTCGCGGAAGAGCTCGCAGATGAGGGTGAAGTTGGATGGTTCCTTCTCCTCGTCTACATGTGCGGCGTGCAGACTGCGGTGATGGCCACCAAGTAGGACCTTCTCCCTAATCGCCAAAACGAGGGTAAAGGCGCGGCGGTAAAAGGAGAGGTAGTCAAAGTTATTATGGACTTCGTTTGCGGCGAGCTCAGTGCGCATGGTGGTGAGGGGGTTTGCGTGGGCTTCGCCTTGTGACCAAAAGTCTGGTTTGGTGACTTTGGGCTGGGATTTCTTGCCCTTTCGCCTCTTTGGCTTGGGGGGAGAGACCTTGGTGATGAAGGATCTGAAGCCTTTGCGGAGGTCTTCAAGACGGAGGAATTGGTCGTCGCTGTCTACTACTGGGGTGGTTTCTTTTCGCCTGTTGTGCAGGTAATTGAAGACGGCGTGGCGCCGAATCCAGCGGTTTTCGTCGGTGGAGTTTGTGCTGTAGAACTCCCGGGTCTTGATCTCGAGTGGTAGATCAGGCATGAAGCCGTGGTTCCTCTGAGCGTTTGAAGACATATTTGGCATATAATTGCTGTTGGTCTTGTCATGGCGGTAGTCTGAGGCAAAAGCACGGCTTGAGACGTCAGTCGAGGACAAGAGAAAACGGTTAAAGAAGTCATCGGGATGTATGGGACGGTCGCCCTGGAAGATACGCTTCTCTCCCTGCGTCTTGATGAGGAACTCGAGATCAGGCCATTCTACATCCAGGCCGCCGACCCGACGCGCGGCATTGTACAAGTGGGCGAGTACATTGACGAACCACTGGGTCTTGGCGATGGCGACATGGTGGTAAGAGACATTGAAATGCCACATGGACATACCCGCGAGCGTAGCATGGAGCGTAACAAATACACTTGCGGTTATGGTTTTCTCCCCATCTGACCCCTCTTGCTCCCTGATCAAGTCCTGCACCCACTCGAGCAGATGATTCGCCGTTGCCAGGTAGATATTACTAAACTTGACTTCCTCGTTGGTGAAGTAGTCTGGCTTTGTGTCGTTCGCCCACATTCGGTCCTCAAACTCCACGTGGAAGCGAATGCAGTTGGAGGCTTCCAGACCGTGTTCCCTCAAATCGTACAGCAGCTTACGGCAGTCGGGACGTGTGTAATCCATAACGTCGAGAATGATTTGTAGTCCGACAGGGATGTAGTTGCGGGAGGTAATCGGGTGCATGAGTATTTCCTCGGTGAAGTGATCCCACTTTGTCAGCTTCAGCTCACTTTTCCGGATCAAATCGTAGAAGAGCATCCAATGTGCCGCTGGATGGGTCTTAGATTTACCTTCTGCATCCAAGGGCGGTGGCGGGGCGTCCTTACGGTCATACCTTAAGAAGAGATATGTGCCTTCGTAGGCGAGGAGATGGCGCACGTGGTGTGCCTCAAGTATGTTGTCTGCAACTTGCGCGGGATGGTCATGAGGGGCATTCAACTTCTTGCACAGTGTATTCAAGAGGAGGGAAAGCTCGCCTGGTCGTAACTCGAGCTCCTCGACAAGAGCGTTGACGTCCTGGTGGAGATGGCTCTGTACAAGGTCCGTCACTAGCCCTGCAGTGACTGCGGTGATCTCGCCCTCCTGGTATGCCATCCATGTGTCGCGAACTATAAGACGTAGACGATTATAATTGTAAAGAAAGCAGGTGAGGGTATACTCCATCAGCAGTAGTGTTTCCGCTCCAGTCATGAGTTATTCGTCGGGTTTCTTCTTCTTCGGTAGAACTGGGACCGGACGCGACTGACCATCATCCTCCGTCTTAACATCTTCATCTTCTTCTTCTCCCTCGCGCATCTTCTTGAGCCGCTCGTTCTATTCATCAGCGACGGTATCCAGACCTCCAAAATGAAGAAGGTAACTGCCAGGATTCTTTTCTTTGGGCCCTTCATCTCTGAACATCTTAGGCACAACAAGACGACTCAGCGAGGTCATGAAGCCTTCCAGGTTGGAGTTGAAATATGCATGTCCATCGTCTTCGCAGTTCTGAAACCGGTGGTACTCCGCCACTTCTCTGCGCGAGCGAATAGCGTCACTAAGGTCAAGCAATCCAGACGTATCCCTGAGGGGGGTATTTGTAGACGCGATCGCCTCGACAAGGCTCTTCTGCTGCTCAATCGCTAGCCTGTAGCCCTTCTTGCCATTGTTATTCTTGGCTTGTGTCTTGATTAGCTCTGCGACCTCGACTTCGCGCTGAATCGCCGTCTTGATGAGCCACTGTTCGAACTGATCGGTGTATGCCTTGTAGCGTCTGACCGTTTCCGGGAGCTCGTTCCTGCGGTAGGGATCCATGTCCATGATTGTAGCGGGTTTGGATTGGTGTCGATTGGTACCGATTGGTGTTGATCGGAAAGTTTGCGTAAGGGCGGTGGTGCGTTTGGTGCAGAGAATGTACAAACAATGGAGTGTGGGATTATATAGATTGCGGGGTTGCAAGTCCAGATGTGGAGGTGCAACTGTCACGGTGAATTATCCTAATCTTGGATGTAGTGATTGGTAGTAGCGAGGGAGACAAGAGGTGAAAAAAAGAGTGACCGCGCAATGGATAACGAAGGACTATAGACAGACAACAGCCAGCATTTCACAACCCACTGCAACGGCCAAAGCTTAAAGAAGCTATTGCTGATCTGTTTCTCTGTCTCCTGACGTAATTGGCAGCACAGTGTTGCCTGGCAGATGCCTGCACTGTAGCTCGTAGCCATAGGAACTGCAAGTGAAGACGCCACAGAAATTGCATCGCGAAGAACGTGTATTTCACCTATACCAGTAGCCCGTGAGAAGCCGCTGGAGCAGAGTAAATATTTGTTGCAATCACTGGAATGATTGGAAGAAACGGCGAAGAAATACCTCCCCAGCTGTCGATATAGTAGAGTTGGAAGACGTAAAGTGCAGATTACTTCCCTTCTTATAACAACGCGCGCCATCCCTTACTATCAGGCCTCTCAAGACCCAGATGATCACACAGCTGACCCATGTGATCCACACCCCAGTATCCCTCCATCTCTCCCTTCACATTCGTAGCTGCAGCTGACCGTCAACACACATCCTCTCACTTCACGCAAACGGAAAAGCACACTTACCAACAAACCAAGGCAACCCAAAAGCCCCATCTTCAAACGCCTTATTCGTATTCGCACTCAACGCCTTCTTCACTTCCTCTGTCTTCGTCCGCTCAATCACCGCCTTCGCCTCTTGATCGCTACCCAACACCGTCCTCAGGATAGCGAGCATATTCTCCGGCTTATTCGGATCGTTCCACTGAACCCAGAAGTTATCCCAGAAAAGAGCCACGGCGCTCTCCAACTTGTGCGGATGGGACAGGGATAACGCGACTAGAGCGCGCTGTACAGGCAGTGTGTTTGTAGGAAAGCCCGGCGGTGCTTCCTGCAACATGGGCACGTTAAAGTGCTTTGACAAGCGCCGACGCTCACTTTCGATCCATTTGTCCTTGTCTGCGCTGCTGTTAGACTGTAGCCACGGAACAATATACACCAAGTAGCAGATATCTGCCTTCGAACTCGTCCACCGATTCTGACCACATATACCCAACAAGAACAGTAGCAGAACAAGATACCACATACTCTTCACCTGCAACGGTGGCGTATTCCCACACGTTTTCATCAATCCTCCCAGCAGAATAGGCACATATGTGATCTCACACTGCTTGAACACAGGCGAGTTCTAACACCTCATTAGCACTGCATCTCCCCATACCTACACCCTCCCAACCCCCCCACACACAAACATACCTTCAAGATATAAAACGCAATATACCCAAACGGCGACACAATATCCACATAAAACGTAATCTTGGGCTGCGCCATAGCTGTTGCTTCTTAACCCTGATCCCTAGTCCCAGTCCTAATACTACGACTACAACTAAGCAAAGAACGGGATACAACAAGCACTCGGTTACCCGGTTTTTTTTTGGAAATGAGTAAATCGTAAATCAAGGATTAATGCGGGTGTCTGTTGTCCTTGTTCAAGGGAAAGGCAAGGGTAGGCTGGATGCATGTACGTATGATGACATAGCCGACCACCGATCGGGGGGGTTAAAATAGCCGAGGCACGCGTTGAGGCGCTAGGGAGCCTTGGCTCAATTAGCCGTTGCGTTGGGAGAATGTGTTTTGTGTAGTGGGCATGAGATGTCACTTTTAGACAGGTTGGTTGAGTGTGTGGCTGGCTAGACAGGTACACGGAAAGTATGTGGTGTTGGTATCTGTAACTGCGGAACCAATTGCTACGCTTGTGAGGAATCCGGGTTGTGAGATGTTGTCATGTTCAATCTTTGGAGCAGTATATAAGTAGATATGCACAATTGAAATGAGAGAGAGCAATACGACAAAGAACGCCTTTAGGCCGTGATATGCATAAAACATCCGCCTCACAACCAACAGAAAAGTAAAGGAAAGAAACTATCCCAAACCCCAAACCCGAGAAAGAACGACAAAAGACACAGAAAGCCGTCCTCGAACAGCTCACCAAACAATCCCCCTCCAATCAAACTGCCCATCAATATTCCTCCACATGCCCTCCCCAATCGCCTTCTGCCAGCCCATCATAACAGCCAAAAGCCTGCAACTCGTACTACTAACCGTACAAATCACTGTATCGGCCTTTCCCAAGACCGCCAAATCTAGCAAATACGCCCTTCCCACTAGTTCCCTTAGCTTCATAGCTTGCTCAGGAACCTTGGCATCAGCACTATTCACCTTGCCTGTATCCTTTGCATTGCCGATGGGCTGACCCAGCGAGAAGAAGACGTCGCGGTAGAACCCGCCTTCCCAGCCGGTAATCTCGTCGATCCAGTGGTTCTTCTTTGGTTCTTTTTGCGCGGCTTCGAGCGCGGTTTTTGTGGCGAGGACGATGCGGTCTTGGGCGCGGATGGAGTTTGGCCCGAGTTCGGGGGAGTCGTAGACGTTGGGGTCGTCGGAGGCGAGGATCATTTTGGAGGTTGTGTGGCGGGCGGTGAGGGCGTGGTCGTTGTTAGACGGGGAGGAGGGAGAGAGGAGGCTGCGTTTGGTTTTGTGTTTGGATTTGAGGCCACCTTCGACGAGTTCAATATAGAGGTCGCGGGCGGTGTCGATATAGCGGGTTAGTGGAATGTAATCTTTTTGGTATTGGTATTCCATGGGGTGTTTGTCGCCGTGGCGGACGTGCATGCCGATGCTGATGCCGCCTTCGCTCTTTACTGCGCTGTAGAGTTCCTTGGCTCGCTCCTCGACATATGTGGCATCCTCTGGTAGGATCTTGAAGAGTGCTTCGTAGCCAGTTCGAGCAAGGCCGAAGATCTTGACTTGTCGCTGTACTTGCATCTTTGTTGGGTCCTCCCACTCTTCGGTGAATTGGTGGCCAAAGGTAGAACCTGTCGTTGCGGCACTGACGACAATGTGTCGTGCGGTATGGGGGCAAGGAACCATGTGCGAGGGAGGAGGAGGGAGGCATTTCGCAGAGGGTGGAGGTTGGAAGAAGGACGAAAATCTGCCATAGGGCCTAATGATAGTCAGTGTCAAGAGCGCGGAGATGAATGGTTGGAGCAAAACATACCAGCGAGTATCGTCGATGAAGAAGGCACGGTTCTCAGCTTTCGCCAGACCATACGACATCCACATGAACATCAGCGTATTGCCGAAGCCCGCGTCTCCCGTCTCCATAACGTAGGTCAAGGACTTGTCACAGACCTTGAGCCCTTCGGTAGAGGTTCCATCTTTCATAGCCTCGTCCTCCACAAATCCCTTTGGTCGGCCACTCGCTTTCGAGGGTGGCAGCAGACCCTGTTGCTCCGCCTCTTGTATGTCAATGTAATACTGATCTTGCTGATTGTATTCCAACATTCTCCTCATAAGACTCTGCTTCTGCGCATCTTGTCTGACCTGGTTGGACACTTCCATGGCCTGATGGCAGACCTCGCGATACTGCGCCGGTTTCAATGGGAAATCAAAGTCCGCGGGTATTGACACTGTCCACCTCATCTTCCCCTTGGAATCTTGGAGTGCCAGAGCAACAGGCTCGTGCGGCAACGTGCTACCACCAACCATCTCCCAGTCCTCGGCAGCTTCCTCCTCAACATTGCCCGCAGCTTGCGAGCTCCCGTATATTTGCCCAAGCACAATCCATACGATAAAGGCTACAACACAGAAACCAATAAGCATCCGCTTCCACAGCTTCGAATAGCTCGAGTTGACACTCTTCTTTCCATGCTTCGGCAACAGGCTCGGGAGGCTCGGGCTGGGTGGGGGAGATCTCGCGAGGAGTCCACGACGGGAAGGAGCCGAAGGAGAAAGAAAAGCGCTCGAAGTGGCCGATTGAGGCGGCGGGCTCAGTTGGGCGTACTGCGTCGTCGCCTGTATAGACAGGTTTGGATTTCGTCTAACGTGCATCTTGGAGAACTTCTTCGCAGCCTGGTTCAGCATGTCGAACGTCCAAGACTAAACTATGGACCGAGCCGGCGTTCGCACTTGCGGGTAGGGCGGATTGACGTATATCGGCCAAGGTCGGGCGGCTTGCTGCAGTGCGAACGGTGCTACGGCGATGACGAAGCGTCTTGGTCCAAGTCGGTATGTGCAGGCAAGTAAACGTCACCTCTGACCCTGCAGGGCAACGGTAACAAAACAGGTAAAAATATGTAGCAAAGGAGGGGACGAAGGCACCGCCGTTCAAGATAAGCAAAAAAACAACAACTTTGAAAGTAGAGACAAGTAAAAAGAATGGACTCAATCCGTATTCCCCAACATGCGAATGAGAGAAGAGAGATGAAGAAAGAAAGAGAGAGAGAGAACAGGGAGTCTTTCAAGAAAGCCACGCAATAGAGTGCGGCAAAGAGGTATCAAGAAGAGACGCGCCGCCCCTCTCGTCCTGGTGCAGCGCAAGTTTCACGACTGGGAAACAAAACGAAAGCCCTCTCAATACAGCAATCCCACCAAGAGATTAATGTCCTGTTTGAGAAAGAGAGGGAGAGAGAGAAAGAGCCCTACGCCGCAAGCCCCGAGTTCCCCCAGGCTACTTTTACAAGCGGACAACCCCTCAAGGCGCTGCAAAGACCAAGATAGGATCGGAGGCAAAATTGCGGGAGATCGCACTTGCTTCATCAAGCAAGGTTTGGAACGGAAATACTCCAGGGCGCAGGAGGGGGGACCCCCTCAGTTTGCCCTAGGCTTGCGGCAGGGCCATGGCATCGTTGTTTCAGAAAGGCATTTTCGTGTAGCGACATTGATGCGTTGGTGCGTCCGGCTCCGGCGCTAGTAGATCCAGCACCACATGATGGGTGACGACGAGCATGGCCGCCACCCAATGGCAGCGGAAAGACGGACTGACATCATCTGATACGAGTTTGGAATTGACAGAAAAGTGGTCGTATTCGACGCACATCCATATTAAAGTCCAAGATGACGGTGCTATTCAAACGGCTCTCTCTGCATGCACAACGACAGCTGCACGGTAATGCACCTTATACAAGCGGGCGTTCCGGTGATCGACCCGAGGTACGTAACCCCGACGCGCAAAGGTATGCCTAAGCCAAATAGAGCAGCTACCAGCAATCTTCTATATCCATCCCATGGTGTAAGCCGGAAGAAATGTCTGGGCGGCTGTCACAAGCAATTGGCAGCAACTTATATCGTACTTTTGGTAGAATACCATCAAAAGACATTTCATTCAGCCGGTAAGACGGCATACCCGGGGATATATAGAAGCTACTAGATATAGCAGCTGCTATGCGCATGCCATAACCAAGGAAGTATCGCAGAAGCTATGTAAAAAAGGGGGTATCAGATCGAAAGTCCCTCGGCACAGGAAAGAAGAGAGAAAATCAAGAAAGGAAGAAAGAAAGAAAGGTGGTAATGTACAAGCCGTCCGGGGCCGCAATCGCAAAATAGAAACAAGAAACTGCAGGAGGAAACCGCGCGCTAGACGCTGCCCATGGACACATTTCCCACATGCAGTCGCGCTTTTCCGAGTGCCATTCCTGTGCCATTATTACTCCGTTCCCTAAAACGCCTGTCGCTGTGCTGTTCCTCGGTGACCGAGGGTAGGCGGAGAATGGGAAATGTTTAAAAGTACTGCGCCGTGTCACGCCGCCCGCGCTGACGTTTTATCTCATCTTCATTACGGTACTTCGTGTCGTTTTTTTTCTTCTCGCTGGCGTGAAATACAAGTCATAGCTGTCTCGCTCTGGCTGTGCAGACGAGTCGCTCAACTCTCAGTAACAGGTTTCAAGCTGCTCCGCCTGGTGGTCTTCTCCACACGACCGGTGATCATCTCGTCGAGCATGCGCGTCATCTCCTCGATGTTCTTGCTGGTACCGGTGGCCGATGGAAGAGGGAACGAAGCCGTAATGCTGGTAGCAGGCGACGTTGATCCTCCTTTGGTGGGAATCATGCTCATTCCGCTACCATCGCTGGCACTGCGTCGGTAGCCGGAAGTACGCCGGCTGCCCGGTGATTCGCTTCCCACCTCATGCGCGTTATCGTTCTTCTTGCGGGCTGACGTGAGGGCCGAAATCATTCGCTCCTTGTCTTCGAGCTGACCGCGGAGATTCATAATCTCATTATCCCTTTCAGCAAGGGCCGCAATCATGGTACCTTCTTCGGTGCTGCCCACGAGCTTGTGCGACAATGACATGGATATGCGAGAGTGGCTTGCTCGTCGAGCGTGCAACAACCGCTTCTCAAGGGTCGCAATGTAACGGTTCTTATCCGCTAGATCAGCCTGCAGTGCTTGTATCTGCACCGCCTGGCTCGCCATGCCATCTCCATTCTCACCAAAGGAGTCGTCTTCTTCAGAGCCGTCCATGTGTAGGTGTGGCGTTGCTTGGTTTCGACCAGGTACTTCCAGTGTGGCATGACTTGCCGATGACCGGATGGAGCTCGTTCTCTCGACACCGGGGTGGGTGGTGCTCATGACGGAGCCACGCTGGAAGCTCATGGATGAAAATGATCGGCCATTGTTCACTCCTAGAGACTTGGAGCTCAGGATCAGCCTGTTGAGATGCTCGATTCGCTCCTTCAACGCAGTTCTTGCCAGTTGCATCTCAAGCATCTGCTCTTCATGCCGCTGCTTGTCCTCGAGTTCGCGCGCCTTCTCTTCTTCCTTGATGATCTTCAGTTCATCGTGTTCCTCCTCCTTTGGCTCTTTGCTCTCTTTATTTTTGCCTTCTGCGAGCTGTTTCTTCAGTTCCTCAATCTCTAACCGGTAGCGGTCCAGCAAAGCTCGGCTTCCTGCGTCTCCAGCGGCGCCCAGGGAGTCGTCAGCCTTTTTGGCATGACTGACAATGTTATTCTTAGCACGAGATGCGAACTTGAGCGTGTTGAGTGTCTCGCCCGTGTGGCTGACTGCGGCGGCAACGCTTCCACTGGCTCCAACCTGGATCGTACAAAGGATACTGACCAGCGAATTACCAGAAAGAGCGGGCTGGAGAAGGCGAGTCAGCTTGCTGTCTCTGTACGGCAAGTGCTTATCTCCCTTGCCGCCCTTTTCTTTTTCTGCCTTGTCGGAAGCCAATCGTCCAATGACTGTACCCAGGGTGAGAAGACTCTTGTTGATGTGGGATCCCTCAGTACGCCTCTCCTTGCTGTCAGCAGCCTTTTCAGATCCAGCCAAATCAATCAGACTCAGCGTCGACACACGGACACCACCGGGAATGATAGCCGCCCGCTTCTCACTCGGGGTGGCAGCGGGGCCGGGAGCGCGTTCTCTGCTTTCGACGACAATCTGCACTACGGCATGACTTCGCGAACTGCGCGCGTTGAACTGGGTTCCTGCAACTTTACGGGAGTTGTCGCCACGGGCAATGACTCTCAGAAGTTGTGTCGGACTCTGCACGATTTCTTCCTTTAGTGGCGACGCATAAACACCACGTTTACTGTCTTCGCGCAGTTTGATCTCCTCGGTAGGTCCAGCCTGGCCATTCATGCCAACAACAGGCCCAGCCAGCAGATCAATGATCTTTTCATTGTAAATTTCAATGTAGCTCACCCGGAGGAGAAACTCTCGCTGAGGCGTCTCTCGGATGTAGGAGAAGATATCGGTAATGGCCAATGGTATAACACCGGGGTTTGTGGCAGTCCCCTGCATGGAAAATGTCTTGCCTGTTCCAGTCATGCCGTAAGCGAAGACGGTTCCGTGGTAACCCTCCATGACACGTCGGACGAGTCGCTTGGCGGCAGCATCGTATACGCGGGCGTTGTTGTCTTGGGGGTCGAATACGTTGTCTAAGTCACGGGGTATTAGCTCTCCAATTTGGGTCACGGTTTGTGGCGTTGTGCAAAAATACCATAAATGTAGTCTCCGCCCTCCTTGCCCTTGTAGGAGATGAGTGCGCGCTTGTTGTTGACTTCCCAGTCGGCGTCGTGCTTGCCGTCTTTGGCGCCTGCGTCTGGCCGGACTCGCACGCTGACAATGACGTTGCCCTTGCCGTCCTTGAGGGGCTTGCCGTCTGCATTGCCGCCGTCCTCGCCATCCTCGAACGTGGTCGCGCTTGTCGTGTAGGATCCCTGGGGAGAAGAATTGCGGCTCTGGGGTGGGGACGGCAGGCTGAGATGGCCATTTTCGACCGTCACTGAGTCGGCACTGCCGTTGAGTAGGCTCGGGGGAGAGAGAGGCGATCGTGGTAGTAAACCGCGGGCTCCACCCACATTGGACGTCCGTGGCTTGTTCAGACTGCTGTTGCGGGAGGGAACAGCGCCCTTTGAGACTGATGAAACGCGGCGATCGACCATTTCTCCACCGGGAGTCGAACTGGTCGAGAGGGGGCTGGTGGGATTTGCCCTTCCGCCGTGTCTAGGGGGCTGCGGGAACGAGCCGATGCTGACAGTTTTGCGTAGTGATTTTCCAGCAGGGAGCGTCTTGCCGCGAGAATCGTCGGCGGGCAGTGAGGCTACAGAGGGCGAGGTGAGGTGCTTTGAAGTTGAACTTTGGCGGGTGGAGACGGCGGAGGAAGAGACGGCGCGGCTGGTGTTGGCAGCGCCTGGTAGCAGAGAGGCTCGCGTCGTCGTCGGACCGACATTGGAACTCCTTGATTTCGCGACTGGCAGCGAGGGCAAGGGTCCCGTGGGTGGAGCTATCGAAGGTCGCGACGGGCGCGGAAGCGAATTTGCTGACATGTTGATGGGCTCTGGGCGCGTTCGTACGAGTGCTACCACAGCTTGGGGAGTTGCTGGCGATGCACGGATGGCCCGATCGCCCTTTTTCTTTTTCCAAGTCGTCTACGCCACTACACACATGTTCCGTGGCCGGCTACTGGTCCTGACCAGAACTCAAATCCAGCATGCGGGGAGCGAGCTGCCGCAGCCGTTCTACTCGACGTCTTGTGGCTGCGTCAGTGTCGGACAGCACCTGGGCAGACAGGGACCTGGGTGCGGGAGCAGACGCCAGTGTAGCAGCACGCGGGACGGTGCAGTGGGCACAGCCGTTTGACGTCTGTCTGCGCGTGGGCTGTGGGCTTTTTGCTGCTTGTGCTTGTATGTACTTTGTACTTGTACTTGTGCCTGCACGCAGTGCAAATGCAATGCAAACGGGGGACGCGGGACGCGGGCGGTTGGTTGGTTGGCTGGCAAGTTGGGGCGGCTGAAGTTTTGGGAACGGTGGACGTGGCGGCGGTCACGGTCAAGATGCGCGGAAACGCAGGGTCTTAGTTCACCGAGAGAAGAGTCAAGCTGGCGTGGTGGGGAAAAGGAGCGCCAGGTGATGGCTGATGGCTGATGGCTCTGGGCTGATAGCTAATGGCTAATGGCTAGATACTGTATGTGCCTATTAGCCCCAAGCGTGTGCTGCTCCCCTGTGCCTGCCTTGCCTGGCTGTGCCTGCAGGGGTCCGAGGAAGGAGCGACCGAGTGGAATCCAGGGACAGGGCAAGAGCCACCGACCAAAACTCCGTCCGACGCCAGGAACGACTGACGGCGAGCACGCAAACGAGTGGGAGCCGTGGACACGGCCGCGAGCACGAGCACGAGTAATCACTGCGCTGATGAGGGGAGGGGGGGAGGAGGAGGGGGGCCGGCCTGATGATAAACAAGAGAAAAAAAGGGGGTGTGGGTGCATGTCTTTTGTCTTTCTTGTCCAACTGCCATCTGCCACGCCGACGGTCGGTACATACGGTATGCAGGTGTGAACTGCATCCCCATGTTGCCTTTCCTACCCACTAAGAAAAAGTTGGGCCTATCTGCCATAACCAGACGGGCTACGCTTGCTACCAATCGGGGCGAGCCTACGACCAGACGAGTAAGGTCTACCTCCCGGCCAGTCAGCCCACATACCAAAGACGTTAGCCGCGACAGCCTCAGTCCAAGCGTACATATGTACTTATCCGCGCCCACAGAAGACCCTGGCCCTGGCCGGTGGCTGGTGGCCGGTTCACGCGGGCGTACCATTCCGGCTATACTTACAGACAAATTTCGTGAATGCTATCATCGCTTCGCCTTTGTTTTGTTGATCCTGTCCTGCAGAGGCAACCATGCCGATATTTCCATATCAACATACACATATCTGCTCCACACTCCGTTGCATCTCCGCCATGTACCGATTCATTCGCAATCTCCGCCTCGCGATGCCAATCTCGACCCCGATTCCTGGTAGCATCCACCACTTCCAATCACTGACACTCTCACTGTGCTTCGCGCGTTGGCGTGGGCGGCAAAGGCGCCACTCGAACGCGGTGCGGCCTATCCTCCCGCAAGACGGCACCACGACGTTTGCTTTACCGAGTACGACGACACTATGTACCTACCGGTACTACCGTACAGTGCTCCAGGACGTTTGGGGTGGCACTTGCCGATTCGTCATGGCCCACCAAGACGCAGGTACAGCCCCAATCACACGCGGGGATCCCGATATACTTACTCTGTCGGAACTTTACCAGCGCCGGTAATCGAATCTACTTAGCCGTGAAACTTTCAAAAGGTGCCCACTACAAGGCCACTGCATCGGGTACGCCCGACCACCATGCGCCACTAGAGTCGAGCGACCAAGTCCGTCCAAGTCCGTCCAAGTGGCATCGTCCCACGCAATAGGATATTACTGGTTGCATAACTCTACCGAGAGCTACCTAGTCCATCACAGAGTACCCCACCCAAATAGACTCTGCCCAAACTTTGTAATAGCTAGATATTGCAGTCCCCAGAGTCCGAGGTCAATAGTTACCTCCAACGCCCCACAGAGCGCTACCCGGGAGAGTTGCACGCCGACCTCTTGCCAGCTAAACCTGCCGGGAAATCCTACTGTACCAACGGCGCCATGTGGCCCTGTGTACCCTCCTCGGCCGGCAATATAGTGCAAAGCAATCATTCGCAAAGTGACCATCCTGATGGGAAGCATGGCTAGGCCGACAATTTGCGCTCTTACCATCGCGCTGATCATCTGAGCAGGCTCGCACGAGAGTTGAGTAACGCGATGATAAGGGTTGCCGGGAAAATGGTCTTGGTCCAGCGGCTCAACGGCCCCATGACCTCGTTGAGAACCGATAGCTTCTGCAACATCAGTGTGAGTCGACAGTATCCTGGACGGAAGACGGACTTCCATCTCCACAATACCCTCCCTAGAAGTAATGCGGATTCGGGGATCATTCTCGTCTTGATCTAGTCCTGTTGTCGATCCTGGCGGCGTTGTAGAACGCATCAGGTCTTCAATTGCGTCAATGGGAATCGTGATTACATCCGCCTCACGTGGCTCAGTTGCTGGTGGCGTTTCCATCTGAACGACGGGAAGATTGAGTGGCGCGGCGTTAGTAACCCGAGTGCCACCAACGTTTATCGTCTGGGCATCGTTCGGGCCGCTCCGTTGTGTACCTTGTGTACGTTGCGAGGTGCGTGGTGAAGCCCAACCAACTAACTCAAGAACTTTGTGGATAGAGTTTCGAACCAGAGGCGGTGACTCGCGCCGCAGTCCGAGTACAGTCAAAGCTCGGTCCTTGCCACTTACGTCCCGACTGCATACGTCGGGATTATCGGGACGAATAATGGCTGACTCGACAGCTTCGTATACGCAGGCATAGACCCAGCGTTCTATCGAATGTCCAACGCATAATATAACAACGGGTGAGGTCAGGGCGGCCTTGATACAATCCATAACCGAATCAGACGCATTGTAATACAAGGAAAACGGCCGCAGCGGAGATGAGCTGGAAAAGGGATTAAAAGAGCTCCATTGTGGAAGTAGTGGTCGAGCTGGTACCAGGCCGATTCGTTGTAGAGCTGCATGATAGAAGAATGGGTAGCATAGTCCTTCAAGACCCAAACGAAGGCTAACCAAAGTAAGCATCAACCCATGGTCCAGAATGTGATACTTACGCAGATTTCAGCACTTTCCTTGTCTGCCGGAAGAAAGATTTGGTTCTTGAACCTGCCCGCGTTGCGTAGAGCAGCCGTTCTATGGGCTGATACAAGAATGTGCTGTATACGATTGCTTGAATGTTCATGGTGGCAAGAATTCGAGAAGCAAAGCCCGCATAGATGATGGATGTTCCAGAGTGCGTATACTCGGAAGCAGCAATCTGACCAAAGGAAAGGGCATGGTGATAGCGAAACGTCTGTAGGAATTAGCACTCTCATCCATAGAATTTGACAAGGTACGCACCAGGATCCTGTCTCCGACGGTTCCTATCCACCATGTACACAGATTCTCTGTGAGTGTCGTGACCAATGCGACTGCATTTCCAACCGTGTCCTCGGCTTCAAGCAGCTCGAAGCGCTCTTCACTGGAACCAGGAAGTCCATGGCTGGAAGAGCGTCTTCGTTCCACTACCCCTACTGACGCAAGAACATCGTTTTGAGCGCTCCTAAGCTTCCTGCCATACTGTTGAGACCGAGGGTTGATTGGGTTGCCGCGTTCGTCGTAGAGCTGCATGTAGTTGTGCGCTGAGGCTTCGTGATATCGCGCTGGAATCTCAGATTGCGACGACTCGAGTTGGATGTATTCTGACGATACTGAAGCTGACTGTGTGGGCTCGAAGGCTGATCGCCCCTAGTTCAATTGTTAGATATCCAGGCATGTCTTCAGAAGTGACCATGGAGGGGTCCTACGAATGCGATCTTGTCGAGGTAGGCTTGACGACCCATGATTGAAACAAAAAAAAACACTCAATGGTCGCAATTCCAAGTAATGTTGACAGCGACCCTGCACTGAAAATGTGGTATTGCAAGCATGTTGTTTGGTACCATTTGCACCAGTACAGAGACGGCGGTCGTGGTCCGGAAGACGCGCCTGGGCCAAACGTCAGCGCGTGGCAGCGGAACCAGGCCGTTATCGATTAACTTTTTTCCCTCGAACATTTCGCGACTTCTTCCACAACTCCGACCAAGCGCCTTCTATATCAACCCACAACATGTCGGCGCAAAGAAGTGCAGTCAAGACTACGTACGAGGTCGGTCGTACCATTCAGCCTATTTATTCGGGTGGCAGTTTGGCATTGAGCCAAGATGGGCGCATTCTGGCCGCAAGCTTGGGTGAAGACGTCCTATTGACCGACCTCACCAATGGGCAAGAGCTAGGCAGAGTTGAAGGAGACGGCGAGGCAATCACAGCGCTGACATGTAAGAGCTAGCCTTTATGGTGGAAACAATCACTTACACAGTGCAGTAACGCCCTCGGCGTCGCATCTCATCGTATGCTCGCGTTCGCTTTCTATGCGTTTCTTTGCTCTGAATGCCTCAGATACTGAAGATGACACCATCGAACTCGAGCTTCTTCGTACGTTGAAACCGCACACATCTCCCGTGGTCACTTTAGCCACAGATCGCACCGGAACCTTGGTCGGAACAGGAGGCGCAGACGGTGTGGTCAAGGTCTGGGATATTCGTGGCGGTTATACCACGCATACCTTTCACGGCCATGGTGGCGTCGTATCAGCGTTACACTTTTTCGAAGTGGAAGTAGCTGAGCGGGAGGATGCAACCGAGAACAACAAGAAGAGGAAGAGAAAGTCAAAGCAGGAAGGTACAGAGTCCGAACAAGCTCAGGGCGAGAGCCAGATACAGTTTCGACTAGCGTCTGGCGCAGAAGATGGCAAGATACGGATATGGGACCTGCACAAGAGGAAGAGCGCTGCAGTGTTGGATTCACATGTTTCAGTGGTCCGTTCGCTGCAGTATTCACCCCAAGAGAAGGTGCTTGTATCGGGCAGCAGAGACAAGACTTTGATCGTGTGGGACTCGCACAGGTGGAAGCCCCAGCGTACCCTGGCTGCACTCGAAGGTATCGAGAGCGCAGGTTTCATCGCAGATGGCAAGATTCTGTACTCTGGCGGAGAGCATGGCCGACTACGACTCTGGTCTGTGTCAAGTGGACGGGAACTCACACGAGAGCAAGAGCCTGGCATTGAGACGGACGAGATTGTTAACATTCTCTACTACCCATCTCTACCGTACTTGATCACGGTACATGCCGATCAAGTGCTCAACTTCCACGCCCTCAAATCTGCCGAGTCCCTTGTTGTGGAAGAGACAATCGAACCCCTGCCAATCTTCCGACGCGTCTCTGGAACGCATGACGAAGTCATTGACATTGCATATGTCGGACGAGACAAGTCTCTCTTAGCATTGAATACAAACTCTGAGGATATCCGGATAATTACGCTTAACGAGTCAGAGGGTGATGACGCGACCGAGGGAAGATACTTTGGTGCCGACGTGGGGTTGCTGAAAGGGCACGAAGACATTGTCATCTGTTTAGATGTGGATTGGTCTGGTCACTGGCTAGTCACGGGTGCGAAAGACAACACAGCTAGGTTATGGCGACTGGATCCTGAGAATGAGTCGTATACCTGCGCTGCTGTACTTACTGGTCACGCTGAGTCGCTAGGAGCCATTGCTCTGCCACACGCATCTCCCCAGGAATCGTCAGCAGCCTTTACGGACCCGCTATCACACCCTCCAGCATATATCGTGACTGGATCTCAAGACCGGACTGTAAAACGATGGGACACTACCAAAGAAATGAAGGGCAAGCTACGAGCAAAGTATACCCGCAAAGCACACGACAAAGACATCAACGCAATCGACATTGATCCCTCGGGGACCCTCTTCGCATCTGCGTCCCAAGATCGCACAGTCAAGATCTACTCTTCCGCAGAAGGAGAAGCTATAGGTGTCCTCCGCGGCCACAAACGAGGTGTTTGGTCCGTCAAATTTGCACCCAAAGACTCACAAGCCCCCAACTCTGGCAACAAAGGCTTGATTGCGACAGGTAGCGGAGACAAGACAGTCAAGATCTGGAGTCTAGCAGACTACAGCTGTCTCCTCACTCTCGAAGGCCACTCCAACAGTGTCCTAAAGCTCTCATGGCTACCCTACCGCCCCGTCGACGCCCGCGACAAACGCGGTCCTCAACTAGCCTCCGCAGCCGGCGACGGCCTGGTAAAGATCTGGGACTCCATCTCTGGCGAAACAATGACAACCCTCGACAACCACACCGACCGCGTCTGGGCACTAGTATCACACCCCACAACCGGCGCGCTCGTCTCTGGAGGCGGCGACAGCGTGATAACCTTCTGGCGCGACACGACCAGCACGACGCTCGAAGCGGCCACGATCCAAGAAACCCAACGCGTAGAACTCGACCAAAAACTCCAAAACTTCGTCTATGCCGGAAACTACCGCGAAGCAATCGTCCTCGCTCTCCAAATGGACCAACCAGGACGCCTCTTCTCCCTCTTCAAATCCGTCGTCGAAACAGAGTCTCCAGATCCCGACAGCCTATCCGGTCTTGCCTCTGTCGACGACGTCATCGCTTCCCTCGCTGACGAACAGTTGTACAAGCTTCTCCTCCGTCTGCGCGACTGGAACACTAATGTCCGGACGGCGCCGGTTGCGCAGAAGATTCTTTGGACTGTGGTTAAGAGTTTTTCGGCGGATAGACTGGCGGGTTTGCGGCCCAAGGGCAAGGTGGGGGCCAAGGGCAGCTTGAAGGATGTGTTGGATGCGATGAGGGTTTATTCTGAGAGGCATTATAAGCGCATTGAGGAGTTGGTAGATGAGAGTTATCTGTTGGATTTTACGCTGGGGGAGATGGATGAGATTGTGGGGGGTATGGGAGGGATGGGGTTGTTGGGGGAGGGAATGGAGGGGGTGGTTGTTGAGTAGGGTGTGTGAAGGGGAGATGGGAGTGTTTTGGTGTTTTGTGGGATGAGTGCGATTGCTGATGATGATATCAGCTTGTCGTGTGCTTAACAGTTCTCAAAGATCGAGTTCAAACATGAAGACAGATATGAAAGGTTTGCAGGTACAGGAGAGGAAAAATAGTCTGGAGCAATACATGATTGTTCAATCTCACATTCAACGCGTCTACACTCCGACGCGGATATCTATCTGTACACACACATACACACCCAAACTGCAAACTATCCCCACACTCCCTCCCCACTCTCACACTCAACCCTTCCTCCCCTTCCCCTGCCCCCTCCTCCTCTCCCAAACCATAAGATACGCCTCCTTTGTAAACAGCGTCTCCGCCCTCTCCTTCTCAACATACAAATCCTGAATCCCATACCACTCCTCCCTCGCACGATCCTTAACCTGGACCCTCCACACTTTGCTCTCCTGCTCGCCCTCGACACTATCATCCTTCTTCTTAACCGCCTCGTGAGTGATATTCGCCACAAGATCGTACCAGATGGGCTCGCCGGGGGGGTATTCCTTTGGGTTTGGTTCGACGTAGGGTGCCATATCGAGGGAGTGTACGGGGAAAGTAACAATGGTGGGGTTACGTTCCGAGACGAATTTATTTTTTGAGAAGCGCTTGATGTTGAAGAGGAGGTACGGGGGCAAAGGGTGAAGGAGACGGTATCGGACTCTGTTTTTTGATTTCTCCTGGGGTGTCACACCGTTGTATTTTGCTAGGATATTGACCAAGGGCACCTGGGGGATGATGTTCTTCTCGAGTGCGTCTTGGAACAGGGGTGCGGCGGGTAGGTCGAGGGTGAGGACGAGGAAGCGGGTGATTTCGGTTTGGACGGCAGCGTCTTCGAAGCGGAGGCGGTCGCCGGCGTCAGCGCGGGCGGTGATTTCTTGTTGTTCGATTTTGAGACGGCCCTGGAAGACTTTCTGGATGATGGAGCTCGAGGGCTTGGTGCGCGAGCCGCCGACTGCGAGGTGCAGGTTGTTGAGGAACCAGGAGAGGAAGTCGACGGGGTCGGATTGGTCGGTTAGGGTGAAGCGTTTGGAGGAGCGGAGGGCGATTTCCTGGAGGAGTTCGTGGGGCGAGACGTGGGTTTTGAAGGCGCGTGGGTTCCAGATTTTGCGGACGAGCGTGCTGAAGCGTTGGGCGAGTTGCGGTTTACCTGACAGGTCCTCCAGCATGAAGTAGTTGCGTAGTGGGACTACGTGGGAGAGAGCTTGGATTACTACGTTGAAGTAGTCGTTGGCTTTGATGTTGTTCATGCCTACGAAACCTGGTATGTACTCGCGGTTCGAAAGGTCCCAGGATACTTTGGGTTCCTTGTCTAGCTTTGCGACTTCCTCTTTGCTCATGCGCGGATCTACGACAAACTTGATGTCGTCTAGTGATTTTGACGTCACCTCGTAGCCCTCTGGTAGCACGTAGACCTTCTTCGTCTCCATGTTGACGTAGACGTGATGGCCCTCTTCCAGCGCATGAAAGTATGCCTGTGACTTTGGCCCTCGGCCCTGGTAGTATTTCCCGCATACGAGACAGGCGTAGACGTTGATGTTGGAGAGCGTGACGGAGCAAAGCTTCTCAAAGTCAAAGTCGAGAACCTTGCGATTTATCGTGTCGAGATACAGGTCAGTGTATCCGGCTTCTGGTGCGGTTTGGCGCTTCGGCGCAGCTATGGCGGGCTCGTCGTCGTCTTGGTCGTCTGATGCGCCGGCTTCTGCTAGGTCCGCATCCTGTTGGTCTTGTGGTCGCGGAGACATGACATGGCCATTGCTGGTCGCGCCGTTCGACTGTAGCTCTTCCATCTCTTCATCCTCAACTCTTACTCGCTTCATTGCTGGCGAGGGCGCGTCGTAGACTTCCTCGAGCGGCTCCAGCGCCGGTCGCTTTGCCATTGTGGAATAGAGAAAGTGCTGTAGCTTTCAGTGTTCTATTTCAAGTGTATACGGTAAATTGTATGTGAATTTCCGAAAAGGTAAGTTGTGGATCAAAAGTTATGGTCCAAAGATGTAGGCACCCAAAAGATCACGGGTTCCGGTGGAACCATTGGCCGGGAAAGCTCCGTGCAAACACATCAAACAAAGCTTCAACGCGGGCAGGGCGAGAAAAAAGTCGCGTCCAGGCACCACCAGTGAGCAACGCCACAACTTTTGAGATTACTCTCTTACTTGTATACGACTGCTTCTAAGATACCCCTCCTTGCTGGTTTCGGAAATAATTGCAGCATGGTGAGTATTGTATATGTAATAACCACCGCCACTATTGCTAACAACATGGACAGTCGAACCCCACTCAGATCTTCGCAGAAGACGTGACCGAGGAGAAGGGCGAGAATGCGCGTCTCTCGGCCTTTGTAGGTGCGATCGCGGTCGGCGACCTGGTGAAGAGCACATTGGGCCCAAAGGGCATGGACAAGATATTACAGTCTGCGTAAGTGTACGCTGCCCCGCCATATGTAAACATGCCAACTCACGTATGTAAAGGTCTACGGGTGAGATTATGGTCACCAACGACGGTGCTACTATCCTGAAAGCGATTGCCCTCGACAACGCCGCTGCGAAAGTGCTAGTCAACATCTCCAAAGTCCAAGATGACGAGGTTGGCGACGGAACCACGTCAGTCACTGTGCTCGCCGCTGAACTGCTGCGCGAGGCGGAGAAGCTGGTCGACCAGAAGATCCATCCCCAGACTATTATCGAGGGATACAGGATAGCCAGCAATGCGGCGCTGAAGCAGCTGGAGAAGATTGCCGTAGACCACAGCCAGGACGAGACGGCATTCCGAAAAGATCTCGAGTCCATTGCCCGTACCACGCTGAGCTCCAAGGTTCTATCCCAGGACCGGGAACAGTTTGCCAAGCTCGCAGTAGACGCCGTCCTCAAGCTGGGTGGATCGACCGACCTCACACACATTCAGATCATCAAGAAGGCGGGCGGAAAGCTCAAGGACTCATACCTCGACGAGGGCTTCATTCTGGACAAGAAGTTTGGTGTCAACCAGCCCAAGAGGATAGAGAACGCCAAGATTCTGGTCGCAAACACAGCCATGGACACTGACAAGATCAAGATCTTCGGCGCAAGAGTAAAGGTTGACTCAACGGGCAAGTTGGCTGAATTGGAGAAGGCCGAGCGTGAGAAGATGAAGGCCAAGGTTGAGCGTATCAAGGCACACGGCATCAACTGCTTCGTCAACCGACAGCTCATCTACAACTGGCCCGAGCAGCTGTTTGCGGATGCGGGCATCTGCTCGATTGAGCACGCCGACTTTGATGGCATTGAGCGATTGGCGCTTGTGACTGGTGGCGAGATTACGTCGACATTCGACCACCCCGAGAATGTCAAACTTGGCTACTGCGATCTAGTTGAAGAGGTCATCATCGGAGAGGATGTGCTGATCAGGTTCTCTGGTATCAATGCAGGCCGAGCATGCACTATCGTTCTCCGTGGTGCTACTGAGCAACTACTCGATGAGGCCGAGCGATCGCTACACGATGCGCTCGCAGTGTTGTCACAAACCATCAAGGAGCCAAGGACGACACTAGGTGGTGGCTGCGCCGAGATGAACATGGCAAAGGCTGTAATGGAGGCTGCGCAGAACGTGGCTGGCAAGAAGGCTATTGCCGTTGAATCGTTCTCCAAGGCTCTCCAACAACTCCCCACCATCTTGGCGGACAACGCCGGTTTCGACTCTAGCGATCTAGTCACACGGCTCCGCAAGGCAGTCTACTCGGGCTTGACCAGCTCGGGCTTAGATCTTCTGTCACCCGGGGGTGGCATTACAGACATGAGGGAGCTAGGCGTCATCGAAAGCTACAAGCTGAAGCGGGCCGTGGTGTCTTCGGCCTCTGAGGCAGCAGAAGTGAGTTTTATACATGGTAACCTTGGCTTGTTCATACATTGACTGACGTTTCACAGCTACTTTTGCGAGTAGACAACATCATCCGAAGCGCACCGCGGAGGCGTGAACGCATGTAAGGGTGAGGTGAGCAGAGCAAGCTTGGCGTTGCAACGCGTTCGGCACTAGATAGGGTGTAGATCACAACGACATGAATGCAGTCAGACACAAGCACAAGCATGAGTACTGCATCTCCCTCTTCTGACCCGTTCCGGCGGAGAGGCGCGATACGGGGTGCGAAATATGCAATACGGGACGCGCCTTTGCGCCTGCATGCATCGGGCCTCCTGCAGGCTCCCGTGTCTGGCCCAGTGAAGTCTGTATGCATGATGATAACACATGGGGGTAGCATGACTTAGTAGGACGAATGTATGATATCAATCCAAAGTCTTTTTGATTGAGCATTCATTCTTTTGAGTTTTGGTCAGATGGCGGGCGTCGGTGTTGCGGCCTAGGCCAGCCACTGAGGATTTGGCCGAACGGTTGGGGAGTAGGACCGCAACGCTACCGAGACGCTTGTCCGCACATCATACTTGGTTTCATGTTGGTGTCTCACGTCTCGCCATGGCAGCGCCGATGGTTGTGACACTTGTGTGGGGCAACGGCCTGCGCACCCGAACAGGGAGCTTTGAACTTTTTGGTCGTGTACACGGTCACAGAGAGCAAGGCTTGTTGTGTCTGGGGGGGTTTGATGCGACAGGCGGGGTGTACTTAAGATGGTTCAGTGGCGGCGGCGGCGGCGGTGGTGGTGGTGCTGATCGGACTCGCTGGCGCGCCATGGATGCGGGGTGTGGAATACCGCTCGCTTATGGCAAATGGCGTCCTGTATGCTTGTTGGTGAATTTTGAGGTGGATTCAAAGTTTACTATTAAGCATGTGTGTATGTGTGAATTGCTGGCATGTCAAACTTGACATTTACTTTCATGGGGACGTGGGTGGTTCTCGCCTGCTTCGACGTGTTTCGAAACACGAGGGAGGGAGTGTGCGAGCAGCGTACCGGTAGGTATATACGGTAGAGGCTATGTGTGGTACCTAGTGAGAGGAGACATTGGGGTTGGTGCCGCTTACTAGTGTCGGTCACTCCCTTTCTTCTGACTGTGTCGTTGGTAAAGGCACTCCTGGGCAACACCGGTACGCGCACACGTCACACGCATTTTCCCTCCTGACGTCCCAGACACTCCCCCCCCCCCCTTTTGAACAATTTTCAACCTCAACATCCGCCATCGTTACCTGTATCAATCTCCCCATCTTTCTTGCGTATGACGGCGCCAAGTGCTTCTCCCACGGCAACGGTGCTAAAATAAGGGAAACAGGCGAGTGTGTCGACAGGGAGCTTAGTCGGTAGCCGGCTGACGAGGCCCAAGCCGGACATCCCAGTTCACGGCGCACGTTCAGCTGTACGGTAGTCCCCGCGCCCTAATATCGAGTCAAAATCGCTGCCACAGGCATCTTCTCGCTCTCTTGAAAGCACCCTCATCACCGCCCGCTCATGCTCCATCACCCTCGCCATCGCCGCCTCCCCCAGGCTTCCCACTAAACTACTATACGACCCGCAATGCCGCGTCCGCGCCGGCCGCCTGGTGCTGGCTCGGCGTTTACTACTCTCGCCCTCCTCCTTCTCGCCGGACTTGTGGTCGCTCAGCAGCAGCAGCCACTTGAAAATGACGTGCACAAGACGTCCCCCCGCGCCCAAGTCCATATTGAGCATGCCCGAATCATCCCACCACCACCCCACCCCCCGTCCACCACCAACGGAGACCTAGCCAGAAGGATAAGCTAGGGGACGCGGCCGAAAAGCGTCGACCCTACACGCCCCTTCTCAGCCAGAATGTGCGCGCCGTAGCAACCAAAGTTCCTTCTGCTCCAGCCATTAGTGCTGTCGGAGCCCATCCTGTCAGATATGCAGCCTCGGGAGGCCTCGTTCCCGGTGCGCGCTCTCTGCGGGATTGGGAGGTTGAGGACTTTGTTCTCTTGGCGACCGTCGATGGCCATATACACGCACGCGATCGCTACGATGGCAAGGAGATTTGGGAGCTGACGGGTCGACCCATGTTGGAGACCATCTACAACGTGTCCGAGGGCGACGTCGGTGCCCCACCTTTTGTATGGGTGGTTGAGCCCAGAGAAGACGGAGCTCTCTATCTTCTCTCCCCAGGGCCCCATCCCCATCTCCAGCATCTGGGCGTCACGGTCAAGCAATTGGCTGAGAGTGCACCCTACTCGAGCGATGATCCGGAGCTTCCGGTTGTCTACAACGTGGAGAAGAAGACTTTTATGATTCTTGTCGATGCCGCGTCGGGCAAGGTCAAGCAGAGCTTCAGCCCTGGTGGCACCTTCCCCAACGACGACAGTTGCGCCCCGGAGTCCAAGAACTTCTTCGCCCGAGAACGCGATTGTCGCGGCGTCATCGACATTGGCCAGACCCAGTACACCATCACCATCCACAACAAGAAGACCAACGAGCACATTTGTACGCTCAAATACGCAGAGTGGAACCCCAACAGCAGAGACAGGGACCTACAGTCACAGTACGACCAGACGCTCGATAAACAGTACATTTTCACAAAGGCTGACGGAGAGGTTTCCGCCTATGACTACAAGCGGCCCAGATCGGCCCAGGGGCGTGCCGTATATACACATCAGCTGTCCGGTCCAGTGGCACGTGTATTCGACGTTGCCCGGCCCTTGAACGACCTGTCTTCAGAACCACCACTGGTTCTACTGCCCCAACCAACCGGGCCAGTCCTCCACGAAGAGAGACTAAACTACGTCGTCATCAACCAGACTGAGTCTGGAGCGTGGTATGCTTTGTCCGAAGCTAATTATCCTGCCGTCACCTCTGACGTGCCAGAAGCACCTTGCTATAAGCAGAGCGAGGTAGTATACGACTGGGATGCTACTTACACTTTGCCGGATAAGAGCAGCCTCATTGGTGTTCACAGGCTGGACTACAGGGTTCCCACTCAATATGCACAGCTCCCAGCCATTCCCGCTCCGACGTACTATGAGACTGTCAACGAGCAAGTCACCTCGAACCCCCCAGAGACATCGCCTAGGGAGCAACATCAGGCCGCGACCATCGACGCACCGCCACAGGCACATGTCGAGGCAAAGTGGAATCATTCATACTTTTATGTTGTTGTTTTGATATGTCTCCTTGGTATTGGAGCTACCGCAAAGCCAACAATAGTCGAGTCTGCCCTGAGCTACTCGAGGAAATTGATGCATCTCAATAAGACCAAACAGCCTCTTCCTCCGTTTCACTCTTCTCCATCTGAGAGCGAGAAGAAAGAAGAAAAGGTTTCGAGAGTACCTCATGCGGAAGACGTTACCGAGAAGACAGCCGTGGAAACTCCAGAGACTGAAGTGAAGGCCCTCATTACAGAGGAAGTCAAGGAGAAGAAAATGGTTACTTTTGACATACCAGCCGATGAAGAGGAAGACATGACTCCACTTTCAAGGACGACAACTGTTGATATAGAGTTGGAGACTGCCGATGAGACTATCACACCCGAAGTGTCGCCCAACGGTGATGTTCAGCCGATGGCCAACAGTATCGATGTTTCGCAAGACCCCGCAGCCCCTGCCACTCCTAAGAAGAAGAAGACCCACAGAGGCAGACGTGGTGGACGCAGGTTAAGCAAGAACCAGCAAAAGGAGGAGGACGAGGTCAACCGTATCGTGAATGCTGCTAAGCAGCTAGAAGTTGGCCCTCGCCTTCAACCTGATGAGCTCACTGTGAGCGGCGGCGATGTGCAAAACGTGTCTGAGATCAAACGTATTGGCAAGCTGACCATCGACCAAGATCGACTTCTGGGAAACGGAAGCGGTGGTACGTTCGTGTTCGAGGGCAAATGGAAGGTATGTCATCTGTTTGTATATGAGTATTGATTACATGCTGACGTTGTTGTAGGAGGTCAAGGTGGCTGTCAAACGCATGCTACCACAATACTTCGGCCTTGCAGAGCAAGAGGTCAAGCTTCTTCAGAACAGCGATCCCCACCCGAACGTCATCCGGTACTTTGACGACGAGAGGGATGAGAACTTTCTCTACATTGCGGTCGAACTCTGCCAAGCCAGTCTCTTCGACCTCTACAAGGATGGACGACCAGGAGAAGAACTCAGCGAGGCCCATCAGCAGCTGGTAAACAAGATTAGTGGCAAAGCTGCGCCTTGTTTGTATCAACTTGCTGCTGGTCTCAACCATCTCCACCACCTCCGCATCATTCACCGCGACATCAAGCCCCAGAACATTCTCATCGCACAGCCTCTGATCACCTCAAAGGATGACGTACGCCTCGTGATTTCGGACTTCGGGCTTTGCAAGACTCTTCCCGACAACGTTAGTACCCTTGTCGGAACAACGGGAAATGCGGGCACGGTCGGATGGAAAGCCCCCGAGCTCATTTCACAACCCAAGGAACTGGCCAACGGAAGCTCTCAAGGCTTCTCCCGCGATTCGTCAAGTTCGACCGATCCAGTTGCACAGGGCGTCAAGCGAGCCGTAGACATTTTCTCTCTCGGCTGCGTCTTCTACTACGTTCTGACCGGTGGCTGCCACCCCTTCGATGACGAGGAGGGCTGGATGCAAATCCGCGAATACAACATCAAAAAGGAGAAGTCCAATCTCGATCGTCTCCTCCTCGGCGCTGACTCGGTTGAACCCCACCATCTCATCCAGTGGATGTTGAGACCCCGACCAGAAGATCGTCCCACGGCCTTCCAAGTCATGAACCACCCTTTCTTCTGGGACGACCAAAAGCGCCTCGATTTCCTTTGTGACTGCTCCGACCATTGGGAGCGCGAACCCAGAGACCCGCCGTCAGATCACCTCGCCCAGCTTGAAGAGTACTCACATGACGTTCTTGACCACAAGCGCAACTTTCTGGCTAAACTGGATCAAGCCTTTATCAACTCGCTCGGTAAGCAACGCAAGTACACGGGTGACAAGATGCTTGATCTGCTCCGTGCGTTGCGCAATAAAAAGAACCACTACGAGGACATGGAGGATACGGTCAAGGCAAAGGTTGGGCCGTTGCCGGGAGGTTATCTTAGGTACTGGACGGTTAAATTTCCGCAGCTACTCATGAGTTGTTATGAGGCAGTGTTGGCATGTGATTTGGAACGGGAACCGAGGTTCAGGAAGTATTTCGAGGGTATGAAGTAAGAGGATGAGAGTAGAGGGGGGCGGCGAAGTGAGGGTGAAATTACCGATGGCGAAGGCTTTGAGGTATTAGTAGATATCAGAAGCTTAATGGCACTGTTTGTCTCAACAATGCTTTTTGCTATGTCTTGTACAAATACATTCTTTTGTTGAACTTGTAAGAAAATCCCTTGGTATCCTTCAAGCATGACAGACTCCCTCGAGTGACGAGCAACATCTCATGCCACCTGAGCTGTACTTTGTTCCTGCTCCTGCTGCTCCTCTTCCCCACCCTCACCTTCCCCCTCATCTTTCTCCTGCCTCAAAGTACTCGTCGGCACCTCACTCTCCTGCCCTGCCTTACGAAACACGGCCTGCATCCAACACCTATACATCTTCAACCTCCTCTGCCTATTCACCAACATCCTCCTATCCACGCCAATATGCGCAACCTGAAACGCCGGCCTGGGCGCATCCAAATCATTAACATCACAAACCGTATCCCCTTCCTCCCCCTCGCCCACAACCTCTGGATCACGCAGTCCCAACCCTTCCATCTTCTGTTCAATCTCCTCCTTGATCTCGTCCCCTACAACCTTTGTATCCGCCACATTCCCCACCTGCACGCTCTCCATCCTCTTCTTCGCCGCCGCACCGCCCGCCCAGATATCCTCTAATTCGCTCTGCTCGAAGAAATAAACCCTCGTGCCATCGCCTCTAACATAGAAATTCTCCTCCATATACCTCCCCTTTTTAAACCTGACCTGTGCTAAATCGCCGCGGCCGTAGTCGCGGAATAGTACCTGACCACCGGGTTTAAGCACGCGCCAGATATTGCGAACGGCCTGGTCCCACTGCTCGGGCGCAAGCGCCGAGAAGATGAATATCATGAGAACGACATCTACGCTATTTTCCGTGAGACCGGGTGGTAGCCCAGCGTTTTCAGCTGTAGGCGGGGAAGCAACGTCCCACACATCTGCCTGGATCCTTTTCCCGCCATCGTAAAGCTCATGACTGCGTATCAACTCGACTGCCTTTTTCGAAAAATCACACGCATGCACCTTCAACCTTGGATTCCGGCTCCGCTCGAGGATGGGAAACGCGCTGTTCCCCGCGCCGGCTCCAACCTCCAACAGCGTCGCGCGGGGCCCGTCTTCCCTCCCTAATTCCTCGAGTATTGGAAACTCCTGCGCCAACCACTTTCTGTTCTTGAAGAAGTTGGTTTTGTTGTTCTTGTAGAATTGGTTCCACCATTTTTCTGGTTGCGCGTTGTAGCGCTGGCGGTCAAAGTCGTTGACGGGTGAGGCGCGTTGTGCGCTGTATTGAGACTCGGAAAAGGCGAGGTACGACGAGTCGACGGTTACGTGGTCCCAGGCGTTGAAGTCGAAGATGTTGTCGCCTTCTTCGAGGTAGCGCGAGCCGAAGGTGAAGGGGTCGCTGCGTTTTTGGTTGTTGGTCGGGTCGTGGGAGCGGGAGGGGGGAAGGCGGTTGGGTTGGAGTGAGGCGGGGACGCCATAGGCGTCGTTTTCGGTTGGCTCTGCTGTTGGTGGTTGTGAGGTTTGTGTGGGATTTTGGGACGAGGCCTCGGGTGCGGGTTCTGATGTGTTGGGTGGTGAGGTATGTGGGATAGGGTCGACGGTGACTGCGAAGCGCATATGTTCCATGGCTTTTGATAATTGCTGTCTAGGCTGTTGTTTCCTCGAGACTGAATTATCTGTTTGAAATCTCGAGTCGCCTATCTCTTCTGCACCGGTACCACTTGTCGGTTCCATATCTGCAGCCATGGTTTTTCGTGGATGTTAATTTTTTGTCGTTGCTACTGCGGGGGAATTTGGTCGTCTTTGGAGGGGTGGATTTACAGAGGGGAAATATTCCAACGCTAACATCCAAATATAGGCTAGACCAGCCGCAATTGCCCTGGATATGAGGGCGTCATGCCCCGTAGAGCCGCAATCCTTAGCGTAAAAAGGTCGCCTGTCCCATGTGAAAGGGCGACTTACTTACCTGAGCTTGCTATATCTACGCCATCATGTCGCGGTGACACCTCCAAAAAGCCTCTCACCCACTCAATCCTCCCCCTCCCACCATCTTAACCAACAATGGCAACCCTCAAAACCACCGCCCGTCCACTCCTCCACAACACCACCCGGACGCGTCTCTCACAGGTATCCTCCCAACGACGAACCTTCCTCCCCAACCCCTTCGACGCCCTCGCCAGCGCCACAAAACAGCCCCCACCCCAAATCCTCACCGCCGTCCGCACGCTCCCTTACCCCTCCGCCCCCATCTACAGCATAATCGCCGACGTCCCAAACTACCAAACCTTCCTCCCCTACTGCCAGCGCAGCGACACCACAAAATGGTCTGCGCCCGATAAAATCTACCACCGCCGCTGGCCCTCTGAAGCCATTCTGACCACGGGGTTCGGCGGGTTGACGGAGAGTTTTACGAGCAGGATTTATTGTATACCGGGGCGGTATGTGGAGAGTGTGGGAGGGGAGACGGAGACGTCGTTGAAGGGGGAGGATATTGCGCATCACTTGGAAGATACAATGGGTGGCAAAGGGCAGCAGAGACGAGAGAGCAGTAATGGGTTACTGACGCATTTGAGGAGTAAATGGACGGTGGAGGCTGTGCAGGATGATCAGACGCAGGTTAGTCTCGCCGTGGAGTTTGCGTTTGCGAATCCAATGTATGCGGCGTTGAGTGGGGGTGTGGCGCCCAAGGTTGCCGAGTTTATGATTCGGGCGTTTGAGAAGAGGGTCGAAGAGTTGTTGGAGGGGGACCAGAGGTTGGTTAGGGCGGGGTTGGGGGAGTTGGAAGGGAGTCGGTTGAAGAAGTAGACATGGGGTATGGGATTGTACGTTATGAAGCAAGGATATGCGTCTTTGACATGTTGACTAGACACTGAGGTTTAGTCGAAATACACCCCTGCATAATGGAACGATGAATGTCGAAAACGTATTGAATTATTCTTGAGTGTGTTGTACAATGCTGCTATGCAAAACAAACCATCGCTATAAGAGCTGTGACGCGCGCAAAAACACACCATGCCATGCTACGCTATGCAAACAAAAACAACCCGACCCTCAACTGAAGGCATCCCAAACCGCAATGCAACAGTAACGCCATCCCTCGTATCTAAACCTTACACTCGTCCCTCTTACACACGTATCCTCATACCCAAGCATTCCCTCATGCCACCCTAATTATTTCCCTCCAGAATCCCCCTCAGGATACCAGCGCCAGGCCCAACAAGTGCATCCCTCAATTCCTTCTCCCCCACCACACTAGCAACCCTCCTATCCTCGACCACCACTCCCGGAAACGCTTTGCCCCTCCCGCGTCGACTCGGCGTCCCAGCCCCGACATCCAACGAACCCGCCTTGCCCTCTACAGCCGACACTAAAGACAGCGTCTCTAGACTGCCCACGATATCGCGGAACTCGGTGCTGGTGAGTGGATGGAGAATGTTCTCGCGCTTGCATAGTACGGTGTAGGCTTCGAAGAGTTCTTTGATGGTGGGAGATGTGGTGTGGGATCTTAATGGTGTGCTGAGGACACTGTCGGCAGCTGAAGCGCGTTTCTTCTTCTCCATGGCGGAGAGGGAGCAGAGGACGGCTTTTTGTTGGAGGTTGAGGTTTCGGAGACGTTGGCTGGTGCCGTTGCTGAAGACTGCGGCGGTGATTTTGGCCATGTGGGCGATTGTTGCGCGGGGAGCTGTTTCGACGGTGAGAGAGGCCAGGGAGGCTGCGATGACATTGTTGAGGTCCTTTGTCTTGGTTGGCGAGCGTGGAGCTGATGATGCGAGGTTGATGTTTTCTATCAGTGGTGTTTTTGTTGGCGAGGGAGTGGGCGATGGTGTGATTTCACTGGCTTTCTTGATGTGTTGATCCCGGGTGTCGGCCTCGATTAGATCGATTGCGCGGCGGCAGATGTCAAACGCTTTCCGTAGATCACCGGATTGGGCTGCGACCTTCTTGGAGAGAAACATGATGGCAGTTTGGATGGATGAACGGTAATTGACCTGCACCGGCTGGTAGAAGTGCCTTTAGTTTCGAAGTGATGACTGAGGAGATTTGCGCTGCGTTGTACGGGAGGAAAGGCAGTAACTGTGGCTTGAGACCGCGAGCCTTGAGCCGTGGAAGAAATCGATCTGTGAGGTCGAGCGCGTTCGCAATACCGACAAGTACCAGGCCAGACGACTTTTGGAGCGACCATTCGAAGATGTTGTAGAAGAGGTCAATGTCCAGTTCCAGGAGATGGTCCACTTCGTCTAGCGTAACCACATACGACGTCTTGCGCTGCATGAACAGATTCTTGAGTGTCTCCATTTCCTCGCCCTCCGTAACCTCAGTAATGTCCACAAACTCCTCCAAAAGCGTCCGGTACAAATCCACTGCATTCTTGACACTCATGCAGTTGATGTAACCCGTACTAACAGAGTCTTCCGATGATACTGTCCGGCAGACATCATTGACGAAAGCGCTCTTTCCAGTACCTGGCGGGCCAGAAACGTAGATGCATCCAGACTTGTGACTTTTCGTTCGCGTGGTGATGAAAGTTTGGAGCTCCTTTCTTTCCTGCTCTCTCCCGAATAGCGCTGTAGGCGCGGAACCCCTGGAGAAAAACCTGACGTGCTTCGTTGTAGATTGTGGGCGCGGTATGTCGGGGAGTGCCTGGCGTAAGTGGCGTACGAGGTGTCAATGGCCGTCCAGCGATAATGAGCCGATGTCTTGGCGTGACTGCAACCTTGCCGGCAAGAGCGTCACGGTGTCGCGGTGTCGAAGGAGTAGGCGCAAACTTTTCCGGTATATCGACAAATGCCTTTTGTGGAGAGTTTTCTTTCGATGCTGATAGCTGAAGTCGTGTTCCAGGCGCGCCGTGTTTGGCAGGAGTTGTGCCGGCCTTCCTGCCACGTCTCGTTGATGGCTTCTCCTCCGGCTCATCCACATCCATTGCATCGTGATCCCGCACATTTTGCTTCTTCGGAGTAACAAACGGGTTCTCGTTTTCTCCCTCATCGTGAATGACAAACTGGTTCCTCCGTTTTGCGCGTGTTGCGACGTTTAATTTTGATTCTGCAGAACGCGTTAGAGACGTGGTTTCCAGAACATGATGGAAAGAGCGCCGTTTGACCGTACCTGGAGTAGCTACGTTTGCCGAACTGCGAGTCCTCTTTCCCAAAACAGTAGGAGCCATCGTTACTGTGTTAGGGGAAGCTGCGATGGGTGGTTTGCAGCGTGGAAGGTGGGATTGACGATGGTGGGAAGGAGTCGAGCTGAGGCACGTTAGTAGCAGGCGCCATCAACGCGACGCGTTAAGTGGCCCCAAAGCGGCATAGCGCTGCCGCGCGCATCAGCTGCACTAAGCCTGTTCGAACGTCCCTTCATCCAACCCACTTTTGACCTTCATCTGAAATTGCATCGTAGAGCTTAGCGCGAAATCTTCGTGAACTCTGTACTCTTGTCCGTGTTAGATGCGCATCGCCATTACAGTCGTGTTTTGCCTGTGCCCAAATCGACGTACGCGTCCATCCTCACCGGATCCATACAACGCGAATGACATGGCGTGTCACATTCTATCACGTGTTCTGGCTCAATAGCTGCAGTGTTCCATCACCAAGCTTTACGAACGTAAGAGCCTATTGATTTTTTCTCTCTGATATATCTCAGCAGAGGGAGCCAATAGTTTCGCACAATTCATGCACACCCATTTGACATGGAGCACCACCCACCAACCATCTTGCAGAAAACGAGTAACAGCACAGCAGTCTTCCACTCTGTGCCATCCTGCGGGAAATCAATGGCGTCGGGTTGCTCAAGCGGCACTCAGGACGTCACAAGAGCTATGGAACGGCCATGTTGTTTGCTTAGAACCTCCGCTGCGCCTTGTAATCACCTCCCAACAGTGCCCTTCTCGTCATCAGCACCTGTTGCATGTCTCCTGTTCATGGGCCGACCTGCAGGCGATGCCTAACTCTTCTCACCGCCACTATTGTTTGCGTGGTACAGCGGGGTCCCATGCTGCTGCGCCAATGCTGTGGTTGCACAAGAAGCAGGGCTGTTATCGAATGTGTGACATGGGTAAGAAGAACATCTGATGATATAAGTAATATGCCTCAGCCCACCCCATACTGTAGTCTCAAATCGGTATGCTGTCTGTCATCGTCCTGGTACAGTATTTCCATCTCTTCAGATGCTGCACTCATGATGGCTAGAATGGCCAATATATTTGACTTTTTTCCACCAGCGCACGCTCGTCGAAGGCCTGGGTTCAACGACATGTTTCATCCTCAGATGTATCCTTACTCATTTGCGGTCCCAACGCGAGCACCACGGTTTCCATACGAAGACGAACCGTTTGGTGAATTCCGCGATGCTGCGAGGATGATGGTGAGCCATTCCTTACCCCTTGACTTCTCAACTGGTCTGAACTGCAATAGCCAGGCATCGAGGAGAGCCTAGACTGTCTTCTCCACGAGGGTGTCATAGACCCAGCCGAGTTATCAACGATACTCGAACGAGTTCAAGGCCTACACCGCCACTATCAGTGGGGGTTCAACAGCGACGGCCCGGAAATGTACTTGCTCGCACGAGAGTTGGAGAGGATATCGAGGAAGCTACAGCGAATGTATCATGACACTGGGATAGGCCAGTTCTCGGTACTCGCAGATCAGTTCATGTACATGGGGAGGAACGTGCAAGTTGGACCACGACACCGCCGATTCCGTACCATTCCTCAGCAACGACATAGGCCCTGGGGCTTTCTTCCGCCGTACTTTGGCTACGATTATGACGATTGAACCTCGATTTCAGGCGGTTATTTGATTTGTCAGCTTGTTTCGCGGACCGTCAACGACGAAATTGAATTCGCTGGGTCAACTCAGGCCTGTCGTGTATTACACCTAGCTATTTCGGAGACGCTGTCAGTTTGTTCTTGACGCTAATGCGTTGTGAGTTTTGACATGTCATGATGTTCTACTACAGTCCCATTCCACCCACATTCTTCTCATTGTCGACAAGCAGCAGGTGAAGGTACAGCAACTATACCAAAGGTATTCGACACTTGCCTCAACGGCCAGGTGGGTTAGGCTTGAACTAGGGACCTAGATTCTACTGAAGGGTCACAGAGATGTAAGGGACGTAGATAGCCTCAAGAAATCTTTCATTCCACCCATGTGTCTCAACCACACTTTAAATACTTTATCTCTGATGATAGATATCACCATCTCCGCCCAATCTATCGTATGCATTCTCCACAGTCACCTTTCACTTCTCTTCTTTATCCCATCGGCCTTTTCCTTGTTCTCTGCTTTCCGCTTCTCACCTTCCGCATCGTTAGTCTTCGCGTCCTCCTCTGCGTTGAGCTTCTCTTCTTCCACGCCTTCTTTGTTCGCGTCTTCCTCTGCCTTGCGCTTCTCCCTTTCCGCATCGTCAGTCTTTGCATCGTCCTCAAGTCGAGGCTTCTTGCTTGCGGTAAACGACTCAGAGTCCTCTGCCTTGCGCTTCACGCCAGCCACCTTATTGGTCTTTGTATCTTCCTCAATCCGGGGCATCTTAGCCGCGGTCACCGGTTCAGAGTCATCTGCCTTGCGCTTTACCCCAGCTACAACATTATGTGCAACCAATTCAGACGGCTGTACAACCGGACGAGCAACAACCTTCTCCGGTATAGACTTGGGCACCGGCAGAATTCGAGGTCGCCACGAACTACCATTCTTCATGAAGTTGGCATGTTCAATAGCAGCTGCATCCTCTGCCGTCATATCCTCATCCTCAACATCATCCACAATCTCACCCTCCTCTTCCGACTCCTCAGCAATGGCAATAGGTTTCCGCGCATCGTATGTCTCACCATCCAGATCATGTAGCAGAAAGAGAGTGGTACCATTCGCCTCGCGCTCTTTCCTCTCCCTCTCCTTCTTCCTCGCCGCCCTCTGCTGCGCCTTGTTCAAAGGCTTGACAGCTGCCTTGAGCTTTTCAGCAGTCTTCTTCGCTGCCTTGGCTGCCTTCTTTGGCTCCAGGTCATCCGGGCTCATGGATTTCAGGGCGAAGTAGCTGGCTCGCAGGTCCTCGGGAACTTTGACTTTGCGCTGTCCTAGTAGGTTCCAGAAGCGGTCTACTAGCTTCCGGGTGGGAAGTAGCTCTTCGCGCATCTCGTTCAGTGCATCTTCTTGTACGACTTGCTTCTTTGCGGCTTCGCGGTTGCTGCGGATTGTCTTGTGCGCTTGGTGAAGGTCGCGGCGCAGAAGGGCGTTGATGTGGCAGACACGGTAGGCTTCGGTGGCGATCTCGGCGGTGGTCGCACCGCATTCGAGTCGGTCCTTGATGCGACCAGTGTCGCTGTCTTTGAGCTTTGGTTCGGCGTCCTTGGGCTTGGACGCTGGATTCTTGGCGGCGACATTGGTGGATGCCATTTTGGAGATGTGGTTTGGGGTGCGTGTTGGGATGTTCAAGTGCTTGCGTAGCAGATAAACAGTCGGATGTTGAAATATGTAGCTGAGATTGACGATTTAGAAAGTGTCGAGAGGAGAGCTGACATGTGGTTGTTGAATTGCGACATCTGGGTGGGGGTTATTGTACAATACTAGCGCGCTTCTTCACGTTCACTAGCCCCACTTTAATGTTCCTTCTCTCTCACTCTTGATGTAACAATAGCGCTGTGACTCATGTTTTATGATGACGTGCTACTGGATAAGAGGAAATTATTTCAAGTTCATCGCAAATGTGGCTAGGAGCTTTTTGATAAAACCATAATGCAGTGTTCCAAAATTATGTGCAGAAATCACAGCCATGCAACACTAATCTTGCCAAATGAAATCATACACCAAACGAGGAAAAATTTCAAGGACTTTATTATAATTTCCCGCCCACTGTCCGAACCTTTCTTATCCATGAATCTTAGATAACAAAGGCTCACGTGTTACACGAAAATTATTGTATGTATCTTGTTAAGGTCACAAGCACCCGCGACTGTATGTGTAAGATGTTGTGTGTCAATACTGTCGATTATTTCGTGACTAATTCTATCAACTGATGAACAGTATCGCTTTGCTAGCGATCATAGTTGCGTCGGAAGATTGCGGGCGAGTGCCTAGTGAGATTGGTATATGTTCTGTTCTGATTTCTGGAAGCAGCAGACCTCTGGTCAGGCAGCGACCTGGCGTGTGAGCCCCCAGCCGTTGTTTGCGCACGTGAAATCTCCCCGTGTGGGTTGCTTGCTCATCTGTTTCCACTGCGTTCAAGACCTCTATATTGACCCAAGTAAACACCAACAGCGTTCACTGTCGGCCCTGCACAGGTTGCCATACACCTAACAGTCGCCAAAACTCCGAGTCTCCACTGATACACCAAAACTTTTACAATTTCCTCTCACAATGCCATGTGCGAAGAAGTGCGCTCCCACTTCATAGGCAGCTATGACGGAAGCTACCCCGACAGACCAGGCGCGCGCGATCAATTCGGCCATGAAGGCAGCTCACTAGGCAATGTGTGTCGTTGCCATGCAGAAGATCGTGAACGGCCTTCTGCAAATTGTCAGTTTTTACAAGATATTTGCCACCCAGGCCAAGATGATTGGAATGGAGCTCAAGTCCCATCGCTCCAACCCAGTCCCCAACGCCAATGGCCGTTAAGACTTTCGAGAAGCTTTTTCAGTTGTTCAATAACACCAAGCCGCTCGGAAGTTCATGACATCGCATTCAAAGCCAGCTTGTGCAACCCAGCCCATGTCGACCCACAGGCCCTCATAGACTTCGTGGATGGTGACGGCAAGAAGTACATTGGCCATGACGACCGAATGGAACTTAAAAGGCTTCATGGCCATGGATTCAGATAATCTAGAGATTGTGACTGTGTCTAAGAAGATCCTAGAGAATGAGATCGGTGCCGTGAAGGGCCAAAACCCTGGCTTAGCAGCACGAATGAGCCAGTGGGACATAGACGGCAAGAAGGGCAAGGAGAGCAAGGGGAGCAAGAAGACAGGTGCGAAAGAAGAGTAGTGTTCAAGCGTTCCACAAGATAGCGGGAAAAGGATGATAAGGGGTACATCTAGAACATGAACATAGACGGGTGTTTTGGATGAGAGGACTACAAGAGTATGTGCGTTCTGAGGGTGTGAAGGAATTCGGGATATCGGCGCGCAGAATGCACGAAGAAGCTTAGAAGCTTGGGACGTAACCTTGAAAGAATGCCAAAAAATGCTTGTTCAAAAAAGTCACCATGAAAACGATGTTTGCTTTTGTTGGGTGCATTGCAGTACCGAGCCTGTTGTAGATCCCAGCAGAGCCGAACTTCCTAGTCGAACTGACGAAGGGTTTGCGCCGCCGATCGCTTCCTATCCGACCTCTAACGTGCGGCTGAACAACGCTATGAACCTTTCCTTTTCGAGTGTTTCCAAAACACTCATTCTGGATGCGCGGCGCTTGAGTGCTGTGGATGCAGGAATACTATGCGATGTGCACGAATGACGGCAAAAACGCTCCTGTCCACGTTGTGCTACTGGACAGAAGTAAGTAGGTAGATGTCCATATAACATGCAGGAATCTGCCTGCCATTTCTAAGACATCACACTCTTCCACTCTCGTTTCCATCCAACATGAAGTGTTGTTCTTCTCTTACGCTTTGCTTCGCTGCCATTGGTTCTTTTGTGGCAGCGAAGAACTCTTCTACATCTGCTCACCAGCCGACTGTGAGCGCACCACATGCCAACCCATGGAAGGCATTGTCAACGGCAGAGGTTACAAGCGTGAATGAGATATTGCAGAAGAGCATGCAATTGACGGGCAATCAAGGCTCAAGTCACGATAGTTACATGTAAGGTCAACGTCCGGAAAATCATTGTTCATCAATTAATGTGCTCACTTAGTGTCCAAATCTCCCTTCTACATCCTAACAAGACCGATGTTTTGCCTTTTCTTGAGGGCAACTCTTCCGCACCTGGACGCTATGCTCGAGCCACAGTTCAGATTGGGGCCACCAATTCCTCTGACGCATACTGGCAGGAATATATGGTTGGCCCGCTGACAGCTACAAATTCGTCAATTGTCCAGCCATTGACTTACCCATTCCAAAATTCGGAGCCTGGAAAGACTGTTATGGATACCGCCGAATCTGACAACGAGTTTGGAATGTTCATCACCCGATTTGCCGAAGAACATGATGACATTTGGCAGCGACTGTTCAACAGCGTAAGTAACAGCTCGTTTGATCATTAGATCAATAGTAACTCACATCAACATAGTCTTTCTTGGATGGACTTGTCGGTCTTAGACTTGGTGCGCCTAACTGGGACGAGGATGGTCGTGTCATCGCCTGGACGTCAGTGTTCTCTAACCCCGGCACCAACCTTAGCAGTGTAACAGTTCTGCCGCATGGCTTCTCCATCAAGTTCGATCTTACAGGTCGCAACTGGGAAGACTGGAAGGTCATGGGTTGGTATTCGTACGGAAAATTCTGGGAAACCGCAGATGAGTTCCGCGCCGTAGTCAACGCCCCTGATTACCAGATCATACCACCAAGTACACAAGATGGCGACTGGTCTTCTACGGACCAGCGTGGCGAGCCCTGGCCTTTGGATGACCTCCCGCCTCCACAGCCGGTAGCACAGGGACCACAGCGGTTCAGAATCGATGAGGAAGAACAATATGCCACTTGGATGGACTTTAGCTTCTACCATACTGTTTCCCATGATATTGGACTTTCTCTTCACGACATCCAATACAAAGGCAAGCGCATCATGTATGAGCTCTCTCTACAAGAGTCCCTTACAGCCTATGCTGGTTCCGACCCCTTTGCTTCTCAAGCGAACTTCTTCGACACCACCACTGGAATGGGCTCTACCCTGCAACCTCTTGTCAGAGGCTACGATTGCCCTGCGCATGCAACTTACTTGCCCGCGACATGGACGCAAGTTAATGAGACAATGACTCAGAAGGACGCCATTTGCCTTTTCGAACACGATACCGCATACCCAATCCGCCGACATTCCTATGCTGGATCGTCTCCTCATACCAGTGTAGCAAAGAACATTGTGTTCGTCATGCGCACCATAGCTACTGTTGCCAACTACGACTTCTTGATCGACTACAGCTTTGCCTACGACGGTGCCATCGAGGTGAATGCCCGTGCGTCTGGATTCATCAGTGCTGCATACTGGGACAACCAACCGGAATACGGTTTCCACATCCACGACTTCTTGTCCAGCAGTATCCATGACCACATTCTAACCTTCAAAGCCGACTTCGACATCAACGGATTGAGCAACAGTGTGCAGGCAACGAAATTCGTACCGACGACTACGACCTATCCTTGGAGCCAAGGCCGCCTGCACAACACCTTCAAGGCCAACAGAACGTTCCTCGCGGACGAGAGCGAGGCGAGTCTTGACTGGCACGACAATGACGCAGTCCTCTTCGCTATCGTCAACAAGGACACGCCCAACCGTTTTGGAGAGTACCCAGGTTACCGGTTCAAGAAGAACGCGGGAGTCAACCATCTCACGCAGACCAACTCAACGGGTACTGTCAACGCTGCCACATACGGAAACCACCACTTCTACCTCACGCAACAAAAGGACACAGAGCCGCGAGCTGCAGATCCATTCAACACGTTCAGGACGAAGGACCCACTGGTGAATTTTGCAACTTTCTTGGACGGCGAGAGCTTGGATCAGGAAGATGTGTAAGTACTACCTCTTGTCTTCCTCCTTCGTGCTTGATCATCCTGCTAACAACAGACAGTGTCCTCTGGTTCAACCTGGGCATGCATCACATGCCGCATACCGGCGATCTGCCCAACACCATGTTCAGCTCTGCGCATTCGACCATGCGCTTCGAGCCCTTCAACTACCTCGAGGGTGACCCATCGGTGGCGACGAACCAGCAAGTGAGGATCGACTACGATGCCAGAGGGAACGTTGAGCACGTGGAGGAATTCGGAAAGATCGTAGCCAACGCTACTCATCATTGAGCGAATACCAGTTTCTTGTCTGAACGAGAGATGGAAAAGTGTTCTTCTATACCTAGACATTTGTTTGATAATTCCTTGCACTTCTAACGAGAGTTGCCCATTCCACGAATCCCAAATTTGTCGATATTTGTTGAACTTTTCTTGACCGTCTCCGATCCTTGCTACGTCTGCTTGAAATTACATAATACAGCCTGCTATTTCCGTCAAAAGCGAACAAGTAAACCTGGCATTTAGCGAAAAGATGGAAGCTGGGGTCGCAGCTAGTCTGGCTTGTGGGTGCGCCACGTTTGACGAGAAAAGCTTGGGCGGGTGGAATGGCGGGAAGATTTCTAGCGTGAGGGGTAGTTAGTGGCTTTCCCCACCTTTTCGCCCCCGGGGACTTTGTTTGCATCTCTATCAGCCAGCCTTGTGTCATATAGAATGCTTGGCTGACCAGAGGGCGCCTGCAAGATGCCTATCTATGGCATACTACTGGTCTGCTCTCGCATTGTCTACGAGGGTAATATGTGCATATTTGATCAGCCAGTGAGAAGTTTTCTTCCTTGTTGGCATGTGGAGTTGATACATGGTCTTCTATGACGAGGCACCATGCCTCTGGGATGTATCGCAGCCAATTGAGGCCTCCTGGATCTTTTGGAGGATTCATCGGCCGCAGGATCGAACTAATGGTAGACTTGTACGGTAGGTCGACATGAACTAGACTGGTTGACATTTTGCCTCTCTTGTTGCTAGAGTTGCGCCTGCAGAATCGCACCCGCTGCAGCTGCCAGGCGAATAAATCGTTTAGACAGAGTTCTGATTGCCGAAAAGATGTTTGGAGCCGGCGGCGCCCCTGCACATCTTGCAGAGAATGATTGGTTCAAGCTTCTCTTCGTTATATGCTTCTCCATCCATGATACCCTGAATATAGGCATCTCCTATGGATGTATAGTGTTGAGTGGTCGTTGAATCGCTGGATTCGGGTCTATTCGTTCTTCTTCAAATGTAGGGAACCTTTCCCCGGGGAATAATTATAACAAAGTCGCCTATTTCAGCACCTCTCCGGGCCCATCCAATGTGTCCTCTGGATGTCTTGACAAAGTATCGTCCCTTGAATACTGCTTTAAAAGCACAGTTGACGGGATAGGCCTCTGTATCTACCATTTCATCCTGACCTTTCATCTGTCTGTCCCAGCTCATAAAAGCTTGACGGTACTTTCTGTTTGAAAATCCTTTCCATGCATCATCGTTATCGTAGATCGTCCCGTCCAAGAGAGCTTCTCGGAATACGGTATCTCTTGAAGGGTACAGTGACTTATTTTCCAGCTTTACCTCGTGACCAGATACGTCAGCCATACTGTGCCATCCGTAATAATCACTTTTATGCTTGGAATTGGTGGTGGAAGCGATTTCGGCAATGGAGCTGACAAGGATACCCTTGCTATTCACTCTCATCATGCTAAAAAGCCCCCAATCTGCTTGCGCTCCACTGCAAGTATCGTAACACCTCCTTATTATTTCAAGTCGATGTGAAACTACCTCAATTGATTCGGGATGTACTGCATTTGTCCAGTCAGGCACAAAACTAGGTAGCGCCACAGCCCCGATTCAGGACCCACACCTGTAGCTCGGAATATCCAAAGACCGGGTATGTTGGAGCCATGTGTTGAAGAGATCGATAAAAACGTTGCTAGTCGGGGTGTTGTAATCTGCTTGTATCACATCACTTTACTTTCGCTCAGCGGTATGTAGCTATAGGTCGAATGTTGGCTGTCCATAGCTACAAGAGTGTTGAAAGACAGTGAGGTAAGGCTGACGAGAACACCAAATTCACTGTATCGTCCAAGGAGATGCGCCGTGGTATTATGTGAGGTGGAATGTTTCGAGTATAATAGTGAATAGTGAATACACCGCAAAGATCAAATCTGTGAGATGGAGATGAGGCACTGTGCCGCCTTCATGCAGCCTTGCCCCGCCTCTCACGTGACGCCTGTGAAAAATTCGTTGGTAAATTAGATGTAAACTAAGATGTCAAGCTACTATATTACAAATGTACACGATTTCAAATTGCAGTCTGGTCAAGCGACCGCGCTCAGCGGCTTGACGTATTGCCTCCACACGTCGAGAAATGCCCTTCGATCAGTCTTACTCTGGAACTTGATCTGTAGCTCCGAGTAACCAAAGCGATTCACATTGCCGGCCCTTGGAGAACTTACCCCATCCCCATTGAGACTCCCCTGAGACTTGATAGACCCAGTGAACGAAACCGAACCACCAGTCTTCGAGCGAGTCGACTGCGGTATTTCCATAGAGTCGTTGCGTTTTCGAGAGAAGATGGACGGGCTCTTTGGCTGTAGTTCTGCGCGTGTCGAAGATTTGCGGCGCTGGAAGAGCTTATCACTCGTCCCATCGCGATGGATCCTTGGAGAACACAAGTGTCAATTTGTCGCTCTCTTTTTTGTAAGTTGATTCGGTCAGCCATTCGAAAGCGTAATGTGGCTCCTCAACCCAGTGGCCCTTGTCTTCCAACGCGCTCGTGTAGAATAACAACACGAGGACTTCGAAAGTGGGCAAGTCCGTTGTCTTCCAAGCGTGTCTCTGTACGATTCCATAACCGCAGATTTCGACCACGACATTCGGTGATGTGTAGATTGGACGATATTGTTATGACAGGCCGATCGTACTTGAGTTCCGCAGGGTCTGCGCCGTTGTTGGTGTAAAGTAACGTCTGGAACTTCTCTGCTTGTTCATAGCCTGTGAAAGTATACTTGATATCTGTGTACTGCTTTTCCAGCTTTCCGAACGAGCCGCGTGGAAAGTCGATAGATACTGCGCCATCCGCGTAGGTAGTCGTGAGGGGTATGGACGGACCGGTAGCGTGGAAATGCTGTTCGGTCCAGGTTCGTAGCTTACCGTCTTGGCTTGAGTGATATACTGTACGGATGGATATGCCGGTGTCCTCTCTGTATCGCCACCGTACGTCGCAATTTCTGCTCTCGTGTCCATACTTCACAGACCTTCGCTCGACTTGAACAGTGCGACAGATACGCTTCCACTCGAGTGCAGCTTCACCAAGCGCAATAGTGACGAGAGATGTGCGTGAAAGACTTCTCCTTAGAGGGTTTGGCATGAAGTTTTCAGGAGTAGTACCCTCTGTACTTGTACCTAGCTCATGGAACGATGGTCGGGAATCGGGCGAGTAGCTTGTGCTACCTCTGGGCGAAGAGATAGAAGGAACTCGGTCGAGATCATGCGTGGTGATAATCCCTGTAGGTGAACTCATCCAATCGATCGAAACAAAGGAAGGGCTTACACCAGAACAGCCTGACAGTGGTGGAGACGGTGATGGTGTATTCGAAATAGGTAGTATAGCGGTCGTTGAACTGCTCATTTGGTGTTTTTCAAAGCCCGTGAAATTACCAGAGTGGTCTGTATCAAGTGTATATGTTCGTAATGGCGCCGGCGGCATGTTGCGTACCGTCTGCTTCATCGCGTCACTTGGGGTAAGATGTGATCTTTTTTCTGCATCTGTTCGCTTTGCGCGGTTTTCTTCGATCATGATAGCATCGTCAACTTGTCTTCGCAGCTGGTATAATATAGCGGCTGTTTGAGCATCACCACTTGATGCTCCTACGGGCGCATCGCCCAGTGACAAGGGCCGAGAGAGCCCTGCTTCCTGTGCAATACGCTCGTCTTCGATCTGTAACCAGCGGTCAAAGATTCTCCATTCGCTGAACAAAGGGTGTTCATCTGGAATGGGAAGCGCCAAAGGAGTGCGTTCAGATGATAGTCCAAGCGTATTTGTAGAGTATGACCGACCTGCTAAGTGCATGGTACGAGAGGGCACAGCGTCGAGAAGGCGCTGGGTTTGCTTTGTTGCTTCGAGGTGAAGGCGCCTAAACACATTAATTCAATACAATAAGGCGTGATAACTTGATTAAAACCTACAGTTGAAGAAAGGAGATGCACATGTGAAGCGCTTGGTAGTGGCCAGTGATCTGTTTCCTCCGACCATCAATCTCCTTCTCCATACCCATGTACCTGATCGTGTATACGACCTTTCTAAAGCCCATCTTCTTATCGACCAGGTGGTCTGCATATGGATCAAGCGTTTTCTCGCATCTCCTTAGGGTTGTCTCGAAGTCCTTGACAGGAAATGGCATCGGTTGGCCATATTGTCGCATGAGCTCACCCAGCTCTGTGAGACAGCCATGGAAAGTAGTGAATTCTTTCACAAGTCCAGCTACTTGCGCTTCGGAGTTCTCGTTCGCATCTGCGTGGATCAGCCCGCTGACCCTTGCTACATGGTGGCAGATGATGATATACCTTTGAAAGCGAGATAAATACGAGTGGAGATTTCTAATACCTTGAGCACATCAGATGGGCTGCATCCAAAAGACATTTTAATTGGCTTGCGCCGCGCTCAAGCGCAAACTTGGTAGTGGTAGGACTGCTCATGCACCGTAGAACTGCTTGTGTCCCACGAGAAGCAGCGTAAGGTGAGAGCCACGGCGGGAGGAGAGGGAGGAAACATTACAAATGGGACCCTCCTGAGCTTACTTCCACGCTCTCAACGGGCGCATAACCAGGCTATCCCAAAGCCAGACCGCCGCTGCACACGGGATGGCTTAGCATATTGCCTCTTCCTGCTACAAGCCAGGCACACACTGTTTCGTAGCCTTGACAAGGCCACATGCAAGACTAGCAACCCTTAACTTATCGAAACGTGGAAGAAAGCTCGTATGGATGTATGTGGCGGTGCCAAGATGGGATGCCCAACCTGGGATGGTGGCGTTTTACGTTCAATGAGATCGCACAGCCCGCCACGTGGGGAAGCGAACGGCCATCGTGATCTACCATATCAGCCTGCCATCGTTACCCAGCACCTCATGGTAACCCCTCCCCCCAGCTCTTGAATATGCTTGTATTTCCATCAGGCACACCGTTGTGATGAACTAAAATTCCATGCCATGGCTTACTGTCGGACGTGTGTTCGTGGCTGCGCGTAATTCAGCTCAGATGCGGAGGCGCGGATGACATCGAATATCTACAATTGACAGTGATTATGACTTTTCTGGATACTAGGCTGGTACTTCAGTGCACCTCCAATGTAGTAGTCGACGCCACCAAGTCTCACTTCGGCGACCAAGGCAGAATTGGATACAAGCATAGCTAGCCGAGGAGGGACGCCAGTTCGCATGTACTATCAATTTGACCGGTTTGCCTTATTACCTCGGGCAGTGCAATTTCCCATGACAGAGCGTATCCGGCGGTGCGCTTCGTGGTGGAGGCTGAAGCTTCTCGTGCGCGCAATATGAAAGAAGCCACCCTGAGACAATCCCAGTAGAGCACACAACACGATACTTACCTATAAATTATCTGGCGGAAGACAAATTCGCACTCCTGCAGATAAAGATACTGCGCCATTTCAGGTTCCACGAAGATGGGTCTCCGTAATTGGGTCAAACGACCAATCAGAGGTCGTCAATTTGGTGTCGAGGACTTGACAGCGGGTGGAAGTGGCATTCCTGTGAGTGTTCCTTACTCTTACCTCGCTCCGTTTATGTGCATGTTAATCGGTACTGATGCGATTACCAGGAAACAAGGCGACGCCGTTGGACACTCGCGACAATCGATGCTGCTCCCTTTCAGGTATGGGTTGTTGTAGTCGCTGGAATCGGTTTCTTGACAGACGCCTTCGGTCTCTTCGCGTTGAACGTAGTGACACCCATGCTAGGGTACGTATACTGGTCTAATCACTTCGAGAGTGGTGTACCGTCAGTACCTTCATCCGTCAAGACTGCCATGATGTGCTCGACCCTAGTCGGTACAATGTTCGGTCAAATAGGCTTCGGCTTTGCTGCAGACCAACTCGGTCGACGAAAGATGTACGGGCTCGAGCTGGTGATCATTATTGTCGGTACAATGTTGCTTCTCATGAGTTCCAACGGCGAAAAGAACAGTATGGCAATTGGAGGTTGGCTGATTACTTGGCGGGCTATTATGGGTAAGTGATTAGCTGGAAAAGGATGCCTGAAAGCATACTGACTGGATACAAAGGTATTGGAATTGGTGCTGATTACCCTTTGAGTGCTGTATGTATACATTGTAGATAACTACATCCTGTCACTGATTGTAATTTTAGGTCATCACAGCCGAATTTGCGCCTCGAAAACACCGGGCGCGAATGCTGAGCTGGGTGTTTTTCGCGCAGCCCATTGGACAACTGCTTGCAAACGTTCTGTCATTCGCCGCAGTAGAGGCATACAAACCATGGATTGAGAGGGAACGCTCAAACCTGCCAGCTGGATGATCTGGAGTGCTTCCGAGCTATCGATAGACTATGGAGGCTGGTAGTAGGTATAGGAATTGTACCAGCCGTCATAGCATTGGCATTTCGATTCACTATCCCAGAAAGCCCGAGGTACAAGCTGGACATACTGCAGAACACGAAGAGTACCCTCGAAGATACGGCTCACTATTTTGGTGCACCAGAACTTGATTCTGAGCATGGAGAGGCTGAAATGCTGTATATTCCCACAAACGCAGCCACGCCAAGACCCATCTCGAGGCGTTCGTCATACTCCTCTGACGTTGCGCCTGATGAAGTTATCGATGATGACAGCGGGTCTGAACACCGACTCAGTGACGTAGACCTTCATCGCAACGCGGTAATGCCAGCTGCACTTCCACCGGGTGACCCCGAGTTTGTTCCTCCACTTGCTTCTTGGGCTGACGCAAAGAACTTCTTCATCACTGAGAAGAACTGGCAGTACCTCCTGGGTACATCTCTGGCGTGGCTTTTCCTCGACTTTGCGTGTAAGTAAACCATCAAGTCGCTCTCAGGAACTCGCTGACGTTATGCTAGTCTATGGATTGGGTCTCTCGTCGCCACAAATCGTCAGTCATATCTGGCAGGGAGACGTCCAGGATCCACCATCAGTATACCAAACACTGAGTGATAACAGCAAGCATACGTTGGTCATGGTTTCGATCGGCACAGTCGTTGGTGGTTTGCTAATGGTGAAGATTGTCAAGTACGTTTCGCCAAAGGTTATCCAGTTCTGGGGCTTTCTGGTACTCTTCGTACTTTTCATTGTTACTGGAAGTGCTTGGACGAATCTACTCGATAGCGATAGCAGCCGGTCAGGTCTCATCGTTCTTTACGCGCTCAGCCACATCGCCTTCAACCTAGGACCGAACGTGACGACATTCATCATACCTGCCGAGATCTTCCCCACCAGATACCGTTGTACCTGCCATGGGATAGCTGCTGCTAGCGGGAAACTGGGCTCTTGGATCGTGCAGATCTTCTTAGCTTATGCATTCCAATCCGACAAATCCAAGCCCGAGGACGATTTCGATTGGGAACGTCAGAACTTTGGGCACATCTTGCAGGTAATGAGCGCTTTTATGGTGGCCGGTGCAATAACGACGTATTTCCTTGTTCCAGAGACGAGGGATCACGATAATAAGAGCCGGACATTGGAGGTATTAGCGTGCGGAAAGAAGGTCATCGATGAGTTGAATAAACAGCGGAAAAGAGAGGACGAGGAGAACTAAAGACGGCCATTATTAGGTAGCGTATCAGAAGCCGGTATTTAGTGGTATTCTCAATCTTCGTAGAGGAATACGATGTTTAGAACCTTTGCCTCAAACGGGTCCGGCCAAGGCGGGTCAAGGACAAGTAAAAGTGCAGCTCCTTGGAGCAACCAGAGTGATGGAATATATTTCGATGATTTTAGATGAAGTGTTAAGTGATACGCAGCAAGTAGGGCTGTAGTTGGGAGGTCGCTGGGCCTTTGCCACGGTCGCGGATTCCAATGCTGTGACGCTATCAAGACCGCACTAACCGTCTATGACACTAGCGCCCCTCTGACCTGACGTCTGAACTGTCAGACCCCCAGAACCTTCTTGACAATCTCCCAAATCGTAATTTGGGTCTTTATCTTCTTGATGCACGGTATAATACAGAAAGTCCGAGTGTTTGCGATTTGAATCCTGGTCTTGATCCATGGCGTTGGCTCAGATAGAGACTTGATCCTTTAGGCCTGCTCCATCAACAGCTCTTGGATACACGCATCTTGGTGAACGTGATGAAGAAGACTCTCAATAGGACATAACTTCCAGTAGTATTTCAGACACATAAGTCCGCTCCGCTACAAACCTATACACACCAAACCGTCGCAAACCCCCACGTCTTACCAATCTGTCATTGCTGTTACTCAATGTCCATCTTCCGCTCATCAGCTTCCTCCAACTCCAGAGGCTCCCGGCCCCATCTCCATCTCCCATTTTCCACCTGCCGCTTAGTAGAATGGTTGATACACCGAAAAGCGCCGCCATACACGCCACGATACCACCTAATATGCCCCCATGGCGCCGGTACTTCGATCATCTCTAAATTCTTACAACACCACAGCAGGACCATGATGACCTGCCACCAAGCTTTGATGGGTATCGCGCTCAGCTTGTATCGGTATTGTTCAGAAAGGGAACGAAACATCATGGCTGCTATGCCAAGCTCACCGGGCAGTTGCCTTTCCCGAGGCGGTTCTGTAGTGTCTCGGGCATTGCGGACTGGAGTGCTTGTAAGCAGCTGCTCCAGACAATTCTTTGCTTTAAGGAAGATCACGCACTTTGCAGCAGCTCTATAATGCCGCTTAGACCAATGGAGTCGTACCAGAGGTGGAAAGATACGCTCCTCACCTCCAGACATCTCCGTTGCGCAATGCCCGTGGGCGAATGTAGGAGGCCCAGAAACTCAGCTAACTGGCCGGCGCCGTCGGAGGAGTAAGTTGTTAGAGGAGTTGATTCAGCCGGGTCATGTTTAGTTTCTAATGGCATCTTGGCCGCGGAAGTAGCTGGGATTAAGGAATATGGATTGATCGAGCTAGATGCCAGGGAATATGGAGTGTATGTAGAACTGAAGTCATGGCCAGGCAAGACTTCACTGCCCTGGATACTGACTGCATGTCGCGTGCATTTCCAACAAACAGAGCCAAAATATGCAATCAAGAGCATGTTACCAAACCCCCGATGTCACTGCGGCACTGCAAAGCGAATCCAACGTATCTGGTAGTCGGCTCTTGAGAGCGGCTTTGTAAGGACAATCAAGTGCGAAGATGTACAAGAGTCAACCATGCTCATAAGTGCAGTTCTACTACTGAGTATATTCAAAAACACGTGAACGGTCATGAGCCTATATTACTTTCCTCAGCCCCGTGCTGTTGTATGGCCCTGATTGCGTGACGGAACTGTGTGTCAAAGGTACTGTCACCACGTTGTACCACACAACACTGCGGCGATATCAGATGAACTGTCACCTGCTCTGCGATTATGGTTCGCAATGTATATAATCATCTCTCTATCCTATAATCCGCATTGCAGCGGAATCCTCGCTCATCATCGGATAAGAGAAGCGAATGGACCGCCTTTCTCCTCTCAAAAGGTCTCTTTCACTTTGTTGTTGACAGTCTCTAATTGGTCGCCTCCCTATGACTCTGTCGCGGTCACGTCGACAATTGTGCGCAATATCCGCACAGACCTTCGTCATACAGACGCACAGTAGCTGCTCGCTAATCAATATAAGAAAGAGTTGTCGCAGTTGAGCTTGCGATCCCTCTCCACTATACTGACATACTATCAATCTCCACTACTACACAGTCAACCCGCTTATATACCACAATGTCCACCTTCAACTCCAACACTGCTGCAAACCGTCCCGTCCGAGCCAGAAAGCAGGCGTTATATGTCGAAATCTCCTCCCCATCTGAGAGTGACCACGACGCCGATGAGGCTTCTGCAGACGACAAGGGCAACTCAGAAGCCGGATCAAGAGCAACATACCCCCATCCTCCGACAACGACGGCACAGACTATGCACCAAGCCAGGAAGTCACACCCGAAGTCCCCGCGGCCCAGTCCTCCGCCCCCGAAGACGAGCTTCTGCCGGCATCACCAACCTCTTCGGACCACTCAACATCCTCTGAAGACGAAGCATTACCTACTTCGTATGCTTCAACAGCACCCGGAGATATGGCCGCCTTCCTCACCGCCATCCACGAGGCCGACGACGAAATCGCCAAAAACGTCACTTGCCTACGATTCTCCGCCATCCACGATACACCCACCAACTCTGGGTTGATCGCTTCCTTCGGCATCAACCCCACCGCGCTCACTTACAGCCCTCCCTTGGAGCACGCCCGAGGCGTCCGCGCGAAAATGTGCCGGCGACTGCGGAACTTGCTCCAAGCCACTGACAAGACGGAGGCTGAGAGACTAGCAGTGTGGGTCAAGATAGTTTGTGAACTGTTTCGCCCCTGTTCTGCTTCCAACATCCTTATACCAAAGGAGTGGATGGGGGGGAAGGAACTGTTCAAGCAGTACTTTTCTTTGGATGATGGGGAGACGGAGGAGAAGGGGACAGGGATGGTGTTGTTGGGGGAGAAGAAGGATAGGGTGGGAGGGAAGCGGTTTCTGGAGAAACCGAGGGATGTTCGGGGGGTGGAAGAGCCTCTGCGCAGGTTGTTTGGCGCTTGAGGGGCGTGGGGGTTACTCGGGGGTTAAGATGGAGAGGGACTGGATGATTGCGCGTATACCCTTCACCATAGATGAGACATGCGATTGTGATATAGTGGTAATGAAGGCAGACTTCTGATTCAAGTACTATCCTCATTCAGAGCACAACATAACTACTGTATCTACTCCCAGAGCAGCTTTATCTTCATATACCAAGGACCCTTGACCGTGCTTCCCGGTGTCTCCTCCGCAAGCACGCGATCCATACCCGTCTGCATATCCACCTCCATCGGGTTATGCGCCCAAGTGTCATTCCACGACCAGATCCTGTGTACACCGTAGAAGAGCAAGAACATGGGGATACCAACGTAGGCAGTGAAGAAGGAGCTGATGTTCCACTTCTCGGGCCAGAAGACATCGAAGCCATTGATGAGACACAGGAAAGTAAAGGAGACAATGATGGCCCACGCGCCCCACTTGCCAACGGGCGACCTGTATGGAAGGTCTGTGATGTTCTGTGCCTCGCAGGCTTTGCGGAAACGCAGGTAGATGATACCACAGCAGATCCAGGAGATGAAACCAGACGTGTTTGTCAGGTTGACAAACCAGGTGAAGACGACGGCTGAGGAGCTTGCTACGTTGAGGTAGGCCAGGACGCAGAAGAGCGACGAGGCGGTAATGGCCCAGTACGGAACTCCAGACTTTGTGCACGACTTGAAGATGGAGGGCGCGTTTCCGGAAAGAGCGAGCGAGTATAGCGATCGCGAGGATAGGAAGAGGAAGGAGTTGCCGGATGACCAAGCACTGATGATGATTCCAGCGTTGATGATACTGTCCAGGACGGGGATTCCAGCATTCTTGATTCCTGCGACGAAGGGTGATGAGCCGGCGCCAGCTCCACCGGATGTTATGGTAGGGTCGTTCGAGCGGCAGATGACACCGATGGCCAATACACTACCGACGTAGAAGATCAGGAGACGGTAGATGTATCGACGTGCGGCGATGGGGAGGTTTCGGCGTGGGGAGACCATCTCACCACCTGTTACAACCAGGAGTTCTGGGGCAAAGGCGAAGGGGAACTAGCGGATGTGTTAGTAAGGACAACTTGAGAAGTCATTCCGGTCGTACTTACGGCAGAGAGAACCATTGTCGATAGCAGCGCGAGGAACCGGCCAGTGTTACCCGTTTCGAGGTATGTGTTTGCCGGGCCAGGGTTCTTCCAGTACCGGAATCCCAGGCGATCGTTGGACGGACCACCTCCCCAGAACAAGATGAATGAGAGGATCAAGAGTCCAATGATCATAATGACCTTTGTACCGGCAAACCAGAACTCCGTCTCTCCGTAGAACTTGACAGGGAAGCAGTTCAACCCCACGATAACAATAATCATAATCGTGATCCAGACCGCAATATTGACCGACGAATTCCAGTAGTCAATCACGAGACCTGCTGCCGTGATTTCGTAGGGAACCAAGATGCCGAGGGAATAGAAATACAGCCAACCAAGGGCGAAACCCATTGAGCGCGAGACGTAGCGGTACCCGTAGAGGTTCATGGAGGAGCCAGGAGTGGGGAGGTAGGCGGCGACTTCGATGATGCAGGTGACGACACAGAAGATCAAGAACGACATGAAGATGTATGAACCGAGGATGAAGGCTGGACCTCCACGGGCGAGAGTCTGACCAGAACCAACGAAGAGACCGGTACCAATTGTACCACCCAAAGCAATCATCTGCGCATGGCTGTGTGGTTGTAAGCTCGCTGCCAATGTGGTCTTTAGGCATAGACTTACCGTGACTTCAACCCTCTCTGTGTAGTCTCATAACGATCATCAAAGATCTCGCCTTCAATGACCTCAGGGCCAACAACCGAGCTCTTCCTTCGACTGGCTGCATGTGGATCGTGTGTATTTCCGACGCCATAGTCTGCACCTTGACTGTTGACGCCCAAATATTCCAGATTCTTTTCAGACATGTTTGCTTTGCTCGATTGCACAGTCCCCGCGAGTTCTCGAGATGGCGAGCTAAGCTTAAGGAAAAGCTCGAGGATAGTTCAGCGCGGCGACCGCGTGACTTATGAACCCTACCTTCCAGAGAGACCCTTGCAGGCGCCGTGGAGCCAGATAGGAAGCTTCCATGTGGGAGAATCGTACAATCCTTGCAAAGGTGACATTACTGGTTGAACGCGTGACCCAAGAGAGTGCTTGCAGCACTAAAGCCATAGGGAAGCACCGAAGTCAGCCCTTGTGACATGCGTACTACCACAACACAAGCCCACCGATTTTTTAGGCGCTCACGCAAAGTCGCTCATAGCAGTTCGGAGAAGACGATGCCAATTGATAGACTAACAGGGGTCGCTGTGGCCGGAGATACGTGCACGCCGATAAGAAAGACGACGTTTGGGAGATGCTAGCAAGAAGTGATAAGCTTCTTGCAAGGATGATACAGATAGCCGCCGGGCAGCTTGGCAAAACGGAGGAATTTTCGGTGCGGATGAACGGCGATGACACCACTAACGGCAACTACTGGATCTGGGGTTCGGTCTCTTGTTCGTTATACCTACCCGGATCGAAGTCTTGTAGATTGGATACGAACACACCTACATCAACCCCGCATTCTACGAAATCTCCAATCGTGAAGTCATCGTGACATTAAATCAAGGGTGTGCTCAGCCTCAGTCGCGCATAAGCCAAAGCTTAGGTATGAGACGAGATAGATACACGAGATACACAAGACAATGTTACGCGCAAGACGCCCAGTCAGGCCAGGCATCGTTATCGCAATTCCCCGACAGGAACAGGCTAGATCGGGTTAGGATTAGCATTGAGCTAACCATACTTGGCAGTGACAGCTCCGCATGGAGGCGTGTTTTTCGTAACCATGCCAGTCGGTATCTTGTGGAGCGGATCTTGAACTGAATCGCTTTCGAAATAGTCAGGGTAGCCGGGCATATCCAGCGATACTGGTGCGGTCTACCTCCTTTTTCCATTACAGCATAAAGGGAGGTAATATGGGCATGAACTAGTTGCTTTTTGCGAACGAATCAACTCAACGCCCACCAACAATTTTTAGTCTACCAGCCACCTGGCCTTTGATCACTTTCCGAACCGAGCTGGACGCTGTTTTTGCATCTGGATTGACAGTGTAGTAGCGGCACGATGTAGTTGCATACTCGTTGAAAAGGGGACAGAAAAGTAAGACTGACACCTGGAACATCCAGGCAGCAAGAAGGTCTTCAATGGATACCGAAATACTATGTACTAACATCATTTACCATCCCGGTGTCATCCAATGCGCTATACACTTTTAAACCAATACTCCGAACACCTCTGGTACCCTCCCGCCCTCACAATTCCTGCAGCTTCTCTGGCTCCTGCATCATCTGAGGGGGCACGCAGCCCCATGAACACACACTAACTTTCAGTGGGAGAAAGACACCGTATCCAAAACTCCAAAACTCAACCCACTCTGCCCTGGCTACCACGTACTCTCTCGAGCAGACATGGCATTGGCGAAAGGCGCTATATCCGCCCCTGCTATTTTCGTCTGCTCGGCGGAGGAAATCTTCCACTTCACGTGGCACTTTGTACCGACCATCCTCGGATACTAAGTTGCGAATATCCTCCGAGGAAGCATGTCGCAGTGCCTGGTGCAGGCTTGATGTGAGTAGGGAAAAGACCCTTGACGAGGATGCTGGCTTGTACCAGTTTGAAGACGGAACGCCATACGTGCCGCGACTGGTTTCAATGAGAATTGGGTATTGGTCCTGATCAGATGAAGGGAGAGAGGAGGACTTGGGACAGCGGGCGCCACACTGGTCGTAGTAGGACACCAAGGTCCTAGCAATGTACCGTGGTGCGTGTGCTATAACGTCCGGGTCATCAAGACCCCTTAAGTTGAGTGTGGGATGATGTGGGTAAAAGCCGATGTCTTCCACGACTTCGCACTCACGAGCATCGTCGCCTCCATCAAAGGAGTTTGCCCAGGACTCATAGTACCGGATGCGCCAGATAGCCTGGTCGCGATCTTCGTACGCCTCCAAGTTCTCATAGAGATGTGCAAGCTGTTTCCTTGCATCATCTCGTACGAGGTCCAGCGGCAGTGCGTCCATGTCATGAAGTGTACCTTCCTCTTCTGCGACATAGTCGCTGGTCCGGAATCGCGCGCAGGTCATCGGCTCAAGCATATCGTTACCCATGGTAGTAAGGCGTTCCAGACTCCCATGGGGTTGAAGCAGGCGAGCAATGTCGAAGGGAAGGTGCTTGAGCTTGTTCCGTGATACATCCAGAGCTTGCAGATTCTCAAGGCGACGTACATCCTGTGGGAGTTCCTCAATCTGATTCTCACGCAGAGAGAGGCTCTTCAAGAATTCAATGTCGAACAGAGCTGGGGTAAGTCTCTGCAGCTTGTTCTTGTTAAGAACAATGCGCAACTCTGGCTCCAGTGAGCGGAACTGACCCTCAGTGGGGAGCTCATTGTCGTATACGGGTGGGTTTCTGATCACGTTCTTAAGGTCACCGATGCGTGCAATATCGCGGTCACCAAGGTCTTCGTCCTCGAAGTCGTAGTGTTCCTGATTATTTGCCAAGCCCCCCTCAACCTGGTCGTTGAATGCCCGCTCTGTCGCAGAAATTGTGATTCTGGGGTACCTGGAGACTCCGATTGCAGTCCTTTCTTCATGGGTGTCGCCGACGTCAATTGCGTCGTCGGTATCTGAAAAGGCGATGTTCAGCGCAAAAGGTGACTTGTGTTGGGGTTGTATATCATCGGAGCTGTCGGTTGCGTCGCTGTGCATATATATACCCGAATCAAAATTGCGGGAGAATTTAGTCTTTTTCACCTCCGGGGTGGTGTGCGCAGACTCGCGATTATCCCACCACGTGCCCTTCCGTTTGTTCTTGTATATACGAGGCGATTGGTAGTTGGTCACGTCCACGGATTCGCGTGAGTCATCGCTAGAGAATGTCGGAGGTGGCGAACTGGACTTTGAAGTGAAAGCTGAGTGCTGGGGTTCGAAGAAAGGAGGGAATGGGGACGAGTCCAAGGCGCTCATGTGAGGTGGTGAAGAGGGCGGAATCGCGTCGAGGTCCATGGTGGATTCGGTCATCACGCGAGTTCAGAAGCCTAGTATTTACAGTATATCTGCGATTCGAGTCAGTAATTGATCTGTGGTGTTGCGCTACATTCGCGATGGAGCTGTGGTGGTGAGATGGGACAACGCGTTCCTCGGGTCGGGGACACGCGACCCCCACCGGCAAACCAGGGTCTCGATATGCCGTCATGTTCCGCGCACAGATAACGTTCGCACGTGCACTGTCCAACGCGCGGGAAACAGGTAGAAGACAGTGGATGTTTTAGTATCGTCGCAGGAGCTGGTAGCGCTCTCAGTCTATATATGTATTTTCTGGTTTGCTCTCACAACAGAAGGTCTTGTCAGGAAATGTACATATGCGCTGCATGCGACTTTGAGCAATCGCATTGCTAGGAGTTTGTCCAGTGCACAGGGGCGTCGCAGGCTCAAGCTTAGAGGAGATGCCCTACAGATGCTATAGAACGCATGATTAAGAACTCAGGGGTAGGAGAAACCGATGGAATGTATATATCGTGAATATCAACTTGAAATGTCGGACTTGAGCTGAACTTCATAACCCAGCCATCCGCCGAATCGCTACATTCGGCACCAGTCGTCCCCCCATGCCGATATCTTTACCATCCAACGGCTCGCCCTTGGACATGGCCAGCTCGGTCATGACTTTGCCCATTTCCCTAGTTGGCGTCAAGTAGCTCTTGAAGAAGGGTCTCATCGAGGCTAACAAGGCCGTTCTGTACATTGGTTGTTTTGGTATGAATGGATGGATTTCCGGTTGATACCCCTCATCCACTCCAGCTGGTCTCACGTTGAACACCTTGAACATGGTATTTTGTTTGCCGAATTCGACCAGCGCAGACTCGATCTGCCCTTTGACTCGACCGAACAGAGGCGTGAAAGTTCCTGGTGTTTGTGTAGCCCCTTCGCCAGAGACATGAACGAATGTGAATGGGGATTCGGGGTGGAGTGAAGAGAAGGCGTGTGCGGCGGCGAGAGGATAGTCGTGGGTGATTTCAAAGTACTGCCTGGCACGAGTATAAGTAAGCCTGAAGAGTCACATGAGAATGCAAAGCCGTGACGTACTCTTTGTTGACGGTGTTCTGGGATACACCCAGTGCCCAAACACAGCCATGAGCATCCTTGAGTTCGTCCAGGAGCGTCTGATCGTACTTTTTGAAGTCCGTATGAATGATGACTTTAGCTTTCTCGTGCCCTTCTGCCATTTTGACTGGTCGTCTGCTGAGGATCGATATGCGACTGATGCTCTCTTGCGCAAGCATGTTGTGAAGGACGGATGCGCCAACAAGGCCCGTTGCGCCAGTGAGTATGAGATGCATGACTACTGCGGAGATACTTTGAGTTCTGCTGTAGATGGACGATATATCTCCATATGCATTCTGTGGTTCATTTTATACTCCTGTACTGCTCTTCACTTGTGTGGGTGTAAGGAGCAACGCCCTGTTTCTGTGCATGGTATTCGTGCTATCTCCGTGCAGTCAGCTCTACAGCCCGATGCATTTCGTGCGTTCTTCATCTCAGCACGCCCTGGCTGGAGATAATGGTAGTTCCGACGATACTGTTGTGCCGGTGCCTGGAAGCAGCTCCGACAATGGTCCGTTGCTGCGAAGCTAATACGAGGCTTGACTAAGCTGGGGGCTTCAAGTTACAAACCTTGGAACTCCAGCGTGAGCCCTGAAACGTCGCATCCAGAACATCAGTCGAGACTCCCTCTCGAAATGAACAGATGCACGTTTTTCGACCTGGCTAATTCCGGCAAAAGAAGCACATTCGACATGTACCATGCATACCGGCTTTGTGCTTTTGCGGCCTATGGCGAGTAGCCGTGGCGGGGCGGCGATTCGTTTTGCCCGGCGGCGAGCCTGGCGACCAGGTCTAAAGCAGGATCACTGATTGCCTGGCATGTGCTTTAACCTTCAGCACCAGGTGTGTTTTTTCGCATCCTGTTCGCTCACTTCCTTCCAGTCCTTCTATTCTTTCCAGTCGCTCCTTTGCTGCTTTTCCTACTGTTTGAAGTTTGCGCGACCATGACAGCCACAGCCACAACCCAGGCGACCGCGGACCGTCGCGTCGTCCACTTGATTCTGCGTCATCTCTCCGATATGAAGTACAAAGACCGTAGACAGCGTGGACCGGACCAACCCGTCGAATTCCTCGTCTTTCGCCCGACACTTATGCCCTCGATCCTCGTGAACAAGCTGTGGGCCGAAGAAGGCACGTCAATTCTATGGAACAGCTATCCGCATCTCCCTGCTTTACGGGACATGACAATCGACCGTCGACAATGGTATGCGAACAAGGCAGAGAAACTCTTCGTGCTGGAACCGAAAGAAAGTGACGGAAGTCTGGCATACTTGGAGCAGCTGGACTGGCCGAACCTGAAGACCTTGGAACTCGAACTGGACTGGCAAAGGCATGAGAAGGCATTCAAGTCCATGCTACACGCTACACTGCAAGATCTGGAGCTTCATGGATTACAAACTGGGGGCTCTCAGTATATCGCTGGATCCATACTCCCTGCCTTGTCCGCCTCCTGCTCAAACCTACGGAGCATATGCTTTGGCCCAGATATCGTCAAACACGAGGACCCGGTACACGAACAAAAGCTCCTCGATCTACTCGATTCTATACCCAGCATTACCGACGTGCAGATAAACAATGCTGGATTTTCTAGCAAGGACACACTGTTCAAAAGGCTGAGCCAACGACCAGGTTTGGAAACCTTACACATCGATCTTGACCCTGGTTTGCAACTACTGTCCTCGTTTACAGGTTGCAATGCATTTTCTTCTCCTTTCTCTGCCCTCAAGCGCCTGCACATCAAATGCTATCCCGAAATGGCACTAGCCCTTGCGCCTCACCTCCAGCATGTGGAAGAGATGCTGCTTGACATTGCAAGAATACCTCACCACGCCCAACAAAGTCACGATGTAAACATTCTTGATGATGTCTTGGGTGCATTTTCTCAATGCCCAGACCTGCAGTCGTTTCAAGTGAACATCGGCCAGCTTTCCCGCGATTTTCCCTCAGTCGTATCACACCCAGTTCTGTCTGGGATAGCCTTAGTGAAGCTCGCTACCGGCTGTCCTAAGCTCCGAGACATCAACCTGGTCGCTTCGGAACCATCTGCTATCAATGGATCAATGATTTCCAAGCTCCAGTTCGAAGCCTTCACCAGAAAGCTGCCGCAACTCGTGAGTCTTACTCTGAAGCTCCACCCGCAAACGGCGATACGTCTGGAATCTACTGCTCTAGGAAGCCTCGGAAGAAACTGCCCTCTACTGAAGATCTTGCGCCTCAAAGTTGCGTTACATCTGCCAGATCTACAGTCGCCAGGGGACCCCTCAAATTCACAGCCTGTCGAACCGTCCTCACATGACACATCAGAGGATGACAGTATACTCCGACGGCCGTCCATCGCCATCAATGGCCATCAAAGAGGCCCTTCACTCGACTTTGAACAGCTGGTGGAGTCCAGGATACCGACCGGGCCGCTTTTCTCAAACCTTACATATCTTGCATTCGCACGTCCGCAATCGATACTATCAATAGCCAGCGATACCTACACTGTCTCATCAAACTCGCAGTCAAGCTCGGCTCTCGACCCACTTTTAGAAGAAGACCTTGTTCGATCATGGGCTCGACCACTTGCTGTGCATTTCCCTCGCCTCGAAGTGCTTGAAACTTGGGGAGACTGGGCTGGGCAAGACAATGAGTCGTCGAACTACTTCTTACCTCGGGAAGAGCTGCTAGCGAGCACATGGGAGTTTTTGAGTGGCGTAGAACAGGACTTATGGGAAGATGGTGATGATGATGAACTTGACGAATCAACATGGGTCGAGCCCTCTACTGAACGATACAGCATTGTGAGCGCGGATTGGGACCTGGCCAGCTTTGTCAACGAATTCCCAGACGAAAACGATGTCGGAAGTAGCGTATACCTGGAGCCTTATGAAGAGGAGCCAGAAGGCATGATCACGCCAGGACGGACACTAAGCAACGAGGAGGAAGCTTATTTTCGAGGCGCAGATGCCAAGTACGTTACTGCCTCAGGACCAGCAGCACTTGCTGTCGCATCTGAAGGCGTTAGCCATTAAGCAATGAGCTCACCCTTGATGAGAAACGCTGCAAGTACACGACAATTCTTCCTATCCATATTAACACAGCTGCACAAACTTGATTTCGACACGTACATATACGGCCAAACAGCAATTAGGTTTTCTAAACATGACATGACGCAAGACACACAAGAAACACTGGACATGGCGTAGACGGAATCCGGAGCTTTGCACGATAATTGGTTGTTTTCTTTCCTCTAGACTTGTAATGATTTCATTCGTCTGTACACGTCTTGTTGCGTCTAAACAGTCCGGTTGTTCCCTTCTCAGGTACATGTTTGATGTTGTACGGCATGAAACCTACCCAATACACCTTTCACACTCTGTCTTGCTTTCCGCATGTCAACCACAGCTGCCCTGTGCGCCCATAACTCATTTCGTTATTATTAATTACAACCATGTCGCGGATCTAGATCTAGAGAGACAAATTTGGTACAGTGCGCAGATTAGACCATGTGTTCTCTAAACCTTCTATTAGCGCCACTCTTGGTCCTGAGGCCTAGGTTCGACCTGGGCAGGTACACGTACGGTTTCAAAATTCCAAAACACCCCAGTCCATCTTTGAGACCTCGATTCCCGAGAGCCGGCACAGTTGAGATCTGGAACGGTACCTGTCCGTCTTTGGAATCTTGTGTGGTGCTACGCATATGAGGCTGTTGCGCGATCAGTTGGACGCCTGGTGAAGTTGCGCGCGCTGCTTTCGCTTCCTACAACAAACACTGCTCGCATCATCCACCACCTCGGGAGGTGTTCAACCCCACCTCGGCGGCACTTCGAAGCTATATTCCTCGCCTTCGGAACCATCACGGCGACCTCGATTGTCCTCTCGCCTACTGCATCGGAAATCCGTCGATCATTCATGCATCTCATCGCCGCTCCTGGTCTCTCAACTGTCCCCACACCATTCCACGACTCACGGCGGCGAAACAGCTGCGGGTGGATCTACAAAACATATCATAATAATGTCGGCATCGTATCCATCAAGATGGTCACTCTGGAGCGCCATCTTATATATTCTCACACTCGTGGCATGCTTCCACCAAGCCTTTGCGCTACCACAAGCGATGTCTACTCGCCAGTCGGATGTATCGCTCGAATCGCTCAATCTCCCCTCATGCGCATTTTCCTGCTTCCTCAAGCATATACTTCACGATGGCTGTGTGGACGACAAAGATTTTGACTGCCACTGCTCGGCGGGGAACCTTCTCCAGACAGCCTCGGCGTGCATAACGCAAGGATGCGACAAGGCTGAGCAGGACGATGCCTTTGCAAAGGTATCGCGGGGCTGCCAAGAGGTAATGAGGGAGGGAGTCAGTCGGCAAGTGATCTTGGTCACCAGTGTATCAAGTAGAAGAGTAGAGACTCTTGGTCCGGATATCAGCACATCCTCTACCATCGCAAACTCAATCCCAACGGGCACAGTCGCGACACGCACAGGATCTTCAGGATCTCCTACAACAATACTGTCACGGACCAAGACGAGCTCAGTCACGCAACCCACACATTCCGCCTTGGTATCCCCTACACCCAGCGTCCCTCCCATGCGAGAAGCCACCCCGACACCAATGTCGACCAACTTACCTGTTACTCCGCTGCCCCAGTCAGGCATACTCTCCGATGGCGCAAAAGCTGGACTAGCAGCTGGCTTCATGTTCATACTCGTCTCCGCCTTCCTCGGCCTAGGCTGGTACATCCGCCACCTAAAGCAGAAGCTGCGCGTTGTCGAGCAGATTGCATCCAAAACTGCCGACGAAGCAGCATCACCCTACGGCGAGGAATTCAATGCAATGGAACCCGTCCGTCGATCTCGCCAACCAAGTTGGTCACGCGGCAGCATTGGTAGCAACAGCGGTCCCATGAGCCCATTCATCCCGCAAACGCGCAGCACAGAAGAAATCACAAAGATGACGGCTAACTACGCCGGCGCCTCAAACCCGCCCTATCCGCACGTCCTCAGCATCGTCATCGAGCAGGAAGAGGAAGACAGCAGCAGCATCAAAGAGCCAGTCCCCGGCCAGAAGGAAGGTCTCAGTGGACCATTGGAACTCGACGGCGCACACACGGGTCTATTCGAGATGCCGCTTGCAGTCACACCCAGAGGCAGCAGCATGGAGCAGGCACGTAGCGAGCATAGAGCTGGTCAGATATGAGAGAGAAATAGAGATAAAGAGAAAGAGAGAGAACTGGATGTCTAAGTAGACCCTTCTCCATGTACCACCATTACATTCTACATCCTTACCTTCTAGAGGCTTTTGGTAGAAACCAAAGAACTGCTGAATTATATCAGCCTACTACATCACACCATGCATTCCACATCTCTGATATCTTCGTATCCATTAAAGGGTCTTGATTCTGTGTGTATGCTGCTCTTTTCGCTAGAGCCTGTGCCCCCACATGTTACTCACCCCCCCTCATTCTAGTGGCCATATACCTCCGAGAAGTCTACACCCCATGTCTCCCCATGTTCTTGTCCTCCCCCCACCCCGCGTGGTCCTCAACGCTTCCATCCATCAGTCCGCCATAGGTAATGGCGTAGAAACCAGCGAAATCCGCGGCTTACAACTCGTCCTTGTGGAGCATTGTCTTCTTCTTCGTTGTAATCATGTTCGAAACTGTAGTCGAAGTAATACTCGTACCCGTCCTCTGGCTCTGGGGCAGGTGGTGTGGAGTGCGGGCGGCGAGCAATCGGGTGACGGTGCATGTTGGACGTCGTAGGCATCCGCGGGTGGAAGGTGGTCTCAGGAAGAGAAATCGAAGAAGATGAGATCATGTTGATCTTAAGTTGCTTGGCTGGTTGTTTGAGGTGAGGTTGAAGTGAAGGATTGTTGTGGTTTGGTGGGGGAGAAGAAGGAAGAGGAGGGGAGGAGGGGTTTATATAGGGATGCGAGGTACGGAGGAGGGCGAGGTGAAGAGGAGTTTAGCGTGGGTTTAGCTTTGGGATCATTGGGAAGTGAAAGGGTGGGTGAGTGAGTCAGTGAGTGGGAGTGGCGCCGGGGACGCACGTGCAGGTGGCGGCGATGTAATCTGGGGATTGGTATTGTGATACTACCTACGTGTGTATAGATGGGACAGATGTGCTGGACGCGACAGTGGGCGTAGTATAGCATTGACATCGTTATCATGGCTATAACAGCTCACTCACTGGCCAACAGCAGCACGCACCACCCACCAAGGCAGCAGTAGTAGCAGCAGCAACAACAAAAACAACAACAACAACAACACCAACAACAACAACAAAACATCTCACTCCTCTAGCCCTTCTTCCTCAAGCCCCAGACCAGTGTCTGCGAACCCAATGAAAAAGTTATCAAATCCTGCCAAAGGCAAAGATGGTGTTTCAAAAATTCAGGTCGGGACCTCGCCGCCAGACCTCGCTGCCGTTTCCGGTCGACCCAACCGGCAGTGGGACCAGCCCACCGTTGGTTAAGAATGGTGTGTGGGAAAAGAAAAAAGAGGGCAAGGGATGGGGGGAGGGATGGTTTATATAGGCGGGGAGGGGGGACGCTAGTGGTGGCTGGGCCGGAGTTTTGCCGGGGCGCTAGTGGGTGTGTGAGGGCTTTGGCGGAGGGGCGGGTAGTGGGACAGGCTGCGGGTTTGCTGGGCTATGGGTGGGGAGGGGGATGTGATGGGGTGTTTGGTTGGTGGGGTTGGGCGAATGTGCTTGGTCGAGCTGGTTGTGCAGAGTGTGAGAGTAGCTACTAGAGGAACAGGAGCTTTCTTGCACGAAGTATATCATGAGTATTCTTGTAGTGTAGACTTGTCTTTGGCCGTGTTGAGATGAAGATATTGCCTGTATCTTTACTCGACTTTGACATGTCAACGATGTCCTTGAACTATATCTGATGTCTCGCACTGTGCCTGCATAGAGCTGGTCTGAGAGTGCTGTAGATGTTTTGTCATGTCTCTGGATCATTGCGGTATCGAGGTAGCAATGTTTCTCTTTCCGCGCCTCCCAGTGTTGTCACTAATCTGCCGAGTCTATCAGAAATATCTCATCTTAATCGCACTGTCCGCCACAGTCCAATGTGTTGACAATCACCCTCTTACTCCATTACCGCCATGTGACTGGTCTCGCTCACCAGCCCTTCATGACTCCGCGCTTCATGCCCCCGCACCAGATTCCATCAGCCCCAATGCTCCGTGAATAGCTCTTTATGTGACTGCCACAGTGCGTCACTGCCTACCCCGCCCGCCGTTTGGCACCTCACGCAGCATAAATACGCCTCTCGACTCACCCTCATTCTCCAAAACACCGCAATCCACGGATAACACACAGCCAACACACCTGAATCAAATCAAACTTTTCTACAACCACAGCTTCTACAACCGCAAGCATGAAGCTCCTCGCCACCCTCATCGTCCTGCCACTCCTGGCCGCAGCCGTCCCCGTCTACAACGACGCCTCGACCGGCGAACCTTTTACGTCTCCCGACCTCGAGAAGCCCGGTGTCAACAAGCGCGAGGAAAACTGCAACCCCCACTGTAAGGTGGAGTGGAACGACCTTCAGGAATGCAACTGGAGGACTTCTTGTGCACAGAGCTCTCGTATCCAACAGTACCGACATGCATGGGTACGTTATCTCCCCCCTCTCTCTCATCCTTGTGTAATCTTTTGTATAACCATGCTGACGTTTATGGACAGGACCTCTGCTGCGCCCAGTGGTAGAGTTGCGCGCCTTGAGCATTTGACTACGCAATGAGCATAGTCGACCGGGAAGGAAATATGATCATGGACTTTGGAGATGACGACTATCGGGACATTAAGTTGGAATACATGATGGATACTCTTGTGCTGGATACCGGGCGGCGAGTGACTTCGGGGGAGGAAGTCATGAACCGTTGGCTTCATGTAGCACATACACATAAACATCGGTCGAAGGGTCTCTCGATCGCGAGGCTCAAATCAGTTCTTTCCTTGATGACATGACGGTGATTTTGTGATGTAGTGTGTAATTGTGTCTTGGAGCGCTTTGTGGCAGTGGGTGGTGTTGCGCTGAGCTGAGTGACATGTTGGTGTCTGACTCGAGGGGATGACTCGGGGTGCTCGGAATCTTAGTGTGACTTGTTAATGTGACGGAAGACGGTGAAGATATTGTGAGCAAAGAGAACGTCTGAGATACACTTCTTTTTTTATGGCGGAGAAGGGACTAGAGACGAGACAGGAAGAAATGGAAGTGCAACTGAACATTCAAGGAGAGACTGTGACGTGAAGATTCGATCGTTACCTAACAATCTTCCACAGCATGGATGCGCTTGAAGTAACTGCTTTGTATACTTATCATGGAGCACAACAGCAACCTCAGACCCTTCTACACACTCGCACAATCCACAGCACATCTCCACCATAGTCTAATCAACTAGCCACCAAAATGCAGCCTACCGCATTCCTCACCACCATCCTAGCAAGTCTAGTCGCCGCCGCAATACCCACTCAGCAACAGTGCGCCGCAGCCGCAGCCTCAGCCTCATGCCACACTAGCTGCAGCTCCCTCCGCAACAACCTCAACACCTGTCTCTGCAACACTCCCGAGGCGCCAGAAGACGTCTGTCACGACGCGCAGGTCGCTTATGTATACTCCCCTACCTTTGGTTTACCGTTTCTAGACTGACTCTTTACCCAGACCAACTGCGCAGTCATGAGGTGTGTTCAGCCTGAACAACGCCGCGCTGACGACGTAGGAGATGTCCCACGATGGGTTATGCGGGAAGGACGTGTTATAGCTTATACCGAGAGTTGAGCAAAAGGAAATGTAAGAAAGGGCTGTTGGGGGTTTTGAGTCGGAGGGACATGTTGCCGGGCCTCGGAGTATCTTTCGGTGGTACCAGTGGGGAGCGCCATGTAGGAGCTGAGTCGCTGCGGTATTGGCTGGCGTTGATCGTCTCTAGTGCGGCTCCATCAATACACATGTACCGAAGAACTCATCGTCAGTTCATTTTGACGGTTACATAAGTAGCATGCAGGTGAGTCGAGGGGTGCTTGAGAGCGAGGACCTCGGGACATGCGCATGCGCCTGCCTTATTGATAACCCGGAGATAGCCAATGTTAAAGCCGGGACCCTGATTCACATATGACTGGGATCGCGTGTGCTATTAATGGAAGTTGGGGCCGAAAGATGTCCTTGGTAGGCGTTTGGGTCGTACTTTTTCACCACACAGCCCCGAGATCTCCAAGCAACCTTTGAGTTGGTAAATATCCTAGAAATCGAACAAGGCCTCCGTGGCAGCCTCGAATGCCATGTCATGCGACGCCGTCGTCGAGAGAAGCTCTCGTCGGTCCGTCTCGTCGTCGTCCTATTGGCCGGGAACTCGCATGCGCCCGTAAAATCGATGACGCGACGTGGATGCCAGGCTCGGGGCGCAGCCAAGCCAGCAATTTGTACGCGAGCCTTGTCGTTTTCTTCGGCATCGCAATTTCTGGCCACCGAGAACGCGTTGGATCAGCTTCAAGACTCGGCGACTGGGCATTCTCTCGGCGGATGTAAGTAAATTGCTGGGGTTGTTTGCCGCGGCTTCTTTGCACAACGCCACTCACTGCAAGCGAACTTGGGACGCCTTACCGTGGAATTGTGTTTGCGTGAAATGCTAAACGTCGAGATAAAGGTATTATGCGGTGCTTTTCGCGATACGGAGATCCCCCGTATATGTAGGGAAGATGTGGTAAGCCGGGCCGTTGACAAGGGATGGGGGATGGCGTCTTCTTCTGGCATTCGTCCCGTGCGTCTCTAACGATCCACCCGGGACAACAATCGATCCGCCTTGCGCCTCCACCAGCGCCTGATGTGGACCATGGCGCGAGGAAAACGGGCAGGGATATATGCAGTCGAAGACGTCTAACAAGACGTCGTCCCCTCGGCGTTGTGCCGTTTACGCTGGATACGGTTGAGAGACATTGGCAAACGTGTTTGCCTCCGCTAGCTACTGCCATTCTTCTTTCTCTTCTTTACGTCGTTTTAGATCGCTTTCGCTTTTCTTCGTGTCTTTTTCTTGATACCCCCTTTGCGTTTTATGTGAGCGGCGAAATGCAATCCTCGGTAGTATAATTACAAAGGACTCGGATACCATCACATATTCCTCGACAGACAGTCTACGCGGAGGTGATTTCCAAACACTCGACCGTACGCTCTCCCCACTACGAGCGCGCCCACGGCGGGTCAAACACCGCAACTATGGCGGGCGCAATCGTGAGGCAGACATGGATCCTCACCAAGAAGACGCTGCTCGTTGTCTTTGTGCGCCAATGGTTCTTTACGAGCGTTCGCGCATTCTGGGCGCCCATAATATTTGCAAGTCCGACAGAGCACTGGCACCAGTACATTAGCTAACGGCGCGCGCAGATGTTCTTCATCACCTACGCAAAGAACTTCTTCGTCCCCCCCTCCGAGTACGGCATCGGCAACCCCTCGCTCATTCGATCGTTCCCTAATGCGCTCAACGCTGCCGAAGGAGGCCGCGACAAGGTCGTCTTCGTAAACAACGGATACACGGGTGGCGAGATTGATCAGGTCATCGGACGGCTCTCGACTCAAGTCCGTGATGCGGGACTACAGGCAATCACGATTGAAAGAGACGTTGAACTGCTCACAACTTGTGAGAGCTCATTGCGCGGGGCTAGTAGCTGCTTTGGCGCCGCGGTTTTCCATTCCAGCCCAAACCAAGGACAAGGTCAAACTTGGAACTACACTCTTAGGTCGGATGGCTCACTAGGAGAGACGGTTTACGTGGGCCAAAAGGACAACGACGTTCAAATTTATGTCTTGCCCTTCCAGCGGGCTATCGACCAAGCCATCGCCTCGGTTGACGGCACTAGAACCATCCCCGACACCGATGAATACCCCTACACTGAAAGAACACAGAAAGAGTACGATGAGAGGATTCGGCAACTGTATATGGGGGCACTAATCAACATCATGGGCGCGGCTTTGTACATTGGCGTGTGTGGTGTGACGTACCAGTTGACAGGGCAAATGGCTGAAGAAAGAGAACGCGGGATATCGCAGCTTGTAGAGGCAATGTCTCCGGCAAAGAAGGCATGGCACACGCAGTTCGCTCGCCTGCTGTCGATGCACTTTGCCTTTGATATCATCTACTTCCCAGCATGGGTAATCATGGGAGTCATAGTTTGGGGCCTGGCTTTCCCAACATCCAGTGTCGTTATTCTAATCATCTTCCACGTCCTTGCCGGTCTTTCGCTCACGAGCTTCTCCATCTTCGGTGCTGCCTTCTTCCGCAAGGCCCAACTCTCAGGTATAACCATTGTCATTATTCCGATCCTGCTAGCCATCATTGCACAGGTCGCTGGGCCCTTTAGTACATCAGCTGTATATGTCCTCAGTCTGATCTTCCCGTCCATCAACTACGTATTTTTCATAATCTGCGTCGCGCGCTTTGAGAGACAGCTTGTTGCCATGAACATGGTCAAAGCAGCACCCGCCTACCAGGATCACGTTTGGACTACTCCCGGCATTGTGTTTTGGGTTTTCGCGATTATACAGACTTTTGTATACCCCTTCCTCGGCGCTCTTGTTGAGCGATGGCTCTACGGTACTGTCTCGGCCGACAGGAAAACTACCACTTCTTCTCCGGATCACAACATTATTTTGACCAATTTTTCAAAGCACTGGACGCCCAGCTGGTTCCGCATAAATGTCCTGGCCAAGTTCGGGATCAAGCCTCCGGAGACGGTCATCGCTGTGGACGACTTCAGCATGAAGGCACGCAAGGGCCAGATCATGGTCTTACTTGGCGCAAACGGCAGCGGAAAGTCGACTACACTGGATGCCATTGCAGGTCTCAACTCCATCACTACTGGCGCCATTGAGATTGACGGAACTGGCGGCCTGGGACTTTGCCCCCAGAAGAACGTCATGTGGGACGAATTGACTGTCTACGAGCACGTCCGCATTTTCAATCAGCTCAAGTCTACAGGGACATACGACAGCAAAGACACAATTGAGGATCTGATCCGTGCTTGTGACTTGGGTCACAAGATCAAGGCACAGTCATGTACATTGTCAGGCGGCCAAAAGCGAAAACTTCAATTGGCGATGATGTTTACAGGTGGCTCCAAGGTTTGCTGCGTAGATGAAGTCTCATCAGGTCTGGATCCTTTGTCGCGAAGGAAGATCTGGGAGATTCTTCTTGCTGAGCGCGGCGACCGTACCTTCCTTCTCACAACCCATTTCCTCGACGAGGCGGATGTTCTCGCAGATTATATCGCTATCCTTTTCCCGCGGTGTACTCAAGACCAAGGGCACTTCGGTTCAGCTCAAGCATGAGGTTGGCGCCGGTTACCACGTCACCTATCCCAAGGACGCCCCAGTCAAGCCGCCAATGGATGCTATCAAGAAGCCTGCTCCTTCGGACGGTATGGTCCAATACCAGTTTGTCAATGCACTACCTGCTACAAAGTTTGTCGATGTACTACGAGATCATGGTGTCAAGAATTACGATATTGTTGGCCCAACGCTCGAAGACGTCTTTCTTGCCAATGCCGAAGAAGTCAAGGAGTACAACCTGATGGACGCTGAACATGTTGAAAAGGACGCTGTAACAGCAAACAGCAAGGACATCACGGCCTCCGATCAGAACTCCGAGACAGAGAAGAAGCTTGAGATGGGCAAGGGCCATGGTACTGGACTTTTCAAGCAGATGATTATTCTCGTCCAGAAGCGCATTACTATCGTCAAGCGCAACTTTTGGCCGTATATCTTCGCACTACTGCTTCCAATCGTCGCAGCTGGCTTGGTCACGCTCTTTCTGAAGAACTACGAAGCCGTGGGCTGTGATCCAGGTGCTGCTTCCAACGACCCGACTGTCTTCTCGCTATCCAGCGTGGACAGCATCCCGCTCATTCCTATTGGCCCAAAGTAGCATTGTTGGCCCGGCTATCGACACAATCATCCAACGAACTGGCATTGCTGAGGATAGTTTCTTCCCCGTGGATACGTTGGACCAGTTTGACAACTATGTTCACACCGAGTTCCGTAACATTACTCCTGGTGGTTTCTTCCTCAATCAAGATGGACCACCTCTCATGGCGTATCTCGCAAGTGGAAGTGTCATTGGCGGCCTTATCACACTTAATACCCTGGATAACATACTCACAAACACCTCCATCTCAACACAATATCAGCAATTTGCTGTGCCTTTTGCTCCAGGCATGGGCAGCACGCTCCAGTTGATTTTGTACTTCGGCCTAGCCATGTGTGTCTACCCAGCGTTGTTTGCACTCTATCCCACTCAAGAGCGTCTGAGGAATGTCCGCGCTCTACATTACAGTAACGGTATCCGTGCTGTACCGCTGTGGTTGGCTTACACAACTTTCGACTTCTTCTTCGTACTTGTCATCGCTGCCATTACTACGGGTATCTTTATAGGCGTAAGTTTACTAATTGCTCCTCGAAAGACGCGAAACTAATGTTGTCTTAGGCGTCAAGCGCATGGTACGCGCCAGGCTACCTCTTCGTCATCTTTTCCCTGTACGGTCTATGCGCTACCCTCTTTGCCTACCTTATTTCCATCGTTGTAACATCACAGCTCGCGGCTTTTGCCTTCGCTGCTGGAGGGATGGTGTCGCTCTACCTCATCTACTTCATCGGATACATGGCTATCCTGACATATGCTCCCGCATACGCTATCGATTCCTACATACAGTACTTCCACTGGACGGTATCAATCATATCGCCTTCTGCGAGCTTGCTCAGAACGCAACTGTTGTCACTAAACTCCTTCAGTGTTTTGTGTGACGGCAACCAGATCCCAAGCTACCCAGGCGCTTTGAAGGTATATGGAGGTCCAATCCTGTACCTCATCGTCCAGATAATCGTCCTCTTCGTAGCTCTGGTTTGGTGGGACTCTGGGTACAGACCGGCGTTTCTCAACCGCGAGAAGAGCCGCCAGCAACACTCTGAGGAAGACGTCGGTACCATCCCGCCGGCCGTTGCCGCTGAAATTGCACGAGCGGAGCAAAGCAAAGACAGCCTCCGGGCGCTGCACCTTCAGAAGAAGTTTGGCTCCAACCACGCTGTTAACGACATCACTTTCGGTATCCCACAAGGTCAAGTCTTTGCCCTCCTCGGTCCCAATGGCGCAGGAAAGTCCTCAACTATCTCCCTTATCCGCGGTGACATCCATCCTACAACACACATCAACGGCGGCGGCGACGTCCTGATCGAAGACATCTCCATCATTAGCAAACGAGCCGCCGCACGAGGCCATCTAGGCGTATGCCCACAATACGATGCAATGGACTCAATGACAGTAACCGAGCATCTCTACTTCTACGCGCGTGCGCGCGGCGTCCCCTCCCCAAAAACCAGCGTCGACGCCATCCTCCAAGCCACCAGTCTCTCCCGCTTCAGCGACCGTCTAGCCTCCAAACTCTCAGGTGGTAATAAGAGAAAACTTAGTTTAGGCATCGCGCTCATGGGTAACCCCTCCGTCCTCCTCCTCGACGAGCCCTCAAGCGGCATGGACGCAGCCGCCAAGCGCGTAATGTGGCGTACACTCCTTGGCGTCGCTGCACCGGGCCGCGCCCTCCTCATCACCACACACTCCATGGAAGAAGCGGATAAATTGGCTACTCGCGTTGGTATCATGAAGCGGAAGATGCTGGCGCTGGGTACAGTCAGTGATCTCGGTGAACAATACGGCGACGCGTGGGTAGTTCAACTCGTACTTCGTTCTGCACCTGAGACGACGGAGCAGGAAATGCAGGCCGTGAAAGAATGGGTCAAACGCAAGATTTCCGGTGTTCAGCTTGATAAGTGGGGGTCGCGAGGGGGTGGACATGGGCAGTTGAGATTCAAGGTTCTTAAAGCTGCGGCGGCGTCTTCGACGGCGAGGCCAGCGGGTGAGGGACGAGTGGGTGGAAAAATTACAGAAGAAGAGGTTCAACAGGTCAACTCTGCTTCTGCTTCTTCCGAGGCGGACGCGGCGGCAGATATGGGCGGTATACCCGGCCTTATCCAGCTCCTAGAAACACATCGCGAGGACTTGGGCCTACAGTATTATTCCGTGTCGCCGACTACACTGGACGAGGTTTTCCTCAGGGTAGTAGGTGAGGAAGAGGAGGAAGAAGATGCGGCTAAGAAGCCAAACAAGAGTGCGGGGTGGAGGAAGGTATTACCGTTTGGCAGGGGGAAGACGACGTAGATACACATGCATGTTCTGGGTGGGTACAAGTGCGGATAGACTCGTTGTTTTTTATGATACCTAACAATTGCGATTATTGAAACAGATAGGGCTCGCTCTTTGGATCATGGTGGTTGTGATGTTTTATGCAGGTTTTGATTTCTTGTGGCTACAAGTGTTTGAGACGGGGTATTTGTGTGCATGGGGTGTCTGTGTCGAGAAGATCCTCTAGTTGCTTTTGTGTTGTAATGGTATATTCGTATAGAAACTTTCTATGTCCTGTCTATATCCCTTCGTCCTGCTTCTTGTCCATCATATTTCTAAACGCGTCATCTGCAGCACCCAACTTATGTGTCGTATAGTCCCAGTCCTCCACATTCCCGTGTATGCCACGTCTCCCAAGTTTGTATCTCGCTCTCGTCCCGTTTTGCTCGATTGGCGAGGCGGGTACGCGGGTGGTTATAGGTTTTCGCGTTCGGGTTTGCGCACTTGGGGCTCGGGTCGGCGGACAAGGGTAGGTAGAAATGGACTGGAGTGGCATGATTCCGCGCTTTATCTTTCTACGCTTTGATGTTATTAGCAGTTTATTCCCGAAGTTCTAAGATTGCGCTGGGATACCGCTTGGACTTGCTACCGTGTGGGCTGCCCGAGTTACCTGGCTGAGTAGCGTGGCGCTTGGTACTTGTTGGTTGCTGCTCGTTGGCGCGTTTTCCAGTCTTTCGACGGGTTGTGTGTCTAGGTGGTGTTCGAAGAGGAGAGGCTTGTAGATTGAGCAGTTGGGTACGGCAGACAGGTGATTGCTGGCTTATGTCGCAATCTTGCGGTTTCTGTTATCCGTTGTTGTGTAGACATTGGCGGTGCTGCTATACCTGTGGTTGGAATGGGGCGGTTGAGAGCCCTACTGTTGCTGCAAGGTACGTGGTATACTGTATTTTTAGGAGCTTTTGATAAGTGACTGTTCCTGTCTCAGTGAGGTTGTTTAAGTAGTTAAGAATGTTGAAGTTCGTTTGAGCGCGCTGTTTACGAAGATGAAGTCTCTCGCAACTGTGTCGAGGTGTATGCTTTGTTGCTCAGACATATGGTTCTGTACTCGAGTAAAGGCTTCATGTTCTTGCCTTCAATATCTTTACGTCTATTCCTTTCTAGGCTCTTCACTACTGCCTCCACGTCATTGTCGAGGCCGCCTTGCCCTGCTGTCCTTGCTCTGCGTATACTTGATGTCTTGTTCCTCGGATTCTTGAATCCGGTTATTTCTTATGTACGCCCTTGCAGGTTCATTACTGATGCCACTGCCTCATCACCAGCTCCATATTACCCTGCTATCCTTACTCTGCGGCGCTACGCTGTCCCAGTTGGTGTATTGTCCCTTGACCTATACCCAAGTATCCTGTAGCTTGTGAACTGGCACGCTTCTGTGTTACTTTCACGCAGAGTTTTGCTTATAGCTTTAGGACGCGGCCAAGAATTCCGTGGTGCGTCTGGTGATGCTCGATGGTCTTGCGGGTGTAGGTAGGTTAACGCCTAAGTAGATGGCCTTGGAGGTTGCACGGGCAGCAGCCTGAGAAAGATGTAACAATTCAAGCACGATTAGTATCATGGTAGTTCTATTTACACAATCTCTTTGGTGTAGGAAATTAAGTTCTCGGGTTGTGAGAGTGTCTGTATAATCAACAAGAGGGCAATTCTCCTCAACCTGACTGACAGTCAGTTCCTGATTGCTCTCTTCTGATTTCAAATGTAGCCTAGCAGCAGTTGGGGCGCTGGGAGCTCACACTGTCTGTTGGACAGGCTGAAATCGCTGACAGCGAACATGAGCGCTTCACACCTGGGCATATAGGCAGCAATAGGACAACCCACACCGGCAGTCTCCGCAATCACGCAGCTCACAGGATAAATAACTTGCTTCGTGCTTAGATTTTGGCATGTAGCCCAGAGCTTCTTGCAAGTAATTCAGTGAATTGACAGTCAAAGTCACGCAGCTGCATCTCGCGTGATCAACTTCACAAATACCGCAACAGCTACACATGTCATCACTGAGAGAACGTAGAGCTTGAAGAAGGCATTTCAGAGAATCACTGACAGTAATAGTAGCGAGCAGTAAACTCACATCGACATCAGACTGTAGTAAAAACCAAAGCTTTTTTTCCTCAACGAACTGGCAAGCCAGAACAGTCAATGGAAAGGTATTCAAACCACCCGAAGAAGGTGGGTAGGTAGCAAAAGTTGTTCTGGCTCGACACCGAAATGTCAGAACAGATGAGCAATCCGCGGTGCAATGCAATGCTCACTATACTGGCACAAACGGTCTGATGAGCACCTAGTGTACCCCAGCACCTTCGCCGCCACTTTGGTGATTAAGGAGAAAATGAGAAAGAAAGAGGTGGGAGTCAGTCTTGTATAGACAGTCTGACCGGCTCTGGCGCTATCGCGTCACCCGGATCAACCGCTCAGATGCTCTACCAGACAGAAGGGCGTGGATATGCGTAGATATGCGCCCGGGAGAACTTCGGCAGTCCACAGCGTCATCACTTTGCTTGTAGTCTACCCAAAGCGGTTAGGCTGGTTGATCTGGGCAGCGGCGCAGCACTGGACTGCTGTCTATATAAAGGCTGCCCCCCCCTCTCTCTTCTCTTCTTTTCTTCATGCATCCACTTCGGGGGATGCCATAGTCGATGAGATCGGAGCTCTGGCATCCCGTTTCTCGCTTCAAGTTGCGGTATTGCACGTCACCGATCAGCTTGTTGCGCCGCGTCTACCTTCGGGCGAATTGCAGCGTCGACATAATTTTTGTTTTCACACACACAACCATCTTTTCATTGTAGTATCTGGCTTTTCCAGTGCTTTGAGGAAGAGAGTAGCGAGCTGGCTTTGGCATGTGGCTCTTCAGTGTACCTACCCACGAGGTGGGCTTGTGAAGCTGAAGTGAGGCTTTGCGAGCTACATGGTAGCGAGCACATGACAAGAGCCTACTACATCTGGCTCTGATTATAGTAGTTTGCATTGTGCCTGGCTCACTAGTTTTACTGCGCAGTTACCGTTGCAGAAATTTCTCAGCTTACTCGCGGTGAAGGGCAATTCCGGACTATATAGAAACTTTCACCACCCTCCGACCATCACCAGAACATCAATCCTACACCGATTTACATAAATCAATCCATCATATACATCTGCAAGCAATCACACAATATTTGCATTTACCACCACCAACAAAACCACCAAGCGACAAGCACACGTGGCGTGGTAATGGCTCCTCACCACCCCCAACCCCACTCAAGCACGCGTCTCTTCGGCGACAATCCTGCACTCGACTACGAGGATGCCGTCCAGGAGGAGCGCAAGATACGGGCGGAGATCGACGTGCTCGAAAACAAGATTCGCGCACGAATGGCAGAGCCTGAGGGCAAGGCAAGGGTCAAGGCCAAGGGCCAACGCAAGGAGGAGACTCTCAAGGAGCTGGCCAAGCAGTTCGAGAAGGCGGAGGAGGCCCATCTGGAGGCGCTGAAGCGGGTTCTTTCTGGACATGATGGTCGGCGGAGATAGAGATGGAAAGCGGAGGAGGAGCGGGTGGGAGAGGGATATGGACGAGGAGGAAAGAGAGGCGGATGGAAAACGAGGCAGATTTGAGGAGATGAATGAACATTACTTTTCATTTTTGGCTTTGATAATGTACAGTATTTCTTATCGAAATATGCGTTTGTCTCTTTTACCTTGTACGTCCATGCCTGAATTGTGTGAACTACTCCCTTTACTTTGTTACCCTGTGACTGTGTCCTATAGGCGACGCCGTTGGGTATAAAAGGTGTATCTCCCACCTCTTAAGAAGCTCCAACTCTCTTCGACTCAAGTTCTAAATCACTACTTGGTTCCTTAACATCTACATAGCAACCAGACCGGGTAGACATCTAGGACAGATAGACCCGCAGCTGCTCTATCCAGCGCCAAGAATCTCGAGTCCGACAGCTTGACTTAGAAGAAGAGGTATTTGCTTTATCTCTCACCTCAAGGCTCCACTTATTTAACAATATCAAGGGTAACGAGGCCCTTGCTTAAGCGCTGCCTCAGAACACTACATATCCTTCATCCTCATCTTCAACTACTCCCGCTGAGCTTTCCTTCTCGAACGCCATCTGCGACAGCACCGAGTACCAAGATAGCATCACCTTCGAAACCAACACCGGATACTAGAAGCGAAACACCCGGTACCAAAGCGCAGCTCCCACTTCCTCAACTACAACAGCAGACAAGAGAGAAGTTATCATGGGCCCAGATTATCAAACACATATTGCCGCATGGCGGCGCGGTCTACAAAACAACCAGGCACCCACAGCTTCAAACGGCGTCGGTTCTGCGGGTAGCGCCAATGGCGGCTCTTCATCTGCCTCCCGCCCAAACACTAGGGACATCGGCACTTCCACTACTCTGCAATTTCGATTCGACCCCGAGACCAACACCGCCGACATGGCACTGGCTAGTACCATCCGCAAGCTAGGCAAGGTTCCCAAGATCTTCGAACAGGCACCTGCACCCAACGGCGGTCAGAAAACCTACAAGGTCACCCTGCAGTGGGCGATTGCACAAGTTGGAGAAGATGAGTTCAGGCATGACGGCCGAGGTCCTCGCAAGATCTTGTGGAGAGGCTCGGATCTACGTTGGCGTGGAGTCGCTGTTGGTCTGAAGCCCGAGATGCTCGCCTGGCTTACCGATAGTTCGGCGTCGGAGTATTGCGTGTTCGACGACTCCGTGTTCGAGTCCGAGGATACATCTCCGCTATCAAATTGGTTCTACTCAGACCGGGCCGAGGCTGATGCTCAGCGACGTGCTTGAGCGGTTGGACAAGGCATACCCAGATAGCTGGACGTCAGGCGCAGAGAGCGATATTGAGATCGATTCACGGATGGAGGCTTATGCATATTTCGAGGCATGGAACATGACCACCTGGGCGTCCTTGGCTTGATAGGTTGAGAAATTGAACGGGAGACGGATCTTGTAGGTCGCTTTGGCGCCATGATAGTTTTCATTTATGAATCAAGGCTTTGGAGCATACCCTTCTCTTCTGAAACATATGTACTGTGCATGTAAAATGCTCCCAATACTTGGTCCTTGTCACAGATTGCTGCGCTCGCCGTAGATGCTATCAAAAACAGGAGACCGAAAGTCGACAATGCTACAGGCGACGGAATGAGTACGGAACGATAGTCTCTCAGGGTTTGGAAGCTGGAGAAATACCTATCTTCTGGGTTCTGATAGTTACCTTTTGGGAGCTCTATCGACTCTACTCCTTATATGATCATGTCCCAATGCTCCAACACCCACGGGTAATTCCATCCGGCACGAGGCAATCCAAATATACTAAATGCGACTTTATTACTATAATGCTGCCATCTTGTCTTATGAGAAAGTCCAACTTCGCGGGGATATCATATCGCAAACGCCTTGGAAATACTGACCTTGGAATCAATCAATATTATCACCCTAACACTTTACTCATAATGACATAGTCTGCCATGATAGTCTTTGTTCTCATAACCCTATCTCCTGGACTGCAAGCATCCTTGGTGTAACCTAATGCTTCGTATAACCTCTTTGCGCCTTTGTTTGCCGTGAACACGGTGAGCATCGTCTTGTCAATCTGGCACTCCTGGGCCACATGTTCGACATAACCAATAAGGCGGGAACCGAGGCCCTGACCACGTAAACGCTCGTCGAGATGAATTTCATAGATATATACAACCTCTCGGTCTTCGTGCGGGGGATCGTCGTGGGTCAACATAAAGGAGATGTAGCCGAGTACGTGGGGCTTGCCCTCGAGAGAGTCTTCTGTCGCTGACTAGGTTGCTTAAGTATATCTCCCATTGCATTGTGTGACTGTGCTCACCTTCTTCTCTCGAACTAGCAGATATATCATTTCTGGATCCTGCATCTCCTCTCTTTTCTTACGCTTGTCCCAGCCCATAGATGAATTCGTGTAGTCATTTTTCGACGTATTTTCTACAAGGCCAAGGCACGCCTCAAGTTCGCTCTCATTGAGGCTGGCACCTGACAACACAAGGTCGAATTGCAATGGACGATCGAGGTCTTGGGACTCGTACGCGACCAGGCCGGACGCGTCTTCTTGCAGTACCTTTTGCGCCTTCATCGCCCGTGGATTGATATATGCCATTCCGAAGGTATACAAGCAAGCGATTGCGACTATAGATGTGAATGAGATAGACAATGATGCACGTCGTGGTGGTCTTGAATCGCGTCTTGTGAGGGACGCGTCGCGGGGCAGACCAAGCCTCTCTTGCCCGAGGATGCCGGCAAATTTCGACTCACGGCTCTACCTCCAACATCACTACCATTGTCGCTATCGGCTCCTTCTACTCACAGCTCCACTCTAACAAGACATTGGGTATCAAGGCCAGTGTCTGGTGCTCTGTTCTGACGACGGGTTCAACCACCGGTACCGTTTAGTCATCCTGGAGAAACTACCACCAGCTTAGCTTAGCTCATTTCTCTACGTCAGCGTGCATCGGCGTGGAGAGCCTCATCCATTCCTTCAACATTGTCTAACATCACATTGTTGCATCTCTAGGTTCCAGCAATACCGATAGAATACTGTCCGAGGGAATGCTGCGACGATATGCCACGGTAGCGTCCAAGCCTCCTTCTCGGCTGAGAGCACGAGGAAAGAGTCCTGTCGGCCTTGATCACGTACGGAACCTTGACAGATTACGCAGTATGAAGTGCTCATTACCGCATAGTTCATTCAGCGGCAGCGCGTGTTGGCGTTGTGGCGAGAGATCGTTCGGAGTACTGCCAACATTCCCGACGAGGCGGCGAGAAAAGATATGCGACAATTCGCAAGATCGGAATTCGAGCAACACCGCGAAGTGACTGATTTGGTATGTAGCCGATTCCGCAGCATTGATAATCTAAACTAATCGCTTTGCAGGGCCATATTCGATACCTGATCTCCGTATGGATCCTTCCCCATGTCACAAAGCCCTCCAATTCATCCACTAACCTCGGTTCAGTATGGAAAAACGCAGTTCCAGACAATGAAAGGCACCCTCATCAACTCTGGAGTGCTTACTGAATAGATTTCTTGCTTTATCTCGAACATGTAGCTGATGTCGTGTCTTTCGTTGCGCTCGATGCTTATTGGCTGGCTCCACGAGGGGCATTTTAGCGTATGCATCGCACATCTCGAGACTGTCTTACTCTCCCAAACACCACTCAATAGTCATTTCCCAACCGCATTCTCCTCCAAGTCCTGTTTCTGGTCTAATTTCCTGTCGTGGATTACCGTGCAAAACAGTTTTCTTGCTGTGGGGCATGCCCGGAGGAAAACTCTCTGCATATTCGATCATGGCTTCCACTACTCAGAAGTCTGTGTTAGTTGTAGGTGCAGGTCCCGCGGGGCTAGCTGCTGCCAGGATCTTCAAACAGCATAATTATCTCGTATCCGTTTATGAGAAAGCAGACCGCGTAGGCGGGATTTGGAGAGACAAGCACGGAGGACCAGGCGACAAATGCAGCCCGGAAATGCGGACAAATCTATCACGTTTCACAGTGGCCTTCTCTGACTTGTCTTGGAGATCGATAGATAGAGAATTCCCTGAATCTGCTGCCAATGCGCCGATCAACCCACCTATGTTTCCCAAGGCATGGCAAGTGGGACGTTACCTTGAGGCGTACGCAAAGATGTCTGGCATTGCAGAGAATGTGTTGCTCCAAAGGCGCGTTGTCAATGCGTCGCTCCAAGAAGACAATACCTGGAAAGTTGTGAGCGAGGACGGTTCCGGCCAGGTCCACTCGGACACATTCGACCGCCTGATCGTCGCCAGTGGCTTCTTCAACAAGCCCGCTCGATCTTTTGACCCCACAACCTCTAGAGACCATCCTCATATCCAGCACTCTTCAAAATTCCGGGGCCTTTCTGGATTGGCTACTTCCGCTGGCAATGTCGTCGTCATTGGGGGTGGCATCAGCGGCTCGGAAGCTGCAGCGCAAGCTGCCTTTCAAATCTCAAATGCCAAACACTTCCCCAGCAAGGTCAAGCCTGTCCATAGCAGTAGTCAGGTCTACCATGTAGTCAACAGGCCTTTCTACTGTCTTCATCGCTATCTTCCTCAGGATCCTCAAACGTCCGGCGGCGAGTTCAATCCAGCGCCCAAGTTTCTTCCCATCGACCTCATTCTCTACAATCTATCACGGCGCGGGACTGGCGATATCTCGGCAGCGATCTCTACCATACCACCCGAGAAGGCACAAAAAGGGCATGACTTCCTACGAGCAAGTTTGGGAGGCGACCAAAGCGATGTGGGGCGACCGGAGCTTGTCTACAAGGAGGAGCAGACGCAACACCCTGGGTATACTGGTATTACTGATACGTACATGGAGTTTGTGCGCAGTGGCATAATTGTCCCGGTACGAGGATGGGTAGACAATGTCAAACAGCAAGCGAATGGCGAGCTTCTCGACATCAATCTCCAACAGTACGAGCCGTGGTACCATGCAACGGACAAAGAACCATCAGTACGGACCTGGTCTTACCTTTTTCATAGGGATCTACTAACGAAGTACAGGGCAAAAGCACAATCAGCGATGTGGTCGGCATCATCGAAGCAACAGGCTACAAAGCCGACCTCGACTGGCTCGACTCCCGTGTCAAAGACCTGCTCAACGACGACGACGCTGCGCCAAATCCGCGTATACCCTATCTCCTCTCACGTGGATCGATAGTCGCACCCCGGATCCCTACAATTGGCTTTGTCGGTTTCTACGAAGGACCGTACTGGGGCGTCATGGAACTCCAGGCTCAGTTCCTTGCGCAAACCTGGGCCAAACTCGAATCTACAAAGACATTGGGCCTGCCTGACCGCGATATCTACAAAGATGATGCAACCAAAGACATGCGAGTCGCTATGAAAGAGAACGCTCTGCAGATTCCGCAATTCTGGATGGCAGATTACGTTGGACTGATGGAAGAGTTTGCTCGAGAAACAAAAGTCACACGTAACGACTCTGCATTCAAGGGCCAGACAGGTCCAGCATTTCCCTCTCGCTACCATGGTGCTGATACTTCCCCGGAGGCTAAAGAAGTCGTCAAGGAAGTTGTCGATATCATCAAGGCGTCCAACGAAGACGCTCGCTTCGTCGCAGCGGCTGTCTTCACCGGCATGCAAGGCATTTGGAATCTGACTCGAAAGATAGAGTCACGTACCAACACGCCAGGCGGTACTTTCAACGGAACAGCACACTTCCACCCACGCGAGCCGACCTCTCCCGCCTACTACACTGCCGAATACCTATATGTCGAAGAGGGCACATTTACAATGGACACTGGACTCTCTTTCCCTGCAACACGAAGATACGCGTATCGATACAACGAGGCCACCGATAAGATCACAGCGTGGTTCGTAGACGAAGACAACGAAAGTGTCAGCACGCTGTTCAACACGTGGAACTTTTTCGCACCCGAGGACAAGAAGACTGGGTGGATGGCTAAAGGGCATCATTGGTGTGACCCGGATACCTACCGGAATACCTGCGAGTTCAAGTTCCGAGGAGCCAAGATCGATAAGTTCATGATACGGTATCAGGTTGAGGGGCCGAAGAAGGATTATTCGCATGAGAGTTGGTATGAGAGGTCTACGGCGGGTGGCGCTGGGGGCGAAGTAGCATAGATGGGGAGTATGGTATCAAAGAAACAATATATTATCTAGATCAACAGATGAACTCGTAGCATCATAAGCTTCCCCAAACATTCTGAGTATATGCCAGCCTCCCATCATCTCATATAAAATCTCCTCACACTACAAACCCCATCACCACCCCACCGGCGCACACAAAAACGGCTTCTCATCACACTCATCTAGCTGCTCCCTCTCCGGCTGTTTGATACCATTAAGCGTTTCCACAGGCCCAACCGCAGATTCCGTAATCGTACACGCAGGCGCCGTAGGCGAGTGCGAAGGCGTGCACATATCGTAGCACCTATTATCCCATCAGCATCAATATCTCTACCAAAAGAAATCCCACGCCAATAAAAACTTCATCAAGACTGGAGATTACTCACCCCCCAAATCTCGTCCCTGTCCCCCCACAAGACGTGAGGGCGTCGATACAGATCATTTGTCTGCGACAAGATGTTGTGGTGGTGTTGATTTTCCGGTTTTCGTGGAGGAAGAGGAGGAGGGATGTGGCGGATACAGCAAGTGGAGTGATGGTTGGTGTCGTGGGAGAGGAGGTGCTGGTGTGGGAGCACGCAGGCATTGTGAAGGTGGGTATGGCGCGTATGCCCGAGGCGCAGGCGATCCATGTCCTGGGGTTGTTAGTTATGCAATCAAGGTGGAGCTATAGTAGGAGTCGTGGAGTAGGATGGGTACTGTGAGGGAAGAGGGGGAGAGTGCGTACCCGCCGTAACTGAGTCCGCAATCGTTGCTTGCGGTGAAGGTTTTGGTTTGTCCGCAGTCGGGTCGAGCGGGGTTGGCGAGGATGGAGGTGGTTGTGCTGAGGAGTAGGAGGGCAAGGGTGAGCTTCATGGTGTTAGGAGGGTGTTGGTGAGGAGTCTGGTGGATTCGAGTGATGTGGATGTCTCCGAGAAAAGAGTCTAACGACAGATATGATGTGACAATTGTGCTGCGAAAAGATTAAAGTAATGGGGTATGTTTTTGTGAACCAAGTACGAGCAGAACTGAGTTCATATACAAGATGTGAATTGCGGTAGCTATACACTTATTCATTCATCGCTTGAAGAGGCTAGTTATATAGAAATGCTCGCTACTAAACGTAAGCCAGAGCCAACTGCTCTCTCGTATCCCTCACACCCTCTCCCGTCCCATCGGTCGATCGAATGCAGACAATAGTCATGAAATAACTGTTATGAGACCTTTCCTTGCATGTTCACCGACTTGATGGCAAACACTAGATTGCCATACTCACAGCATGGCGTACAACACGCAGTTGCCATGCAAGATATAGTAATGTAGTATAGGTTCAGAACGTACCCGATTACGGGTAGGCTTCTGTTGATGCGAGGGGCTGAATAGCGACTGGGTCAAGCTAAGCTCAAGTTGCTGCATTCCTTGTACAAGATGAAAGATAGGCAGCATGGAATTACTAGCAAAAAGAGTGACGATCACATATGGTTGGCAAATAGACAGCACCACCGTGCATTCCTCGACATATGCGACTAAGACATTACCAGGGGGGTTGGGAACCGTGTAGCGAAGGATTTTGTCACAGGCCAAGCTTGAGGATGGATGTTACGTAGTATGAGACAGTGTCAAGCGACAGTAACGTCTGCTAACAGTCTTCATCAACGTGGAACAGACGCATGACAAGTGAGTCGTCTTGGTGATAGTCTCCAAAGGCAGTGGAACGCGAGGGGAAGCTGAAGCCCAAAACAGACATCAGTAAACAGCCGACGGATCCATTAAACAGGCAGAAGAGGAGGGACAACACTTGACTGATGGAGGTATCAAATACGTAAAATCTTATATTACACACTACTGTCACGTTGATCAAACTATCCTTCTAACTGATTCGCTCCCCCATCCACAAGTGTACTCGGATGTGTGGGCGGACCATCCATCCCCAAGCTCTTCAGGTCGGCTAGGAGTAGACGAAGATGGTCCTGCCGATTCTGATTACTACTCCATGTAACGGCCTGCGAATAGTATAGGATGTCCCAAGCCTCGTCGCTGAGACTTTGCAGGAACGTTGGCAGCGTCCGTGCTTTTTGGTATGAGCGCCACAAGATACGGCGGATATCGTCATTAGCGCCAATGTAGGCAAATTCGATGGCTTGGTTGAAGGACTTGAGCGCAGGCGCGATATTGAACGGTGGTGGGAGATGAACGCGGAGGCGTTTGAGAGCGGCACTATGCTCGGGGTCCTGGAGTGCGAAAGCCATACGTTCTTTCAGGGTAGCTGTGCGGCCTTCTTCTAGTTGGTAAGGATCGGGCGCAGTTTCATGAGCGATGGTTGTCAGGTCACCTGCCTGTTGCTTCGTCTCGGATATGAGCCTTTGGATATACATCAACTTCTCCACAAGTTTAGGATCTTCCATTATCTTGTCAACCTTGGCTTGCAGATCAGCGGGTATGTCTTCCTCCTCAGGCTCTAGTGGCTGTGAGGCCTTTGATTGCGCAAGCTTCTTTAGCTCTTCCGCCAACTCTAATGGGTCCATCTCACGCTCGAAGACGCCATCTTGGTCATGTGTATCAGCCGAATCCTCTTTTAGTGCTGCTTCGAGCTCGGCCTCGAGATCGGTGCCTCCCCCCAGCGACTTCATAACATCGCGCATCTGGTGCAAAAGCTTATCTACATCTTGCATGTCTTCTGGTGTCACCATAGCGAGGTCTTGATCTGGTGCCTCAGCCTCCGTGATCGCTTCGTCTGTTTCTTTCTCATACTCGTCCCACTCTTTATCAAGCCCTAGGTCATTTCGGTCCTGTTGCATAGCGGCAATCTTCTTCCGGATGACCTCGTTCCCTTCTAGTCTGACCATGGCCTTGTGTAATAACGCTTGGAACTCGGGGCTATCAATATCTTCCATTTCTGGCATCTTGTCAATAACTTCTTGTATGTCTGCCTTTGCGTCGCCGATATCTGGGTCGTCGACGAGGTCTTGCAATGCGTCGTGCGTGGCCATTCGTAAGCCTGCATTGAACTCTTTACTCCCCGCTTCAGCCTCAAGAGCCTCCTGCTCTTCCATTGCTTGCATCTCTTCCTTCGACTTGATGCCTTCTTTAAGGTCCCTTAGCTCTTCGGTCAATTCGGCAAAATTCGGATTCGTGAGCAGGCTGTCAATGAGGCGTCGATTCAATTTCGCATCGTCGTAGTCGGGATTCTTCTGCGACTCCTCAATCATGGTGTACATTTCCTTGTCTTTCTTCCGATCTTCTACTGTTGCGATTCGATCGATGAGACGCTGAGGTGTGCCTTTATCCAAGTCTTGCTCATACCAGTTAATGACGGGTAGGTCATCGCGTTCGAGTTCGGCGTCGGACAGGGGACGCATGGCTTTGTCCATTTTCTCGTCATCCTCGAAGATGGATGTTGACCTTTTGAGACGATCTAGCAGCGACGGCTTCGATTCAGCTGTTGCATTTTGTTCTGCCTTCTTGGCTTTTGATGATTTTGTCTGCTTCCCGCGGACCAGGTGCAATGTGAGAGGACGGGCCAATGGGCACCGAATGGGCTGCGGTCGCCATAGAGCCCGTATAAGCGCTCTCGAGGGCACGTATGGTTGCGAGGGCGCCATGTCTATATCTGGCGGGGATACGGGGTGGCGATAATAGTGTTGGTGTTTGAAGTTTTGGCGTCGCTGCAAACAGTGCAAACATTATCTTGGCACCCCCGAGAACTCCGCAATGACCCCTGCTCGTTCACGACTTCGCGACTTTTCACTGCATACTCTCGTCTGTCCAGCCTATATCTTATACCAATCTTATCGGAATCTGTTGACCATGAACACTCCGAAGATGCTACAACGAGTCTGCAGTTTCCTAGGTCCCTGTATATGTGGCTGCCACCCTGAGCCCATTGCGTAGGTATCCTTGTGCATCTGCATTACTTGAGTCGCGTTCTTTGGTCACGCATAGTCCATTTTCCTAATGTTTTCGCGATTTTCAAGATCAGAAACTTATCTTCGTGGTTTTGACAGTGATTGGATTGCTACTTTGACTTAGACATGACGCAACGCGACTAAGACATGGCAACTGTAACACAACCTTAGAAGTTTGATATAGTGGCCCATGTCAACCTCATCTGCAACTAAGTTATACTTGCTGCCCTGTTCATTCATATCCTCTCCTAGTATTTAATATCCATGACAACGGACGCTACAAGCGCAATGACTAGCGCCAGCGTCGACGGCCCTCCAGCCTTTGCCGTACCATTCAACATCTTCCTCATTCGTCCCCCCTCGATCACCTCGGTAGTCACGTCCTTCCTACCTAGTGGCCTATTGATACCGTTGATATTGTCTGCCGATGTGATGGCTGGCCCAACATTGAAGAAGTCTACAAGGACGAAGGTTGGCTGTCGCCCCAGTTCGTTACCGCAGTTCAACAAGTGCGTGCCAAAGCCACCACGTCCGTCCCAGGAGTTTGTATCGGCCACGTGCCGAGCATCAGGAGTCTGAATCCCAAAGGCTTGCTGCCAATACAGGATGTGGTTCATCAAAAACAACTTGCCAGACTGGCGCATCTCCCTGATTGTCGTGGTGTTGGACGGCCGATCGGGCGTGCACGAGAAATCTGCAGGGTCCGTGACGGCATATGGATTCTCCCAGACAAAGTCGAACTCGTTGAGGAGGTAGGGCGCGTTGGCTACGTCTGGTTTCAACGGGTTGACAAGGCTTACTAGTCGTTCCCCTTTGTCGATCATATCTCCCAGGGTCGGCCAAGTCTTGTTGAACTCGCTAGATGGTGGAGGTGCTTTGTCAATGACTGGGGGAACGTATCCGTAATGTGCGAGGTCAGCCATTGAATACTCGATTTCCAGCTCTGCGGCCTCCACCGAATCCATGTTACCAGCACCAGCGTCACGACTTCGGTAGGATTTGCATCCATCCAGACTCGTATTTCCCATAACCACTCATGTACCGGCCCGACGTCGAACAGTGCGCAGGAGGAATGGCACAGGTGTAACTCGCGTGCAGTCGTCTTAGGGTTCAAGGCGATGTAGACTTGTGCGCTCAGCAGCCGTACTCCGGCGTTGAGCTGCACAGTCGTGTGGAAGAACTGGTTGCCAAAGGACGAGAAGCCAGTTGATTCATTGCGCAGAAACGGTGAGTCGTGTGCCCCAAAATGGGTAACTTGGTCGTATGACTTGGAGCAGAGCTTCGGTGAGTTGTTGCATGCTCGTTCTGCCTGTGATAACCGAATGACGGCCAGCGCCAACATGTAGATGAGGTTCATTGATCCTGAACTGCCGGTGGTTTCAACAAAGAGTTGCAAAGCCAAGTACTGCAATACTGAAAGGAAGGGACAGATTGAAGGGATAGACAAAGGACAAAGACAAGCTACATTGTGAAGCCTCCGACGTGAATGTAGCACTGCGAATGCTGTTGTCGACAAGTGACAAGCTCAATGGGTAGGCCGCAGACAACAATAGCATTGTGTAGGTAGTGAACCCCGATCTCTCACGTCCAACCGCAGCACCGCGCATACGTCACAGGTTTTTCCACCCGTACAGTCTCTGGTTTTTCATTCACTTGAGTCACTCGATGTACAGCGCATGATGGGGCTTTGAGCTCACAACCGTTCATATTAGAGCAGTCGCGATAAGTTCCCCATCTTCCGCTACAAATTTTTGGAGGCACAACTGAGGCTGACCATTTCATTAACGATACCATCGCGGTTATCAGCCTGGCTCTTCAACCCCACCAAGCAGCATTATAACCCCCCGATACTTTGCCGTCAGGCAAACACGTAGGGTCAACAGTCTAAGATCCGCTACGCGGCCCGAGCTGCAACATGGCTCATCCGGAACGCAACATGTACTCGAACAAAGAGAGCGCTAAGGTGAATTCTGGTCACTACTTTAAACAAAACACACTCGCTGATACGTCTAACGCCTTCCAAGTCCGTGCGACAGTCATCGACATAGATTTTGGCTTCCTGATCTCACATGTGGGTACTGTAGAGAAGCCCACAAGCGAGGAAATAGTGCGCCGGCTGCTCAGACCTCCTCCGCACGCATTTCTACATGGTCTGTTGTCCATTCAGTGGGTAATAGGCACTGTAGGTATGGAGAACTTTGAGTTTAGAGATAGGGATGAACGGTACGTGTTAGCACAGGGTTCTGAGTTGCGAATACATGGAAAGGTACTCGGCTTACCAGCTGCGTACTGGGAATGGCTTCATGGCGGGAGATGAGGATAAGGAGATTATGTCTTCTGATCAGGGTTTATGTTTAACACCTCACTTCTTCCAGGGGCTCGAGAAATAGTATTACTCGCAGGCATCGAAGAGAACTTTTCATAATCCGTTTCATTGCTCTGTCTGGCACAAAAGCCTTTTTCTTGGTCTTCAGAATGAAGCAGTATGTGTTAAACCATCTCCCTATCTGTACTCCGTACTCCCCTCTTACTTGTCCTCTCCGTCTTCCTTAGCCTTGGCCTTGGTCGCATAATCAGCTCTCAGCGCATTGCGAGCCTATGTGTTCAATTAGTAGGTGTTTAAGCGAGGGAGGGGATATAGCCTACTTCCTGGATCTCCTTCATCTGCCAGCCCATAGGCGCATTCAACTCTGCTTGAGTGAGGGGCTGAGACGTTGCCGCTGCCTCGACCAAGGCTTTAGTAGCCCGATATTGAAGATGTCGTGCAACGGCGTTGCTCTCGAGGAAATGTTTGCGCTCTTCATGTGTTGAGCTCATATTTAGATGATAGTTCTTCTTGTCTCAGAGTTGTAATTAGTACTGTAGTAGATGAAGAGAAAACCGTAATCTGCAATTAGTTTATATGTCTGTGTGGAGCTCCCAGAGGTGAGAGAGAAAATACAACTCACCTTCACATGCACTTTGACTGTAACGTTACCGTTTCCCCAGGCAGTGAGTCTAGCGCACGTGCCTACAGCTAGCGTATATTAAGTTTGCTGCGGAGCTCCTCACTCCATCCTCACAACACCAATCTCTTTTAACGTGGTCATCCATACAATGTTCTCTGGCTTGCCGGTTTTGTAAGTAACTACTCTCCGTGCGAACTCTATCCATGAGCTTACTAACATCTTTCCAGCCGGTCCGCCGTACAAGCCCACGAAGGCATTGGGGCGCGCTCGGAGATGTCCCAAGCACACATCACTGTGTCTTCTCCGGGCGTGCCCTGCGGGGTCTGATCCGCAAGGGCGTGGTCGGTAAGTACTTCCTCACTCGCTTTGCTCGACAGTATGACTGACTGGAAAGGCCTAGGTCGGCCGTGCCCTTAGCGGGTCAGACATAGCATTATCGCTTTGGGCGAGCCCCTTGCGGGGTCTGATCCGAGGACGGGGCTTGTAAGTACCCACTCAACCGCTGTGTTCCGTAAAGCCACTAACTGACATGCTCCCAAGGTGGCCTCGTCCTAGGGTCAGACCGGGCGCGTCTGGAGCAGCTTCATGCTCCGGACGCGCCTGCGGGGTCTGATCCGCAAGGATCGTAAGTATTCCCTCACTCAAGCATCGTTGGCAGAAGCTCCAACTAATCATCATCAGAGACCCCCCGCCACTTGACAAACATGGTGCCCGCCGCGGGTCATCCAAGTCATCAACAGACCTGCGGCGGGCATCGGTTCTCCATCTTCGACCTCCTTTTCGCATCATCCAACAAATACCATGCCCTTCTAGGCATCAGCCTGGAAGGGCATGGCAGACACAAGAGAACGACGACAATACCATCTGACCTAGCCAGTCTTGTCGCGAATGGACTACCACCAGCGGTCCCACAGTAGAACTTTCTCAACGCCTACCCCGCCAATCAATTTCATCAATTGAAGGACATCTAGGTCCATACCGACAACCGGCCATGGCATGGCATGGTATACCACCACCGCCACCGAACCCAGCCCCACACCAAGAGTGCGAATGACAATAGGGATCAGCAGCTGCATGATACATGTTGTCGAGTACATGATGGTGGTGCCGAGATAGGCAGTGCCTCAGAGCATGGCAGTCTTAAGGTAGACAAGTACAACACAAGAGAAAGAACAAGAACAAGAATGATGACAAGGACATGGAAATGGACGAAAAGAACTATGGGATGGACGAGGATGAGCATGATGACAAGGAAAAAGGAAGAGGATAATAAGGGTAAAGAGAACAATAAATTGGATAAACAAAAAGGACAGGTAGAGGAGCAACTCGATGCACACAAGCACGGACATCAGACCAACCATCACATGGCTGCTGATGACGGAGTCTGGCGAGGATGGGGCCAGTTCTCTCGAGTCTTTAGATACATTTATTGACCTGGACGGGCACTACCAGCCGTCCAGGGCCTTTTGGCTCTAGCTCTCCCAGCTATCTCCATAGGCAGAACTTATGGGAGGGCTAGGGCCAAAAGGCTTTCCCGGCGGTTGGTAGTGCTCGTTTAGGACAATGGATATGTCTTCTCGTATATGGCTTTTGCTTAGCTTGTGACTTGATTGTGATGGTCGCTTTGATTGTGGTGGAGGAGCTGGTATGCGATCCTGCTGTGGACTGTTGGTGTTGAGTTGGAGATGGTATCATTGAATAGCTGCTACATAATCCTGCTATAAGCCGCTGGCTTTGAGTGGAAGGCAGTGTTAGTAAGGCCTTGTTGCTGTATTTTATGCTGTCTGGACCGCGGTTCACAAGTCACACTTTCGACATAGTATCCTTGCGCGCTGCCATGGCCACTTCTATGCTTTTGCTTGGAGAGTTGGTAGCTAATCAGTATTTCTCTTCATTCGCAATACTATCTTAGTCACCAGTGCCAAGCAGACGACGACACAAGCTGCAGACTAAGTAGCTAATGTCCGACTTTTTTTTAAAATGCCATATAGCTCTTGCTTGCGGGCAGTATCTGCATAGCAGGCGTTCCTTGGGAGCCAGGCAAGACAAGCATGATAAACCTGTCTTCAGCCTCTTGGTCCAGAACTACATAGTCACTACGTCTCAGTCCTTAACGCAGCCGACTCTTCAGTGTACCTTGGTCACCCTCTCGATTCCAGATGTACCAAGTAAACCTATCAAGGGCACCGCGGGAAGTATGACAGTTTCGCTGCCTTTAGTCTTCATTGCAGTGTCACCAGCATAAAGCCTAGCAGTCGTCCATCGTCTTCCGCATCACAGGCCTCGACTGTTCCCCTGTACCCTATCTGTATTACTGCCTCTACGCTGTCTTACCAAGCATTGCGCTATCTCCAACATGCCCAGTGAGCGATTCGATCTGCTTTGGCGCAATCCAACCGACCATTATGTGTGCCTCCACAACCCCCATTCCAAAATTCCCAGTGAACGATTCGATCTGCTTGCTCGAGCTGACCATTGTGTACCTCCGCGCGCTATAGGCTGCCATAATGTTCCTTGAGTCTGTACGAAAAGGCAGGCCCACAGTCTATGAACCAAGCACGACACAAGGCCAGCTTGCCCAACCCAGCTCATTACCTCTCTCCACATCCGAATGTGTGCGCACCCATACTAGAGGGCTTGTGTGTTCCCTTGCTCCGTCTACCACAGGCTCTTCTTGTATTCTTTCGTTCACTGTCTCTCCTACAAGCTCGGCCAGCAACCAGATATGTGTCGAACAATATGAAGGAGACCTTGTCCAATTGGTGTGTGTCCACATAGGCTAGCGACTGCGCCTTGAATGCCTTCTCTTCGACTGTTGCCTCGCACTCCTGGATCCCGGCTGCAGAGGGCGCCAGTATCTGCAGCCCTTCCTTCTCAAGATCCCAGCGCTGTTCGCCCGTGAATCTGTATTGCGGTAGTTGTCTTGCAGATGTAGCGGGCGTCGGAGACTACGATCGCGAGGAGAGTGTAGTAGCTACAATGGGTTCGCAACGCGCCTGACTAGGACGGCTAGGCGATAAAGAAGTCTTGGGAGCCGGCTTTTGCACTCAGGAGCAGTAGGATAACATTATTCTGTTAGGATCCGCCATGCGAGCCTAGGTGCGGCCAGTCCATGCTCAAAGGTTCAAGGTACGTTACCAAGCCGCCATTCCGCCAGCTGCAACAGAGGCAGCAGCGGTTAGCTGTAACCACAGGAAACGATAAGTTGTTAGATAGATTTGGTATTTCTTGGAAGTATTCCGTGAATTTAGGGAGGATTCGATCGACGCGGAGCCTTGGTAGGGCGTTGCCCTGACCTGACCACGAATAGCGAAGCGCTTGCAGAAGGATGTGACGTGATAGAACAGCTAAGTAGTCGCACATCGGCAACCTCTCGGTGCCGGTTCTCGTTTCCTGTAGGTACTTGTCTAGATAGTCGTGGCAGCTGTGCAGAAGAAGTACGCCTCCAATGCCAGTAAGTAAAGCAAGCCGTGGCAGATACCCCAACTTGGTATATCAGGCTACGAGAGAAAGATACTGGTACTGCAGCCTACATATAAGATTTGAGTGCCTCACACAGCTTCATATATCTGGTGTAATTATCTCGCAGAGCTGTTGGAGTGCTATGCGGGTGTATGAGACGCCTGACAGAGCTGCAAAAAAACAGTTTGACAACTCAAAACATTATAACAGCAGCGCAAAAAAGAGTACTGCACCACGCACAACGAAGTGTATAGATATTAGGAGTCGTATACTTACATATTGCACCTGCCAAAAAAAGATGAACCAAGAATTTCTCCGTTCAAAAAGCAAAAAGTTCGGCTACCAGGCTCCTTATTAGCCGGTCATACATACCTGCCTGGTAGCTTACGTCTTTGTCCGGAACTCGAATCGAACCTCGCCGCTTGCCAGACCTGACCTTGGTAATAGAAATTCCACTTACCTCGCAATAGTGGCATTCATCACGAATCCTCCCACTCGGCCATCCTCCGCAGAGGATGGTTGCATCGGGTGTCGGTTTCCTTGTGTCGATGGAATGCTAACGGCTTAACTAAATTATAACCAACAACTTGATGTGTGGCAGAACCTAAGCGAAAGTGCCTTTGCGGGATATTAGGTGACGGTGAGTGGACAGACTAAGCACAGTCCAATAACTTAGAGCTGTTTAAATTAAACAATGAGCAGATCGACGCGGCATTAAGGATATTATGGCCTTATGAGGTACCAGATCAGCTTTTCGTGCAGTCCAAATGCGATTCCATGTACTCCACTGCATTCTCCGGACTTACGCGTTCATATTTCCCACCCGCATCCTCTTTTGATCTAAAGGCAAAGCCACGCCTATCCTGTAACGCATTAAATGTCAGGCTTTTGGTGCCAGCTCATTCCAGCCCAGCTCACCGTCGATTTGGACGAGAAAAAGGAACCAGACGATACTTGCACGCATAGACGTGATGGAATGTCGCGCATTAACGGACAACTTGGGAAGACTATGATATAGGAAATCTTGAAAGGGTATGCGTATGAAAACCTTCTATGCGTGTGGCTCATACATATTTGACTGCAACATAATACGCGTTGTTTACTACACTCAACTCACTTCTATCATAACATCGCTGCATATTGTGAAAACGTGCAGGGAATTAGCACGCTGCATGCGAATAAAGTGTTAAAGGAAGAAATAATGAACGGAGGGTAGAGAAAGATGTCTGCGTTCGTGGCAGTTGACGTCGAAAATGATGACACATCTAACCCCGCACCCTTCCGCGGAACGGCAGTACTATGCACTAATTAGGCAAGTACAGCTCGAAACGACGAGGCATCTGAAAATGACAGCAATGGAAGTTATCGTGACTACCTAAGTAGGTTGTTGGATTCGACATATTTGGAAGAATACCTATGATGGACTCTCTTTGTGACCTGCAACATATGTATTTGCAATAGCGATGAGTGCCATTTAATGAGATCGTATGTAATAACAATATCTTATACACTTTTGTATTACCCTTGGTTAGGTATATACAATAGAAGAACTATTCTTCGAGTACAGCGAGTGAGATGAACATATCCAGTCAAGACCATATGGAATACGCGGCTCGTCTACGAGATTTGATATGGATATTTAACACCCCACTATCCGTATCCTTATATTCCACGAGGACAATATACCCACTGTACGCATAAATTTAAAGTACCTATGTACTAATTTGGATATGCGCTTGACAAGATTCGCAAGACTACTATCAATGCTAGCTTCTATGTGGCCTTTGAAGACAGTCTTGTACGGCCATAGTCAGGCGATGAATAGTACTAATTAAACGAGCCAACGCTGCACATACTCTCCGGAGTATTATTGCCTCGAAAACGCTAGATAGTGCCCGTAACCAAGTTTTCCCAACTTCTAAAATTGCTGCAGTTGAGGGAATCCGATGTTGGGGTGGTTTAGTACAGGTTACATACAGAGAAGCTGTCAGTGAATTGAGATGACTCTGCAGGCAAAGGAAGCGACGAGGAATCGGTTGGAAGTCTATCTCCAAAGCGCAGCGTATCCCAGCTAGCGCGATAGAGAACCTTCGGTTAAGATCGGAAGAGTGAGAGATCCTGGGAGCTTGGACACTGTATCTATGCGACTCTGCGCCACTACTTCTCAACTTTCCCACAGACAGCCAAGATTGCACCCACTTGCCTCGCACTTGCCTCTCACCCCACCACTCAAGACATCTCCCAGCAATGGACAGCATCATGGCCACAGTCGCAGGAAGAGGACAGCTTTACCCCGTCGGTTACAACACACTGCCCGGGTGCGCAAAGCGCTGCAAGAAGCTGCTGACTATGGAGGCAAATTGCATACCCCATTCCCACAAACGCCCAGATCAGGCTGAACTTCAAGACTGCGTATGCCATTCCGGTGTTGCTCAAGACCTGCAGAGCGGTGCGATCTGCCACGATGCGTGCAGCGGTGAGGACGAAGAGGTCATCCGGCAGCGCCTCACCTTAGCGTGTCACTCACCAGAGCCAATTGAGGTGGGGCTAGCAAGCTCAACTTCTATCATTTCTACGACAACAACACCCACTCTCTCCACAACTAACACTCCCTCATACTATTTAACGAGGTCTCTTCCCATCGGATACATGACTCCCCCTGCCCTTTCAACGCAGACACCCCCCGCACCCACAGTGGATAATCAACTCACTTTCACCGCGATTGATCCCACCGTGCTCACTGTGGCGGCTCCCGGCATACCCACGGCGACCACCATTCTCACGGTCGTAGGCCCCACCCTCGTCACGGTAATAGTCCAACCCCTCCCCACGACGGAGACACAGTCACTCTTGACATTGGCTACATCTTCGATTCCCACGATGACGGCCTCGTACCTCTCCACGACCGCGACCTCGTTACTCACGGCGATTGCGACCTCGTCTCTATCCGCGATTACAACCTCGTCCCTCTCCACGACCGCGACTTCGTCCCTCTTAATAACTACAACCTCGTCCCAATCCGTGATTGCGACCTCATCCTTCTCCAAAATTGCAACATCATCACTCTCTATAGCTGTGACCTCGGTCCTCTCTATAACGGAAATGTCCTCGCACTCGACAATAGTCACTGTCTCTCACCAAACTACAACGACTCTTACTTCGGCTATTAAGAGTGCGATAAGCATAACTCCTACAAGCACAAAGACACCAGAGGCAGAGCCTAACTCAAAGATTCGTAATAACTGGTAAGCAATTCTATTTTGCCCTTCAACCTAAGCACTAATATAATCAAGGCTCCATCATGCTGGTATGTACTCTGGCATAATTGTTAGTGCGATTGTCGGGATCATCGTTATTGTGGTAGTAGTTCTCGCTCTACGCCGGCGTGCTACCCGCAAGAAGGAACTGGAGAGGGAGCGAGATAGGCTTCGCCCTATCCGTCTGCAAGTCTTCCGGCAGTCTGGACTCCGCCGTAGCAATAACCCAGTCTGGCCCCTTATGCCGCCTACTCCAAGGCAGAAGTTTGGAGAGACGATTAGGGCTTACGCAGCAGACAGTCGAGACAACAGCACAACGTTTCGTCCTAGTCGTACTCTAAGCCAGACTGAGGCTATGATTAGGGATCGCATCTTGGAAACGGGAAGACCAGACATTCCTCTCAGCGCGACGCCCAAGATCCATAGATAGAGTGGTTGTGGAGGGTGAGAGTTTCTGAAAATGAAGAGGACTTTAAGTATACGTAGCAGTCTTCTTGAGCACAAAAAGTATGTCACAAATCAAGCTATGTAAGCATCTTGCCACAAAGGTGCCGCCAGTGACACTCATAACGAGAGCCTTGTAGTTATCAAACAAACGCCTAGTAGGTGCATGCATTCCTTTATCAACCTCCTTATAAGCATACATGTTCCACTTTGGCATCCAAATGAGGTAGTGAAGACATACTTTGGGGACTCCAATCAGCTGACTACATGGCTATACCAGGCTAATTCCCATGTGTATAGACTCACGTGGCATAACAGAAGCCTGGGTCTTCGAAGGTTTGAATAGCTTCACGCCTTCCGGCTTCTGTTGAGGTGATGGCGATGGGCGTAGGTGTGATGACATCATGCACCCTTGTCCCAGACAACTTCACAGACTCGCTACCACGACTGCGACGATCCAAAGAGTATTCTCCGATGTCGCCCACACATCCAGAAGCGGTGAATTCTGCGCGCATCCCTATGCTTTCCGGGATTCTTCCCCACGCAAAGTCAGCTAACGCCGTAATGAGCCGGTTCTCCGCTTCGCTACCATCAAACGCGATGTTCTTTCCGGATGCAGATCCACGCAGTCGCTGGGTGGCATCCCATGAATAGTTTTCCACCTCTCTTCGTGACTCTTGCGGCTCTCCGCCCCGCGTGCTCACTCGGCTTCAGTGAGAAGAAAGCAATGTGGCTTCCTTGACCGCGTTGTTCTCCACAAGATGCTACGCACCTGACCCCTCAATCTTCGTTGTCAACTCGATCCCCCTGGCCTCTTCAATACTCAGACCCAACGATATCTGCACGCAATTCCTCCCGATAAAGGTCTCATTTTTCGGTAGCTAGCATCTGAGCATTCGCGTCTTACCCCGCAGGTTCAGAGTGGTGTATTATGACTTGAGCCTAGACTTTGAGCACATTCGCGTCGTCACACCATCATCTGAATCAGAGACACATACGCATAATGGGGGCCTCCAAGTCTTTCAGAAAACTAATCAACAAGTTCTCGTCTAGATCGTCGCTCCGGGGGCTCAACAACAACCAATCCAACCTCGTCGAAGCCTCGTCGTCGCCAGCTCAATCGCACTCAACGGCCCAGTTCCTTCTCCCAAAGAACCCTGCGGAGGTATCTAAACACAGGCATGACCACGTACCGAAGCATCTCCCCAAACACACCGACGGATGTAATGAAGTGCGCTACTTTCTCTACACGGCGTTCACTGTTAGGACCTTTGGTTTGACGAAGACATGTCCGCAATGGGTCCTTGAAACATGCTGGGCTTGGAAAGGGAAGGGATACGAATTGCTCAATATGGACGATCATGCCCTGCGAGAGATATGTCCGCTATTTCCCGGATCTGCGCCCATTGATCGATCGCTTTACAAGGTCGAGGACTTCCCTGCTCCCGAAGTCAGGGAATTGATTGGAACAGCTCTTCTTATGGTGATGCGCGAGTGTAAAGCTATCATGGACGTTCGCAGTGATCACATACAGCAAAGACTGGTGACTGAAAGGAAGCGTGCGCTATCTCGCGTGGTAGCCATGCCTGTTCCGAATACACGTCGCATATCTGCCGATAGCGATCTCCGCGATCGGGTCAGTAGTTATTCCTCGTTGCGAGACCCTTCTACCGCAAAGACATCCCCTCCTCCCTCTATGCCAATCTCTGCAGGAGGACAACGCTCAGTAAATACCAACACCATGTTTCCCGACTCGGTGCTAGAAAGCGGGAGACCCACAATGCAAATAAAATCTCGAACGGGTACGTTACCAAGACCCAGGATGGAAGAGACCATATCCAGATCAGCAGCTCCGATGTTTAGATCAGGACTTGAGGTCCCCGAGCAACGTTCCATGAGGAGCTACACCAGTCTTCCAAGCCGATTTAGGAATCGCCTAAGTGATTTATCGGCTTCTCAGCAAGATCAGGGAACGATGAACGTACGAGCGCAGCCACAATCGCTGTTGGGCAGACTACCTCTTCCTACCGCCGTCCCGGGGTACACCAACACAGCCATATCTAATGCTAATAGCAATGTGCCTCAACAGGTATCTATGTCCGACCGGCAAACAAACGAGTGGCAAATGAACCAGGCGTCAAGATATCGCGTCCAAAGTAGCTCGATAGATAATCTACCTTCCCAGGTTCATCGGCAATACAATCTATGCGACCTACGGGGCCGGAAGTCAGAAACTAGCAAACCATCCCACAAGAGATCCCCTTACATTGTACAAGAGCGGCACTCTCCCCAGTCCTTAGCTGGACGACAGGAACGGCCCCCTTCGCGAGCAGCATCGGTTCCAGATAAAAATCTCAGTTGTCGTACATACGTGGAGAAGCTCAGACCTTCTACTTCGACCTCTATACATATACATATGTCGCCTTATCCTCACCCTGGAACATCTCAACATACCGTCACAAACGAGGACGTGTATATGACCCAACGAAGTCGCCAAGGACGACGTCCATCGCTAGATACATCAAATTCTCCCCCGGAAGCTCTGCATACCAGGGCGCAAACACATGCCCAATCGCAAGGTCAGAGAGTTCTTGCGAGCGCAGCAAGACTTCGACAGCGACAAGACCAAGTCAGATCGCCGGTTACAATACAACAGAATGATCAAGCAGACGTAGGAGAATGGAACAGAGCGCAAGCTGCGGATATGCATCGCTTAGCAGAGCACCGAGAACGGATCAAGAAGATAATAGCCCCTGGCAAAGAGGTGGACGGAGTAGTGCGAGGATCAGGCGGGAGAAAGACGTGCTACCAGATGATTGAGCAAAAGTCGGGACAAGATCAAAGATCGCGTAGGGGAACAGTAGGAGAACAGTACCATGAGAAGTGGAAGAGATAAATCTGTTCAATTTTTTTTTATCGCTGTTCTTCAAATTCGGCTCCTGGTGATGATCAGGGTGAGGCGTCTCGATTAGGCAAGGCGCAAGCTCCCCGCATACGAACATCGCGTGGGAGCAGCAGCATCGACTTTCCCATCCTTCATTATGGGGAAGTTGACGCGATTGCTACACAGGAAGAAGAATGAAACTGTAGTTCCTGCCACTCAAGTACGATTAGTCGCAAATGTCATTCACGCAAAGACTGATTTTCCCGTAGTGCACAACCCTTCGTGGCAAATTTCTAGACCTTCCAGGCGAGATCCGCAACCAGATTTACGCATACATCATCTATCCTGAATTGGTTTCGGTAACAATTGCAAATTGCGCTAAGACTGAGCACATCGCCGCGTCAGCACTCCATCTTCCTCTTTTCCGCACATGTCGCCAGATCCGGGCAGAAGCCCTGTCCTACCTCTGCGCCAACATCCCTTTGAGGATCCTTGGTCTCCAGACTGCGAACGTCTTTTTTTCCTGCGCAGGGAGCGCTGTTTTAGAGATTAAGTCCCTCGTCATCGCCCAAGTGGTGACTAATGTCCGTCGGGACACAGTGGACACGTTCTTCGAGGCACTGGACATAATGCACGAGTTGGTGGAGATGAGGCTGGAGGTTGTAGAAAAGATTGAAGCTTTGGAAAGATTTGAAGGGGGTGTAGAGCTATTAAGGCGTATGGAGATACTAAAAGAAAGAGGCGTTAATGTATGCGTAAAGCCCACTGATAGGCTACGTGGTCTCTAAACAGAGACAGAGGCGTGTGTGGATCAGGCAAGGATTTGGGTGAACATAATAGTGTTAAATTTCTTTCTGCAATATCAAATCGCCGTTGCATATAATTTAAAGCTTAGTGTGTAACAGTTGAACAGCATGTCGATTCTAACTAAAGGCTCACGTGACCTACTGTGGCTTCGGCCTTATCATGACATGACTCTCATCTGTCCCTGAAGATCCATACTTGGCCAGATCGAAAGTAACAATTTCCACCGTCTGGAACCCCATCTTCGTGTATAGCGGTCTTCCTACCGGCGACGACTCTAGGAAACTTGGCAGTTGCGCTTCATCCGCTCTTTTAGTACCCCAACCCACTAGCAAGGCACCTGCACCTCTGCGTTGGTGATCCGGATGTGTTACCAGGAGATGCAAGACTACGTTACATTAGTGCTGATTTCTCTCACATATTCTTGTAGAACATACAGTAAAAAGGCTTAGTCCCCATATACTGCTTCCTGACCCTACTCAAGAAGGCCCAGAAGTCGACCAATGCCTGGTTCTCCTTGTCCTTCTCGTCTGGCTCTGGGTACATCTTCTTGACCTCCTCTTCCGTTCTCTCCTTGGTGTTGATGCGCCACTTGGCGCATGCGATCATCTTGCCATCGAGCTCTGTGTCGATGACTTTGAGATACACAACATCGGGCTCCTCGCTCATCGATTGGATTTGTCGGTCAATGATCTTTTGTTTGTAGTCGGCAGGGGGTGGGTTGGGCGAGAGAAAAGCAGTCATGCCGCCGCCGCCTTGAAAGGCAGCGTGTTGGATGTCAACGAAGGCTTCGAAGTCGGCCGGGTCCGTGATGCGGTGAACTTCGAGTGGCATATTGGCGAGTTGACTGGGATTATAGTCTTGGGTGTGTGGTGTAACGATTTCAGAATCAAGAGGGGGTTTTATGGACTTGAATGCTAGTATCTCATCATAAGTGATGATTTGGAGTTCCGCCCAAAGGGCGCTTGCACCTTCCGTATTAAGCGACAGCGGGGTGTTTTTCAGGTCCACATCACCCAAGGCACACCACCATCCGCGCCCTTTTCACCTGATTTTTTCGACTCATCAGCCCTGCGCGTTTCCCGAATAGGCGTGATAAATGATTGTCAGCCATGCCCTTTTTGTGCCGTGCAGGCCTACAAAAAAGCACTACCCATACAGGCATAGATCGGCAGAGCATGGTGCTGCACTGCGTCCTACCCCAACCACTACACCACCACACACACTAAATGTACGGAAGAAACACCACGGATTACCTCTGGATCCGACTAGCCACGTTCGTGTCCTCTTGACTAGATGTTGCAACAGAGTACATCAGGCGCAGCCTTGGCGTCTGGATAAGCGCACCAAGCCTCGGAAGCCAAATACATCGTCATCATCCTAGCAATGATGGGAAACTCCGTCCTACCCTCGGAATCTTGGCTACCGTGGGTTTGGAACCGATCACGGCCTCACTAATGAAACGTAACATGATACGAGAACCGGAAACCTGGTACGGGTTGCTGAAACAGCCACAGAATACAGATACACCGTGACAGAAGTCAATGCCATGAGACGTGACCTCAATGGCGCAACATAAATCTTTGTGTTGGAGCACGTGTCTAAGTTTCGTGGCAAGCGCTCAAGGGAATGCGCCACAGAGGTGGTACAATTGACAGGGCCAGACCGCAACATGGAGCTGAGACAGATGTCAGAAAGAAGGAATCGGATCACGGGATTGATGCCTAGCAGAAACTTTGCCAAGTACCTCAGATCGATCAACCCGTGCCGAGGCTACCGCTTTTCCGCCTGTCGCATCCATGTCGCACATCAACCACATACCTCGGTTCTTGGAGCCCGCAGGACTTGTCCAGGTACGCCGAAACAACTGAGATCCTTTTGTGGTCATGTCCCATAGCGCGACACCAATCCCGTTCACGGATGAGCTCAGGTTGATATCCAAAGATGGATGGACCTTGTTCTCACGACGCATTCGACTGCCGATATAGCTTCTCTGTGGACTTCTGCATGAAGACCCTCGTCTATTTTCAAAGTACATGGAAACATGACAGGACTGAATACAATGTTCGAATGGCTTGGAGCATTGCAATGCCTCGGCAGTGATCGCGTGATCGATGGGTAGGATGGTTTATAATAAGGTAGAACCGCTGCCACTTACTCAATTGAACAAGCAGCCTCTTAATCATCACATCTCTTCCTTCTCACAATACCCACTTCTCATTCACATACTATAATAAGCGTCATTTAATCCTTCCTATATACATCATCTCACACTACAAAGTATATCACTATGAAGTCTATCTTCTTCGTCCTACCCGCCACTACCCTGGCCGCTCTCACATCCATCACCCAGAATGACGTAACAAACGGCGGAGGCTGCAAGGCCATGACCATCCTCTTCGCCCGCGGCACAACTGAACTCGGCAACATGGGCAGCGTCGCAGGGCCACCTTTCGTCAGTGCTGTCGGCGCCATGATGGGCGCCGGCAACGTCGCCGTACAAGGCATTGCCTATCCCGCCTCCGTCCCCGGTTTCCTTGTCGGCGGCGACGCAGGAGGCAGCAAGTTGATGGCGACAATGGTCAGTCAGGTCAAGGCCCAATGCCCAGACACCACATTGGTCATGGCAGGTTACTCGTAAGTTCCTATCCAATCTCTCACGCAACCCTCTCAGATCACATCTCTAACAAACCCTCGCAGTCAAGGAGGCCAACTCGTACACAACGCAGCCTCTATGCTCAGCGCCGCAGACACAGCCTTTGTATCTAGCTCCGTCATCTTCGGCGACCCAAACAACGGCAAGCCCGTCGGTAGCGTCGCTGCTGCAGACACCAAAATCATCTGCGCACCCGGCGACCTCATTTGCGCCGGCCAGGCTGTTATTCTACCACCGCATTTGTCATATGGCGCGAACGCGGGCCAGGCGGCAAGGTTCGTTGTCGGCAAGATGGCGGCGGCGAAGGCGAAGCGCGACTTGGTGCCTGGTCTTGCTCCTGAGAGGAAGGCGAAGTTTTATGTTTCGTAGATTTAAAGAGTTGGTGAATAAGCATGGGATGAGGACGAGATGGGACCGCTCGTTTTGATATAGTGGGGATTTCCTTTGTTCAGTTTGGGTACAATATTATGGTCGATAAGATGAATGGCTGCGGGCTCAGCTTAATGTATACATATATATACAGAGGGTAGATGATCGTTTCGTTTTATGAACTACGATTTGCGGTCCTTGCAAATACAATAATACAAACATGTAAATTCGCACCATGATCTCTCTATACTCACTGTTCTCGCATCCTACGAATTCCCATCATCATCCTAACTGCCATCGTCGTCAAGACATACAATAGTTCTTCTACCCACACTTAAATTGCATTAAATTGCATAATTTACTAAAAAAAAAGAAAAAAAAAAGAACCCCTAAATCCCGAGACTAAAAACCCGAAGCTACAACGCGTTTCGTCACTGCGAACGACTCGCCTGCGCGAAACAGAACGTGTTTGACCGCACACGCAGTCCAGGCCCCGTACTCTACCAGTACCGGAGAGAGCCGCTGAAATCAATGGTTTATATGACCTTGTTGCCTAAAGCGGGAAGTATTCGCTAAGTTGGAAAGGCGTGGGATGAGATGTGGCGATGAATTAAGAGGCCTACAAAACCCACTCACTCTATCCCCAACACTCTCTAATTAACCGGCACAAAAACCCTATCAACATCTGGTCCCCATCCCCCATCTACACCTAGCACCTTGACTTCATTCCCGCCAGTATTCAAATCCACATGCACCACAGAACTCCCCGGTGCACTCCCTCCATTCGGTAAGAACGCAACCTTCTGCGCCCTTCCATTCACAACCACACTCGCATATCTCTGCCCATTATCGCCATTCAGGTACTTGATCCTGAGTGTCGTGCGTCCTGCAGCTTCACTCTGGGCATTCGCAATTGTCACGCCTCCGACGGTCGGACCCCCGATGTAACCTGCGGCGGACCCGCCCGAGCAACCTGAACACGAGATTGTTTTCGCGCCGTTGGCAAGGGTGGCTGATTCACCTTCGTAGGCGTTTTCTTTGGGGCCGGCGGATGCGGCGCCGGTGGTTGGGTCCAAGATCCAGTTTACGGCGTTCTTCATCGATGCCGTGGTGCCGGACAGGGTGAGCGGAAGCCAGATGTAGGTGCTGCGCATTAGATTGGACGACACCCAGCGATCGCCCATATACATGAAGTTGTTGTTTCCCAGGGGGAGGACGAAGGTAGTTTGCGAAGCGTACGTGTTCGAACCTGAGTCTGCGAATTTTTGCCACGAGGACCAAGGGCCAGAGAGGGAGGTTGCGGTGCTGTAGTAGTTGTCGTTGGGGTCCCAACCGGAGAGTTGCGAGGCGAACATGAAGTAGACGCCGGATTGCTTGATTAGGGCGGGGGCTTCGTATTTTTCTTTCCAGACGTAGACATTTTTTGTTACGTTGAGGTAGGTGTCTGAGAGGGCGTTTATGCGGAGGCCGTTTTCACGCTAGCGGGGTTTAGATTGGGGGATGGGCTTGGGGTTCGAGGGGATACGTACGTCTTCAGTAAGTAGGTAACCCTTGCCATCGTCGTCGACGAAGACACCAGAATCTCTGCTTTGGAAGCCCAACGGTTGTTCGCTACGAATGTAGGTGTATTTTCCACAAACGGTGTCGCCTATTGCTACGCCGATCTTTGCTTCTTTGTAATCAGAACTATCCATGTGCATCCATAGCAAATATTTGCCGGTTTGCTTGTTGTGCATAATCTTTGGCCTTTCAACTACACGGTTGGGGCCTAGGTCACCGGATGAGGTACGTGAGAGTAGTGCACCTTCGTAATCCCATTCTACTAGATTAGAGGATGAGTAACAGTTCACGTTCTGGAACGCAGAGCCACTGGTCTTGTCCTCTCCGACCCTCGACTGTGTGTGAGCCGGGTTCAGGACGTATAATGGTAGTGTAGCTAAGACTCACCAATACCACTTATCCCCGTCTTTGATAATACCACCGCCGTGAGCTTGAATGTGTTGACCAGTATTCGTCTGAAGTCACGTCAACTACCGTAGATACAGGGGTAGTGCAAGAACATACCGCAGTCCATGTCGCTCCTGGTACAATCTGAAGCGATGCATTTACGACTGAAGCCAGCAAGGCCGACGTTGTGAGACTAAGAAAACGCATTATGAAGTTGGGCGAGAGAGATCACGATGAAACTCACGACCATGGGCATCCGAGCACCAAGATACAAATATACTATACTTCCTTGTGGTCTGACATTTCGAGCTTAAGTAGTGCCTTTCCATCTTACCTAAGGTGTCGATCGTCTATTGATGGAAATCCCACAGTTCCCGGACGGTCTCACGGGTAAACAACATGTTTCAATAGCATCAGCGGCGTATGTATAACAGGGACAAGGATGTATTAAATAATCGCGGAGGACCATTAGCGCACAAGCAGAATGCTGTTCTCAACGGTGTGTTTGGTCAACGTAATAAACCCTCTCCTGCGGACGGCATTAAACCGATGACCGAGCGTGAGCTTACTGGACACATACCTGTAGTAGGGATGAAGCTTGCGGAAGCTTGCGGAAGCTTGCGTACAGTAGGAAGATTATCCGATGTGGGGACCATGCTAGGGTGTCTGTCTTGTAGGGATTTGTATTGTTTGTATATTGAAGCTTAGAATTGAAGTATAGTAGTGCCAGCGTGGCCTGCTCAATGAAGAAGTTGGGGATGTAGGAGTGCTGGTGTATCTGCGTACGGGATAGTCTGCCGTCATCAACTGCAACGCAGAGACGATGCTTATGTGGCGCCTCACTGCCGAGGGATTACCGGTATGTCGGCTGAGGATATACCAGAGCAATTCTGCCGCCAGCTGCTTACATACCAATATGGCCTCGTTACTCGCAGGGAGCAATTTGGTACCTGCTCGTTACGTTACAAGCCCGCTACTACATTGCCTACCCGTGCATAGTTGATACTCTTCACGTTCATTTATTAAGCATGAGCTTCCCCGGTTTTTCTTCAGCCGCCGCAGCTTGACGACAACGTGCTATGTATGTCTTCGATCTGGGCTGCCTCATCGGGGTATCCAATGGTGTCCTCGTACCCTGCGGCCCAATCTATCTTTGGAAGCCCCCGTAAGTGCTGCATAGAGCTATGCTGTCACCTGAGAGGCTCTGTATGATGTTGGTTGGCAATGCGCTTCGTATCTTGTGCTGCCGCTGTCCTGCTTGCTCAAGCTCTGGAATCACCGAAGCACCCGGGCCCTGGGCTCCCGTGCCGCCCGCGAAGCAATGATGATAGCCCCTCTCCCTGTGCTGTCACTTTGTAGTCTCTTTGTGATGCATGGGGATGGTAGGAAGGTAATACTCTGTATAGTGAGATTGCAGCAGCAGCTCCTCGATGGCTGGCGTCGTCGTTGGCTGAGCATGCGGAGAAGCGGGCAACGGCAGAGGCTTCGACGATGCTTCCCCAGCTGCAGCGAACCCAGTTCTCAAGCTATCAGGGTCAAAGATGGTCGCTGAGGATGCTGCCGCCATCTGCACACAGCGCAGCCGCTCGTGGGGCTCTAGGCATGCCATCGGCGTCGTCCGCAGAGCCTCGCGGACCGCACGTGCGCCAGCCCAAGGAGCATCCTGGAGTCTCAACGCAATGTCAAGACATACTGCAACCGTCGTACATGAGTAATATGGATGCTGCGAGAAATATCCGCGTGTTCCGAAGACCTCTGGACGTCTAGTCGTGGAGCTGTAGGTGGTGGTGGGTCGTGGTGAGAGACGGCAATGCTCAACACCAAGCAGATTATCACGACTTTAGTGTAGCCCCGCCATCATGCTCGCCAGCCCCAACACCACCCCACACAGCATTTTCATGCCTCGAGTGTAGGCTCTGCTTGTAGAGGAGGCTCGTAGCATCTTCAGCATACTCCATTCCTTACTGCCCGCGGCTTGGTCGCCTCATGGTGGCCTCTTGGGCTGCTGAGGTTTTGGCAGCTTCTCTCACCTCACACGCCCACACAGGGATGGCACGATGCGCAGCGTCCTAGAGAGGCTTCCTACGGGTCTTCTCATCCTCTGCATATGCATCTTGCACTCCTGTAGGCTCGTCGGCCTCCTAGGCTGCTAAGCTCTCGGCGGCTTCCCTCACCCTCACACGCCCACACGAGGGTCATACCATGCACGGCATCCCATAGCTTCTGCCATGGCATCTAGCCCTTTCACAAGCATTCTCTGCGTCTGCAGAGCTCGCCGGCATCGTCGAGGGCGGCGAGAGGTCGACCGAGCGGACATCCGCTTCTACCAACACTCCCACACCCGAGAGACATGATCATCAACAGCCTGAAGGATACGATAGGCAGTCTGGTAAGTGCCTCACGCGTTTCTGCAGCCTCTCTTATGCCCATGGCCATCTACTGACATGCTGAGCAGACCACCACGACGAGTCGCAGAGGCGGGCATAAACGACAGCCCGCTCTGCATGCTCATCGTGGCTGCGACGACGCCGATGACAACGACGGCATGAAGGCGAATACCATGCCCGATACCCCATTCGCATCGAAGAGCGACGATACCTCGCGCACCTCCGCACCGCCGATACGAGCTCCGACAGTTTCACGGCCGCCGTATACGATCCCCGCAGTCGCCGTCCCTGCCCCATACCGAACATGCGCAAGCACATGCATACAATATGATACTTGGGCAGGATAAGGTCGCGGTGTAGGGTATACCAGAAGGCTTTCCGTGTACCCAGAAAGGGTCTCGTCTTCGAAGGCCGACGATGAAGCAAGTCCCCCTTGCCCCGGAAGCCGGCACCAAGGAGCCCACATGCAACAACGACGGCCACATTGCTTCATGATACCAGCGTCGCAACACCCAACATCAGTTGCACTCCTATCTGTCAGGTCGCGGATAGACCCCAAAGTCCTGACAAGCCTCTGAAGTCTTGTTCGGGCATGCTAATACTCTCCACAGCGCATGCAGCGCTCGTGCGGACAACGGCACAATACCCGGTGTCTCTGATCGTCTTAAGTGATGATAAACCTAGCGGTGTCGCTTGACTAAGGCTCGTCACCTCATAAGGGTACCTCTGCGATATCTTCGGAATCGTATGTCATACAACTTGAGGCGATGAGCTGCTGTTGCAGCCAGTGGGTACGAGCACCGGAAGGGAAGTATGATCCATCTCATTGTCGTAAAGTCAATCTCCATCTCCGACTTCAATCATCTCTTGTCATAGACAATCAGTCTTCAGTCATCTCATTCGACGTCAACTTCTTCGTTTGATGTTTTCTTTTGTCGACAGCCTGTCATGGGTATATGAGATGGTCTTCATACTTCCACAACCACGAATGCTTAATGCGCATTCTCACTTCCCACTGTACCCAGTATTGTCGTGGCTAATGACAGTATGAGAGACACACTGGGCTAACTCGCACCTTTGTCGTCGAAGGGTTGAAGAAGCCGCATGGTCTTTCTCTAGGTTTGGCAAAGACGGGCAATTTGCTAAACGGGTGTGGTGCGGGCCAACCCACCCCAATGCTGGAAAGGCCATGGAGGTTTGTCCTGATGTGGCGGCAAGGCTCTGCCAGTCCTCATGGAACGTCGGCTGTTGGGTGATTCCAATGCTGGAGTGCCGTGGTGGTGAGTCTTGTGCTTGGGCATGCGTGGTTCACGTTGCCTGTACGTTTGGCATGCATGACGATGCTTGTCATAAAACAGGACATGCCTTCGACACGCATATGCGTGGCATGTGGGATAGGTAATACGCGATTCAGATATTGTGATGAGGAATTCCACGACGGTGGCAACACGGTGTCAAGCCGCATCCTCCCGCCAGCCTCTCGCGTGCCCCCTGGCGCCTCCAACCGAATGTTATCGGACGCCACCAACATCAGCCGCTCTCGATGTGATCGTCGCATTGCGTCCGATTTTACTCGACGTCGATGCATTCGTAGACCTGCATTGGCAAGCAGTGCATCCTCATGGACATGAGCTAGACAAGTCGACCTCAACAAAGGTCAGACATCTTGATCAACGACCAATATCCCCATGTCTGTGTCAGGCAATAGGCATCGCACTCAGTTTCCAATACTCTTCACCACCGTCGCCTCAGTTGCTTTTGGAATCTCCCCCGAACCCCCATCCTATGGTGGAAATCGGATTCGTTACTTCTCTTGGGATAACGCGCCTCTGCGGATGCAACAAAGGACTTGGCACAATTGCGGACAATGCTGCAAACTGCCTCATGAACAGTCCCCAATAGACATGCACGGCCTGTTATCCGCGGGTGCAGCCCGGCATATTCCAAGCTTCCGATCTCCAGGTGGACCTTGCCGACTTTGTTCCTGGACTCACTTTCCAGGATTATCCGAACCGACGTCTCATGACTTTCACTATATGCGCATGGTATACCTCGGCTCCTGTCATATCTTCAACTCATCTCGACGCAAACATTCCTGCCTTATCCCGCATGATCAGTTACCTCCTGGGCCTTTGTTCGCCAATAGCGGGTCCGGTGTGATGAATCATGTTCCAGCTCTTTCGACACGTCGACATCTCTTCCTTCTCTTGCCTCTTTTCTTGGCTCTTTTCCGCTCATGTTTCCTTCGTGCATCTTCTCCTCGTCCTCTTTCCTCTTTCCTCTTTCTTTCTTTCCTTCCTTGACTCATGCCCATGTCGAGCTCAGTTCTAATGGTTCCCAACTCTTTTAATCTCGTCATTGCTTCCCGCATATCCTTTTCTTCCGTCTCTTTCAATCTGATCCTCGTCATCGCCGACACCTTGTCTTGCTATGCAGTGTAGGGAAGCCCCACACGCAATGATTCACGCGGAAGTGTGCATTGGTTTGTGCTTGGGTGACCGTCATGCATGGCAAGGGAAAGGTTGCAGTAGCCTTCGACAGCAATCCTTGGTATAGGACATGACATATTCAGAGCACACAATGTTCGGTAATCGTTCGGACGCCCTGAACCCTCCCAACATTTATGTCGAGTGTACCGAACTCCGTATAAGTGCAACACTCTGACCGGTACACGTATAAGATGATGTGACAGCTAGACTTGGGGATATGCCTACGGGCGTAACCTGAAGTTGATGCGATGAATCTTAGTCGTTACGAAGATGAACCTGGTATTGAGATGTCAGTTTGGTGTCCGGTGTACCTCCATCGAGGATGTTGTGATCTTCAAACAGGAGTTTGTGGTCTGAGATCTTGACTTACTCGATGCTATAGTATTGTCGTCCAAGAAGTACAACTGTACGTAGTGACTGACCCATGTGCACTTCATGCATATCAAGCATGATGAAAGGTCCATCGTCTTGTCTGAATAAGAGGTTCTATTCAAGGAAACCGTGGGGAACGGCCCCTGATGTGACGAACCCCCTCTTCCGTTGTCCCTACAGAACGTCTGCTTTGGCCGGAGACGAGGCACAATTCAGACATCTGTAAGTAGACCTTTTTTCCAACATCGACATACTGCACCGCAATGTTGCCATGGTGGATGTCAGATGCGGACATGTCGAGTGCGGTTGTTTTGAGGGATGTCGTCAGTGCATGCTGATGCCACCTGAATCCCAGCCGTCATTTACCTATGTTCTGCCTCCCGGTACGCTTCATGCCCTGATGTGAAAGACGGTTTGATATTCTTTTACCATGGAGTGGTCTCTTGGGCTGCCAGTTCGTCTGGCCCTGGGTCACGGCTCGTACAGGTGAACAGTAAGAGTATGGGTTCGATAAGGACGCCGGTGCTCTAGTCTTCAAAGGGGTATACGTATACGAGTTCGTCGTCTTCCGTGTGTGAGACTGAGGTATTTCGACATTGAACAATAGCTTTCGATGGAGTTGCGAAGATCGCCAACGACATATCGCGGCAGTGTCTTGTTAGACAAGGTCTTGTATTCGGGTTCGCGGATCTTGTTCGAGGATGATGGGATACGTTCGCTTGAGTTCAAGCCGAGAGGCTGCCAGATGCTGTCAGTTATTGACCGAAGTACACTTTTGAGCTGGCAACGTATTCTATGCTTGATGCATAATTCTTGTCGGCGGTGACAGTGCAAGGCCGTTTCATAGGATACTCCGGACCATCTGCTGGGACATGTCTGGTACTGCTCGAGTAGCCCTCAGTGAGACCCTTCCACTTTGCTATCGGCCTCAGCTGTTTCGAGAACAGTGACCATGTATACAGCTTTGACAGCCCTAGCTCTGTCGCGTTTCCGGTGCAGGGAGTCTGAAGGCATTTGATCTCGAAAAGAGGTATTGGATCCTAGCTTTCCAGAGCAGAAGCTTTGCGTCATCTGCGAGACGTCTTTGTCCAAGATCGTCTGGGATCTCTAACCTCTTATCTAATTGTTCATTGTCAGCATGCGGAGTAGGTCCTTCTAATGTTCTTGCGGTCCGTCGGGCTGTTTGTATCCTCCTACAAGGTTCATCTTCATCAGAGTACCTGCTAGCCCCACAAGCTCCTCTGACCAGGGACTTATCTACAGAGCCCACACCAAAGGTTATGCTCAAGAAGCAACAGCAATTGAAGCCTACACAGGCCCCAGGACTCGCCAGGGTATAAGCGTGTTCAACTATCAGAATAAAGATGGGTTCCCAGTATGATTATACCTAGTCGAGGATCTCTACTATGAGAGGCAGGCGATCCCTTCAAGAGGGGCGGTTCGACGATAAATGTGCATATAAGTGTACCCAGTTGTCAGTCTCTGATATGCGAGATGCGCAATTATTCTTAGATGGAAGCCCAAGCGTATCGACAAGCTTATCGGGTCATAGATCTCGGACATGCGAGGCGCGTACTTGTTGCTGGAAGCGCGGGATGTAAGCGTATTCAGCCACATGCTTCTGATGTACTAAGGACTCTGCCGTTCTCAAAGGAGTATGAGTATAAGGGTATCTAGTCATCGTCTAAGCGCAGTCATTTTCGTGCTGCTGTAGTCGTATCGCCGAGGTGTAGGCGTATAGGCTGTCCGAACGCGACTCGTTTCTCGGGTAGCGGTATCCTAATCTGCTTGTCCTCGTTAGCAAGGTTTTCCGGCAAACATCACACCGGCTTGCGACGCTAGATACGGATGAGTGTTCGGCCTCTACCTTTACAGTATTGTCTTATAACTGGAGCCAGTTTGGCGGAGTAGGGCTGAAAGCTACGCGCCTCTTCTCACGCAACAAAGCTCTTCGGATGAGCTCCGCAAATGTCTAGGGTGCAGGGTGGTGTTTAAGACTTGCCCTTGCGGCGTCGTCTTGCCGCGTAAGATAGGCGTATGAAGTAGAATCCCTGTTGCGCTCTTGTATGCCAACAAGCTCTCTCTTGTAAACATCGCACATATTCGAGGTGCAGGGTATACCAGCATTATTTAACAGGAACTTTACGGTATCGTTCTACGACACAAAAAAGACGGTCGGAATAGAGCCTCGGTTGTGCTTGACCCATTTCAGCAAGCTTTCGAGTAAGCGTTGAAGGTGTTCGAGAGGCAGGGTGTATCTACGTCACTTGCAATTACTCTTGTGGTAGTGTTTTGCAACTCAACCTTAAAGGCACGCTTTTGGCGCGGAGATCCCTATTGTACTTCTACTTATGTCAGCAAGCTCTTCTTATCATCATATAGGATGTTCGAGGTGCAGGCGGTACCCAGTGAGTGGGGTCTATCTTTGCAGGGGTATCTTGCCATTGAAGCCAGGCTTGCGGCGCAGGGCTCGGAGCTGCCACGGCCTGGCGGAGTTGTAAGGATCCGGAAACGCTTGTTCCGGTTTGTGAGGATACGGGTTATCATGTCTTCATAAGGTAGCGCGTGAATCGGCGATATCGAAGTCGTCCTTTGCTCTCGTAGCTCGACTCGGACTTGGGGAATGTTTGCGCGACTTACCCGTGCGGGCAGTGTGGCGTCTTTGCGCTTCTCGAGGTATTCAGCGTCGCTGTCATAGTACATATTGATGGCCGAGATAAGTATAAGAAGGAGGTACACGTCGGTAGAGCTGAGATCTTGGCTTGTTAGCGTATCTCGCGCTTCTCCGACTGCGCCGCAAAGAAGCTCACAGGACTGGATACAGAGTGAAGCATCTCACGAAGAGCTTCTTCCTAATACTCAAATTTGAAACGATATAATGGAAGGCCTTGTTGTGCCCGCTGCGCTGGTGTTCGACTTCGGAAGTCCGCAAGTTAAGCTAGGGTAGTCGGACTCAGAAGAGCCTATTGCACCCTGGGCACCTTAGCGTACCTGGCTCTGGATATAGAGCGAAGCTCCCTATGCGCAGCTTTCTGTTAGTAGTTGGACTTGATGCGGCTTGATAGAAGGCTCATCATACCCTGAAGCGCTGATGTTCAACCTCTGAAGTCCGCATCGAGGTTAGCGGGTGAAAGTGCGGTAGTCGGACTTGAAAGACCGTTCGGGCAACTCCGCGCATGCTAGCGTATCTGAGGGAATTGAACACGGAGTTAAATATCTTAGGTGGAGCCTCCTATTGACATCGGAGCTTAGAACGGCTTACCTAAAGGCTTTTCGCATCTTCCAAAGCGGCTTTATTATACCTTGGAAGTCCTGCATGGAAGGTAGCGGGTGAAGTTGCGGTGGTTAGGCTCGGAAGAGCCTTTTGCAACTCCGCGCACGTTAGTGTATTCCAAGAGGTTATATGCTTCACTCTTTATCTCACGCGAAGCGTTCTACTGGTAATCACAGTATAGATCGTTCTCCAAGGGCCTCATATCATCTTCCGTTCATTGTGCCTTCCGAAGCGACGGCGTTGAAGTTCAGATGGCCGCGTCGAGAGCGGCGGGTAAAGGTGTAGTATTCGGACTTGGTGGAGCCTTCTGCAGCTCCATACGAGGCAGTGTGCCTCGAGGATCTGGAAGTAAAGTAAAGCATCCTGTGCGCAGCTTTCTGTTTACTTACTGTATGAACTATCCCGGCCTCATCGTGCCGTCCACTCATCTCGTCTTCCAAAGCGGCAGACTCGAACTTGAGATGGCCACGTCGGAGGCGGCAAGCAAAGCTGTCTCACTTAGACTTGGAGAAGTCCACTGCAACTCCGCGTACATCGGCGTACCTTCAACTCGCTAGTACCTTAAGAGAACGAAGGTGCCAATTCCATATAATCAAGGAGCAGAACGCATTCTTCGTATGCGGTTGTTGTTGGTGGCGGAGTGTGGACAGTGCGCATCTCTGACCCGAGTCCATCTCGCCTTGCCGCACGGCAACCGCAGTGAAACTAATGCAAGGAACGGCGCATGAGTTCTATACGTGAATTGGAATGAATTGGGTTGCTCCCCTTCTTCGCCTTGCAGTCGCAAGGTAACGAGTCCTTCACGAAGCGTCTCCTTGCACCAGTACGTGCCCTTTCTCGAATACTTATAAACTACACCGCCACTATGAACTCATTTCTCGGCTTTAGTCAACGTCTAGTCTATGCTATATAGGCTAGGAGATACTAAGAGAGTAAGATTCTGCAACTCCAGAATGCGGTAAGTCATGCAATGGGGCGCGCTTTCCCGCGAACGTTTTTGGTCTCGTAATCACCTTGGGCGCCCCCATCACATACATATAGATAACCTAGAACCTTCGATCCTCAACATAAAGGATAAAGATGGTAGTTATAACCTAACACTGTCTAGGTTTGAACACCTCCCCCTTTTAAAACGCCTCCCTCTTCCTTAAGCGCCTCCAGTGCCTCCAGTAACTCTAGAACCTTTGGATTTTACACCTCGAACTATCAAAGAGCTATCCAAAGCCGGGAGAACGAGGTTCTGAAACTCTGGAATGCAGTACGCAGTGCACATAGGCGCGCCTTCCCTCAGACATCTTGGTCTCGAAAACACATCTAACGTCTTCGCCGCCTTTAAAACCTTTAGCGCTTTCAGCTTCTTTACATTTGAATCACAATAAGCGAGGAGCACAGAAGATAGAGGTAGCGAGGTTGTCCTAAAACACTATATCTGAAAGACCCTAAATGACCATGGACGATCACAGCAACGCCACAGCTCCTTGATCACATGACTATATAGTCGCTACAAATTGGCCGCCTTCAATTGTGGTTGCTAAGAGTAGTGAAGGGCGATAATGGACCAGGAAATCCAGGCCACCCGCAATCCAGTGAGCCAAATATTCACAGGTTCGTCCTCCCTTGAGTATTGTAGAGATTCCAACCAAATACAATGCCTTGAATTTCTTCCGCGCCCTAGTATGCATGCTGACAAGCGAGAACAGGTGAGGATACAGATTTTGTGAAATGACCCAAGCACATACGGGCGTACCTTACCTCAACCATTGTTCGCATTGTGACCGCGCTCAGCACCTTCAGTGAGTTCAGTGCTTTCGGTTATAACAGCTCGAGAGACTGCTAGGCGACAAAGGACAGATAATACGAGTTTGCACAATCAGCCAAGGGCCGACGGGGCATGCCTTCCCTCGGAAATTGATCTCCGAACTGTATGCAGAGCCTTAGTTGTGATGGCTTGAGACACTGATAGGCAGGAACGGGCGGAGAAGGCCAAGTCACGTGATGCGATCGTTCCCAAGTGTGAGTCGATATGGTCTTGCGCGCAGCTTGTCTCGCACCGCCACCATGTCTTGGTTCATATATAGACTGGCAAGATATATTCTCAGGGCTGGCTGCTCTCATACGCATCACTTGGAACCTCGCCGCCTAAGGTTTCCTCATCGGTAGACGCTGCGCCGGAGGGGATGCTGCCCAATCTCCGCCTTCCCTCAGCAGAATTTCTTTCAATCCACCGCCAATCAATCACATTGTATCCTTATATTCGTACTCGTTCGGACGTTCGGACGGTTCGTCAGTCGGTTCGGTGGGGGCGCCTCGTTTAGGCTTGTGGTGAGGGTTGTGGTGTGGTATGAGATTGGATCTACCTGGTGCGGCGGATGCAGACAAGGGTGGTGATGATCATTAACCCCGAGTACCACAATTTCTTAGAGGGAAGAAGGCTTCATGAACATGAGGTTGATTTGATATTATATAGTTTACTGAGAAGGTAGTGGTGTTGTGGTAAATATGTATGTGATTATTTTCATAATGCTATATTGACATCATGTATAGTACCAGCGTTGAAACTGGTATCCTGTAGGCAGCTCCCTGGACTTTACATCTTGGAGTTCCGGTAATAGCTCAGTAGGCTTCGGGGCATCAAGGGAATCAGATGGAGCAGAGCATGTCATTGAGATTATTGTCACTGGTATAGTACCTAGGCATGCATGCACACTACAAGTCCAATTGGAAGTTTGTATTAGAGCCTATGCTCAAAAGCCTCTTGAAGAGGCGATAGCCCTAGGGACTTAGAAGTAATCAAGCTGCCTTCTTATCCCTTCTCATCCCTTTGCAGCTGCGCCTTCAGGCCCTAAAGAAATCACCTGCTGGTCCACATCCGTCCCCAAACTTCCATGATCTCATTTGCCAACCGGTCGGTATCAACACCCTTCAGCCTGCTTACCATAATAGCCCAGGCTTGCGCATGAGCCCAATCGACAGTCCCATCAATTACGTAAGTGTAATGATCAAAAGATTGCGCTCCTTGGGCAAGCATCTCATGGACGGCGTTGGGGAAACCGAAGACAGCAAGGACCTGGTTGTATTTCGCCCAGTTCAAGTCTGTCATAGGTATACTAACCTTGTAGACAACATGAGGCAGATGTATATCGCGGTCCACGACGGTGTGCAGCTCGTCTGCCATATGCATATCCAAGAAGGTGTAAAGCAAGGCCTGTTCATTTTTACTCAGCCTCTTGCCAGCGTTCCGAATCATGCGAAGAGGACCAAGGAGTAGCAGGCGCTCTTTAGCCTGGGGATGTGTCAGTTCAGGGTCCATTGAGGGAGAATTTGGCAGTGAACTTACGTCAGGACCAGGTGTGACCGTGCGACAGATAGGAGAGGTGATAGGAATGTCTTCAGGCGATGTTTGCGCACTTGAAGTAGAGTGAATGTTGGTCTGCGGGGTGTATGCAGTGGTGTCGGGGGCGACAGGAGTGTAGTAAGCCGGAGTTGAGGACGGGAAACCTGTAGGCGGGGAGGCAAACGAGCTTGACCAGTTGACAAACCTGTTCATGCCCTCGCTGCTTATGTCCTGATTGAGCTGGCCCTGGTTGAACTGAAATAGGGAGCGATATGGGCCTATCTCCCAGCCGTACCTTAAGGCACCTGGGAGCATGGGAGCAAGACCTCGAACCGAGGGCGCGACCTCAGCTGAGATGGATCCTGTGGCGGTCCTGGCTGGCCCTACAGACGCACGATTGACCTCAGTATGTTCTTGGTTGCGAGCATGTGCGAGACGATCGCCAAATCCGCTCACAGTGCGCGTGAAGCTATGATGTGGTTCTTCGGTGCTTGAGCTTGACGGAGCGGCGCTCTCGAAAGGTGATGACTTGTGCTGAGACGGGGAAGCCATCGTTGTGGTTCGTGGTAGTAGCAGCGCGAAGGCAAATTGTAGAAGAGTGCTCAAAAGTATTGGTTAGAGTGCTCAACGAAGAGTTGGTGGGGAAGAGGAGAAGTGGCCGGAAGTGGCCAGTGAAGTAATAGTGCGCGTGGGTAGCTTGCTTACTAAAGCGCTCAGTTTGCGAGGTGAGAGAGGCATTCTGCCTAAGCTTACAGATCATGACGAAGCGGTATTGGGAGAAAAGAAAAGAGAATAGTTTGCTATACCCCGCTTTAGGTGAAGGTACTCGCCACCCCCGAGGGCGCTGGCTACTCGAAATGCCACTGTCATATATTTTCACAGCATGCAAATGAAAGCTTTGAAGGTTCCCAGCTTCTTGAACTATACCGGTTGCAAGCTCCATGTATCATGAGCAGCCTATGCGCCTTTGTTCGCCGACTTCGCGATCGTAAGAGCGCCTTCACCCTAGTGGGTTGAAACTGCTCTGTAGGTACAGACCGACAGAGCTGTCGCGTTTTGGCGCCTTAGTAACTAAACAGACGCCACTTGTGGAGCTCCAGAGGTACATGCTTGTTCCCAATATATGTTGCAAAGCTTCCCTTGACACTTCTTTTTCTGAGGAGGCATGTGAGAAGTGATAAGAGATCGATACGCCTGCTATGATATGCATCACACATGAGATAGCGCTCGAAGAAGAAAAGGTTAGAGAAGTATTAGGGGGCAGAGTGAGGCGTATAGACACAAGGACAAAACTATAGGGAGCCATCAAGTGAAGTGCATCATTGTTGATATTCTCGAGCACTCAGCACCTTACGCGTGGGTGCACAGCTTGCAGGGTAGAAATTCCGGCTTCCAAGTACATGGATAGAGAAACAATCTTAATCAACTGATTGCAAAGTATCCGCTCCCTAGTCATGATGAGGAAATGGCTGCACACTTCTCAACATTTCTTGTTGTCAGTGCTGGACATCTCAAAGTTCAGCGCGAAAAGTCTCTGCATATCTACAGCCGTAGTCGCATATACCGCGCGAGGGCTGCATCAGACGTACCCTCAGTTTATTCATACATATCTGCATTTCGCAATCACCATCCTGTGCGCAATCCAGCACGCCCAGATCTTGTCGTTGGGTTTACGGCACTTCTTCGGTCAAAAGCCACTTAGGTTACCAAACTCCTGAGTCCAGGGTCGACGACCACAGCTCAGGGAACATGTACTCCAATTCTGCCTTCTAGATGCCTTGCCATCCTTCCATCCTAACAACTTGACATGCTTATGCCGGTATAGATAGTGGCCACCGGGTAGTCGACTGGGCCGAGACTTCGTCAATGCGGCGCACAAATATAGTTTCCGGCGGCAAGTTGCTAGGAAAATCATATAGACGGAGCTGTGCAAACAAATCATGAAAGGGTCGAGTAATATAAGCACAGTATGACTTGAATAGCTAGCGACTGAAAGTGACGCTGGAACCAAGCAATTCCCCGCGCCTCATGTCAGGATTTCTATCGCGAAAAGCGCGTAGGCCGATTGAGCGCAAGGTAGGACATCACAGGACGGGAAACAATGTAACGCCTTCTAACTTTATGATAGAGAGCTGCGTAGCTTCAGAATAATTTTGAGGTACACAACCAGGCTGTAATTCGTGTACGTTACGGCGCTCAAGGCTACTGGAGGATCCACTGTGCCTGCCCTCCGCTCGTTTGGGACCGCCGGACGCCAAAATGTGCGCATTGCTGCCATCTTTCGGTGACTATATAACACGCGCTCAGATCAGGTAGAGCTAGAAAGAGTGAGTACAGAGGAACTTCGAACTATGGTAATGCTGCGGGAAGCGACACGAAACAAGGCACTGAGGCATCACAAGAGGGGAAAACATAGAGAAGCAAAACAATGAACATCACAACAAAGGGAAATCCTGGAAGGACCAAATTTGATTCAAATTCAAGCTATTCTATGTAAAATGTAGGAACCAGGAGCACACAGAACGACAATAGATGTGTCGCCTGCTTAACGTCCCTCGTCCGTTAATCAATACTGTGTTGACACCGACGCTACAGCCACTGAAAAGACTGGCGCCGGTCCTACCGAAGAAGTAGAGGGGAGGGAGCAGAGGGCCTTATATATCCCAGGAGAGCCGCTAGCCGCTAGCGTTCACGTGCCCACACGTGATGCTGTCCCGGCGAAACAACGGGTAAACAGCGGGCGCCTGTTTCAGGGTCTCACAGAGAGAGTGAGCGCAAGTAAGCTAGTCCATTTTGGGTAGTGTAGATTGTGAGGGCATTTATATCTTGCGCTCACTTACAGCTTCAATCAACGAAATCTTTTCAAACACAGAAAACATACAAGATTTCTTCAATTTCAGACTTTCGATCTCTCCCATCACTCTACACACCAAGATGACCTTCCCCTCCAACATGCCCCCCCTCCACCTCATTCCTGCACTTTCGGGCGTGCGATCCCGCCGCCACTTGGTTAATATCCGCCGAGCCGAGGACCACGTCAAGGCAGCCAGCGAACTGGTCAAGGATGCCATTAGGGACGAGGTCAAACTCTTCAGCGAGGAGACGGAAGAACAGCTCAGGACCAAGGTCATGCTCATTGAGCAAGCGTCCGATGAGCTAAGCGCCTACGTCCGCCGCCACCAGCGTACCCACATCTTCGCCCGCGTCGCCGTGCTTAACATGTATCTCGGCCATTTTCAACGCATGCTCCAGAAGCAGGAGGAGGCCAAGGCCAAGTAAGTCTTTCTTGATGACAAGATCTACTATTCTGTTCACATTGGCTAATCCTACTTTTAGGGCGGCACAAACTTGAGGAAGAAGAGGGCTTTCTCTGCAGCTCGCGGCGGGTTAGTCGGTGGGTTCCTTCGCATTTTCGGTGAAGGATTTCGGCCAGATAGCTTTACATAATTTCTGCGGATTCCGGTTCCTTTCCAAATGAACGAGTTTCCTTTCCCTTCATCTGTCTATGTGAACCTGTGACCTTTGTTTGACCGCACTATTTCCCGCTCACATACATATACGCGTCAGTGACGTCAAGGTCTGGTGACGGTGCGCTAATTTGCCTCCAAGTGCACAGGGCAATTGGTGTTTTACCTAAACCGCTTGATATAAAAGTTCTTGCATGACTTGCTCAGTCTTCCTTTATCGATTCATCCCTATACATCACTCCCAAGATCCTCTACATCTTCCAGCGTGTAATCAGACATGTCGGACCAGCAACGCCACAACCAGCGAATCCAGCATCAGCTTCAAGCCCTTACTATAGAGATAAAGAACTTGCGCAACGAATATGTCGCCGCGATTGAAGACCATGATTCAATGCGCGCCCAGGTAATGGCGAGCCAGTTCAGCATGGAGAGCTTGGGCCGCCGTCTCCAGGAAGCGGAAGACAGACAGAGGCAGCTGCTCGAACAACTCGCCTCTGCAGTGTTGCCACCCATAGGCACAGGCCGGGGTCAGTCTGAATCCAGCAATGGCGCCAGCATACGTAGAGGTACACGAGATCCTCATGTTTCCCTTCCTATTGATCCTGGAGCTCCTGGCCTATCGCCTGCATTCTCACGCTCGAATACCAGCGAGGTCACGTCAAACAGCACCATCAGGCAGCGCGATCACCCTGCTCCGACCCCTCTTCCGCGCAACGTCCATCTCCAGCCTCAACGCAATAACCCTCGTAACAACCTCGTCCCCCTCCGAGTACCCCCCCAGACCCCTTCATCTCCACAGGCTCAGAGAGCGACATTCGGGAGCATGGAGAACGCAGTTTACCTTCCCATGATAATTGAAAATATCGTTTTCGAGCACAAACGCTTCAAGAGTGAAGGCCGGTTAAGGACTTGGTAAGCTATTCACTGACAAGTCTGATGAAAGGACAATGGCTAACATGATACAGTGGCTTCGTTGTTGGACAGCGTGACGGGGACAGCAACTTGCAGTGTTCGCAACCCTGTTTTAATGTACCTTGCTTTCGTGCAAACCACTTCCACTACTGCAGGGCTCATATGAAACTTGTGCCTGCCGGGAAGACAGTATGCAGCCGCCGCCAGAGCCGTGATTGTAAGGTTGTCACCTATGGTAAGCACAGTCTGCCCTGGATACAGTTTGAAAAAGGACACTAAAAGTACTGACTACTTACAGAGGATCGTATAGACTGGGAGATAATCGTCGGGGCTGCCATCGAGGCCGGAAACTTGGGTGGAAAGGGTCTGGACGTCCAGGATCTGAGGGAAGCTCTATTTCCACCTCAACTCTACCCGCATCAATGGATCTAGACTCAACAAGACACACGAGGGGGAATTCCTTGCTTTCTCGCTGCGGATGGTTATTGCGGTTCGTCGGATAATGGAAGTGGAGGCGTTGCGTATAGCTGACGGACCTTGATCGAGATATATAAGAGGCAGGTTGGATATTGGAGAAGAAGGCATCGATACATAGCCTTGACTCCATTTGAAACCAAGGAACACGCCATCTTGGACTGTAAAATTGGTAAATGCATACATGAAGACGTACATATATGCATATATGGATACGAAAAATCAAAAGACCAGCGTCACGACGGAGTAGAAACATGCTAGTACCCGTGATTTTTTGTATTCATTCAAGCGAGTGACATGGACAGCAAGACAGTCCTTTAAGTAAAGTCCAGCTTCGTATATACACCGATATCCCCTTTTCTTCTCTCTCTCTCCGCCAACATCCTCTTCTCTCTATGCTACCCACCAGTCCTCGAGGCACGCATGGTTCTCCTATCCAAAGGTCGAGTTGATGGGTCCAAACTTGATGTTACTGTAAGTAACAGTAGCATCAGGGTACTTGCTCTCAACATCTGCAGGCGCACCACTCGTAATATCACATTCTCCTCGTCCACTTCCGAGATCAGTGTCGGGGTTCTTGTCGGTTGGGTAGGTAGAGTCAAGCCAGAGCATGTTGCTGTTGTGGTCATCCCACAGACTCATGACAAGAACCATACCGTTGGCGAGAGCCTTTGCCATATTTGCCATACCACCCTTCTCCTTGAACGTGTAGCGGTCGCCGAAGGCGGCCTTTTGCTCGTCGCAGAACTTGGTCGTGACGGAGTTGCCTTCAACGCCGGGGATGGCAGATGCAGGCTGGGGAATGGTCTTGCCGCCTTGGACGTAGAAGCGCTTGATCTCCATATCGTCGCCTGTGCCGATAAATTGGGTGACGACGGTGAACTTCTTGGATGTGTCGACGGTCTTGCCTTTGCCATAGAAGTCCTTGACACCCATGCGGTAGCTGTTGAAGTCGCAACCATCGGGGTCGCAGGTGCCGGCATAGCGGTCGGGTGAATATGTACCACCGCAGCTGTCGCCTGTGCAACGGTTCTGCTCAATTGTGGAGCAGGAGTGTGGAGTTACGGCCGTGCTGACCGAGTTCGCCTCCCAGATGTCCATTTCTGCGCAGCAGGAGCCGAAACCGCCGACACCTGCGTTCTTGTCATTTGCGGATGGTTGCCAGCCTTCAACATTGCCCTGAGATTACCATTAGCATGGTCTTATATCTCCATGAGTACTGGTCTGCCTTACCTCGCCGTTGATGAACTTCAAGTCCCTGGGGCACTGAGCATCGCAATACCCAGTACCATACTTGGCACCTGCCTTGTTTGTTGAGTATTTCTTCATGCCACCATCGGCATCCATGGAAACGAAGTATAGTGCGCCATTGAAGCCACAGGGTAGGTTGGAGAGATCGACATCGAATGTAAATTCTTGGTTGCCCGTGAATTTGAACATCTAACCATTAATCAGTGATAGCTATTTCTGTGGCGAAGTCGCGCACTTACCTCATATGTGCTGTCGTCCTTCATGAGATACGTACGGGATCCAATGTTGGTAGAATAGGAGCCCTTTGTGATGAACTTCAACTTCAGGGAGTTGCTACTCGCGGTGATCCCGTATGTGCCGCTGTAGTCAGCTCCATCGATCGCACAATTGGTTGCACAGGCTTTGTTGTCGGGGCAGGAGGTCGAGTCCCAAGTATTGCCAGTATAGCAGTTGGTAGATCTAATGATTGATTAGCCGAAGGGAAGAACAAAAATCCGGCCATCACTTGCCCACTCTTGACATGGAGCCAGCGCCAGTTGGCGTCAAGAACGACCTTTCCGTTCTTCGTGGTACAGCTGCCTTTGGCGGTGCATGACTGCCAGCTCATACTCGGATGCGTCTCCGTTGTCAGCGTGCCGACAAGTTGGCCGCTGGCCACGGAGAAGAGAATCGCTGCAGAGGCGATAGTTCGATACATGATGCTGGCGGTGATTCCTTTGCGATGAATTACATGATTTTGCTAGACCCCTAGGACTTATGTAGTATGAGAGTTGAACAGCTCTAGCCCGTCCCTTGTCAGGGTTCGGAAGAAACGGTGTCTAGTACATGAGACGTATAGACTATAGATTGAACCTTTGATGAATTGTGAGCTATATACACCTTAAAAGCCAAGACAATCACTCTGGTTATATCAATGAAACTTGTATACGAACCGAGAACCGGCCCGGAAGAAGCCAACATAGTGCTATCGGACCGCGTATGGGGGGAGACACGAAGCTGACTGTTTCAACTTCATTGTTACGCCGTCATCGCCGCCGATAGTCGCTATATAGCGTTTTTTAAGACCCTGGGTGTGACCAGGCCACACCGACGGCGATAGATTGCTAGATGACATCCCATCCCAATTCTAGAAGTCATGATACATTCTGTGCAGCCACGTAGTAATATAGATGTGCTCTAAGCGGATGGGAGGCATCCAGAGATCTGGGTTTTGAGATTGCATACAGAAATTTGGTGGGTGGTGTGATATAAGCTCTCGGTGTCACCTGCCTGGTTGTTTAGGTAGATGGAGCATTTGGAGCCCCATGCTACGATACACCACGAGAAATACACCAGACTCGATTTTCAAGTGATACGCCCATTCAATGCATAGCATTCAAGCATTATAGCCAGCACGATTAAGACTATTTTGGTGTGCTTATTTCTATGTGCTAAACTCGGTGTGACTAATTTACCACTCGGATGCATTGCGTTGTTGCGCTCCGAAGTACCTCGCCGAGCACTGCGGCAACAGCAAGCTCTTGGGTCGTTATGGGAAAGGGGAGATTATACTAGGAATTGGTTGCGCTGATATCAATATATGGACAGACGAATTGGAAGATGGCTGCAGAAGTGTGGTTGTGATGAACGGTTTCTGCTTGTGGGGTAGCAAGGATTCCCCGCTTCTAGCAACCAGAGACTTCCAATAGCTGTACTCCTGCACAAATTAACTGGGGTCTCACGACTGCCGGCATTTGGTTGCGATGGAATTCTCCGTGGCTATGGTCGGCTTGATGGTGTCGCTCCCACAGCTCTTTCATTGACTCTCGCCTATTTACTAGTGGTAAGAGGTAGCGAAGGGGGTGGGCGTCCGCTCATTTATAATTCAAAGATGACGCTTTTACGAAAGTTGCCCAACATTGTCACCTGACAAGTCAATACTCAGAACTCATGGGGTAGAGAAATAAAAGACGGAAAGTGGAGGATGGAAGGCAAGGGTTGGTAGTGAGGGGAGGCTGACGTCGGGAAAGTTGCTGGCGCCTTTGATTCCATCTTATGTCCGAGTTTTCGGCGCGCAGTCCGCGATGTCCGACTTGTCCGGCACGCTCCGAGCCTCATCACCGCGACATTGACCTTCATCACCCCGGATCGCCATGTCTGCGCCAGGCGCCGAATGGATAAGCGATAGATCCCGTGAGAATACACCTGAGGAGCCCGAAGACCATCATGATTTGGCACAGCAGCGCACGAGTAAGAAGCGCAAGGTGCTATCGTGCTACGCATGTCGCAGCCGTAAGATGAAATGCGATCGCGTCTTCCCGGTATGCGGGCGATGCAAAAAGACAGGAAGAAGCCAGGAGTGCACGTACGACCCTCGGCTGGTTCAAGAGACACGTACCAATACGGACGCACAGACTGAGCAGGACAAGCCCTCTACACTTACGGCGCGTCCCGTAGACGGCGAGTCGCTCGCTGACACGTCTGATGTATTGCGGCGGAAGATACAGTTGCAAAGAAAGACGGATAGCCATGCTCGAGCAGAAACTGGTAGTTCAAGTTGGAAGTCACAAGTCATCACAATATTCAAACACCGTGGCCGATGAGCCTGATCTCAAGGAAGAGGTCATGTTTAGGAAGAAAGGGCTTTAGATCTCAATTCCACGGACCAACTAGCGTGATGAGTACCATCTCCACTGTAAATCTCAATAGCCCACCTCTACCTACGTCGCATGGAAGCTGACCTCCCCCAGTATTACGAGCTGCACGCTTTCACACGTGAGGCACTGATCGTGGATCACTCCGTCCTGCGCATAAAATCCGATTTCAAACAATTTCGAGATCGAAAGAAGAAGCTGTTAAATGAGCACAACTCGAGAATTTACAATACAGATGCTGAGATCCTTGCGGCTCTTCCAGAACAAAGCATTGTCGAAGCTCAGGCTGTCCTCTACTTTGAGACGTGGGAAAGGAGCTACAGAATCTTGCATGAGCCCACTTTCTGGCGAGAATATCGTAATTTCTGGGAGGAGAATCGCAATGGCAAGCCTCAAGTCAACTTCGCCGTCATACTTGTTTTGATATTGGCAGCCACGAAATGCCTTACACCGAAAGACGACATGTTCATTGGGGATACGACTGCCGATCGGCATGCCGCTAACCACCTTCTTAGCATATTTGAGAACTGGTCGAATCAACAGCCCCGCAAGCGGGTTACACTGCAGTTCTTTCAGATTCAATGTTTGGCGCTACTCGCAAAGCGGGTCAACAGTGTTAAATTGAAGCAAGATTGGATTGCATCTGGTGAGCTCCTGCGGCTTTCGCTAGTATCTGGTATGCACCGCGATGCTGCATCCTTGGGGCACGATATAACATCTTCATTTGAAGAGGAAATGAAAAGACGACTGTGGGCTACGATCATGGAGTTAGAGCTCCAATCGTCGGTAGAAACTGGTCTCCATACTGGTCTCTCTGCGCTGTCGTACGACACCGCACCGCCTGCAAATCTCTCCGACTATGCCTTCTCGACTGATACGCAGCAATTACCAGCAAGCCAGCCTAGCAAGCAATTTACGTCAGCTTCTTATCTTGCCATGGCTACGAGATCGCTTCCACTTCGAATCCAACTCACACAACTACTCAACAACCCGTCGGGGGGCCTTCAGTACGCTGATGTATTAGATTTCGATAGCCAGATACGATCCGCAATTTCAGCGCTTCCAAAATGGGAGGAAGAGGCCGCTGTGTTGCCTTCGGGGCTCCTCCGTTTGCAACTCCGTCAATATCTACTCATGCTGCATAAACCGTACGCAAGACTGGCTCATAAAGATGATCGATACATGTATTCCTTCACTACTTGTATAGATACTTGCAGTTTCATCATCACGATACATGATGATCTATTGTTGAAAGGCATTTTGGCTCTTAGCAACATGCGCAACGATGTCATTCGAGTCGGTCTGACCCTCTCCCAGATTGTGTACCATAATTGCGTTCGAGACATCGCGAAGTCGTTTGTACCTCCGGCGGAAATACAAAACACGCAAAATGGAGATGCTCAGCGCCACATCGCAGACATGACTATAGCCAAGCGTTGGAAGCTACCCAACAAACCCCTCGATCTTGTCACATTCCCACAAGAGCCGTTTGTCGTCAGATTACTATGTACGTCTTCAATTGAGATCATAGAACGCGCCAGACAGCTTTTTGAACAAAAGGTCTTCCGGATGGGTACTGGATACATGGAGTACTTGCTCATCTCCGCCGCGGTTAGCATGTTGCCATCGCCGCCATCACCTGCTACCTCGATTGCGTACGTTAACAATGCCGAAGACGACATCCCCGCGCGATGCAGGAAGACAGTCAAATGCTTCACAAATCTACCGTTGAGGGTACTGGCTCTGCAGCAAGATCCGGAAAATAGTCTAGCCTCGTCTCTCCGCGACACAATGGCGAGCGTGTCGCCATCAGGAAGTAGAGGGCCAGATGTGGGCACTAGCGAGTTCAATGGAGGAGGTGGAGCAAGGGTAGAACAGCCTGCGGATGGAAACTGTGGCTTCATGCCTATGACTGGTGTCGGGATGGGCCTTGGTGCCGGCGATGACTCGGGTGATCTGAATGGATATGTCAACTCTCTGCAAGATATGCCGGTGGATATGAACGGTTGGCCGTTTCCGGACTTTTGGGCATTTGACCTCAGTGGCGACTTTTGATATCTGCCTCAAGAGTTCGCTTCTGCGCATATGGGTTGCTATCACTTAAAAGCATGTAGAATCTAACATCTGCTTCAGCCAAGTTGAGCTCACAGAATCATCACGAGGGAAGTCCTGCTTGAGCGTGGTGGTTGTGAAAACTCTGTCAGAATTTTTATCCCTCTTCATACGTTTGTTTATTCTGGTCTCCATTCACTTCTTCTCCGCTTGCGATCTCCGAGCTTTCTCCTCCTCAATTCTCTTCTCCTTACCTGCCTTCCCCACCTTCTTCGGAGGCCTCAGCAGTCTTCTTGCCACTTTAGGCTTTTTGCCGCCCTTTTCGCCCGGCTCAGGTGACCTGTCTCCATCATCGGGTGGGGTTACCCTAAGTTGCGGCAGACTCAGGATATATCCCAGTCTTCTTTTCAGAGCCGGCGAAGTGCTTACTCCTAGTTCTTGTAGGTCTACGGGCAGATTGCCTGCGATGATAGAGTCGGCGTTTAGGGCAAAGCGGCGGCCACTTAGTTCCGCATTTCGTTTCCAAGATGGAACCTGGAACATCTTTGCCTCTAGAGTACGGTATACGATGAGGTGAGCGGTAAAGACCGGGTCGTAGATAATCGTTGGGTTAGGATCCTCGGCCCCCATCGACTGGTTCTTCAGTGTGATGAGGGATCTAACCACGGTGACGATGCCACCGGTGCTTCGTCTTGGTTAGTATACACCTTTGCGTTTCGAGTAGAGCTACACTCACATGAGCTCGGATTGTCGCCAGGCGAACAGAAAAATGCTGACTATCAACTCCACTGCTTCCATCGCAGCCAGAAGATTGAGGAGAATCAACATCATAGCTGTTTTGAGTATTTGGGTTCGTTTCGCTCAGATGCGCCGCAAGTCAAAGTATACACCTATATTTGAAGCGATAGTTTAGGTGAGGGTGACTTCGAAATTTTCAAAGCGAGACTGTAGGTGATCGCGACTTTTACTCATTTCAGGGTCTACACGCCAAGAGAGCAGGGTTGATAGTGAAAGACAGAAGGCAATGATTTCTAATACGGCCTAACTACAAGAGGAAATGAGACTTCAGGCATCTAGCTATACTGCTGGCCCTAATCATCGCTGTACAGTCCAGCCATGTATGTGCAATAGTCGGATTGAGATGTTGCATCTAGATCCATGTCCATATCCTGATCTCCCACCTCGCGCACGATGTTTTTAGATGCACCTATCTGAGCGTTTGAGGGCTCCCCGTGAACTTCCGCCGCCTTGAGGTGCGAAGGCGGCTCAAGCCGGCCAGTCGCTGAGCGGGAGGAAGTGCGGCACTGACTCGAGCTTTTAGATTTGCGTAAAACGAACACTGAGCCACATCGGTCAAAGAGACGATCCTCTACCTTCATTCCCGTCTCACATGGTGCTGCAGGCACAAGAACTACATCTGGAATTGCAGGACTGTCGGACTTTGCAAGAAGTATAGTTCGGTCTGCAGGCTTCGTCGCAGTGTTGGAGGCGGTTTTACGTGTCTTGTCTTTAGGTACCAGATGCGGCGCGAAATCGATCGCTGGCCGCGGGGCCGTGGTATGCTTGAATTGTGGTGGTGTCATGTACTTCGAAAGGCCCATAATGCTGTGTTTTTTGTTGCTGAGCTTCTGAGTGGGAGTTGTGGACGACATGAGGGGAAAGCCTGAAGTAGTCAATAAATGCTCGCAGCGACTGTCGATTGTGTAATATAGTGTCTCCAATAAGATGAAACAATTCTGCTACAAAACCCAATGATCTACATACACTGTATGGTTGTTGAGTCGCTGGTAATTTTTTTACACGATGCATTACACGCCTCGATGGCACTGTGAAATCCAAGAGGCACCGACAAGATTTCAAGTCGAAGTAGTGATAATAGATTCTCGAAGGAGGGGTTTAATATATGGTTTTGAGCTCGCATTGGCCCTAAAAGTAGCTTAAGAAGATCACGCGTTGCGTGATGGCGTTTGGAAATCATGTTTCACTCCATCTGATCGATTGTCCCACTTTCTCGCTTGCCAGCTACTTGTGCACGCCAACCTCATTGTGCGCATTCTTCAGTCCAGTGCAATCTGTGCAATTGGTGCAACTGTTTAGGTCAGCATCTGTACTGTACGGTAGACCAGATTCATCTCGCAGTCATGAGTAATCCAATATATCCCAAGTTCAACATACTCTGTACAATCAGTGCAGTCAGTGCAGTTCCGGCAATCATCGCAATTGCTGCAACTATTGCAATTCTTGCATCTGCTACTGCTTTCGCAAGAGGTGCAGTTCTGGCAAGAGGTGCAATCGTCGCAACGGGTGCAGTTCCGGCATCCTGTGCAGTCTGTCTCTTGGTCAGAAGCCATCGTCTACGCAAGAGTCCGCTGAGAAGGGAGTTCAGAGGCAGCAGAAAGGTAATTAGTAGGTTAGGGCCATGGTAAGATGGAAGATGTAAATGTCATCTCGTCACACCAGGTATAATTGCAGGAAACACGCAATATATAGGTTCCACCAAACGGCCCAAGAAATGGCTCTGCTCCAGGCCACGGCAAAAGAACGCTGTCAACAGCTCCTGAGAGAGAGGCTTGTGTAGATTGGCGAGTGGAACGAACGAGCTGAGGACTCACTTTTACAGTCTGTGCAATTCTGGCCTTCATTGATGATGCAAAGTCAGCTTTGACGAGAAGATAACCATATACAAGGATAGCGTACAGTCTTTGCATCCTGTGCAGTTTGTATTGTTGCGATTACCGTCCTCTGTACGAACAGATTGCGGTTTGTTGAGCAATGATTCGGTACAACCCATGTTGGACTGTTAGAGATGATGTATAACGTCAGGCAAACGTTTCAATGCAAGAGAACTACAGATATGGCTTTTATGATTTGGTAAGATTATAGGAATTTGAAATTTGAACTTGGAGCAGAAGAACAGCCCCGGAACTTTGATGTTTCTTTGATATCTTTTGTTGGTGGTGGTGGATGCAGGCGCGACGTCATGGCTGACCACACTGATAAGCTCAAAAAGCACCGGATAACAATGATACGTGCACCTCTACTGCAGGCTCAGAGCACATGCAAGCCACCTACACTCATCTGCCGTCCGCCGACTACTAGAAGACACGAAGTGGTGGGGTAAAGTGTCAGATCTCATCATCTGATTGGTTCGGCCGTAAACGTGCATCGAAAGAGCGCTTACATACATGCGGCAATGATTTGCATGGATTTGTGCATTATTTCCGTAAGGCGTCACGGACTCAACGAAGTTTTCTTCGAGTCACTCTCGTCTCATACCCAGTTTTCATGTCACAAAGCAAGTCTCTTTGCTTTGTGAGTTGTCGACCTACTTAAGCTTCCGCGCTACCCCACACTCCAACAAGGACGTAAGCAACGGGAATGACGGCCCGATCCGTCGATCAACCAGTAGAGGGCAAAGAGCTGAGAACTCACGCCGTTGCTGACACTCGGGTGGAGCGTGACCTGCAACAATGGCCTAGTACGCGCGACGAGGAAATTGTAGAGGCAACCTATGGCCCTCACGGCGCAAGCGAAACAGCGGACCACCAAACTGAAAAACCACCTGGGCCTGCTCTCGCAAGAATCTTGTCGCGCCGCTCTGCGGCATCATATGATCCTGGACCGGCACCGGATGGCGGTCTAACAGCCTGGACTCAAGTTCTCTGCACGCATTTGACCATTTTCACCACGTTCGGCCTCTTCACATCATTTGGCGTGTATCAGACGTATTACGAGAATACCCTTGGTATAGCACCCCTCGACAATCTCTTGGATTGGATCCATCCAGGTCTTCCTCCTCTTCTTCCTTGGTACCTTTACAGGCCGTGCTACCGATGCTGGCCTCTTTCGCCCTGTCTATATCGCTGGTGCATGTTTCCAGCTGGTGGGCATCTTCACATTGGCCGAGTCCAAAAGCGTGTGGCAGCTCTTTCTCTCCCAGGGCGTGTGTCTTGGTCTTGCTAATGGTCTGCAATTCTGTCCTTCCATGGCTCTGGTATCGACGTATTTCGTCAAACGCCGCGCCTTTGCTCTCGGCTTTACAGCGCTCGGGTCGTGCACCGGCGGTGTTGTCTTCCCGGTCATCGTACAGCAATGTCTACCCAGCCTAGGCTTCCCCTGGACCATTCGCATTATTGGTTTCATCATGTTTACTCCTAAATATTGTCACAATCTCCCTGTATCGCACCCGGCTTCCACCAAGAAAAGCTGGCCCATTGGTCGACTGGGCAAGCTTTTCCGAATTGCCATATACGCTCTATTGTGCAGGTGCCTTCTTTAGCTTTTGGGGCTTGTACTTTGCATTTTTCTACATCGGAAGCTATGCCCGCAATGTCCTCGGTGCTACCTATCAACAAAGCATCAACCTACTCCTGGTACAGGTATGCATGGGATTTATCTTCCGATTGTTGCCTACCTACTACGCCGACAAGATAGGAGGCCTTAATGTGTTGATTCCGTTTGCCTTTATCTGCGCAATCATGATGTTTGCATGGATTGGCATCAAGTCTATGGGCACGCTGTATGTGTTCGCTGTCATATATGGAAGTGGCAGTGCAGTGATACAGGCGCTATGGCCGGCCGTCATCGGAGGTATGAGCCGAGAAAGGGATCTGAAGAAAGCGGGTGTGAGAATGGGCATGGCGTTCACTGTGGTGAGCATTTCGAGCTTCACGGGTCCACCACTGGCAGGCGCGCTCATCCAGATGAATCATGGAAGCTACACATATGCAAATATCTGGGCTGGTATGTCCTTCTTCGTTGGCGGATGCCTCCTTATAGCGACCCGGGTAGCACTTGTGGGCTGGAACCTGAGAGTAAGGGTATAGTTGTCGACAAAGCCTTGTATCTCTTCGCCATCTTCAGGTGGACCTATTTATTACCCGCGCACAATGTTAGTAGAAATCATCTTTACGAAGAGCTTTAATGCATAGCTAATATAATTTGTTGTTACGAATACCTTTCTTTTACCTGCCCACGTCACATCACAACGCATGATCACTCTCAACAGCCATCTGGAGCAGCCAGATAGTCCTCAAAATCAGATTTCCACGGGTGAGACGAATCACTCAAAGTGTAGTACGAGATGCAGACAGGGACGGAATACCGCGCAGAGACTGGCTGAAAGAGATCTGATTGTCCAGATCTAGCAGACCGAAGAAGAATGAAGTGGCAATTAGGTACTTAGGAACATATTTGAGATGGATGTTCTAGAAGTTCTGGTGCAACATGATACCTGCAGTTGAGCCAGGCCTCCCTTCCGCCAAGATTTCTGCATACCTATCACCCTATTCGGGAAACAATGTCAATATACGGGACTAGCCCAAGATGGCTCTAACATCGATAGGAAATTCAGCATTCTGTTGGGCTCCATTCCTTGACCGCACTGACCCTTTCATCCGGTAGGAGCATGTACGGCGCCCTCGCTGCCCTGGAATCCAAAGGCGATGATCAACACATTCCACTCTACATAGGTTGAGCTCTTCAGAGTATATAACGGCATGGCGACCAAGCTCATGGTCATCATCACTTGCTCTCAGTCTCTCGTTGTACACTGACATTCAAGACCTTCTCAAACTTTCCCGTCACCGTCCATGTACTCATCTACATGCAGACAGATGACAAACTACTAACCAGCAGCTTTCCTATGTTTTTTTTCTTTCATGTTTGCAAAGCACAGAGCACAGTTTTGAGCATATGATACAGTCTAACCTACTGCCTCTGGCAGCAATGCTGACTGAATCTAAAGGACACTGTGACGCCTGCTCTGACAACCTCGTTCCCGCCAAACGCCTACCTCGGCTGCAATCAAGCCGAGGCCAACGCAAACGGAACTGGCGACCGCCTTTTCGACCCAAGTACCGGCGCTACCTTCAGGCACTCGGTCTCTGTGCCTGTGACTCAGGAGACTTGCCGAACCTACTGCAGCACAACTGCACCAGGTGCCCCATACCTCTACTTTGGTATCGAGTTCGGTATCAACTGCCGCTGTGGTGCCGACTTCTTTATCCCGAAGATCCAGGTCGACGATTCCCAGTGTAACATCTCTGCGGCCGGTGACGTCAGCCAAGCGGGTGGTGGTGCCAACCGCATGTCCGTCTGGCAATATGTTCCAGTAAGTCCACTCTCTGGTTACTCTATGCTCAAAAACTGTGCTCTGCAAACATGAAGTTTTCTTTTTCTTGAATATAAGGGTAGGTATTGGGTGGGTATTGTTGCTTGGCTGCGCTTCGGCCCAGTCCATGATAGCAAGCAAGAGTCGGATCATGTCTTTGGTATTTGGACAAGGACTTGGACGGCGAAGACACGACTACGACACATCGACTATCGGTACACGACTATCCGATCAACAACTCTACGACACACGACTATCGCAATCACCTCTCACATTGCCCACTCCGCCATCGAAGACATGCGACCGCTCACAATCCACCAATACACTTTTCCAAAATATCCTTCCTCAATATCCCCTTCCCCTCACATCCATCGAATCGCCATTCCCTCAGTATCCCGGCACCTCACAAGACACAACCCCTTCATGCTCCTTATCTATCGACACACTCCCCTCTGTCGACACCTCCACGCTCCCACAACAGCACACCTACCAACTCGCCCTTACCCAACTCGCCCTCACCAATACAATCTCTCACGACATCCAAGACACCCACAGCCATCCCGCCATCACGCCATCACGACCATCTTCGTCGCCATCATACCCCCCTTCTTGCATCTACCCACTTCCTCCTCTTTACTACCCATACCAACACCCCTCCTATATTCCCTCTACATGCTTATTGCACATATCACCATCCTCTTCACCACCTCCATTTCCCACATCTGACTTTACCCCATCTCTCCCACGGCCTCCCCTCGACCTTCGCTACCTCCCTCCCCCCCAAGTTCACCATCATGTACAATCCACCACCCATCCTCTACATACCCTCTACCCTTCTCCCAACTTCACCATCATGTACACACGCATACGATACCCCTTCATGTATATACACCACTCACTACTCCCTGCTTCCACTGCTCCGAATCTGTTTATTAAACGGCGCATACGACACAACACACAGTATATACCCTAGAAGGTAGAAAATTAGGCAGGGCAGGACAGGGCAGGACAAGGAGGAGAGGATAGTTGGGGGAAAGGATATATAGGATAATGGTTATACTGGTTTACTGTTTACTTCACATCTTCCTCATCATTCATTTCGTAATCCACGTGTACCCACCCCCCTCCTCCCGTACTCCGCCAATATACTCGCCGAGCCGCCTTTCTCGTTCTGTGTTCTTTGACTCTAGACTATCACCTCGCATTGATACTGACGCCGTCAACACACCCTTTCGTACTTGTAACTTTGAGAAGATTTGACTTTTTTTTCTGATTGGTCTGTAGGAGATGGTGGACTGGTATACAGATGTATATGTGCAGGTAGGGGGGATATTCGATCGCTGGTGTTTACATCCTACACTTTATCATCCAACCCGTTGTGAATTTGTTTCACTATTACACAAGACTACTGTGAACTATTTCCCTACATATCGACATCAAACGCCTCGCTCGCGCAACCAAACCAAGAGAATTGAATCAAAACTGTGATATCAATATATCGGACCATCTCATAAAACAATCCCCCCAAAAGACGAAACCCTAGTATCGCAGCCATTCATAAGTACATGAGCGCGTATATGATATATGATTCTACTTTAGTAATACTGAAACACGAGACCAGCCCAGCGCAGTATAGAAAAGAAGCTTCTCCAACCCGTCCCCTTTTTTCCTCTGTAGTATACCATCATAGCGCCAACATTTCAAGCTCAGTCCTTCTCTTCCTCTTCGGTTTTGGGGGCTCTTCTGTTGTAGTTGTAGTATGGGCGCGTTTGTTGGTAGTTGCAGTCGATTCTTGCTTGATCTGCACCCTTTGATCCCTTCTGCGTGTTGTGTCCTTGGTTACACGGGTGCTTGTCGGGGCTGGGTGAGAAACCCTTGCATTAGCTGAAGTGGAGCTTGAGGCATGATTGGATAAGTGTGGGGTCTGCACAGACGATGCAGGCTTTGATGTGGGGATCACATTGCATTTCATCTTTAAGCTCGTTGCGTTGGCCATGCGGTTAGTGATAGACGCATCCTGGCGTCGATCGGAAGTGAGAGGTGCTATAGGCTGCAAGATTCGAGGATCTGACCGTTCGGGACCAATGGTGACGTTGAATCTCTGCTGGAGATGAATTTCACGAGCGGATAATCTGCGATGGAGGTCGCGCAGAAGCCCCTGCCTCGAAGCTAGCGGATCGACTGAATTTGGACTGTTCTGTAAGTTCTGCAAGAGCGGTGCTAAGATTCCGCTGGTCTTCGCGTATCCCAACGATATGGTTTTACCAGGGCTCATGGTGTATCCGCAGAAGTGGTGCCAGTTCGTAAAGGTAGTGAATTCTTTTCCAGTACGACAAGAATCAACAAAGTCGATGGTGTTGATGTATGGACTTGCCTTAAGTTCCCTGAGACAATCATCAATTGTCTCACCTTTGATGCTCTTCGTTTTTTGACATATTCTCCGGTACAGTCGAAGAGTCTGAGCATCGCTCAATATTATGCCCTCTTCTTCATCTTCTTGATCGACTGGGACTCCCTCAGGGAGCAGGTGCTGAATAAGTGAAGCATGAATGGCATCGACCTTTGTTTTGCCTCGGTTCAGACTCGACATGCCGAGGGAATCCATATAACGGAGCAATTCAGGAATGAACGGTGCAGCCGCATCTGGCGTAAACATTTGCAGTTGCTTGAAAGCCATACGAAATATGCGAATATTGAGCCTTGGGATCCCTAGGTTTTCCATATACCGGATTGCAGCTTCTCGGTCGTCGAACCTCTTATGCATCGCTCCGCTGAATCCGCGAGTCTGCTCTTCTGCACCCCCCACACCTTTCCAGCTATCGTATATGCCAACTTTATGCTCTCTTGCCACAGCATACTAGTTTGCTAGGCTATTTTAGCCTTGATTCTCGTCGAGTCTTTCGCCATCGTGAGGAAAATGTCTCTCAACGGAAGGGTCCAGTTGCGTGGATACATTTGTCGACTGAGACGCTGGCTCATAGTACGGAATTTGGGAAACTCCTGATCCCCTGCAACATGCCACGGCCTTAGCGAATTCGTGAAAGCCCAAGTATTTGGGATTCTACTGTCCGGGTACGTTCAAAAACTTTTTCGCGAGTGTCCAAGTCCTATAGACTGCAACCTTTTCTGGTGGATCATAGACTGCGTAGTATTCCTTGGCCATTGTAATCGAGTGAGAGAGAGGTCCTTGTCAATCAGATAACCCGTGTCGAATGTACTTTCGCGACCTTCCCACCCGCCTGTGATATCCGTAGTTCGTAGCGATAACTTCAACTTCTACCGCCTCTTTATAAACCAATCTCTGCAATAGGCAAAAGGCAAAAGGCAATAAACGAAAGATGTTAAATCAAGGAACGCGTAAAGATGGTCTAACAATAGAGCGGAGAAAGCGGGTGGGGTTTTAGTGTTGACGACAACGCCGCACTTCGCGTTCCTCGTCTCGAGTTCTGCGGGACATGTGGAAACGTATCGGGGGCGTCCGTCAGAACATGACCAGATCCTGGGAAACCAGCTGCTGGTCGTCATCCCACCGTATTATCGCGAATTTGCTCATGAGCCAGTAACCGCGATTAAGATTGATTTAGTTGTCGTGACAGTGTTCGATAACTTTGAAATTACTACTGGCTTGTATCCATGGTACGACCGAACTCTATCAGTACCACGGTCATGAATAAAGAACTATAACGATTAATTGTTATAGGTGGTCGCGCTTAATACGCTATGAAAGTAAGATCTAGCGGGCGCGTTTTGTTGGACGTTGCATCGGCGGAGATTCCGAACGCCTTCGCTTGCAGGGGGACTGCAGTTCCCGTCGGGAATGATCCTGGCTCGATGGCAGCCATCTCCGTGATGATATAGGCATGTTATCACTGTCTGATATTGTCCCTTCTGATTCCTCTTCCATCTGGGGTTGATGTTGTGATAAGCTCAGTTCCACTTGGGTCCAAACTTCTTCGTCATCTGAGCCAAATTCGTCATCTGACCCGTCCGATACCTCACCCTTGACTTTCACCTGGAGTTGTTTGTGCTGGTGGAAGAGCTGAATGATAGCGTTTCCGTCGTCTAACAAGTCCCTCTGCGTGACTTCTAGGTAGGGCACTTGGGAGAGCTCGTAAGCAATGTCGTCGTCGTCCTCTACTGTATCGAACAACATGGCACAGTCGGCTTCCAGGGACAGAACTGGTGCCGGACGTGAGCTAGCTGGTTCCTTCTTGATGAAAGCTGCCGATGAGTCGATATCAGAGGCCGATGAAGGCTGCGTTGAGGCAGCTGGAGTTGGAGTGGAGGAACGCGATGATTTAACGTTTTGATGAGAAGGGGAGCTAGAACGAGAACGTTCTGATATCGGACTCATTATAGAAGCTGTGTCGTATTTTGAGCTGAACGGGGGTGGTGTGCTGGTCGAGATGGTTTCTGGTCTGTTTTGGTCTCTGTGTTGATCTCTATCGTCAGGTCTGTATGGGCCGTTGTCTTGAGGTCTATACTGGTCTTTGACTAGAATTACGTTGTAGTCACCTCCGTAAGGTCCGCCTTGGTCTTTGACTGGAGCTCCGACTGGGGCTCCGACTTGCTTTCGATTTCCGCTCCTGGGCCCTTGACGTAGACTCTGTAGAAATACAGCCAAAAACTCATTCTGCAGAGCGTATTGGAGAGGAATTAGACGATCACTCTTTGTGTAACTGACGAATGCACCCCAATCGTAAAAGGTTTTCAATCGCTCGCCAGTGCGACAGGCATCAATGAAATCCCAGAGATTGACATAGGGTGCTTCGACCTTCAGCTCGTGTGTACATTCTTGTATTGTGCGGTGTAGTGTCTTGCCTGATATTCGGCGCAACTCTCGATAGATCTGCAGTTTTTGATGCTGGTAAAGACATTTTTATGGCATCTTTCTGCTCATCGTATTGGTCGAGTTGTAGACCTTCGGGGAGATAGTGGTATACAATCTCATCATACATGGCAGTGACCAATGTGGAATTTCGGGCTTTTTTTCCTACCAAGCTCTGGGAAGAGGCATACACCTCGAATTCCTGCTTTAGGGGAATAGATGGGCTGGGGGTGAATGTTTCTGCCGCCTGGAAGGCGCTTTTCCTGATCCGAGGATCAGAATGGCCATGTTTGCGCATATGGATTTCTGCCGATTTAAGATCAAAGAACATTTGAACGTTGCCCATCTACTCACTCGCAGCCTCCCGCGTCGTGTATATAGCGGACCTCTTACCTACGGTAACAGCATAGTATATGGGAGCCATGATCGGGATGGTATACAGAAAGCGATACTGCCAGCGTGGGGTGCGTCGTTCGGGGTGAAGTCTAGAGTGGTATACAGAGAGCTCCACCGCCGTCGGGGGGTGCGCAATTCCGAGTGATGTGCGTGTCGACGCTTCAGGATGCCCAAATATGTAATCGGCTCAAAATATAGCAGACTGCCCGGTGGCCACAGTTACGCGAGCGTTACGCCAGGTTACTGCAGTCTGACTGTGAGGAAGCAAGGGAGATGAACGGTAGCGCTCAGGAGGTTGTATCTTCAGTGTTTCTGAGGCAAGCGCGCAAAAAAGTTGCTCTTGTTACAACCCTAAGGAATCTGGACGTTGTATACACGACGAAATGGATGAAATAAATGAAATGGATGGAGTTGAACAAGACATGGAAGTCGCGGTGCGTGTAATTGGAAAAGCAATGTCCTCCTGACTCGTACGCGAACGCGTCGAGTTCACAACCATTCAATCGGTACGAGTGTCTTTCATGTGTCCATGACGGACGGCAATGTCAACCATTGCGCATGAAAGGCGAATTGAAGATAAGAACAATTTTTGGGAATCACATCAGTCGAAGAGCAGATGACAAGCTTCCAAGTTGGGCCTTCCAGTCCATACATACATACATACAAGCACACCACTAGCGCGCCAAGCCCTCCAAGCCGAGGTTGCCATCCATCTAATACCGAACAACCTCATCGCGCCCACAACATCACCGCGCAGTGCGCGCCATCCATCACCAACAAACAAAACTCATAATGGCCACCAGCGCCCCCACCCCCTTCACCTACCCCTTCGCAACCTCGCCCGACATAATCCGGTCCCATCAAAAAGACGCCTACTTCTCCTCCCTCCTAACCACGCACCTGTCCGCACTCCTGCGAAAAGCCCGCGGCGCACGCGTCGCCCACACCTACAGTACCGAAACACGCGTTACGGGAGACCTGCTCTACCTAGCCCTCACCACACTCCTCGGCAACCGCACTTTAGGCGAGGAATATACGGACATTGTGCAGGTGGAAGCTGAAAGCGGGAGACTACCAGCGCTGGGACGACGAGCGGGGTATATATTGAGTTTTATCGTTGTGCCGTATGTGTTGGGGAGGGGACTGCCGGTGTTTAGGAGGAGAGTGAGGGGGAAGTTGGAGAGGGGTGTGGGGGGGTATGAGAGGGATATTGCGCGCAAGGAACAAGCAGCGCGAGAGGCCGGGGGTGGGAACAAGACGCAGATAAGAAGGCCGTTGGGCATGCGGCTGCAGAGTTACCTCCTAAAGAACCTCGATACGATTACCTCGCCAGCGCCCATCTACGCGGTTTCACTAGCGACGTTTTACTTTACGGGCAGCTATTACCATCTATCGAAACGGCTGTGGGGGTTAAGGTATATGTTTACGCGACAGGTGCCTGAGGGGGATAACAGGGCCGGGTATGAAGTGTTGGGTGTACTACTGGTGTTGCAGATGGGTGTACAGGCATATTTGCATTTGCATAATACGGTTACTTCGGGGCCCGGTGCGGTTCCTCAGGGCACGTCGGCGGTGGTTGGAGGCGGTGCGGAGGTGTCTCTGGACCCCAACGCGTACAGTGCGAACAATGCGTTGTTGTTTGAGGCAGCGGCCAGCGCGCCGCAGGCTAGTGCGTCGGCGCTGCAGCAGTGGACACATACGCCTACCATGGACAAGGCGCGGTATGGGCTGGACGATGAGGATACCATGGGCTGGATTGGAGAGGCGAATAGGAAGTGTACGCTTTGTTTGGAGGAGATGAAGGATCCGAGTGTTACGACTTGCGGACATGTGTTTTGTTGGACGTGTATTGGGGATTGGGCGAGGGAGAAGCCAGAATGTCCGCTTTGTAGGCAGGCGTGCTTAGTGCAGCATGTGCTGCCACTGAGGGGATAAGTAGATGATGGGTGATGTGATGGGTGGATGTAAGATGTAGATGGATTACATCTATACAATTATAATATTACAATACCTTCTCTGCTTCCTCTATGAGTCGGTCTACCTGGAATGCACTGTCTCCTCGAGTGAACATGTCGAGTAACTCACTCCTACCTTTACCCTCGGCCGTCTGCACGTAGAACTTTTGCATACACATGATGAGCCATCTTGCTTCGTCCACGCTGACTCCCCTGTTCTCGATGACGAGACCCTGGCCCAAGACGAGGTTATGGCTCTCGGCCAGCTCCTGGTGGAATGTGATGGTGGTGTGTGGACTAGCGAATTCGCCCCTCAGCTTGAACTCTGCTAGTGTGGTGAACATGAGCGTTGTCGTGTCCACGTGTGGGTGTGAGAACTGCAAGTAGTGCAGCTCGGCGGCTTGCTGTGTCTGCCCTTGTCCACCTGCTGCGGAGTCTTCGACGGGGATCTGGCGGGGTACTGGGAGCACGAAAGATGGGTGTTGCTTTGCGCTGCGCAGGAGCTGAGAGAATGTGTTTGCGGGTACGGCAAAGTGGATGCCTTGGGGGTTTCCGGCATGTCGTAGTCGCCAGAGGGCCTGGACTTCCTTCTCGGGTAGGGTTTGGACTTTGTCGAGATCGAGGAAAGAGTTTAGTGTCTTGACACCTGGGGGCGGGGCACTGGGAGAGCCTGCGCCAGGCGGAGGAGGCGGTGCTGGCCAAGGGCTCTTTGGTGCAGACGAATTGACTGTCTTGGGGTCGGGTGAGGCGCTGGTTTGCTGTGGTGGTGGTGGTGGTGGTGGTGTCAATGGGCCTGTTGCGCCTGGGACAATGGCTTGCTTCCTCAATTCCTCAATCTTGTCCCTGTACTGCTCCCTCAGCTCGTCGAGATCCTTCAGGCCCTTTTCCTTTGCCTTTGACTCGAGCTTCTCCCGGTACTTTGCGAGGATACGCTCTTGAGAATCGTGGGTGACGAGGAAGCGGCGAACATCTTGAACTTGAGCCCAGCGGCGTTGAGTTGCGCGTGGGTTGACGAGGGGCTGGCGCAGGGCATGGCGTAGTGCGGGCAGCTGTAGCGGCATCGTGGGCGCACGTGCTCGTCCTGGGGATATATTTGGTTTTTGTATTTTTATAAATTTGCGCCTCGGTCACGGGCGCATCGAGTCGAAGAAACACAGACGCAAGTGTCGCGGCGGAAGGACGGGGGTTCTGATTGGGCAGATTCGAGTGCAGGCCTTTGGGCGTCTCGTGTTTCACCGACCTGGCGTTCCTGCGTGAGGGTCCCCGGCGCCGTTCCCGCTGTCAGTAGCGTGCGTAGCCCCAGGCCAAAGCATCCATTCCCGCCGCCCTCGTGTCATCGACACCGCCCACGCAGACGTCTGTTCATAGCGCTAGCCCCCCATATCAATCCGCCCGTCCTCTGATAGAGGCTAGAGAAGGAGAGAGGAGCAAGAGAAGGCAGGGAAAAGAGATAGAGGTAGAGACAGAGGTAGAGAAGACAGTAGAAAGAGAGAGGGGGAGAGAGGCATGCTCCCGCCCAGTATCACCACCAGATACTCGCGGGCATGGGCGCTGTCAACAGCAAGGCGGGCGATGCAGGCGCACTCTACCTGCGCGACCAGACTCGATGTAGGCGACGCGCGACCATGTCTTGTACCGCCCTCCTGCTAACCAGCGACAGTCTCGGTGGCTTCGGTCAACATCACAAATGCGCGCAACCGTACGCTGCTGAATATCACCCCAAACGCCTTCCCTGCTACGCGATATGGCGCCAGGAGGGACTTTGGCGACGATAGTGTTATCGAGTACATCCAGGTGCGGCACCCTCGCCGTCCCTCATTACCCCCCTCCTCTGTCTAACCCCTCTCACAGGACCCCGAGCCTGCGGCGTCTAGCGATGGTACGCCCTCCTTCCTCATACGCCTACCCAACGACGAGGAGCTCAGCTTCAACTTCACATTCATACTCCGCCAGCATCTAGCCGTCCCTAGCATATACAACGTCAACAGCAACTCGGCCATTGCGCCGTCGGGCCTCGTAGACACAAACATCAACGGCTTGACCTTTCTCTTCGCCTCGAGCTCCAGGGACCTTGAAAATCTCGTCACGCGTGAATTTCACGCCAACCCAAATCTTCACAAAAATCCACAGGTTGAGCTCGTCGGCGACTATTCGACCGGCGGTCACTCTTCGGTGCAGTTCCAGTGGTCGTGGAAATGGACGCCGCCAAAGACACCAGAGTCGCGCGGTGGGGGATGGCGCACGAGTTGTAGTGTGGGTATACCTCATCCTTTTTGCGCATGCGCTCGCTGACAGCATGTAGTTTGTAGAGTACGACCAGCGCGCGCACAGGCTCGAGACGCTGGCGAGCTTCACCTTTTGGGTTCAGAGTGCGTCTCCTCTCACATGCCGTCTACAAACCCACTGACGACTCCAGACACACAGCGCCAACTACAGAGCCCCAAATCTCCATCGCCGCGATTAGAACTCGGCATCCCTCCCCGCCTGCGCGTCCCCTCAGCACAGTCGATAGAGTCGCGGGTTAGCGACTCAGCAGGCGAAGACCGAGAGTGGGACAACGGACCCCCGAGATCACCAGTTTGCGAGTCCATCCCAGAGCACACCCTGCCCCTGGTACCAACCCACACGACGTCGACGATGAGCGGGAGTGCGCCTGTAAAGCTCGATGTTTCGCGCCCGACCGAGGACCTTAGCCAGACGGACGATGGCCCGCTATTCCGCGCTACGATGAAGTCGCTAGAACAGAAGACGGGTAACATGCGCACCAGGTGGAAAAAGGTTCTCAAGCGCGCAGAGTCGGCCATGGAGGCCCAGGTAGCATGTAACAACGCCATGGCGGACCTCATGGATGCGCTGAGAGAAGCTTCGTCGTCCAACGCAAACGCCGTGCAGCCTGCCATCGACCATTACTTTGACAAGATCGCCAAGGAGATTCTGGGCTACGAAAAGTCTAACACGACTAATATTCAGAAGCTTATCATCGACCCTATATATAAGCTCTACAATATCGACATCAAACAGGCCGAGACCAAGCGCAAGGACTTTGAGGAGGAGAGCAAAGACTACTATCAATACCTGGGTCGCTATCTAGGCCAACGCCAAGACTCGCTCAAGGAAAAGAAGCGCGCAGAGACGGATTCAAAGTACCAGGCAAAGAGGCGGAATTTTGAGCTGAAGCGCTTCGACTACTCATCATTTATGCAAGATTTGCATGGTGGACGAAAAGATCAGGAAGTGCTTTCCCACTTGACGCGATACGCGGATGCTCAGGCCAAGCGCTATCTCGAGACGGCCAAGAAAATCGAGACCATGCTCCCGCATCTCGAAGCACTGTCTTGGGAGGTCAAGGAGGCAGACAAGGAATTCCAGATTCAGAGAACGGAGAGAGAAGAGAAGAGACGAGCCTTGGAGACGATAAAAAAGACGTTTGACGAATCGCCCATGCCCTCACTCGCCTCTCCATCCACATCCAGCAGTAGTGTGCCACGAGCAACCTCAAGATCAGATCCGGAGCCGCCTCTAGGCCGGAAAGGCAGCATTGTTCCCATATTCCAGAGCACGGTTATGCCTCCGCAGACGCCGTCATCCATGAGTATCCCTTCTTCTATAGCGTTACCCCAGAGTCCTGAAATCTCAAAAGCTAGTCTGGCGTCGATAATACCGCAGCCGGACAAGTTCAAGGGAATCAGAGACCTTGAGGAAAAGGATCTGTCTGCAATGGCCGAAGCAGGGTCAGGAGCGCATCGCAAAGAAGGCCTGTTGTGGGCACTCAGTCGGCCTGGTAGTCATGTGGATCCAAAGGGTCTGAATAAGCAAGCCTGGCACAAGTGAGTTGGCATGCTTGCATTACGTGGACATACTGACGTTTTCTAGATTTTGGATTGTGCTTGACCAGGGTAAACTTTCAGAGTATACAAACTGGAAGCAGAGTCTGGAGCTTCACATGGAGCCCATTGACCTGCGTATGGCCTCGGTGCGTGAAGCTCGCAATGCAGACCGCCGGTTTTGCTTCGAAGTTATTACACCGCAGTATACGCGAGTGTACCAAGCTACTAACGAAGAGGACATGAAGTCTTGGATCAGCGCTGTCAATAATGCGTTACAGACAGCTGTTGAATCTGCAGGAAAGTCGGATAGGCCATCGACCGATTCGCTGCCTGGACAAACACACCGCGATATTGCATCAGTACTCACAGGCAAGAGCCCATCCATGTCAAGCCACCGCAACACATACGGCTCCAAGGCACCAGCTCGACATGCCACAGTCGGCGACCGACCAGGCGGATACCGCCGCGAAGAGAGTATCGGCGACGAAGGCCGACTTCTCCGCCAAGTCCGCGACGCAGACGCCAGCAACAAAATCTGTGCAGACTGTGGCACCGAGATCAAGGTAGACTGGGTATCCATCAACCTGGGAATAATAATCTGCATCGAATGCAGCGGCATCCACCGTTCCCTCGGCACGCACATAACAAAAGTGCGCTCCCTCACCCTCGACGTCACATCCTTTACCCCCGATATTATCGAAATCCTACTCAAAATCGGTAACCGCATCAGCAACTCCATCTGGGAAGCTAAACTGGACGCCGCCAATAAACCCGGGCCCATGTCAACCCGCGAACAGCGGCTCCATTTCATCACGTCCAAGTACGCTGATCGCGCGTTTGTCGCGCCTATTGCGCCGAGTATGTCACATTACTCTACCCCGGAAGACACGCTCCTCGCGTCCGTCAAGAAAAACGACATTCAAAACGTCCTTTACGCACTTGCGCTGCGGGCAAATCCCAACGCTCGTGATAAATCGCGCGGCACACACGTCGTCTTCCTCGCCCTCGCCGCCGCTGATCCAGCAGCTCCATCAGCCTCTGCTTCACCCGTAACATCTCCCAGTTTCCCTCCCACCTCCAGCACCCATACACCCAGCACATCAACGTCCTCAGCAACAAACACCCCGCAATGCCCCCGCCACCCCTTCCCCCTCGCAGAGCTCCTCCTCCAAAACGGCGCTGATCTCCCCGTCTTACCCGCGCCCATCCCGCTCAGTCACTCAGCGCGATTGTACCTCGATTTCAAGGCTGATCAGCGCGCGGGCAAACGCCCAACACCACCCATGTTAGGAAGCGGTAACGGCGGTGCCGGTAGTAACAGTGCCGGTAACACTACCACCAGCAGCAGTGGTGGTGGTGGTAACTGGAATAACACAAGCACAGAGAAAATCACCGCCCTGCCCCCCATTCCAGCAAGCGACGCCACTTCCTCCCCCGCCGAACGCGCAAGAGAGCGAGACACCAGACTACAGAAACGCGTCTCAGCAAGCGGCAGACTAGTCAAAACGCCAAGTGGCTTGAACACCAGAGATGCCGGCATGGCCGGGTATGCGGATGCGGGTGAGGTAGGAGGCAGTAAACGTGCGACGTAAGATTTCTGTCGCTTTCTTCTATTTTTTTCCCCCAATGTTTGTCCCCTCTGGAAACACATTGTTTGTCAAATGGCTGAATTTGTGTCTTATTGTGGTTTTGATGTCTTTTTTTTTAGGCGCCTTCTTTTGAGAGACTGGGTCGTGGCTTGTGGGGGAGGGTAGGCTGGTGGACAGTCTTGGGATGGGGGTGGTTGTGGAATGGGTTAACGAGGATGGATGGGTGGGTGGGTAGGTGTGGTGTGGGTGTGGTGGTTGGGAGGCAATGGCAAACGGTCCGTGTGGCGGTATGTAAAGATGGATCTATCAGCATCTGGCTCTGGGTTACAAGGATGGATGGATGGACGGTCGTGTCTGTTGTTGTTGTCTTGTTTTGTCTGCTGGTCCTTTTGGATGTGGATGTGTGGATTTGTGTGTGTGGGATACGGCTTGTGAGATGCCTTTTTGTTGTTGTTGTTGTTGCAGCAAGTCAGGCATATGGTCTGCGTCTTCTCGTTGTACGGTCTGTGTATGTACGTCCTGGTTGGTTGGCTGGCTGGCTGAAAAGCGCAGTCGAAATAGTTTGTAATGAGTAATGCGCTGGATTGTTTTTTAACGAATGTGGTCACGGGCTATCGACTGTAGGCTAGGCTGACACCGGTGGGATAGACATGTTGTATCTGTCAAGCAAGCAAGCAAGTAATCGAATTTGTTATTCAATATACGTAAAATCATATCACTCTCCCCTTTCTCTTCCTAACAACAACCCATCAGTCCCCACCCACCCCCAAATCGGCGGTAAAATCCTTCCTAATCCTCAAATTCTCGTACCCCTCCTCATTCTCAATAACAAGCCCCTGCTCGTTCGCCAGATGCAGGAGACAAATGAAGCAATAACTCGTCGAGATATCGGCAAGCGCTTTCTTGGGGTAGACTTCCTGGAGGGAATTGACAACGTGAGTAAAGGTGAGGGAGCCGTCTACAGTCTTAATTGCTGGGTCGTCGTTTGCGGAATCGGGTTGGGGTGGTGTTGAGATCTGTGGTTTTTGTTAGTCAGGGAAAGGGGAAAATGGAATGGCGGATGAGGAGACATACGCCTTCAAAACCGATACCACGCCAGAGTTCGTCTTTTAATCGTTTTACGTCTACACGTTTGGCTACTCTGGCGTATTGTACATATTCGGGGCGGAAACGGCGGCTTTGCGTTACTAGCTGTGCGCCGAAAGCGTCGGGTTGGGAACTTGTGGGCATGCCATCTAGTGGTTGCATTGTTTCTGCTGTTTCGGGTTGAGGGGAGAAGTGGTCACGGGCATCTGCAAAGTCGTCGTCATCGTCAATGGGGCCGCCGGGCATTGCAAGGCCGTCGTCTTGGAAGAAGTCGGCATCGTAGTGACCTTGTGGAGCGTCGCCTTGTTCGTCGTCTTGGCCTTGTTGGGCCCAGTATGCTTCGTCTACGTGGCCGTGGGTGGGTTCTTTGGGTGGTGGCTGGGCGCGTCGGCCTTCTCGTCGTGAGCCCATGCGTGCTTTGGGCTTGAGGAAGAGTCGTAATAGTTGTCTGGAGTTGAAGTGCTTGTCGTCTGGGAGTAGGTTGCGTGACTTTGATTTCCATTGTGCTTTGGGTAGGGATATAGTCGAGTTTGTAGTCGCAGGCGTATAGAGCATGTCCGCCAGGGACTGCGACATGGGTGCTGCAAAGTCAATCTCGAAAGGCTCTCTCTCTTTCCTCTTGGTTGCTGGTGCTTTGTCAACGTGTTTGACACGGGAGATGCGCCAATGCTCGGGTCCTGCCCAAATCTTCTTCAGAGCGTTGTCGAAGTAGCTCAAAATGTTCTCTTGTTCATGGTCGCGGCCGTGCACCATGGATACACCGTATTGAGCGTCAGTGCCAATACCATTCTCCGCACTTTCCACAACGTCCTCTTCACCCTCAAGACCCATGGTGTGAACTCGAGCCTGTGGATCCCTAATAGCTTCTCGAGCCCAGACTTCACCACCTTCACCAAAACCGGTCTCTGGAGGGAGATCAAATCCACCCATGTTTGCATCGTCATCATCATCAAAGCCCATGGGATTGTCGTCATCGAGGAAGAGGCCTGATCGGTTGCCGGCATCGTCATCCTCGTCCTTGTCGCCTGCGTCGTTGTCGGTTTCTTCAGGGGCTTTGAGAAATGGAAGATCCATGGAGCCGTTCACATCGCCAAGATCGAACGTCTTCATCGACGGGCATACGTCCTGGTTGTCAAGACGAGATAAATCGGGGAAGTATTTCGCGGCGAGGTCGGACAGATGGATATCGACATCATCGAATGCATGTATCTCGGCCAATTCCTGGTCCTGTTGGTTGGGCTCTTCAGGGGCTGGAGTGGCGCGGGTTTCTTGGGCCGTTGCATCATTCGCATCGTCACTACTGTCAAAGACAATCCTGCCCTTGGCATCAATGGCCAGATGATTAAGTAGTAGCCCCTTGGCACCACCCTCGTCGAAATCAGCGGACGCTTTTTTAAAAAGAGGGTCGACGGAGAACTCGAGCTCCATCTTCTTGTTCTGCAACTGGGCAAAAGAAGAGGCAAGTGTGGCTTCGGCAGACCGAGCAGCCCTCTTCTTCCGCTTCTTCTGGCCATCTTCACCCTCTTCGCCATCTTCGCCATCCCCGTCTTCGCCGTCTTCTCCATCATCTGCATCGCCCCGGCGCTTCTTCCCTACATTCTCAGCGAGTCCACTGAGCAACTTGCCCGTGTCGGTGGCGACACTGTCGACTCGGCTGGTGTAAATCTTAACGCAGCCGTCCAGGGTACAACTCGCCTTTTGGAAGTTGACTGTATCACCTTCCTTGAGTAGCGACATCTCGTGGAAGTAGTCAATGAGGGCAAAATTCCATGAGTTGTTTGCATTAATTTTCTACGCCCATTAGCTGTGGCACAAACTGGGGACATGGTCCGGAGCGCAAACATTATCCGTCGCCATCTTCATCCACTCCTCGAAATTGGCCAGCAGCGGCATGACGCGCTTGCCGGGCGTGACGGCAGTGCCGGTGATATCGGGCATGCCATCGGGGTCCTGTGAGGGCGTCTGCGGGCTGTGCTGTCCAACGGCAAGAGAGATACGCCTCCTCGCAGGCGTCGCCGTCGAGGCTCGCATCGAGTTACGCTGGGCGTTTTGCTGTGCATGGCGGCGAATTGCCTTTTCCTGTCGGTCGTCGTTGAGTGGCACTCTGCGCTGGTTAGCAACATGATGGCGGGGTATATGGGCGGGAGAGAAAAGTCGTACTTGATCGGTGTCTTTTGCGGCGAAGCAGCCGTGGTGTATTTGGTGGTGCGCGCCATGATGGTGGATATATGCGCTATGTTGACGATGCAGTCGTCGCAGGGCGTTGTTTGTTGTCTGGACCCCGGGATTGCACCGCCACACATGCGCGTTGAGCGCCACACGCCACACGCTGCTTATCTGTTATCCGCTGGTAGGCTGCACTGCCACACCGTCACTAGACGACAGCCGTCACTAGCAGGTTGGCCTGAACATGCGACGCCAGTCCTTACCTATGCCCGCAGCGGGCAACTCGCCGTCTCCGCCGCCTCTTCTACTTCGTCTTGTCGCGCAATTACGCCCATTCACCCGCTCGTCGAGCCCCACGCGATAACAGCCACGTCCGATCAAACAGCTCGCGCTCCGTCTTCCGCCTTCCTGTGACGTCGGCACGCCACGACAGCGTCGACAGCATCCTGCTGGATGCGTCGCAACGAGGCGCATGCATGGCCTTGGTATAATACCGCGACCCACTAGCAAATGCGATTCATTTCAAAGACCGCCCCTACTGCCTCGGGCGCATTCTTATCTGCAAAACATGTCATGAAAATGGACGACGACACAATCCTTAAGCATACACAGCGATGGCGCCGCTCCCGCTACTCAGCGCGTCCCTTTGCCCTCACCATCCTCGCCATCACTCTCATGGCCCTACTGGCATGGGCAAAGACGCAGGCTGGCGATGCGGCAGCACCACACACGCTGGTGAAGCGTGATATAACTATCTTAGACGAAGAGGTAAGTTGGCATTTCCGTAAAGCTAGACAAATGCTCACTGACCGCCCAGTGCCGACTCGTCCACCACGCCAAAGACCAGTGCGCCTTTGTGCGAGCAAACTGCCCCGATGAAGAAGCCGGTGTCATCTCCTACCTCAGCCTCTACTACTGCCGCATGCCGCATGCCAGACCCTTCGCCTTTGTACTCATGACGCTATGGCTCGCCCTCCTCTTTAGCACAATTGGCATCGCCGCGAGTGACTTCTTTTGCATCAATCTTAATACGATTGCGCGCATGCTGGGCATGAGCGAGAGTCTGGCTGGTGTCACATTGCTCGCCTTTGGCAATGGCAGTCCCGATGTCTTTTCCACCTTTGCCGCCTTCCGTACACACGCTGCAAGTCTGGCCGTGGGAGAGCTCATTGGCGCCGCATGCTTCATCACCGCTGTTGTTTCGGGCTCCATGGCCCTCATCCGTCCTTTTCAGGTCGCACGCAAGAGCTTTATCCGCGACGTCGGCTTCTTCCTCGTCGCCGCAACCTTTAGCATGGGCTTCATCGTCGACGGGAAGCTGCACTTATGGGAGGCTGTCAGCATGGTCGCATTCTACCTCTTCTACGTCGCATTCGTTGTGGCATGGCACTGGTGGCTCAATCTGAGAAAGGCTCGACGCGCGCGAGCTGCTGCAATGAGAAGCCACTACATCACGCCTGGGGGCGACGAGGAGGAAATCCCCGAGTACCACGACGATGAGGCGCCTGGAGGCAGCGGGACCTCAACTCGCCACATATCCGTCGACGACTTCTCCATGCTCGAGCACGCAGGCGGTCATGATATGATTGACGACGATGATAACGAGGAGCAACGCGAAAGGTGGATGGGCGAGCTGACGAATAATATGCGCCTCAATCGCCCGAGCATGTCACGCCGCAATACGCATACGCCAATTCGTCCCAGTCTGGTAGGCGCGCTTGAGTTTCGCGCAGTGCTGGCTTCGCTACAAAAATCGCGTAATATTCAGTCCATGCCAATCAGCCTCCGACGATACTCGGATGACCCTACCTACACTACTGCTCAGCAACAGCACCACATGTCACGTGGAGCTGGCCCGGCCACGCGACCTCCATTTGACATGCCTGACCATCTTTCCGACATTGAGCCGCAAGTAAGCCGCCCAAATCTCGACGTCAATCAAAATCTGGCTAGTCGAGTTCGAGCCGTGTCAACCAACGACATTGACAACCTTCGACTTCAGACTACCACGTTGCAGAGATACGAAGTTCCTGATATAACTTTTCAGTTACCAACTCCCGGCCACCACAGGACACTACTGAATGCCCCCCCTTCGCCCACGATTTCCTTGTCTCCGCCACCCTCTCGCTCATCTTATGCACCAAATCTCAGTGTACCGAACACTCGGCCTCTATCACCTAACAGGCTGGCGCCGCCCAGTGCTGAGGACCGAGTACCGCACCGTCAGGATCCGTCATCTGCGAGCTCAATTTCCTCTCCAGTTCTCGAGCCTGGAAAGCGCCCTCAACCTCCTAGCTTGAAGCTGGCTGTTCCTGATGCTACTTCGCCCCCAATCCCTTTTCCTGCATATATAGATTATCCTTGGTCAGCACACTCGACTTCACGACCTCCAAGTCTCCGCCCACCATCACATAGTGCTTCTCCAGAGTCTACTTATTTTTCGAGAGATCCGTTTGGCGTGCTTGATCAGGCCAGGACGCCGAGGTGGTGGCCATCGAGCCTTTTCCCTGCACCATATATTCTTCTCTCAACGCTATTCCCAACACTTACCAACTGGAAGGATAAAAGCTTCTTCGACAAAGTACTAGGTCTGGTAGCAAGTCTACCGGTATTCTTGCTTACCATTACACTTCCGGTGGTGGAGCCTGAGAAGGATGAGAACGACGGGGGACATGCTGAATTCTCTCTTGATCTGGGCCTGACCCCAGTAAATACACCACACCCGGACAGCATGGATTCGCACGCGCGTAGTGTATCATTCAATATACCACACGAGACAAGCGCAGACGTCAGCCTCTCCAAGTCTAAGAGCCCTACAGCTGCACATTCCCGCGGCGGCTCTCTCAATATCAATACCAATCAAAGACCACAAGTCTATATCACAAGCTCCGAGAACGTCGCACAGTCCCCCGAAGAGCTCCCTAGTATCCCTACCCCTTCTGATCCAAGACAGTGGAACCGCTGGCTAGTCATTGTACAGATCTTCACAGCCCCATTTTTCATCGTCCTAATCTTCTGGGCAAACCTCGAACCTGAAAATCCACGTACTCTAGTACGTCATACGCTCTATGGTCTTTTGGTTTCACTTTGTGCTCTCGCACTTATCCTCTTGACCACCACGCCAGATCGTCCACCTCGCTGGCGTTCCGCGCTCTGCTTTCTTGGCTTCGCTGTTGCTATTGCCTGGATCAGCACCATTGCCAACGAAGTCGTTGGCGTCTTGCGTACTTTGGGTGTAATCATGAACATGTCCGACGCCATCCTCGGATTGACAATTTTCGCTGTTGGAAACTCACTAGGTGACCTTGTCGCCGACATCACCGTTGCCCGTCTTGGTTTCCCCATCATGGCACTCTCGGCTTGTTTTGGCGGACCTATGCTTAACATCCTACTCGGCGTGGGTCTGAGTGGCTGCTACATGATCATTACAAAGGGCGAACATCGGCATGAGAAACATCCTAACCAGTCTGTGCACTTTCGACCATATCATATCGCTGTCAGTACGACTTTGGTCGTTTCAGGAGCGACGTTGCTTTTCACGTTGTTTGGGCTGCTTGTTGCTGTCCCCATGCGCAAATGGAGGATGGACAGGGTGGTTGGGTGGGGGTTGGTAACTTTGTGGTTCTTGAGTACTGTTTTGAATGTTCTTGTAGAAGTTTTGGGTTACAGTAGTAACGTAAGTTGACAATTATAGATTTCAATGGCATACATACAGTTAGTCAATTGTTGTGCCTTGGTTGTGATTGTTGACATTTGCTATGTGTTGGTGCAATGTTACGTTAATGTACTACAGAATTGCAGGAAAGAGTAGTGGATGAACTAGTTTGAGAAACAAATAGAAGAACAGCATGTATATCAAACAAGAAATTGATACAGGCACAACAGCAAAGACTTGAGGTTATATAAATAAATTAGAAAATACGGTATCACACTAAGCACTTTGTAAACAGCCTAATCCCCATCCATCCCCTACTCCCTAATAGCAATCTTCTTCTCCAACCCCAAAATACTATTCATAACCAACTGCAACTTCGCCGTCGTAGCCTCGTCATCACCCACAGGCTTCATCGCACGCCACGCAACCGTACGATCCGGCCTCACCAACACCGCACCCTTCTCACTCACCTCCCTAACCTTGAACCAGCGATGTTCAGTATCACCGTAATCCTGGCCAAACCCAATACTCGCTACATGAATCTCAATACCCGTCGTCTTGGACACATGCTCGGCGGCACCCGCCCACACGGCCTTGCCACCGATACCCGTCAGGATAGTGAAGCGACCTTGACCGACAACATCGCGGGTGGACACCAAGGGCAAGCGCGGGCCTTGTGTTTCCTGGCGCGGTGTGAGCCAAGCGTGAGGAACGCGCCAGCCGGGGTAAGTGCTAGTATACAACTTGACGGAGCGATCTGTAAAGTCTTCAGGCCAGTAGGGGGCCTCTGTTTCATCGGCTGTGTAGACGGCACTGGATTTGTACCACTGGTTCATCATAGCGCCGAGACCATGGTGCTCGTCTGCGAGGCCGTGGATCGTGTTGCGGAATTGCTGGCGAAAGGCCTCGCCTGCCTCGCTGTCTTCTCGCAGCAACGCCCGCTTCTCGGCGCGCGTGTCGGTGCCTAGGGGGCCGAAGTAGCCTAGCATGCCGTAGAGGCGGAAGTTGAGGCGCCCGTTTTCGTTTGTGCGCTTGACGACGAATTCGCCGGCGGGCTGGCGCTCGGCGCTGTAAGTGGAGAGGAGGGCCTTGGAGGCCTTGCCTTGGAGGACGGCGGCCATTTTCCACGCGAGGTTGTACGAGTCTTCGAGGCAGGTGCTTATGCCTAAGCCGCCGAAGGGGGGGTGTCGATGCACTGCTGTTCCTACGCCGTGGACGTTGCCCTCGGAGTATTCTTCAGCGTGGACTTCTTCAAAGTTCCAGACGCTGACGTCTTTGATCTTGTATTCGACCGTGTCGTCGTTGACGAGTTCCTTGACCCGCTCGATGATTTGCTCGTTGGTGGCTGTGAGTTTCTTGTATGAGGGGTGCGGGAAGAGAGAGATGTCCCAGTCTTTCCAGGGTCGGATAAAGTGCGCGATACCCATCATGCCGTATTCGGGTTGCGGCTTGTCCGGGCGTTGGAGGTAGTTGAGGAGGGCGCGGTTGTGGTCGGTCAAGTGGGTGAGGTCTGCGTCCAGCCAGACACTGGTTACGAAACCGTTTCCGGGGCCTCGGACGAGGGGGAGGTTGAGTTGCTTCACTACGGTACTGTCGGCACCGTCGGCGCCGGCGAGCTGCTTGGATTGCACTTTGTAGGTCTCGCCGGTCACGATGTTCTCCAGCGTGCTGATGACGATGTCTTTTTCGAGATCTTGCTCGAAGCTGACAAGACGTGTGCTCCAACGAATCTTGAAGCCATGTGACTCGGCGTACTCGATAAGGAGCGGCTCAAGGTCTGTCTGGCATAGGCAAAGGGCCTCTGATGGACTGGCATCGTAGTATTCACCCTAGATAATTAGTCAGTATGAAGTAAAGATGAATTCGCCGCGGGAAAGAGGGGGGAGTCGTTCAGTCTCGGAAAGGGGACAAAGGAATCAATCTCACCTTCCGGTGAGGGCTGTTGCCAAAAACATGTGCCCTGTAGACTTCCTCTCCAGTCATAGTCTCGCAGAGACGTGTGAATGTCGAGTAATCAGATACGGGATAAGAGATAGCCCGGGCCTTCTCCTCGAGACCGATCTCTCGAAGGCACTCTGTTCATGCCAGTCAGCTTTTGCCAAGGTGTATGGCTGCATTCATTGAACGCCGTGGCTGAACGTGGGGGTTCAACATACCCAGACCTGCCATATGCAGATAGTTGGCGCGAGGGTGCGAAGGCGGGCAGGGGTTTTCAGAGATAATCAAGCCCTCGATTCCTGTGAAGTATCATCATGTGGTCAGCTGACTTTTGCACATGCAGAAGTGATCGCGCCACACAGGCATACCTTGAAAGCCCAGGAAGGAGCCCAGCGAGGTACCCGAAGGACCTGCGCCAATGATGAGGACATCGACCTCATCAGTGAGCGTGGTGGTTGTCTCTCCAAAGTCACCCATGATGAGCTTATAGCCAAGTTGCGAGGAAAACTGATAAGGGATGTACGAAAAGAGAAAAATATAACTGTAAGACTGCAGGAGCTTCTCCTTTTAACTTGTCTGTGAGAAGCTATTGGTGCATTGTCTTACTACAGCGGCGTCGACTCTACCTTTATCTGTCAGCATATGCCCTACCTATCTGCCTACAGCACACGTCCTCATTCAGCCGAAATCCCAATCTCATCTCGCGGACAGTGTAGAACCCCGAGAACGGTATCTTACCATGCCCTCCTCCTTTGCTCATGTGAACATGTTCCGAAACCCAAACCCACTTTGCCAATTAAAAAAAAATACCCCGTGGGAAGGTGGTTTCCTGATCTGATCTCAGCTAATCGGTAGGTTTGCTGCAAATACGATACCCGACAAGCCCACCAACACGTCCACATCGGCACTTAGTCACCCCGACGAACTTTGCAGTTTTGCAACCTCTACGCATGACAGGTTCGCGCAGCCTAGAAACGGGACATTCCGCAGTAGGTAAGCCTTCGCCTGCAATCAGTGCGTCCGCCAGCCAGATACCTGGGTCTACGCCTTTGCAGCTCTTACATGCAACCCAAGCCCATGGAACGCCTGCTGCACCCAAAAAAAGCAGTGAGAAGTTCTGGGCCCGCAGTAGCTCGCGTTCCCTCTGTAGGTAGGTAGGTACTGTAGGTAGGCTGTGTAGATAAGCCAGCAGTCAGCCAGCCAGCCAGGCACACTACACTAGGCAGACAGCCATCCAAGCAATCAACCGCCATCTTACCTCACCAACCCCGACCAACAAGCAACGCCAACGGGCCAAGTTAGCGGGAAAAACCGCCCCAAGCAAACTCCCAAGGAAAAAAAACCCCCCAAGTCGCGGCAAAAAGGGGACATGATTGACAGAAGCCGGGGAAAACAACGTGGTACCCCGGGCCGGCCCAAACAACAGAGTAGCGCCGCTTACATATGCCGGTTTACATATGCCGATGAGTCAGCCGGCTCGCTCGCCGTCTCGCGCCGCGACAAGAGATGACACCCACGCCCATTTCTCCCGATGGCGAGCGAGGCCAGGCGCACATCATACCAACACGTGCGTTGCAGCGTGTAATGCAATCCGGCTCGAGTAGTGCTCACCGTGGACATGTGGGGGTTTGCACCTGCAGCTAAACCAGCATATTACCATGCAGCACGACCAAATCCAGTAGTTAGTTAGCGTAGTTAGCGCAGCGCAGCGCAGCCAGCGGCGCACGTGTGCCCATTGCATAATCCATGTCGTGGTGCCCACCACAGTCCTATCCATGCCCACATGCTCTGTCTCTCTCTCTCCTTGGCCCTTGTCCCATGTCCCCGTGTCGCGCAAAAACGCCTCAGCCGCATCATCACGCAACTTGCACCCCAAACCGGGAAAGAGATTTTACCACCAACTAACTACCACATACCCAGCCAAGATTATTTGGTGCCAAGCAACCCCCTCCCCCCGCCCGGCCCGTAGCTGGACATGTCCACCCATCCTTGCTAGATTTGCCGAAAGGAACAAATGCACTAAGGGAGCAGGTTTCAAAATCATAGGAGCAGGAGAGAAATACGTAAGTCTGTGCAGATGCCCAGATGAGAGGGGGGAGGAGGGGGACGGACGGACGGTGCATATAGGAGGTTAGTATTCCTCGCTGGGTTTGGGGTTTCGGGCACTTTTTTGTGGGTTGGGGTTACTATTGACGTTCCGCTCCGCTAAGATAGCTTGCCTAATCGCCTTTTGTTTGTTCTTGTGAGAATAAACAAGTCGATAACGCTGTCACTGCTATACCCGTCCGTGCTCGTTGCCTGAAACGTATATTCGGCTCACATTCCACTCTCGCTTTTTGTAACAGCCCCTGCTCACCTGTTGTTGGTGTTTTTTTTGGTCTCTGGCATTATCCGATCTTTCTATCCACTCCACGTCCATCAACTTTTATTGTTATTTTACATCTACGACAATGGATCTAGTCCAACTTGATGCGCTTTGCTCGGATCTCACCGTCGCAGCTAGAGCGCTCAAATCGCTTTGCGAAAATAGTGGTAACAACCGCAATCCAGGCAGCAATGTCTCAGTCAAGGAACCGCTTTTTCTCTCGGCGAATCCCCTCGAAGCAGAACATGAACTTGCCATGGCGAGGAGGAACCTTTGTGGTATTACCACGCGTTTGCAGACGCTACTGTCGGGACCGACTTGTTTTATTCGCCGGATGGCTGCGCAGGTAAGTTTGATTCGCTGTTACTACCGTGTTGGTAACTGTTTTTGCTGACTCATCACCCGGGGTGTAGAACCAACTACTCGCCTGTCTAAAGTGGCTGGGCGAGTTCCAAATCACAGCCTATGTTCCCTTAAGTGACAGCATTTCTCTCGACGAACTTGCCGAATTGGCCGATGTCCCGGAACACACGCTTAGTCGGGTTGTGAGAATGACTGCGACGGCAGGCTTCTTACACGAACCACAATTGGGTTATGTTGCACATACGCCGCTGTCCTTGGCTTTTACAAACGAGCTCCTATACTTTGATGCCGCCATGTTTCTGGCTAATAAAGTTGCGCCTTCGGCCTTGGATCTGACGCCGTTTGAGCAGAAGCCGAACCAAGGTGGCTTGAATATGGTGGGCATGCAGGCGTTTGACTCTTTTGCTACACATCGCGCTCAAGAACCGCAGCTCAATCGACAATGGCTTGCTTACTGTCACAGCGTGGGCAGTACACATAATGATCTTGGTGCTTTGATCAATTTGTTGAACTGGCAGAGTCTTGGAGACGCGTCCGTTGTCCATGTAAGTTGCCTGAATCGACGCCCCCCTTTTTGTAGCAACCTCCTGACTGTATCAACAGATTTGCGATCGATATACCAAGGCTTCCCAAGCCCTTGCAAATATCTCTAACGGACTTCGCGTCATGGTACAGGCATACGACTACACACCCACAGACTCACCGTTGACTGGCCCAGAAGAGGTGGAGCAGGAGCCTGCAATCATCCACAACATCAATGTTCAGCGGAGAAAGCCAACGGCGGCGCAGCCAGTCGGCGATGCGGCTGTATATATCCTACAGCTGTCTTTTGACGCCCGAACTACTGATGAGTATACTCCCCAAGAGCTCCTCACCCACGAGTTGCAGTCGCACTTCAGAATCCTGCGAAACAACGTGTCTGCTCTGCTAATCCTAGCTCCCAAGATGCTACCAGAACCAGGATCGGTGGCGCTCAACTTGGAGGTTCAGGCGCGTTTACTAGACTTTGCGGAGATGCAGTTCACTCGGAAGAGCGCTGTAGAGGTGACGGAGTTGTTCAAGCTGACTGAGAGCATTTGCGATGCGCACGGAAGACTGATGGTAACCAAACGTCTTCGGTCAGCGGATGGGGCTACCATTGCTTTAGCTGTCAAATATCAGCCATTTTCAGAGCGTAGTGAGCTCGTATAAAGTCTTGGCTTTGTTTTGTTTTGTTTCCCAACCACACATACGTGACAAGACCAATGGCTGATCCATGACGTCTCAAAAACGGACACGCTGCACCTCCACGTGTTTTGCATAACATGGATGGAGGAATTTTCCATCCGTCCCAGGAACTATTCTGCCGGCTGGGCGAACCCAACGGCGGATGTTCTTTTCCCATTCTGTAGTTGTGGAACGTCGGACAAGGGCGCATGGAATCTTGCGGCACGTTCGAACACGCATATGCTCCGAGCAACGGGGTTGTGATCGGACCGAAGAATCAGCCGGGCATAGCTGGGATACCGGGCGCGGGAGATATGGCGCGGAAACGTGCTTACCAACCCCCGTAAGTCTGGTCGGTTCTAGAAGCCACCAATGCGAGACAGTAGCATGATATGCGGATAATAACTCTTGTCCGCATCAGCGTAGACGCCCCCATCAGCTTTCAAGCCCAGTGTCCGTTGTTCCGTGTCCTATAGGTTCAAAGGCCGTGTCTAATCTTCTTCAGCTTTCAACTTGCTACTTCTTGGCTATCTCCAGAATTTGACGGCACCTCAACAATCACCAAATCAGCTACTTGGACCCAAAAACCGATAATGGCACCCACGACGACAGATAGCAAGGGCCTGCCGCCAAGCAAATATCTTTGTCTTACTATTCTCGGCTACCGCAAGCCGGGAATGAGTGAGGAGGCCTATCGTCGCCATATGATCGAAGTTTCGGCGCCACTGACTAAGGACCTCATGACAAAGTATGGCATCAAGCGCTGGACCGTCATTCATAACCCAGTGGAGACGAGAAAGCTGATGACGTATCTTTACGATCGACAAATGTCAAACATATCCGACATTGATTGCTTTAGCCAGGTTGTTTTTGAAGATCTTGAGGCTTACAAGCGGATGAAGACCGACCCATGGTACAAGAAGCATTTGTTTGGCGATCATGAAAATTTCGCAGACACTGAAAGGAGCCAGTAAGTCGTCTGCCAACAAATTTGGGGCTAACGGCCAAGTTTACCGAACTGATATCATGCAGAATGACGATTGGGTGGATTGAGGAATGGGTCCCACGACGGTGAAACTAGGGAGAATATGAGTGCGCCTTGGGCGTCCTTTCAAACCCAAGCCGGTGCAGTCGTGGGCAGGGCGTGTGGCGGATGTATCGTCTCGGGCTGCTATTATCACGCTGCTGCTATACTGCGCAGTGAAGCTCTCCCAATAAACGTCGACATGACTGAGGTGCCATCTAACGGCAAGAAGAAGGAAGGAACGGGAAATTTGACGACATGGAGATGGATACAATACCTGGCGGAAGGACAGACGCGAATAATGCTACGCCGTCGTCGGCGGCCCCCAATTGTATGTTACGTAAATTGAGAAGCTTGGCTTGGGGTTTGGATAGTCGCCATACACAATTAATATGAACACACAAGCCACGATCTGCGTACAGTGGTGGATACAGGACATGTGTCGCATTCTGTGATGCAGTTAGACGTAGGGAGCACACGTGGGCTTCGCATTGCGTATGAGGCGTGATCTAGGTCCAACCTCGGTGCAGCAAGGGTGTAGCCTCGCGATGGGGCGAGTTTATCAGTTCATCGGGGTTTGAACTATTGGCGTGATTGCCGGCACTTTCGTACCCAGGGGTGGTAAGACGGATGTAGTAGGTTGGTATCAGGGAAAAGAAGGGTCGTAGGCGACGCCGATAGCAGGAAATGCTAATCACGTACAGCACGCTACTTTAATGTGCAGCGTACAAGGATCCGAAGTCCAACCGGATCCGAATACCTGCCGGATCCGAAGTCCTGCCTCATGGGACTTGTGCAGCACTGGCGTCCCCACTTGCCAGGCTGCTGCGGCTTCTGCCTGTTGTAGCACGACAGCGTATGTACACGTGCGAGATGGGGGAGCGACAGGGTGCGGCAGGGCACATCAGGGTAAGATGGGGTACAGATGAGGGAAGTTGCTGTCAGGATCGTGGTCGAGTGGTGGTCAATACGCCGGTAAGAGGTGACATAAGCTGAGAGTGGCTGGAATGAGCAGATTCTAGGCGGCGGACTTTGAGCACGACATAGTGCGGCCATGGCTGTATGCGTATGCGCAATGTAACTGCAATGTTGTTATTGCTAGCGATGGCAGGTATCAGGTACATGCATGAGCAGGGAGCAGGTGTAGTAGTGTGCAGACGCAGAGGCTGTTTTTTCGAGGCTCGGGTCGTGGGGTGCCAGGGTGCCGGGGTGCCAGGATGTCAGGGTTCCCTGCAAGGATGACTAAGGTGGGCCTCGGTGCACACGCCGGGGCTTGATATGCAGGTGATATGCAGGGGAGAGCGAGCTTGGTGCTAGCCGCTTTAGGCAGGAATCCTCACGTCAGCTACAGCAGCCTGGACAGCCGCGACGTCTTGAATTCGATGATTGAATGGGCTCATACGAAGGCCCGGATCGGGGATACGAGGCGGCGGCGGGAGATGGGATTCATGCATGTGAGAGCTGCAAGCCATCATCATATGCATCCGCCACAACGTCATCCGTGGGATACTCAGCACTGTCGAGATGCTGGGCAAACCACGGTGCCGGTGGCATGAAGCTTGTCGCGTCCAGCGCGGTGCCCTCCAGCTCGGTACTTGGTTAGCTGTACTTACTTTGTTGGGGTGCTGGGGGTGGCCAATAGCCTATTTTTTCTCCCGGACTTGACATGTCTCCCGCAGCTGGCGCAGTATGGAGCCCGGCTGGGTAGTATGATGCGGCGCCACCGAAACGGGCGGGTTGGACGATAGGTGGTTGTCTAAGTGCGACAAAGGCCAGGCAAGTGGCACGAGCCCTATCGCGCAATCTTGATGACCAGGCATCCCGGCTAAGGCACGCCAACGGCCGCATCGGATACTTTCCCAGCAGCCAGCCTACCAGGGCCCGCTAGCGCTGTTAGGGAAGCTGCAGACCGTGCGTTCGCGAACTGCCAGACGTGAGGGGTGCCGACGACTATGGGAAGCCTGGAGCAGGTATTGAGTCTCGCAAGCCCCCCCAGACCCCAGTCCCGACCACAATTGCCAGCCGCCCTGTAGTGGGTGGCATTTCAAGATCGAAATTCTGCAGGCAATCGCTTTTCCTCCCAATCGGGCCGCCCAGGAACTGAGGCGTCCATCCCACGGTTCTGACAGCTGCGAGCGAGCACGCTGGGGGTACTAAAGAATGCATCCGCCTGAACATGTAGCAGTCAAGCAAACAGCAGAAACACCGTCACCATGACAGCCATGATTGTACCTCAAGCAGTGAAGAAGCAGGATGCGACGGCGCCTCTCGACCCCGCCTCTCCCCGCCCTGTCCTTGACGAGCGACCCGCCACAGCATCAGCCACAACCACAACCACAGCACCAGCCACAGCATCAGCCACTGCCGCCGCACCCCCACGAACGACTGGCCAAAAGCTGCGTGACTGCTGCCAGTCGTGTGCTCGCTCAAAAGTAAAGTGCACAAAGGAGAAGCCGTCGTGTTCACGCTGTGAAACCAAAGGCATCCCATGCCGCTATCTGCAGTCCAAACGCCCGGGACGAATCCCAGGAAGTGGTACTCGACGCTCTAATACAGCCCACACCACCCGCCCTAAAAGCAGGGCAGGGGCCGACACACGCAGCCTTGCGAGCCCACAACCACGACAAGAGAGCAACCCCGCCGACGACGCTGCTGCAGCTGCCCACAACGCAGCAGCTCTGCTGTCCCCATCCTCGACCGTTTTTGGCACCCTTCCCGTAGACAATGCCCACCAGCGAGCCGACTCGCTGTTCGACACCTACTATGGCACCGCTACACACTCCCCGGACATTCAGATGGATGGCGACCAAGATCTCCCCTTTGTCTGGGATGGCTATTTTGATGCCCTCGGCACCACCACCATGGACGACCCCACGTACGTCAACATGATGGACTGGGACTCCACAGCAAGCCCCTTGGACATGAGCCTACCATTCTCTACCTCGGGTCCTCATGGCGATGGTCTACCTCTCTGCGCCAGTGTGCCACAGTCGCCTGCAAGCCGACTGCTACCCACCACATCACTTTTCCCATCGACAAGCACACAGCGACCAGATCTCTGTTTCCTCACATCATCCTCTGCCTCGTCGTCGTCAACTCTGTCATCCACGTCACTGGCTTCCTCATCATCGTCATCGTCGTCGTCACTGTTCTCAGATTACTCGACTCTGCCAACCACCATCGCATCGCCTACAGCCTCGGCCAACAGCTACGTACAACACAAGTCAGCCTGTTCCGTCTCTTCGGGAGATCAGAATCAGCGTGAACACAGCACCCCATCTTCCTGCATCTGTCTAGACAAGGCTCTCGATCTGCTCAAGGCTGTCACCAAAGACCCCTGTCCCGATCCGTCTAGGGCGCACACCAAGTCCGTCACACAGGCTATACTTGCCAAAAACAAGGAAACTATTCAAGCTACGCTCGCAATACTAGCCTGCGAGTCCTGCATGGAGGATAGGTTGTTAATCATGGTCGCTCTGCTCATTGCAATGGAGATGCTTCCCCGATATGCGTCTGCCGCTGCTTTGACTGGCCTCACTGCTTGCCTTTCTGACGACCCTCGCACTGATGGCATTTTGGGAACTATGGACCCAAGACCCCATGACCAGAACCTTCCCCGGCAGGCAAAATTACAAGTGCTCCGAGAACTGCACCTGGTACAGAGGCTCATCACTCAATTGTCCTCGAGATTGAAGGGTCTTTCATCCCATGGAAAGGGTGCAGGGTCGTTAGAAGCGCTGCTGGGAGCTCAATCCTCCCTGCAACGACCAGGCAGCAGAAACGCCCCCCAAAAAGCGGGCATGTCTACGCACTCGTCAAATTCGTCAGTCTGCAGCGACACTGAGCTGATGCCCATCTCAACGCGCACATTAGACTTGGTCGAAGACGATGTACGGAATAGTCTTAGTTCCCTCTCGGCAGTAGTTAGAAATGCGTTGAAGCAAAGTTGAGGCTGAAAGCCCAGACAATGACGTCGCATAGTTATGCATACCATAGTTAGCTCCATTAATTCAATATACCCAGTAACGCCAAACCATCATTACTCATCTGAAACACCATGTATGATTACTCCGTAAATCCCGCCGCATTTTGCTTGTTGGGAAAGGGAAAAAAGCTTGTCCTGCAGCGACGGCGGTATATGTACCCGGCTCTTGTTTTACGCCGTTTTGAGCCGCATTCTGGCGTGGGGTGTGGCGCCCAATCAGAAATGACTGAGGCGTAGTAAGCGGAACCCACGGGTTCCGCCGCGTTTCCGCGGCTTCCGGCTCGCAATCGCGAGCTCCGGCTTACTATGTACCGCGGGCCCCGTCTCTTGACGGCTCTGCTTACCTCGATTCCCCTACACATACTCTCGAGCCGATGGTCTCATCCCAGAACGCCTCTCTGCCTCGCATGTGGCTTTCACATCCATTACACCATGACCAATCAATCCGGCCGTACCACCCCAGAAAGACACTCTTGTCTCGCCGTTAAATCAGAGTCGATTACACCATGACCTCCTAATCGGGGCATCACATCCTAGGACGACTATATGCCTCACTGCTATGCGAGTGCCAAACGCCCAATGATTATGTGCAGCGTGTTTTGGCGGTTGTCAAATTCACCCCTTGTACCTTGTCTGTGTATGCCCTACCAACGCCTCTGGTTTGTTCGGCTTTACAGTACTCCTCTCGATCTGTGTACGACATCGACGTTTTGTTATGGACGAGATACTTCGCATTATGGTGCCACTTGTGGCCTCGCTGCATGGTACTATTCACGGAACTCCAGTCGATCAGCACTAGCAACGTGCAATCTTGACATGGTTTGGGCAGTGAGAGTCGGATCTGGGCGGATCTGGGAGACGACATAGCAATGCGTTGGGGTGAAATTGGTGAGGGAAGATGGACTGCAAGGGCCTATATCAGAGTCTCATAGTTGATATAAAGAAGGTGTTGAGTCGACCTATTCTTCTCATCATCATCGGCAGCATCAGCAGCAGCAGCAGCAGCAGCAGCAGCAGCCTCACAGCCTCAAAACTCAATTCCAGCCGTTCCAGCTCCATATCCAAGCTTTCAGTGCCCCTTTTCTCTCCCACAAATATCTCCAACAACAAACTTTCACAATGCCTCACATCGTGTCTGAGACGTACGTTCCCGGCCGCCTTGACGGCAAGGTCGCAGTCGTCACTGGATCCGGTCGCGGAATCGGTGCAGCAGTCGCCATTCATCTTGGCCGTCTCGGTGCCCAAGTCGTAGTCAACTACGCAAACTCGATCAAGGATGCCGAAAACGTCGTCGCTCAGATCAAAGCCCTCGGCAGTGACGCCATCGCCATCAAGGCCGACATGCGCCAAGTGCCGCAAATCGCAAAGCTCTTCGACGAAGCCGTCGCCCACTTTGGCCACGTCGACATCGCCGTCAGCAACTCAGGAGTCGTCAGCTTCGGCCACCTCAAGGACGTGACCGAGGAGGAGTTCGACCGCGTCTTCAGCCTCAACACACGCGGCCAATTCTTCGTTGCCCGCGAGGCCTACCGCGTCCTCACCGAGGGCGGCCGCATCATCCTCACTTCGTCAAACACGTCCAAAGACTTTAGCGTGCCCAAGCACTCGCTCTACTCTGGTTCAAAGGGCGCGGTGGACACGTTTGTTCGCATCTTCTCAAAGGACTGCGGCGACAAGAAGATTACTGTTAATGCTGTTGCGCCTGGTGGTACCGTGACGGATATGTTCCATGACGTTGCTCATCATTATATCCCTGGTGGCGAGAAGTACTCGCCCGAGCAGCTCAAGGAGATGGCTGCTCATGCTTCGCCGCTACATCGTAATGGGTTCCCTGCCGATATTGCTAATGTTGTTGGCTTTATTGCTAGCAAGGAGGGTGAATGGATCAACGGAAAGGTTCTTACTCTTGATGGCGGAGCTGCTTAGACCGGGGGGTTAAAAATGTTATTAGAGTAGTTGATTGACTAGCTGGTTGGCTATGCTTTGGAACTTTGCTAGATAAAAATCACATTCCTTTTTTTGTGTTTATCAACCTGCTTTTATAGTCTCACGATACTTGACATAACACTGTCGACTCAGTGAGCTTCTGCCCAGAACTAACATTTACAAGTGGCTTTGAATGATCAAATCAACCCTCTAACTTCCCGATCGTAATCTGAGTCGTACGCTACATAGAGCCACGTCTCAACAAAACCTCGAGTTTTCCTAATAAAACCTGCGAATGCCTTGTTATTTTGTGCTCCAACTGGTAATCGTGATATAGATATATTTAGTTAACCCGAGGGTGTTCAATCACTTTTCACTGCTCTTGACTTGCTCAATATCAAATTGTACGGCATGTAAATGTTTTTATCATGACTCATATGCTTACACTCATCCCCCTGTTCATAATCCTTTTACTTTCTCCTCTCATCTTACAACTACTCCGCGGCAGATTCCTTATTCTTATTCTGCTCACTAATCACTATATCATCACATGTCTAGACTTGATTATAAAACATACCGTCCTCGAACGTTATAAAGTACCTAAAAAACAAGTGATACTTTCTTGCCCTCCGTCGAGAAACATAGCCCTTAATTGTGGTTTCAATCTATACTTTACAAGATTGAAGGACCATCGCTCACATGATGTTGGCGAGAGCTCTAACGAGCTTTTTTACTCTTACCTTATACTTTACAAGTAGTGATATAGTAATGTAAGCACGTAATGTTTTCGCTAGTGCTAAGGTTTACAGCTACGAATCCGGTTTAATGTCTTCTAAATTTACGATTTATTGTTCTAGCACATTAGTAGTACGACCTTGTATCTTTTGATTAATATTTCTAATCGGCAGTGTACGTGATGCTTCTACGCAAGGTGAATTAACAGAGACTAGGAAAAGGGACTCGTAGTAGAAAGTATTCTGCTTAAAGCCTTTATTATTTTGCCACTTAAGCGTTACAATCAGAGCGTATGTTCTTCTAATTAAATCTTCATTATTTGAAGTTTTCATATTTCTTACACATAGGGTATACAACTAAAGACTAGAAAGCATGTCTCGCAATGTTAACAAGTCTTGAAAAACTACACCCTACCACAAACCCTATAATGGAATAGTAATTCAATCACTCCACTCTTTACAATCAGTACTTCAGTATATTATTCCGTAGAACATCTTAAAATACACAGATACTTCGAATTGCACTACAACTATACTCTGCTAAAAAGCCTTGTTCACCAGAGCGCAATGTTGGAGAATATAGAGAAGTGGGTAGATTGCTTAGAAGAAAAGAGTTTATGTAAAAGGGGGGTGTAGTGTGCTTGTAAAGAAAGGTCGAGTTACTCTAGCGGTGCTTTATAGAGATCGTTTGTGTTACCTTCTATGTGAATTGTGAGTTTAAAGGCCTTTCCCGACGCTTTCCTCCCCGTCCTCTGTGGTGATCCTATTATGATCATGACTTTGAGATAAAGGATCAGAACCATGATAGTAGAACTATCTATATAGGGAGAAAGAAACTAAAGCACTATCCATTATATAGCTTTAACGAGAGCTCTACCGAGGTTTTCCACTCTTACCTTAGGGTGGGAGTATGAACCTTTTGATAAGTTTCTATGTAAGAGATACAAGATAAGTCACTAGAAAACTACATAACTATGAGATAGCGAGATGCACAATCGTACCGTATATGCAGTTCTCATTTCAGTTCAAGGATATCATTCACGCTGTTCATTTATTCCGAGCTTAAGTTCTGGTTCTATCTACGCAAAATCACCTACAGAAGACAACACCACACATATGCAAAGCTATGAGATACTAAAGTTGATTCTTTTGAAATGTTATGATTCTAATATACATAAGATTTGTTTTATCTTCTATATACTATAGATCTCTATCATGCTATACGAATTGACCACCACGCTAAAAACGCCACATTCTATACCTCAACTGAGTGTACAATAGTACAAAAAAGAGTACATGTTGGAATATCGAAACATTTCTAAGTCTTATAGCACGCTCACTTCTCAGCCTTCTTACTCTGCTTGGTCCTCAACTTCATGAACAAGAACACCAATGCGTATCCTGAAAGAGCAAAGATGACACAAATGCCTGCATCTCTCCATCCAAGGTATCGCTCACCCAGGTTGACGGTGGCGAGGTAGTCCCGACCGACAGTGTACTGGCAGACCTTGCATCCAGAAGTGGCATCAGGATTGACAAGGTTGGTACGACTACCCGGCCCACTGAGCCAAGCTTCCAGATACTGTGCGCAGGTTTGATTTCCGTTGGTAGCTGGGGGGTCGAAGAGCGCGAACTCAGACTCTTTGCACTCGATCTTCCAGTCAAAGTCTGTGAAGACAAGAAGGGAGCCCATGAGGTAGTTGAATGGGTTGAGGTAGTAAAGCCAGTACCGCCAAAACTCTTGGATCTGTGCGTACGGGACGAGTACGCCGCAGAAGCAGCAGAGAGTTGATAGGAGAAGGGGGTTGACCAAGGAAGCAAAGACAGCGTTGGGAGCGTACGCAGCGACGAACTGTCCGAAGCCAGTGTAGATGAACTGGTAGACCAAGAAGACGAAGAAAACAGCACCGGCTTTGCTAGCTTCGGCGGGTAGACCGGCGGTGAAGTAGAAGACGAGGAAGTACAAAGTACCGCAGATAAGCAGATACGGCATCTCAGATGTAATCAGCGCCGTAACAAACGACTGCCAAGAATACATCTTTGACTTCTTCTCTCTTGCTTCGTAGATATCGCGGCGCTCAAGGAAGATGGGCTGCAGTTGGGCAATAACGCCAGGCGCGACGAAGATGTACTGGAAGAGCGAGAACAAAACATACTTTTGCTCCGCGACCGAGTTACCGATTTGGAAGAAGGTGAAGCCAATGAAGAAGGCGACGCCGACGTGCAGGATCAACTTGTTGTTGAAGTAGTCGAGGTCGCGGAAGAAACTGATGTTCATGCGGTTGGTTACTAGCCTTGCTTGCGTCCAGAAGGTGGTGGCGAACTCGTGGCCGTCATCCTTGGTGCCGGGCTCCTTGCTAGCAGCGTCGGAGATGATCTCGTCGAGGTGCTGGTTCAGGGCGGCTGATTCGGGGGAGTCAAGCCATACTTGGTGCCAGTCTCGTCCAGCAGGGTCGTAACCACTGACAACGTCGATCATGTGTTCAGCTGGGTTAGCGCCTGCTGGGCAGGGAGCGTCGTAGCGGCCAAAGTATTCCTTGATTGTCTCTGCGTTCTCGCCGATGTCGCCAAAGTAGACCGTCTTGCCGCCTTTAGCAAGGAGAAGAAGCGTATCGAACTGGGCGAACAGGAGGGCAGAGGGCTGGTGAATGGTAACGAGAACTGCTTGGCCAATGTCGGCGAGCTTCCTGAGAAATCGGACTGTGTTGAAGGCTGCCTGACCGTCAAGACCGGAAGTGGGCTCGTCGAGGAAGATGAGAATAGATGGTTTGGACACGAGCTCGACACCAATGGTGACACGCTTTCTCTGTTCAACCGATAGACCAGCTCCGACTTTACCAATGAGAGTGTTCTCAAGGTCGTGTAGCTCCAGAAGGTCAATGATAGTGTCAACATAGGCGAGCTTCTCTTCCTTTGACACGTCACGACCTTGTCGAAGAAGCGCTGAGAACTCGAGAGCTTCTCGTACAGTGGAGTAAGCATCATGGACATCAAGCTGCTCACAGTAACCTGCGGATCGCTGGAATGAGACTGGTAGTGGTCGCCCGTCGACTAGGACTTCGCCCTTGATTGTTCCTTGTGTTTTGCGTTGAGCAAGGACATCCAGAAGTGTGGTCTTTCCGGCACCCGAAGAGCCCATGAGGGCACCAAGCATACCAGGTTTGACATAACCGTGGACGTTTTCGAGTAGAGTGAGTTCGGTGGTAGGGTCTTGACAGTGTAGGTCAGATTGCGCCACGTGAAGATGGAAGTATTGCGAATAAGACTTTTCTCCAGACCAGTCTTTGACTCGCCCGACGCTCCCAAAGTGGTGTTGGTCGATGGCAGCTTTTCACCTGACTGAGCTTCTTCATCCTGAGCCCGAGACGCGCGAAGCTTTGCAACCTTTTTGCTCTTCTCACGGGGAACATATGCGGTACTCGAGGCAGAAGTGTCGTCCCATCGGGTGGTGAAGAAGATGGTGAGGGCAACGAAGAAGGCCCACCATGCGAAAAGGATACCAACATTGCGCCAGATGTTAGATGGCGAGTAGGAAAGACTAGCTAGATAGTCCTCCCCGCTGACCTTGTTGGCACCAGGCCTTGCACCACCAATTCCAGCGCAGGCTTGAGAGTTGGGGTCCTGGTATTGAGGCAGGTAGTTGGGAATGAGGTTGTCATAGACACACGGGATGGTCGTTCCCTCGTACTCGTTCGCCATGAGAGATTCAAAGCCGTACGCCAATGGGTTGATCCAGTACATCCACACCAGCCATGGGTGCATGGCGGGCTTTGGAATCTCATAGCCCATGTATACGATTGTCGCAGTGATGGCAAACCCAGACACCTTGGAGGCTTCGTTGAAAGACGGGAACCCAGCGCCGATTGTCCTCATCATGGCTGTCATGACGAGTGTGACAACATAGACGACGAACCAGTTGATGAAGAATGCGGCAGCAGTCGCTTTCAGGGCAGTCATCCAGTATAGGATAACCGTGAAGGTGGTAATCTGGAAGAGTAGAATAGGTATGTCTGCCGCCACCTGGGCGATGCAGAATGCCGCGGGGTTGAAGAAAGCAAAGTTCTTTTGCTTTGCGAGAATCGGCCGGCCGGTGAAGGAATCGTTGACTTCGGACAGGGTGAACAGGGCGTTGAACAGAAGCGAGAGGAACAAAGCTCCAGACTTGAGGAAAAGGCCGGCGGAGTTGTCGGGTGCGTTGTAGAAGAGCGAACCAGTGATCAAGGCTTGGACAATGTTGGTGGCTTGCTTGATGAGCAAGGTGGGCTTGTCGTTCCAGAGGAACTGGTATTGACGGATAACACAAGCTTTGACTTGAGCAGGAAATGAAACAGTCATGGGCGAAGATTTTGGCAAGCGGCGCGACTTCTCCGAATCGACAGCCTGGCAAAAGGCTTGTGTATTCGTCTTGGCCTCGTCAGTAACGGGGTAATCGAGCTCCCGGTCCATGGTGGCCTTGATCTTGGACTGTTGGTAGGCTTGTTGGATCTCAGCTGCAGTGCGAGGACACCTGTCCTCGAAACCATGCTTGATCTCGCGTTCGCTGGGCACTGTGACGCCTGTAAGGTAATCGGCAACGTTGGCTCCATCCCCGCAGATGAAGCCAAGAGACTCCATGAATGGGCGAGCTTCCTCGCGGGGGCCGTAGTAGATTTGCTTGCCCTCGTCTAGGACCAGCACCTTGTCGAATAGGTCGTAGATACCATTGCCAGCCTGATAAAGAGTGACAATAGTCGCCATGCCCATGGTGTCCGTTAGGCAACGTAGTGCGCGTGTGTACTCCAAAGCAGTAGATGCGTCTAGACCTCGCGTTGAGTTATCCCAGCATGCGATGCTTGGTCGAGTCGCAAGTGTCTCGATGATGGAAACTCGTTTCCGCTCACCACCAGAGACGCCCCGTACGTAGGCGTCACCTACTTTGGTGTTCTCAGTGTGTGGTATGCCCATCGAGTTGAGGAGGAAGCTCTTGAATTTGCTTCGGGCCTCTTCTTGGCTTCTTCCGTCTTGAATGGTCTCGGGTGTGTTGAGGCGAGTCGCGAAATCCATGGTCTCTCCCACGGTGAGTGTTGGGTAAAACAGCTCTTCTTCGTTGTTGATGACAATACTGCCGCGATATTGCTGGGCCTGCTTTGCGTCTAGAGAGCCAAAGTGAACATCGCCATCAACTTTTGTGTATCTATTGTGGCTTAGTTAGCTCGGGATTCACATTTTGCGCAATAAAACGTACCCGTTTCGCTTGTTGGCTAGCATCTTGAGCAGAGTTGAGCAGCCGGATCCTGGTCGACCTAGAACTAGGAGCATCTCGCCCGGACGGACACAGCCAGAGCTGGATTCGAGTATAGGTTTCAGAGCTGGCTTCCGTCGTGCATCCTTGATGAGTTGTGGGACGTTGAATTGACTGATGATGTTCTCCTGCAACCGCTCGTCTGAAGGTACAACTTCAACTGAAAGGTCCCGCCAGGTAACTCCAAGTCTGCGGATGCCAGCCTGGTTGTTCATGTCAAAGTCCTTGACATCTTCTGCCAGCCTCCACTCGACATGTGTCTTGACTGAGCCATCATGTCCACTCTCCATAGAGCCTTTGTCGTGGTGTTGCACCTTCTCAGAAGATGAGAATGGTGTTGCGATCGGGGTAGGGTCTCCGGGAGTATCCATTGCAAGTGTGCAATTGGGCACTGGCTCGAAGTAAAGTGAAGTCGCAAGTAGTTGCGTTGATGGCTTGTTGAGCAGATGTTATGTAACATTGTCTAGAGTATCTATACATTGTAGCGCTCTTACTAAAACTGGACCAGTAACAATGTCGATGATCGCGAAAAGTTACTAAGATACAGATCGGGAAACGTGCATGTGAATCTGGAATTCAGCCTCATCGCAGGCTTCCATGCACACCCCGCAGGGGTACATTGTGGATACCGCGGGCCCCGCCGGGGGCTCGGCCGCCACGGGACACGAGAGTCGGGGCAACCGCACTCCGCTTTCGACAACGTCAAGCCAATGCCTAGCAGCCCCAAGAGATTGTCTCTAGGTTCCTGCGTTTGCGAATGCATTGGTGTTCATCATGTCGGGGTCATTGATGTTATGGACAGCGGCACATGGGGTATTTGTGAGTTTGGTTGGCAGGGTCGCTTCCGGGGGCGATTACGTCAGTGCGATATGATCCTTTGTTCCGACCACCAGAATAGTGCGATATCCCAAGTCGGAGCAAAACTGTAATGTCTAGGCTGTACCACAAAGAAAGTGCATGAATCATCATCGTGCCAAAATTCACTCGCGACATGTACCAGATGCAACCACAGAGTGTGTATCCATGGACAACCTAATCATACATTGTGCGTTCGGATGAATACCTGAGGGGGGGGTGTACAACAGGCACTAATGTGGGCGCATATGAATCTCATCAATATTCCGACTTTGAATACCGTTATCGGACACTCTTCGGTAGGATCACATCCCGGGACGCCTGCGTCGGTCATGCTCTGTTTCTTGATATATACGACATGATGCGCCACACATTCTCCAGCATCACTCACAACCACATCTACTTTACACCCCAAATACACCATACTTCTTTCCAAGGCCTATAGAAATTCATCATGACGACTTTTGGCATTCTTGGCGCTACGGGCAACTGTGGAACCGCCCTTCTCGAACTCCTTCTTTCTACTACAGATGTCAAGGTCAAGGCATACTGCCGCAGCAAGGACAAGCTTTTCCGCCTAGTCCCTGCTGCAGCCGACAACTCCAGGGTCGAAGTCTTCACTGGCAGTATCTTAGACGCCGACTTGCTCGGCAAAGCCATGTGGGGATGCACCGCAGTCTTTCTCACAGCTACCACAAACGACAACATCCCCGGCTGCCACATTAGTCAGGACCTGGCCTCCACTGTCGTCAAGGCGCTTCAGAGCTGGAGGTCATCCAACCAGGAACACCCGCCTATCCCCAAGCTTTTGCAACTATCTTCTGCCACCATTGACCCGTGGCTCAGCCGCAAGAACCCTTGGGTCAACGCCATCGTCCGACGCTCCGCATTTCATGTTTACCGTGACCTCGAGTTGTCAGAGGCGATCCTTCGCAAGCATGAGGATTGGCTCACTACTATCTACATCAAGCCCGGTGGGCTGTCGGTCGATGTACAACGCGGCCACAAACTCACACTGGACGAGGAGGAGTCTTTTGTTTCCTACCTCGACATCGCTGGAGGTATGATTGAGGCAGCTCAGGATCCTGATGGTCGCTGGGACAACAAGAACGTTGGCGTTATCAACGCCAATGGCAAAGCCAAGTTCCCCTCTGGCACTCCCAAGTGCATCATTGTCGGTCTTATTACTTATTACTTCCCGTTCCTATACCCCTACCTTCCCTCCGGTACTGGCCCGGCTTAATTTAGGTTTTAGTTCATCTTTTTATTGTAGTTTCGTTATATAGGTTGAATTCTAGGATTTCTTTATGACTAATGCTCAATTGACGTGACATACTGCACATGTGAATTAGAAATGAGGTAGAAGACTACCATGAGAGTGTTGAAACCCTCAGTCAAGTAAGAGTAGATTATTGACTTGGTACGCTCAAGATAGAACCCCTAGATCTGTACTTTAGTATCATTTTTGTCAACTCCAGACTTCTCCGTTATCACATGAACAGTAGTCATAGTTGTGACTCCGTAGATGAGAAAGTATGAACTGCAATTGCATCTAAAGATTCAACAACCCCTGATTTTACAATGCAGTTCTAGTTTACATCCAAAAACGCCATTGTCCAGTTCTCGACAGCAACACGCTAGAAGAGATCCTCATTGCCAGCATCACCACCCAACTTACTGCGTCAAGCGCCCATTCAAACTCATAAGAAAACAAGACGAAAGCTCTTGTCTTCCCAAAATTTGATATCAGTCAACACAATTCACGATCCCCACTTCATCCAAAAGTCCCAACCCACATTCGACCCATCCCAAAACCCACCTCGCACCAAAACAACCCCCCTATCCTACTCTGACATCATCGCGCCCCCAACATCACAATCCCCCATACCCAGCTAGTCTCGCACTTCCCCTCGGCACTAACCCAAAACGCAAATCCCACCACGGAACTCCGTAACCCCCATCCACCTTCCACCACCGGGGAACCACCCGGGTCAGCAACGACACCTCAAAAAGTCAATGACGCCTACACAAGACATCCCTTCCCCTCCATACCCCATACCAGACGCCATATACCCAAAACAGAAAACCCACGCCATTCGGTCCAATTCTAAGAATACATACCAGAGAGGAGGAGGGGGGAAGGCGAGGTAAGATCGGAAGTTGAGTCTTGGAACGCTAGGTTAGATATATCCCCCGAGACGCACGCCAAGCTTCCGATTTCCGCTTATGGGACTCCCCCCTGGTCGGTACCACTTGCCGCATTCCGAGGACTAAAATCTCCGATGCTGATGGGAGTGTGTGATGGCGGAGGTGTGGTGCGTGGGCTTACCTATACATGTGTAAGATGGGAGGATAAAAGAGATGTATTTCCCCGCGGATTTGAGGGCGTGTACACCATTGAAGTATTAGGAACTTGAGGGAATTAGCAAGTTTAAAATTGAACGTCTATCTTTCTTTGGGAGGATATTCTACCGTTGTTATTACAATTTGAATATATCTATCCAAAGAAGAAGAAGAAGACGACGGTGAAGATACAGCCATCATGTCTACTTTTGCAACTGAGAAGCGTCCGGCGCCTGAAGGTCAGTTCCACCCTTACACATCACTGCTCTCCTATTCATAGAACAACAAAAACTAACAAATAACCACAGACATCATCGGCTGCCAAGCCGCAGCCTTCGAATGGACAGAAAGCTACGACACAAAAGACTGGACCCGTCTCGCCGGCTGTGTCGCACCTACACTCTACGTACGCCCCCAAATCCCCATCCCCAGCCCCAGCCCACTACTAACCCCCTCCACCCACCCACAGCTCGACTACACCTCCGTCCTCCAAAAGAAATGGGACGCCCTCCCCTCCCCCGACTTCATCGCCCTGGCCTCCTCCCCCACTTCCTCGGCAACCCACACATCAAAACCCAACACTTCATGGGCCAATCGCGCTGGATCGCCGTGTCCAGCGACGAGATCCGCGGCCACCACCAGATGCGCGTCGCGCACCAGCGGTACAAGGACGACGAGATGAAGGAGGTGGCGTGTGTGGGGCATGCGCATGGCGCGGCGGTTGTGCATTATAAAAAGGTCGAGGGCGTGTGGAAGTTTGCGGGCTTGGAGCCGGATATTAGGTGGAGTGAGGGTGAGTATGCGAGGATTTTTGCGCATGAGTAGGGTGCGAGGGAGAGGTGTAGATTTTATGCTTTTGTGCGGATAGAAGGGGAGAGCGAGAGAGAGAGAGAGAGTAGGGGAAATCAGAATATGTGATTTTGTTCACAAAACTGCGAATTAACCGCATGATGCCTCGTATTTGACAAGTGAGCATAATTGATGAAACGATACAAACAGTGGATTTCATGTGAGGTGAGAGTGAAAAAGCAGACGATTGCTACCACCCATACATGCACACAAACACAATAGGGGTGATGATGCAGAGTAACGTGTTTTAACGTCTTTTTTTGTATGTTGTTTTTCTTTCTTTTTGGTTCATTCTTTGCAAATGGACATTAACTCTGACATGTTTACGTGACTAACTTATTCGCTCAATTAACAACATCGACAGAAAGCAGTGTGACAAGGCGAATACACAACAACGTACGACGAACAACGGCAACAACGACGACAATAATAACGACAACAGCGATGCTCAACACCCAAAACCCAAGGCATGAAAATTGGCAAAAGGGGTAGTCCAGAGAGTTCCATATGAAAACCAAAGCAGGCAGTAACGCGACATCGCTTCAATATGACAACAATTGGTATCTGAACTTTTCCTCCCAACAACAGCAAAGTGCTGAGAAAGAACCCCGTAGGAAAAGGAACAGTAAAGGAACGAGTCAAATCCTTAGGTTACAGTACACAAAAAAGGTGGGTATGACGAAAGTAACTCTCGTACAAAGAAGAACGGGGAAGATTATCCCCGAAGAGAAAACGAACATTCAGGCATTACGCCATAGTTCCGGTACTCCCACACCGGGGGCGCCCACTAACCCAGCGATAACGTCCAGTACATGCATAGTAGATTCGTTCAGTGGCTACTTCCAGCGTTGCGACATGTCTTTCGTTAATCGGGAAAGTCGCGCCCCGGTATTTGTCATTTCTTTTTCTTGACATCCTTCCGAGGAACGCTACCTGCAGCCCATCGGAAGAAAGGCGATGGGGCGGTCTTCTTACGGGAAGAACTTCCGGAACTGCCACCTCCGCTGGGCACAACCACGACGGCAGGAGGAGGAGGAGGCACGGCGCCATCGGCACCTGGCGGTGGTGGGGGCGGGGGAGGCACTTGCACTATATGTGCATGAGATACTGATTGCTTCCTTCCCTTGTCCCGCTTTCCCTTACCTTTGAGTGGGAGATGGCTGGACATGAACATCTGCGCATCTGGTGGAGGTGGCGGTGGAGGAGGAAACTCTTCCTTGGGCTCCGGTGGTGGCGGTGGCGGTGGCTCCGGCATTGGCCACATGTGCATGGTAATGGCCCAGTCAGGCTGAATCATGGTCTCCCAAACTTGAGGCAGGATAATCTCTCCATCCGGGCCCACGAGGTCGTAGTGACCTTCATGCACATGAGGGCCAATGACGTCGACATGGAGGAAGGCTTGTTTGATGAGTTCCTCCATCCCCTACTTTGGTGTTAGCGTATACTCATGTCACACGAGGACAAGGATATAGTTACCTTCCAGGTATTGCACAGGTTCCATGGGAAGCTGAACTTGCGGCCCACTGCGTCCTTGAACTTGATCGGGGCTTTGGGAGCATCGGATGGCTTGAGTGCTGCAGCCTCCTCCTCGGCAGCCTTCTTCGCTTTCTCCAACTCTTCCGCGGCAGCCTTAGCATCAGCCAAAGCCTTTTCGTGTTCTTTCTTTGTCTCTTCTTCAGCAGCCTTGGCGTCTGCCAGAGCCTTTTCATGAGCCTTTCTGATCTCTTCTGCTTCTGCGGCAGCCTTCTTCTCGGCCTCTTCCCGCGCCTTTTCATGAGCCTTTTTGATCTCTTCTGCTTCTGCGGCAGCCTTCTTCTCGGCCTCTTCCCGCGCCTTTTCCGCAGCCTCGACCATATATTTGGCCTTTTCGGCTGCGGCCCTTTTCTCTTCTGCAACGCGGGCAGCTTCAGCATCTGCCGCTGCTTTCTCTGCTGCACGAGCTGCATCTGCGGCAGCTTCACGTTTGAGTTGTTCATCTTTTTGGGCGAGAATGAGCTGCTCAAGCTTGGCCAGCTTGTCCTCATCGCCCCTCTTCTTTGCCTCCTCAGCCTCCTTTGCGGCCTTTTCAGCAGCCTCCTTCTTGGCCCTCTCTTTCTCGATTTTTGCTTCTTGCTGAGCGATGAGCAAGTTCTCCAGACGTGAGAATTTGGCCATCTCTGCGTCTTTCCTGGCCTGCTCCGCAGCCTTCTCGTCCTCTTCAGCTTTGCCCATCAAGAGTTTTTCGAGTTTTGAGAGCATTCCCTCTTCCTTTGGATCTGGCTGTGGTGGAGGTGGCGGGGGTGGAGGCGGCGCCATGACTGCCATTTGGGGTAAAGCCATCTGCATCTGTTGCGGCTGTAGAGCCTGCATCTGTTGCGGCTGTAGAGCCTGCATCTGTTGCGGCTGTAGAGTCTGCAATTGCAATTGCATCGCCCCAGGAGTCTGTGGTGGTGGTGGAGGAGGTGGCGGAGGCGGGGGAGCAGCAGCAGGTGCAGGAGGCTCCTCTTCATGGTGGTATTCATGGTGGTGTTCATGGTGGGGTTTTGGAGTTGCGCGCTTCGAGGGAGGATGCTGTGGTGGCGGGGAAGGATGCTGTGGATGTCCGTAAGGTGGGTACATGTGAGGAGACTGCATGCCATATGGCGCACCCGGAGGGGCACCGTAGGGTGGATAGTAGCCCATGGGTGAGAATGGCATCATCTCTCCTGAAGGTGGTGCTGGAGGCATTGAGTTGCGGTGGCCTCTGCGTCCCTGGCGGGGATCCCGAGGGTCTTGCTGGCGGGGGTCCTGGTGCCGAGGGTCCTGGTAATCAGGGAAGTAGCCTGCCCGTGGGTCTGCAGCAGAGGGGGGCCCAGTGAAGGGGTTTTGGCCGTTTGGCGCAAATGGGTTCTGGGCATAAGCACCATGGGGTTCATGGCCAAATGGCACCATCTGGCCTGCAGGAGACTGAGCGCCTCCTGGGAAGCCGTACTGGAAACGTGGGTCGGATATCATGCTAGGCGCATAGCCGTTTGGTGTAGGTTGAGGTATATGTCCCCAACCAGCACTGGGATGGCCAGGCGGGGGCCCCGGCCGCATTTGAGGGGGAGGGGGCGGATAAGGGTAGTCGTCGTCATCCTCGACGTCCAGAGGTTCTTGAGGGACGGATTGAGGCCTTGACCGTCGCGGCCTGCGTACGCGCTCCAGTTTGCTTCGACTGCGACTGCGGCTATGGCTCTCGTGGCGGGAAGGGGGATCAGGCACGGGTGCTGCGTGGCGCGAAGAGGCTCGTTCGTGATGCGAGACTTTGGTGCGCGGGCCCCGTGATGGCGCTATAGAGGGCGGGGGAATGGTACGATGGGCGACAGCGTGGTGGTGGGGAATGGCGTGGTGCGGGGCAGAGTGATGCTTAACAACTCGCGGGCGTGAGGCAGAGTCGGAGGGGTTGATTTCGTCCTCAATATAGTCCCACGACCCTTCGTCTTCCCCGTCTTCCTCTTCGTCGTCGTCCTCTTCGTCGTCCTCTTCGTCCTCTTCTTCTTCGTCGTCGTCCTCTTCGGACCCTTCGCTAGTGCTGTACTCGTCGTCGCTAACCGAGACTACCTGAATGCCAGCCGAGTCCTCGTCGGTGAAATCGTCGTCGTGGTCGTCAAAAGCGCCAGTATGGTTGTTGACAGTGATTCCCTTCCGGAGTCTGATCGCAACGTTAGTGTCGCCCTTGACATGATAGCGGCGGTGGGGAGGAGACATGGAGACACTCGACGGTGCGGTGCTGTGCGTGTATCGCGAAGACGTTGAAGACGACGCAACGCGCGACTTGGCAGCGCGGCGAGAAGAAGTATGGGGCATTGCGCGACGATGGGGAAGATGGGCTAGGACTAACGGCATGAGGCTGGTGATGCTGAGGGAACCGTACTCGAGCCCCTCTTCTACTGGAGAACGGCCGAGTCCGGAGTGCTGTGCTGAGTGGGCGAGGAAGGGGCGACGGGATCGATCGGGGGTGGGGGGACGTGTGTTGTGCTGGATGTGCAGTAGACGGGCGGCGACGAGGTGTCGAGACTGGCTGGCTGGGCGGTGATGGGCCCTGGGCAGCTGACAGCTGTATTGGGGGGGTGTTGCGGTGGGTGGTGGGGGTGTGCTGACCGCTCCAGCACGGGTGGGCGGGGCAATGCGACGTCTGGAGTGCGAAGCAGATGGCGACGCTCAGCAACGAACAGCGGCGAAGAGGCAGCTCGCAACAAGAGAGGCTGCGGGCGACGGGCGACGGGTGACGGGTGACGGGCAGACTTTAGGCAATTTCTCCAACAGGCAGCCTTGTACGGGCAGCAAAGGGAGAAGAATGGGTGTGTAAAGGCCGAAGCAGGGTTGGTTGCGTCCAGACTGGGCCGTGATTCGACAGGGTAAAAAAATCGCTTCGGCTGAACCAGGCACTGAAGGAGAGCAGTGGGGCCTGTAAGGGTAAGGTGTATTGTGCCGTAGCCAAAGAGGAATGTGTACGGTAGGTATGTGGTTGTGGTTGGGGGGTTGTGGTGTGTCTCAGGGCCTGCGCCGAAGTCTCCAGATCAGATAACAATGGTTAAGAGTTGATTGTACCGGGTCTGACATAGTCTGAGGAGGAGATGCGGGATTCAGCGAGTCGAGGTCAAGTGACGACAGCAAAGATATTGCTGAGATGCAAGACCAAGTCTACTGCACATGCACTGCCTGTTTTGTTCTTTAATTCAGTTGTCGTCAACTTACAGAGTGCGGGCCTCGACTTGTTGCGGCGCCCCGTCTAGTTTGCATACGTGGTACATGCTCATTGAAGAAGATGCACCCCCGCTGTGGCCTCACTTACCGCCTGGAGCCCAACTCAAATGCACGCATGCAGGAATCCACAGCAAAGAGGCTCGACGGGAGGCGCTATGCAGCCCAACCACACCAGCGCCGACGTAGCGCAACCCCGAGACCAGCATGACCTGCCACGTGTAGTCCCAACTATACCACTCGTGCTTCGTGGACGAGTAGCAACACACATGAGACCGACTTGCCTTCTGTTGCGTTGGTCGCCCGTGTACCGCCTCCCGACATCTTCGTGCCGTCCTCGCCTATCTTAGCTGCATCCTGTACCGAACAGCTGTCCCGGTCGTCATGTCTCCCACGCGCTTCAACGTTTCAATCTTCCACACATACACACATGTCCATGTCATGTGACGAGTCAAGGAAATCTTATTGTAGTACTTGGCACTGTACAAGATATAGAACACACATGCTTCCGCTCCCCGCTCTCCGCCTCCTCGCCCAAAATGGCGCAAAATGCAAAGCCCCCAAATACTTATTGGTTCGTCTTGCCGGAATTATTTGGCTTGGGAACGTGGTCGAGAATGCTCTTGTTTTGTGGTGGCTGGTACACAATCTTTCGTGTCTTCAGCGGTGCCCACTTGTACCTGTAATCGTCGTTAGCCGTGTTTTTGCCATGGCAGAACTATTGCCTGCTTACCTCTTGACCCAGACACTGATGGCAAACAAGACACTGGTGACTGCCAGCACCTTCCAGCCCATCTTCTTACGGTCATCCATCTCTGGCTCAGCCGTCCAGTTCAAAAACTCGACAACATCCTTGGCCATCTGCGAAGTTGACGCCTTGGTGCCGTCATCATATTCAACCAGGTCGTCGTAGAGCACACGGGCCATGGCGATACCGGTACCGGGGAAGTAAGGGTTGAAGTTGAGACCTTCCTGGACAACAGCACCCGCTGGTGGCTCTTCGGGGTAGCCCGTCAGCAAGCTGAAGATGTAGTTGCAGCCACCGTGACGGGCCTTGACCATGAGCGATAGATCCGGAGGCAGAGCACCGTTGTTGGCAGCGCGGGCGGCTTCGTCGTTCTTGTAAGGTGAGGGCATGTAGTCGGACAGCTTTCCGGGGCGCTTCTCGATCTCGCCCTGGTCGTTGGGCTCGGTGTCGTATTCGTTCTCTTCGGCAAGGGCCTTGGCCTCGTCGACAGTCATGAACTTTCCGACGACAGCTCGGTAGGGGACACGGGAGATGGAGTGGCAGGATGCGCAGACCTCGCGGTAGACCTGGAAACCACGGCGGAGACTGGTGGTGTATTAGATATATGCGCATGTGCGGGGCTGGCGAGGGTAGACGTACGCTCCGTGGTCAAATGTCTTGTGCCACTTTTCATGCTCCCATGGGTATTGGGTCGGGTGTAGACTGTGATTTGACATTGTCAGTTTGCGGTTCCCAAACTTCGATGTCCTGTGCTCAGGTGAAGGGCGTGGCCCACTCACCCTTCTTCCGCAGGGGTCATGGCATCGGCATTGCGTCCGTAGAGTTGCCAGTACCAGGCAGTCGATCCGACCGCGAAGATGGTGGCGGCAGCGGGGAGGGCGTTCTCTCCATGCGGAGCCAGCTCCCTCGGCGGAGCTAGATGTCGAGGCGAAGCGCTGTATCACCCAATCCGTCAGCCAGACATTCAATTGCAGCGAGGGGAATCTTGGGTATAGCAGGGATGCCAGAGATGAGGCGGATGAGCTCGCGGCGCTGAATGCGTGGGCCGGGCCCTGTGGGATGCGTACCGAAGCTGGCTTGTTTGTGGCATTGCGAGCCGCGGCGCCGGCGGTGCGTGCGGTACGCAGTGCTGAGCGAGCCAACATGGTGGTTTGTAGCTGGCTCGGAGCAATTGGGAGAGTGGATCAATGGGGTGTCGGCGGTGGTGATAGTGGTGTGGGAGGCTTGTCCGGTCGCAACTTCTTCGCTCAAGGCTTGGCGAGACCTAATCAAGTCAGCATCCGCTGTGATTGGCCGACACGCCGCATCATCTGCTGTATATTGTGCGAGCAGAGCAGTGAGGCAGTTTGGCAGTTCGGAGCCTTGGATTGCCAATTACATGGATAATGCTGACTACCGAACTTGCAGGAAGCAATCATTGCCGTCGTCGTCGTCGTCGTCGTCGTCGTCGTCTTCGAGATGACTTCGAGATGATGATGACGTTTGGCATTTGGCACGAACAATCGCACACGTGCAGATGCGGTCGGTGCAATGCCGTTCACGACAAACTTCAACTACAATCAATCACCCGCAGATACAATGGTAGACACAATGACATGAAATGGGCGGTGGCGGCAAGTGGAAATGGATAACGTCATGTCCTCATGGCACCTGACGGACAATGGCAAGGTTGGGACAATACCAACACACAACGGCACGGCGTAGCTAGGGTATGTAGCACTGCTTCTATACCCTTTTGCTCATGCAGGAATTGCAAAAGGGCTCAAACGAGGGCTGGCTTCTCTCTAGCAAGGACTGGTAACTAGACCAGAACACACAGCGTCTCTGCGGGGGTGAAGAGGGCTGGGAGGACTTCCTTGCGGGTTTGTGAGAGAAGAGAAACGGTGCCTGGCCGGCCATCGGTTTTGTTTGGTGTGCGCAATCCGGACACGGGCAGCCCAGCGGCATGTGCGTCTTCTCCCTTGTTTGCGCCCAGGTCGTTCTTGCCCTTACAGAATCTGCGTGGCCAATCGCAGGAGCGTGCTTTCATTGCAGCACGACGTGTAGGAAAAGGCATTAGATGCTGCTTCAGGCAAAATGGCTCCAGGCATTTGCTGTCGAGGCCTGCCTTCACCGCACCCTTCCGCAGTCGGCTGAAGCCTCGCCGGACCCTACTGCACACGCTCACGAGCCCCACGAACAGTACTCGATACCCCGCTACCCTTGCCCAGCTGCAACACGCACCGACTCGCTCTACTTTGTCGCTGTCTGTCCGTCACCCCGCCATCGTTCCTGTCCGGTACTGCTCGCACAGAAGAAACATGTGCAAACACTTCGGTACTGAAGGGCAATCGTCCATTGACATTACCAAAGGCCGCGAGGTGCTGCCTACCAATGTCAAGCCCTTGCACTATGACTTGACTCTGGAGCCAGACTTTGCCAACTTTACCTACCAGGGCACCGTCACCATCGAGTATGCACTTCTTCCATGGTAGCACAAAGATGTTTGCTGACATGCTGCCAGTCTCGATGTCGTCGACGACACCACATCCATCACTCTCAACACCAACGAGCTCAAGATCAATTCGGCCAAGGTCACGACTGGTCAGCAGCTCATTGCCGACTCTCCCACTCTTACCAGCGACAAAGATGCTCAGACGACAAAGGTCAGCTTTGACCAAAGCATCTCCAGTGGCACCAAGGCCCAGCTCACACTGGCATTCTCCGGCATCCTGAATGACAACATGGCCGGCTTCTACCGCTCATCTTTCAAGGCCGACGACGGCTCGACCACGTACATGGCAACAACGCAGATGGAGCCTACCGATGCCCGACGCGCATTTCCCTGCTTCGACGAGCCTGCCCTCAAGGCAAAATTCACAGTTACACTCATTGCCGACGAGAAGATGACATGTCTCAGCAACATGGACGTGGCATCTGAAAAGCAAGTCGACAGCGCAGTCTCGGGCGGAAAACGCAAAGCAGTCACCTTCAATCCCACACCACTCATGTCGACCTACCTCTTGTGCTTCATTGTCGGAGAGCTCAACTACATCGAGACCAACAACTTCCGTGTCCCCGTACGAGTATATGCACCCAAGGATAGGGATATTGAGCATGGGCGTTTCTCGCTCGAGTTGGCTGCGAAGACGCTGGCATTCTACGAGAAGACATTCAACAGCCCATTCCCTCTACCCAAGATGGACATGATTGCCATTCCCGACTTCAGTGCCGGTGCCATGGAAAACTGGGGTCTCATCACATATCGCGTGGTGGATGTGCTGATTGATGAGAAGGTTAGCGGTGCGGCTGTCAAGCAGCGCGTAGCCGAGACTGTGCAACACGAGCTCGCACATCAGTGGTTCGGCAATCTAGTAACCATGGACTTTTGGGACGGTCTATGGCTTAACGAAGGATTTGCGACATGGATGTCTTGGTACTCATGCAACATCTTCTACCCGGACTGGAAGGTCTGGGAAGGTTACGTGACCGACAACTTGGCAGGCGCACTTTCGCTCGACTCGCTACGTAGCAGTCATCCTATCGAGGTACCCGTGAAGCGTGCCGATGAGATCAACCAGATCTTTGACGCCATCTCGTACTCCAAAGGGTTCAAGTGTCATCCGCATGATCTCAAAGTACATTGGAGAGGAGACCTTCATGGAGGGCATCCGTCAATACCTGAAGAAGCATGCATATGGCAACACAGAGACAGGTGACCTTTGGGCAGCCCTAGCCGATGCCAGCGGTAAGGATGTTGGCAAGGTCATGGACATCTGGACCAAGAAGGTTGGATTCCCCGTAGTGACTGTGACTGAGGGCACGGACTCTATTCATCTAAAAGCAAAACCGCTTCCTCCGCACCGCCGATGTCAAACCGGAGGAGGACCAGACCCTGTACCCAGTCTTTCTCGGTCTGCGAACCAAGGATGGCGTTAACGAGGACCTGACGCTCTTTGACCGCGAGGCCGATTTCAAGCTCAAGGATCTTGACTTTTTTAAACTTAACGCAGACCACTCTGGTCTTTACCGCACATCGTACACACCAGAGCGTCTAGGGAAACTTGGCGTCGCAGCAAAGCAGGGCCTATTGACTGTTGAAGATCGGGCTGGCATGATCGCTGATGCGGGATCGCTGGCCGCATCTGGCTACCAGAAGACGTCTGGTATACTCTCACTGCTGGACAGCTTCAAGAGTGAATCAGAGTTTGTAGTATGGGGAGAAATTACTGGTCGCATTGGTTCGCTGAGAGGCGCATGGATGTTTGAGGACCAAGAGGTCAAGGATGCATTGAAGAAGTTCCAGTTGGAGCTCACTGCAGACAAGGCTCACGAGCTGGGTTGGAGTTTCAAGGACACAGACGGCCACATTGAGCAACAATTCAAGGGCCTCATGTTTGGTGCTGCCGGTATCGCTGGTGACGAACAAATTACCAAGGCATGCTTCGACATGTTTGAGAAGTTCAAGGCAGGCGACAAGTCTGCTATTCATCCTAACATCCGCGGCAGCGTATATGCAATCGTTCTGTCAAATGGTGGTAAGGAAGAGGTAAGCGGCTTTCTCATTGATGCAAACGTGGCACCTATACTTACACTCTGCAGTACGACGTGGTGGTAAACGAATTTACCAACGCCGCTACGAGCGATGAACGCAACTCGGCTCTCCGTTCGCTTGGTCGTGCAAAGTCACCGGAGCTCATCCAGCGCACGCTCGCCATGTCTCTTAGCGACCAGGTCAAGGGCCAGGACATCTACCTACCCATCTCGGCATTGAGGTCGCATCCAGAGGGCTGCTATGCGCTCTGGACTTGGGTCAAGGACAACTGGGAAGAGCTTGAGAGGCGATTGCCTCCTAGCTTGAGTATGCTAAGCTCGGTCGTTTCCATTACCACATCTAGCTTCACCCACCGCGAGCACATCAAGGAGATTGAGGAGTTCTTCAAGACCAAGAGCACCAAGGGCTTCGATATGTCGCTATCTCAGAGCATTGATGCTATCAGCGCGAAGGCAGCATGGCTCGAGAGGGACTCTGAGGACGTCAAGTCTTGGCTACGCGAGCACAAGTACTTGAACTAAATGCTCGCTGCCTCTACGCACGGCAAGCCACGGATATGATGATAATGAGGGACAATGACAATGGATGGCTATCAGAATCATTGCTTGCAAGCACGTCAAGTCGAATAAGATAGAAGAATAAACTTTCGAAAAGAGCACGCTCAAATCAAGTTGAGTCGATGTAACCTGGAACAGATTCATTTGTGACGCATGCCGAGTGAAGTGATTAGTCCGAGCTAATGCTAAGGCAGACGACATGGTGGGGCTGCATCGATGCTGAAAGGGTGCCTGGTGGATCTGCAACGTCAGCCCTCGCAACGCGCCATGCGGGCGAACATGTGAGAATGGTAAATTGAGCATGGGCAGCCATGGCTCCCAACATAACTCCTGCTGCGTCTTGCAGTACCTGACCACGCCCTTGGTCCCTTCGCGCTTGCAATTGGTCCACTCACTCGCTCATAACTCAACTCTGCGTCGACTGCTGCCGGCTTCCGAGCGGAGCAGCACGCCACAGTCTATGCATTCACCATAACGACCCGGGAATCGTGTCGCGCATATCCTCCAAACCTGCGTCTTTGGGCTGGAAAGACGTATACTGCGCATCATGTCGCAGGGTGTAGCGCTACCAGAGTCACGCGCCGACGTGGAAGTTGAAGAGCTCCAACTGTTGCGACGCTCGCCGCACCCATATCTGCGCCATCGAGACCAAATACGCAGACAATCACCAAATCGAAGCGATGACCCAGTCCTTCAGGAACAGACGCCGTACGCAACAGAAGATGACACCATGTACGAGGACGACGGCAGAGGGCGCCAGAAACCGACATCGCAATCACCCAGCGAAAGCGGCACAGAGGCAGACGACGAAGGCTGTAGCCTTGTAAAAGCGCTACCGGCTCCACCTTCGCGACCGCACAAGGGCCTTCGCGATCCGCGAGCGTACGGGTCAGAAGAATGGGCGGCGACCCCTCTCCTGACCCCAACGCAAATCGACGACGAGGGGAGGAAGTTCTCGGATCGCTATTTCAACAGCAGCAACAGGGGAACACGCAAGGGCGACATGGATCACACTGACGAAGAAGCGAGAGCTGCTCGGCAGAAATACCTACAACGGCGGCGGAACGAGCTTCTTAGGAGGACTACTGAGACCATACTCCTGGCTGGCATTGTGGTCCTTGCAGTCCATGGATGCGAATGCTGGGCCAGGTTGCTCGAATGGCACAGAGGTCAGTACGTTTCCGGATATATGATTGGCTATGCTAACACTGATATAGCAGAGCTGTTGACTCACATTGCGGTTTTGGCGGCCGTTCTTGGGCTTATATCCGCTTCGTCTCATGTACTACTCATGGAGGAACCAGTCGCGTCTCAAACTTGGTCAGCGAATACATCTACCAGCAGCCTTCGATCCAGCAACCATACTCTATCCTCCAGTGTTGCCCGTCCTCATTGCAATATCACTCTTTCCTTCATCACCGAAGCTTCTTGTGCCGAACCTGTTGCTTGGACTCGCCGCGTTACCAGCAAGGGTTATTCCTTTCAAGAGCTCAGCTTTGGGCTACTCGCCGCTACACTGGCTGCTTTCTATTCTACCTCTGATTGCAGCAGGAAGCACTATTATCCCTTCCTGGCCACTTTCACCGAAGCCATACAGGCTTGAGCTGCCACCGGGGCATCAGGACCTGGATCCAGAGCTATTGGTCACACTATTTCCTTTACATCAGGCCCTTCTCCCCCCGCTATACTATCTTACTACAACAAGTCTCCTGCCAACCGAGCTTCACCTACTCTCCATTGGACTCATCAACCTCTACTTGTTCTCCGACTCACCACAGGCAATCATTCTCATGGTATTGTTGTGGCTGGGCGGCCTCGGCGTGTTCTTGCTTTGCGGCAAGGTGCTCAAGTGGGGCGTCGCCCTTGCACGCATCCCGCGCTGGAGGCTCCGACGCGCTGGACAAGTGATTCGCGCGCGTCAAAACTTTTTGCAGGTGCTGAACCAGAGTCTAGGGTCGAAGAACGGCGCGAGTGGCAAGGGAAGGATGAGTGACAGTGATGCCGACGACGATGAAGCCATGCATCTGCACAAGACCAAGAGCCTGAAGCTTAATATTTTCGACTCTGTACGTGGCAGCAAGGAATTTGCAAAAGGTGCAGAGCCGCAGTCAGCGGTCGAAGCTGCGAAACCAGGCTCGCTGAACTTACAAGGCCGCATAGAAGGAAGTCAGAGTCTTGGGCGGAAACGCAGAAATACACTTCCTGTTCTTGCAGCTGAAGACCACACGTCACAACATCGATACGCGAATCGAAAACGGACGTCATCTATTGCGCAGTCCTATCTATCTCTCACGCCTGGTCAAGCAACAGCGAGGAAATGGCTTTATGCCGGCTACTTCTACGTCGTGGTTGTCGGCTTGATACTTGGACCGATCCGGTATGCTATTGGCAAGCATGCTCTCTATGGCCATGAGCCGTTCGGATGGGCTATCAGCTACCTATTCGGGAACATAGCGGATGTGCGGTGGAAGGTGTTTACATGGAACCTAGACTGGTGGATTCCCTTACCCGCAAGACTGGATTCCGAAGTCTCGTTCGACTACGGGCAAGAACTGCCAGTGGCGCAATATGTTCGCCAAGTCATGTTGGGGGAAGCCAATACGCGTCTGGTGCTCTGCATATACTGTGCGGGCACGATTCTCGTGGGTCTCATCTCGGTTTTCTCGCTATCTGCAGTTGTCGAGGTGGATACGCGGCGCAAGGTGTTCCATGGTACCATGGTGGCCATGCTGCTGCCATCCATGTACGTGGACCCTTGTTTTGTCGCGCTCGCTCTGGCGCTTGTACTGGCCATTTTCATCCTACTTGACCTCGTTCGTGCTTCACAGCTACCGCCGCTGTCCAAGCCCATCGCCAGGTTCCTCACGCCGTACGTCGACGGGCGCGACCTACGTGGGCCGGTGGTGGTTTCGCACATGTTCCTCCTCATTGGCTGCGCGATACCGCTCTGGCTCTCACTGGCAGGCGTGCAACGGACGGGAGAGTGGCCATGGCAGGACTGGGAGGTCAAGGACCGGGATGTCAGCATGGTGGCCGGAGTAGTGTGCGTAGGCATGGGTGATGCAGCCGCGTCCCTTGTCGGGCGCCGCTATGGACGTCGCAAGTGGCCATGGGCAGGGGGGAAATCACTCGAGGGATCCGTAGCGTTTGCAGTGGCCGTCACTGTGGGACTCGTCTTTGGCAAGGTATGGCTATGGGCAGGATGGGGACATGGTCATCAGCCAGCGAACGGGTGGGCGCTGGAGACTGCGGTCACGGTGGGCAAAGCGGCTCTTTGTGCAGCAGGTGCGAGCCTCAACGAGGCGGTGCTCACAGGCGGCAACGACAACGTGATCGTGCCCGTCATACTATGGGTACTTGTGAGAGGGGTCAGGCTGTAGTAGTTGGGCTCGGGGGCGCATCATGTGGGATGCAGGTACCGTGCTGGCTACGTCATCATGGGGGTAGAGGAGGACATGAATAGACAGACAGGATAGCTAGTATTGCGTATTTGCAGCGCCATGTGCAAAGTAGAAGCGCATCTGAGCCAAGACGGCCACATGATGGTCTGTTTGGCGTGTTGCCGGCATTGCGGGCGGGCAATCGAGGCCGCCCACGGGACATGAATTGTCTGGCGCGTCGCTAGACACTGAGGGCAGCCTAGGGCGGGCGCTGCAGCCTTCACGCGTCGTTATCAGTTTATCAGCGCCGAGCTAGCGGCGCGCTAAGCTTTCCCCATGACTGCACACCCTCACACTCACTCCCGTCTCCACGGCTCCATCTCGCCGCACCGCACCCTCCCCTCTACTCTCTTCTCGCCTGGCTTCTGCCGCCCGCACCAGTCTCGTACCTACCATCCACCTCTGTCGCTGTCGCTGTCGCTGCTATCCTTGACCCATTTCCATCGCGCCGCTTCTGCCCTCTCGGCCTCCCGCCCTACGCCCACCACTCGCCCACTCGCTCTCTCGTCCTCGCCGCTTGCCTCGTCGACACCTCTGCCTTGCCGCCGGAAGCCCATGTCAAACGCGCTTACGGCTACATTGTACCCGCATCTCTGCTGGTAGCTAACTGTCAAAGCATAGTATAGGTTGCAAGGCCCGCGCCTGGCTGTGAGGCCCGCGCCCGCCAATATGGCAACACCACCCAACACACAAACCCCGCGCCGGTCAGCGGCATCGCCGTCTTCTTCGGCGGCCGCTGCCGGTGCTGCGCCCGCCGAGCACATCATTGGCAAGTTCAAGCGCATGCATCACATTGGCAAGGGCAGCTTCGCCGAAGTCTACCGCGGCATTCACATTGTATGTTTCTGACCGCCTATCTGTCTCGACATGCTCCCGCTGACAAGACATTTACATCTAGGAAAAGCGCCAATCCGTAGCCATCAAATCGGTCAATATGAACAAGCTCAACAAGAAGCTCAAGGACAACCTAGTCTCCGAGATCACCATTCTGCGCAGCCTGCACCACCCGCACATTGTATCTCTCATCGATTGCCAGGAGGCTCCCTCACGCATGCACATCATCATGGAGTTCTGCGAGCTCGGCGACTTGTCAGCATTCATCAAGAAGCGCACAGACCTGGTCAACCACCCCCAGACGCAGCGCATGATTGAAAAATATCCAAATCCCTCGGTCGGTGGCCTCAATGAAGTCGTTGTCCGCCACTTTGCCAAACAAATGGCCAGCGCCCTTGAATTCCTGAGATCAAAGAACTACATTCACCGCGATTTGAAGCCACAGAACCTGCTTTTGAATCCATCGTCAATGTTCTACTCGCAGAGCGGAACCCTGGAACGCATGCCTCTGGCTGCTAGTGCAAACTCATTGATTCCAGCTACTGGCATTGCCTCGTTGCCAATGCTCAAGATTGCTGATTTCGGCTTCGCTAGGATTCTGCCGACAACCTCGCTGGCTGAAACCCTCTGTGGCTCTCCTCTCTACATGGCCCCGGAAATCTTGCGATATGAAAAGTACGACGCAAAAGCAGATCTCTGGTCTGTCGGTACAGTTCTGTTCGAGATGATGTGCGCCCGTCCACCGTTTCGGGCAAATAACCATGTCGAACTGCTGCGTAAGATTGAGGAGCGCAAGGACCAAGTCCGATTTCCAGAAGGTCTTGTCTGCAGCAGGGCCATGAAGAACCTAATTCGAGCCCTACTAAAGCGGAAGCCAACCGAGCGCATGTCCTACGAGAGCTTCTTTTCCGATCCTGTCATCCGCGAAGAGATCCCCAACATGGTGGACGAGGATCTCCCCGGCTCCATGCAAGCTTCTGAGCGCATGCAAATCTCCGCGTTGGAGCCACCAGTTGAGCCACCTAGGAGAACACAGAAAGCCCCGGCGGACATGGATCGACGAGCACCCGACAGCCCGTACTCGCAGTCACCACGAACTAGGGCGGGTTTCGGCACAACGCCTCCGCAACCGCGCTCCCGACCCGTTTCCGGCAACTACTCGGGAACCCCACTACAGCCTGTTTCTGCTCGGAGACCTAGTAACGCAGCAATCGAACCAAGCGAGGAACGCACACCACATCGCGAGCAACAGCAGCGACGGCCAACTTTGACCAACGCTGCAACTGCACCCGTACGCCCCGCAACATTGCAAGATCAAGCGACTCCAGCTAGTGCTGTCACTCACAGACGAAAGTACTCTCGTGACGATCAAGTGCCACCGCCGACTGGCCTCAAAGAGCATCTTGATCGAGAGCGCATACCCCAGAGAGCCGAAGCAAACGTCTTGAGAGAAGCGGCAGAGCGCGCTGCACAAGACAACGCGCTAGATGAAGGCTTTGTGTTTGTGGAGAAGCGACGCGTGGAGATTGATGCACTCGCAGACGAGATTGCCAATAGTCCCCAAACGCAGCGGGATCGACCCTTCGCTCGGGAAACTGCTATCAAGCGTCGGTCTACCACACAAGGATCACCTACATCAACAACCGGCGCAGTTCCTTCGAAAGCGATTCAAATCCAGCAGAAGCCAACCATTACGCACCAACGCACTGGATCTTACAGTCGACGACAGTACCGCCCAAGCTTCGAGACGGCCACCTCTGCTCTGTCCAAGGCCATGAACATGGTCAACATCCGTGGACTTGGTCTTTCCCCACCCGTCATGAAGGGAGTCTCGCCGCCTCAGGGTTATTCTGCTTTCCCAGCGTATCCCACTGCGCAGAGCAGTCTGTTGCTTGTTAGTGACGGTGGCAAGACGGTCACCAAAGACGATGACACAATGACGGTGAAGAGGATTGAGGATCTGGCACAGCTCAGCCACGTTGTCTATGGATTTGCCGAAGTCAAGTACAGCCAGTTGGTCCCTGTCGCACCAAGCGATCCAGCCTTGGGCGTAGGCCCTACTGGAGTTGCTCGCAAGCCAAACAGCGACGTGATTGACGATGACGAAGATGACGACGAGGACTTGACACCTGATACTGTGCTCATCATCTCCGAGGAGGCTCTCGTCCTGTTCGTCAAGACGCTGGCAATGCTAAACAAAGCCATGGACCTGACTGGAAGCTACTGGAACAGGACTCGTCGCAATAGTGGTCTCGACGGCGCCAATCGCACCAACGCCAAGCTTGGCCAGGTTGTTTCATGGATGCGCGACCGATTCAACGAATGTTGTGTCAAGTCGGAAATCGTTGCACGCAAACTCAAGCAAGCACAGCTGCTGCTGCCAGTAGATCATCCCAGTCACCCTCAAAACCAATCAGCAGCGTCTGGATCCGCGACGGCTGTCGGTTCTGCCGAGAACATCCTCCTCACCACTGGCGTCACCGCCGAGAAACTCCTCTACGACCGTTCCCTCGAGATGAGCCGCCAAGCCGCCATTGACGAACTCACCGGCCACAACCTAGCAGACTGCGAAATCAACTACTGGACCGCCATCACCATGCTACAAGCTGTCTTGGAAGAAGAAGAAGACTCGCCCAGCGACAAGGACGACGGAGAGGAAATCAACGGTCTTGACGGTGAAGACCGACGGTCGATTCAAAAACGTGAGTTTACCCTATCATCTTTGGGTCTATGTGCGATAGCTAACAAGAAGTTTTAGTGCTCGAACAAATGCGAAGCCGACAGCGCGCACTCAAGAAGAAACTCGATATCCTAAAGACGCAGAAACGCGCTTCTATTACTAGTGCTCATGCTTCTCCTCATTACCCCTCTTCTTCTATGGGCAGAAATTCGCCTTCGCCGTATAGTGCCGGTGCTGCCGCTGCTGCTGCTGGTTCGCTGAAGTGAATAAATCGGCATTGATTCGGACACATGCTACTTTTACTCCACTCTCCCGTCCATTTGGCGTTGAACATTTGGCATTTTCATCGGCGCTCGAGGACGACCGCGGATGGTCTGGTTGATCCTTTTTCTGTGGACTGGCATTCTTCACTCGGGTGTTGGATATGTCTCGGTTCCTTCTTTTTACCTATCCCGTCTCTTGACGGCGTAGGTTTACATTTGTAATGCAAGCGCCCTTTTTTTGCATCTCATCGCATGGGCGCAAGTACCAAGTTCTCCTCTTGCTTGGGAAGGGAGCTTGGAAACAGAGAGAGAGAGAGAGAGCGACCAGTGTAAATTTTCTTCCCTCGACTTGCTAACATGGGCGTCAAATCTCTCTCATTCTCTCGGATGTTCCCTTGGTTTTACATTCCTTTCTTGCTGGCCTTGTCAGCTCTTCCCCTCTTCATTCCTTTCTCGCTGACCTTGTCAGCTTCTTTCCTTCATTTGGATCACACAACGGGAGCTTTTTTTTCAGTGTGGATCATTCATGCATCATTGCGGTGTTTTGTTTCTCTCTTTTTTTTCACGGGAATCTAGGGCTGGCGTCGGACGGGAGTACAGCTGTGGAAATGGTGGAGGCCGGAGTTTCGGTGCTTTGCTTGCTTTAGTGTTTATTGTTTATTGCCAAATCGGAGTTGTGATCAAGGCGCTCTCTGTAGGGTGGTGGTTGCTGCTGGGACTGACTGGGTCGTTGGGGTCTTGTGATAAGCAAAGGGATAACGGATGCGGGGTTAGGATAGAATAACACTTTATGCTACCAATCGAAATGCAATGGAATGCATGACAGAAGCAAGTGGGATTGATGGATTTGTAAAATGTGCTCATGTCGTACGCGTACCTCTGGTGGTGTTTGTCCTTGGATGGATATGTCTTCATTTCCATGTGTCTAATCCACCCATCTCATCTCCTCAGCCAGCCCGCCCGCCCCTAGCTTGCTCAACGCGCCTTACCCCACCCCACTTCAACTCACGGAAATACTAATAATCTTGATATCCTCCTCGGGCTTCTCCTTGTAAACCTTGGCATTCTCAATCTTATGCACCACATCCATGCCCGCAATCGCACGACCGAAAATCGTATGCTTGTTATCAAGCCAAGGCTACAAAATTCACACGTCTCGTTAGCACTCTTCACACCTGACGCACCTCGATCCAATGGATGGACAGAAGAAAAAAAAAGATTCACACTTACAGCCTTCTCCGTGGTAATGAAAAACTGACTCCCATTACTATCTTTGCCTGCATTCGCCATGCTAACCGTATACGGCCTATCATGTTTCAAGCCGCCGCCAAACTCGTCTTCAAACTCCTTGCCCCAAATACTTTCTCCGCCAGTGCCGTCGCCTAGGGGATCACCGGTTTGGATCATGAATTTGCGGATGACGCGGTGGAAGATGACGTTGTTGTAGTAGTTGTTGCGGGCGTGGGTGATGAAGTTTTGGACGGCTTTGGGGGCGGCCGAGGGGAAGAGGCGGAGCGTTATGTCGCCGTATGTTGTGTGGAGGACGGCGGTTGTGGCTGCGTTTGTGGTGGAGGAGGCGGATTGGTTTTTGGCGGATGAGGCGAGCGTTTGCGGTTTCTCGTTTTGGATGTCGCGGGTGGATTTTGAGGCGGTGGAGTCGTTTGTGTACATGTAGAAACGCTGTTTGTGAGACGCGGTTGCTACGAGCATTGCATCTCTGGCTTCGGCCTCTTGTAGCAGTGGGTTGTCGCTCGCTGCCATTTCAACGGTTACAACGCCTTTTTTCTCGGGTTGGCCTTGGTACAGGGTTAGGTGTAAAGGACGGAGAGACGACGAGTCTTCCAAGCCGTAGAGTTTGGAGAGTTTGTTGGTGAGCGTGTTTATCACTTTGACGCCGTACATGCTGCCGTAGAGGATGAAGTTTGAGGTTTCGTCGAAGATTACGTTACAGTGGGGTTGGAGCGAGGGTTGTTCGTCGAGTTCGCGCTCGATGCCAAGGCGACGCCCAAATTCCATGTCTTCGAGGTGTTGGATCGAGGTGCCGGCTTGTTGCATGCTGGTGATTGTTTCGATGGATTCGTCGTAGGTTCGGTAGAGCTTCCCGGTGGGAAAGTCGAAGATGCGGATTTTGCGGTCCGGGAAGGAGAAGGTCGCGAATTGGTTGCCGGTTGGTGAGATGGTGAGGGATGAAGGGACGCATTTGGACTTTTTGAAGTCAAAGAGGTTGGTTGAGCTCTTGAGGGACCAGACGTTGTCCGGCTTTTCGTAGTTTCCGTCTGGCTTCCAGTATTCAACCATGCCTCCCTGATCTACGCTCACGACACAGTCGTATTGGTGGTTATACGCAATTAGGGTCACGGGGACCCTGTGTATATTCTTTAACGTTTGCAGCGGCTCAGGGTTTTCCCCTCTGCCATCGTATATGCGGATCCAGCTATTCTCTTGGGAGCTGACGGCCAACTGAGGGAAGCTCGCGCCGCGACCGTGGACCCAGCAAACGGCCTTGGGTGCATACTCGACAGTCAGCATGGCCAGCAGATCAAAACTTATGACATCGAATATGTTGATCGTCTTATCCACACCTGCGGTCGCAAAACTACGGCCATCAGCGCTCACACTAACAGATGTAATGTCGCCGGTGTGTGCCTTGAACTCTTTGACAAACTCGATACCGCCGGAATCCTTCTTCCAGAACTTGACAACGCCGTCATTGGAGCTTGTGATAAGAAAGTCGGTGTGTGGGGTAAACGTGGTAAAGCATAGCTGCTCGCGGTGCATGAGCGACTTGGAGTAGCGGGTTGCGCTGGGCAGCGCAGCGACGTAAAGCTTCTCGTACGGCAGCTTCCGCTTCTTTTTCTTCGGGGCCGATGAAGGAAGGGCCGGGCCAAAATCATCGTCATCTGAAGAGGTGTCGTCTATGCGCCAATGTTAGCCAGTCGGGCGCGTGGGGTGCAAGGGACCAGTACCATGCGATGCTTGCGCAGCAGAGTTTTGAGCAGGCGCAGCGCTTTCGGTCTCCATTTGGTCGCGAGAGCGCTTGGCCTTGGTCGGCGACTGTGATCCATCGTTCATGTCCATCATGGCTGTACAGACAGTATTGTGGGCGTGTCAAACGTTGAGTGCCAAAAACTTGTCCTTGGCCGGGCACTATACGACGGGCGGGAACGAGGCGCGCTCCCACGTGCTCGAGGCAGCTAGTGCGGATACGTCACACGAGCCGCGTACATCACTACATACATTGACACAAGATTAGACATGCACGTTCTGAGCTTTATTATATTCAATCCCCAGGCTGTACTTGAGCGCACCATTCGCGTGCTGTCTCGTACTATCGTACACGAAGCCATGATGCTACCCACCTCTAACAAGCTACAACTTTTGGTAATCCAGCTTGCCTTCCAGCTTCTTCGACTCAGCCATCTTCCGAACCGCCTTGTTGAAGTCGTCTTGATTGATTGAGTCGCGATAGTCCTTGATAGCGAAGAGACCGCTGTATTTTGTTAGCCGTGCCCCAGTCATACAATCACATTTTACTTACGCTTCTGTGACGACGTTGCGCAAATCGGCACCGTTCATGCCGTCACTCATCTTGACAATGCTCTCGAAGTCAATCTCACCATCCGTCACCACACTAGCCGAGTGAATCTTGAGAATCTCCAGACGTCCCACTTCGTTTGGCAGAGGAATCTCGAGCTTACGGTCGAGACGACCAGCACGGAGTAGAGCCGGGTCAAGCGTATCCGGTCGGTTGGTAGCCATGATGATCTTTGTCTGTCCGAGGTAGTCGAAACCGTCAAGTTGGTTGAGTAGCTCCATGAGTGTTCGCTGAATCTCACGATCGGCTGACGTACCCTCGGAGAATCGACGTCCTCCAATGGCGTCGATCTCGTCCATGAAGATGATGCAGGGCTCGTGTTCCTTTGCATAGCCAAACATCTCACGGATAAGCCTAGCCGATTCTCCAATGTACTTGTCGACAATGGCCGACGAGACGACCTTGAGGAAGTTTGTCTCGAGACTGCTCGCCACAGCACGTGCCAGGAGCGTCTTTCCTGTACCGGGTGGGCCGTATAGAAGCACTCCCTTGGGTGGTTTGATGCCTACTCGCAGGAACAGCTCTGGGTTCTTGAGAGGCAGCTCAATCACCTCACGTAGCTCACGAATCTGCTCGTTCAGACCACCAATTCCACCGAAGCTAACCTGTCCAGGATCCTCCAACGACATGTTGTAGACGAGCGGGTCGACTTCGCGGGGGAGCATGCGCATTATGGTGAGCGTGGTCATATCCAGTGCAACACGCGTGCCTTGCTTGAGCTTCGCCTTGTCGACCTTTGACCGACAACCGACTACGTACCGCGGCCCTGATGAGGCCTTGACAATGACTACATGGGTCAGTATGTATGTTTTCTAACAATCGCGTGTGACATACATCGCTCCTCATCCAGCTGCTTGAGCACTTCGCCTATTATCTGTCCAACACTCTGCAACGCCTTGATGTTGTCTTCGGAAACGTCAAAGTCATGTTGAAGGCCCTTGATATCCAGTCGCAACGCCTTTAGCTTAGCCTCCCATTCCCGTGACTCTAGGAGCTTGGACTTGTATGCCTCGAGAGCGTGCTCGCGTTCCTGGTCGCTACTGCCGCTCATGGTGGTGGGCTGCGGAGTGAGTGACGGTACTTGGCGGTGGCCGTTTGCTATTGATATGATGGCCGGGATAAGCTTCGGCGACGGTGGGGCTGCGAATTTGGGTGGGCGATGTAAGATGGGAGATGACAAGAAGAAGGAATGACCTAGTGTATTCGTCGTTTGTCAAGATGGTGTACTGCAGCGGCGGCGGTCGAGGTGCACGGGCGCGGCGCCAAGACCTCCGCGGCGCTCGCAGCTGCCGTCGGCGTCAGAAAAAAAGTTGGCCGATCAATTTTCAGGCACGACAAAGCAAGAAGCATTCTCTTCTCCACCGCGCCCATGTCTTCGTCCTTCTTCACCACGCCTGCTTCGCAGAGGAAGAGAAAGCGAACCAACACTACGTCGAGCGCTCCGAAAAGGCGCAATACCGACAATGATGCCCGCCGCGCCGACCGCGACGACTCCATCAGTGGGAGCGACGAATCTGATGACAATGGCGGGCCCGTCCTAGACGAATCTGACGACGACGACACATCCGAAGACGAAAACGAGACAGCAGCCGAGAAGCGGCGCCGATTAGCAGAGCGCTACCTTGACAACATTCGCAATGAGGTGGAGCAGGATGTCGGCTTCGACGCCGAGCAGATTGACAAGGACCTGATAGCCGAGCGTCTCAAGGAAGACGTCGCAGAGGGCAAGGGAAAAATTTACCGCGCAATTGCTGAGGAGCTCGACTTTGAGCATGCCGAACACGTCACGGGTTACTCTGGACTACAAAAGGCCACCACGGGCTGTGCCGTGAAGCTGCCATATGCCTGGACAATTAGCAAGGACCTGGTGGTGGAGAAGTGGGAAATTGCCGATCCAAAATCATACGCCCCAGATCCAACCCGTCCATCCAACGTCACGCCGCGCAGGACACCCAAGCGACTATTCTGGCGCAAGGGAAACAAGAACAAGAAGGGTGACAGGTCCTATCTTGGTCACACTGGCGAGATTGTCTCCATTGCTGTCTCCGACTCGGGCAAATATCTCGCAACCGGCGACAAGCATGCTCGTCTGATCATCTGGGATGCAGACACTCTCAAGCCCCGCCACCTGTTTACTCGTCATCGTGACGCTGTTCTCTCACTTTCATTCCGAAGAGGTACCGAGCAGTTGTTCTCAGGCGGCGCGGATCGTGCAGTCATTGTCTGGAGTGCGCCAGAGTCGGCATACATTGAGACGCTAGTGGGACATCAGGATGCTGTAGTTGGTGTTGCCGGTGGGCTCGAGACTAACCAGGAAACATGTGTCAGTGTAGGCGCCCGAGATCGCACAGCCCGTCTGTGGAGGGTGGTAGAGGAAAACCAGCTTGTCTTCCAGGGTGGAGTGACGACAAGACAAAAGGGCCTGGACAAGTTGCGCAAAGGTCGCTTTGCCAACGGCCTTGCCAAACTTGAAGAGACGCGTGAACAACCGGACCATGAAGAAGACGCTCCCATTGTATATGCCCAAGGCTCAATTGATTGTGTTGGCCTACTCGACGCTGGCCTGTTCGTTACAGCATCAGACAGCGGTGCGCTTTCATTGTGGTCCGTAAACAGAAAGAAGCCTCTCTTCACATACCCACTTACTCACGGCCGGGATCCGCCTCTATCTCCGGAACAAATGTCCGCCAACCATGACGCCGCAATCTCAGTAAAACCCGGTCCGCGACTACCACGATATGTCACAGCTCTCGCAACCGTACCCTTTGCCGACCTAATCCTCACAGCAAGCTGGGACGGCTGGATACGTGCATGGAAAATCACAGTCGACAGAAAGAGTATCGAACCCGTTGGCAAGATCGGCCATGTACCTCTTGACGAAGACGATTCAGAAGCCGAAGATGCAATCCTCATCCGAGGTATTGTTAACGGTCTCGCCATTCAAGAGAGGGGAGATCGAGGGAAAGACGGTTTATGCGTTGTAGCTGCTGTAGGAAAGGAGCCAAGGTTAGCCAGGTGGATGTCAGGCAAAGTCAAGAACGGAATCTACGTCTTTGAAGTACCTAAGAAACATCTCACTACCAACGGCACAAAGGACGACGAGGAGGCTGAGAGCGGCCCTGAGGAAGCCTAGAAAGGCAGAAAAGCGACTTGTTGCATTTCCAAAGGCGTTGGATCTTCTTCCAAAGTGTAGTACAGAATTGATACCACAACAATCTCATTACGCAATCTTGCGTCTGTTAAATTTTAATGTCATGTTGAGTGTTTTTAAATGTTGAACTCCCGTTCCTTGTTCAGTCCTATCTACACATGAATACGACCGTGAACGCTTCCATACGGTAGTTGTGTAAAACCATTCCCCTCCTTCTCCCCCATCTTCTCCTCTCCATGACCATCCATACCCACCCTCATCTCCACCTCGCCAAAATAATTCGGTCCCCCACCCACCCGCTTAAACCCCATTTTCTCAAATAATCCCAAGCTTTTCACATTATCCTTGTTAATCTTGACCCGAAGATAACGTAGTCTTCTCTTTTCCCCCATTCCCATCTTCTCCTTCTGTTTGGTCTTCTCCTCGGACTCGGGCTTGCTGTCGGCACTGCCGTATTCGTCTAAGAGAGCAGTTACAGAATGCTTGATATACCACAGAAAAGCTTCCAACGCTTCTTTCGCGTAACCCTTTCCTCGTGCAGAGGGCGGGGCTATCATGATTTCCAGTTCGCCGATGACGTCCTCTTTATTCTCCTCTTGCTCTTCATCCTCACTTACATCTTCGTACGGATATAAGAAGAGATTTACATCGCCAATCATATTCTCCGGGGCATCATGCGCGCCGGGTGTAACCACAGCAGCGTTTTCCTGAAGAGTTGATGCATCTGCAGAGGAAGGTGCAGGTAGAGATGTTGATGCTGGCACACGTGTACAGATTATAAAAGTCAATTTATCGGCGTCGCTGCGCCAGGATGCGCACATGGAGTATTCTTCAGCCAGGCTGAGGGGGGAAGATGCTGTTAGGGTTTGTAGGTCCTATGTGTATCTGTGGTTAGGTGCGTGGAAAGCGAGGAGGGAGTGGGAGATCAGGAAGGGGAGGAGGGAAATGGAGAGAAGTAGAAGGGGTTTACCTCATCTTGCATCCAGGAGTGGTAGGTGGGAACGTGGTGGGGGGAGTACGGGACTAGGAGGAGGCGGGAGGTTTGGAGGGCTGGTGGGGGGATGTTAGTTAGGATTTGAATGAGGGAGGGAAAAGGGATATAGGGAAGGGAAGAGCGGTACCTGTGTGCTCGTTAAGTTTCATAGTTGTGGTGTTTCCGATTTTGATGATGGCTGTTTTCTGTAATTGTGATGTGGATGTATTCCGGGAACGATTCTTGAACTTCTGGTTAACAATAGAAAAGATGGTATTTTAGAGATCAGAAATAACCGACAAGGCTGAGAAGACAAAAACAAAGACTTGCCCGCAAAACTAAAATAGCCCAAGTATTCCCTGCAATTCTTAATACATCAAGTGTTTATGCCTCTGTATGTCATTCCTGGCTTTTTTTGATCGTTGCTCGTACTAGCCCGGAAGGGCGGGTTTAGGCGAAATGCGGGAAAGCGCCAACGGCAACGTCTTACGGCCGCAACATCTTGACGGTCTGTTTGTTTGTCCGTCATCTTGTCCTCTTCACTAACTACACAGCGCGTTATAACACGAAGAAGAAAGAGTTGGAACTTAACGGTATACTAATACCACAAGGAACGGGTGAAAAACATTTCGAAACAGGATTTATGACACGAGAAAGAAAACTATCCAGCAATCGTACCGTTACCTAGGTACCCTGCGACAAACAAGAACGATCACCGCATCAGCATCACCAACAAACACCCCCCATGGAACAAACCAACATCCTAGTAACAGGCGGCTGCGGTTTCATAGGTACCTCCATAATCTCCGCGCTCCTCGCCACCAAAAGATATAACATAACCGCCATCGACCTCAATCCCCCATCCCTCGGCAGCACCGCCTTCACGCACAGCGTACGCTATGTCCGCTGCGACATCCTTGACGTCTCCTCTCTTCGCAATGTATTCCGTGAAGCCCGGCCCGCCATTGTAGTCCACACTGTAGGCGCCTTTATCTTGGGCACCAAGCGGTACAGTACTCGTGGCCAAGATTTCCTTTACAGAGTGAATGTTGATGGAACGAAGAATGTGATTGCGGCGAGTAAAGAGTGTGGAGCGAAAGGGTTGGTATATACGAGTAGTACGACTGTGGTGTTGGATAAACTGGATCAGGATTTTAGGAATGTGGATGAGAGATGGCCGGTGGGAGAGGTGGATACGGGGTATGGGTTGAGTAAGGTAAATACCATCTTTCTCCTCCAAGATCCTTTTCCAAACAACAGAAATCATACCCCCTTCACATGCTCATTTAACCCAATCAACTTCACCTACTACCCCACGACCCCAGAACAAACTCTTAACCAACCCCTCTTAGTCCATAGCAGAAACCCATACCCTCTCCTCCTCAACCCCCTCCTTCGCCACATGCGCCCTCCGCCCTGCCCCAACCTTCGGCCCCACAGACACTACCATAATCCCCACGATCCACGCCTGCATCCCCACCTACCAAACCCCCTTTATTCTCGGCAACGGGACAAATCTCCACGACTACGTCTATGTCGAAAACGTCGCCTACGCCCACGTACTCGCCGTGTCCAACCTGCTAGGCCCGCAGACCGCCGCGGGAGAAGCAATCTTCATCACAAACGGCGAGCCCATTACGCTGAGGGACCTTTGTAGAGGAGTGTGGAGGCAGTTTGGTCATGTGCCGGGGTGGGAGGTTAGGGTGCCGGAAGGAGTGGCGTGGTGGGCGGGGTTGGTGGCTGAGGGGGTGGATTGGGTGAGGGGCACGGATGGCGTGTTTAGTAGGGGGGTTGTGGAGGAGGGGTGTAGGGATAGGTATGTTTGTATTGATAAAGCGAGATTATTGTTGGGGTATGTTCCAAAGGTGGGTTTGGAGGAGGGGATTAAGGTTACGTGCCAGGTATGTGTTGCTGTAGGTTAATTGGGGGGGTTGTGAGTGACTGACGTGTGTGTAGCATTATAAAGCGAAACTTCAAGGGCAGAAGAGGAAATGATGGAAGGTATGTGTGGCGTAGCTTCGCTCAAGTAGATGGTATTGTAATGTCGGTCTGACAGCAGACGTACTCACTCATCCTTATTCGTGCCCCTTGACAAGCTAGTTTACGACTTCCTCAGTTTCCTCAATAATCTCTTCTACAATCTCCTCAATCTCCTCCTGGTGGCCATCATCCGCCTGTCCGGGAGTTTCTCCCTTGAGCAATGCAAGCTCCAGGTACGCACCCTCGTCTTGAAGTCTCTGTGTAACCTCCTCGCGCCACCTGCGCCATTCGTCGAGCATTTCACGACGGGCTTCCACAACAGCCTTGTTTGCGGAGCTCTTCTTGGCAAGATCCTGCTCGTCAAAGACCTTGGAGTAGTTGCGTAGGTTTTTACGGATCTCGGCCTGCTCTTCCTTGGAAAGCAGTGTTGGGGGTCGTGGACGCCAGAGGAGTTGCTTGAAGCCTTCAATGGCTTCTTCCCGTAGAAGTGTACCCTTGAAGTCGTAGAGGTGGTAGCCGTTCTCCATCTAGTAGGTGTTAGCAGAAGTCATGTAACAAGAAGTATGTGATACGTACGCGATGACGGAAAGCACTGGCAACAGTGGCGACATAGCGACCGGTAGGGTCCCATTCAATGTCTGAAACACCATAATGCTCGGCGGTGTCCATAAGTTGTAGACTGGCGTTGACCTCTTTGTCGCCCTTTTCGGAATCCTCCTTTGGCCTGTCGAAGCTCATGTCCCAGAACTCAAGTTCAAACGACTGCTGAGACTGGAGGGCAGCAATAACGACGAATCGTCCCTTGGGCGACCAGTAGATGGCGTTGCTGTTCTTCTTGTCGACGGTTCGAATGTGGCGGAAGTTGCCTGGTGCGCCACCCTTGAGCTTTTCAGGAGCGAAGAAAGATACGGCAGTCTTGGGACCGACAGCAGCGCCCTGAATTACTTCACCAGTGGTGATGAGCACGAAGCGGTTGCCCTTTGGTTCCCATGCAAAGTTGATGACGGTGTCCTTGATGGAGTCGACGACTTCAACGGGAACGCCCTTTTCGCGGACACGGAAAATTTCGAGGTTTGTGGCGAGAGACTTCTTGGATTTTGAGTGACGGTCGACCTTGACGCAGACGTAAGCGGCTTCTGATTGCCAGTGCAGCTTGGCATCGGAGACGTTGAAGAGGTTTCGGGTGCGAACAATTTCCTTGGAAGGAACGGACATAAGCCCGACCTTTGCGGGGTTGCTGCCGAGCTCGGGTGTCCAGTAGCAGAAGAGCTGTTCGTATGTCTTGATGCCGTCTCTGCGGGGTGTTGCGGGAGCCCATTCAAAGTCCATAACACCCTCAATCTTGATCGACGTCTTGTCAAGAAGGTTCATACGGGGCAGCTCGTAGATGGAAATGGACTGGCCCTGGGTCATGCGCGCAACATACTTGTCGTCTGAAGACCACTTGAATGTCGGCCATTGCAGCTTCTTCTTGACGGGATTGCCTTCGGCATCGATACCGCCGGGGACGTCGATTGTGGCGAAGGAGCGCAGAGGCTTGCCGGTAGCTATGTCCCAGATGATGTAGTTCTTGCCGTCCTCCTCGAGTGATAGCGATGGAACCGGGTGGTTCTCGTCGACCTGTAGGGGGCGGTGGGACCAGGTGGTGAGGTACTGTTCGCTGGGCGAGAAGTCGACAAGGTTGACACCGGGGTGGGCGAAGCGCTTCTGGCGACTCCATGCCTTACCTCCCCACAGCTGCACACCTTGGGCGTGCATCGAGGTAAGGTAGGTTCCCTGGGGCGACCACTGGATGAAGGATTCGGTCCAGTTCTCGCGATCCACGACCTGTTCAGGCTGGTCCTCCTTCTCGTTCCAGAAGACACCAACCTTCTCTTGGCGGTACATGGCCATTTGGTCGCGACTTTCGGGGTCTCCCAACCACCAGCGTAGATGCTCCTTTTGTTCGAATGGTGGGATCTCGGGCGGGTGGTATTCGTCGTCGATGCGGCCCTCTTTACCATAGCGGTCAATGTCAGTGAGCTTGTTGACGGCCATGGTGTGCTTCTTGTCGAGTGGGGTGCCGTTGAGCTGCTTAACTGCAGCCACCGCCTCTGCGGGCGCGCTGTATTCGACGAATGCATATCTGTGTCGCCGTCAGTCCTTGGTCGCTGCCTTGCCATGCGCTCCAACGCCCACGTACCCCTCCGTCTTGCCCGAGTCGCTCACGGGCATGTGTACGCCATCATCCTTGACTTTTCCCACGCTGTTGAGCTTGCGCAGCACAAACTTGACCAGTTTGCCCTTGCTGTCCTCAGGCACTACGGGCAGACCATCAATTACGACAAAGGCATCGAGCCCCTCATCAAGTCGCACCTGGAACTGGTCCTCGATATCGGTAAAGTCGATTTGGCTCTCGTCGAATTCATCGTCGCCGTCCATGGGCAGATTTGAGTATGTTGACGCCATGATTGTGTGTGGTGTGTGGACCTTGTCGCCGTTCGCGAACAGATGCAACTTTCACGGTAATAATTTCGGTGGGCGCTAGTGGGGTGTATCACGTGTCGATTCCAGCTGTTGTCGTCGGCCCATTTCTACAACTTCCTCCGACGAGCAACTCTGCACGTGCATCTTCTCACCACATAGCATGTCTCTTGCAACTACACGACCTAGTATTCAAATGACGCTATAGGTCTATTACATGTACAGAAGATGGCTGATTGCTAATGTACATGATCCTCATCACGTGATCATGGCACATCTCATCATCCAAGATGTGCCACCCACTCATCCATCTCCAATCCGGACCTCTTCACACCACCACCTATCACCACTCGCTACCAGCGCATATTCCCAGATAATGCAACCAAACCCGCAATCAAAGGTAATGTCGCACGCACAGAATGATAGCGACACCACTTGTCCATATCCCGATGCAGAGCCGATCCGGTTGTTGCGTCCATCCAACGATCACTTGAAGCTCCGATCTTGCCCTTCTCCTTGTCCAAAGCCGCAATCCAGTCTTCCAGAGGAAAGATGAAGACTCTTTCCCACCACGCTACATTGAACAAAGCCGCGCTCGAGACTGCATAATATTTCCAGAGCGCAGCCTCGGAAGCATCTGGATGCCGCGAAACCAAGATGGCAATAAAAGCAAGTAAGAATGCAAAGGATCCGTTCACCGGGTCTAACCACCTGCCACCGCGTTTTGATACTTCTATTAGGGACGCGATGGCCGAGATGGACTTGTTGAGTTTGATGATTGGAACGATCCAGAGAATGAAGCACCATGCTATGCCTATATCACATGATGGTTAGTATTGATGTATTTTTGGTATGAGCATCGGCAGTAAGCTTACCTGTCGCGATGAACAAACAGACGGTTATGGTCCATTGCACATAAGGCAGAACATGGTATATGGTATCGAGTACAGCCATTGCGATCGGTCCGGTAGATTCAACTGTCGGTGGTGAGGTAAACCTAGTGTGATGGCCCTAAATGAGAGAAGGACGGATGCCAACGTAAAAACAAAGGTAACGTCTCAATTTATCCTCGCAATACGAGACATTGCCTAGGACGGTGAATGTGCTACACGTGCGTCGGCCTACAATCGACACGTGACTTGGGCTGGCACCGAGTCATCGGGCATGTGTACAAAGGTCCGAGTTACTGGGACCGTATCTAAGCATATCTACAGCGTATCTTGTCTGATCCACCTCGCTTATGTGACTATCGCAAAAGAGCTCAAGTCCGGAATCCTGCGTTGTCCCAAATCGTCCGATCCAAGTCAGCGAATGAGAATTTACCCGAGCTCACCTGGGTAACCCAATATGCCGTTCTGCCAAACATCGGCTGATCGTGGCTTCTAGCCTTGTCCGCTTACATTCAGTGGCATGCGTCGTTTGGATATATATCACCGTCGTTCATCCTGAGAGTACCGGCGTATCACAGTCAACCCCAGCCTTACAAGCCTTATAATCATTTCCAACCCTCAGTCCATCATTACATCACCACAACTCCAGTTAAAATGAATGACTTCATCGACAACGCAACCCAAGCCTGGGGTCTTGCCGGCGCCGCTTTATTGTCGGGTAAGTGTGGAGTCCCCGGATCCATAGTTCCCCATCGCCACCAACACACCTCTCCTCCGAAATCCAGATATGCTAACCAATTATCTCAACAGGTTTTATCGCGTGCTTTAGTCACGCCGGTGTGCCCACTCTCAGCCTAGCCCCTGTCGACGTGCTCGTCCATGAGTTCAGGACAATGTACAACATTGGAAAATCCACTTCACCACTTATCGCTATCACAGCCACAATCTGCAATGGCTATTCCGCCTATCGCTTCAAGGACGATCCAGCTCTAGTTGGAGGCGTTGCTTCGCCGTATGCTCTTTATCTTGCTGCCACAATCTGTGTGCCGCTCATTATCCCGTACACGATTTTGTACATGGAACCAAAGGTTAACAAGAAGTTGTTGACTCTGGGGGCAATGGTGGAGAAGGGCGCCAAGGCAAGTGATTTTAATGTTAGCGAGGCGGAGATCCGGGGGTTGTTGGTTCGGTGGAAAGGGATGAACTTTGTTCGTGCTGGATTGGTTGAATTGGGTGCGTTGTTGACTGCTGTTGCTACTTTCCGTTGAAGGGTTCTGTTTGTACCCACGTGTAATTGTATACTAGATATGGCTAGAGGGAGATGGATCGTTCGAACCGTGAGTCAGGAAGCTGGTACCGGCCTCATGGTTGGCGGCACGTGGTGGAGTGAGGGATGATGGAGGAATTTTCGGGAAATGTTTTTGTGGGGGTGTTTCGGGGCGTTTTTTTTTCTTGACTTGAAACACTAGGTGGCGGATATGCACGGCGAAGGAAGATAACCTGTCAATCTATTTGTAAAAGTGAACGTAACAGATATTGGGGCCAGAGGGTTATGTGAATGTGAATCATCTGAGTGTCTCCCAGCACATGTGTATGTTGCTGGTGCACTGGCATCAAGCCTTATACCTCTAGCCACGAGCAATTCTCAGTTGATGTGGATATGAAAAGATTTCCATCACTAAGCATGTTCCAGTGTTCATACATGAAGTTGAAGTTACTGTTGAGATATGTTTGTCCCTAAGTAGACACATACCAAGATCAAGACTCCAAAAAGAACACTCGAGGGCAACACGACGTTAGGCTCACTTATTAAAAAAAAATAGATCAAAAAGTGAAAATCAATCTAGAAAAGTGAAACTCGATGTCTATTGGACAGGACCGATGGTATCTAAAATCTAAACTCCAACTCCACAAAATGCAGCAAAACCTCTATGCACTAGCTCTTACAAAAACCGAATGTGTATGCCGTAACTGCGTACTCTGCTGCTCATTTGGAACCAGGAACCAGCCCTTCCTCCCAGCCCGCACGCCAAACCCAACCTTGCCATCACCAGCAAGTTTCCGCAGTACCTCGCCGATAAACGGCTCCAAGGCCAATGTCCGCGTAGTCTCGTTGACGGAGCTTCCATACATGCGATCGACAATCATTCGAACGTTTGGCCGCCTCTCACCAGCATCCCGTAGGTCGCGCATGGCCTGCAGTACCTGCTTCTCTCGTCGGAACTTTGACATGAGTTCCTTTGATATCTTTGCGTTTAGGTCACCGATGGTTTGGCCGTGGGCGGGGTGTCCGGTTTGGCAGTTCTTTCCCAACATCTTTTGCAGACTGGACATGAAGATACCCAAGTCCTCGACTGCGCTGGTACCCGTACCGAGGATGTTGTCACCAGTGAACATTGAGTTTTCCTCCTTGAGCACAAAGCACATGTGATCTTCGGCGTGGCCCGGTGTGTGTACAGCCATGAGTGTTGCGCCCTCGACGTGGAACAGTTGACCGTCTGAGATGTCGCGGTGGCCGACCTCTGGTATGTTCTTGTAGATGTGGTTTTCTAGGTGGGGGTAGAGACGGAGTAGGTCTGGGACTCCGCCCGTGTGGTCGCCGTGCCAGTGTGTGAGGAGGACGTATTTGATGCTGATGTTTAGGGATTCCAGGGTGTATGCGAGTAGCTTTGCGTATTCTGGCTCGCCGCCTGAGGTGTCGATGAGGATGCGAGAAGCGCCGGTGCCGACTAGGAACGTGTTTGTGCCTTGCATTGTGAACTTGCCGGGGTTCTGTCCTCGTACACGCATCACTCTTGGTGTGACTTGTTCGACATCTGGGATAGGCTTCAACCCTGCTGTTTGGCCGTTGAGGTAATCTTCAAAGGCGCAGATGTTGAGGGACTTGTTGATTTGTCTGTAGCCGCCCTTGTCCTTGGTGTTGCCTGAAGTCATCGACATGGTGAAGAAAGATAGTTTTCGAAACAGTCGGTGTACTAAGAAGTCGATGTGCAATCGATGTTGTGAATGTCGAATATGGTCGGGTAGGGTGTAGTTGAGGCTGTGAAATGTTGAATGTAGGTCGGATAGGGTATAGTTGAGGTCTGTGTTGGTGTTCGCGAGAAAGCGGTAGTTAGTCTAAGCGCAGGAAGTGAACGAATGGCTCTAGGCGTCGAAATTAACGGTGCTAGGTAGGTGCATGCACAAGTTCATGCTATGAAGATTTACTAGGCTATCGGCCCATATGTACCCCATGTGCGGTGCCAGCATGTGTCTCGGGAAAATGGTTGGGACTAGGTGTGGTCCAATCTTACCCGAAGTGGCGCGGCATGTTTTATGCTTAAATGCCCCGAAATGCCCCGCGATACCAAGGGCCGACCAGCCAGACCCCGTCCCAAGATTACTCCGCGCCCAATCCAATCGGACCTAGCATCACAGCAACAGCAACCGAAACAAAGGTAGCCAATTACATGATTGTTCCATGCCATGTCGGTTGTACAGGCATACCCAGCCATGTACGTACGTAGTGTAGTTCTCGCGTAGTTGTCACGCTGTTGTCGCGTAACATGGGCGCTACGCTGTGACTATGGCATTGCATATCCAGATTCAGCCTCATCAGATAGCAAGGATGATATGTACCGATGTTCGCAAGCCGTGCAAGAGTGAGCTGATTATGTTTGCCTATAACACCACGTCGCAGACGCATCATTTACAGGCCAGCTTCAATTCCAATTGCTATCTCACAGTCTTTAATACCCACCTGAGTCTCAGTTCCACAATCTCCATCTGACTCTCAGCATCCTCGTCCTGTCTTTTAGTCCTCCATCAACACTCCTTAGAGACTATCAATTTTCGACACCATGAACGCCATCTATTTCAGCAACGAATTCCCCAAGGAGGATTTGAAGGATGTCTTCCGACAGCTGCACAAGGAGAGCAAGAGCAGCACCCAACCATCTGCTCGCACGCTTTATGAGTGAGGCCACGAGGGCTGTGAAGAAGGAGATTGAGCAGCTACCGTCCAGCCTGAAGCAGATAATACCTCCTTTTTGAGACTCTCAGTGCTTGGGCGGAGCAGAAGGAACTCCGCGAAGGTGAACTGTGTGGCGCTATCGATGGCGTTTTACTAGTTCTACTTCAGATATCAGTATACATATGGTAAGTCTAAATCATTTGTAAAGACCAGAGTTTGAGCTAACACCACTATCTAGCCATGCTGAGGCCGGTGCAGAGCTCCCAACTGCTCCGCACCTATCTGCGCTTGGAATTGGTCTCCTCGCAGCTGCCGCTGTTTCCATGTCCAAGCAGATCTATGACCTGCCCTCCTACGGTGCTCAAGCTATCGCTATTGCTTTCCGGTTGGGTGTTCACGTTCAGGGTGTGTCTCACCAGCTTGAGGCCCGCGAGCTCGACGAGACCCCCAAGACTTGGGCTTATGTTGTTCACAACATCGACCCCAAGGATGCTCAGGCCGAGCTGGAGGCATTCCACGAGGCAAATCTGACATCAAACACTGCCCGCATATTTATCAGCGCCGTTAGCCGTACCTCCGTTACGATCAGTGGCCCGCCCTCGAAGCTTGAGAGCCTCTTCAAGAAGTCCAAGGTTTTCCGGGATGCACGATCAATCGCCCTGCCCGTCTATGGCGGTCTTTGCCATGCTCCTAGTGTCTACAGCACAAAGGACACACAAGCCATCATCGACGGCTTGAACACGCCGACATCTGCAGTTTTGTCCAGCCAAGCTCCCCAAGCACCGCTGTACTCTACGAGCACCGGAAAGCCATATGAGGCAGCCAACGCCATCGGGCTGTTCTCATGCGTCGTGACCGAACTCTTGACCAAAGCCATCGAGTGGGATCAAGTCATTGCCGGTCTAGTCAGTGCTGCTAAGTCGGCTGGAGCAACTGAGGTCACACTCTCCTGCTTCGGCAACTCGATTCCCCTGAACGACCTCAAGACAGCGCTTCAAGCTGCCATCGCCGATGTTAAGATCACCATTCATAGCTTCATGACCGTCCTCAAGAAGAACGCAACTGGCAGTGCTCCTCCCCGCGGCACAGCCCAGTCGAAGCTTGCCATTGTTGGAATGTCATGCAGGCTTCCTGGTGGCGCCACCGACACTGAGAAGTTCTGGGAGCTTCTTGAAGCCGGTCTCGATGTCTCTCGCAAGATCCCGGCTTCTCGCTTTGACATTGAAACCCATTACGATCCAGAGGGCAAGGACTTGAACAAGACCATGACTCAATACGGTTGCTTTATCGATGAGCCCGGCATGTTCGATCCCAGCTTCTTCAACATGTCTCCCCGTGAAGCCATGGCTGTTGATCCCCAGATGCGCCTGTCGCTCGTCACTGCCTATGAAGCTTTGGAGAAAGCTGGCTTTGTTGGCAACCGCACTCTTTCCACCAAGCTCCAGCGCATCGGAACATTCTACGGACAGGCAGCTGACGATTACCGTGAGGTGAACCAGGGTCAAGAGGTTGGCACTTACTACATCCCTGGTGGATGCCGTGCCTTCGGACCTGGTCGCATCAACTACTTCTTCAAGTTTGCCGGACCTAGCTACAGCGTTGATACTGCTTGCTCTTCTGGACTTGCAGCTATCGAGGTTGCTTGCCAGGCTCTGTGGAACGGCGAGGTTGACATGGCTGTCGCTGGTGGTGTCAACATCCTAACAAACCCCGATGGTTTCGCTGGTCTCTGCAGGGGTCACTTCCTCACCAAGGGCCAGAACGCTTGCAAGACTTGGGATGCCACCGCTGATGGCTACTGCCGTGCTGAGGGTGTGGGATCTATTGTCATCAAGAGGCTCGAAGACGCAGAGGCGGACAATGACAACATTCTTGGTGTCGTCCTCGCTGCCGGAACCAACCACTCTGCCGAAGCTGTCTCCATTACTCACCCACACGCTGGACACCAATCTTACCTGTCCCGTCAGATCCTCCGACAGGCAGGTGTTGATCCTTTGGATGTCTCCTACATTGAGCTCCACGGCACTGGCACCCAGGCAGGCGATTTCGAGGAGCTGAAGGGTGTTCTGGACGTCTATGCACCAAACACCTCCCCTAGTCGTCGCACTGACCAGGTTCTCCACATTGGAAGTTCCAAGTCCAACGTTGGTCACGGCGAGTCGGTCGCAGGTACAACCGCACTGATCAAGGTTCTTTTGATGCTTCAGAAGAACGCCATCCCCCGCCACATTGGTATCAAGACTGAGATCAACCCGCGTCTTCCCACTGACCTTGATCAGAGGAACGTCGTCATTCCCTTTTCCAACACTCCATGGGCTCCTGGAAAGCGCATTGCCGCTGTCAACAACTTTGGAGCAGCTGGTGGCAACACCATGATGATCTTGGAAGAGGCCCCTGCCCGCGAAGCACGTGAAGAGAAAGACCCCCGTCAGACTCATGTTGTGACCCTCTCAGCCAAGACCAAGGCCTCGCTCCGTGGCAACATCGAACGCCTCCTCGCTCATCTCGAGAGGGACGAGACCGTGGCATTGGAGGATCTTGCCTACACCACCACTGCACGCAAGTACCACCACTCATACCGGATAGCCATCTCCGCTTCCGATATTGGTTCCGTCAAGAAGCAGCTTACTTCGCAGCTGAACAAGATTGATGCTTTGAAGCCTGTCAACAAGACCAACCCCCCGTCTGTGGCTTTCGCCTTCACCGGTCAGGGCGCATCTTACCAGTCGATGAACCTCGAGCTCTACCGCGATGTCCCCGTCTTCCGAGAGCACATCCACACCCTTGATAAGCTGGCTCAGGCTCAAGGCTTCCCGTCCTTCATTCCCGCTATCGACGGCTCGCACCCCAAGGAATATGTTCATGCTCCTGTAATCACCCAGCTAGCACTCGTCTGTGTCGAGATTGCGCTCGCGCACTACTGGGCTTCCCTCGGCATCAAGCCTGACGTTGTTGTTGGTCACTCTCTCGGCGAGTACGCAGCTATGCACGTCGCTGGTGTCATCAGCGCCAACGACGCCATCTTCATGGTCGGTTCCAGGGCCCTGATGCTCATGGAGAAGTGCCAGTCAGGCAGCCACTGCATGATGGCTGTACGCGCCTCTCTGGAGAACATCATCGCCAACTCAGGCGGCAAGCCCCACACTGTGGCCTGCATCAACGGCCCAGCTGATACTGTCTTGAGCGGCACAAAGGCCCAGATGGACGACATCGCCAAGGATCTCGAGGCTGCTGGACTCCGATGCATCAAGCTTGATGTTGCCTTTGCCTTCCACTCCGAGCAGACTGACCCCATTCTCGACGAGTTTGAGGCCATCAGCAAGAGCGGTGTCGTGTTCCATGAGCCCAAGCTGCCCATCATCTCGCCCCTTCTCGGCAAGGTCATCTTCGATGGCCACACTTTGAACGCCAACTATGTGCGCACCGCCACCCGCGAGGCTGTCGACTTTGTCTCTGCCATGAGGAACGCTTCCAGCATTTCCACCATCAGCGACGACACCGTCTGGATTGAGATTGGTCCCCACCCCGTCTGCGTTGGATTCATCAAGACCACCCTGCCTTCTACCCGCCTTGCAGTTCCTTCTCTGCGCCGTGGAGACAGCAACTGGAAGACCATGTCGGATAGTGTTGCAGCTCTTCACCTTGCTGGTGTCAATGTCGACTGGAACGAGCTCCACCGTCCTTTCTCTGGCCAGGTCCGCCTTCTTGAGCTCCCGACCTATGCTTGGGACGAGAAGAACTACTGGATGCAGTACAACGGTGACTGGTGCCTGACCAAGGGCAACACTTTCTACGAGAAGAAGCAGAAGGCCATCGAGCCCGCCATCGGCAACACCAAGCAGTACCAGTCATTGGGCTCTTTGGTTCAGAACATTATCTCAGTTAATGTCGAGGGCGAGGCGGGTAGTGTGGTCATGCAGTCCGACCTCATGCAGAAGGAGTTCTTGGAGGCAGCTTCAGGACATCGTATGAACGACAATGCTGTCGTCACATCGGTAAGTTTATGCTTAGAAATCACATTCAACTCACAACTTATACTAACATTGTCTTAGTCTATTCATGCGGATATCGCTTACACCCTGGGTGACTACCTCTACCGCAAGTTTTACCCCAAGGCCAAGCGCCCGGATATGGACATGGCCAACCTTGAGGTCACCAAGGCTCTCATTGCTAAGAAGAAAGGCATGGATACACCTCAATCTATCCAAGTCACTGCCAGCACCACCAATATCCGATCTGGTGTCCTGGACCTGACTTGGCAGAACGTAGAAGCTGATGGCAGCTGCGCCGAGCCTTTCGCTACAGCCCAGATCATCTATGGCGATGCTAAGCAGTGGCTCTCATCCTGGAGCCCCATGTCCCATCTTATCCAAAGCCGCATCGAGTCACTTGAGCGCCTAGCTGTCGAGGGACAAGCTAACCGTCTATCCCGCAACTTGGCCTACACTCTATTCTCATCCAACCTAGTCGACTACGCCGACAAGTACCGCGGCATGCAATCCGTCGTCATGAACGACCTAGAAGCCTTTGCCGAAGTTAAGCTTACCGAGAAGCCCGACAGCGGCACCTACGCCGTGCCACCCTACTACATCGACAGTGTAGCGCATTTGGCGGGATTCATCATGAACTGCTCCGACTCTATTGACACCAAGAACAACTATTGCGTTACTTCTGGCTGGAAGTCTATGCGCTTCGCCGAGCCCATGACTCCGGGAGCTAGATACCGATCTTATGTCAAGATGATTCCTACCAAGGAGGACCCAGCTGTCTTCCTTGGTGATGTTTACATTCTCAAGGCAGAAGACAACTCTATTGTTGGAATGGTTGGTGGCATCCACTTCCGCCGCTTCCCTCGTATCCTGCTCAACCGCTTCTTCAGCGCCCCCGAGCCTGCTAAAGCGTCGTCCGGTCAGCAAGCCAAGCCAGCACCCGCAAAGGCCGCACCTGCACCCAAGCCCGTCGCACAAAAGACCATCGCTGCTGCCCCCAAGGCACAGGACTTTGACGCTCAATCTAGCAGCAGCTCGGAGGTGACTCCTCCTGGCACCCCGCTGCTTGCTGCCTCGGCCAACACTTCTTCCACTAGCATCAACGTCATTGCTGCCGAGCCAGCGAAGAAGGGCGGCAACGGTATCATGGACAAAGCGCTTGACATCATCGCCAACGAGACAGCTATTGACCTGGCCGACCTGGAAGATGACGCCGACTTTGCCAATCTTGGTATTGATAGTTTGATGTCGCTTGTGCTAGTAGAGAAGTTCCAGAAGGAGCTTGATGTCAAGGTTAACGGCAGTTTGTTTTTGGATTATCCTACCATTGGCGATTTGCGCGAGTGGTTGGAGAAGTACTATGGCTAGATATTATCTTTGTTTTCTTGGTTATTTTATTATATGGGTTTGGGGTTTCTTTTTTATCTATTAGAAGTCTTAGTTAGTGATTAGGTTTAGATTTTCCTTGTTGTAATTTTATGGAGACTATTTTGTTAAGATATTTGACTCTTTGTCTCGCTGTGAAGTTCCCTCGCGATCGATGCATGCAGGTATTTCTGACATGGCGACTATTACCGTTCTCACCGCTCACAGCGATTCATGGATCCAAACGCCCCACATTACCATGGTAGCACTTCCGTTCCGCTGAAACGATGGACGTTGAAAACAAAGCATTATAATAGCCATTTTATAATAGCATGTTTTCGATGGTACGCTGGCGATATAAACTTTGGCATACGACGTGTGCCTTTGCTTGCATAATCGCGATGAATGCACGGATAAGAATAGGGGGGTGGGGAAGATGCACACGCAAGTTCTAGATCTACATCCAGGAGCATCCTAGTTCAAGAAGGCTCGTCCGCGTCATTTGTGTGAAATAGGGAACACCATCCCCTCTGTTCGTTTCCCTTTCTCCCTCTTTGCCTTGGATTGCTTCTTTTCGCAGACGTTGCAGGTTTCCTCTTGTTTTCCTTTCTTCTTGTCTTGGCTAAGTCGACTACTTGAAAAGTGCCGTTTGGTGAAGCTAGAAGATTCCCGGGAGATAGACCGATGCGAAGCGAGATAAGCACGCGCGGAAGAGAGACTCGACGACGACGACGGACGACGACAACAACAACAACACACTCGCTATAAAGATGGAGAGCCCTTTTGTGATGCCGCAGGAGGATGTGGAGGCGCTGGGTCAGTCAAAGGCGTTTTGCGCGCTGAGGAGGTGTCTTGCTGGTGAGGCCGCGTATGTCATGTCCCCTCTCCTCGCCTGAGTTCCCTTGTTGGAGCTTATCGCACGTCGTATCGACCTATCGCGACAACACTCTGTCACATGTCTGTCACGACACACGACTTACAAGACGTATAGGTTTTGCGCAACACACGCGCATTGCACACCCCAAGCCAAACAAACATGGCTCCTTCACCGCGACATTCTCCACGCCCTCATTATGCCTGTAGTGACGCTCTTCTCGCGCGCCTCGACTCTGGCGTCGGCCGCCCTCTGTACGCAGCGAACGTCGGACCTCGAGCTTGCGTTTTCGGGTGAATCGCGCAGCGCTTTCATAGGCCTGCAATGCTTCATCAGTGAGGAGGCTGACTGGTGCCGCACGAGAGGGTGTCCGGCTTGCGTTGTCTCGGCCACGTTGAGCACCGACAGCCATATCCGCCTGACGATTGCTGCGAGCCTGCTCAGCACTGCGAGTGTAGCCACGCCCACGCAAGAGGAACCTCGACACGACAGTGATAGGACGCTGCCTCCACTCCCGCATATCCTTCCTGCCCTGCAACACGCCGTGATAAACGACCCGTTCTGGGAAGGCTCGGACATCTGGGGCTACATCTTGTCGCGTGCCACCCAACTGTCGGCCGGCATCCAAGCCCTAATCGCCGAGTGTGTGAATCTTGAATCGCTCGTCTCATCGCCCACAACAGACAGGCCGGGTGCGAAGCGCGGCTTGACGCATCCCTCGGTGCCTTTTGGAGCTTCTGGCCAGGCCGTCGAGGAAAAGGGCGTCAAACTCAGAAAGAGCAAGCTAGCAAAGCGGCAGTTGAGGCTACGAGACGAGGAGGTTGAGCTGATGAGGAGAGTAGCCATGCAATGCTGGGCCAAAGCCCAGGTACCAAAGAAAATCAGAGGCGATGTCTTGGGCATGAGCGATGGCAAGAGGACGAGGAGCTTGACTTGCCCGTGAGTCGAGTTTGACAGAAAGGGCGAAATATGGCGTTTTCGGTTCTGCATAATGGATGATACCACAGCATACACTTTCCTTGGACGGGCTTCTTTTTTGGTTTCTCGTTTTGGTTTTCTAGGGGGCTTTGAGACTGGATAGTCTCGGGTTAAACACCACACACATGGCCTTTTTTTTGGTCGATTTCTTTTGTATGGCATGGCATTAGTATCTAATAGAGCGTAGTCTCCTTCCTAGACATGTCAATAGACTCTTGACCTCTGACCGTTTTCTATCGCATGGACGACTACAGCGTGCTGGGGATGTGATGCAACAGCACCCGTTTCCCACGCCTGAAAGCTGAGATGGGAATGGTGCTGGAATAACTATCCACCGAGCCTCGGCTCATGTCGAGCTCTGCGGGAGCGAGCTCGCCATGACGAACCCATTGCCGACCCGGGTCGTCCATCGCAATGCCAACCCCAACTCACTCCACGTTCTACTCTTCTCCCCAATTCCCACCCTTTGACACTATTACCCTCCCCCAAAATGGATAACACGACCCTCTTCGACGTCAAGGTTCGTACTTCCAACCCACGCCTACTACGCGACACAACCTCCTCATCACCACCAACCAGAACAAAATTGTCCTCGTGACCGGCGGCGCCAAAGGCATCGGCCGCATGATAAGCGAAGGTTTCATCCAAAACGGCGCAAACGTCTACATCTCCTCCCGCGACGCGAAAGCGTGCGAGCAAGCATGTAAAGAGCTGAATGCACTGGGAAAAGGCAAAGCAGAGTTTATCGTTGCGGATTTGTATCGGGAGGATGCGGCGAGTTTTGTTGCGGGGGAGTTGCAGAAGAGAGTGGGAAGTATGTCTTACCAGGGAAATCTCCGTTTGTTGTGCTCATGTGGGTGGATACCTGACACGATTTGCTAACGACGGTGTGCGGTGATAGAACTCGACGTCCTAGTGAACAACAGTGGGAGTAACTGGGGCGAGTCATACGACACATACCCATCGTCCGCCTGGGACCGCGTTCTAACCCTAAACCTAAAACGCGTTTTCCAACTCACTCAAGCCGTTACACCCCTTCTCTCTGCTGCCGCCTCCCCCTCGTCCCCCGCACGCATCATCAACATTGGCAGCATAGACGGTCTCCGTGTCCCAGCTCTCGAAACGTTTGCCTATTCAGCCTCCAAAGCGGGCCTGCACCACATGAGCAAAGTACTAGCGAACCATTTGGGAAAGAGAAATATCACGGTGAATACCGTGGCGTGTGGGCCGTTTGAGAGTAAGATGATGAAGGCGACGCTGGAGAAGCATAGGGGCGTTATTGAGGAGGGGATTCCGTTGGGGAGGATTGGAGGGAAGGAGGATGTAGCGGGTACGTGTATTTGGTTGGCGAGTCGCGCTGGGGCGTGGGTTAATGGGATTGTGGTGGCATTGGATGGGGGGAGTGTTATTGGAGCTAAGCTTTGAGGGAAGGAAACGGGGTTGACTGATTGGACAGTTTGCATGTGATGTCATGTGACACTAGCAATATCCTGTATTGTTCTGCTTACCACAGTTTTCCGACTCCTTGCCTTCGGAAAGCCACACAAGATCTAAGACCTTTAACACACACCACATGCAGAGACACATGCATAATCATCATTATCATCATCATCGACAGATCAAGTCATCCAGCTTCCGTAAGTATCATCGGCCCACGAAACCCCCCACCTCGCCTCTGCATGCACGCTCCCTCGATGCTGCATACTGTGCTTTTTTTTTTACATTTACCCGGTCATCTCATCACCAACTCATCTTGCATGACACATCTAGCCTGACATGCGCGTCCGTTGGAAGCGAAAATCCAACCGACAAGGTTCATAACAAGATCTACTGCGAATCGAAATGCCATCGGTGAACAATTAACATGTACAAGCCCTACGTAGATGAAGATCCGGAAAGCTAATCTATCACACATGTTTTGCGGTAACACACGGCACAGGAAGCGATGTAGGTAAGACGGCCATCATGTTGGATCGAGCGAGTTGGTCGTGGCTTGCTTACCTTGCATACATGCATGCATCCCCCACTAACTACCTAAGTAGCCAGCCCGCCCGTCAGTCCACCAACACGGGAACACGCCGCCTCTAGCACCAACCATCAACCAATACCTACTGCGTTCGGATCGGCCCGCAAGGCTGTGTCTTGGAACCGATCCGAAGCTACTACAATGAACTACTGCATCTTATCCCAGCCCCCTAACTGATCCGCAGCCGTAGCTGGGAGGAAAATGTTGACAAAGCCATTATTATACACTAGTCCGAACTTCTTTAGAAAAGGTTAGAAGACTTCTAGAAGAGGTTCATGGGCGTTTTACTGACACGGGTATTGGGTACTTATGTGAGATGAGGCATTTTTCTTGGCGGTGAGAAATTGGCCGTTTTGATTACGTATACTTGGATGTAAGAAACATGTTAGTATTTTGGTTTCTTTGGCCTTTCTTTTCGGCCCGTCGAGGATGTGGTAGAGGGGTATTTTTGACCCTCTGACCCCAATTTTGAGCCAGTTTTTGACGGCGGTGAGAGGTGGGGGTGGTAGAGCGGGACGTGAGGGAGTGCGGATACAGGGCGGTTTATCATATGTGGTTAGCTGCGGGCTGCTGCTGACTAAAACGGTCTGGTCGCTCCAGGGCTGTAGGTAAGGTGGAAGAAACAGCAGTGAATCCTTTCGAGATGCCACTCTTGCTATACCCCAAATCCCTCAACCTCTCAGACCTTGGTGTCAACCAAGTTCACCCCCAAGCAAGAATCACTGTTGCGAGTTAGCCGTGTAATTCCAACGTACGCATCTCACCATCGTAGACACGCGGCCTTCTCCGGACCGTAAGCCCATTTTCCCAATGTACGTACTCTTAAGCCACAGACAGGCTAGACCCATCGCCCACTACCCGTGCATCTCACCACTTCCTCTCTTCCTCTAGAGTTTATTGAATACATGGCACCAGCTCCCGATCGTCTGTTGCTGACATGATCCGTACATAGCGCAGGTAGGTATCGCCATTCACATACGCTTAGGTAAATGCCTACGTACGTACCTATCGCGCATATCGGAACTCTCTCCACAAACAGCCTCAACAAGGCGTCCAAGGATTGGAAGGCGCAGTGTTTTTACTTTTTCGTGTCAGTGCTTATGGGCTTGCGATTGTTTTCAGTAGGTGGGTAGGTGAATGTGAATCCGGAACATCCGAGACGGTTAACGGGCAGGAGTAGGATTAGAGGTATGGGTAGGAGGGGGTATAAGAAGATTAGCCATCGCCGGTTTTCTTTTCTCACTTCAGTTCAACCCATCATCCCATCTACGGTCCAGATTCTCAAACAAAAAGTACTTTCCATAACACATCACAACCTCCAGTCAAGATGTATACTACCACTCTCCTCATCTCCGCCCTCGTCTCTACCCTCAGCTTCGTAGCCACCGCCTCCCCCCTCACACCCCGCCAAGCCGTGCAAGTAGCTTCAGTAGACCGTTACACCGGCGACGGTTGCACAGGCACAGTATGCAACAAGGCTGGCTCTGGGGATCTGTATCCAGGGTGCCATCCCGTGAGTGGATGTCAGGCAAGTTTGCGCCTGAACTATGCAAATCTCGGATGTAAAGGTAAGCTTTTCCACGTTTTTTTGGTTCTTGGGGTTGGGAGTCGGGAGAGGGGGGGAAGGAATAGGATAAAGGGGAAAGGAGGGCTGACAAGTTTATAGTCACCGTTTTCACGGACACTGCTTGCAGTGCGAGTAAGGGAAAGTCTGCTGTTCTGACATCAGCTGGGATTTGTGTTGCACTTGGGGGGCCGATCAACAGTTACTCTGTTACTGGGTGCTGAGGTGGGTTTTGGTCTTCTGCAAGGCAGGGAGAGGGTGGTGATGGGGTAATGGGCTTGCGAGTATATATTGCGGGCAAAAAGGCATTACTTAAGTAATGCATGACTGCAATTCGAATTGCTGTCTGTAGAAATTCTTACCGTTGGAATCGTGCTGGGATGTTCTACTCTTGTCTTCTTCATCCGTGAATCGTAGTGTACTCTTGACCTGGTATCGACAATGCCGTGAAATTATTATCGGATTTCCTCATACGGTATTCGCTAGTCTTAGGATTCCGAGGTCGAGATGTCGTCGACTCTTCTGGTCCTACTAACGGCGCTGTTGAGATGTATAAGCAGGTGTTGCGCCACTTTTCGGTGGAAGACCCTGAGAAGGACATACCCACTTCAACCTAGAACCAATACTGTACCAAAATCGGCGATCAATTCAATATTTCCATCATGCCCTACATGTGTTGGGTGTGGGGCGCTACGGCTGTAAGGGTCTTGACAGATGACGCATGACATATGCCAGTGTTGAAACCTTACATACATTGCAGACGCTGGGCGTATGCATACTTATGCCGAGGTGGAGCACTTTCCCGCTTCCCCAGAGTGGGGATGGCATGTGGGGTTGCGCCTAGGGGAACACGACAACTAGGTTGGCGCAAGGGTCATGTTGAAGACTCGGGAAACGAGCTCTCGATCAATTCATGCAATTCATGTATTTGTTTCATCGTTATAACTGAGATGTCTCATAACCACTCCGATCATGTTTGCAGCGTAGTCAGGCCCTACGTTTCTTGTTAAAGTTCTCGAAGATATCATGTATTTAGGCAACATCACCATCATTCTCCCTGTTCCAGCACCCAACTAAACCTACATTACCATATCCGCCCTGGGAGCCGGTCAGCTAACCCTCCCCGAAAACTTCTTCGTCACATACGCAGATCCAGAGAAAGGCACCACAGTCCATCCCTCGCCTTCCTGATCCAACAACGGCTCCTCCAACCTCGTCTTCGATCTCGGTCCCAAGCGCGACTTTTCCGGCTACCGCAAAGCGCAACAACGTCACATTGCGCAGCGCCAGCCCACCAGCACCCACCCAGATGCCGCCGCGAGTCTACGAAAAGGCGGCCTAGACCCCAAAGATATAGACACCGTCATCTTGAGTAATGTACACTGGGACCATGTCGGCACGCCTTAGCCACTTTCCAAATGCACGATTGGTTGTTGGCAGTGGGAGTATGCATCTCCTTACCCACGGCGGAGGACCATTATATCCAGCTGCAGTATTCAATCCCAACGAGTTGCCCGCGGATCGCACGACCGAGTTGCCTCCTGTGCGGAAACAAGACAAGTTCAGGGTATCCTCGGAACAGACACAAGGGCTTATCTGGAGACCACTAGCATGATTCCCGGCTGCGATTGACTTTTACGCTGACGGCTCGTTCTATGTGATTGATGCGCCGGGTCATCTCCCAAGCCATGTCAATCTACTCGCTCGTACAGGCTGTGGGAAATGGGGTTTACCTTGGTGGCGATTGCTGCCATGATTGATTCGCGTATTTTTGAGCGGCGAGAAGGGTATTGCGTTGTATGACGATGGTAAGGGTGGGTTGAGAAGTGTACATGCTGATACAGATGCTGCAGCGTCAACGGTAGAGAGATTCGCACGGTTTTTGGAGGAGGGCCGGGTTATAGAAGTAAATGTTGCCCATGATAGTAGGTGGGCGGAGGCGAATAGAGATAGGTTTTGGCCGGGGGCTCTATAGGTGCCTGGTCGACTTTAGGATAGTCTTAGGTAGTTTTGAGTACTGTTTAAGGTGGTTGGGTGTATCTTAGAGGATATCGCGCTGCTCTTTGCGCCTTTGAAAAGTGTCCTCACGGACAATGGCGCTCACTCATCTCACAATACTGACCAAGCTCTCCATATGAACCTCCACCAAACACCCTAAGACGCAAAAAAGGCGCGGAAATGTTCAAGACGTGAAAGAAAATGCAGAAAGGGAACAATAGCACGGTATTTCCAACCTCCTGCTGAAGGTCTAGGCTCTGTAAACAGAATGAGGGCCTCGTACCAGGCCGATGATTTGGCCCCTTCAGAGAGCATCAAACTGGTGTCCCAAGCTAGTTTTGTTTCACCTTGTGACTTATCCGATTTAGATGGAATGATGAAAGATTCTGGGTCATAGGCGTTTATATACACGAGCAAGATGTTGCTTTGCAGATGTGGGTGGGAAGGTGTGCATTGCTTAGCGCGTGGAAGTGGGTGAAAGTGGTCATGAAACAGCACGCATAGCGGTGACATAACGCGACAATTCAAGTCAAGTGAAAAAGTAGAATTCAAAAACAGGAAATTTTGGCAGATATTCAGGTAAATGCATGTTCAGTTAAGAGACGGTCTGAAGCACCCGTGAGTATCTTGTTGTATAGTACAGTTCATTTCGTGGCCTCAAAACTACCTTGAGGCATATCCGGTCCCCCGTGAGACATCTACAAACTCCCACTGTGGTATCCCTCAGACAGCTACCAAACTCCTCACTAGAGGAAACTCATTCTAGACAGTTGCTCGGTAATGTCCTCATGCCCAGATACCCTGCCCTCGAGCAAGGCCATTGCCTGCTCTGGATCCATCCAGCACTGCCCAAATCCTTCTGGCGGCAGCACATTCACCCCCTGGGGTCTCTCCGGCGTGATGCCCTCGTCAACATCCTTCAACAAACTCTTTACCAAGTCTTGGTTGAACAGCTCCTCTGACAGGTAGGCCGGCGCACCATCCCCCATATCCATCGCGAGAGTGCTGAAATCATCCACGAAAGTGCCCTCCTCGAGCGCGTACTCTACTTCCTGCGCTTGGGCTTTAGCCGCGGCATCCTTCGACAGCTGTGCCTTGTAGACAATATATTGCATTGCCCAGTTGGCGCCGTGTTTACGGAACTCTTCAACCGGCTGTTCACGTGCCTTGTCCCAGTATTGATCCACGTTGAAGGGTGGCTCTACCACTTTGGCCTTGAGGGCCTTGATGGCGGTATATATCCTCTTGAGTTGCCTCCAGTTCCAGATGATGAGATCGTATTCGCCTTGCTTCCACATCTTTAGCCAATTATCTCGGGCCTCGCCTTCCATGTAGTCGACGCGCATAGCTTGCTCGAGCCAAGCGTATATGAATCCCTTGAGGAAATTGACAAGAGCTGGCGCCAGCTGGTCCCGCGCCTTCGGGTCTTCAAGTACGAGGTGCGCAAGGAGGACATTATAACGGGTTGGGTCGTAGTATATGGAGAACGAGTGCGCAGGGTCCATTGACCAATAGAATATAGCCGCCGACACGAGGTAATACTGGTCGCGCTTCCTCGCATGGAAGTTGGCTCGAGCAAATTCGTTGTGGTTCTTGAAGATGTAGTCGAGCTCAATATTGAAAGGCATCATGGTGTTGCACATGGTTTCGGAACGCAGGTAGATCTCCGCAAGGGTAGGCTTACGACCACTGGGGAAGGCGCTAGCTGGAATTTTCTTAAGTTTGATCTTGAGGTGGAGAGCTGCCTTCTGATGGAGTGCGACAAGTTCGTCCCTGGTGACGATCATCGTGAGATCGATAATCTTATGTAGTAGAGAGTAAAGGATTCGTGGGTGTAGTGATAGTTGTGTTAGGACTTGGAGGATGTCAGAGCGGTAAAGACTGTAGAACGAGAAGTTTCAATTTATCTCAAGGGAGTGAGGTGGGGTATGCTTCCGTTTGCGCCAAGTGGCGGTGACGCAGTGTTGCCTGAAGTCAAAGTGAGAGAGAATAAGTATCAGGTATGCTTCTATTTACGCCAAGTGGCGGTGACGCAGTGTTGCCTAAAGTTTAAGTGAGAGAGAATAAATATTCACGCAATGCGACGTAACCAACAAGTTTACTAAAGCTGCTCTTACTCCTAGCCCCGCTATATAAATATATAGTAGAAGGGAAGAGAGTAGTTAATGCATATATCTAGTTAATTAGAAGACTATTATAATAAAACTTAAGTATAGTACATATACAAGTTACTCTCTTGTTCTACATATATTTTAATAGGTATTAAAAATAAATACTACTATATAGCTAAGTAAAGCTATCTGATAATAAGAAATTGAAAAGGTAAAAAAAAAACCGATAGCTAGAAAGGCGACCCCGTACTCATGTCACCCAAGAGCATCCACTTTTGGGGGTCTGTAGTGATTCGAACTTAGGACCCGGGGCTATAAACCGGAGATCAGATGATGTACCCGCTGTACCTGATAGGAATAAGACAATGGTGTTGAACCATTGAACCTGCCTGAAGTTCTCTACAATCAATGGAAGATTCTACATCATGAGTCTTTATATACAGAAGCAAAGGCAATGAGCTCGAGTGAAGTGTGCCCGTGACTGAACGCTTAGGTCAGTGCGCAAACAGAAATACATGCAGCGATGACGTAGAACGCAAATACCTGCGTGTGAGAAGTGAAAGGGTGGACAAGTGAAAGAGAGCGAGTCCAGGGTCTCCATCACACCCACGTCCTAGTATCCATGACAAGGGAAGAAGGAACCAAAAAAATACAATGACGAATGAGCATGCTACGCTCAACGTTGCAATCCATTGTGTTTCCGTCCACTACATTCAGTAAAGGGTATACTACACTTCTCCTCTCTCTCCTGTCTCCCTGTTATGCGAAACACTTGTATCCACCCCCAGCCCAGGCCAGCTCAAAAAGATGCCCTGCAACCACGCCCAATCCCCATAACCTCACTTCACCAACCCCTCCAAATCCTTCAACTGCCTCCTCAAAATAACCAAGGCACCTTTGCTAATCCTGGTCAAGCCATCGCGCTCGCCCTCCTCACCCACATCACTACTCCTTTCCACAATCTCCTTTGCCGCCTGAATCGCCTTATCCAGCAACCTAGGCGCACCCTCATCCGTGCTGCGGTAAAGATACGTGAGCTCCTCTTTGAACGGCGCAACATCATGAGTAAGCGCATGCACTATGAACGCCCTAGCGCGGAAATACGCTCGTTCCGTATACAGCGCGGAGCTAAGTTTAGTTTCCGGAGCCGAACGGTGAACATCGTAGCCAGCTTCGTTGTAATACGGTTCCTTAACGAGAACAAGACCCATGATGGAGACGAGGACTTGTAGGAGAGTACTTTTCGCTGGACTCCAGCTTTCGTTTCTTTCGTCCGTGTGCCAGGTTCCCAGGAGGCTGAGGCAGATTTTGCCGTCTTCGTAAAGGTTTGGGTTTACGGGGCCGTTTCCGTTTGTCCAGCTGTGGAAATAAGCTTCGGGGGCTTGTTGGGGTATGTGGAGGAGAGGTGGAAGTCGATGACAAAGGGCGCGTACTCGTAAGGTGTGTCGTTGGGGCCGATCATGAGAACGCGGAGGAGGTCGAGGCGCGATTCCCAGGTTCGGACGAAGATGCCGGGAGGGAGGGACGTGCGGAGGATTTTGTGCTCTTTTGCTATACGCCGCATGAAGGTGGAGGAGGAGGCGGAGGTGTGAGAGAGGTAGTGGTGGGATGGAGGTGGGGCTTCTTCGAGGATGAGGAAGGAGGCGGGGCCTTGGGTGGGTGTTTCTGGACTGTCTTGCATTGATAAATCTTCAATGTCTGCCGTTGGTTGTGAGTCTCGCTGTTCTTCAGTCGTAGGAGGTGACTTTGTCTCAGGTGTGGTCTTTGATGTGTCGACGTCTTCTTTTGTGATTTCGATGAGATCTGGCATGGATTCGTCGTCTTCATCATCGTTATCATCATCATCTTCGTCCTCGGTTGACCAGTCACCTTCGTCACCAACAGGGTGCTCTCCATCCATGCCCTCATACTCAATCCACATCTCGTTGAATGAGGCAGAGTCAAAATCGGGCTCGTCATCAGTGTCGGAATCAATGGAGTCGCCGTCCAATGGGTTAGGTTCAAGGAAGTCATCAGCCATGTCGCTGCTGTAAGCAAGGGTAACACTTTCGTAGGGAACCTTGACATCAACCACAGGCTTTGCCGCACCAAGACGTACAGTCAACTTGCCATCTAAGCCCAGATCTATGACCTCGCCAAACCAATTGGGGCCCGTGACATTGAGCTGGGATTGGCCGATGGCTTCTGGGTTCACTATGACAAAGTCGCCACGGCGGCGTGTAAGAGCTTGCAACGAGTAGATATCATACAGACTGACGTCTTCAACGGCGTCGCTAAGCTCGCCCGTGGTACAAGATGGAAGAAGGTTGGGGCCGAAGAACTCGACTTCGGGTTTCTCAAACCATCGCACAGTTGCTATTCGATCCCGGCCTTTGACAGTCTGGACGATGCCTACCTTTTTCGGCTTCTTGGTCACGATATCGGCGTCAGGATTTGGGCATGTCTCCTTTGAAAAGACGATTTCGCCAGGCCAGACTTCGTCGTCATCTTCTACATTGGGGTCGGGTAATAGCGAGGAACTGAGATGGTGCGTCACTGATAAGTCTTGCCATTGTACTGTGACTTGGCTGTGTGTCTGCATGACGAGGAAAACATTGAGATCGTACCCTAGCGATTCGGTGCGTGGAATGCGTGTCACCTTGCCTTGTGGCTGTCCGTTGGGTAGTTTTTTCGAGCCGTCGTACTTGACTGCGGCTCCGGCGATATCCTTGAAGCGGACGCGATCGCCGACGGCCACATCTGTAACATGATACGACTTGTCGACGCCATTCTCCGACAGTGGAAGGGTAGTGGCAGTGCCACCGGATGCATCGTACCTGTAGAAGGTGGGGCTCTCGAACTCGTCGCGTCCCAGGGTGGCGGGAGGCTCCAAGGCAGAGAAGGCGGCATTACGGGCGCCAATACTTCGCGCCAACCATTGCACATCGATCTCGAATGCCCTAGTCTCGACGACTACGCCTACTGGTGCCACGCTGGGATCGTATGCCCCGAATTTCCAGCGCCCTCTCCGCAGGTTGCCCTTTTTGGTTTTGCACGTGTCGCCTACACTGAGGCGCTCGACTGTGGTGTCATCCTGCTCTAGCTCAGCAGGATCCTCGACGACAACGACCGAGTTGTTGGTCAGTTTGATTGCCACGTCGTCGTAGACATTCTCAACACGCCCCACCCAGTCGCCATAGACGACAAGGGCACCTTCGACGAACTCATGGACGTTGATCAGCTCTTCTGCGGGGATCTCGCGTATAGAAAACTCGTCCGTTGTTGGCTGTGTGATTTGGCCTCCGTTGAATTGGGTGGCCGGAAAGAGAGTGGTTGTTGCACGAGTGCCGATGACGGTGCCGCTGATGTGGTCCTCGGCCCTACGCTTGACCACGTCGCCCACATATAGGGCGCGGTCCAGTAACTGCAGCTTTTCCTCCGGTATGAGTTCGGTCTTGTATTGCGTCTGCCATGCTACCAGCACTGTACCCCGCGGTGGGATGCCATCGCGCATAAACGTCGCAAACTGAGCGGCGGGGATATCGGGGTGGCGCTGAATGTCGTCGGGGTAGTCGCGCTGTGGACGGGGCTCATGGGAGTCGACGTCGCCAAAGCATCGCTCTATGATGCCTACGCTGTAGCGGTCGTCTGCGAGGCCTACGGTATCCTCGACACAGAAGACGACATGCTGCGCGTCCATGGCGGTCGGGGAGAAGACACGTGCAATCAAGTCCGGCTGTTGGCCTGAATCCGTAGCGGTGTCGTGGGTATTTACGTATGCCGACTGCAAGTGGTCGTGCTTGACCTCGTTGTGCTTGACATCAAACGTCGTGGTACCTGCGATTCATGTGAATTGGAAATAGTTGGGCCAGGCTTTGATGCGCCACAACGCCACATGCACTACTTGTAGGGACAAGCTCCAGCCACAGTAGCTCCAACGGGGATCATCATCATCATCCTCACATGTGCAGGTCCGCACACCCCACGCCAACTCACCACCATCACGTGTCTAATAGAAGCCTAGCTTCAATCGGGTTCAGGTGTTAAAGGCAAGCCGCCAATATGGCTGACCCGCTGTATGAGCTGTTGATTCCCTACTTTGACGCCGCCAACGATGCGCCTCCCCCAAACTCCCCCCAAACCAATGCGTACCTCGCCCGCCTCACTACCCTCCCCCTCGCAGCCCTCGGCTCGTCGGAGCAACAATCGCTGTCGCAGAGCTCACAGTCCATCCTCCGCTCCCTTCATGCCCTCTCCAAACGTTCCCACAAGCCCATTATAGCCTCGATCGACCACCTTGGCCATCTCGCGAAGACGCTTCCGCAAATAGGCCAAGATGCAGGCGCGATACAGACAAGCCTGCCCAAGCTAGAAACAGCAGCCCAGTCATTTGCAGAGAAATATAGTAGAGGATCTGAGAACGCCATACTGGACCGACGGAGAAAGGCCATGCTGTTGTCGCGCAACATGGACCGCGTATCCGATGTGCTTGACCTACCCACCCTCCTTTCCTCTGCCATTAGCTCCTTCGACTGCTGCCGCCCAGGCTACCGCGTCCTCTGCTACTACCAACGCAAACTATGCCTCGGCTTTGGATCTCTACGCCCACATCAAGCGCCTACACACGCTCTATCCCAAACTCAGTCCTTGTCTCGTCTCTCACGACCCAGGCCGAGCAGGAAATGAAGACTATGACCACCAACCTCATCAGCTCCCTCCAGTCACAGGGTATTAAGCTGGCCGGCGCCATGCGAACCATTGGCTGGCTCAGACGCGTAGCCCCAGAGTTAGACGAAGCCTGGTCGACCAAGCAAGCCGGCATAGGCAGTGGAGAAGGCACTCTGGGCGCCCTCTTCCTCGTTTGCAGACTAGCCTGCCTCGAGCTCATTACAGCCGCTCTTGATCCTCTCCGCGAGCTCGCCGACCAGGAAAGCGAGAAGCGAAACAGCAAGACCGCAAAAGGTGACGCTGGGTGGGCTGCAGGCCAGCAGACAGAAAAGTACCTGAAGAAATATCTAGAGGTTTTCCGAGAACAAAGCTTCGCCATCATATCAATGTATAAAAGCATCTTTCCCTCTGCTCTGCCCGCTCCTGGCTCGGAAGAAATAGCGCCCGCGGTCAAACCTGTAACGTCGCAAAACCCTCTGCAACCCATTCCCTCTGCCTTAGCTACGTTCCCCCTCCACCTCGTCGAAATGTTGTTCGATACACTACGTGCCTACCTTCCCAACGTGCAGGATCGCTCGGCGCGGGACTCGCTGCTCACTCAGGTCTTGTATTGTGCCGCATCGCTAGGGAGGCTGGGCGGAGATTTTAGCATCATGATTGCGCTATTGGAAGAGGATCTGAGGGCGGAACTACATGAGGGCGATGAAGATGAAAATATGGAGAGCGAGCCCGAAGAGGAGTGGATAGATGTCATGAAGAAGCACCGCGTTCAGGCGTCAAGACTTGAGTTGTTGGCGTCGGGCGTGGGTGCAGCCAGGACGGCTAGTCCAGGGGAAAGGGTGGCGAGCCCCATGAAGTAGGTGATGAATAAACGGGGGTTTATTCTTGCTTTGAACACGACTACAGACATCTATCTCGTCCTCGCCTCAGAGGCCAAAGACGGATGCAGACCCCTAAGCGCTACGAGAATGCCGCGAGTTTCAGCCTATTCAATCCCAATACTCTCACCGCACAAACGCACCACCGCCATTAGCACCCAACTGGTTTCCTGTCATCCACCCGCTCTCCGGTAAACAAGCAATACCCACAATACTGGCCACCTCCTCCAGTGTGCCCGCCCGTCCACCAATCTCCGCCGCCAGCTTGATAGTGCTCTCGTCGTCCACGCCGGGCCGCTCCCTCGCCAACGGGATCAATGCCTGGTACATTTTCAAAGCCTCACTCGCCTCCTTTGGTAGCCCGTGCAAAAGGCCTGTATCCATAGGCCCGGGACTCACACTATTGACAGTTGCCCTTTCAGCGAGTTCACGTGCCCACACACGCGTCATGGCTTCTAGAGCGCCTTTGGTGCCTGCATATGATGTCTGCTGGATCAACCCCCACGTCGTAGTTGCAGACGAGATGTTGACGATTCTGCCAGACCGATCGTGGGGGAGGTAGGGGAAGGCAGCTTTGATGAGGAGCGCGGGAGCTTTGCAATTCAAGTTGAATGTTTGGTCCCAGAGTTCTATATCAAGCTCCTGGATAGGCTGTGCATTTACTACTGCGGCATTGTTGATGATGATGTCGATTTGGAAAGGCGTCTTGGCCGCTGGGTTTGTGAAGTGCGCCTTTGCTGCGTCGACAATAGCTTGAGGTGCGCATGCGTCGAGTAGATCGGCGCGTACGGGCAGCGCCTTGATGTTGTACGTCTTGGAGAGATGGGTGGCTAGCTCGGATGCCTTGGAGTCCGACGCAGCTGTTGCGTAGTTGATCACGACATTGGCACCGCGAGCGGCCAGGTGTGTAGCGACGGCAGCGCCGAAACCTAGTAATAGTGATTTGTCAGTTTCCCAGGTCTTTGGTACTCAGGTTCGTGTGCTAGCGACGGCTACTCGCTTATGTTGGACGTACTTCGCGAGGCGCCTGTGACAATGGCTAGCTTGCCCTCAAAAGGTCGTGGTGATGCCATATCGGATTTCAAAAAGATGTATATTCTGAATTCTATAAAGAAAGATGCAATAACAGATTGTATAAATGAGCAATACAGCAGGGGATTTCACTGCCTTTCAAGTCTCAGTATAATAACCAAGCCATGTATGTAGTCAGTCACGACTCACAAACCCAAATAATCCTTGTCGCTATCACGGCACTTGTTCGCCGCCTCCCGCGATAATCCCTCCACCCTATCCCGTTGACAGGACCTCTAACCTTCTTTTGGTTCTGAAACCACCGACATTAGACCATCTTGCAGGGAAACCAAGGTTGATAATTCACCGACCCCGCTGCCGGTGCCTGATTTAAGCCGATCGTAATTTCCCGGCAGTGGGCCAGAAATCTTGAATGGGTGCTGACGTGGGACTGTGGGCTTGGGAATTCTCCGAGGAATCGCCTGAAGTTGCAAGAGAAAGAGCAAGAGTGAGGAAGATACTGTAGTGTTTCCGATGCTCGGTTAACTTGCCCTTGTGTACCGTGTAAGATCTTGGCGAGGGGGTATAGTAGAGGTTGTTATTGATGCGACGTCGATTTGTAACACTTGTCAGTGTGCTGACTGTGACGTAGAGATCTCGGACACATGTCAATGAGGAGTCTATGTTCTGGGTATGGATAGATTTACGTCCAGCCTTGCATTGCGTTTCTAGACCCTCCGCGGTTAGGGATATTGGTTAGTCATGATCGGTGTACGTACTGTGTTTGATCTGCATAATCCGGCTGAGCTCATGTCTTCTCTTGAAACAAGATGTCGACGTGTACATCTAGAGTTACATCGAAGCACACCCCCGTCCATACTGTTGGGTGAATTTATGACTTGACTCCACTTCCCAACAGGTTCTAGAGGTACGTATACGCGCTGCATGTGGCTGCATCACGTTGATCGGCACAGCGATACCTCACGATGGATTATTTTCCTATTGTTCATGTGATAATCATATGATAGATTACACGAGTTTTGTGTTGTCATTGGAAACTGAGAGCGAGCAAGAGCGAGTCTGTCGGTCTCTTGTTGTTCGGTGGTGGCTATGTTGCCAATTTTTTTGACAGGCTAGGGGTTCCCTGCGATCACGAATCTGCCACGTCGTTATAATCGTTCGAGCCTTTTGGATACGGGACGTAGTTTTGGGCGCTTCGGGTCGTTCGCAGCTTCACTTCCCTATCCTCCAACCCCTTTCCGTCCTCGACCATGTCAATGCAGACCGCCTTTGCCATCACTGCTGCATATAGGTGCAATCCAAATCCTTCCCCAAGATTGGGAATAAAGCCAAAGTCGAGGCTCAATAACACCGACAACTACCGTACCTAGACATTACTTCGATAATAACCGCATAAACGACAAAGATCAGCTCTCACCGACACTTATATCACATTCCAAAACACACATATAGCCACCCACGCCGCTGATAGCATCTCAAAGGAGGTGCCTAACCCTGATCCAAACGGTGAAATTATCCCGTTCCCGACCCTGTGTCTTGCATATCATGCAAACGGCCAAACACCCGCCCACCAACCAGGCTAGTCCCAATCCTGATTCAGACAGAGACGGGAACCTGACGCCTCTCCCGTCGCCGCAAGACGATGAAGCCCCGTTGTCGGCCACTAGACCTTCTCGTCACTGGTAAATCCCGTCCCGTGTCCCCCGCTGTTATGTGTTTCCGATTTAAAAAAAACTTGGCGGATGTTGCTGCGGCTGCGGCTTATCGCTCGGGCTTGGCCGGCTTAGATTGGAATAGGTAGGATCGGGGCTGGGCGACACGTACTTACAGTACTGACATAATATCCGAATTCCCAAGACCACGGAACCGAGGGCAGCAAACGATGGTCTTGGGATTGGGATTGAGCTGGGATGTGTCTTTGGGAGACGGATGAGCTAGGATGAGAAGGCTAGCAAGGTAGGCAAGGCAAGGCGGGTTCCCGCTACTATTGCGGATGGCATGGTTGCCGGTGCGCTCCTTTTGCCTCACTGCCGTTCTTCCGTTGGGGTTTGCTTTCCTGACCTGTTCCATCTTTTATATTCTGATTCATGTGCAAGCCTGGTGCCAGCATCGTTGTGTGATCATCTCGCTCGTTTTGTTACTTGCTTTTCGTCTTTTTTGTGCTGTACGTGCGAGTGGAGTTTGGTTGAACCGACAGAGACGGTTCTTTTTAGTATCTAACCTGATTGTACATCGTCGACAACATCATGGCGCCGGCGCCTACTTCCTGGCCTATGGCTCTGTCCGTCTTGATACCCCTACCGTTCGACATCATCTCCACCGTGTTGCGCTTCTGGATTCGGCACAAGAGGAAGGCGTGGGGCCCGGATGATTGGGCTATGCTGGTTAACTTGGTAAGTGTTTACTTACTTTTAGCAACTTCAGGATACACCTGCTAACCTTGGTGTGAACGCTCAGCCCCTGTGGACAGTGAGCACCATATCCACGATTGCCATGTCGTTTAGTGGCATTGGTCAAAATGATGCTTCGCTGAGTACCTTTCAATACTCCAACTCTCTGAGGGTATGCTTTCTTCTCCCTTGCTATCTTGTTATAAATGGGGATGAAAGACGTTACTAATACTGAAAACAGTGGTTTTACATCTTCCAAGAGCCGTGGTGCTTCACCCTAGTTGCCATCAAAGTCAGCATCGGCTTCGCCTTGATTAGAATTGCGAGCGGCAAGAAATGGATCGAATATGTCATTTACACATCGATGTTATTCAACTTTGTGGTCATGGGTGGAACAGGATTTTACCTGTTTTTTCAATGTCGGCCTGTGCAGTATGTCCTTTGGCACCTTTGTCAAAGCTCCTTTGATATGCAATCCCTCACACTTCCTCCTTCTCTTGGTCGCGGAACTGATAGATTGACTAACATGCAAAAACAGGAAGAACTGGACCCCTACAATGGACGGTGAGTGCAACGACCGTAGCATCCAAACCGTCCTGTCCTACGCCGTCGCCGTCGTATCAATCTCCACAGACTGGATCTTCGCCACCCTCCCCATCTTCCTCTTGTGGAACGTTCAACTAGACTGGCGCGTCAAAGGCTCCGTTATGCTCATGCTAGGCCTAGGGGTGTTGTAAGTAGCATATCCTCCCAATACCACTCACTCTCCCTTACTAACCCAACCAAATCCAGCGCATCCATCGCCCCTATCGTCCGCCTCAAATACCTAATCGGCTTAAACGACAGCACTCACCTCCTCCAAAATCTCGGCAACATTCTCGCCTGGGCATCGGCAGAAATGAACGTCGGAATGTTCGTCGCAAACCTACCTGCCTGCCACCCCCTGCTCAAGCACGCAATCTCCCAGTTCTCCTCCTGGACCGGCGGCAGCGGTTCACGTAGTCTCTCATACGGCAAATCGAAGAAACTGGGTGCGCAGCGCTTGTCGCGGGATCCGGCGTCGAAACACTGGATGGAGCTTGAAGAGCAGCCTGAGGAGGGTAGGAAGGGTCATGGCGGAGGAAGCAAAGGGTCCAAGGGTCCACCGGGTGTTGAGACAAGGATTTATGGCGATTTGGATACGGGGATTAGGGGTAGCATGGATGGCGGGAACGATGGTAGTGGGAGGACGTCTGCGGATGGGGTAAGAAGGGACGGGCTACATGTTAGCGTGCATAGGGAGATTAAGATGGAGGTTAATCACTGGTCAAGGTCTCAGGATATGGTTTGAAGACAGCCATGGAGGAGATGTGTTAGAGGAGATAAATATATTTGGTCTCTTGGACTCTAATCCCATATCACTACTCCTATGCGGTGTTGCTGCAAAGCCAATATTACTGCGACTGAATAGCTGGAGGTTGGAGCGCAGAATTTGTGATGATATCTCAGAAGTCATTGGGAGATAGGAAGAGTGGTGTTTGCGAAGACTGGAAAGGCATCTTTGGGTGAGGTAGAAAAAGAGAAAGTGGATGAAGAAGTTAATACAACGCTTAAACATACTATATATCTATTTATCTACCAACAAGATGTCTGTTAAGGAACTCACAAGCTCGTTAGAGTTCTGTTTCCAATAATGCTGCATCGGTTATTATATGACTGAACTGCAAATTCCAATCGATGCTATACTCTGATCACTACAAGTACTCACTACATCCATACGCCCCGCCCCGACAGATTCGTTTGCCCCAATTGTGGCACTGTTACAGCTTCGGACTTCGGATCTGCCTTGTCTTCCACACTGAACCCCCAACAGCCCCAATTGATGGGAAAATTCTGCATTTTGGCGCCATCGACGTTGCTATGCATATTTCTATGATTTATCCATATTTTAGATTTTGGATCGGGTGTAGATGCCGATGTGGGGAAACCTTGCGCCCTCTCCCCAACGTGGGGTACTGGGCGGGGCTTCGGGTTGGAGTGAGAACATCAGGTGAGGTTTGCGGGCATGTTGTGTACATGGAAGGAATGAAAGGATGTTTCTCTTCTGGCTTGATCAAACATGGAGAAGTTGGGGCATTTATGGCGTCTAATAGTGCATATGGTGTTGTAGGACTGGGAAATGTAACAGACACTGGATTGGATACGCCCTACTCCAGAGTATGGGTTCACAAGAAATTCTGATGGGGAGATTGCGGAGTCAGGTATTTAGAAAACATGATTTTCGGGACTTTGAATATTGCTCCAGGTATGGGACGAGTATGGTAACATTCCGGGTGACTTTTGGGTAGTTTATACGATTGCAGGCCGTTGTACTATTCATTATGTTACCAACGAATTTCCAAAGTATCCACGCAAATCACCAACTCATCATAGAATTTGAGCACCTCCTAAAAGTTAAAATACGGTGAAGCAAATAGTTTCTCTTCGACATGGCCTCAGGAAACAAGGTGGTCGCCTTCATCGGTACGTGCCTCATTGCTATCCGTACTCCAAGATCAACACGCTAACGTCTCATAGGCCTTGGTGTAATGGGCTACCCAATGGCTCTAAATCCCCGCAAAGGTCTCGACTCCTCCTATACCCTCCTGATATATGACGTGCCAAGTCTCGCGCTCGAAAAGTTCCAGAGAGATGCCGACAGGCTAGGGCGGGTGGAAGTAAAACAGGATACTACGCAGTACAAAAAGCAGACACGGTAATCACCACGCTTCCCGACTCAAATACCGTGAAAAAGGTATACCTAGACCCCACGACAGGCATCATAGCAGGAGCGGGAAATACATCCAGCACCACTGATACCACCAAACTAATAGTGGAATGCGGAACCATTGAAACGGCAACCATCCTCGAGGTTGCAAAAGCAGCCGAAATCTCCCGGACGAGTAAACAGCTGAATTTTGTTGATGCACCCGTGTCTGGCGGACCCATGGGCGCCCAAGACGGTATACTGACATTCATGGCTGGAACAAACCACAAGGCCATTTTCCCTGTGGTGAAGTCATACCTAAGCCACATGGGGAAACCAGATGCGATATTCCTGTGCGGTGACATCGGCGCAGGCACGGCTTTCAAATTCATCAACAACCACCCCAGCGCCATCACCTCGCTCGCTGCGTCCGAGGCGCTGAACACCGGATCGAAAATGGGGTTGGACGTTGCGCGCTCTTGACGGAGGTTATCAATGTATGGGGTGGATAGTGTTGGGTGACTAGTAAGAGCAATCCTGTTCCTGATATACAGGCCAATGTGCTCAGTTCGAGAGGGTATGAAAGCGGCTTTAGGATTGAGTTGTGCGCAAAGGTGCTGGGCATGGGCAGTCAGTTAGCTGAGATGGTTGGTGCAAAGACGGTACTGGATCAAGTTACTTTGGGGGCGTTTGGAGAGGCAATGTCGGATGAGAGATACAAAGGAAAGGATACTAGGGCTGTGTACAAGTGGTTAAATGAGAGCGAGCGGAAGTAGATGGAGACGACAGTGTAATATGCCAAAGGGCGTCTGGGTATGTTTATACTTTTCAGGTCAATTTTAATTATGGATTATTTCGGTATTAATTGGATAATTGTTACCACGCATCCAAGATAAGAACAGTGATGAAAGCACCTCAGGACCAACAGGTTTAATCACGTGACGAGCCCTTTCACCACCCAAAAGTAGCCACCTACGCATAACCTCTACTCTGCATACAAACACTTGGTGGAAAAAACCGCCTATAAGCTTATATTTGACATCTCCTGGTCCAAAACCTCCAATCCTACATCCAACGTACTAATACTCAGCAGCGTAGCCAGCTCCATAACCTCCACGAGTTCTTCCTTGGTACCCCCAAGATCTAGCACGTTCCTTATATGCAGTTTTAAACCTGGAGAGTACATATGCGTAGCCGATGCATCAAACGCACAGTATATTAACTCCTTGACCTTTGGTTCCAACACGCCCTTTCCACCCTCATTTGTCCACGGCACCGAACTAAACTCTGTAAATGCGTCGAAGAAGTCGGGCGCGAGTACAAGCATTTGTTCCCACATTTTATGCCAGTAGCCGCGTTTGGCTTCGAAGTCGGCCTTTAGAGCGAGTTGGTGAGGGCTCATGGTTGCGATGTCTTCTGGTAAGGCTTCGCCGCGTTCCTCGAGAACTTCGAATAGGAGAGGTAGGCCGGTGGTAGCAGCGTGGATACCGAGTGTACTTGTCAGACAGAGCGTTTCGACGATTTCTTCACGTGTAGCGCCTGCGGCTAGAGCGGCGCGTGTGTGTCGATGGATGCTCGGGAGATGCAGATGCGTTGATGCTGCACTTACGGCGAGAGAGATTAGAGCTTGGATTTTGGGTGTGAGGTGACTGGTCTTTTTCGGTGCTGCTGTCAGGCGGACAGACGCAGCGAACATTTCCGGTGAGTGAATGAGCATTCTTGCCCAAGATTCGTCAAATGCTGCGCTACCGAACTCGGCTTCGAAAACCTCTTTGAGCTTCTTTTGTTCTGACGTGAAAACCATCTTGGACCGTGATACAATAAACAAATTGGTGGGTTTCTGTGAGACTGATGGGTTGGGTGTGTTCGATGACCTGTAAGGGGTGATGTTGTCGCAAAGATTTTGGAGTGTCAGACTATTAGTGCTTAGATCATTCACAGACTGGGGTCTACCTAGATGCTGATTCTATTGATACGTATGCATAAGCGATCCTCGCTGACCAAACTGTATACTGTATATGATTTTCAGTCAGCAGCTGTGAAGTTCGGGTCGGCGCGGACCTCCGAAATTGTAATCCCAGATTATTGCGCCAATAACAAGACCCCACTTTCCCCGCTCGTACTAAGGGGGGCGTAGGGATGGACGTCCCACATCACTGGAGGACTTGAACTTGTAGTCTGGCAAACACCGTTTGTGGATATGATTGTTGAGCTCAGGAATAATCACACTTGCTTGGGAAAAAGCACAATCCTGATTGATCAGGAATCACCCTGACATTCATTCTTGATGTTGCTCCGAACAACTAACTCCCTGGTCAGCGCCGAAGTATCTCACCATGTTCGCTGGGTTATCGTCCCACTCAATATCGTGCGCAAAAATGACCTCAACTCCCTTCTGCTCTAATATTCTTATCCTCTTAATCGTCTCTTCGGCTTCTTTTCGATTAGCGTGAATGCAGCAGATGTGCCCATTTGAATCACTCCACTCCCCAATCGCCTTCTCGCCGGTCAGAAGTCGTCTATCGTGACAAGCATCGCCACCCATGTAGACTTGGTGACTTTCTGATGTTCTTGCGAGAAGATTGATATGACCCGGAAGATGACCGGGTGCATTGACGATTAGCAGTGATCCGTCGTTGAAGACGTCCAGAACATGTGGGAGATGATCATGTGCACGCCAGGAGCATCTGAAGCTGACATCACCCGGTAACCGGCTCGGGCAGTCTTTTTTCTGTGCATCGGCCGATGGTTCCGATAACTCAAAAGTCCGTTCGCGTGGCAAAAGATTGCTTTCAAAGAAGGAATGGCCACCGCGAAAAGATGTGGAGGTTCCATCCAGCAGAGCACGTGTTCCATGACCGACGACAAAGGTGGAAGTTGGGAAATCTCGAGGCTCGCCAATGTGGTCCCAATGTACCTGTCGCCACTGCGTTATTTGCCACTGCCTGATCTAAGGATATCGAACGGCTTACATGCGAGTATATCACATAGTCGATATCATCAGGAGACAGTCCACCCTTTGCAAGACTCTTTACAACGTCCGGGTCCGTGGTGATTGGCTGCCTTGTTTCGAGGTGCTTTTGTATCGGTAATGCATACTTCTTTACATCCTTTCTTAACCCAAGATCAAAGACGATGCGCGTCCGTTCACCGGTGGTTTGGTTTATATGTTGTATCAAGAAAGCTAGAGAAGGGACAATTCGGCGGGCGTTCGGGGAGGCGGGGTGGACAAATTGGTACTCTGGGAGTGAAAAGTAGCCACACGACAAGGCGTGCACCGTGACAAAAGACGTTACTCGGTACTGAGAGCAATGGAATGTACCGTTGGAAGTTGTTTGGTCCCTCATACTGACGATTATCAGATCCGAACAACGGCAGCGGGTGGTAAATCGATATGGGACGACGGTTGCAAAGCAGGATGCTAAAGGGCTATGCGCATCTCAAAAAGTGGACATTGAAAAAATTTCAGCATGTGAAATCTATTCGGTATAATGTTGGCCCATAGTGTGTAGGCTTGCATAAACTCCACAGCCCCGGAAATGGGGTAGGAAAGACTACCGATGATATGTTGGAGAAGCCTACCCCACATTGTTAGCGGCGGATCGCGTATATTGACACACTTTACTCGGAGACATCGTCGAAGCTAGTAATGTCACAAACCTGCCAGCTGTGTCGTACCGATATATTCCCAATCTCAGCCCTAACGGCTCGCCTTTTCAAACGCAAATATGTCGCAGCCGGACGAATGGAAGAAGCTGGGCTTCATTGGCCTTGGTGCCATGGGCAAACCAATGATGTCACACCTTGCAAGAAAGCTACCAGAAGAGTCGGCCATATGGGTCTACGATGTGGCAGAACACTTGATAGATGAAGCGTGTACAGAATTCCCCGATCGTGTGTTCAAGGCAAAAAGCGCAAAGGATGTCGCAATGCAAGCTGTATATCAACCCCGTATTGCACGAGGTTAAGGCTGATGGGTATACAGGATACAATTATAACCATGGTGCCCGAAGGGGCGCATGTGCGCTCTGTGTATCTCGATCCTGAAAACGGCGTGTGCAGCACCGACATTTCGAACAAGCTTCTCATCGACTGCTCGACGATAGACACGGCAACAAGCTTGGCGGTCAAAGACCACATCTCCGCAAGATTCCCATCGGCTTTATTCTACGATTCTCCTGTTAGCGGCGGTGTCGTAGGGGCTATCAAAGGCACGATCGCCTTTTTCCTGGGCTGCGCGGAGTCAGATCCGAATATAGAGCGGCTCACGTATCTGATGGGGCTCATGGGTGGACCAGTGATACCTTGCGGTGGACCGTCACTTGGTCTCGCCGCAAAGCTATCGAACAACTACCTCTCCGGCGTAATTGCAATAGCTTGTTCAGAGGCTTTCGACATGGGTATGCGCAGTGGGCTGGATCCCCGTACATTGGCCCAGGTATACGCCGCAGGTACTGCTCAGAATACCATCTGCGACAAGTTTTGTCCTGTCCCCCACGTGTATCCCGAAGCTCCATCTTCAGGGGGGTGGAAGCAAGGCTTCAAGGTGCAATTGATGCGAAAAGATTTTGGATTGGCTGTGGACATGGCGAAACGGGTAGGGGCACGGAATGTATTGGGTGAAGTCGGTTTGGAAACGTATGACGGCGCTGCCAACGATCCACGCTGCAGGGATCTAGACTCTCGTGTGGTTTACCGCTATCTGGGTGGCCGGGAAGATTGGCAAGCCAAGTCCAATGGAGCGTGATCGGCAGATGGAGGCAAAACGTTGCGTCATTTTCTCCTTGGGTGCGCATTCAATGTAGATGATGTGGGTGAAAGCTGGGGAAATTGGAGAAGTTTGGGGTAGTGGGGGCTCGGCTGTGAACCATGTCGTGGCGGGGTGACACGTTGTGCTTCCATCAAAAATATTCTTTAGTTGAACAACACCCATCTTGCCGCCTTTTTTTTGGTTTCTTGGGCTTAACCTTCGCATAAAGTTTGTTAGGTCTCGCAACGTCTAAGCCTCCAGATCTACTGCCCCGTCTTACTACCGACCGATCGCCGAATATGTCGACCGATCCGAAATATGATGAGCTGCATAAGCAGCTCTTCGAAGAGGGGCTCAAAGTAAGACGGAGTGTCGTGGGCGAAGAATATGTCAACCGTGCATTAGAGAATGGCTCGACCGAGTTCTCACGAGCTGGCCAGGAGCTCGTCACCGAGATGTGCTGGGGCTATGCTTGGACGAGGCCAGGGCTGGACAAGAAACAGAGGAGCTTGATCAACATCGGTATGCTCATGGCACTCAACCGCGCCCCTGAGCTGGCGGTTCACATTCGAGGGGCTAGGAACAACGGACTGTCGGAGCTTGAAATCCGCGAGGCAATTATCCACGCGACAACATACTGCGGCATGCCAGCTGGCGTCGACGCGATGAAAACTGCTGAAAAGGTTCTGAACGAAATGGCGGAAAGGGGTGAGATGCCGCGCGAATTGGGCAACAGAAGCGAACGGGCATGATGATGATGATGATGATGAAAGGTGGCGCGTTGCGTCGCGTCAGGCCCCGGAAGGATCCTGCCGGGCCACTGGCAGAACGTTCGACAGCCATATCAGACTCCATGGGCACCATCAGCCAGTTACTGAAGCATCACAATGTAGAATCATTTGCAATAATCATATTCTTGAATTCCAACACATTGAAGACAGGGCGCGTGCGGCCGAGGCAGGCGCAAGCCGGACCGGGAATATGATTGGCAGCATTATCGCTTCACCCCGCATATGAGCCATCTCATCTCCGCACTTCACTCTCTTCCCCACACTCGCACGCATCTTGTGAGACACGACTCGACAGTGGCCAGGCTGTCTCCAGCTCCTTGATGCCGTCCCAGTATTGAATACCACCAACCGACCAATCGCGAGCAGGCGTAGTGTGGACGCGAGGTACGATTGGCACTCGATGGAAACAGCCACCAGCGACGAGCATGTCCCACGGCAAGCTCAGTCTGGAAAAAAGGAAAAGCGATTCCAATGCTCACACTGCCAAAGGGCCTTTGCCAGGCTCGAACACCTACAGCGCCACGAGCGCATTCGTAAGTTGTGCGACACGAATGGCGAGCCATCTCTGACATGTGTCAAGATAGCGGTGTGAAGCCTTTTCGGTGCTCGGAATGTAGCTATTCATTCACCCGCAGGTGAGATACTTCTCCTTTTCCAATTTCAACAGCTTATCTTTGGTTTCAAGTGACCTACTCGTTCGCCATGAACGACTCACTCATCGCAAGGATCAGAACAACCAGCAGAACCATCAACAAAATTCGACTGAGAGTGCTCCCAGTCCAGCTGAAAGTCGGACGCTTAAACGCATGCGCCAGAGTTTTGATGCCGGTTCCAGACGTCCAGTACCAGAGATACCCAGCATGATGTCCTCGCCTGCCATACTGGACATGCAGACCTCTCAACACCAATCTGACATGTCACATGCATCCATGACTTTTGGCCAAAACAGTGGATACTCCCTAACAGCTTTATCGATGGCTGCCGAATATCAGGCACTTCAAGGTAGTATGGAAAATGGGACGGCCCATGATGCGATGCCGACACCAATGCCTTCACAGTCGGCACCCGTGGCCGGCACGTCACATTTTCCACATGCGACAATATCTACAGAGCATGCCGCTCAGATGTACGAGTCTACATTTGGGGAATCTCTGGATAGTCTCACCTCGTTTCTTGATAGCGAGCCTCTGAACTCGTACCATTTCGCGTCTCTGATCAACACTGAACAACCCATGCCATTCTTCTCGCCGGATTCATTTGCATATAGCCACCAAGCAATCTCTGAGACCGAGAGAGCAATAGGCCAAACACCCAATTGGCGACAAACCCATGTGGATGAAGCTCCCTCATTCTCCCGCTTTGGATCTCGTTTTCCTTCTTTGCAGCCGGAAGACGTTGTACCTGAGGAACCTACACGCAAGCGATCACTTGCGGACTTATCACACGAAGATCGCCAGAGGATGATTGAGATGCTCAATCAATTTTCATCTATTATACCTACAGACTTCGTACTACCAACCCGCTTGGCATTATGCAGATATATTGCTGCATATATCAACGGTTTCCACGAACACATGCCATTTCTTCACCTACCTACCATGTCTGTGGACACATGCTCCATAGAATTGCTCTTGGCATTGGCAGCAGTCGGTGCCCAATACACGTTTGAAGGCGAAAAGGGCGTTGAACTATTCAACATCAGCAGGGCGATTGCTACACACCGTATCAGGAAACGCGATACGCGATTGGTGCAGCTTCAGTATCAGTCAGAGTCAGATTACTCTTCGCCGTATGATGGCGATTCCCAGGGGCGTACTCCGCAGCGCAAGGGCTCCATCTCGGGACCGCTGGGCTTGCCATCTGACACCGATTCTCCTCTTGGCGAAGATCTTATGCAGACAGCCCAGGCTCTCCTGTTGCTGATGGCGCTATGCACCTGGGCCAAACACAAGGAAATTCTCAGAGAAGCACTCGCCATCCAGAGTATCCTAGCCACACTCATCCGAGACGACGGGCTAGAGATTGAGCCCCTTCACGACAACATTTCATGGACAGATTGGGTTCGAAGGGAAACAGTCAAGCGAACAAAGTTTATCGTCTACGGCTTTTCCAATCTACACTGCATTGTCTACAACATCCCGCCTTTTATGTTGACAAGCGAAGTCAAGCTTCCGCTTCCCTGCACTGCAGCTGAGTTCAAAGCATCGACTGAGGCTTCCTGGAAGGAGGTCAGGAGGAAGAGTACACCAGAAGTTCTCTTTCAAGATGCTCTGAGGCGTTTGTTCACCAGACAAGGCCGGGACGTTACAGAGTACAACTCCTCGTCTGGAAACTATGCCCTGATCCATGCGTTAATACAGCATGTTTTCTTCCTTCGCCAAGTCGCTCGCTGCCGCTTTGAAGGCGCTGGTGATCTCAGCACCGAAGATGTTTCGTCGCTGGAGAATGCGCTGCGTAACTGGCAGATTGGATGGCGACAAAACCCGGAATCATCACTGAATCCTATGAACCGGAACGGCCCCGTTGCCTTCAACTCGACAGCCTTGCTCCGCCTAGCGTACATTCGATTGTATGTGGACACTGCAGGGCGGGCCCTAGAAACACGCGATCCCGTGTTAATCGCCAACGCCTTTCGTGCTGGGCCTGCCATCAGACGCTCACCGAAGATTACCCGAGCCGTGCTCCACTCGGCTCATGCCCTCTCCATACCAATCAAGATTGGCTATCGTCTTGTTGCGAAGACGCAGTCTTTTATTTGGAGCATCCAGCACTCGCTGTGTACACTCGAGTGTGCATATCTGATGAGTAAATGGCTAGAAGCCCTTTCAGAACCACACAAAGACCCACCAATCACGGAAGATGAATACAAGATTATCGCAATCGTGAAGAGCATGTTGGACGAAACAGAGTTTGCCGTACCATCCAAGGACGTGGCTGATTCCCCAAGCTTCATGAGACAGCTTAGTGCTGGAGTGCTTCGGGTGTGGGCCATGATCTTCAAGGGATCTCAGACTTGGGCCATCGTTGATGTTATTGGAAGCTCTCTCAATCTTTATGCCGACATGTTGGAGACTGGATGAGCGAAGCTTCCGCATGGGCCCGATAAAAAGTCCATACTTTTAAAATTTCGACACACTTACTCGCCCCCATGGTGCTCTGCTGGTATTTTCATGATGTGAATCTTGTAACTTCACACAAAGCAAAAAGGTGAATTGGAAATTGATTTTTAATTAAGAGACATGTCTATAACCGATTATCCCACTCGAGAATTGTGATATTCCTCCACAAGCTCATTCAGCTTTGCCAGAGGAAACGACGTCGACAAGGCACGAACCACATGTTCAGCAGAAAAGTCCAGCGTCTCGCGCAGCACCTTATCACTCCCAACCAGACTCCCGATGATTCTAATATCTCGAAACACCACGTCCCGCACGCGTTGACATGGAACTCCTTTTCCGGAAACGACACCACCACACATGCCGCATGCGACTTCAAAAGCGCCATGGCATAGTCAAACGCCGCTTGACTTTCAGGCAACACAATAACAGCATCCAATCCCACCTCACTAACCATCTTCTTGCCCCAAAGCGTTTGAACCACACATTCGGCGTCCGCGACTCTAGCATCCACGACAAGCGGCCGCGGTCGTAGTTTCGCAACTAGGTTCTGTAGGAGCGCCAAGGGCGCATCTCCTACCTCGATGCCGATGACTTTGTATCCCAACTTTGGCCGCGTACTGAACACCGAGATGAGGCGAGGCCACCGCTCGCGCCTAGAATACCGATTCTATCGCCTTTTTCCAAGTCCACATCGCTTCAATGCTCCGTAGATGGTTACCCCGGCGCACATTAGCGGTGCTGTCCCCCCGTTTCGACTTAACCCATTGTTCTCCGCGGCGACACAGTGGACAGAGAATCCCTCATGATCCATGCCAACGGCGTCTTTCACGCGTTGTTCAATCCTGCACTCGAAGCACGCACCGCAAGCATGGAATGAGCGACTGGGTATACCTACTCTGGCGCCAATTTTAAATTCCAGCGCTGCTGTGCTGGGGGGGCATGGAAGTGCGAAATTACTGTTCCGGCGAACTCGTGACACCCGATGTGGGGGAAGGAGCGCGGTAGGCCTGGCATCTGGCCTTGTGCAAGGATGTAGTCTGTGTGGCAGTACGAGGCTGCGTCTACCTTGATGAGTATGTCGTGAGGGTCCTGTGGGTGTGGGCAGGGGCACAGTGCGGAGTTTGTGTCGTTTGTTGTAGGCTTCTAGGTGCTGTGATTGCATTGAATTGGGAAGAGGAGACGACATGGTGGTTTGTGTATTCAGGGGTGTGTGTGTGGTAAGGTCGGATAGAAATTTGGGGTTTGGGTTCAAGATAGCGACAATTTGCCAGGCGCATCCTGGCTATGTTAGATAAATGTTCTTATCATATTTTGGGGCGAATTCGTAGGGAACGACCCCGCATGCGGGGTTGTGTCGGGGTAGGTACGCAACGGCGAGATTGTGGGGACATGTTAACAACGAGTGTTTGATTGCAGTGGATTGGCATGCGTTTGGAACAAGACTGAAAAGATTTTGGTACCATCAGGTCCCTTTACGAGTGAGATGTTGTAGTGGTCATTGCACTTTAGTAACAGATCATTATCAGTGACAGAATACGGTGTAGATATTCAAAGACTGGGAAGTTGCAACAGACAGTCAGTCACCATTGATGCCAGCTCGCCAACATCACCAGCATCAAGTCTAGCGTACCAGATCAACACCGGTAGTCGGGAACGATGTTGCTCCCTTTCACTGGAACTTTGGGGAATGGTGCAGATTTTCCATGTTTGAAACTACTAATGGCTACCTACTCAAAGCTACTGGTTGGAATCCACAACTATGCATCGTCACCCTACCATGACGCTCTCCTTATTCCTGTGCCCCTTTGCTAAAAGACAACTAGACTAATAGCACAAACAAAGGTTGAATTATTCCATACACTGCGCCTTCCAACTTTCATCTAGGAATCATACTCAACGTACTATGCAGATGCGTACCGTCAACTCATTAGGAATGTGATCAGGGGTCGTCTACATCATGCCGAGATCTGACATGGCCTTGGCGTAACTGTCCCAGTCGGTAAGGGCGCCGAGAGCGCGGCGCTGGTGTGCGCTAAGAAGGGTGAGACCATAGATGTAGCTTGCGTTGACCCATCCGAAGCTATTGCCTTGTTAGTGGCATGCCATGCCAGTTTTAGTGAGGAAACTTACCCTTCACGAGGAACACCCTTGAAGTCGCTGCCCTGGTTGCCATATTCGGCTTCGACCTTGTGCGGATCAATCTTTCTGGTGACATCATACTTTTCAACGACAACGCCGTTGAAGTCGACAAACGCCTTTGTAACCATGAATAGCCAGCGGTAGGCTAGGCGCTGGGCCTCAGCATCGTAGCCGTATCGCTGCATACCAACCCATGCAAGCATCTGCTGTGGTGCCCAGCCGAAAGGATAGTCCCATTGTCGGTTAGGTCGATCAAGTCCAACCTTGCCACGCGACTTCTCCGTACCTGACACTAGTCCACCAAAGGCTTCGAGCTTAGGCAAAGCCTTTTCCACTAGGATACTAGCCTGGCGGGGCGTGGCAAGACCGGACCACATGGGCCAAAAGGTAGTGGCACTCTCGTAGCCGGTACGCTGCTGCTTGACGGTGTTATAGTCAAAGTACATACCGGCTTCCTCGTCCCACAGATACTTGTCGACTTGAACACGGCGCTTTCTAGCGCGGCGTTCCCATGAAGCAGAGTTTTCGATTTGGCCAGGCTTCATGTCACCCGTGCAGAATGCTGCTGGGATCTCGAGCTTGTCGCCAAAGTGATTGCGGATGCAACGACCAATGTCAACTTCATACTTGTATAGCAGCGCGTTGATATCGACAACTGCTAGATCTGCAGCGACCCTCTCGAGACGATATGAGGTATCATGGCCTGATTCGCGCACGGCACGGTCGTGGAGGAAGTAGTCGTCGAGTTCAGGTTCAACGACACGCTGGTAGTTGTAGGCGTCAACAAACTCCTCAAAAGTCATACCATGCTTGTCGGCGTAGGGCTTCAAGATGTGCTCGAAATGGGTAGCTTCCGTCTCAGGCGGCACACCCAGTCCTCCGGGTCGATAGCGAGTGAGACCAGTGACGGGATCTAAACGAGGTGGGGACATCCACACCGAATGGTATTCCTTGATGGCAGCAAGGATAGCCTCTCGGAGAAATTCGAGGGCACCAGGCTCGTGCTTGATGCGTTCATAGCATCGCAGAGCCATGTCGGTAAGGAAGGGCGGCTGGGAGCGACAGAGGTAGTAGGTACGGTTCGCGTTGAGAATCTTGTTGTAGTGCTTGATGCAGAAACAAAAGTGAATGACCATGGACTTGACCAGGTCGACACGGTCGTTGACGAGAAGGCCTAACGACTCCATGTAGCTGTCCCATCCGTACAGCTCGTTGAAGCGACCACCTGGGACAACAAAGGGCAGGCCCCTCAGGTCCTTCTTGTTGGTTTCAGGGTCAATCCACTCCTCCATGGCAATGGCGAGCAGACCGGGTGCCTTGTTCAAGTCGCGCACGTATTGGTCGTTGTCACAGTCCTTGGCGAGCCAGATGACGTCGAGGCGCATGTCGGGATGCTCGCGAGCAATGCGAGTGTAGTATTCGTGCTGCTCGGGGGCACCCTGAGGAATGTAGATGCGGGGACGCGGGTCATCGGTCCAGTCCTTGGGGTCAACACCGACTTTGGCAATGTTGGAGCCATCGATGCGGCGGGTGAGGCCGTCCCAGAAGGAGAATTGGATCAGGCGACTGAGGCGGTTTACTGGGTTCTCGTTTAGACGCGACTCGTCGAGGACAATGGTCTTGCGGCCATAGTCCTTGGCGAGCGTCAGCTCCTGGAGCAGGTTCGAGAGCATATAGGTGCCGCGGACATCGTGTTTCTTGAAGGCATTGGAGCCGAGGGTGCCGAGAGATATTGTCTGGTTCCTTGTTAGGCAAAGCTCCTTCAGCGAGCAGTATCACGGGCGGCGTACCTTGGGACCCTTGTCGTCAATGGTGATTTGGTAGTTCTGGTCCGAGTCTTCGCGGGCAAGGAGCTGCTGTAGCGTCTCCTCGACATTGATCTTGAAGCGGCGCGGCTGTAGCGAGATTTCGTCTGTTGTGGTCAGTGAGGGTCCAGACGCGTCTTGGGTCCAGGGCGCGTACCGTGGCTGATGCGGCGGCCAGCGGTGATGCCGTCGGTAATTGGGGCATTACGCGTGGATTGGTCTACGTTCTGTGCCGTGTTAGCACCGCCGTCGCCCACCTGGGGAACACGGGGACAAGCGGGGCACTCACGGCCGAGTAGGTTCTCGCCCTCGCATGCTTCTTGGAATGACTCTCGCCATAGTAGATGTGCGGTGCAGCGTACGGGTCAATGGCAGTCGAGGTTCGTCGAGGTTTCGAAGATTGCGAGCTCATGCTACCATGTGGGGGGCGGGTGGACGCAGACACCAGTCAAACCGTCGTATGTTGTGTGCGGTCTTGTGTCGGGGTGCTGTCCTGGGGCAGGGGCGTCGTGGTGAAGATGTGCAGTGGTAGTGCTATGGCGTAGGTACTGTCCGCTCTTGGTTAAGACGGCGATACAGGCCTGGGGGGTGGGGGTGGGGCGGCACCTTTGTACTGAAGATGTTTCACCCGGAGGCCGCAATGTCAGACAGCAATGTGTGGTCTAAGGGGGCTAGGGCAGGTGGCGTATACGGAAGCGTATGTGGAAGCTGATGCGGTGTAGGACTGAAGAAGACATGGTTTTGAGCCGGCCACCTAGTTTTGACTGCTGCAGGCCCGGCACGTCCGCCGATGGCTTTCAGAAAGCATAATAGGCAGGCGCAATGGTGGGTCTGGCTATCACGATAGGTAATGACGGCGCAGGCGGTGAAGAGGCTTCTGCATCTGTTCCAAGCAATGGGGTGACCGCAGGAGCCTTGATTCAGGTGCGAACGCGAATTGCACCGGAAGTCCCGTGCTGCAGTCCTGCACCTCGTCCTGCACCTGAGCTCCGAAGCGTGCCTCCAATTCAATATTCCCCGGCCAAGTCCCTCGTACCTGCCAGGCCAAGTCCCTCGCACCTGCCAGACAAACTCCCTCGCACCTGCCAGGCTAACTCCCTCGCACCTGCCAGGCCAACTCCCTCGTACCTGCCCTGCCCCGACCATCACCACCATCGCGACTGCCGCCCCCCAGAATGACATAGCCCGCCCCCCCACTACGACGTCATCGCGCTCGACAATGCACTCCTTCACCCTCAACCGGACCTCTGCCTCGTTACGTCCCATGGCCGCCAACTCGGCCTGCGGAGCCTCAATGGCTCCCGACGTCTCTTCGCCCTGTGCCAAATCTTTTTCTTTTGGCTTTTTTTCCCTTGCCATCCTTGTCGTCGGCGTGCATGCTCATAAGCAGTGTGCCTCCTGTGACTGGCTCGCCTGTGTCGCTCGACCTGGCCTTCCGTCAGCCTGCAGACGCACACCCCCCACGCCTCCAGCTCCCTTTGTGTACCCTCCGGCTACCACCATCGTGATCTTTTGGCAGCCACGACTTTTGCCTTTGGCTGACTCTCTCGCCTAAATTCTCTCCTCGCCATAAGCCCCGAATAGGTGGACAATTCCCGCATTTCCGTCGCCCTCCTCGTGTCAGATGACCACCTCGGGAGCTTCCGACTTCGGCTCTCCAGCCGCGCCCGCTCCTACTTCCACTTCCACTTCCACCTCCACCTCCACCTCCACTTCCTTTTCCGCGTCACCGCATCACCGCAGGGTAGAATGGCACTGGTTGCAAACTATGGGTCTTGCATGTTATGCATTGATCAATCCGCCTCGTGGAGCATCCCCCCTACTCTCCAGACCATGATTATAAGCTACACCGCCGAATTCTCGTTACAAATGAAACATAATATCGCTACCGCTATTCGTGACAAAAGAGATGGTAGTCGCAATCTTTTTGGCTGACAATGAGCCCCAACGCCTTCGCTAACAAGCAATCAAACAAACACTGCTCAAACACCGGCAAACCGGCTCATGTATCCTGACCTCAAACTTCGACTTTCTTCGCGCTAGGCTTCCAGCTCTTCTTCATGCTCCTCCACCTCCATCTTGCTCCCTTGACTGATTCTGGTACCGGTGTGCTGCTTAGAGTGGCCGAGTCTGGTCGTGGGTTGTCGTTGTGGCCCCAGCTGCTCGATGAAGTTGCAAAGGATGTTGCAATGGAAGCTGTTCTTTGCATCTCGCACCCATCCGCGCTCTCATATATCCTGAGCTTCGATTTCGCTCGGGTCGGGAGAGGTTCTTGTAAGGCAAGGAAGCCAGAAGCGAAGCAGCCGCCGTACGCCTTCAACACCTCCAGAGACGCTGCTCTTCGCAGAGCCATTGTTTGTCTTTGAGCGTCCGCATCTCCGTCATCAGACTCGGCAAAGTCACCATCGTATCGGTAGTACAGATCGGTGTAGCCAGCTGCTGACTGTTGGTCTTCTAATTGACAAGCACTATCCGCCTGTGTGTCTTGTTAGCATGGAACCATGGAAAGACTTGATCAAGATGCGGCACATACCTTTGAGTGGATGGAACTGTGTGATCGCAAGTTTTCCTCGGTGAGTTGGGCTTGTGAAAAGCATACATCCCAGTTGGGGGTTCGTCCAAGGTTTTGGTACATGTTGATGTTGATGTTGATGGCGGTCGATCGACTGCGTGTGGTTGATGCTTCACTGGATGAGTGGAATAGGGAACTGAGTCCAAGTCGTTGATTCTAGTAGTGATAGTGGTAGTAGAGTTGCTGGTTGCTGTTGTTTTGGACGAGCTTTGGTTGACTGAAGCAGAGGCTAGGACGACCAAGTCTTATATATCAACTGTGACCTTGGAACCCCAGCCAGGCAAACAGGATCATACCCACCAGACCATGCGCCATAGCGCCGCGCTCGCCGATTAACTCCAGGGACCAGGTTCCCAACCACAGCCAAGACAGTGGTACATGGCTGCCGCTCTACCGTTTCCGTCACCTTTGGTGCTCTGGCCGGATCAGCCCTCGTTGCTTTTAGTTGCCGTCTGCGCAGGGGCCGCATGGCAGATCCTGGCCTGCTGAACCAGAGGCTGGCTGCTCAGGCACGCACAAACTCCACACTACCTCCTTCGTGGCGTCTGCACACGAGCCGGCCTATCACAAACTACTGTCTCCGCATAATTCAAGCCTCAACCCCTCTTGTTAGAAATTTATTCGCACATGCCGATCAGGCACGGTCGGAGTTTCACACAAACGCCTCTACCGCACCCAATTGTCGGTATGGCAACCTACCATGGCAGTAAACATACGGCCCCCAGCCACGGTGGCAGAGTCCCGCATGACCGCTCACCTGATGAACTGATCAAAAATACTTCATCTTGTCCTTTGCGCGATGCGAACGCAAAAGGGCCGCCTATGACGGAGTCATGAGCGCATCTCTCAACTACATCGCCGTTCAATACCTACAGCGACAGCTCAGGCCAGCTCACCGCCTGCTATCGTCGCTCGATGCGCCTAGCAACATGTATCCTTTACCCGCAGGGGGCTAATCGGCTGTCCAGGGCGCCGGGCGCAATCAAATGAGTCTGACAGCTGTCGCAAAAAAGCAGCAACTGCTTAGCGCAGCGCGCCCCATGCGCCGAACGATGGATTCGTTTCCCTGTCCAGATCACGATACAGTGGTCCTGTTCCTGAAATGCGTGCAAGTCCTGGTGCGGTACCCAAATCAGGCTGCGATCCTCAAATTTTCGGCCCGCGCTTGGGCGGACCTCTCCACCAATCTATTGCACAAACACCACGGCTGGCGATCATCCGCTCAAACATGAAGACAAATTACGCAATCATCTACTCAGTACTAGACTTCAGCGAAATGCTCTTCATCGTATGACTCGAAAGTAATATGTAATCGACGTTGACCCGACCGCAAGAGCCATGCTTTCGCAGTCGTGGGGCTCAGCTGCTTGCCAGTCATGTACCCCTGCACTAGCGTGCCCAGTCCAGTGGCTGGTGTTTTCACGATCTCTCATTTCAGAAGTTTATTGTATTCGCTGCATTTACCGCTTCTGTGTCCCCAGAATGCGGCCGAACGAATCGAGTCATTGGCCTGGCGGCCGGGTACCACAGCACGCAATCTGCTCTCCCACGAACCAGGCACCCGCTTTGCTTTGTACGCATTCGGATCCAATGTAGACTGTTGGACAGCAACGCTCATGAGACAGCAACACAAACGTCCGTCTCACCTGGGGGAAACGATCGACTAACGGCATAGCTAGACATGTCTCGGTACCAGGCGCCTGCCGCCTCCCGATTTCATATGCTATCTACGGCGCATTGTAATGGTTGCCTCGAGTCTGCACATGGTCGCCCAAGTCACAAGATGATGCTAGTCGCCCTGCATCCGAGTGCGACTCTTGGTGTTGCGTTTGGGAGTCTCGCCGACTGACAGGCCCATGTTCCAAATACCACCCCCGGGCTCGTGTTCGAATCCAAATGACGTCGCCAATCGCTAGAGAAGGATACGCGTCAAGATCTCGCCGAGCTAAGGTTGGTTTTATATCGTCGATTTCTCGCTTGAAATCCCATTTTCATCATGACATTCCCATCCTTACTGACTCGAACCCTGTCCGGATCTACCACTTCCGCGGCACAACTTCGTCTCCCAGATCGGCGAGCATCTCTGCAGGATCCCGCCCCCAGCTCAACATCATGACCAGAATAGCAGCCTGTTTTTACCCATAGGTCTGGATCGCCCGCCCCTGCACCATGAATCGTCATCTTGTGTTACGTTGGGCAGCCCATGGCAATGGGTAGAATGACTCTTGTAACAAAGTGGATATGATAGGATCGTGTGCGACCGTACAGAATGCCCTATGATGTGTGCCCAACGATGAGGGTGTGCAGCTAAATGGATCGACGGGGGCAGTCTGTCACACAAAAGCATGAGCACGGTTTACGGACATCATGACGAAAGAGGGGGTGCTCATTGACACCTCGTGATGTGAATGTCACTGGGTGTGATTGTTATGATTAATAACCCCGTGCATGTGTCCGAATGCGTGGGTTGCAAAGGGGAAAGTATCGCGGTATTTGCTGTCGCATTCGCACTGCACTGCACAGCGCCGTCGTATACCATGTCTATCGCCAATAGGAGAACGGAAACGCTGTGACTCTCTCGCATATCGCAGGCATACCCCGGGTCCGCGCACGCGATCAATAATCTACCACTCAGGAGATGTTTGGCAGTCCGGCGCTGCTTTTGTTTATCCGTACAGGAAATGTGTAGGATGACGTTCTACTATGATCAGGGACATGATATCTGTAAAACGCTGTAGACGTATAGCACGACACGGCTGCTTCATCATCAATAGCGTCGTGCCTTGGTACCGGAATCTGGGTTTCCAAAGCCATGGAACTACCCTGCAAGCAAGGATTCTGAGTCCACATTTTTGGCTGCCTCATTGTTATCTTGGACTTTTGCCAGCCAATCAAGGCCAAAACCTTCACTTGCCCGAACTCCGCGCAAACAGTCGCTGGATGAAGGAGTATCTCATGTTGCTAGCCTTCTCCAAAATTTATTTTTCCTTCCTTCTCTATAATGTTGTTAACTTACCCTGAGAAAAGGGAAAATAGGGTAAACAGGGTTTACGGAATACAAGTCAAGCCATGCCATGGTACCAGATTCTGCCCGTTTCAGGGTCTTCCAGCTTAGACCGTCCTACAATCACGCTTCTAGCATCGGTACGTCCTTACTGGACATGACCTCCATCCGTAACTCATTCGGAACTCAATGGTCACACACACAAAAACGAGTAAAACCATCATTGTTACACTCGTAACCTTTTCCTTGTCTTTGTTGATCCCATCATTTAGTTTTCCAAAGCGACACTCGAGCGCAGTAATAGTGATACGTGGCTGTGCTGATCCAGATGTGATTGATAAGATTGAACAAATGTGTACATTAACAAGGCTGAGACTAGTGGCAGCATCAAAAGTCCGGCCGCCACACAGTGGACTACGTAGGGGGGTGAGCAGGTGAGAGGAGGGTTAGCGAAGATAGCAGGGGATGCGACGTGTCTAGGCGTCTTGATTAGCGAGTACAGAAGGGAAATGGTAGGGTCGGGTAGAAAGACAAGTGCCCAGGTGAGGAAGAAGAAGGAAAATGGGCGTTGAGCGCGTACGTAGCGTGTGCCATGGCAATATTGAATTGCGTGTATACGGCAGTCTTCGGAGCTTTTCCACGATGTACATCGGTGAGGAACTCTTTTCACGAAAGCATCAGTATCAGCAACACGACATTCGCATGGCACGAGGGCTTGAGCGCATGGAGTTTTGCAATTTCTCAACCAGAGGTTTGAAAGCCGAAGGTGCGGAAGCAAGAAAAATAAAATTACATGTTGAACCCTTGAACTTTATAACACACCATCTGGAACCACAGACACCACGGACAACGTTTTGCATGGACCCTGGAATCTTGGGGAAGTTTTGAAAAATGGGAGGGCCTGGAACCGGAAATGAACATGGTGAAACGCACTGACTGCGAGGTGGTGGTGGTTGAGAACACACTGCTCTCTCGCTTTCGTAGCGAGAGCTGGACAGAGGGTGAAAAGGAAAGGGAAGGTGTGTGTGGTACGATTCCTGAAACAATTCAGTCTAAGGGTATGATATTACGGACAACGTTGGTATGTACCCTGCGCATCTGGACTGAGAATCTGTACTCTCTGGACCCTTTAGGAACAAAAAAAAAGATGAAGAAACTGAGCGAGCGTGCAACGCACTCTTCACCATCCCATACTAGAGTCATCTTTCTTGAAATGAACCACGCAAAGCTTAGGGCTTGGACAAGAAGGAAATAAATGGTGCAAAGCCGCACTGACTGGACGCGTCCGAGGAGAGAGAGAGAGGCTCGGAGAACGCCTATATTCGTACTACACTATGAGATGCGAACCAAGCTGAAGAGCTGTGAACTGCCATGAAGGTGAAGCCCGGAACCGAAGCATGCTTGAGCGCAACAAAGTTCAACACCATAGCCAGCCGGCGGGTGCGAGGGCCAAAACATTCGCATGGACCCATTGAGGTCCGGAACGAATGCGAAAGAAAGAAAATAAAAACATGAGGATGTTGAGCGCACTTGCCACGTCGGTAGAATGCCAGGTAGTGGCGATCCTCAACCCTTCCTGAGCTGCTGTTCCCATCGGTTCACTCACGCCCAGTTGAGCGCAACAAAGTTCAACACCACCATCAACCCAGGGCCTCGCGAGGGCTAAAGAAGAAGAAAAAAGGGACCTCTCGAGTCAAAACACTCGCATGGACCCTTTTCTCCATCTCAAGGGCCCCGAACGCAAACACCACCCCGAAAAATGATGAGGATGTTGGGCGCACTTGCCATGTCGACAGAATACCAGGCAAAAGTCGATCCCCAGCCCTCTCCACCATGCCCATCCCCATCGGCCAGTTGTTTATTTTCCTAACCTCGCGCCCGCCGTTTCAAGTACCGGAAAGCCCGTTATTTTTCGTCGTTGATTGCTGGCTTTGCTTGGGGGCCAGTGCGACACGTGTGGTTGACATTGTTGTTTCGGCAACGCTCCAGAACCAAGGAAAAAGGAAAGCAGTTGGGGTGTTGGTTTGGACGGTTAAGTTATTTTATATGGCATGGGGAGCTGGCAAAGGGTCCAAGGGTTCTAGATGCGAAATTGGCCAAAGTCAGATTTTGTAAGAATAGACAAAGTGAGTACGAGACCCTTTTTTTGGGGGGGGGTTGGTTCTAAACGAGGTGCGCTGGCTGCTGGCACTGGCCGGAAAGGGTACTGTGAGCTTTTTTAGCGACCGCGACCTTGATGCATCCGCGGCTCTGGCCACGATTGTCGGTGGCATTTTGTTTTCTGAATATGTCTAATTGGGAGTGTCGTGAAGGGGGGACTTGAGTGGGATGGCATGCTTGGACCCTGAGGCTGGATTGACTGTTTTGGCTTCGCTTGGGGGAATGGGAGAGTCGGGAATCGCGCGCGCGAAAGGGACCCTGAGGTGTTTGTGGCAAACGCAAGTGGGGCCTTCGTGCGATTTGAGACGGTGGCTGTGAAAGGTGTTGCGAAAGAGGAAAAAAAGTGAGGTTGTGGATGGGGATAGTGAGAAAGGGGGTGAGAGATGCAGAAGGGAGTGGCGAAAGACGCAGGGAGGAAGTGGATGGGAATGTTTTGGTTCGAGCTTGTGAGGCTGAGTGTGGACACGCAATGGGTATGTTTGATTTTCAATGCATATGTTTGAGAATGGGATCTCTTTGGGTGTTTTTCGATGCTCACGAGATCGGGATGTGGGTTGAGAATCGGGGTATTTTGATAGAGAGACTATACAAAGGTAGTGTGTACGTCATCGAACTGGAAACACAACCATCAGCGACCATTTACACGTCCTATCCTTCTCTCGATACAACTAACGGGCTCTGTAGATTCTCCATTTGAATCACTGATAGTATTACCCTCTCTTACCCTTCGCACGCCCTGGTACCTCCACGATACCCATACCTAATCTAACGCGTGTCTCCCCCCTGCTCCCGTCACCAACGAAGATCAACGTCGATCCCAGCGCCCAAAACTTCCAGCCTCGGAGATGCAAAATATGACAGAAAACCCATTCAATCCAGGCCCATCCAAAAAAGCAACACAAACACCCACGGCCTCAAGTCCTCAATCACACACACACACACACACAGACACAAACACACACACCGCCTCGCCCAATCCCTCCACGGAGCAACCTCGACGGGCGAAGCAAACCTCACCAGAAGCCGCCCAGCGGACACGTGCAAACCCGGCCAAGGACGGGCACAAGGAACAAGGTAGTAAAGTTCTCCAGCAAAAGCAATCCCATCCTCCCAAATTCCCCAAAGACGATTCTGTCATAACAAACCGCCCTGCCCTGACCGGTCTTGACGCCATAGCAGGTCAAGGGAAAGGCACTGGGACAGGATATGCAATGCAATGCAATGCAGGGCTAGCAGAAGCAAAAAAACGGCCTCTCATTCCCAGCCCTGGCTCGAATGGCGTTGGACGACTTGCGCAATCGGCGTGCGATGGCGTCGATAAAAGCAAACGGCAGGTTTCATCGCTGCTAGCCATGGATTGGCCGTCGTGGCTGGCGCGTGGCAACCAGCTTTTCGAGAAGCAAAAAAGGAAGTTTGGGTTGGGACAGGGCTGTATCCCTGTCGCGTGGACATGGATTGGGTTTAGCGACGGGGGGGTGCATGGGGGCGCGTGTTTGGTAGCGAGGGACCGCTATCCTGGGCTCGGCTACGGGAAGTTGAATGGCAGAGGGGATGGATGGGGGTGGGAGATTAGCGAAGTATGGTAGATGGAGCATTGGAAGAAACGCACAAAGATAGAAGGGAGACGGAAATAGATCGTCGATTGTCCTTATCGTTACTCTTTGACTTGTCCAACCTTACCTCTCCATTGCCGCCATGGCGTTGTACCACCACCCATCATCGTATTCCCGTGGCTTGCCTAGCTAATACTAGATCACAGTGAAGATCGTTGAGGGGGGGGGGGGGGGCACACTATACTTCATCAGGAGGTTACCGGTACGGGTACCTAGACTGTGTTTGGTCTGGGGAGGCAGAGCGAAGGAGGGGGACTAGAGCTGCATTGGGATGATCTTTCATGATGGGCTAGGGGAGGATGCTGTCATGAGGCTGATGTGGGTTTGGCGTGCGCGCGTATGCGTGTGGTATGGGTGGGTGTGGGTACTTGTCGTGTGGGGAATTTAGATAGCCTGGGGGATGGATGAGGGATGGTGGATGATAATGGACGGTTTGGTGGGTTAATGGTGAGCCATCACTTTAGTAGCCTGCCTCTTTGGGACTTGGTAGTGAGCTGTTTGGGGTTAGGCGGGTATATGATGATGTGTATGATAATATGCAGTATTATTGACACCATGTATGCGGGAAGTTTATCATCCTCACGTGCCTATCAATCTACTTGACCCCCTTGCTCAAGTTGTGGATGCCGCATTCCAGGACTATGGATGGGACAAGGGATGGATATTTCATTTCGATGGGGTTTTTGTTTCTTGCAAGCGCCGTCGTCGCCGGGCTTTTGCCGGTGCAGAGGTTGACGGGTTAATTTTCACGATCGCTGGTGTAGATTATATGTCGAGGAGATCGGGAAGTTGGCTCGTGCGAGGGATGGTGTGTATATAACGGGCGCCGGAATGCTGTCAATAGTCGGCAATCAGATGCTACTGTTTCAAGCGACTGCGTTCTAGCATTGAAGTTAATCTCATCGAAAACCTATACTTGGAAGTGCGTTCAAGGGCGCTTATTACCCGCACGGACATACATATATTTTGATCTGATATCCAAACTGTAATATTGCGATTCGTACAAGCTTCCCAGTAGGCTCATTTACCCCCTTCCCCCATCTCACTTACAACCTATCAACCCCATCCAGCGCGCAGTTTACATGTGACTAGGCAGAGTTTCCGCTTGTGCACAGGAAACAAGCCGCAGCGATGAGATAGATGACAAAGTATTGCACGTAGTCAGCGTAGCTCAATATACCGATAGGCGCAGTGAGGACGAATGTGAGCTAGCGTGTCTGGCAGCGATCAGATAGGTAGGCATCGATGGCATAGACCGTGGTAGTCCATCTGTTGACTTTAATGACAGAGTACTGTACTTTAACGCTTTAAGTGGCCCAAATACAGAGACACGAGGTGTCAATATCCATGGGACTCGACCCATTTTTGGCCATGATAAGTTAACAAGGACCCTATGTAATATAGTATTAACAGCGATTTTCCATAGGCCAGACTCTTCACACCACTTACTGCTGATTTGATGTCTGAATTAGATAAATTAACAAACTGATCTCACACATATCTACAGTGCTAATGGTGATGAATATAGCTATGTGAAATTTACCTTAGGGTATACCACCTTCTTGTTCACATCAACAAGATACTTTTATTTAACACAAAACAAAAACAGAATTTTACAGTCCACCAAACTCTCTACCTACTCTTCTCACTATATTAACTCAATACAAGCCATGTACAAAACGTCCCACGATGAACCCACCACCACCCAAATAATCAATAATAACCCCTTCTCCATTATCTTCATAACTGTATCCACACTATCAGTCTGATGTCCTTCATTTATGTCAATAGCCACCCAAGGATCCATCCACCGCACATTAATCTCCTGCTACGCAAAACCTTTATCTTGAGACTGTACAAGGCCTTGGCATGAAGTTCGAGGAGTTGTGAATTTTCGAGAGCGCTGGGGGTGGCCTTGTTTCCTATGTCAAGATTTCGTGACAGAAGCACTAGGTTTGCTTACGTAGTATTGCGCTTGAAGTGGGCTATGAGTAACGGAGAACGGCTCAGTAGGCAGCGTTCATCTAAACTGTCGGACGCAAGAGACTTCTCCATTTGCACAAACGTTCCGGTGGCGGAAAAATGCAGCAGAGTTGCGATGGAAAGACTGCTACTTGCGAAGAAAAAGAGAGATAATTCATCATGCATGAAATGTTTCTACATTCAGTACCTTCTCTAATCGTCTATTGAATTGAAGTAGGCTTATCGAATGCTTTGATTAGCCCCAAAGACCGTTCCCAAGTTGAATGAAAAACGACCTTCGCCTTGAACGCTTACGCTACGTTAATCCTTTCCAAGCCCATACATTTCCTTGTCGAAAAAAAAACAAGAAACAAAAATACAACAAGCCATTGTAATGGTGTAGAAGGAAATGAATGCTGTTGAACACATTCAGATGCCCGCCCTTTGAAAGTGTGCGCCCATCGCCCACGTAGAAAGTCATCAAGGAAAACAAAAGCGCCGATACAAGTCATGATAGGTCATGGTGAAGAAACTGGTTTAGTTCCATCAACCATAGCAATAACGAGGAGGAGGAGGATAATAATGAGCTTGTTGAACGCCCACCGACCCTCCTTCATTCCCCTTAATCACATACCATCTAAAACATGCCATCAATCTCCCCATTCTCAACATCAACATCAATATTGAGATAACCAGGGGCCGTCGGCAGTCCCGGAATAGTCTGAATATCCGCGGCGAGCGCATAAAGATACCCAGCACCGGCCGCCATCCTGACATCACGAATAGGAACCGTGAAGCCCGTGGGGGCACCCTTGAGGCTAGGGTCATGACTAAGCGAGTACTGAGTCTTTGCTACGCAAATGGGTAGGTTACCAAAGCCTTGTTTGACGTAGGTGTCTACTTTTTTCTGTGCGAGCTCGCTGAATTCGACGGCGTCGGCGCCGTACATGCGCTTTGCAATGATTTCCATACGCTCTTGGACGGTGCCGGACGAGGTGTCGTAGAGCAATTTGTAGTCTGGTTTTGGTTTTGCTGAGGCGGCGATGATGCCGTGGGCGAGGTCTACGGCTCCCTTTCCGCCTTCTGCAAAGTGGTTGGCGGGGATTGCGTCTTCGGCTCCAGCGGCGATTGCTTCTTCGCGGATGACGTCGATTTCGGCTTGCGTGTCGGTTGCGAAGCGATTGATGGCTACGACGACAGGGACGCCGTATTGCTTTGCATTTTCAATGTGCTTCTTGAGGTTGACGCAGCCAGCACGGAGAATGTCAATGTTTTCGGTGCGGTAGACTTCGGGTAGCTGAGCGCCGGGGCTGATGTCGGGGCCACCTCCATGGTTTTTGAGGGCTCGGACTGTGGCGACGATGACGACTGTGTCGGGTACGAGTCCAGAAGAGCGGCACTTGATGTTGAAAAAACGCTCACCGCCCATGGTGAAATCAAAGCCAGCTTCGGTGACGACGAAACCAGTCTGCGCGTCGTGGTCCTCATCCGGCTCGGTACCAGCCAGCTTGAGAGCAAGCCTGTCGGCGATGACTGAGGAGGCACCAATACTGATGTTTGCGAATGGTCCAGCGTGTACAAATACAGGGGTTCCCTCAAGCGTCTGCATCATGTTGGGCTTGATAGCGTCTACTAGTAGAGCAGTCAAGGCACCACCAGCACCAATGTCGTCGCAAGTGACGGGGTCGCCTGCACGCGAGCTAGCAACGACCATGCTGCCGAGACGTTCGCGAAGGTCTGAAAGGTCCTTGCTAAGGGCAAGGATAGCCATACACTCGCTAGCGACTGAGATGTCGAATCCAGTCTCACGTGTCTGGCCCTTCTCTGTCGGTGCTTGGCCAATGGTAATCTTACGCAGATGTCTATCGTTGACATCGAGAACTCGTCGCCAAGTGATAGTCTCGGGGTCGATATCCAGTCTGGCGAACTTGGTAATCTCCTCTTCAGTCAGATCGTCTGGGTTTGTCTTGTCGATGCCGAGCTTCTTGAGACGACGGAACATGATGGGCACGAACTCACGCTTGCCCTTCTTGGGTGGTACCAATCGCTTGTACAGGGCAGCATCCTTTTGTGTGTTTTCGTGGAACATGCGGGTCTCGATGGCAGCTGCGAGCAAGTTGTTTGCCGCAGTGATGGCGTGGATATCACCAGTAAGGTGGAGATTGAACTGGTCCATGGGAATGACCTGACTGTATCCTCCACCGGCAGCACCACCCTTGATACCAAAGGTGGGTCCCATGCTGGGCTGTCGCACGTTGGCGAAGCATATCCTGCCGAGGTGGGCGCCCAAAGCCTGTGCTACACCGATAGTGGTGGTCGACTTGCCCTCTCCTAGAGGTGTCGGTGTGATACCTGCAATCAGAATGTACCTTCCGTTCCGGCGGTGCTCGAGGCGCTTCAGGAGTGATAGATCGACCTTTGCCTTGGTGGCGCCATACGGCTCCAGCTCGTGGGGCAGAATTCCGACCTCCTTCGCTACAGTCGTGATCTGCTTTGGGTGTTGCTTTCGAGATATGGCGATGTCAGAGGGTATGGGGTCTTCAATTCGGATCGGGAGCGCAGAAATCTTGCGCTTCTTCTGGCGGTCGTAGGTAGCATCGGCCGAATCGACGAGGTTCTGCAGCAACATGGCAATCGTCATGGGTCCAACACCTCCTGGCACTGGAGTTATGTGCGATGCAACCTCGACTGCGGAGTCGTAGTCAACGTCGCCCACAAGCCTTTGCCCGCTCTTTTTGGTGTCGTCTGGAATAAAGTTTGTGCCAACGTCGATGACAACGGCGCCGGGCTTCAGCCAGTCTCCTTTGACAAATTGTGCTTTGCCAATAGCAGCAATGACAATGTCTGCGCGACGGACAATCTCGGGCAGGTCCTGCGTCCTCGAATGGCACACGGTGACGGTCGCGTCCGCGTTCTTCAGCAGATAGCTGACGGGGCTGCCCACAATGTCACTACGCCCCAACACCACAGCATTCTTGCCCTTGATGTCAACTCCAGCCTCCTCGAGCAGTACCATGACACCCTTGGGTGTGCATGGCGTGAACAGAGGCTTGCCGCCGCGTTTGGCTAGCTCACCGATGCTCTGGATGCCGAAACCGTCGACATCCTTCTCGTCGGCAACGGCCGAAGTGATGGTGTGCTCCGAGATGTGCTTGGGAAGAGGCAGCTGGACGAGGATACCGTGAACGGCGGGGTCGTTGTTGAACTCGTAGATTTTGTGCAGGAGCTCACCTTCGGTCAGGTCCTCGTCGAGATGCACAAGCTCACAGTCGATGTTGGCCTCTTCGGCGGCCTTGAGCTTCATGCGCACATAGGTGCTAGAGTCTGATCTGTCGCCCACTGCATGCTGTTAGATTTTATTGTCGCCAACTGCTGCAATGCCTTTTTTCTTTACTTGCCCTGGACAATTTTCAGACTTGGCCGATATCGCGGGTTCTTCTCCTGCCTCTCCTTGATCTTGGCACCCAACTTTTCGCGGATGCTCTTCGCAATGGCAGTGCCGTCAATCTTCTGTCCAGCCATGATGAAGGGCGTGCTGGAAAATTGTCTGGCACTGTTTGCAGTCTTGACGACAGTATATAGATGGCGGGGGGCCGTCGCGCACCAATATTTTCGCGGCGGGGTAGCTGTTGTAGCTTGCGGAAAGCAACGGGCGAGAACAACAGCGCGTCCGCCGCAGATCGGATACACTTTCATCGTCTTCCCTGCCTAGTCGGCGTATCTTTTCCAGGAAGAGTGTACGGAGCGCGAAGTGCTGATACCGTCCTATCTATCATTGCACTCACGTAGTCCGGCCCATGCTACTGCACTCCGATTCGGAGAAAGGTGAGAGTTACCCGGCGCCGAACTTTTCTTTTGCGCGAGTCGCGTCCGTGCCATTACGTACCACGCGCCTCGTAGGTAAACATGAGTACTGCTATCCGCCTGGAATGTGCTTTCTTCTGGTGGATACGCTATACATTGCCTGCATACTCGAGCCAAACGTTACTATCCAGCATGTATCGCTGCTCATGCCAAAACGTTATCTCGCCGACTGTCCTAGCGCCCCGGGACCCCATCAAGCCAGCCATCGGAACCGCAAAGTCCCAAAACTAAACCTTGTAGAAATCCATGAGCTTGGTATACATGACGAACATCTGCTCTGCCATAGGCTTCATCTCGTCCACATGCTCTGCATGGCAAAAGCGGGCAAACCTGTCTGGGTGCCAGACATTGCGCCCCTCCCTAAGCCATTCGTACGAACACTTACCCGAGGCCGCTAGCAACTCTCTCAGGTCATGGATGCAGATACCCAACTTGGTGTCGTCCTCTTTAAGTTGTTGACATCCCAGCTGTGAACACTCGTCTACGTAGCTGGCCATGTTAGGGAACTTGACCAGCCAACCAGGTGCTAGTTGCAGCATCTTCACATCTCCTCGGAACTGCGTGTAAGCGGCCTGGAGATCTCGGTGCACTTTTCCGTCGCCAAAGTCGAGCCAGGAGCCGTGTACATAGCCTTGCCTGCCTTGTGCACCCATCACCAAGAACCAGCCGCGCCCCATGTCCCTGGTGACCTTGACCTTTTTGCCCTTCGTCAGCTCCAGTTCCCACCCGTCATTCCTGTGTGGTCGGCCCGACTTTTTACTCGTTGCCCACTGGAAGGGAACATCCTCCTCTGGGTTGTGGGGAATATGTTGGATGCGGTGGTCTGGGAGAGAAGTCTCTTTTGGTAGTGCGAATGCCTGCCGGTTACGCTGAGCTGAGTGGGGGCGCTTGCTGGCGGTGACTGCATCAGCCGTAGCCTGTGCAGTGCTGATGGCCAGGTTGGAGTGTACCGGCTCTCCCTCAAAGCTCACGATGAAGGGAGGCTCTTTGCCTTGTACCTGCTTCTTGATGAAAACAAACGTTTCGCCATGTCGTGAGTACGGACTGATGGTCACGTACTTTGTTTGTCAGTCGTGGTGTCCGAATAAGAATTTGCTTACTTACAGCAAGCTCTCCATTGATCTTGCGCATCCGCTCGCTTCGTATGAGACCTTCCCATAGCTCATTCCACTTCGAATCCATCAGCTTCGACTGGAAGTTCACTAGATGAACGTGGCCGCTCTTGATGTAGAAAGATCCGTTGGCGTGCCACTGAACGTTGTCTAGTGTGCCGTTCCTCAACGAACCCTTGGTGATGACTCCGTCGAGAGAAGCAGAACTACCTTCACGCCTAAACCAAAGTCAGTCATTGGATAAGTGAATCACTAAGTCAATCTGCAGTAGTCTACTGACAGTTTGGCTTGGAGCTGAGGGGGAACGTTTGCGCAAGCCCAAGCTGACATGGACCATGCCACGAAGGAATCATTGGCTCCAAGCTGTACGCGGAGTGCAGCAAGTAAGATTTCAGAGCCTTGAAGATTTCTGATGAACGAGATCAAGTCACGCGGGATGCCATGACCATATTCAAAGCTGGGTTTCCCATCTGCCAGTTCGAAGGCGAAGAACCAGGACTCGGTATTGCAGCCATACGAAGCCCATGTGATCTTTTTGATGTGACCTAGAGCAATCGCGTTGGTTATAGCAGGTGGAAGGTGCGTGCTGCGCGATATGGTCAGTTGTGATGATACCACGTTTAGCCATGTTCTGGGACTTACACGTTATAACCGTTGGGAGTGCCAGTAAACTGCTCATGACCTGGACCTATGGCGACTATGTAGTTATCTAGCTCCAGAGGCTGCAGCTGATGCAGTGCTGGCGTTATAGTGCTACTATGTTGCGATGAGTAAGACATGCTTGTGATACTTGTTGCGCGCTGCAGTTGCCAACGCAACTAGCGATCAGAGGCAAAGGCCGCCGTGAAGATTAGCTTTGTGTTGTGAGGCGTTGGGAAGGTGTGCTTGACGCAGTCGGTTGTTGTAGGGAGCTGCGACTTTGGGAGCAAGAGCATGTTTGCGCCAAGACCGTAGCAGTAGCAAACGGCAAGCACAAAACGGGCATCCCCGGTGAAGCAGAATCACGGTGAAGGTGAAATATAGTATAATCTGGTTAGATGGAATGAGATTGATAGAGAATCAGAGACCTACACGAATGCGTGCTGTCCATAGTCAGACTCGCATGTACCTCTACTGATGAGACTCGATCGTCCACCATATAACGACATGTAGCCAAGCTGTTGCCAAAGACTTTCTTCATTGATTCGAAGTCAGTTCGAGGTGATGTACATATTCTTGACTACCTAATACTCCTACCAATCTTGAAATGACTAATGAGGATGACTGGGAAGCGTGCGTGAAGATATTTTTGAAACTGAACAAACACTAGCATAACAGGCACATGAATTGAAATAGTCATATTTTTTACCTTGCCAGTGGCACAACAGAACAAGATTTTAACGTTCCAAAGCCAAGTAGGCTTTGCTGTGGACCATAACTAAATATGCGCTGATCTCGGGTAGACATGGCCAGGTGGCTCACGTCAGCACATAAGGGTCTTTGAGTCACACAAATCGTCTGTACCAGCGTTCTTCCGTTCTATGATTCTATCCTGTTCCACTGTAGATGCGCAGTTCGACCACCGATACCCCTTTGACTCATCGATGATTTCGCCCGTGACGTCGGCCACATCTCAGATCATTACATCCAATCAAAGTCTAGATCCTTTTGGTTCGGTAAACTGGATAGGTGTCTGAGTCAATGGAGATTGTAGAGGTAGGGCAATGCTGTGGTTCACCCATGGAGGACGTGGGGACATCCATGAATGACGCTAGTCGGCTAGCGCCAAGCAGCCCACTTCGCCCGCTGAACGTCGATATGCAAAAGAGTCAGCCGAAATTCACAGCCGCCGCCCGCCACGTATAAGTCGACAACCACACCCGCCTCCACACAGACATCGCAAACATGAGGCCGATTCTTCTTTCCGGACACGAGCGCGCGCTCACGCAAGTCAAGGCATGTCAACGACGACTTGGGTAGTCGGGAAAGGCGAAACTAACAAAAGACAGTACAATGCTGATGGAGATATCATTTTCTCCGTCTCCAAGGTAAGACGATTCGCTGGCGTTACGCTGAAAAATTACTGACAGCTTTCAGGATCACGTCGTTTGCGCTTGGTGTTAGTACACAGCTTGTACAGAAGAAGAGGGGAGCGAGACTGACGCGATGCAGACTCACACAACGGCGAGCGGATAGGAACATACCACGGACATCAGGGAGCGCTATGGACGGTTGATGTGAACCCGTCCTCGGAGCTGCTAGCCACGGGTGGTGCGGACAACACAATGCGGTTATGGCATGTGCAGACCGGCAAGCTTCTACACACCTGGGAGTTCAACACCAGTATCAAGCGCTGCGAGTTCTCCCCAGACGGCAGGCAGTTGCTCGGTGTTACCGAAAAGCGATCCGGCCATCTTTCGACTATCTGCGTTTACCCAATCAACCCCGACCCAGAGGCGCAACAGTCGGATGAGCAGCTGCTCAGGATCGTATGCGACGAATCCAAGGCGACAGTCGCTGGCTTCTCGTATCTTGCGAAATACATCATAAGCGGACACGAAGACGGCTCGGTAACGCAATGGGATGGCAAGACTGGAGAGCTGCTCAGCTCAAACTACGATGTCCATGAGCCAGACATGCAGATCAGTGAGTATCCTGAGACTGCTCCAGTCTGGACAGCAACTAATAATCGGCAGCCGACATTCAATGGGCACCTGACAGGTCATACTTCATCACCGCAAGCAAGGACAAGACGGCCAAGGTACGTTGAAATGGCAGCATAGCGAGGCACATTCAGATTTAACATCCCATAGCTTGTTGATGTTGAAGACCTCAACGTTCTCAAATCATACGTCGCCGACACACCGCTGAACTCGGCAGCAATCACGCCAGTAAAGGACTACGTTATCCTCGGCGGAGGACAAGCCGCCATGGACGTCACAACCACATCTGCTCGCCAAGGAAAATTCGAGGCGCGTTTCTACCACAAGATCTTCATGGAGGAAATTGGTCGTGTGCGTGGCCATTTTGGACCTCTCAACTACGTCGCTGTTCACCCTCAAGGCACCAGCTACTGCAGTGGAGGAGAGGATGGATACGTTCGTGTGCACCACTTCGACAAGCCGTACTTTGACTTTATGTACGAGGTTGAACGGGAAGTTGCGCAGGCGAACTTGTAATGTACGAGTTCAGAGTAGGATTGGGACGATGTGGATTGATATGGCTGCATGCATGCAATGGCGTTCCGGCGGCTGGTTGGGTGCTCGTCGAATTCTAGACGAGTCTTTGTCAAAAGTCCATGAGCTAAGAGCACGTAGACATGATGAAAGTATGTAAACGCTTCAGCGCATCAATGAATACTTCAAACAAGCAAACGCCTAGTTACATAATGTCCCGTGCCAAGCACCCGCGCCTGTCCACTGGAAAGGAACAGACACGCAAGCAATTTGGTCAATATACAAGTGAGAGCTTGACACGGGTTGGTGGTTGGTCTTCCTGCTTTTGACAAACGAGTCCATCATCGAGAAGGAAGGACGACGTATACTGAAGAGGTGTCTACAAGGTACCACACTGTGGGCTCCGAATTAAGAGCGTGGACAGTCGGCTGGAATACGCGACGCGCACACTGCACATGGCAATGTATGGCGGTTTGGTTGAGTAAAAGTTAGGTAGGGTAAGTAAAAGGGCGGAAAAAGGGCGACAGGTGGAATGCGAACATGGAAGCTTCGAGAGACGTAGCCCTTAGCGAGCCGCTAGGAGTGTGGCGGTGACCTCACCGAGGCACAGCCCAGCCCGCTCCGACTCATCGCGGCCCTGCATCACTTTGGGCCTCTATAGTCTACATAAGCAAAAGCTGAATCCACTCGACTTAACCGCCCTTCAAGTCCCAATTACTTTCCACCACTTCACATCGACTTTTCTTGCCGCCTGACAAATCGACAAGCAAAACGCCGAATACAAAAAGACCGCGCCCCGCCCTCCGCACACGACACGGTCTCACTCAGCCTTCATAACTACAACACCAACCCACAAACACTCCCAAACACACTCAATATGTCTGACGACTGGAACTCTGTTACCAAGATCGGTAGCCGCACTCGTGGCGGCGCCGCTGCACCCCGCGAGACTGTAGTCAAGGGCAAGTCAGCATTGAACGCGGCCCAGCGAAGCGGTGCTGTCATCGCCACTGAGAAGAAGTTCGCTTCATCCAACGCCGTAAGTGGTCCCGATACCCTCAACTTGGCTCAAAACTCAAGTTTCGGACTCGGTATGGTTCAGCCAAAGCAATACTAACAGCTCAGCCACAGGGCGCTTCCTCAGAAGGTCAACGCCTCACCAAAGTTGACCGCTCCGATGACATTGTCAAGCCCAAGACCGTCGGCATCGTTGTTGGCCAAGCCATCTCCAAGGCGCGCGCCGAGGCAAAGAACGACAAGGGCACCACGATGACACAGAAGGACTTGGCCACAAAGTGCAACAGCACACCCACCATCATTGCAGACTTTGAGCGCGGTACTGCGACACCAGACCAGAAGTTGCTAGGGACTATGGAGCGTGTGCTCAATGTTGTCCTTCGGGGTGACAAGATTGGGCAGCCCAAGTTCCCGAACAAGAAGAAATGATCGCGTCATAACTGACGTCGCAGCTCTGAGCATGGAAACGTCAGGCTGTGTAAACAAACATCTTCTGTATTAGCGGGCTTGGGATGGGCGTTTGAAGGACATCACGGTTAGGCACCCGATGTTGGACATGATAGTCGTGGCAACCTAGCCTCTATTCGGGCTTTGATATTTGCTCCTGCTGAGCAGCTATAGATGCTACATAGAATCCACCATTCATGATCATAAAGTGCCCCTGCCGTCTAAATTTGAATTTATCCCTCATATAACCAGCTTGGGCAATAGCGCTGGAGATTGCCCAGGTGACTATCTATTCGTCCTGGACCTTGGCAGCGCGATTGGCTCTTTCAAGCTAGCGAGGCTCGTCGTCACACCTCCTACTTCCTACATGTCTTTCGACAACAGCCCATATCTCCATCCCAACAGTCATGAAAATCTGAACTCCAACATAGCATGCTCTTTCTCTCCAACAGCTACACAATCAGAATTATCGGCATTGACTTTTCTGTGTATGTATTTTCTCTGCCCAGGCGGTCCCCTCATGGTTATCATGCACACAACTCTTGGCGCTACTTACTAACATCCTAACCAAAAGACCCATATTTCTCGTCTCCGGCTTGTTGATACTAGTGTTTTACTTCGAAATGAGTTCCTCTGGTGACTCGTCTACGGCTCTGACAGGAGAAGCGCCGCCGCGTGACTTCCACTACAAATACACGGTGCAGAAGGGATTCTTCATGCAGAGCGAGGATGAGACGGATGACTCGAAGTTTGATTTTGTGCGTTTGCCTCTCTTCAGCCACCTTACACTCCATAGCCTTCTTTGTCTTCTTGCCTCTACAGCCACACCAAATCCATACATGCGGATATCGGCGGGTCGTTACAGTTCGACTATCATAAGTATAGGTCCATCATTCTAACCACAACCCCAGAGAGAACATAACTTCGGACTAATCCCACGTTCCTACCCCGCCGACATAAACATTTCAAAGTTCCAGTGGAAGCACTTCGAAAACTACGTTCGTAATCTAGAATTGACTAAGCAACCAAACGAAAGTTACAAAGTGCTTTTCTTGGGTCGCCATGGAGAGGGTTGGCATAATGTTGCAGAGTCAGAGTATGGGACCAAGGCTTGGGATGTACGTTTTTCTTCCATTTGCCCATGTTCCCCTTCCCTTCAAATACAATTTCTCAACACATGCGTGGATGAGAGTGTGTATTTACGTGAAAAGCTGACACCCCACAGTGTTATTACTCCGCCCTCGACGGCGCAAACGGGATAACATGGGCAGATGCGCGCCTCACCTCTGTCGGCGAGTTGCAAGCAAAAGACGTTGCGGATCTCTGGGCTGAACAGCTAAAGCGAGGAATTCCGGTTCCGCAGACTTTTTATGTGTCGCCGTTGACTCGTATGTTTCCTATATTCGTTCCCCATGCCTAAATAACCCGTCCAAAGGTACAATCCAAACCGCCGACCTCTCCTTTTCCACTCTGACCTTTCCCCATACCCTCTCACAAAAATCTCCCTACAAACCCTTAATCAAAGAGCTCCTCCGCGAAGCCCTCGGCGTACATACCTGCGACCGCCGCAGTACACGAACGCATCTGTGCGCCACGTACCCGCATTTGACTTTTGAAACCGGTTTCTCGGACCAGGATCTCCTCTGGAAGGCGGATTACCGTGAACCGGCGTCTGCGCGACGGTACCGGTTGGGTATGTTTTTGGATGAGGTGATTTCCGAGGATGGGGGAGTGTTTCTAAGTATGACGAGTCATTCCGGGGCGATTGGGAGCTTGCTGGAGGTTGTGGGGCACAGGGTAAGTTTCTGATTTCCTTTTTACTAATTTCTTTCAGAGAAGGGGGGTGGAGTGGCGTTTTGCTGACTCTGTACCCACACAGAAATTTCGACTAGAAACTGGCGGTGTGATTCCCATCTTCATTAAAGCAGAGAGAGTAGAGGGGCCGAGGGAGATTCCGCCAAAGGAACCGAGTGATTCGCCACCAATGTGTAAGGATCCTCCTATGTATTTGTAGCATGTGGTGGGTGAATGGTAGGTGGATTGGTAGGTGGATTGGTAGGTAGTATGGACGATTCTGGTATCGATGAGGGAAATGAACAAAACCGAGATACTGATCTCGGGGATTGGGATTGGGTTGAAGATGGATGATCAGTGTTAAGAAATAATGCTATAGCAATGGTTTTCATTACCCCAGATTGATAGTCTCAAACTACACGTGTATAGACTGTAATTACTTCAACCTTTTCTAACGTTCAACGTCAGTGTTATAGGTATCCGTGCTTTACTGTAGATACTGGGGCCCATCTCTTTCCCTCTTTTCATAGTCGAGTTTACACATGTGGTTTATATCTTTAACACTAAGAAATCGTGAAAGATGGGTTAAGTGAACTTGTTAGTAATATACCATGCCTAGACAACACAAACCCCACAGCACAGCACAGCACAGCATCAAACAACCAAACTCTCAAAATGCGATAAATATAATTGTCAGCAATGGCAATCTCCTCACAGCCCAAAGCTCTAAAAGGTACAAAAAAAAGGTAAAGTCTTTATAATCTAACCGCCAGTAAAACAACAGCGCGAGAAGAAGAGAGAAGAGCAAGAGAAAAAAATAGGGGTATCTAACGAATGTCGACAGCAAAGGTATTGGTAACCAGATAGCGCGGCGTGAAGCGAAGCAAAGGGGAAAAAAGGGGAGGGGGGAGAAAGTAAAGGGCTGTCTGTCTAAACGACGACGACCACCACCACAACGTCTCTCAGGTAGTGAAGAGAAGCGAAACGAAGCGAAACCGCATGCGTGCACAGAAGAAGAGAAGAAAGAAAAAAAAGCAAGGTCATGCACAACCACAGATCCATCTTCATGCTCAAACAACAAAACCCCACACCTACAACAAGGCCTCCAACTCGGTCTTCCACTCCTGTATCCCCACGCGTTTCCCCCCATCCTTGACCAGCACCTTCCTGAACCAGGCCGCCAAATCGCAGCCTAGCATCTTTCCCAAGCCCACCAGACGCTTCATATTCTGCACGCCTTGGTCGTCGTAGCCCAGACACTGCAAGGGCTGACCGGCCTTGATCATCTCGCGCTGCTGGTATTTGTTGCCTTTGAACGCGTCGTACGGCGACGAGCCGAGGATGAGGAAGAGCAGGGTGATGGCGAGGGACCAGAGGTCCGAGGATGCAGAGGGTGAAGGGGCGCCGGTGGTGGCCGTGGTGAGGAGGCTGGGGTCTAGGTAATCCCATGTTCCTGCGCCGAGGGGGGCTGGGGTTTGCGATTGCATTGTTGTGTCATCTGGGTGGGCGAGGATGGTGGAGGAGAAGTCTGTGTAGACTGCTTTAGGGATGATGCCGTTGGAGCCGAAGAAAGTGGTCGAGATGAGGATGTTGGAGGGTTTGATGTCGGCGTGGGTGCAGCATTTGTCTTGCATCCATTGCAGCGAGGTGAGGAGGGAGTGGGCCATGGTGGGGAAGACGGCGGCGAGTTTGGTGGCGCGGGAGCTGGGGTCCAGGCTGTTGAGGTGCTTTTGGATCCAGCCTTCGAGTGTGTCGTCCATGGCTTGCAGGAGGAGGGAGCCGTTGCGTGGGTCGAGGCCGTAAAAGGACACGATGTGGTCAGAGGCACGTGGGTACCGGGAGAGGTACGAGAGGATGCGTGCTTCGGCCTCGAGAACCTTCTTTGCGCTCGTCATGGCTGGCTTCTTGACGGCGTAGAGGGATGGCGTGGTGGGCATCAGGTTGAGGCCGATAGCCGAGTCGATGGTCTTGACTGGTGTCAGGGGAGGCGTCATCTCAGGGCTATAGGGTGTTGGCGATGAAGCCTGCTCGGTCGACTTGGGAGAACAAGGCGTTGCTAGGTAGACGTCACTCCATGCACCCTCGCCAATCTTCTTCTCTCGACCGCGCTCATCCGTGCGGATCTCGTAGTCTGTCAGATGGTATGGAAAGGTGATGAGCTCAGTGCTTCCAGCACGTGGTGATTCATCCAGTGACAGGCGAGGTCGGCTTATTGAAGATACTGAATCTCCACGTCGTAGAGTAGACAACGAGTTGAGCAAGTCGGAAGATCCAGATGCAGACTTTGAATGGGATATGCTGGGTGTACGCGGGGGCGTAATCGTTCCGCTATCGTGCATGCTTTGAAGATGCTGTACACCCATGGTCGAGGCGCGGTGTCTTGTTGGGGATGCTGGCGGGGTATATCGGCTCCGGGCTGTTTGTCTTCTTCTGTGACCAGCAGAGCAATCTCCTTCTCTTGATGTGTTCTGCGTTTGTAGCTGAAGTTGCGGAAGTTGCCTCTTCTCAGCTGCATGTGTTGCCGTCGACTCTTAGGTGGGTTCTTCCCCTGAATTAGGGAAAGTAAAGTTTAAAAATATTGCCATGATGGACCAAAGTGCGCTGACAGTGTTGGAGTTTGACAAGAAACACTGTGGAGTTACAGCGTGCGGATAGTGGACCGAAGTCGGCTGTCTAGACCTCTAAGCACGATGCGGGGGGGAAGTTAAGACGAATGCTAAGCAAAGATGCGAAACAGTTGAAGTTTCTTGGAGAGGCAAAAGTCGAAATTAAAAAGAAAGAAAAAAAGTCTAGTAAAGTGCCCTGGTATATGTGTGTGTGTGTGGGAGGACCTGATCTTGGGTCCGGTAGCGGGTGAGGCGACCCAACAAAGAAAGCGAGATAGTGGTGCTACAGGTATCGTACAAGAGATAAGGAGGCGGGTCAGCAACACGCTTCGGCGCGATCTAACACATGGGTCGAAGCATGGTTTGATAAGGTGAGAAAATTGGCAGCGCGCGGAACTGCCCGCAGTAAAAGGGTTTGGTGGAACAAAAGGCAAGAGGGTCGAAAAAGGACTGGACTTGGGACACGACCTATAGGTAAGCACAAGAAGTGGCCGTGCCCGGGGTATCCGAGACGGGTGGCACGCATCGAATCCTGGTTCAAGCCGCAGGCAATCTTAGCCCAAATGTTGGACCGCCGGCTTGATTCGCAGGGGAAGAAGACAGAGAGGCGTTCCCCTGGAATCGCATCGGTGGATTCCAGAAGCACACCCATTCACATGTACTTCCTAGCCGGGTTATATCGCACCGGGCTAATGAGGGTAGCGCGCACACGGAGCGCCAAACTTGGCGTCGCATCTCCAATCACCATGCTCGTGGGAACGTGCGCCATCTGATTGGGCTCATGTTGCTCAGAGGGTTGGTGGCTCGTCTTTTTCGAATGCGGTTTACCTGCCCTGGCTTGTTGTCACGGGTCCGCAACATGTACCATGGAAAGTCAAAATCGACGGTCTTGGTTCGGCAAATTTTCTTTGACATTTGTGTGACGTCGCCTTTTACCGTTTGATACACATGCAGGTATGCGCCAGCTGTCAAGTCATGAGGTCGCTATTGTGAGTAATCGCTAGCTCATCGTTGGCGCTGCTGGCTCCCGTTGCGTCCGGTCAAGCATGGCTGGGACGTCCCTGACTTGGAGATGGGTGGGGGAAGGGAGAGGGAGGGAAAGGAAAGGACGCGCGCCCATGGCCTTTGTTGTGCCTATCCGTCGTCCTCGGGTCGATGTGTTTGGGATCGGCGAAAAAGAATTTTAATCATGCATCGTGAGATCGTCGTTACCGTCTTTTGTTAATTTTTCGTTGTCAGATGCCAGGGAAAAAATGGGGCTCATGGGAGGTCGCTCGCTGGCTGCAGCCCGCATCGTGAACTCCCCCGGACATGAGTGCCGGTAGGCCAATAACGTGACTCTTGCTGACGTCGTCACGCTTGAAGCGTTGGAGCTAAACATCTGGACAACGTGTCTGCCAGGTAGACTTGGAGGCGCAAATGGTTGCTGCTGGAAAGATGCGCTAGGCGGTTTGTGCGGGAGCTACACCTTGCTATCGGGCCATCCCACATCCCACATCCCACATCCCGCTCGTTCATTCACCGTCCATGGCCAAAACGAGTCGTGCATGTCAGCAGTCGAGATAGCATCAAGCCCGGATTAGGCAACTGGAGACAGGCCAAGCGAGATTTGACAGCCACAGCGATAGCCGCAATGCACGAGAGCGGGGCGACCTAAACATTCGGCAGCACACCTGGACACTATCCAACACTTGCACCGTCTCCCTACATTTCGCAACAGTGCTTTTACTTTTATTGCACTCATGGTACGTGCGCATACACTTGTTTAAAGGTCTGTTTTCTTCGCTGCTTGTTCTCATCTATAACTACACTCCTACTACCACACTCCACCCGCCCTATCCTGGGCCATGCATGCGACCATGCAAAAGACACGCTCGAGAATTGCCAGTGATATCTCTAGACGCCAATGTGAACAAAGGAGATTCCCAAACGCAAAGAAACCAAAAAAAAAACGAAACACAAGAGGATAGCAGATATTACATATACATGATAGAGATGTGCAGGTAACGTCACCTCATATCCTCTCTGCTAATCGCCAAGCGAGCAAAAAATCCAAAGGTACAACTGTCAATACAGCCGGATGCAGAGGTTGAAAAGTATAACGCCGTCTTTCATAATGGTAAAGACATGGTGATGCGCCATGTGCACTGCCCATGTGAAGCCAATTCGATTGTTGATTACAGTATAATGGTATGGATAATACCCAAAATGTGCACATAACGCTTGGTCAGCTCAGTATCTGTTCTGGTGTTGTTGTTGTCGTTGTTGTCGAGTCAACGAGGAGCGTTTATACGAATCGATAATCTGGCCCACCTGCTCCTCGTGCTCGCTCTGGCGTCAGTGTTCGTATCCAGCTCCTCGTTGCCATGGGCTTGACGAGTTGCCTTGACGATGCTGTTGATCGTTGCTACTAGGTCGGTATGACGGCGCTGGGCTGCCATTATTGTCATAGAATGACGGAGGTGCCGGTGAGTGGTTATCTTGGCTTCGCGGTGGTGCGGGAGCATAGTGTTCACCGAAGCCACCCTCTTTCGCAGCGAGTTGGCGCTGCTCGTAATCATCGTCATCGTCGATGCGGCCTGGGTGAGCACCCTTGCCCTCACCGCGTGCAGTTGCGCCAAGTGCATCAAGCTCAGTGGTGAGCTGGGTTTGCGACTTGATAAAAGAGCCGCGATCATCGCGCATTGGCTGGTAGCGGGTATCGGGGTTCTTAGTGAAGAGAGCGAATCCAGAGGAGACAAGGAGCATGAGGAGCAGAATGAGAGCAAAGGCGGCGTTGATGATGAAGAAGATGACGCCCATTACACCAGTGACGATAGTCTACATATGTTAGCTTGGTCATGATGAGTAATTCAAATATAACTTACCGGCTGCTTGAAGATTTCAGTAAACATCAACAAGAGAAAAGCGCTGACAAAGTTGACAGCGGCAATGGCAATGTTGAAACCGTTGGTCTTCTTGTCCATCCACGGACGTAGTACGCACACACCGACAAGCAGGACAAGCTCAACGAGGAGAATGGCAATACCTTGGGCCTTGCTGCTGCCCTGAGCAAGACCGACAAACATGGCCTTGATGAGGAGGTATCCGAGCCACGGGATGATGAACCAGTAGGCGGCGGCCTTGAACTGGACGTAGAGGAAACCCCACTTGTTGAGAGCGACAGGGTCCGAGTAGAGGATGTAAGCGGGGTTCTTGTGCATGGCAATGGAGCGTTGAGCAATGCGCACAACCTTGGACGAGGCCCATGTGAGGATGCCAATCATGGTGGCCATGGAGAGAATGGCCAAAACGACAAGACCAGCTGAGTCGCGCCTGGTCAGTTCCCAGAAACCAAGTACCATCATTTGGGGGAAGCCAATGAGAACCACACGGAACATGATGCCCTTGAGTATGGTCTGCCAGCCATTACGGAAGTCGACGAATTTGTCACCCTTCATCCTGCCAGCCTTGACGAGACCTTCGCACATGAACTTGAAGGCCACGACACCGATGACGGTGAAGATGATGAAGATCATGAAGAAGGTGTAGCCGGTGAAGAAGATGTTGGTCGTCTCAATCCTGGCCTTGAAACCGACGCGCTCTACACCGTGAAGGACGACGCGCTCGCCTCCAGCCTGGGCCTCAGTGGCAGCAGCATTACTACGGGCCATCATGCGGCTGACAGCGCCAGTGGTAAAGTCGAGCGCACGTCGCATTTTCCTCATCTTCTGGACTTCGACGGAGATGAAGGACAACTGCGAAAGGTATGTGGTGGGAGTGCCACCAGTGGCGCGCTGATACCAAGTTGCCATCTTCTGGAGGAACGAGACGCGGATAATGCCCATGGTCCATTGGAAGTTCTGGGTCCAGGCGGCGACGATAGGAGGCAGGGGCACGCCGCAGAGGCCGATGAAGGCTTGAGCCTGGAAATATCCGAACAGAGACATGGCGTTGGCAGCAACGTGGGCAGCGGTATTGGAGTGACCAAGACCCGAGGTAATGGCAGAGGCCATCAAACCCAGGCCAGCTATCACAGCTGTCACCCAGGCCACAGCCTTTTGGTCGACCGAATGTCCGTTGGATAACTCGGCTTCAACACAGGCCAGCAGAACGTGCGTTTGTGAATCCTTGATCTTGACCCGCACGACGGCGTCAAGATCGGGAATAGTGTATGCGATGCCTGCAAATGTTAAAAACGAGGCGGGCGGCAGTCATGTAGAGTAGCTTACCTGGAACCTTGCTCAGAATGTCGTCGCTGATGTCAATGTTGGATTTGATGGTCAAGGGTCCGGCGTTCATGGGGCACATGCCCTCGAGCTCCTTCTGACCACATGGGTCGAGCTTCTGGTTCATGGCGGAGAAGCCATAAACCAGCAGCTCGAGATCGGCCTCGATCTTGCCGGCAATATTTGAGATTCCCTCAATCTTGAAGCCCAAACTGCGGTTGCCGGGCGTGAATGCGACGTTGAAAAGGGTGGCGGAAAAGGACGAGTTGGCCATGCACGGGTTGAGCGACTTTGACTCGATGATGCGCTCGGCCGAGACGAGCGGCGCGGCCATGGCTCCCAGCCATAGCAGCGACTTGGCCAGCGAAAAGTGCATCTTGGGGGTGGGTGGAAGTTGTGGTGTTGGGACTGAGGTACTCGCGGAGGATGGGCCCCAGGCGGTGTTGTACTCCTTACGAGTACAGCGGGAAGGAGTCGGCCAAACCAGCGGCGAAATGTCCTTGTTCAGCGAGCGTCGGTGAGGATGACGGGGAGGGTGCTAGTGGGGAGAAAGGATACGGCCTGGTACGAGTGTGGGTGAGCGAGTGGCTGTCGGAAGCGACGTATTGGTGGTGAAGTCGAAAGGCTGGTTGCGCAGGACAACTGGGGGAAGGGAAACCGGGAAGCAGCTCGGCGCGGCGGCTGGGGGGGGGGGGGGGATGTGGTACTAGTGTGAAGGGAGTGTCTGGTGTAAACGAGCGACTTGGAAAGGATGCGATCAGCGGATCTTCCCACTTGCGCGCAACCTAACAAAGAGAAATTTTCCCGTCGTCACCGAACAAGCTGGTGTTTTGAGAGAGCCTGAGGAGGAGCGAGCGATGGGGGCAGAATGGAGAGAGGATCCCAGCCGCAGGAGCTGAGGTCTATGCACACCAGCGGACGACTTCAGGGGAGCGAGACTGCGGCGGTCGCGAGTGGGCCAAATGGATACGCGCGGCACTTGCTGAGCGCCCAGCCTTAAGGGTTAAGATTTGTCCAACGGCTGTCAGCGTACGAGGATGAGCAGACAAGCACGGCGGCACTGCGAACGTCTGATGTTGCGCCACACACGACGGAGCAAATCTCACATTGCGATGGAAATGAACATGGCCTTTTGGTCGTTGTCTTTTTTTGCTTTTGTTTTTGTTGTCTCTTTGCAGATTGCTCCAAACAGACGCTTTCCCTTTGAGCTCACCTGGAACGTCCGGAAGCGGCAGGGGGGGGGAAGGGGGCGAATGCTCCGCCACACTCTCATACGCAGGAACAAATCACAGCCGCCCAATCAGCGCCACCCGCTAAGCCATATTCGCGCTGACTAAGCAGTCGGCTAGCCAGCCCACCGCCGTCCCGTGCCAGGACCGCCCAGTGCCTCGTATTGCCTTCATTTCTTCCTCGTATAGCCACGTCGGTCACGCTGCCAACGACAAAGATAGATCTTGTTGACATATTGTTGATATTCCACCTGCCCAGACCGTCCCAACATGGCCAACTCACTGCAAATTGTGCGGGCCTAGAGGACGTCACCCTTATGCGCTGCGCCATCCTGCGGCACACCAGGTCTGGACGCCAACCCCATCCGTGCCCCGGGAGCAACGGATGCGTGGCAGCTGGGCGCGCGCAGAAACTGCATGGCGCCAGTGTGTACAGTACATGCAATACACATTCAACGACCTGTAGACTCGTACTCGGTCAATAGCGACAAAAGCCGGCTTTTGCTTGGCCGGCATCCGGCATCCGCTACTCTTTCTCTGCATGTAAGCTTGCGTAATGACTGCCCATCTCAAGCGTCATCGTTTTGCGCACATCACAACCTCCATTGCACTCAACGCGCGTACGCGACACGCGACCTGCGAACCACAAATGTCTCACGGCAATCTGAAACACCAGATCAACAGCGACGAAAATCTCACAGTTAGCCGTCCCTAACGCACGGCTGTGTGTGCAGCCAGCCTCAATCCACAACACCCTCTGCCCTGACCCTGAAGATCGTCATCTGTGGCGCGCACCTGCCCCACCAAAAAATGGCCCGCACCAACGCGTAACCGCAAGTCCACCACCATGACCACCACCAAACTTGACATGTTCTGGAAACGTGCCCCCCAAGCTGCACATGCTCAATGCTGTTGGCCACTGCGAAACCCGAAACCTCGCTGTGCTTCTGCCTGGTCTGCACAAAGGCTCGTGTATCGGACCTGTTTCAACAATGGTTTCTGGCACGGTGCATGGAGTATCCATGATATATCATCCTCGTGCCCGACTGTACCTGCAGCGCATTTTACTGCCTAGACATGGATGACTTGGGAGTATATTGCTGCCTGCATCTCAGAAATGTTTCCTCGCTGACATGTTACCTGCTGCAGTTCTCTACCCAGCTAGCCTTCCGTGTCTCGTATCAACAAATCCAGAAACAATATAGTCAAGTAGACTACCACACTCGGCTTGTCCCAAGTAGCATCGTCTCTCACATGCCCGTATGCGACAGCCTTCTCGGGCAGATTCTGTTATTCAACTCGCCGACGCATAATATGATTTCCGGCTTTACCTTGCTTAGCTGCTGTTCCTTTATGAATGCGGTTAAGTATTCCCCTTGACATCTGTTTATAGACCATCTGTCTCATATATCAAAAGCTGTATTCTCTAATCTTCACACCATCTGTGTACAGCTTTCAGCCAAGGCATATGATCACCCTCTACACGAGAGTGTGTAGGTCCTTTCTTCTTAGTATAGGCTAAACTTCGAGGTTCCTTGAGCGGATGCGAACTTACTATGCAGTCTGTTGCTCTGTAGGCCTTTGTGGGTAGAGTGGATAGGTTGAATGTAGCTATCTATTATCACATTTACACTATTCCTTCTACTAAACAGCACCTAAGAACTATTATCTCTCTCTACGTCTAGTTCTACGTCTAGTATATCACAACTATACAATAGAATCTAGTAAGCCTCACACAGTCTTAGATATGTCCCCAAGATAGTGTCGCAATACTGGATCCAGATAAAGGTGTGATATGCTCCAGCCGTGAGGTCGTTGTTGTCGTGGTGAGAGGACTCACTAGCGTGCGAGCATTACCTAGGTAGCAAACAAGCAACAAATGCGTCACTTGCCAATAAGCTCAAGCTACACTTGCCTAGCACACTCGATTTCCACCTCTTTCTCTTTCTCTCCAATATTTTCTTGCAGATCAACTCACCAAACACCACAATGGCGCACAATACAAGCACCAGCACCAGCACCTCGGACCCCAACCCACACCCTCACAACCACCCTCACAACCACCCTCACAACCCCAGCCCCGCCTCTGAAACTCACCTCCAAGCCCTCCTCACAGCCAAACTCTCCGCTATACCGCCATACCACCTCCCCACACTTACCCTCTCCTCAATCCTAACGCAGTCCCCGCGCGCCCTGCACATCCCCCACATACCCCCGGACATACAACTCGCCTTCTTCCTGCGCCACCGCGCCGCCATGGACACGTACGACGGGCAACCAATCAAAGACGGCGAGAAGCAACATGTCGACGTGACGAGGGCCATCTGGTACTACCGGACCGACGAGCGTAGACAATGGGTCCGATACCACGATACCACGCGCTGGAATCTCGCCCTGTTTATCGCTCTACTCGCAGCACAGGAAACGTCTGGAGCCGGTGCTGCGAAAGTCGATGCCAACAAGACGAACAGAAACAAACACATAGCCATGGCTTCATCGGTTGCAAATGGGGCTGCTACCGTCACCCCTTCTGCTCACCGCTTCATAATCAGCTACCTCGCCGCTGTGATTGAACATCACAATGCGCCCTCGACGTGCTTCACAGCCCGCGAGGCGTTTGTGGCGAAATGGAAGAATACAAAGTGGGATGTCTTTAGTGTTTTCACTGGGGCGCAAAAGAAGGTTCTGAAGAACCGGTTGAAGGTGCTGGGCAAGGAGTGGGAGCTGGAGTGTGAGTATGCGGTAGATCGGTTGGGCAGGGAGGGGTTTGAGAGGTGCGTTGGGGGGTTCGTGGGGTGCGTTGTCCCGGGGAGGAGGGATGGCGGTGTGAGTGTCGCTGTGGGGAGAAAGGGAGAGAATGGTGGTGTTGGTGTTGCTGTTGCTGGAGTTCAGGGCAGTGGAGACGACGTGCATGTTATGGACATGGCGGGTGGGAATGAGCTACTCGACGCCCTTCGTGTGCCGTATATACCCAGGGTCAAAGCGGAGAAGAGCCAGGGCCCGTCGCGACCCCCAGGCGGTGAGCATGACGGAGAAGCGATGACGGTTACCGATGTTAGGCATGCGATTGCGGCCGTGCTGAGGATGAGGCCGCGGGATATTCTACCGGTGTTGATGCGGGTGTTTGCTGAGGATGAGTAGGAAGCCGGTTAGGCCTGGAGGGCAAGTGGAAACTGCATGCAGAGAGACGACCAAACAGTATGAGTGGAATTTTGGACAAGGGCAGTATGACGTTGGATAATCGGACATATTTCGGATTTTGCGACCTGGTACTCGGAGTACCTCCCTGCATATAAGTACGTCCAGCTTCCCATTAGAACACCAAAAAATTGCATGCGTACATTGAGACAATTTTTATTGCTGTGAATCTGTTGATACATTGAATTCGGTATTCATTTCTAACAAATGAAATTCGTTACTTTCTAGCACTTTTCATTACGCCCCCTCCTGTTTCATTACAGCTCAGCCCCATTTACTCCGGCTTAAGTACACCACGGTACCTCATCTTTCCATCCCTCAGCGTAGTCATCGCCTCCTCGATACCCTTCTCGTTCAACGGGAACTCCATGAGGATAGGCTTGATACCGTGCAGGGCCGAGAAAGCCAGCATGCTCCTGTGTACCGCTCGTGCGGCGACAACACTACCCTGGACAGTAATGCCCTGCGAGAGCAAAGCCATGTGCGGGAAGGAGAAGTCGTCGAAGCTGACTGTCATAGGGAAGATGGTAGCGTTGGCGTTGAGAACAGGCAGCATCATCTTCCAGTCTGGCATAACAGACGTGGTGACGAGGAGGGCGTCAACCTTGCGAGAAACGCTAATTTCAGACTTGCCCTTCATGGCGACGAATTCCTTTGCGCCTAGGGACATGGCCTCGTCTTTCTTGCTGTCAGAGCCCGAGAAGACGACGACGTCGCAGCCCATCTTGGAGGCGTACTGGATAGCAAGATGGCCGAGACCGCCAACGCCCATTACACCGACGCGATCCGTGGGCTTGATGTTGTAGGTGTGGAGAGCGTTGAAGACGGTGGCACCGCCGCACATGAGGGGCGCGGCTTCGGCGTCGGATAGCTCGTCAGGTACTTTGAAGAGGAAGGCCTCGCGCCAGACGGCGTGCGAGGCGAAGCTGCCTTGGTCGAGGTTGGCCTCGCCGTACATCTCGCGGGACTCGCAGTATGTCTCGCGGCCTGTGAGGCACTTGTCGCAACGCCCACAGCTGTTGTGCTCGTAACCCCAGCCCACTCTGTCCCCCTTTTTCAGTTCTTGTACGTTGGGACCAATGTCCTCGACGATGCCGACGCCCTCGTGGCCGAGCGCCATGTCGGCTCCCTTGTAGTGCTCATCCGTGCCGCAGAGACCAGAGGCGGTGACCTTGATAAGGACTTGGTCGTTCTGGAGGTCTGGCTTGGTGGTTTGCGCCTTGACGATCTTGCTGTCCTTGGAGCCCTTGTAGACGGTGAAGGTAGGCATTTTGGTGGTTGTGTAGTTGTGATGTGGATGTGTGGTTTTGTAGTTGTAGTAGTCAAAGGACTATCTGGGTATCTCAATGGAAAAAGAAATGTAAAAGTTTGGGTTTGATGAGGAAAGAAGAGACAATGCTGCGACTTGCTCTGTTATATATGACCATAGCTAAGCTCAGATCCTTCTTACATCCACTCTGAACGATATCCGCAGCGTTCGAAAACTTTCTCGTCCATGACGTCGCATGTTGATAATACACAGGGTCTCCGGATCTAGGACTAGCATATCCCCGTGTCCTTACACACCCGGAGCGTGGACCGCCACTAGAAAGCTGTCGTTTAGTGGGGCAGGTTTGCGAAAGAATAATCAAACACCGAACAACCTCGGGACGCTATGCTGCAGGAGTATTAGTATTCGCATCTTGTGTCCCTTATCAGTCAATTGATTACTAGGCAGATGTCTTTGTAAGCTCTTCTGCGTGCTGCTGGGTGCGTAGTAATGCAGGTGCAGCTACATACTGCACTGCAGTTAACGATGAGGGAATCTCGGTTGGATTCGGCCAACCATCTAGATTTGTATTATGAGCTCACTTGTTCGGAGCGAGCAAGCGAACAAGCGATCATGCAGCCTGGAACGCTCTCCACTAATAGGGCTGGCATTGGCCGGCAGCCGTCGTGTGGAGCAAAGAACGTACTTCTTGGCTTGAGCGTGGTTGCGGCTCTTGTGAAGCGTGGCTATGACGTAGTTGTCCAAGGCCGATGAGGCGCTGCAAGACCGACGCTGTTCGGCCCTTTACCAAAAACTTGGTTATGTCGTCTCGGCCGGTGCTATCGGGTTTGTAATACTAATCCTGCGTTGTTGGTAGCTTGGCTCTGAAGTTTCTTTTGTGATCTTTCATCTGTTGATTAGTCGCATCGGTCCGTTCCCGTGTGCTTGGGGTATCGATCGATCTCGCCACGGCCCCAAGTTAGCAGCGAGATATGTCCGCTGTCAGTTGGCACATTCTGAATCGCCAAACTGACTAGTTCACTCGATGAGACTGCCTCGACTTCACTGGCCTGATATGACGATGGTTGCCCATGTGAGAAAAAGACATGTTGCACAGAGCGGGGTTCGAGTGTGGACACGGCAGCCTTTCTCGACATATCTAATATCAGTGAAAATAAGAGTAGACGTGTTTAGTGTCTGCTCGGAAGGTATCATGAGTCTCACTATTGCATAGGTAGTCCTTGGTCTGAACGTGTGCATAGTCGTCTGAGTTGAAGAATTAAGCAACGAAGTCCTGCTTCGCCCGCGATGCACGGTAGTATTGCTGCACCTGTTTCTCCAAGTCCAAGCTGTAGGCAGTTATAAACGGCAGCAAGACGGTTATTTCAGACCGGCTGCAAATGAGCCGACAATAGCAAACACAAGAAAGCGTTGATGGATGACCCAAGTTTACAGCACATCGTGTGAGGCGGTTGTTAGCAATTTGTCGGATGTGAGGTGATGGTAAAGATGTCTAGTCGCATATTGAACGAAGACGCCATCCTCGAATAGGTGTGGTGCGCGAAGTTTGACATGGTTATTTTCCAACGTCGGGGCTTCACACATACATCGTGTTCACAGTCACGCATCTTGAGAGCTGAATCATGTTGAGACCCATGATGATCATCTTCTCTAGCCTCGGATCATTGGGTTGAAATTCTGCCTTGAGTATCTCCGACTGATCGAACAATCTCTCCTGTTCCTTCTAAATTCCCCTGCTGCGAGTTTGCGAGTAGATATCGAAGTCGCCGAGGCTCTTTTGGAGCGCTTTGATGAAGAGTTCACGGTAATATGTAGGCTTCATGTTGCGCATCAGGATGTTTGGGGCGCGGTTCTCCTCGGCACATGCCATCATGTATGCGTGCTGGACCTTTGTAGCTGTCTTGTTGTACTCGGCGCATACACTGATGTAAAGGCGGGCGCGTGTATGCATACATTGGCCAGAGAAACTCATGTTGTCGTTACTGTTGCTGCAAAAGTAGGCTAGAACGGCTTCGAAATCCCAGTCTTGAAGCGGAATCTTGTTGCGGATGTTTGACCTGATCTCTCCGTGGTAATAGAGAACGCCTGCGAGGGTTGCGCCCATGTTGACGTCCATAGCTCGAGACTCACTCCGGATTACGTTAGTGTTGTGATAATAAGAGTGAGGGGGCTGTAGGAGTGAGTGACCGTTAGGCTGCACTCACCGCCAACAACCCCACAGTAGCGTTTGTCGCATACCGATATCCTCTTTGGCAGGCCTGGCCAAGTATACGCGTTCTCTCAAAGAGCGGAAACGCCAAAGACTGATTGATCTGGCTACTCCCCTCAATTACCGACAGCAAAAGACACCGACGACTACAGGGACACTAGATCGATTGCTTCCAAGATATCAAATATCTCCCAAAAAATAAACACTTCCAAAACCACGCCCCTAAAGCATTTCACAGTCGCAAGTGAGATTGCGATGAGCGACCTGAGATGGAGCCGTTGTCCATCAAGATGGCGTTTAACTCAGATATGTAAAGCACAAACAACCGAGGCTGGAAACATAGGGATTTCTGGTTATCATGGGGGAAGATAGTGCAAAAGAAGACTTCTAGGCTGGAAAGGACAAGGTAAGGTAAGACGGAAAAGACGTTTGGAAGAAAGAAACACTCAAGGTAGAGAGATATATAGAAAAGGGATTAATGCTGTTTGATCGGGGTCTTATGAATGCGATAGTGGATAGCTGCATATTTATAGAGCAAGACCAGCACCCAGTTTGATATTCACTACTTGATAGCGACAGTGTTAGTAAACCCCGCAGTTTTATTTATAATAGACCTATCTGGCGCCTACAGTAGCTCTTGTATGGTTGGCATGTCGGGTATTTCATGTCACCTAGGTGCCTACATCTACATGTACACGGAGCAGCAGCATACCCGCCCCCCCCCCCACATGCATGTACGCATGCATACACACAACCACCAAGGTAGAGGCAGACACAGAACGATAGCCATGTACTGTTTAGAAAGAATTTGGTGACCGCGATTGGGAATAGCTACATGCAACTACTTGCACACAAGGGCCTGCATACAGCAGTAGCACACCCGGATTTCCAATCTACACCGCCATATCCTCGTACATCCACCCTTCTACGCTTTGCGCCCCGCCTTCCTCCATCTGCAACCTAGCGTACAGACACTTCCTAACCTGCCCATCTTCAACCACCGACACGACATCCTGGTCGACCACCTTCATCGCCCACATGATGACCCTGGGACCAAGATTCTCCGTACGACCATTGATAAAGACGGGAGCAGCTGTGCTTTCAGCGGGTTGGTTGACGAACGTAAGACCAAGCTCATCGAGGACATCACTTGGCAACGCGTCCGGATCGGCAGAGGGAAGGTGCAGGAAATCTGCCAGATGCTCGTCGATGAAGGTGTATGTATCGGCGTCCTCGATACCGTCTTCAAGGGCGGGAAGCGCATGTCTTGCGCACAGGTCGCGCAATGGGGCGAATATAGGGGCAGTGTCGGTGTTTTGCGTTGTTAGCATTGTGGCTAGGAGGACTGTGAGTAGTAATGTCCACACCATACTCTCGGCTTCCGGGCCTTGCAGATGATGCTGCGCAAGCGCTTCGTCGAACCTCTTTGCTGGTATGGGTAGATTGGAGCCGAAGATTGCAAGAACGTCGGGTATAGAGTGCAGCACTCGCGAGGATTGACTGTTTGGCTCGCGCAGCCTAGTGATTGCAACCTGCAGCTCCTCTCTCACAGAGTGGATGATTCTGGCCTGGGTATCGCGATAGATTTTGGCAAACCTTTGCTTGTCGTTTTGGGGCTCCTGTTGCAAGTCGAGGGGGAGGGTGCTACACCTCTGCGTCAGGGCCTGATGTAACAAAACCAGAACCTGCAGAGTGATCCTAGACGCCGGTTTCGCAACATCAATACTGCCGATGTCTATCTCTAGAGTGATAATTGTTTGAATAAAGAAGAAATGTACAATGTATGGAGGTACGCCGCGGAAGAAAGGGACATGGTTATCATAACGTCCAAAAGGGTGGTCCTTGGCGCGCAGAAAGTGCTGCTCTTTGTTTGGATCCGTTGCTAGGAAGTCTTTGGACATTCCGAAAGGCACATTTTCAGGACTCAGCAGACCCAGCTGTTGTGCATATTGCTGTAGCTGCGGCTGGAACGCTAACTTCAAGGCAAATTGCTCGATGGGATTGTCCTCAAGACAGAAGCCATACCCGAGAAGTAGCTCATCATTCTGTTTGGGTGCGTAGTTGTTGAAAAGCTCTTGTCCGGGCTGGAAAGAGTGTCCGTCGAGGCACTTCAAAGCGAAAGACTGACGAGGCTGAAAGTCCCACTCTACTTTGGCGGAAACGGAATGGTTCAGAATATCAACCACTGGGAAGAGAATGGGCACTGTCTCTTTCCCAGGCAAGATATGAGTGGATATGAATGCGCGAGAAGTGAAAACGGTGGCTGCCCATAGTAACGATTCGCTGATAATGGTTAGCAGGCTGCGCCTGAGTAGCTTTTGCGGATGAGCGGTAAGCCCGCTAGGCGCCAGTATAGGGGAAAAGAGATCCTGGAGGCCTCAAAGTAAAAGCAATTCCTCCTGAGCTGCCACGTCTCGGACAGAAGAATTAGTGCTGATATGCTCTCCCTTGGCGAGACTACGGCAGGCCTAACGTGGGGCTATATGGGACGCCAACAGACACCGGTTGCTGGCAAACTTACATGTCAATGCCCTTGGCGAGAGGAATACTCAGCTCTTCCATGACTGCTACGGCGCGCTCCCACTGCTGCTGTAGCTCAGCCCTCCTCTCCTTGGCAGCAGGCGCTAAGCTTGTGCCCGCAAGAAAAGCCATATCGCCCTCATTGAACCAGAGGGGCGTCGTCATGTCCCGTGGACTTGGTAAACATGCGATGTAAGCATGCCATGGCGATGCTTGACCCCTGTCACGTTGTTCAATCAAAAGGAGATATGTTAGTATGTGATCCGGAATTCGTCCTTGACATTGTCGCAGGGGACTCTCAATGTGCAATACGCCCTCTTCACCCGGGTCTAGGTTGAGATATGAGAGTGTGAGCTTAAGTGGACACGTAGTCACCACAGGCGAGCTCAATGGCTGCAGTGCGCGCATGTGGAAGCCACGCGCATGGTTGTAGACGATCTGGACGTCTGGACTGAGCTGACCCCCATTTGACGTAAACCAGGCAACCAGGCTCTCGACCAGTGGGTGGGCATTGGAAAGCTCGCTCTGGGGTTGGTCCATTGAAGGCGCTGGCTGCAGCAGGGCGCTGCTGAAGTGGTGATGGGTATTTTTTTTCTTCTTCTCCTCAAACGTGACGCATGCTTGTTTGGACAACGTATGATGGATCGGATGGTCGGTTCATCCGTCTGGCGGACGGTGACGAGTGTTTTCTAGCTGGAAGCCTCGGGCCCGGAGCGAAATTGGCGGTGGGTGCGGGAATCGGAGCGTGAGGGAACCGAGACGATCAGAAGCGAGTGGGCTTGCAGCAAGATCGCAATGTGCATCAACACGTGCAGTAGGATGCAGGGCTCGGCGTGAATGTGTGACCGTGTCGGTGTAGAGGCGGCCATTTTTTTGAATTGCATCGCTCGTGTTGCCATGGTGGTTTGTTGTTGCAGGCGTGGATATGGTCTCCTCGGCGCCCGACAGCCATGTACAAGCTTTCTGGGCTTTTGCTTTCCACTTCTGAGCATTCTTGGAAGCAACGAGTAATACTGTTGGTGTTTCGTGGTATCCTTGGGGACGGAGTTCCGGCGCTGAAACGTCGCGAGGCTAGCCAATCACACTCGTATCGCGTCTTATAGGTATGTTACGAGGCTGCTCAGGCTTCGTCCCCATGTTGGTGACAGTGACTGCCTACAGGACCAATCCTCCAGTGCGGTTCGGATCGCGACGGACAGGCGACCTACATGTGTCTTGCCCGTGGCGTTGGCGAGGAACCGAAAAGGGGATGCGAGGGTCAGCAGTGTTCTTGGTAGCTTCAACTATACGGTAGGTAGTAAGCCTAAGCGGCCCCAGCGTGTTCCGCCGAAGCCGAGGGGTCAGTCGCGACAATTTTGCCCATGGTGCAGGGAAGATGCTATCATGGGCCAATTTTGAAGGCCCCTTTGCTTTGGGCTTTGCCGCTTGCGGCTCATCGTGTGGGTGTTGCAAACTGGCGGGACGGAGACGGTTGCTATTACCGGCGTCGAGGCCTAGTTATGTGCCTTGTGCGCCGACCATGTCACGATGCGGATAGAGAGTCAAACCCTTGGCCGGCGGCGGCAGCGGAGCATTGCAGATGAATGACCTGACGGGGTCCCCGTTAGATGGAAGCTTCTGTGCCTGTTCCTGTTCCTGTTGTGTATTATCTTCCGCCCATCGCCTCATCTCCCTCTCACCATCATCTAGCAAGGCCTCGCGTGAGACAGCAGCTGTCGTTACTTGACACGCCTTGGATTACAGGGCGCAATTGGCTCTTGTGCATAACACGACCTACTCGCTAGCTGTGGCTTGTAAGTTTTCAGCCCCATTCCCACGACACGCCGCCATTGTGGATTGTGCATGTGGATTCCAAGCTTGTCTACTGTACCTTGTCGGTACTGCGCTTGACAATAGCGGCACCGCCTCCCTCACTCCAGACCTTCAGCGCACAGTCCTTAGGTCCCGGCCCCGGCCCTTCATAAGAACAATGGGCGTCCCATGCGCGGCTGCACGCCCATTTCCACTTTCAGTTCCATTTTCATGTCTTTGTTCCGTGCTGACGGCCGACGTAGCATGCTCTGCCGTAGACGGTAGCTGGGGAAATGCTGCTGCTGGACATGATAGCAGCCGATGCAGCCTCCAAACACGGCCTTCAACCTTCACCACCACGTGCACTCTCGCCCGCCAGCAATGCTACCTTCTTTCAGATGCCACTGTCTATCCTTGGCTCTGTCCTAAGGGCCCAGTGCCCTTCCCAGTCGCCGGCGACACTAACTTCCACACTCACCGACCCTGCCAAAACCAATGACCTTGATACAAGCGCACCGGAGAAAGATGCCATCAAGACTGCGCAGCATGAAGCCACCATCGCCCTCGCTCCTCAGCGAAGCCTCTCCTGGGCCAGCGAAGCCTCGTCAGAGAAGCCCAGGAAGCGCACGCCACGCTCCCGAACATGCTACAACCTAGCCCGCCCCGTCCACACGCGCTCCAAGCTGCACACACGCCCCAAGGTCCTTCTACAGCTCCACCAGATCATTGCTTCACAGCGACCGCGGCCGGCCTTTGAAGTCATTCCCTGTTCGCTGCTTCCCAATGGAACCACCAGGCGCCTAGCGCGAACCTTCAACACCAAGGACAAGCTAGGGCCCCACGATTTGCTAATCGCCAAGGCAGAGGCATACCACGCCCAGGACGACGACGCAAAGTCCGACGACGACCGCTTCGGCCCACGTGATGTCATAGGCATCATCAGCTCCAACAAATGCGAAAAGGGCCTTGTTGAGACGACCGACATCTTCATGGACCTTGGCATGAGTCGCTGGACAGTCACCCAAATGCCAAACGGGAGCTACGAGTTCAATAGCACCGACGAGCATGGCCTGCCGCTCAAGGCACGATGGGTCTTGAAGCCTGCGAATGCGCGCCGCACGTCGAGCATCACAATGGGAAGCCCGCCCTCACCAACAAGCTCGCAAGCGCCCGACGAGAAGAAGTTTACCTTTAGCACCATGAGCACAAACTCCAGGCGTCACCCTATCATTGCAACCATGACCCGGAATCGCATCGACGTAATGGACACTTATGCGGTGCCTACGGGGTCCTCAGCGCCCACATCAAACTTTGCCTCCTACACCCAGTCCCCTACTATCGAGTCCCCGCATGTAGAAGTTGATACCTTTATGGATAATCTCACCGCAAAGCTACCCATTGAGACAGATGATGATCTTCGACACTTTATTCTCATCTCTGGTGTTTGGGTCGCGACACGCGAGTTCACAGCAGACCCTCCTAGCCAGTCTTCCACACCTGTTCTCGGCTCAAACGCCATCTTCCGTTCTCCTAGCGTCCGCACTGTTTCCATGTCCGCTCTGGATTGCCCTCGCTCGCCATCACCGGCTTCTAACTCTGACGAAAACCGGCGCTCGTTCCCCCGCATGTTCAGGCCCAGTATGGAGAAGCTTCCCCGCCGCGCGAGCTTCAAGGATGTCCCTGCCTCTCACACGTCTGCCAAACCCATGACGCCAGCTACCCCAGCCACCAAGACACGTTCGTCTCGTGCCAACTCGACAGGCACTGCCCGCCACAGTTTGACTGGTAGTTTGAGGAAGAAGCATGGCGTTGCCTTTGAAGACCAGACGCTAGTCGAAGCTGTGGAAGAGCGCCGGATAAAACCTAGCGTGGAGTTACTGCGCATAAAAGAGTTGACACTGGCCGCACCCATAGAGCGACCATCTGTCGAGTCAGCCACATTACCCCTTGCAGTCATACCTTCCCATACCGTCATTGCACCTTCTTCTGAAGAGTCGGGCCCGCCTACACCGCTACTATCTTCGCCGTTCCCATCTCCATCGGTTATAGACACAGAACGGTCGCGCAACACGAAATCGACTTTTGCTCCTGTCACTACGACAGGCCTATGGGATTCCGGTGTAACCGAAAGTCGTGGTCTTAAGAAGCGCGCCACCAGCATGTTCGTCTTGAATGAGAAGAAGCGCAAGCAAGAGAAGAAGATGGGCAGCGAGCGCAGCAGAAGTAAGTCTAGCAAAACACGGGACCGTGACGACAGCACCGAAGGCTTGAAGATCGAGCGCGATTCGCACATGTTGAGATTCAAGCTGCGCCTCCGAGGCCTTTTCAGAAAGGATAAAGCATAGCAGCACACTTGTCACCGAATCTTTTATTTGCTTTCCTGGTTACCAATGGGGCGCCATTACATTTTGGATATTTTCTCTCAGGCTGGGCCTAAACCGGTCCTCCATTCACCACTCACGTTTTCTTTGGTTTCCATCTTCTTTCTGTCTCCGTTTGATGGGAAATACCCTTTTCGTTGGAATTCATATTCATTACTATCCACCCATAGCATTGTGCAAGTCACCCGCAAATGTGAGCACGTCGTCAAAAGCTTTTCGTCCGTTCCATTCATCTCCGATTATCCGTGAACCCTCGTCACCCCCCCCCTTGTAATGGCGATCCCGAACGCTCCCGCACGGCAATTAATCGCTGAAATAAACTTAACAGTACCTAAGCTTTTTGCCCCACTCCCTTACCTTACTAGCTGCCCCCAAAAAAAAGATGCCTCTCGTACCGCAATGCAAAGAACATGGTTCATAACTGGGGACCGGATCTGACCGCGTCTACTCGGGTGCTCGGATATCGCTTGGCGCCGTCTCGGCAGAGTGTTGCGTACGTAGCGATGCACGTATTCGCGTATGATAGCAAATCAGGACGCTATAGTATCAGGTGTTCACCACTATTCGGAACCACGACGAACCGTACCTACCGCATGTTTTCGCTAGTGAGGTCATCACGTGGTTATACCCCCTGGTACCCGGACACTCATTATAATTCAGCACCGAATTTTAGTTTTGGCGAACTCTTGTCGACTCTTGATGTCCTTTGTGCGCTCGCTCGCTCTTATCGCAACTGAGACAGGTGGTCTGCTTGTACGCGTGGTTTTGTCAATGAAACTTTGTCACTGTCCTAAAGACGCCACGGCGACCGATGGCTGGCTGAGAGGAACCCGTTGGGCACTTGACTCTCAGCTGCGTGTTCTTATGCCCCGCCTCACCTGCAAACTTTCCAGCACATGAATTGAATATCTTCCCAGTATCTTGAAGGTTGAACAATGTTATCGTCTTGCCTATGGAGCAGCTAAGGTAAACACGTGGTGGCTTGAACAGGAGTGGGCTGTTCGACCACCACCTACGCAGTTTCCTTGTTGGCAAAAGTCGCCCAGTGAAATTACAGGCCTCTCAGAGACTCTACCTAGGTAAGTGTCGACAGGAAGACTGCACTAGCCTCGCCAAGGATGGGTGAGAGGGCATGCCCAAGTGTACCCAGGTAAGTTTGGTGAGACTAACACTTTGCCGACGTATCCTCGAAAAGCCTTTCTACTGGCATTGGAATTTCACTACTCAGTCTTCATGCATGATGAGGTGACAAACTGCATTGGGAAGTCTGTCAAGATGTCTTGGTGCGCTTCAAGAGTGTGTCGGGTAGCCCCGCGACCTCCCTCTCTCTCTTATCAGCCACTGGTACAATACTGGATTCTAGTGAACAGCCTCTTAGTATCTTTCTCATTCTCACCACGGCGTTTCACTTTGGAGTTTCCTTCTCATCGTTCAGTGCTCGCACACCCAATGGGGGTCTTGGAACCCCGCACTAGCGCTCAACTAGCGCGCTTCCCCCTGCAGCGTCTCGCTTTGGCAACCAAAACGCGTAAACACACTTTCTCATCTAACAACACGCCTCCGCCACTGGCCCACTCACCACCACGCCTTCCTTTCATTTACACTCGTTGCTTCCCGTCTCTGTATCGCTGTGAGACTGGGTATTTTTTCTCTTCTACCCTCTGTTTCAGTCCTGCGGGACACATAATCGCCCACCATGGACGACTCCCTAATGGAGGACTCGGTCTTTGACGAAGGCGCCAGCTCCGACTTTGCGCCCCCTGCGAAGCCTGCAAAAGCCGCCAAAGTGACGAAACCAAAGGCGGCAGCACCAAAGAAAGCAGCAGGTCCTGCAAAACCACGAGGCCGGCCTGCGGGTGCCACTGCGAAGCCAAAGGCGAAGGCTGCGCCCAAGAAGAAGAAAACGGACGACTCAGATATAGATGAGAACTCCGACATAGACATGGCCGAGGACCCAGTCGACGATGACGAGTCGCTACTCAAAGACACACCACCAAAGGCCAAGAAGGCACCCGGCCCCAAGAAGTCGAGCGGCAAGCCACTTGCGGACATTCCGAACGAGAGCTTCGGCGGAGACAATGATGACGATGTGCCCATCTCAAAGCCGAAGAAGGGCGGCGCGAGTAGCAAATACCAAATGGTGGGTTTTAATACCTTAGGCCGCTGAGGAGATTAATAACACATTGACAGTTGACACATCTGGAACACATTATGAAGCGGCCCGATACATACATTGGTTCTGTAGAGCGACAGACAGACAAGATGTGGGTATACAACTCTGAGAGCGATTCGATGGAGTTCCGCGATGTAACCTATGTGCCCGGTCTATACAAAATCTTCGACGAGATTCTTGTAAACGCGGCGGATAACAAGCAGAACGACAAGAACATGAGCGAGATTCGAGTTACCGTCGACCGAGAGACGGGCGAGATCTCCATCAAGAACGACGGCAAAGGAATTCCAATTGAGATCCACAAAGTCAGTCGCCTGGCTCTCCCTCCAGATGCTTTGCTAACTTCATCAGGAACACGGCATTTATGTACCAGAAATGATTTTTGGGCACCTCCTCACCTCCTCTAACTACGACGACGATCAGCAAAAGGTCACCGGTGGTCGCAACGGTTACGGAGCCAAACTTTGTAACGTTTTCAGTACAGAGTTCACAGTAGAGACAGTCGACTCGAAGCAGAAGAAAAAGTACAGACAGACCTGGACGGAGAACATGAGCAAGATGGGCAAGGCCAAGATCAGCGACATCAAGTCGGAGGATTACACCAAGGTTAGCTGGAAAGCCGACTACGCCCGGTTCGGCATGAGCGGCATTGACGACGACTTCGAAGCAATGGTCAAGCGCAGGACCTACGATATGGCCGGTACGCTGCGCGGCGTCAAAGTCTACCTCAACGGCGACCGCATCAAGCTTACATCATTCGCCAAGTACATGGAGATGTACACCAAATCCATCTCCCGCGACCAGGGCAAGAGTGAAGACGACAAGGAGAAGGATGTCATTATCACAGACAAGCTCGACCGCTGGGATATTGGTTTCGCTGTCTCAGATGGTTCCTTCAACCAGGTCTCGTTCGTCAACTCTATCGCAACAACGTCCGGTGGTACGCATGTGAACCACATTGCCGATCAGATTGTCGAAAAGCTCATGGCCATCGTCAACAAGAAGAACAAGGCTGCTGTCAAGCTCAAGCCCGCGCAGATCAAGAACCACCTGTTTCTTTTCGTCAATTGTTCCATTGTCAACCCGGCCTTTACCTCCCAAACGAAGGAGCAGCTCACCACCAGGCCCAGTCAATTCGGTAGCAAACCTGTCTTGAGCGACAAGTTCTTGAATGCCATCGCAAAGACCGACGTCATCCAGAACATCATGCACTTTGCGCAGCAGAAGGCTGATCAGATGATGAAGAAGACCGACGGCAACAAGCGCAACCGTATCAGCAACGCCAAGCTCACAGATGCTAACAAGGCCGGTACTAAGGATGGACATCTCTGCACTCTCATTCTCACTGAGGGTGAGTCGGCTAGTGTACTCGCCTTGGCAGGACGCGCTGTCGTGAACCAGGATCTCTTCGGTGTCTTCCCACTACGTGGAAAGCTCCTCAACGTTCGCGATGCCACTGTAGACCAGATCATGAAGAACGCCGAAATCCAGAACATCAAGAAGTTCATGGGTCTTCAGCACAAGAAGGAGTATACCATGGCAGATATGAAGAGCTTGCGCTACGGTCATCTCATGATCATGACTGATCAGGATCACGACGGTAGCCATATCAAGGGTCTGTTGATCAACTTTCTTCAATGCCAATTTCCTAGCTTGCTCAAGATCCCGGGCTTCCTGCTGGAGTTCATTACGCCCATCGTCAAGGTGTGGAAGGGCGATCCCAAGAATCCGCGCAGCATGAAGAGCTTCTTCTCCATGCCTGAGTACGAGGAATGGAAAGAACAGCACCAGCACGAGAAGGGATGGGACCACAAGTACTACAAGGGATTGGGTACCAGCGACATCCCTGACGCACAAGTCTACTTCAAGGACCTCGATACGCACATGAAGCGCTTCCAGGTCATGCGCGAGGAAGAAGAGAAGCTCATAGAGCTAGCCTTCTCCAAGAAGAAGGCAGATGCTCGTAAAGATTGGCTGCGCGATTTTATTCCTGGTCAGCATCTCGACCTTACGACTCCTGACATCTCTTACGACGACTTCGTGAACAAGGAGTTGATTCTCTTCTCCATGGCTGATAACGTCCGATCCATCCCTTCGGTCATCGATGGTCTCAAACCAGGTCAGCGCAAGGTCCTGTACACCTGCTTTAGGCGCAACATCAAGAAAGACGTCAAGGTTGTTGAACTCGCTGGTTCCGTCTCTGGATCCACCGATTATGCTCACGGAGAAGCTTCTATGCAAGGCACTATTGTCAATCTTGCGCAGAACTTTGTCGGTACCAACAACATCAACTTTCTCGAACCTAGTGGTAACTTTGGTTCTCGTCTCAAGGGTGGTGCCGATGCTGCCAGCGCCAGGTACATCTACACTCGCCTTTCGCCTTTTGCACGCCGTATTTTCCATGGACACGATGACGCGCTATTGAAGTATGGTGAGTCAGACGGTCACAAGATTGAGCCAGAAATGTTTGTGCCTATCTTGCCCACGATTCTCATCAACGGTTCTAGTGGTATCGGTACTGGTTGGAGCTCCGAAATCCCAAACTTCAACCCGATGGATATCATCGAGAACATCAAGCGTCGCATGCAGCCAGGTGCCACCAAAGAAGACATGACGCCGATGATCCCTTGGTACAAGGGTTTCACTGGTACAACAACTGAGCTAGGCCCTGATCGGTACCAATTTACGGGAACTGTCCGACAGACTGGCGACAACGAGGTCGAGATCACTGAACTGCCAGTTCGCTACTGGACTCAGGACTTCAAGGAGAAGCTTGAGGAGATCATAAAGGCCGAGAAGGCTCCGTCGTATATCAAGGATTACATTGACTACAACACCCCAGATCGCGTTCATTTCATCATCAAGATGGAAGACAAGTACATGGCGGAGGCTGTCACCAAGGGCTTGGAGGAATATTTCAAGCTGTTCAAGCCTCAGTCAACGAGCAACCTGGTCGCATTCGATGCACATGGACGCATCCACAAGTACGCAACTGTTCTCGATATCATCGAAGAGTTCTACCACGTCCGCCTGCGGTACTACGAGAAGCGAAAGCAGCATCAGCTCCAGGTCATGGAGAAGGAGCACCTCAAGATGACGAACCAAGCCAAGTTCATCCAAATGATCATCGACGGAAAGCTTATAGTCTCCAAGAAGAAGAAGGCTGTCCTTGTTCAAGAGCTCAAGAAGCTCGGCTTTACACCTTTCCCAAAGGTCGAAGAGGCCAAGCAAGCTGGCGAGGTTGAGGACTACCAGGAGGACGAAGCGTCGGAAGACGCCGACGTGGAAGTGTCCGCAAACGACTACGACTACCTGCTGGGTGTAAGTATTCCCTTGATTCGATGTATGTTCAGGCACTAATATCGTATAGATGGCCATTTGGTCCCTTACTCAAGAGCGTGTCGAAAAGCTTATGAAGCAGATCGGCGAGAAGCAGCACGAAATTGATACCCTTATCAAGCTTTCACCCAAGGATATCTGGAAGGTTGACCTTGATGCTTTCATGGATGAGTGGAACCTTCAGCTGGAAGAGGAGGTCAAGCGCAAGAAGAAGATTGCTGGCATCACTCGCCGTGCATCCCAGAAGCTTGGTATCGCCGCGGGCAAGAGTGGCAAGGGAAAGAAGAAGAGGAAGATGGATGGCAGTGATTCGGACGACTCCGCTTCTGACTTTGGCCCGGTTAAGAAAAAGGCGAAGCCGAAAAAGGAGGGCTTGTTCGGCTATCTCCAGTCAGAACCTGCCAAGAAGCCTAGTGCAGCGGAAGCTCTTAAGAGTAGCAGTGCATTTGGCTCAACGGCACCGCAGAAGCAAGGAACTTTGCTCACACACTTGGTCAAGAAGAAGGATGAACCGCCGCAGGTTGATGGCGCGACGGAAAGCAGATCTGCATCTGTAGATCCGAAGCCAGCTCCGGCCAAACGGGGTCGACCGGCCGCTGCGAAGCCTGTCAAAAAGGTTCCAGTCATATCTGATGACGACGAGTCTGATGTGTTCGCCGCTGTCGCTCAAGAGGCAGCCAAGGAGCCCAGTAAGAGTGCTGCTCCCTCACGAGCTGCTCGCGGTGCAACCAAGCAGGTGGCAAAGTACAGTCTTGGCAGCGACTCCGACGACGATGACGACGATCTTCTCGGCGATGTAAGCAGCATGGTGAAAACAATCGGATCTGCTACAAACGGGGTTCCTATGTTCAAGGCAACTACCACTGCCCGCCCGGGTAGCAACGGAAGCGCTCGTCCCGGCAGTTCGACCGTTGGAAAGAAGAGCAGCACGCTCGAAATCGACGACGACACTACCAACTACGAGGGTCTGATGCCCCAGCCATCGCCTAAACGCCCTGCGCCTCGCAACGTCAACGATACCATCATGAGCTCAGATGACGACAACTCCGATGTCGACATCAAGAAGCCAGCCGCCAGCAAACTCACTGCCAAACCTGCCGCCAAACCCAAGACTGCGGCTGCCAAACCAGTTCCAAAGACAAAGGCCTTAGCCAAGAAGCCCGCTGCTCAGAGCCCGGCTGCCAAAGCCTACGCAAAGAAGCATGGCAAGGAAGTGGAGGCTGCTAAACCTGCTCCCAAGGCTAAGAAGCCCATCACCATTGACTCTGACGACGAGGATGAGGAAATGGAGGACGCTGATGCCATCGCTAACGACATTCTTTCCGACGAAGATGAAGATGAGCCGACGCCTAAGCCCGCTGCACGTAAGCCTGCTGCTGGTGCTGCTCGACCTGGTCGCAGGGCTGCTGCTGCTAAGCCAACCAAGTACGTAGTCAGCGACGATGATGAGTCGGATGCAGCATCTGAACCCAGCTTCGATGACGACGATGACAGCGAGTAGAGTAGAAAGAGAGAGGGAGAGAGAGAGAGAGAGAGAGAGAGAGAGAAGGTTGTGTGAATTTCGGAGGAATACCCGTGCGTTTGTGGTTATGGCGTTTCGTGAGTCTTTCAAAGACTCTGGTGTCGGTTCGGTCCAATCTGCTGTGGGAGGGCGCGTTGACGCTTTTCTTTTCATTTTTTCCGTCTAAAGCCATTCACGACCTCGGGTGCAGTGTGCGTGATCGCTCTATGAGTGTGTAATATAGCTGGAGCATGAGCGCTCGTCTTTTTCTCGTTTTCGTCTTCTTTTTTCCTTGGGGCTAGGTGGTAACTCAACTGGCTTTTTTATACACGTGTAAGATCATGTTGGTGTAGTGATGACTGCTTTGAGTGACTGTTGTGTTGACAGTCTCACTCTACATACTTATGCTGCACTAATTGGGTTATAGATTCAAGACTAGTACTATCAAAATGCACGACAAGACATAGTAGTTGGTGTGGAGAATGGAGAACAGGGCAGTAGTGGAATATGTCACTCGTAACAGAACAGCTTCTTCTGACAATATATATACCACTTGGCTAACTCTATACATACGTGATGAAATTGATTTACTATACCATTATACTACACCTCTAACAATAGAAACCGCCATCAGAAGGTATCCAGATCCCGAGTTTACTGCAAACGAGGAAAGTATATTAGACTAATCAACTTACTCCAGGCCAACATTCACAAATCATGGCAACCCCCATGCTACGTTGACACATTTAGCACTACTTCATAAACATACCCCCACCTCGGCGACCATAATTCCAAAACCGCTCGTCGTATAAGCTTCAAGAAGCATAAGCGATAGGCTAAGATTGCACCACCCGGCCCATCAGTCCCCAGACAGCGCGCGCGATGACGGTACCTGGAGTGTTCGACACGCATCTCCTCACCACCACATCAACTTGGTGCGTGGTTGCATCGATGGCGGGCCACGTTGGGAAGCGGAAGAGAGAAAGAAATGGAAATACGCGGCTGGGCTATGGGGAACGGTTGTGCCTCGTTGGTACGAAGGGGGGTATGACTGGGGTAGTAGTGATGGTGGTTGTCGTCGTCGTCATTGAGGTCCGCTTTGCCTTTGCGGGTACCGGACGAGGGAGGATACCTACATGGACCCAGTACCGGAGGTCGGAGGGTAAACGGGACATGATTTTCCGGTTTTGGTACTTGGGAAATTCATGTTGGGATAGGAGGCGGAGCAGCAACTCGGCGAACAGCCTCAGTCTAAGCTGCTGCGGCGCCCACCTCCACTGCCATGTGCAACATGATGTGCTGGCTGTCCGGGGGATACAACCGCGGCGAGAAAGGAAGAAAAGGGAAGGGGAAAAGGGAATGACAAATAGAGGGATTTGTTGTTAAAAAGGGAAAACACAATGGGGAACCGCACGTTTGGATTAGAAGTGTGGGAAAAGATACAAAAGGGAAATTCAGTATTCGGTTAAGAGAAAAGTGGGCATTGTTGGAGGGTGTGTGAATGGACAAGAAAAGAAGAGAAGTGAGGCATACCATGCCTAATCCGCTCACACATTGTAGCTTCTGTCCAACGGTTTTGTTGCGCTTCCCACCTCCCTAAAAAGACTCGCACCGTGCCACCTGTCAAGGCTGTCAGGAACATGTCAAATCTTGCTAGTGTTACCTGTCAACTAAGACTAGCCGGTTGTGGTACTGGGCCCCAATTTGCGCATCTGACCCGGAGCAAGCCCTGGGGTCGTTTCTCTTCGAGTGCCAAGCAAGGATGTGCATGCAAGTTCCCTGCATATGCCGAACGACTCTCTGGGCACTTCCACGGAGATGAACCCAAGAGTGCAATGGGCTTCGCTTGAGGGGCGGGAACGGACAGCCTGTCTCTTGTACAATCCAGTGGGTTCCCAGGTCAGTGGCGCGGCCATCTCGCGGGCACTATGTTAGTCTCTTGCATCTGAAGATTTGAGATCGGCAGGCGGTCGTGACGTCGGCGTGCTCAGTAGCTGTATGACGGGGTCTAGAAGGCCGACAGTGGTGTCGATGGGGGCTGCCTATCGTGGAGGTTGCACGTCCACCAGCGGGTGGGGCAAGGACTGTTTGTTGTACTTGGGACATGGAGGTGTCGGTCTCTTGGTTCAATGCACCATGACAAATTCGGCCGTGCAATGCGAGAAGGGCGGGGCGGCTTTGGATGATCTGCGCATGGCTCTGCTGCTCTGCTCGAACAAGTGCCTGCTGCTCAGGTGCCGGTGTAGTTTCGTCCTACCGTGTGAAAAGCGCCACAAAGCTTGACTGCATCACCGCAGCTGTCAGTCAGCACCTACTTTGGAAGACGAGTCGCTCTCCCTCGACTCTTGCGTGCCTCCAGAAGGCTCTTGCACAATGTTGTGTGTCCCAAGATTCGTCACTCGTAACGCTTGTTCGCAGTTGTTGTTGATATCATGGCCGGACACGGTGCCTCTATACGGCTACGCAGCGTGGATCACCCCTGCCGATTCCCGCTTCCACTGTGAGGGCGCTACCGAGCGCAACCACCAAACTGTCATGTTATAAGCGCGACGAGGCGACGGCGAGGTAGTCGTGCAAGAGCGGCTTAGTGGGGCGGCCCTCGCCATGCTCCAAACACCATCTCGTTGACATGAGTGGGACACGTCTCGACGCGTCACCCGACGGGCACGAGGGACGGAGATTTTGACAACTTCGTCGCACCATATGTCGTAACTGAGGTAGCGGGGTACTATTCGACTTCGGATGTATGGCCGACCATGTCGTGAGATAGCCTTGGGATGTTGTGGGCGTAGCTTCTGCGCTTGCTGCGACGTTGTGGCACGCTCGTGAAGACATGTTCAGTCTAAGAAATGAGCGGGGCACCTAGGCAGTGTCATGTTATTGATGCAATTTCAGAAAGAAGGGGTGTGTGCTGCCAATATGTGACAAATAAATCTTCCATGCTGCGATGGCATTTTGTCCAAAAACAGAGCTTGAGGAGTGCGACTGGAGTAGAAGGCTTGAAACGCACGAGTGCTTTCGTATAGGCACTGGCGTAGCGCACGCTTTTACGCCATTTTGATGCATAGCTATTCTCTCTGGTGTGGCTGTAGGTGGGTTAACCAACTTGTGCTAAATGAGAATCAGGTGTGTTGTGGTGTAAAGTGTATGCCACAAATCACACCATCTCTGTGCATGAAGGCATGTCCGTGATGTTGCCTCTGTCGTGAAAATCATCCCATCAGAGGGTAGCTGAGATGCTCAAGCCTAGAGGAATTACGGCTTTCGTATACGTCAGACAGGCTAGAGTCTATCGCAGATCTATCGTAGACTAGTCGGTGCGTACAGTTGCACGGATAAGCTTCTCGCCTGAACTTGACGAGGTCTCGACCCCTTCGTCGCCCAGAAGAAGCTTATACGATACAGTGTTAGCGAAGTTTCAGTGCTTCACCATTCCATACTGCCCCATGATAATCTGCCCCATGTGGCGCTTAAGGGAAAGGGGTTGGCCGAGACTGACCCAATGGACTCAGCTGTCACACCCATGGATCAATAGGTCACGAGATTGTTTAGCTTTTCCATGATTTAGACAAAAGTCTTGGACTCGAAACTGAGGACGCATGGGAATACGGCGTCATCGTTGGTTTTGCCTCTGGTGATTTCGTTCCTCGGTCGATTCTCCTGTTTGCACCACATTGGTATCTACCCGGTTGTTCCATGTTCCATGCTACCTCAGCATACATACCGCATTCATGGCTTCGGTGTAACTGGCGGAAGCGGAAGAGTCTGCGTGCATGCACGATGATCGATGGCGAGCGCGCATCTCCTCCTCTTCCAGGCGCTGTGCGGGTGACCCAAAGTCTCGAAAGACCGGGATTTTGACCAATAGAAGCTGGTGCTTCCAAGGATTCTACATATGGGGTTCACCAAGGCGTCTGCTTTGACCGGAACGCAGTGTGAGTTGTTCGAATCCTCCACCGCCGGGCACGCACAGTGACAGCGGATCTAACAGCGAGTAACCAAGGTATTTTGCATGCAGGTACCGATTCGCCAGATATAAATTCCCAAGGCTCCAGAAGGGTCTGGAGAGAACCTTTGCTCAATCAGCCGTCACGGCTCGTGGCAGCCAGAGCTGCAGCTTGGCCTTTGTTGTCTTTGAGCGGTCTGTACTGAGACATAAACACCGCCTTTCTCAAAGAACCGACCCACCGTTGGTCCAACCGCATATTTGTGTGAATGGGAGAGGTCCCTTTGTTGATCAGCGTCCGGTGAAATACAAATCAGGTGAAAGTTCGGCTTGGAAAACTCCGTTTGCAAACAGGTGAAGAGGCTTGCATTAGAGGGCGCCATGTTTCATTGTGAGATAGGAGTCATGGCCTGCCCAAATTCTATGCCCACTATGCTATGCCCAACGGCACTTCGATGTGACGGAGAGACATGCAAGCCGGGGCCTGGGATGGATACCTCGAGTATCGGCAACGGGAACAAGGCTGATATCACACACCGACAGTCTCTACACCAATGGACTATTGCGCTGAGCGTGCAATTGTGCGGGTGTCCGGGAGACGCAAAAAATGGGCCACGTTTGCACGAAAGGCCAAGAAGACCGTGCATCGTACGCCCACGGGAAGCTGCAGGTAAACATCGTACCGATTCGTTCTTTATGCCGTCCACCTGGGTGCTTGACATGCAGGCATGGCCTCTTGAGAGAGACTGAGGGGAAGAGTACTGCTGACGGAGAGCAACGACCGACTGGAGCTTCGTGGTGCCACATTTGCGTGAGAGAGAAACACCTTAATACTGTGCCATTGCTAAATCACCTCAAGCTAACAACGTTTCTTGCAAAGATTATGGCGGTGTGGTCTGTTAGCTATTCCTTACCGGGAAGATGTTGTGTGTAATTGTCGATTTGTAAAGTCGAAGCGTTGCGTTTTCCCATGACGCTATAGCTGGCGGACTGCATCATCGCTGCGAAATCACACGTCCTCCAACTTATTGGAGATGTTTTAGTTGACACCAATCCATATACTGTCTGAACAAAGGAGATGGCATGTATGTCCCGGTCTGGACGCAGGGTTCAGGCGGGAGGAGTGTTTGACGCCGTACGACGCTATTCCCTCGATTCATCTTCCACTATCGCATTGTCCATACCCCAGCACTTGCGTTCGGTAACATTCGTTTGGTCCAATTAGTGGATCTGCCGCTTCGCAACCTGTCAAGCCATGTAGTGTGCAGCCTGAAACCCAAGCACGTCCACTTACACACCGGACGTCGTCTGCAAGGTGCTTGGGCAAGCTTTGGCAATGCACTCTGCCAAGATAAGCTACTAGCGAACCGAAGTGAAGGTAATAGTTGATCCGTTAAAGGGAACGGTGTACAGCACAAGTACTTTTCCTTGACCTGTAGTGCGTCGACCGTCGCTTTGTAGTGATCTTACCCCAGCCATCCACTAACGAGCATAGCCCATACAAACTACTCACATCGGACTAATTTCCATCGTGTCTTGGTAATAAAAACACTTATACGACCCCACCTCTTTCATCTTTGCTGACTTGGCTTGTTATAGCCACTGTTAGACCCGCACGGTTGCGATAGCCGAGCGAAAGTATCCGTTGGAGACCACACAAGGCCCTTCTATCCGCCACGGGATCATACCGTTTGTCGACCAGGACCCTTTCACTTCGGACCAGAGCCAACGCTGCCGCACGTTTCCTCGTCGTCTTTCTGTCAACCCCACTGTCAACCAAGTGAACACAACAGGCATTACGTAGGTCGTGAGCATCGTCGTATCCTTCTCTTTTGGGATTCTGACACTGTTCAGGGCGGTCACTAAAGCGGGGTGGCTCTTGCTCCACGTCCTCACTGGTCAGAGTATCAAAGTGATCATCTCGTCCTCGTGAGCATTGCGCAAACGCACTGGACGTCCACCTCTTGTCATCGTCACTGCCACCCAACTGCTCTCTGCCTTCTCATTTTACCACAACTTGGTCTCACCATACCACCAGACCTTTGCGCCCTCAAGTCCACCGTTCCTGCCAAGTACCGGTACTTGGAGACAGCCTCCGAAGAGTCTTACTTTCGAAAAGAATAAAGCATTCAAATCAGCCCGTAACATGAAGATCTCACATTTGTTGAACCCATTCTGTGGCGACCGTCATAACCAACGCGAATCGAAATCACCAACGCCAGCCTCTCATCCGGTAGCTACAGTCCCAGCGCCTAAGAGACAAAAGATTCCGAAAGATGCCCCAATCTTCTCGGACGGAAACAGGACCGTTGGCACTGTTAACTTTGCCCCATATGAGAACCAACATGACCAGGAACTGCTAGCCCAACATCGAAAGTTTCAGATCTACCCACTGGGCGAGATCTTCAAGAAGGGTGTCCGACACATTCCGTACAACAGTGAAAAGAAAGACTTTCTAGAGAAGACCGGGCGCGATGCCTTTGAAAGTAGGTCTTTCTCGTCGTGTTTGTAGCCCGATACTAACCCGACCAGTGTTCCAGTACACCTACAAGAGACCTGGCGAGGACAAAGAATATGTTGTAGTCTGGGACTACAATGTTGGTCTTGTTCGCATGACACCCTTTTTCAAGTCATGCAAGTACTCAAAGGTGAGCGAGAGCTTGTCATGGTGAGTAGTTGGAAGACTGACTGGTGCAGACAATACCCGCCAAAGCCTTGAGAGAGAACCCGGGCCTGAAGGAGATCAGCTACAGCATTACTGGGGGCGCGCTGGTGTGTCAAGGTTGGTGAAAAATCCCCTTGGCGATGGAATCCGCTGACGTTCCGTAGGCTACTGGATGCCATACCATGCGGCCAGAGCCATAGCAGCGACATTCTGTTATGACATCCGATGGGCACTCACACCAGTCTTCGGCGATGATTTCCCCTCCATTTGCTTGACTCCAAACGACCCGTGCTTCGCGAAATTCCTCATCGATCCAGCAATAGTCCAATACTGTGCCCAGGAAACCGCCCGGTTCCGGGAACTTGGCCCGTTGTATAAGGTCCAAGGGGTAGAGGTGCCGTCGCAGGTAGAGACGGCGAAGTTGCGGTTTGGCCCGCCGCCACTCTGTATGAAGGTCGTGAAGCAGCGGAGCGTACGACCTGCAGACATTGAGAGCGGATATGGATCCGACGCAGAGGGAAGAGACAGATATCTCTGTTCACCCGAAGTGTCACCTCGCACTCGCTTCACCCCAATAAATCGACCACTATCACCATACTCCCCTCGCACAGCCGACTCTTCAATAATCAGCTCGCCTGTGAGCCTGCATATACCCCAAGGGCGGCTTACACCGACATCAGCACCATCTGAGTACCAGTATGGAGGCTTTCGGACTAAGCGGACGCATTCCAAGGTGAACTTTTACGATCATGTCATCAATGAAGCCGCCACTCGCCCTCAGACGGCGAAGACGGTGGACAGTGCGCATGGCTCTGAGGTGTCCGGTGGCGTTGACAACCTCAGCTATGCCGACATGGATGCGGCCGAGGCGTTGTTGTCGCTCTGTGGAGAAGATACAATGCCTCCAGCAAAGCGAACCCGACGTCATGGCTCTACGGATATCGATGACTAAGGCGCGTCCAGTGGTGCTTTCCTCTCCCGTCAACGCATGACGTCTCGCGGCCTTTTCAGCGTTCATTGTCGGCACACTCGTTTAGCAACTTGCATTTGGTCTGGTTCCTTTGTTCCATGGTGGGTAAGGCGCAACAGCAGTTTGGCTAGGGCTTCAAGCAACGTTTGTTATTTCCAGCAGGAAGAAAATGCATCCCAAGACCAGGTTCTCTTCTGTTCACACCCGCTTAGTGATTTGGCATATCTCGTACTCAAATGTATTTGTACGTTAGGATTGATGTTGAAAAAGATCATGCATGACCTTGACATGACTGTTGCATGCTCTGTGGCGACTAGGTGTACTCCCTGGTGACTCTCGTTGTGCACCAGAACTACCGCACCAACTTCGCAATCGCAATCGCCTCACACGCCCGTGGCGACTACACTGTCGAGCTCACTTCGCAGCTGCCTGTGCCTTCATACTTGCCACCTTTCGCATTGTGGTAGAGACAACATCCTCTTCGTTCCAAATGTAGGTTACGCTGTCTAGCTTAATAACCTCAGCCGCCCATTTGGAGAAGTTGGGCAGCGCATCGAAGCCGGACACGATGGACTTTGGAAGGGCCTCGCGTCTCGAAAACGTGTAGTAGCGGAGGATGAAAGGCGCGGTGAGAGCCTGCCAGTATGTTAGCATTTGACTTCCAGTTCCTGGTAATTACCATACCTCAGCTAGAGTGGCCTTCTCACTGCCGCCGAAGAACGGCTTTGCGTCTTTCAACAATGGCTCAATTTCCTTGCCCACTATATCCACCACCTCCTTGCTCATCTTCGCTTGATCCTCTTCTGAAGCTGCCAGGAGAATCTTGAAGAGATAGCTGTTTGCCTTGCTGAACCAGGTATCGACGAAGAAATTGATTTTCGCGCGGGTGAGTGCAGCTTCCGGGGTACCAGCCGTGGGAAGAAGGTGCGAGGGGTATGCATCTGCTAGGAATGTTGCGACGATGCCCGACTCTATGATGATTTCGCCGTTGAAGTCAATCGCGGGGACGAGGCCGCGCTGTGAAAGCGTCAGTGATGCGTCAACTGGTGGAGGCTGGGGCTTGTCGTGCTGGATTGATTTCAAGATACCACGGTTCTCTTGGCTTGTCCAGATCTATGATGACCTCCTCATATGGCAATCCCAGCTCCTTGAGGGCGACGTGTGCGCGATGAGCCCATGGGCAGCGATGGTTCGTGTAGAGGGTGATTTTGGGGGCATTGCCGTTGACTTGCGCCATTGTTGTGCTAATATCGAAGATGGCTTTTGGGTTAAATGAAATCGACGTTATATACCATAAATAAGAAGCGATTGGAATTTAGCTGAGGTCGGGGAGCACCCAAAGATGTTTATTTGTAGTAATAGCTTCTCGGAGCTCGCGCAAGTCGGTCGGCTAGCTTATAAATCAGCCCCTCGGATGCATGCGTGTAATTGATGCATCAGGATATCCATGTGTGGGGTACATCCGTCGACAATCCTCCGGCGTTAAATATCCCGCCCCGGCACCCCATCTTCTCATGTTTCCATCACGAGAACGAGAACGCATTTGTCAGGATTTAAGGCAACCCTGTGCCCTACCCTTTACGCCTATGTGTTATGTGTGCATGTGTTGGTAGCCAATTGTGAAGAAGAGGTCCTCGGGGACAACCTTTCTCCTGCGTGTGCTGCTCAATCTCGACGATTTCTTCGTGGGACGTCGGACATTTAGTGAGCGCATCCGGTGCGGATTGTATCAGAAGTATATACTACTTCTGGTGGTGTCTAGGGGATATCGCCAGGCTAGGGGGAGCGCAATAGCTTTGCTCAGTCGATCGTAACTATCCGTCCATATGCGATAATCGTCATGGGCTCAGCGGATGATGCCATCGCCCTCAACCTTCCACTCCATGGCGTTGGCATCCGTCTTCTTCTTCGCCCTGCGTTTTTCATTGCGCAACCGCCTCTTCTCCTCTGCATCCTTTTCTAGTTGTTCCTTGGTCATTGCCAATCTTGCGTCAAGATCTGTGACCTCAAGAAACTTGTCTTCGTCTCGCTTGCGCTTGAGATAGCGCAGGCGCTCTCGCACTTCTTGGACTGTGGCGCGATGGACTTCGCCTGATTGGCCGGTCGCAACCAAATGCTGTTTGCTGTTCAAATGCTCGACGTACTGGATGTTGTCCTTGAAAGTGAGGTCGCAGGCTTGACAGTATGCGCCTGCACCGCGGCCCCTCTTACCAACAGCTGCTGCAGCCGACGTGAGGGTTTGCTTTCCGATCATCTTGCTCCAGTCTATGCGCTCTGACCTTGCCTCTGTCTGCTTTAGATCGTCGGGTGTTGAGGCCCTTCGCCTATACGTCTTGCCAGCCAGTTTTGCCTCATATCGCTCTTTGCCCTCGTCGCGCTCCTTTGCCTCCCTGTCCTTTGCCTTTTTCGCCATCTCGTCGCGATCCCATGTTTTCCTGAAGTCTGTGTCGCCGCCGCCCGACGTGCCGTATGCGCCTGCTTTACCGCTCATGATGGGCGATATTGTGAATCGTACTCTTTGCGCCTTCGAGTGGAGAGTATTAGTATTTTTAGTCCGGCGATTTCTGACTAGAGCAGCGACTACGCGTCGGTTATACCGGAAGGATCGATCGGTGGTGGTGGTGTTGGGTTGGGGTTTGTTGGCTGGTGCTATGAGTTTCTGAGAGCTCGACTTTCTGAGCCAGGCGCACGGACCCGATGGAGCTTTGGGCAATGGGCAGTTGTGAACTTCACTGCGGTGCTGCCGCATAAGAGCTTGGAGAGTGTGGAATTAGCCGCTGTTGTATCAGAGCTGTCGACAGAATCGAGAATGTTGTTGAATTTCAAAGCGAACTACCTAATATGACTAAATGACTACTGTAATCGACAATAAAGGGACATGGAAATGAATACTCCTTGCTATGCCTGAGGAGATTGTGACAAGTTTGTAAGAGTCCAGTCGTAACACCCAAAAAATGTACATGTATCAACGCCCGCTGTATGCTGCTAATGTTGGCACCATTGCATTCCGTGACTATACACGCGTCCGGTGTGGCTTCCGAGGGTAATCGTGTCGAACCGCATCAAGTGCGTGTGTCCTCAGTATGGATACGGTCCTGGTGGTCGAGGAAACGCTCCATGTTGTACTGGCGGCGTGGGCACAGGAGGGGGCCCACGCATCACTCTGTTGAGTGCCGTATGTCCTCCCTGCGGCACCGACCCTTCTCTGTCCCGTCGCTTCTTCTTCTTGGTCGTCGGCATCTGCTCTTTGACGCCATAACCTCGGTCTGCATAGCCAGCAGCCGCAAACGGTGGCTCGACTACTTGCCGGGAGTGGTCGTCAGGCAGTCGGAGTTCAATGAGGCTGTAAAAGTAGTCCAAGACCTCCGGATAGCGAAGGACCGATGCCCGCCAGTCGGCGTCGATACCCCGCTTGAGCTCTGAATGTGCTTCTGCAATCTGGGTCTGCAACGTCGCAACGTACATGGGATGAATTGGAGGGTGGCCCGAGTATCGCATGTAAACTTCGTAGTTGGGAAGGGAGGCGAGATATGCCGAATGTGCCTGCTTGCGTGTCGATGTCAACCGTTCGAATGCGTTCAAAATATGCTGTCGAGCATGATTGATCACCCAGTCTCTGCAAAACAATCAGAGCCTCTCTGGTATAGCATGTGGATATCTCGTACCGTATCTCCGCCATCCGCTCATCCATAGCACGCTGCTCTGCCTGCTTGACAGCAATCTGAAGCCGCTCAGACTCGCAGGTACATTCATATTCAGCCGGTGCACTGCAGATGGCGCAGTTTGGAGCTGCATCCATTTCATAAGTACCACCTTGGAAAGCCATAGCTAATCATGCTAGGGCCAGAGTGGGCCGTACACTATTTGGGAACTATTCGATGCTTGCCGTGGGGCATAAAACGAGATCTGTGTCTCGAGTGTTGTCGGGTATAAGACAGATGGAGATGGAGCTCGGGTTTGGATGATCAGGCACAGGCGGCGGTGACGAGTGACAAGTTACATGACGAGCACTGTGGAGTCCAGCAGTACGTATTAGCTAGTCTCGTTGGGCTGATGGAGTAGTTGACGGATTGGACCGACTCCATGCGTTATGAGTTGGCACCATCACTAAGGTCTGGCCGACTGCTATCCTCGGGACATGCCAAGGCCTTTGCATCTAGCAATGCGTGAAATCGATCGAGAACCATGAACAAGTCGACCGGATGCTTCACCGTCTTATGGTATAGGGGTCTGTCGTTGGTGGACAATGTGGGTGCCAGATGTCACGTACTCTACTCTCGGATTTCCCCCGCCTTTCAAGCTTCGCTTCTAACTTAGCCCTGCGCGACCCTCCACATCAGGTAGGACCCGCTAGGGACTATCTAAGCAGCATGTTTGATGTTCACAAGGTTATTATGTCTTTGCCCATGTCCTCCTTTCAAATGCGTTCGAGCTGTAAAGTAAAAGTTAACGGAATGGAGAGATTGGGGCATCGCAGGCTTCTTCTACTTACTGGGCACGTGATGGACGAATGCCCAAAGGAGATGCGCCGACCTCGGGCTTTCTTCAGACCATGCCTCGACGTCATCTGATTGAACCGACGTGTCTATGAGATGTGCGCGTGCTCTTGCAGCTGGCAAAAGAACTCTGCAGTTCCAATCGGGAGCTAGCAAGTCTTGTATCTAGCATTGATTCACGACGATCCGAAGTTCTGTTCATGTATAGTTGGAAAGGCAGGCGAGTAGCATCATAGTCGGACAAGATCGATGCTCTTGACATACATTGCCTTCTTCCTCGTCTGACATAGCAAGCTATGTACGTCTCATCTACTATCTGTACAGTATCTTCATCACTTGGGAGCTCCCTCAATGCACGGCATGTGCATATGATCGATGTACGGTATGAGGGTCTGATGGATGAAACGTCACAAGGCGGCGACTGACTTAATACCAACTCTCTTCCGATTGTCGCACTTCTCATAGCTCACCTGTAAGTCCTCGGACGGGGGGGGGGGGGGGGGGGGGGGAGGGCACCGGTATTTTGTGATCGTCAGCTGACTCTCTAGAATGCGGAAGGCTGCCGAGTTCGCAACCTCCGCATTGCGTTTCCGGCCTCCACTCCATCCCACTCTCAATATTCCGAACCGTCTGCGCTCTTCTACGGTAGCTCCTCAACGACCAATTGCAGCCAGTCGCAGCCAAGGTGGAAGGATTTGGCTGGGATCGTGCATCTTGCAGCCAAGCCAAAGTGGGGTTTGTCAGCTTCAGCTGGTGGGCACTGGCTTGGAGTCACCCGGTAACATTCGAAAGGTTGTCGTAATTTATCGTAACTTCCAGACCTTCCCGGCGACTGGGGAACATTCTTAGGCTCCAAGATGTGCAAGAAGTACGAATAAGATGCATCGTGGACGAGTGCATGTTGATGCTGCTTTAATGACTCAGCGGTATCAGCGCGTTCTTTATCCCACATCTAGCCCCCAACGCGCAGGTCTGGCTAATGTGATCCTGCAGCCCGCACGGACTGCGCCCTTCAACTCGACATTTCTGCAGAATTAGGTTTAGCGGCTGTGGAAAGTGTGTGGTGCTTTCTTCGGTATGAGTCCAACATGAGTCCAAGCGGTCGATCCTACTTAGCATCCATCAATCCATAACTACATCTCACGCCTTTCTGTCAGATTTGTCCACAGGGCGTGCAGTTTTCTTTCCACCCTCCACATGCCATTGGAGGACAACCAGTTCGAGTCTGAATTGCTTGCATGATTGGGAACCGGAATCATGACTACGCCTAATGCAGCCTTCGACATGACCGACTTTGTCGATTTTGGGGAAACGGGCATATCTAACACGACAAAAGAAATCAATCTTGATACCGCGGGAGCGCTATTGGACCAAAGGTGAGCGCTTGGACTAGCATCTCCAATCAATTACTGTGGAACCCTCCGAGGGCTGCTTCTTCCTTGCCCGGTTACTTTTGCAAGATTCTAATAGCAACCAGCTATGTATTGGATCAAGAATCCGCATCTCTCATGCAGACCCTGGATGCACAGGCCACCAGTACAGACTTCAACACCGACTTTAGCAGTTGGCTTCCACGATATCAGAAGCCTGCCCAGCCTTGCGCATATTGTCGATCGAAATCCCTCGAATGTTTCATCTATAACAAGAATGGCTCAAACCATTCAGGATGCTCACCATGCAATGCTTTGTTTCGGCCCTGCAGTTTCAGCAATCCGCAGAAGACGCCAGGAATGCAGCAGAGAACTGCGCTGGATACCTTGGATGTCGTGGCAGAAGACGATACGAGACACTTTGGTGGTCTGACCGGCAAGAAACAGATGCGATCACTCGGTCATGTTGGTCCCATAGATGAAAACGATGGGGACGTGGGTCCCAAGAAAGGTGCTGCCGCTGCTCGATTCCCGCGGGCTGCAGTCAAGGTCCTGAAAGACTGGATGCTCATGCACATCGACCACCCATACCCAACAGAAGAGGAAAAGGAGACATTGCAGCAGCAGACGGGCCTCTCAACAAGCCAAATTTCGAACTGGATGGCGAACACGAGGCGAAGACAGAAGGCTCGACCCAAACGGAGTGCATCTCCCAGCATCCGGCCATCGACTGGAGCTATCAATATTCCAGCAGGGAAGACCTGGGAAAGCATGAGTACGTATACCGAAGCTGATTTCAGCCGATCCCACAAGACTCTTGCATCGAAAACCGCCGGAAGGTTCATGACCTTCCGTGCAAACAACGATCGTTTAGATGTCGAGTGTAACAACATAGATACTGGAGTTCCATCTCAACCACTAGTATCACAACAGCAGGAATGTTTCGGTTAACTTTCGATAGATCCGTTCGAACGATGGAAAAACTCTCCTCCTGAGAACGAACCGGCGCCTCTCAATGCTATCGCTCATGCCATTGAAACTTTTGATCCGCCAGAATCCACCAGCTTAAGTAGTAGCTACCGCAAGGATGCGTCCAACGACAGCACCGGAAGCTTTTCCGTCTTCAAAGCGCCTTCGATCTCTTCCTTGGAGACTCGCCCCACGAACATGTCATCTGGCTCTCTCGGATCTCATCACTCAGCTTACTCGTACGGATCACGAAACTCTCTTGGCTCCATGAATAGCCTCAAATCCAAAGAAAGGCGCAGGCGTCGACGCATTCCTACCCGAGCACCGAAAGCTAGCGCGGAGGAGACACAGCGGATGTTCCAGTGCACATTTTGCACTGATACCTTCAAGTCCAAGTACGACTGGTAGGTTGCACCTCACTATTCATCTTCTCCAAGCAATTTTGGAACTATCCAAGGTGACATATCGGCTTCTATCAGCTTGTTGGAGCATGGCCACGGTTACCAACCAGTGCTCTCGAAGCATCCCATTAAGTGAATTATTACTAACTTATTGCAGGTCTCGCCACGAAAAGAGCCTCCATTTGTCTCTGGAGAAGTGGTTGTGTGCACCTCTTGGCGAGATCGTGGCTGACAAAGCCACCGGAAAGCCCAAGTGTGTATACTGTGATGAGTTAGACCCCAGTAGCGAGCATTTGGCGACACACAATCACACAGCTTGCTACGAAAAGGGCCCTGAGTCACGAACATTCTACCGGAAAGATCACCTTCGCCAACATTTACGACTCATGCATGGGTGCAAGATGACTGCCAGTATGGACACGTGGAAATCTGAAGCCCAATACATCAGATCACGCTGTGGTTTCTGCGGGAAGAACTTTGATAAATGGCAGGATCGCATCGATCACCTTGCCAAGGAATTCCGGAACGGTGCGAGCATGAAGAATTGGAAAGGCTGCCGGGGCCTTGATCCTCATGTTGCGATACATGTGACCAACGCCATGCCGCCTTATCTCATTGCCAACGAGAGCAAATCTCCTTTCCCATTCTCAGCAAGCAACTCCTCAAGCCTCAAGGTACGTACCACTGTGTTGAATACGCAGAACTCTAGCAAGGTCAAGCAGCATAGCAATTGCGAATAGTAGTACTCAACTGACACCTTGACAGCAGCTTCACTTGAACATCGATAGCAAAGATCTCGAGTACCTTTTGCCGAACGTCCCAGGGAATGTCACGACAAATGATCTGTCCGTCGCGTATCAAGACGGAAACGATTCTTCGAATGTTAGACCGATCGTCTTGACAACACCCAAAGACTTTTCAACATCGGAGTCGCCCGACGGCAACCCAAACGCCACCTGCTGGGAAATCCTTACTCTGCGATTGGGGCGCTTTGTGAGAGAACAAATCAAGAATCATGGTGCTGGATCTGTAACCGACGAGATGTTGCAGAACGAGTCGCGTCGCATTCTGTATGACGACAATGATCCATGGAATCAGACCTCTGCCGACAACCCCGAGTGGCTCAATTTGTTCAAGAAAGCCCACGGCATCGACAACCAGCCTTCAGTACAAGGTATTGCATATCAACAACGCCACTTTGTGGAGCTTGTATAATGACGATACTGTAGATACCATTACACGCCACGAAGTGTTTGAAGATCTCGGCTTACACTCCAACTCCGCTCTTGACTCAAGTTTCAATATCAACAACTTTTCCTGCACCAACATACCCCAGAATGATCCACTACGGGCATTATCTTTCGAATGCTCGCTTTCTGGCTCATTAGATTTCATCCAAGGCCATGCACGACAGCTGTCCTCGGGACGACAGACACCCTACAGCGTCCCCGGACTCAGCGGATCACCCACGTCGCCAGCTTCGTATGCTCCAGCGAACAACATGACAAGTTCCGAAAATCTCCTAGGCGTATATGAACCCATTTCGGAACTTGCATGCACATCAGCCGGTATCAACGGTCCCTGTTTCGGCGAAAAGGGCGAGATCGGCTTTGCTACGAAGACGGCGGGATCACCGAAGAAAAGGTACTGGTTGAACGACACGACTGCCAGTATGGCACCACCGTTCATGACAACCACAACCGTTGAAGAACTCATGTCTTTTGAGTCTGTCAACGAACAGCCCTTCACAACTTCTAGCGAGCCTACTACGATGCAAGACTTCCACTTCCCTTCGTGGGACGAGCTACCCGAGGACCTGCAGAACGCTACAAGCTCTGCAGACTACGATTCGGCGATTCCAACCAGCGCTTCTGGTGTTGGTGGTACGTCGGCGGCGGTAGAGGGGGTTGCATCAATGGCGTGGGATGATATGGATTTCACCATGGACATGGATATGGATATGGATTTGAACATGAATCTTGGTCTTGACGATCTTTGAGCTGAGTGGAAACGTCGTATTTGTGATACTCGAATGACATGATTTATAACAAGAAACTGCTCTTTCACAGGGCGGCGTATATAATGGGACGGTGCTAGACGGAGTAATAATGTTCACTTTCAAATCAAAAGTTATCCACAGTTTACCAATTTGGTACTTGTAATACAGATAAAAGAGATTTCTGCCTCTCAACGCACTTGACATACGATATTCTGTTTTCCTTTACATGCTTTTTCTCTGCTTACTCTACGTTTTCATCATCTTTATCCCAACCCCTTTCCTTTTTTCCCCCACATATTTTCCATCCCACCTGGGTGACATGAAATATTTGACTACGACAGTATGGATAAACCCCTCTAGTGCATTCCTAATAGGTATGTCTGGCGCCTACAAAGATTTTGTATGATAGAGATGTCAAGTATTTTATGTCACCTAGGTGCCGATGTACAAAATTGCATTTGTAGGCCACACACCACACCACCAACAATCACCCACAACTTCACAGCGTACCGACGACCTATTACTATTAGACGTACCAAAACAAGATACTACTACAGCAAAAAACAATCGACGTTGGCCAGATTCGAACTGACGCTCCCAAGGGAACAAGATTTCAAGTCTTGCGCGATAACCACTCTGTACAACCTTGCTGTTAGCCACACACACATACATACTCAGAAAGGGTGAAAGGGGGAAACGTACCCGCCACAACGCCTGGTTTAGATTTTATAAAGAGTTGTCGAGTATTAGGGGTATTATATATGTGGCTGTGAGAGAAGGGGAATAAAAAAGAAAGGCGAGAGAAAGGTAGCGAGGAGAGTGAGGTAAAAGAGATGAGGCAAGGGAGAGAAATGTGATGGGTAAGAAGAAGGGGGTGAGATGGGGCGAGAAACGTGGGATCAAGTGAGGCGATTGTGGACATTATGATTGCAAGTAGAGTAGGATGCAGTGTAAGTCAAGTCGAGAGCTCATGTGCATGTGGTGAGACGTTTGGATGTGGAGATTGTGCTACATAAGTAGGATCACCTGGGTGACATAAAATACTTGACATCTCTATCATACAAAATCTTTGTAGGCGCCAGACATACCTATTAGGAATGCAATAGAGGGGTTTATCCATACTGTCGTAGTCAAATATTTCATGTCACCCAGGTGTCGGGTCTTTCAACATTTGTAGAGGGAAATACAGGATATGGATCACTGATTTTACATTTTGGTTGGACATCCCAATTTATTAACATAATAACATGCGTCTTTTTATAGCTGATCCGCGCTGACTCGCTGCACGATAATGCCAGATGCTGCACCACCGCCATTGCAGATGACAGCAGCACCATACTGCCCGACTTCCAACTGGTGCAAGAGTGTCACCAAGATTCTGCTACCAGAGCTACCCAGCGCATGTCCTAGAGCAATGGCGCCACCTCTTGGGTTTACATTGTCTGTGCCGAGACCGAGAATCTTTGCGTTTGCTTTGATGACGGCAGCAAAAGCTTCGTTGAACTCCCAGATGGAGATGTCGTTCTTGGAGAGGCCGGATTGTTTGAGTAGCTTCTCAACACAAGACGCGGGCGCAACGGGAAAGTCGATGGGGTCTAATCTTAGTTAGTGGCTGTACGCGAGAAACAGGAGAAGTTTAGAGGGACTGCATACCAAGAGATGCATCGGCGTAGGTTACGACCTTGGCGAGAACACGGCTGTCCTTGCCATACTTTTGTGCAATCTCCTTGCTTCCCAGTACCAGTGCTGACGCACCGTCACTGAGGGGCGAGCTGTTTGCCGCTGTGACACTAGCATCTGGTCCCTTGTCAAAAGCTGGTTTCAAGGTCGAGACCTTGTCGAGCTTCAGCTTGTTGTACTGCTCGTCCTCTGAGATGATGACTTCTCCCTTCTTCGACTTGACTGTAACTGGCACAATTTCATCCTTGAAGAGCCCGTCCTTGTATGCCTGTTGCGCGCGCTTGTATGTCTCGATCGCATAGTCGTCCTGATCCTGTCGTGAAACCTGGTACTTCTTGGCTGTGTTCTCCGCGCAATTACCCATGTGGATTTGGTTGTAGACATCCCAAAGGCCATCGGCAATTAAGCCGTCCTGAAGCTTCTGATGTCCAAATGCCGGCTGCTGGCTCGCCCTGTTGAGATAATACGGTACTCGTGTCATGTTCTCCATTCCTCCCGCGACCTGTGCTTCGGCCTGGCCGAGTTCAATGGTTGAAGCGGCAATGTTGACAGCCTTCAATCCTGATGCGCATACTTTGTTGATAGTAGTAGCCTCGATGTTTGTAGGTAAACCGGCGAAAATGGCAGCTTGACGTGCTGGGGCTTGTCCGACGCCTGCGGAAAGTACATTGCCCATGTACACAGCATCTATCGAGGAGATTGGAACTTTTGACTTGTCGAGCGCGGACTTGATGGCTGTGGCGCCGAGTTGCGTCGCAGATACAGTCGTGAAGTTGCCATTGAACTATACCATTGTTAGTATTTGAAGCAACCTGTGATAAAGGGGTACTTGCCACTGCAGTCGGTGTTCGGCTGGCGCTGATGATGTATGCATCTCGAATCTCCTTTCTTTGTGGTGATGAACTACTGAACTGTCGCTGGATGCTAGCGAGCCGTTGTTGAGGCCGCGAGGCCATCCTCATCGATGCGCGAATTGCAGCAGACGACATGACTTGGAAATAGTTTCCTAAATTTTGGGATGTGTAGATTATGGAGGACTCTAACAAGTCAAAGTGTGGTTGTCACATGGCGACAATCCCGCGGGCAAGCCGATTGCGGGCAGGCGGGTTGTGGAGGAATGCCTCTCTAAAATAAGACCGAGGTTCGGCAGTACACGGAACTGGCCGGCTTAAGCCGCCACGCTTCCTACACGTGTTTTGATGATACCACCCATGGAACATTGCTCTGGTATATTTTGTGTCTCCTGACTTATCCTTGCTTCATGTAATGTTACTTCTTACCATATTGGCACGGTATCGCGAACATCTCTCCTTGAAACCACGCTCCATTACTGCACTCTCTTGGCAATAATCTCTATCCCTCGCTCTGCAGTGCATGTTACATCGCCGTCTTCAGCAAGAACTACGTGTGATGAAAGTGGCCATACAATTCAATTTACCTTCTTTATTGTGTCCTTAAGTCCAGCACTGGCACAAGACCCACAGTTACTGCTACCCAAAAGCTCACACGTTTGTCATGACACAAGAACTCGGTGTTGATGCAAAGAGGCATACACAGTCACCCGGCTCTCGGCTTTTGACAGGTCTGGCGTAGGATAACCCGTCTCATGTTCTGTGATGACCATTTCTCACAGCATTATGGTCACTGGCTCAGCCACGCCGTCATTTTTTGTAATTACGTACCCAGGTATCACATAGTGATTACTTCTGTTACCATGTCAGCAGAAGTAACTTTGCTATTTGCTGCTAGCAAATTCATCGTATGTAAGCACAGACAGGTCAGGAAACTCGTCCCTGCGTTAAGTCCGTGACACGACACTTGGTTGGCTAGGCATATTGTTTGCTGTACCACATTGGAGGAGTGGGGTTCGACCTTGCCTTACAGTCTTCTACAGCCCTGTGCTCATGACCATATCGCAGTTCTGTACAAGGAGAAGGACCAAGTATATGCCACGGAGAGCGCAAGCACCTTGCTTTGGGTAGTAGCATCGCACACAATCCCAATGTTTCTTAGCCATGCTTGCCACTCCGAGCACAGAAACGGCAGGAAGCACCGTCGGCGTGTTTAGTTACTTTTAGGCCCTTGAGATCTATAAGAACAGCCAGATACGGCCATTAGTCCATCACTCAAGCATCACTCAAGCATCACTCTCAAGCTTCAACAAGTTTGGCCTTTGACAACCACTATCCAACAAAATCAACCTTGTACACAGTCAAAACCCTATTCTATCCATATCCGTTTTTCTCTACCTACTAGTTCTCGAAGTTCGTACCTCCAAGATGCATCTCTCAACCCTCGTCGCCAGTGTCGCCATGTTGGCCAACACTGCTTTCGCAGCTTATGCTACTGTACACAACAATTGCAACTTCACAGTCTGGGTCACGTCCGTTCAGACCGATCGAACCCCCGTACAGATGGTTTTGCCCACTGGAAAGTACGTCGAAACGCTAAAAGAAGCCAAGAACGGTGTCGGCGTTGCCGTCCAGGTCCTGAAGTCCCAAGCTGGCCTCTACACTGGCAAGCCTATCTTGACCATGGCATACTCATTGGTCCCGAACGATGCAATCTATTACAGTTTGAGCACTGCCAACGGCTTCGACTTCACAGGCGAGAAGCTCCGCATCCATAATGCCGCCGGCGTTCCCCTAGAGGAAATTGTTTGGGTAGGCGAGCCGAAGCCGGACCACACTGCGGTCTACCATGGCACTGCGGATCTGAATCTCGAGTTATGCGACGTGTTCCTTGAGAAGGCCTAGACATTGTCTACATGTCATTCCAAGGACAAATTGCCAGGCTCTGGTGGTGATGGATAGCGTGCGCTGGCAATGGCGGGGAGGAAAACACAAAACATGAGTAGTCGCAGGATTGCTGTACAAATCGGTAGTTTGCATTGTTCATTCTTTATGCGTTGCTAGGTTAATTGAATTGGATTTGCCATCTCCAGGGGTTGTCTTAGTGAGCTCGTTGAATGTTCATGTGTAGGCCAAAAGCCCTGGCGCATACGCTGAATCACTCTCTACGGTATGCCCAGGTGACTGTAGAATTTAAAGTATACCTAGGTACGAGTAGCCCATTTTATACTAGACAAAGACGTGCGAGAAGCCAGTCAATGAAGGATGCGCTCACAGGTGCCCCAGCTGCCAGGTGATGCAACTCATGACCTGTTCGAGAAGTCGGCAGTCGGTGTCTTGGCGGCGACGCTATACCTCGTTCGTATTGTCGCAACTGATTGCCCGTGCTACCCAGTTCACTCTTGCAAACCATATCCACTGGTGTGAGTTTTGAAACCCCTCATCTAGTGAGAAGGTGCGACTATTCAGCTCTCGTACGCCATACTGTTCAGAAATTCCAGCATATCTATTTCCGCGACACACCAATACGTAACCTTGGAACGGCCCCGGAGTTCTCTACCGTTGCCCTGTCTCGCACAACCAAGGAACCGCGACACCCACACGCCTCGAGTGTCTTACCTTAGCCATGGTACGAAATGGCAGCCCATCTCCGGCGGATAACTTTCCGCTCGGCCATTCGGCGACGTCCCCTCAACCCCAACCTTCAAAGCGCGACAAACGGCGCAACATGCTTGCAGAGAAGCTCGCCGAGATGATGGCCTCGTTCTCGGAAAACAGGGATAGCCACTACAGAGCTCAAGTCGCGGCGCTGCAAGCTGATATCAGCCTGATCATGAAGGCCGACCCGTATGCGAACCAGCCTCTTGAAGATGGCGGAGAAGAAGCGACAGAACTCATCACGCAGATTATGGGCAACAATGTGCCTTCGACACCTAGCGCCGGCACCGACTACATTGCGCAATGTGGAAGACACTATTCACGCTTCGTAGATGCTGTCAATGATGCAATGGAAGAGCGCGACTATAACCTTACTATGCTCTGGGTAGGTCTCCACGCTTCTTCGTGTCTCCTAATGCGCTAACCACCAACATCGCACAGAACAAGCACCAGAATACCAAGAATGAGATTGAGAACGCGCACTACTACAAGGTTCAGATAGCCGAGGAAGAGCATAAACTGCTTGCTGCCACCATCCGCGAGCGACTCATCGCAAGCATACAACAACGGACAAATAAGCTGAAGCGAGAGAAGGAGCAATTAGATTTGTCCGACAGCAACGCAATGCTTCTGCACCCCAACCAATTCAGCATCGGACTTCCTGCTAGCCCTGGCGGACCGCAAGCGCCACGCAAAACAAGGAGGACAGGGCATAAATTTGGAGAGGCCGAAGAGCTTGCTGCAGCTCAAGAGAACAAGCGGAAGCGAAAGCTCTTCGAAGACCAAGACAATGACTCGCCAGGTCCTGCTGGTCGCCCTAACGAAATGGGTATTGGCTCGCCCTTCCGCGAAGCCAAAGCGCGCACCGTCAACGCTCAGTTTGAATCAGCCGCATATTCCATCGAGCGGCTCTTTAGCGAGAAAGAGCTCAACATGGCCATGAATCAAGCCACAACAGCCGCGTCTCACTTCTTTGCCAAGATGAAGAACACCGAAGCATCACCACAGGAAGCCGCAACTAATGGTCAGACCAATGGCACAAACGGTGACCACGCCTCTGAGAATGGCGACCCCATGGACCAAGACCAAGAGTCAGACGATGTACCTGGCGCGTCAGACATGGTCCGTCAGCTCTCCTCGAACCCTCATGCAACCCGCGGTGCCACACGTTCGGCACTCAACCCTACAGCGGCCATAGTCAGCGGCCAAATACCTCCGTTCATTTACAACCCACCTTTTGTTCTCGATGCAAAGGTTTTCCAGAAGCTTAATGCCTCAGCACCACCGCCACCCTCGCTTTCAGCACACGATGTTGAGCAAGACATGAAGCTCATGCTCAGGGAAGCACAGCCGGACGACGAGCTCAACGAGAGACTCTTGCAAGCTGCGTGCAACCCCGTCAAGGCACGAGACTACCAGGTCCAACCACCACATTTCTCAGAACCCGTGAATGAAATGACAAGTGCACTTCGGAACACTGCACCGCATCTCGAGGTGGGCGCAGGACTGGGCGGTGTACCCATGAGCGCACAGAGTAGCATGGCTGGCTGGTCAGATGCAGGTGGTAACACACCTGTAGGGCGTTATGGAGAGAGGGACACCCTCGTTGTTGGCGGTCATGGCGGAGGTGTTGCGATGACACGAACAGCAAGTGGCAGCGGAAGGGGACGCGGTAGGGGACGAGGAGGTGGTTAGAGCCATGTCACGGGGATTTGACATGGTTCTTGCGTTATGATCTCATATTATACCCATCTCTGGCGTTTGGGTACGTTGCGTCTGTGGAGTATGGCTATACGCCGAGCATCACTATCTTTTCCTATGTTAACCATCAATACCATTGATCATCACAACCTAGCGAACATTCCAGTGATGCGGTGACATGATGAGATGGCCATGCCTGGGTATCCTCAGCGTACCATGGCCGTCCAGGGTGGTAGTTGACGTGGCTTTGTATACTCCTAGCTGGCATGAGACAGGAGCATATGTGGAATGAAGTGCGTAATTGAGGACTACACGGGCTTGCTGGTCGATCGAAGGCTCAGCCTGGCGGACATACTGTGTTCTGCTGACTTGTACAAGTCGTCATTGTCATGACATGGTCGTTTGAAGGGACAATCGCTGTCCACTAGTGTCGAGTAGATTTCCCCTCAGGCCATATGGTACGACAAATTCGGCGTTTGCGCGTGCAATAGTGTCGATCAAACGTCAATATGCTGCTTCAATGGGGAAATTGTTCGTCCAAGTAAAGTGTCAGTTGGCACGTTACCATGTTTGTGTCTCCGCGATACTCGATGGCGATGGTGGAAGAGAATTCCGGACGTCGAAACTGCTTGAAGCCTCGCATCGTTGCCATGGACACGATGACATCTAGGTCCGCTCATGGCGGGGCAACTCGCTTATGCCCCCCGTTTGAGGACATGGTGGGGTGAGGCTGGCGTCATAGCAGCGCCCTCCGCAGCGGCGAAAGAAACGGCAAGAAGCTTCCCGGCCTGGCAAGCAGGAGCGTTGGGCGCAGGCTGGGCACGGTGCAGCGCAGTGAATGTGGATCCAAATTACTCAGAACAAGGCCCAACGCAGATGTTTCTAGTGGGCCGCAGAGCTTGCGCGAGGTTGCGGGAAGGTTCTGGTTGGAGGCTTGGCACGTCGAAAGTGCTGGAATTCTGTAGAAACAATACCTCCTCAAGCGATACAAAAACTCCTCCGCCCGCGCATTTACCTACAGTCTCTTCACTACACAACACAAATCACATTCCAAAGACTCACTCTCATATAAGTCACCGACTTGTGAGCATACTGCGACTTTTCCTTTTGATACCCCACTACACAGACCCATAGCAAGCATGGCTGTAAGTTTTCATGTTCGACATGTACTTTTGCAATACTAACATTGATTCAGCCCGCTATCGGTATCGATCTTGGTACGACATACTCGTGTGTCGGCATCTTTCGCGATGACCGCATCGAGATTATCGCCAACGACCAGGGAAACCGAACAACTCCTTCATTCGTCGCCTTCACAGACTCAGAGCGCCTCATCGGTGACTCAGCGAAGAACCAAGTCGCCATGAACCCCGTCAACACCGTCTTCGACGCCAAGCGCCTCATTGGTCGCAAGTTCGCCGATGCTGAGGTCCAGGCCGACATGAAGCACTTCCCCTTCAAGGTCATTGACAAGGGTGGCAAGCCTGTCATCCAGGTCGAGTTCAAGGGCGAGGAGAAGGTCTTCACACCCGAGGAGATCTCATCCATGGTCCTGACCAAGATGAGGGAGACTGCCGAATCCTACCTCGGTGGCACTGTCAACAACGCTGTCGTAACTGTACCTGCCTACTTCAACGACTCACAACGTCAAGCTACCAAGGATGCTGGTCTCATTGCCGGCCTCAACGTCCTCCGTATCATCAACGAGCCCACCGCAGCAGCCATCGCATACGGTCTCGACAAGAAGACCGAGGGTGAGCGCAACGTCCTCATCTTCGACTTGGGTGGTGGTACCTTCGATGTATCCCTCTTGACCATTGAGGAGGGTATCTTCGAAGTCAAGTCCACTGCCGGAGACACCCACTTGGGTGGTGAAGACTTTGACAACCGTCTGGTCAATCACTTTACTAACGAATTCAAACGAAAACACAAGGTAATTTTTCCCATCTGTCGTACTCCACGCTGCACTATTAGATCGAGTATCCTTCCATTTCCCCATCTGTCGTACTTCACGCGGCACTATTAGATCGAGTATATGATGCTAACAACTACTCCAGAAGGACCTCACGTCGAACGCACGCGCCCTACGACGCCTCCGAACTGCATGCGAGAGGGCCAAGCGTACCCTTTCGTCCTCCGCCCAAACTTCGATCGAGATTGAGTAAGTAGATTCTTTTGCCGCATACAAACATCCGTACTGACCACATACAGCTCTCTCTACGAAGGTATTGACTTCTACACGTCCATCACCCGTGCTCGTTTCGAAGAGCTTTGCCAGGACCTGTTCCGCTCCACCATGGAGCCCGTTGAGCGTGTCCTCCGCGACGCCAAGATCGACAAGTCTTCAGTCCACGAGATTGTCTTGGTCGGTGGATCCACCCGTATCCCCAAGGTCCAGAAGATGGTCTCCGACTTCTTCAACGGCAAGGAGCCCAACAAGTCCATCAACCCCGACGAGGCTGTTGCCTACGGTGCTGCCGTCCAGGCCGCTATCTTGTCCGGTGACACATCATCCAAGTCCACCTCCGAGATCCTGCTTCTTGACGTCGCGCCGCTTTCCATCGGTATCGAGACTGCTGGTGGTGTCATGACTGCCCTCATCAAGCGCAACACCACCATTCCCACCAAGAAGTCCGAGGTCTTCTCCACCTTCAGCGACAACCAGCCCGGTGTGCTTATCCAGGTCTACGAGGGTGAGCGTGCCCGTACAAAGGACAACAACCTTCTCGGCAAGTTTGAGCTTACCGGTATCCCACCTGCGCCCCGTGGTGTTCCTCAGATCGAGGTCACCTTCGACGTCGACGCCAACGGTATCATCAACGTCTCTGCCCTTGAGAAGGGTACCGGAAAGACCAACAAGATTGTCATCACCAACGACAAGGGCCGTCTGTCCAAGGAGGAGATTGAGCGCATGTTGGCTGAGGCTGAGAAGTACAAGGCTGAGGATGAGGCTGAGGCTGCCCGTATCGCGGCCAAGAACGCCCTTGAGTCGTACGCCTACTCACTCCGCAACACCCTCAGCGACTCCAAGGTCGACGAGAAGCTCGATGCCGGCGACAAGGAGAAGCTCAAGGCCGAGATCGACAAGACCGTTGCGTGGTTGGACGACAACCAGACCGCCACCAAGGACGAGTACGAGTCTCAGCAGAAGGAGCTTGAGGGTATTGCCAACCCCATCATGATGAAGTTCTACGGAGCTGGTGGTGAGGGTGGCATGCCTGGTGGTATGCCCGGTGGCGGCATGCCCGGCGGTGGTGCTCCTGGTGGCGCCGGCGGCGACGACGGCCCCACTGTCGAGGAGGTCGACTAAGCAGATCGCTTCTTGCCTTCTTCTTCGTCTTCTTTCCTTGTGCATGTTCAAGCATAGACTTCTTTCCTGGGTGGTAGTTCACGGAGTTCGAGGCCAATGAGCCCTTTTCATGGTTTTTCTCAATGCATAGGATGATTAACGATCAACGATTGGGAGGAAAAGTTCGGTGGAATAGCATGTACTCTAATAATGGGACTTCTATCCTGCGTAGAGAATCGAGATGATACTTCAAATTACTTACTTGTCCGTCTTTTGTTCGTGATGACCTGACAACTACAGAGGAGGTTGCAACCTTTATGCTCAGTTATGACATGTCTGCCAGTTGGATACATGCACATGAAGGGCTTGCTCTTCTGCAAATCATAGGATGTGAATATCTCCTGGGTGTGTCGAGAATATATATATGTATTGAATCCCAGCGCCTTGTGTCCCACGTAATGCATTATCAAGTTATACAGGTAGCTATCGTACACGTATGTCCTTCTTCCTCATATCTACTCCTCAGCGGCCTTACTAAAGGCTCCTTTGACTTCCTCGCCAGGGCCCCCTCTTCCTCCAAACATGCTCGCTGTTCGGTCCGCTCTTCAAGGTATTCTCCTTTTCCCCTATAGCGATCCTGTATCATTCTCTCCTTGACATCCTGTCCACTATAGCTGTTTTTTGTGCGCATGCAGAACCAAAAGTCGTTCCAATGTTCGGAGCAAGACCGTAGTTGTCCATGGCGATATATGTCGTTGAAGTGACCGCCGAGCGAACTGCAATAAAAGGCCGAGTCGAAGGCGGCGCGGCATGACATTGTACGTGGGAGTGAGGGGTCGAATTCTTCGGTGGTCGAGGTATCTGCGGATGTGGCTTGCGATGCTGAGGATGAGACGGTATTTGAGGAGAAGGAAGGAGGCGCGAGGTGTGGGTGTGCGGCGTAGAAGTCGGGATCGTGTGGTGCAGAGGATGGCGGTTGCTCTGTTACTGGTATAGGCGCATCACTGGGCTTTTGAACTGGCGCTGCTGTGGATATGGCCTGGGGTTGTTGCTTCGCCGCGGTGTCTGCGCCTGAGCCTGAGAAGGGCCACCAGGCCATGCTGGAAGATGTGTGGGAAGAAGACTTTGCTGGAGAGACTGCGCGCGCAATGCTTCAAACGACAATCAAGTTTCGAATTGGACTAAATTCAGACGGCATGCATGTCAAACTTTCTTTTGTTCAGGGTCCCTAGACGCGAGACGCGGGGGGGGGGGGTTGCGCGGGAAGAAATTCAGGAAACGCGAAATGATGGAGTAGCAAACCTCCAGCGAATAAGAAGACAGACGGCCCGCACACGTGAGCGGGAAGACTAACTGCTACGTCATGCATCGCACTTGCACGAAAGTGCAGCTGCCTTGAAGATCACAACTCCCCTTACGCGTTCAGTGCGTTGTGTTGCTTCCTGGTCTGTGTCCAACACGGCCTGCTTACCTGCTGTCATTGAACGGCCTGTATATTATCCTACCATCTCTCCCACCGCCCCTCTACAACACCCGTCTCGGTAATACTCGAAGCACCACAGCAGCCCGACGTGTGCCCTAATTCGCCCCACCTTGTGTTTACCACCTACGACACCTTCCTCCAATTGCAGTGTCCCTGCACATTGACGAGCGTTCCCTATGACTCTACGCAATTCTACTATATAACGATCCCTCTCCGACGCCGCTATACCCTGTATTCCTATCCACCTACCACCCCTGGACACACCCCGCCTGGGTAACGGTCCACCGCCGCCACCATGCTCGAGGGACTCGTGTCGACGCTGCTAAATCGGTTCTTGGGCATGTATGTCCAGAACTTCGATCCAAAGCAGCTCAATGTCGGCATCTGGTCCGGTGACGTCGTATTACGAGATCTCGAACTCCGTCGCGAAGCTCTCGACCAGCTACGCCTCCCGCTCAACGTTATCGAGGGCCATCTCGGCTCACTCACATTATCGATACCCTGGTCAAACCTCCGCGGCAAGCCGCTGAAGGTCAACATTGAAGATGTCTTCTTGCTGGCAGCGCCAAAGGAAGATGCAGACTACGACGCAGAAGAGGAGGACAAGCGTGCCCACGCTGTCAAGATGGAGAAGCTGGACAGTGCGGAGCTGTTAAAAGAGCGCAACACTGAAGGCATGAGTGCGGAAGAACAGCAGAAGAACCAAAGCTTCACAGCCAGCTTGATCACTGCAATTGTCGACAACGTCCAGGTCACAGTCAAGAACATCCACATTCGATACGAAGACTCAATAGCAGATCCCGGGCACCCCTTCGCTCTCGGTGTCACCCTTGCCGACTTCAGTGCTATCAGCACCGACGAGAACTGGAAGCCCACCTTCATCCAGGGCACCTCAACCTCAACACACAAGCTAGCAACACTTGGCTCGTTGGCAGTATACTGGGATACAGATGCACAACTCATTGGGACTGGCAAGGGTAGCCAGAGCAGCGATGAGCAGCAGATTGACCGGGAAGACTTCATTGAGCAGGCCCGAAGTATGATTGCAAGAGGCGACAATCCAGATTTGGGCGATCATCAGTTCATCCTCAAACCTATAAGTGGGCGCGCTGGGCTGGAAATAGACAAGACCGGCAAACCAGACCGACCAAAAATGAAAGCCAGACTTTTGTTTGACGAACTCGGTTTCATCATCGACGAGGATCAATATCGCGATGCCCTTATGTTAGTCGACCTGTTCCACTACTTCATCCGCCACCAAGAGTACAAGAGATTGCAACCCAAGTCTTCCCCCAAAGAAGACCCTGCAGGCTGGCTTCGGTTCGCGGCTAAGGCTGTGCTCGACAAGATCCATGAGAGAAACCGGCAATGGAGCTGGGACTACTTCAAGGAGCGGCGCGACGACCGGATACGGTACATTGAGCTCTTCAAGAAGAAGAAGCGTGAGGAGAAACTTGATGCTACTGAGGCCGAAGACTTGGACAAGCTGGAACGAAAGCTGAAGTACGAAGATCTCCGCTTCTGGCGTTCGCTAGCTCGAAATCAGTTGCGCAAAGAGAACGTTGGCGTCAAGAAGCCACCGCCGAAACAGACCTGGACTTCTTGGGTTTGGGGAAGTAAGCAGGAAGAGCAACAAGACGACAACACTCAGATGAACGAACAGCAACGGAAGGAGCTATACAACGCTATTGACTGGGACGAGAAGAAGGCCATCACGGAGTCGGTGGATATGCCTCGTGAATATGTCAAGCTAGAAGTCAATATGAGCCTGCGAACAGGTAGCTTCACGCTCAAGCGCGACCCCCACGGCAAATCAAACGAAATACTCCGTCTTCTCTTTGACTCATTCAGCACTCAGTTCTTGCAGCGCACAGACTCCATGTTTGTCAAAGTTGCTCTTGAAGGCATGCGTCTGTACGATGGCACCACAGAGGGCAGTCTTTTCCCCCAAATCATCACTGTTAAGGATGCACCACCAGTTCCAGACGACAAGCGGATCGAAGAGCTCGATGACGACGAGTCGCCAAAGGACGCGGATGGTGACGATGATGACGAAGTGAAAGAAGACCCCTTCTTCTTCCTCACTTTTGAGAACAACCCACTCGATGGAGCTGCCGACACGAACTTGACTATGAAGTTGCGTAGCATGGAATTCGTTTACAACCCAACGTTTGTCGTAGAGGTGGCCAAGTTTTTCAAGCCTCCTGAGAGACACATGGAGTCTATTGGTGCGCTCATGGAGACTGCTGGAGCGACTGTCGAAGGCATTCGACAACAGACTCGCGCAGGCTTGGAATTCGCGCTCACCGAACACAAGACAATCAATGCGCAGCTGGATCTACAGGCACCTCTCATCATTGTCCCCGATTCAGTCACAAAGAAGTCAAGTAACTGTCTCATTCTTGATGCTGGTCATGTCAGCGTAACGAGCGAACTCGTCGACAAGGACACGCTGCGCGACATTCAATCGAAGCAAAACCAGCAGTATACCGATGAGGACTTCCGCAGATTGGAGAATCTAATGTACGACAAGTTCAATTTGAAGCTTCATTCCACCCAGGTGCTTATAGGACCGTCCATCGAGGAAACTCGCGCTCAGCTTGAAGAAGACTCGAGCTTGAAGAACTACCACATCGTCGACCGAATTAACATGGACTTTAAGATTGAGATATGCATTGTTCCCAAGGCATCCGATTTGACAAAATTCCGCGTGTCTGGAAATCTCCCTGTTCTTCACGCATCCGTGTCTGATTCAAAGTACAAGAACTTGATGAGGCTGATCGATGTTGCTGTACCCAAATTCGGTAACGATGAGCCCAGCAAGCCAGTGGCCGAGGGAGCAAAGGGCCCATCAAATCTGAAGCCCCCGAATGATGCTCAGACCGACACGGATGCTCTCGGGCGGCCGCGATCAAAGTCATTCAAGTTTGCTGCGCAAGAGCATGAGCTGGTCATGGAGGAAGATAGCCAAAGCGATACAGAGGATAAGTTTTCGGACGCTCCACAAGCCAAATCTGGGAAGCAAGAGGCACATCTACACCAACGTAACTTTGAATTCAAATTCACAGTAGACAAGCTTCAGGGCTCTCTGTACAGAGCAGACCCGGAAGGCAGAAAATCGGATCAGCTTTTAGTTGAGCTCATTGCGGAAAGCTTCGATCTAGACTTCTACCAAGCGTCTTTTGAGATGGCCGCTGATGTTCGCCTCAAGAGTCTTGCCGTCGAAGATCACGTCGAAGAGTCAACTCTTCCTGAGTTCAAGAACATCATATCATCGGAAGACGTATCAGCGGACGAACAGAAGGACCTGTTCTCGCTAAAGTTCGTGAAGGTGAACAAGGAATCTCCAGACTTCCAATCCAAATATGAGGGCATCGCCACAAATTTGGATGTCGCAGTTTCGACAATTAATCTGATTGTAACAAGACGAACGCTACTTACTCTCTTGGACTTCGTCCTCGACACTTTCACAAACCCTGGTCCACCACAAAACCAGCAAGCACAGATAACGGACAAGGAAGAAGAACAACCTGTTGCTAGCCAGACCCAGGCAGAGCCCGACAAGATACGCATCCGAGCAGAGCTTAAGCGCATTGCTGTTGTTCTGAACAATGATGGCATAAGGCTTGCTACTCTGAGTTTGAGTTCCGGCGATGTTGGTATCTTCCTCAGTGGCAAAACTATGCGCATCGGTGGTCGACTTGGAAACCTGTCATTGATCGACGACATCAACCAAGGCGTCTCGGAGGAGTCTTCACTCCGCCAGTTAGTGACTATCGAGGGCAAGAACTTGGCTGACTTCAGCTACGAGACATTTGATTCTGAGTCGAAGAGCTACCCAGGATATGACATGGCTGTAGCATTGAAGACGGGATCTATCAAGATCAACTTCCTCACCGAGCCCTTCCGGAAGATCATGGAATTCGCAGTCAAGTTCGGCAAGATGCAAGCTATCTTCAATGCTGCCCGTCAGGCCGCGGCGAACCAGGCAACACAGATCCAGCAACGAGCAAACAAGTTCCACTTCGACATCACTATCAGTACTCCTATTGTCGTCTTTCCGCGCATGGTAGTATCCGATAAACCAGATCGGGACACACTGACTGCAAACCTGGGAGAGATCTATGCGAAGAATAGCTTTGTCCCTCTCGACGACTCTGAAAGCGCAGAGACTGCGAACAAGATCACAGCCGGTATCAGAAATATCAAGCTCACTTCGAAGCTACATTACGATGAGGACCGCTCCGAGCAACTCCAGTTGATCGACAAGGTTGATCTCGACTTCAACATTACCATGGTCGAGCACAAACCCGGACAACAGCGACCAGACCTCGAAATTGACGGCAACATGTCGGATATCAACCTTCAGCTCACGCCAGATCAAATGAAGTTCGCGTTGGAGTTGTCGCGGTCTATTCCTGCAGCATTTGCCACAGAGCCTGACGCCATCGACGAAGACGTGCAGGTCGAGCTACCAAACGAGACGACGGAGCCTGCGCGTCGCTTGACAGACAAGGACACTCTGGAGCCGTCGTCGAAGGATGTTGTTACGTCGCAAGGCCCTGAGCTACACACCAATGACGGCAAGTGGGCCAAGCTGGACTTTGTTTTCAAAGTTGGTACCATTGGTTTGGAGCTCGTCAAATCTACAGATGGTGAGCCTGTTGGTGATGTAGAAGCCGCTAGTCTCTCCAAGTTCTCTCTCAATGACACCAACGTCAAGGTGCGCATGATTAGCGATGGAGCGATGGAAGCCGAGTTGGTCGTGCAGTCGTTCACTATCCGAGATAGTCGCACCCAAGGGACGAACAAATTCCGGAAGATCATGTCGCTCATTAACAATGACGTCAAGCAACAGTTCATGGCCAGTGTGTCAATTTCGGGTGGTCAGGAGCGCAATATGATTGCTCTCCTTACTATCGACAGTCCAAGAATCATCTTGGCCCTCGATTATCTGTTCGCTCTTCAAGCATTTGCCAACGCAGGCCTTGCTACAGATGAGCCTTTGGTCATCGAAGAGGAGACTGAACTTGATGAAACCGACAGCGATGACGAAATCATGTCACCGGATGGGTCGAGAGTGATAGAGCAACTACCATCGCCTGAAGAGTCTACTGATAATGGTATGAATATATCATTCCGTGTCAACTTGGTAGACGCGCAGGTTGTTCTCATCGCCAATCCCGCAATGGCCAGCTCGGAGGCTATTGTGCTCGGCACAAAGCAAGTACTCGTGTCCAAACAACGAGCAATGACACTACAGGTCGACAAGGTCGGCATGTTCCTGTGCCGTATGGATAGATTCGAGACAAATCGCATGCGCATCCTCGACGACTTCAGTATTCAAACGGCTTTGGATATTCGGAACCAGGGTTCTAAATCCTCCGTAATGAGCATTACCGTCGACATCGAGCCTCTTGTACTCCGCTTATCTCTCCGCGATATATTGTTGGCCATGCAGATCGTCAACCGAGCCTCCGCTATGGCAGCACCCGCTGAGAAGGGCATCCCTTCTGCGGAATCCCAGCAGTTAAAGGCAGGCACACCTTCAAAGAAAGGAACTTCACATGCCGGAAAGGCATCTACTCACAAGCCTCGTACAAAGTCCCTGGCGACCACGAAGCGATCTACTCAACAGGTCGCGCAACAACAGGCACCCCCTCCTTCGACTGTACTCAAACGAGAGGAGCTGCACATTAGTATCGAAGGCATACGCGTCGTACTTATTGGCGACGTGCACGAGATGCCCATGCTTGATTGGCGCGTGAAGAAGTTTGGTGTCGACGTGCGAGACTGGTCAGGGCCAATGGTTGCCGATACCTCGCTCGACACATTGGTCAACGTGTACAATTTTTCCAAGTCCGCGTGGGAGCCGTTGATTGAGCCGTGGAGTGTTGGTTTCCACATGTCCAAAGATCAAGACCCCGACAGACTGGCTGTCGATGTCTACTCTCGCAAGTCAATGGAGCTTACAGTAACAGCTGCAACAATTGCGCTAGGCTCCAAGTCGTTCGACTTTCTCACGAGTGACGAGGACATTCTGTCTAAGCCTCGAGGTAGCGATGCTCCGTATCGCGTACGCAATTACACTGGGTTCAGTATTGATGTCTGGGCTGAGGGCAAGGAAGAGGAAGGCTTCGCGGCCAGGCTTGAAGACGGTGAGGAGCAGCCGTGGCGATTCGAAGATCCCATGTCAGCCAGAGAATCACTTTCTACAGACAGCGCCACAGGTATGCTTGGAATCAAGCTAGAAGGAAGCGGCTTCGACAGCCTCACGCGCGTACCTGTACATCGCGAGGGCGAGTTCTTATACAACCTTAAGCCAAAGCAGGACCGCATTCAGCACCGTCTGCTCATCGATGTAAAGCTTGGCTCTGACAATATCAAGAACATCACCATCCGCTCCCCGTTGTTGGTAGAAAACAACACCCAGATCCCGATTGAACTTGGAATGTTTAGTCCAGAAGATGGTCATCTTCTCAAGATCGACAAGATCGCTCCTGGTGATGCCAGGCCAGCACCCGTTGGCGCTTGCCACATGCACTCAATTGTCATCCGTCCAGACCAAGGCTTCGGCTACGATTGGTCTAACGAACGCTTGTTCTGGAAGGATCTCCTGAAGCGTCCGACCAGGACTATTACCTGCCGCGGAGAACAAGACGACCAGTCGCCGCCATTCTACTTCCAGCTACATGCAGCATATGATAAGAAGGACCCTTTGACTGGTATCTACCCCTACATGCGACTTCGCTTGCAAGCGCCTGTCGAAGTCCATAACCTTCTCCCGTACGACTTCAAGTATAGGATCTACGACAGCAACACGAAGAAGGATTGGACCAATTTTCTTAGGAAAGGTGGCATCAGTCCAGTTCACGTTGTGGAGCTCTCGCATCTCCTACTCATTAGCGTGGAAATGCAAGATGGATCCTTCAAGCCCAGCAAGTTCGGCATCATCAATTCCACTGACCGGGAGAGCTTCAGGAGGGAGAAGGTGCTAGAAGTGAAGGACAACAACGACACGACTCTGCACCTCAACATGCACTTTTAGTAGGTTTGGCTCTAATTCTATATCTGAGAGATGCTAACAAAAGTCTAGCAACTTCCCCGATGGCGGCGGTGCTTTCAAGGTCGCGATCTACAGCCCGTATATTATCCTCAATCGTACCGGGCTTCAGCTAGAGGTTCGGGCACAGCAACTCATGGGTCAGGGACGAGCGGCTGCTGGGAAAGGCGTCGTCACGGACAACCAGCAGGACGCCGACAAGATTCTACCGTTCATGTTCTCCTATCCCACAGAGAACAAGAAAAATCGCGCTCTGATCAAGGTTGGAGATTCCAACTGGAGCAAGCCTCAGAGTTTCGATGCGATTGGCAGCACTTACACTGTGGCTTTGCCGTCAATGAAGGCACGCTCTGACATGCACCTGGGTGTTTCGGTTTCGGAGGGCGAAGGCAAATACAACTTGACCAAGACTGTTTCCATCGCGCCGCGATTCATCCTCAACAACAAGCTGAAGGAAGAGTTGCTCATTCGCGAGCCCGGACAGTCTGACTGGATGACTGTCAAAGATGGCGAGCTGTTCCCTCTCCGATGGTTGCGACAAGGCGGTGCACCGCAATTGTCACTCTGCTATCCTGGTATCAACAACCAATGGTCCTCTCCGTTCAATATTTCGAATGTTGGCAATGTACACGTCAAGCTGTCTAAGGCTGGTCAACGTCAAAAGCTTATCCGCGTCGATATCTTGATGGAAGCGGCAACCATCTTCTGCCACGTCAGCGTCGAGAATAAGCATTGGCCGTTCTCGTTCAAAAATATGAGCGACCAAGAATTCTTGTATTGGCAAGCAAACCCCAATTTGGATGAAGACGAAGATGACCGCGGCTCTGGCTTCCGACCGATCAGGTACCGGCTGCCGCCTAGGAGCATCATGCCGTATGCATGGGATTTCCCAGCTGCGAAGAATAAAGAGATCGTCATCAGCGCCAATGGTCGGGAGCGACATGTAAAGCTTGCTGAAATTGGACCGCTCATTCCATTCAAGATACCCCCTGGTCAGGAGGGTGGTGGTATGAAGGTGATCGACCTCAATGTTGTCGCAGCGGGGCCAACACAGACTCTTGAGATTGCCAATTACAAGCCATCTAAGAGTATGTACAAACAGAAATCCACTACAGCATCCTCGACAATGACGGGCTTCGAAGTCAAGGATATGGATACCGATGTTACCTTCAAAGCACAGCTCAGACTTGCCGGCATCGGCATTTCCCTTGTCAATCGCCACTTGAAGGAGCTGGTATACGTTACACTGCGCGACATTGAGTTCAAGTACTCTGATTCGCCACTCTACCAGATGGTCAATATGCAGATCAAGTGGATACAGATCGACAACCAACTTTACGGTGGCATCTTTCCCATCATCTTTTACCCTAGTGTCGTTCCCAAGACTGGCAAGGAGATGGAGGCACACCCTATTTTCCAGACCACGATTACGAAGGTCAAGGACGACTCTTACGGCGTGCTCTACATCAAATACTTTACGTTCCTACTACAGCAGATGACTGTTGAAATCGACGAGGACTTCATTTTCGCCATGATCGACTTTGCAAACATACCTGGAGCGTCATGGACTGAAGAGAAACAAGGGAAGCTGTGGGATGAAAACCTCAGCATACCCGAGCCAAAACAGGAACAGTCTGGCCAGGACGTCTACTTTGAGCTTCTCCACCTCCAGCCTATGCAGATTGATTTGTCTTTTGTGCGAACAGAGCGTATCAACGCAGAAGACACCATGAGCACATCCAACCCATTCATGTTTGCTGTCAATGTTCTCACCATGTCGATTGGCAACGTCAACGACGCGCCTGTACGGTACAATTCTCTGATGCTTGAGAATGCTCGAATCTCGACGACGGCATTGATCAACAACATCAAGAACCATTATGTCCAAGAGTCGCTGCGTCAAGTGCATGTCATTATTGGATCTGCCGACTTCCTGGGCAACCCAGTCGGTCTCTTCAACAACATCAGTTCGGGTGTTGCCGACATCTTCTATGAGCCATACCAGGGTCTTGTCAAGTCTGATCGTCCTGAAGACCTTGGTATTGGTATCGCCAAGGGTGCATCGAGCTTCGTCAAGAAGTCGGTGTTTGGCTTCTCAGACAGTATGGCAAAATTTACTGGCAGTATGTCCAAAGGCTTGTCTGCCGCAACTCTCGACAAAGAGTTCCAGGATTCGCGCCGCATGTCACGTTCGCGCAATAGGCCCAAGCATGCTTTGTACGGCATCACGTCCGGTGGTAACGCCTTCGCCAGCAGTCTTGCCAGTGGTCTCGGCGGCCTCGCCCGTCATCCTATCCAAGGCGCGGAGAAAGAAGGAGCTCTTGGATTTGTCAAGGGAGTCGGCAAAGGTCTACTTGGTGTACCTACCAAGGCTGCAATTGGTGCCTTTGATCTCGCATCCAACATGGCGGAAGGTGTCCGCAATACCACGACGGTCTTTGACCAAGAAGGCCTTGATCGTGTACGCCTAACGCGCTTCATCGGCACAGATGGAATCGTGCGACCATACTCTCAACGCGAAGCGCTCGGTCAGTTCTGGTTGAAGACACTTGATAACGGCAAGTACTTCAACGAAGACTACATTGCGCATCTGGAGCTCCAAAACAAGGAAATGCTCGTCATGCTCACGTACAACGGTCTCATGATGGTGCGAACCAAAAAGCTACAGACAGAATGGGACGTTCCACTCAAGGACGTACAGACTATCAGCAAGGAAAGGACTGGATTGGGCATTACGCTCAAGGGAGGTACAAATGGGCCATTCATTCCCGTCAGCGACGAGAGCAGCAGGAATTGGTTCTATCGACAAGTGGCTGTAGGAGTTAATGCGTACAATGATCGCTGGAATGCTAAGGGTTGATAAGGTCAACGGCAGAGAGATGGGGAAACACGACGAGAATGGCTAACGAGTACATGAGCATACGACATGGCTTTGGCTTTAGACTGTGAGCGGTTCGGTTTTTATATTCATTGATGTAATGTGTATTTCTCTGTTTATTTTTTTCATCCTAAATAGCGATGGCAGGGTGATTTCTCGTGGAAATTGAAATCTGTATGCAAAGTCAAACGCCACCAACTTGTCCAGTTTGACCGATTGTGCATAAATCGCCGGCACCCATTATCTCATCGTGGGTACCGTAAGTAGGTACAGTACGCAAACCAGGTTATCGTTTCTCTCGGCTTCACGGCACCGTTGCGACCCACCTGTTTTGCAGGGATACGCGGCATTACCCCAAAAATTGTTGTCGATGCCGAAGCCAGGCCGGCGCAGAGTGATGTAGCCACGACAATCGTACTGTGACGTCAGTCTGGCGTTGCGCAAAAACGGCCGGCTTCGCGCGTCAAGTTGCGGGGACAAGAGGAAATCAGCTGTAGGGGTAATCGTAAATCGATGTTTGTTATCTGACGACATTCTTCTTCTCATCTTTACATTGATACCCAGCTGCTCTGCTTTTGACGTTTACCTTATCCTTTGCTTTTCTTGTTCTCGCCCTCTATCCGAGTTCACAAGTACTTCAGATACGTCAGAAACGTTTATTGAGCTAAGCATGCTTCTTCGCAACGGAGTCTCGCGCCTCGCCCTGCGATCCCTAGTGGCAGCACCTACGCGCACGGCTGCTGCTGGTGCCCGCAAGACGACATCGACATCGACGGCGCCGTGTCTGCAATGGTCAACACAGTTTGGGTCGCTTGCGGCAGCAGCGGGACGAAGACCGCAGTTAGCTCAGCACTTGACAGCGCCATCAGCGATTCTACGCCGGAGTCTAGCAGACAAGAAGCTGAGCGAAGGCCAGAAGCAAGCCGAGAGCCGGTATGCGCACGAAAAGCTCAAACCAACGCCTGAGACGGTGTCGAGCACCAGTTCGACACATCCCATGTTCTCGGAAGTTGGGGCTGAGGCGCCGCAGAATGAGGTGGATATGATGGCGGGGGTTAAACATGATGTTGTATGTGCAATTCATCTAAAAACATTGAAGCAAAGAAAAAATAAAAAATCTAACATACCACCAGGGAACAATCAAACAAACCTTCTCCCTCGCAAACGTCCCTCGCGAAGCCTACTACATGGGCCTCGCTGGCACACTTCCCTACCTTGCAACCTCCCTCTCCACCGTCTACCTCTCCTGGGAGCTCAACCACTCCACCGCAGGCTACGGCATGCTCTTCTCCGAAGCAAACGCCACGTACCTGCTCCACATGATTGAGCCACTGCAAATCGGGTACGGAGCTGCTATCCTCAGTTTCCTCGGTGCTATCCACTGGGGGCTCGAGTGGGCAGGCTATGGCGGCACACAAGGGTATAAGCGGTATGCGATTGGTGTTGTGGCGCCCATGGTGGCGTGGTCGACACTTTTGATGCCCGTCGAGGGTGCGCTGATAGGCCAGTTTATGGGGTTTTTGGGCTTGTATTATGTTGATACCCGTATGTTTCCCCCTCCTCTTCCCTCTTCAGGAAAAGCTGGTTTCGCTAACTCGAGGACAAACAGGTGCTGCTTACCGTGGCTGGACTCCTGATTGGTACGCCGTGTACCGCTTCGTGCTCACGTCTATTGTAGGCGCTAGTATCGTGCTTAGCCTCATCGGCCGCAGCGAGCTTCCGGAACATATCCCGGGCTCGGTTGATCGCGCAAGGGTGTTCAAGGGCGAGGGCTCGTCCGAGGAGAAGCTCGCGCAGCATGAGAAGATGGCGGCGGAGAAGAAGAAGAATGCCGCGCGCAGTGATAACAGGGGTGAGAAATAAGATGATCTGGCTTTTGAAAATGCCGGGTCAGGCTATGGGACCCTTTCGATTTGCATATTTGTGATGATGAAGCGATTGCTGTGTTTTTTTCTGGATAGTTGGTGTACATATGCGGGAGCATGTTTTTGCTATTGGGCGTGTGAAAGTTTTAATGAAACTGTTCGGCTTTATAAGATGGTAATCGACTGATATTGTTCACATCAATTGTTTGGTCTATGTGACGTGCTTCCAGACGTATTTGAAAGAATTACAGACTATCGATATATATTTAGGCGTCAATGTCATCTCTCGTCTTTGGCGCGTGATACAGCAACGATATGTACATGTAAAAGGGGTGAAAGGATATCATAGTAAATAATACTATACAATCAGAATCATACCAACAAACCAATACCACCATACCCAAGCCATAAACCCAACATCGCCCATCATCAACAGTACTTTCCTTTAGATATCTCATTTCAGTTCAAATCATCTACCCCCTCCCCCTAAACTGCTCTGCCACCATATCTCCCAATGTCCTCCTCTGCCTAGCTCCCTCTCCGCCCGTCTCGCCCGCCAAAATGCCCGTCGCCAGCCCCGTCCCACCACCTTCCCTCTCCCTCTCCGCGTCCAACCTTGCCCTTAGCCCCTCGAACCCACCCTTCTTCTCCTCACCCACCATCCACCCCGGAACACGCCACCTCGTCGCACCAGGAAGCAGCTCACGGCGATACGCCGTTCCCACGCCCCAGCCCACCGCCGCAGCGAGCAGCGAACCAGGAAACTGGGAGAGCGCGAGCTGTAAGGGAGGTAGGTAGGACAGGCTTTTGCTTGTGAGGGTTAGACTTCGGGACCAGAGGGCTGTGGGGGAGGGTGTGTTTGGTTGTTGCGATGATGAGGAGGTGGTGGAGGGGGACGAGGCAGCCCAAGGCGAGATTTTATAACGATAAGTGTATGGGACTGCGGCATAGTAGTTTGCGAGGAGGGCGAAAAGGATGGATGTTGGGCCTGCAGGGAGGTAGTTGAGGCGGCCGAGAGAGAGGGGGCGGAGGACGAAGGTTAGGAGGAGGGGGGGTAGGAGTGTGGTGTATGGGAGGGTTGCTAAGAGGAATGACTATTTTCTATGTTAGCTAGCCTGTCGCTTTTTTCGTACATCTGCCTCGACAAGACGGGTGGACCAGTGGATGGCACAACAACCATCCATAACTTACAGCAAACTTCCTACTCCCCCACAACCGCTCCACAACACGTAATTGATAAAACGTCAACGCCGCAAACAGCACTTCGGTCGAATTTGTAAAACTGGCCTATTTGACATTAGCAACACAATCCCCCCCACAGAACCCCCCTCACACACACACATATATATATATACACGTATGCGCAACAATGTCTCCCCAACACCTCACTCACGTACCTGCCACGCCAAAAACCTCCAAAACTGCCCATACCCCCATATATGCGGCACAACCTGGATGTGCAGATAATACCGTGTATCCGTCACCGACGCCAGCAGCGCGCCAATGACGGTCCCGAAAACGAGAAATTGCGATACGGGCGCGTTTGTGAAGCCCGAGGATATCATTGTTGGCGGAGGAGGAACAGCGACCGGGGAAGAAGAGCGAGAGCTTGTGCGGAGTGAAGGACGCTGAGATCAGCGTGCATAGCGAGTCGGGAGACCAGCAGAAAGAAGCCAGGGATGGGGGTAGTTGTGGTGGGCTGAGGTGGACTGGGTTGGTTAGTTAGGTGGCTTCTTGTGGACATGTGTAATGTTTGATGACGGAGCTGGGGAAGTTGGCATGTGCGTGCGTGCGTTTGAGTTGCGTCTGCGCGCGCGCACACAAGTGGGGCGCATGTCGGAGGTGCCACATGTTGTGATTGGCAGCACGTGTACGCAGGAGAGGGAACGTTGGTTTCCGACATATACATATGTACATGGCATGGTTCGACGTGCTGAACCTACGTCAATTCATGCTTAATGAGTTCATAACAGTCATCTTGACTTGCTTTAGCTTGAGATTGCTGAATTAAGAATTACGATGCTAATAGTACACACATATATACATACACACACGTACTCCGCTCTACTTAATAAGAGGGACGTCGGTGATTCCGTTAGTTTGCTAAAGTGCCAAAAAAAGAGCTGGTCAATGACCGACCGACCGCCCACGCTTCAATCAAGACAACCGTTGTGATCATCATCCTCTTCTCCTTGCGGAGTACATATAACGCTTAAGAAAGAACACCAGATCTGTGGATCATTCAAATGTACCACCACAACGCCTGAGCGAAAACAAAGAGTTTACCGCCAAAGACCCCCACTGTACCAAATGAAGAAAATTCGCTTTGTTCGTACCATCATCATTAGCATTACAACGCCACCTATGGCTTTCGCTTAGGCATCGCATTCCGAGCCTTGCGCATAAAATCTTCTTCACTTTCTGTCGGGTTGAACAAAAAGTCCTTCTCGTACATCACAAGGGTATTCAAGGGCGCCGCCGTCTTGCTTCTCTGCAGGCTACTCTTCACCGAATCGCGCGATGTGTTGAAAGGGTCGGGCTGGCGAGGCTGGTCGATGTCTGGTGGCGTGTTAGATCGATGTCCGCTATACAAATGTTGGTGGGGTTGGGCAATTACTTGAGAAAGCGTCAGGCGGTCGATGCTGCGCCACCACCTGTCTTTGTCTTCGCGCGGGTCTACCTCAGGGGTCAGATCAGCTTGAGATGGCACAGAGACAGGAGGGGAGTTGTTGGAGGTTAGGATCTCCCACTCTGAAGATGCAGCAGATGTAGGTGTTCTCATGCTAGCCGAGGATTGCCGATGGCGCAGTGTGCGTTGTAATCGCTCCCTCGAACTGTTCGTGCCTGTGTGGTTGCTACTGGATCGTGAGAGGCTATGCGGTAATGGCTCCGCATACTGATGGCGATTTCCAAAACTACCCATATTGGTGGAACTTGAGACGACCATCGATGAAGGACGGACGTCGTTTGACGTCCTATTGCTAGAGCGCCTCTCAGGTCGGTACAAGCCGCGCAGCCCATCGGGTTGGGGCGCCGGTGCCTGCGGAGTTACTGTATGTGGTCGAACAGGAGAGGATATTCGTGCAGCTTCCATCAATGGCGGTGGAAGCGCCTCAAAATCTTTGCGATACCGCACAGGATTGGCGCGGGGTGTTTCCGACCTATCGTTTTGCACGATTTTTGGGATTGGTTGCTGGTATGCTTCTGGGATCTGGGGGATTTCTGGAGCAGGGGACGGGGATGCTTCGCGAAGTGCTCTCAGGGATACCGCTGACATGCGGTTTACGAGATCGCGGGTAGATTTTCGACGTTCCTCTTTCAAGTCGAGAAACCTTCTCGACAGTTCCGAGGGCGTAAAGGATATGACTGATTCGCTGCTGGGCTTGGCTTGCGGTGACGAAGGCTGGCTGTAGTAATCCGAGTCAAAGTGGCTAGTAGAAGGCCTTGATTCGTCGACGCTATAGACGCGCGACGGGTACTTGGCGGGGCCATCGACAAGCGCGCTGCCAGAAGAGGTGTTCTCCAATGTTATGACTCGCTCCTTGAGCTCCTGGAGCTCCTTGGTCAGCACCGTCTTCTCCTCCTCCATCTTGATGATGCACTCGGCAGCTTCCTCAATGGCGAATTCGTGGGCCTCCCAGTGCGCGGCGCTCTCGCTTGCTATAGCAGTGAGCTCCTCGTTGGTCTTGCGATGGTCCTCGTTGACGTCTTTGAGTCCTGCGATTTCGTCCTCCATGTTTTCGACCTTGAGCTTCAGTTGTTGGTTCTCGACACGGAGATCATAGTTCTCGTCTTCCAATGGCTCCAGCCGTTCTATTTGTTCCTTTGCTGATGCGAGGTTTTGCTGCAGTTCGCTGTTGCTGCTCTTGAGCAACTCGATCCGCAGGTTTGAGGTCATGAGCTTTTCCTTTAGTTTGTCAAGCTCATTCTGGAGTTCTCGGGTTGTCCTGGAGCGCGGTATTCCCATTGCAACATCGCTCGTCCTCCGTCGTCGGATGGGTGAAACGGGTGTTTGTTGTTCTTCAGAGAGAGCAAACTCGGCAAAGACATCGGGAGATCTTCTGGGAGTCTTGACTTCTGCAGGCTTCGAAGCAGGCGGAGGTGGTGATTGTGTAGTTTGGAGGGATGATGTGGGTGTGTGGTGGGCTCTCCTTGCCTGGAGAGCATTTCGTAGGTACTCGGACTTGGGCGCAACAGCATAAGAGCTTGTCCGTTCCAATGTGCGGCCTGTCTGATCGGGTGTAGAGGGTCGTTGGGGGTTCCCACGTGAGGAAGTACGAGATGATATGCTCGACATGGTCTTGTGCCGGTGGAGGATATGTTTGGAAAGTGGTGATGTTATGAATGGTGGGTTAAGAGGTGTTCTTCCGGTTCGTTGGACGGTCCTTTGTCCGTGTCTTCGTTTGACAATGTAATTGTAGCGGCCAGGCTATGTAGGCATATAGTGTGCACTTCTCCACTGTGTAGGCAATGTTTACACGCTTTATGCGATAGTAATCGAAAGCGAAGACGCTTGGAGGTCGGCGTCGCGTGCGAAGACAGGGGGGAAGTCGCTCGAGAGCGGGTCGTTCTTGGGGTCCATTGATCGCGCCTAGGGAGCAGTGTTTGGGCAAACTGCTAGCGCGTACGTTGTGTATGTTATGACGCTTGTTAGGTGAAGCGGAGCGGTGAAAGTAGTGAAATACACGTCACCGGCACAGCGTTGAAATGCAACTAACTTGGCTTTTTGCTACGCGCGTGCACTGGCACCGGGACCGGGTTGTGAAGTGGGAGAGGCGCAGGAGCAAGGCGAACTAGGGCTTTGTGCGCTGTGTATTGCGGCGAAGATGGCAAATTGTCTAAGGGATGAAGAGGACTATCACGGCGTCGGGCACCAACTAGAGAGAGGCCAGTAGGCTTTCAGCCGGGCTAGGGAAGCCTTTCCCCAGTGTAGGCAAGCGAGAAGGGGTACGCAGCGGGAGCCCTTGGCCGGCGCGACCCAGCACGCCGGGCTGCATGCCGTCAAGCCACCCTATTCGCTGGGCGTGTGCCTGAGGGGGCTGCGGGTCCAGTGAGTCCCTTGTCTTGAGGGTGCAGAGTCTGGGATGCGTGCATGAAGCATCCTTGTCGTCGTGAGAGACATGACGAACCAGACGATGAGGATTATGGCCGTCGTGCGAACGACTGCCAACGCCCACAAGGCCGTTTCTGCGCTTTCGTCGCTTGGTGCAGACTCCGTCGCCACCCAGAGTCGGAGTCGACCGTAGTCGCGTCGCGCGTTCTTGCGCAGTGACCGGCCCTCAGTAGTTCTCCGTCGTCTAGGAGAATGGTGTGCTTAGTCCTCCGTCGCCGAGGTGATGTTTGATGACATGGTCCGCCACAACAGCCCGATCCCAGCCCTATGAGATTACCGATTTCCCATCTCCTATATAAACCCCTTCTCCCTGCAAACCCATTCAGAATCAAGCATCCATCGTGAGCCCTTTCTGCGACCCGCCCTTGGCCCTCGTGAAGACGTGCATGCCGAAGCATTGATCTGCCATGATCCACTGCTCGGACTATTCTCCGAGGGCTGATCTTTCGGGCCCACGTCGGTACAATCCCCCAACCCGTCATCTTTTCTGTCTCTGCTGCCTGAATTTGACCGTGGCTTGCCCGCCATCATGCGATAAGTGCAACAAAGCGGGGTAATCTCTCCATGTAATCGAAATGCCTGATGTCCGTCGTGCTGCTATGGATCCAAGCCGACAAGTCCAAGGTTTAGATAGATGATCAAGTATTACAAAAACAATAATGGGGCGTCGGGCTTCAACTGTTGCCATGGGCATCACCCATCCATCTCAACCGCCACTCCAGCCCTCCGTAGTCGGCCCTCCCACTCGATGCGCAACGCCTCCATTTTCTCCCAACATCTTCTCCCAGTATCCACAAATTTGTCCTGGCTCTCCTTGGTAAGGTCTTTTGCAAATGGATCCCTGCCTTTCCTCTTGTATTCTCCCATTTTCCCTCCCCATCCCCATCCAGCTACCTCAGTCCTGTCCACACGTTCCTGACCCCAGGCATCTGTGGCGCTGCCCCATTTTCCAACGCCTTCTTTTGCCTCCATACTGTCCAGTGTGTCCTGGCTCGCAAGTGCCAACCACACCATTGCCGTTGCACCTTTATCCGGCGTGACTGTGTGCCATTGGCTGCCGCACCAACGCGCAATGTAGAAGGCGATGAGCATACAGTATTCGAGGATGAGGGGGAGGGCCATGATGGAGGTCCCGCAGATGCCGGGATGCGTAACGTAGAGGCGCGGTTTCGTCGTCTTTGCTGAGTCTTCTGAATGGTCGAGATATCGATCTACCTCAGGGGACGTCGAAGGCAGCGTAGATGTGATTGTCAGTACATCTGTGATGCGCTTCGTGACTTCGTAAGGCATGTCTGACAAGATGCCCTGCAGGTCGTCCAGGTCGAGCACGTGGTCGTATGCTTCCAAACTGCTGACCCAAATCAACCGTCCTCTTGTCTTCTCACTCGTCGCATGTCTTGCCAGCAACGGTGCGAGGTAGTGTCCTAGCAGATAGTGCCCGAAGACGTTGGCGCAGAAGACCTCCCCTAGAGGAGGTTCGTCTTCCACCTTCTTATCTTCCGGTATCTGAGGTTTTGCTACACATCCTTTCCCGGATATCTTGAACGTAGGCCAAGTAAGCGCCCTGTTCCAAGTTGTGAGAATTGTCCACACCGCACTCGGCCAGCTGACGCCGGTCCATCCGCCTATGCCCGCATTGCAGATGACAACGTCGAGTTTGGGCGTCGTCTCTCGCAGTTTCTTGCTGAGCTTCTGCACCGACACAAGACTTAGCAGATCTAACCGCTCCTGCCGAAAGTACACACGGTTCTGTAGCACCTGTGCAATGCCAGGTAGCTTCTGTTCATGGCCGCGGATGACATTGCGCAGGTGTTGTTCTAATTTTGCAATCGTTGCATCGCCTTTTCGTTGGTCGCGCGTCGTGATGATTGAGAACAAGTGATTCGGACTGCGGGCGGGTTTGCAGGAATTCGTCAATTAGGCGGGTTCCGATACCAAGCCCAAGGCCACTGTGAGTGTGATTAGTCGAGTATCGTGAGAGCAGGGGGTTGAATAGCAGACCTGTTGGCACCGGTAACAAGAACATAGAAGCCATTGTCGGGTGTGGGTATGTCGCTTGTAGACGACATATTGGAGATCCAGGGCGTAAGGGAGTTAACAAACCAGAGTTACCTGTTCCTGGATTCGCTTTGGGAAGGAGCACGCATTGGCCAATCACAGTAATGCACCGGCCAATCACAGCAATGCACCGCTCCATCACCTTCTTCTGACTCCATCATGTCGACTCATGCGCCCAAACCATATTCGCAGTCATGTACTGCATGTCCGGTGTTTCTGGGAATAAATTGTGTCTGTCCGAGTAACCATACGGGCGGGCACAGCTTTGAGTAGCTCTTTCATGGCACCACGTGCGGCTACTTGACCACGTGCTAAACTGCACTGGTAGTCCGTCGAACACTATTTCTCCACATGAAACATCACCTCAATAACGTCTAATTGGTATATCACGTGCATCGGAAGCATGTATGCTTTTTGGTTACAAAAAGACACCAGAACTACGTTTGAAACGCTCGCCTTGCCTCTTCTCTCAGATCGTCCAAAACTCTCAAAGGTTGCGGTACGGCAAGTAGTCATGGCAAGATTGAGTTTGGGAACGGAGGGCTGTTATGACTACCAATATCAAGCCCTTCTACGGCGCTGATGGATAAGGTATGACATATCTTCCAACGCTTTGATACGGCATCTTGATCACTGACGTCGAAGATGGTCTCTGTACTATATACAGGTTTCCTCAACTCCTTCCATGAGTATTTACTTCTTAGATCTTCTTCTTTGGCAGGTCAACAGCTGGTACCAGTACAAGAATTAGAGGAAATGCACGTTCCCAGGAGCCAAAAACCCCGCTACATTCGAGGCCCAGCACTGAACACAGTATCTCCGCTGACAGGTCTGAATGGTTGTTCATGTTTGAACGAGATGCAGTGAAAGAAGCGAGGGCGTCATCAGCTCACTACGACTGCTAATGGAGAGCTTACGCATCATAAGTGTACCATGACCACATACCATGCATCACATCTCCATGTCTCACTTGGACATGCCATCAACATGCCTTCACTTCCCCATGTCCGAGGAGACTCCTCTCAGAAAATAGATTAGCAAAGCATTACCAATCATTTCAGAGACCGTGACCTTCATCAGCCGACAGAATCCAATCATACAATCGCTCGATATGTTGAGGTTGGTCATCAATATAATTACATAAAGTAATCATTCGATCAATTTTGTCAGATCTTACAAACATTTGCCATACATGAAGACGGTGTGCTTTCGACAAGGAATATTCAATAAGAAATATGACTGGACGTTGTCTTACAGTTTGTCTTACAGGGCCCCGCCTGTTGACTGGCAGAAGGGAAGAGAGCTATCTGACAGACTCGTAAGACACACTCGGGTGCGTGCATCTCCAGGACCGGGTATCTTTTACCTGGTCACGAGGATCTATGAAAAGGAGCGGTGAAAACTTCGTCGGCCAAGTCGCAGTTTCGGCCAACAGGTTCGATACATCCGGCGGAGGAAGCGGATGAACAACACCGTCCGTCAGAGTAAACCATTAGACGATGAGCACCGCACTCAACAAAGCTAAGCTGATACCTAACCTACCCCACAACCCCACGGCGCAGATCACCTCCCTCCCCTTTTCATATTGAGCCATGTTTGCAAATGATGCACCGCCCAGCCAAGCCGTTGATCCCAAAGATCTGGCCTTGAGATCAGCACATGTCCGTTTACGGTAGAAGTAGCATTCACTCTACCCATAGCTTCCAGCAAGACTGGTTTAGTCCCAAAGTTACGAGTTTGGAAGTTGCCGAAGGCTCGGTTCGAGCCTCGTCATCAGCCTCGTGCCTGCATTTGGTCACAGTCGCGCGCCATGAAACTGTGCTAAAGGGCGGATATGGTGCGCAGCCACCCGCTTGGTTTCGGTCTTGCGGCACTTGCAGCGTCCGGCCTAACGGCATATGAGGGGGCAGGTTGACCCTTGTAGAGAGGAGAATTTACCGTGTATAGTGGCTGTGTGGTGTTGCCATGGTCTTTCGATGGGCTTTTCGCAAGTTTTGCCTCAAATCCTCAATATCGACCTTACGGCTGCCCTATACAAAACATGGACAGGCCCCCTCGCTCCCCGGCCAACTAACATGCGTGACTAGTCACATCGTCGGATGTCTACAACCAGACATGCCGTACCCGCGGGTATCCGGCGGTGAAGTACTTTTGTCCCCAAATTTGGGGTTGATAGTAAAGTCAAGCATGCTGTCTGCGGGGAATCCGGCAGCAGAGGCGTGCCACCGAAGAAGGCCCGGAGCCTCGTAACGGGGGCTTTTATGATCCGTGTTCGGGATGCAAAGTGCGAAAAGGAGAAAGACCTTGTGAGCCTTTGGAGTATGGTGTGTATGCGCTTGGGTACAGAAAAGTAAGCCATCAGCACAAACAAATTTGACATTCGTTATGCATCGACGATGCGTCTCCACACAACACGATCAAAAAGTTCCGAGATGATCAACGACTAGCTCTTGTTCGTCCTGCACGTCATTGCTGTAGGTTCGACCTGCGTCTCAGATCATACCAGGGAAAAGCTGACTATGTGCCGCACCGTGTCGACAGCGGAGCGGACTTTGCTCCGTTCCTGCCACAACAACCATGTTCCTAGTGTGTAAATGCTCCAACGTGGCAGTCGGTGCGAGGATGCTGAGACCGAGTCGGATCCGAAAGGCGCGTTGAACGTGCGTGTTGTACACCGTATGAACAAGTTTGCCCGAGAGACGAAGGTTTATAAAGAGGGGAACACAATGCGACGCCGCTGGTCCAGCTATCCAAAGCCGGTATAGCCAGCTCACTGAAAGCCACAAAGATCCCAGTCTAGTCAATCCGAAGGATCAGTTGTGTATGAGGCTTACAGTTTGTGAAAAGGGAACCGAGCCCATGTTGCTGACAAAAGGTCCGGCTAGGCAAAGCTCAGAGTCAAGACATGTGTTGATCGGGCCGTACATGGTCTCCCAGCTCGCAGCAACTATAGCTACCTAGTAACCTTGCGCTGCTCACATTTCTTCTGACAGCTCGGCCCGTGCCGGCTAGGCCACCAATGCGGATCCTCAGGCATCTGGGTACGAAACACGATCGTTTTCGACCGCGTGTCAGCTGTCAATCGACGTCGTGACTATCGTAAGCCTCATTCTGCGTTACAGACATTGGATGTGATCATAGTACAGCAGTGCCGACGCATATCGTAAATCCCGGCATGCTGCCTCTCGGTTAAGAGCTCGCTAGAGGCTTGTCACAGCTTGCTGCGGTTGAAGAGAGATTTCCGGAATATCGCGGCGTGAATAGGAAGAGAAAGAGTCGGTAGAGGTTCAACGCAAGACCCGAAGCACGGTATGATCAGCCAGCCTAGCGGATGTCGCGGAGACGTTCCATACGATATTGAAATCCTGTCAAGGTTAGTACAGAGTGATTTGTCCAAGATTACACCACCATACCCAGCGCTGAGTTGAACAGTTGTTGATGCACACGGCGATAGTCGCCACTATGAGGGGGTGCTCTCCGGTCTGCTCGCCTATGGCGCTGATAGGCGGTCGCAGATAGAATGACTGCGCACGTAGGCATGCATGCACATACGGTTTGGAATGTCGTACCATTTGTTGAACGCCTGGATCCATGTTCATACAGAGCTTTTCTCCACCCAGCAGCAAATCTTGGTGGGATGCTTCGCCAAGTGGTAGGTAATTGGGTTCCAGTACCAATACCGGAAGTTTATCCACGCGATGCTCGCGAGTCAAAATCGCTTCCATGTGCGTCCTTGCGAAGCCACCATGCGCCATTGCGCTACGGCCCCATGGGTGCGTCATCGGCTCGCCAACGGTCACTTGTCATTTTGCAATCGTTGCCACAAAAAGCTCGAGTTGGAGCTCTTCCTGTCCCATGTCCAGCTCACATTTGGATTGGTGCGGCCGCGGAGACACGGGAAAGCAAACTCAAAACAGCTCCTCTGCCCACGACACAACTTGTAGACGGGAGTATACGAGGCCGGAATCATGCATCCGTCATCACCGATCAAGGTGCACCGCCATTTCTGTACCCTTGGACTCGACATGAGAAAGCTTGGAAGGCATTGTTGGGTTGCAACGATAGAGCCCACCTGTCGCTTGTATATTGGTTTCACATCCCATCCCATGATTGGGTCGGAGACCTATCCGCAGCCGCTGGATTATGACAAAACCCACTGGATTGTGATGGGACCATGGCGGAGCCTGATGCCCTCGCCTTGAATAGCCCTATCAGGCGACCGCAAGTTTTGATCAAGTTTTGTGGCGTTGGGGTGGTTGTAGGGCTAGGCCCCTTGTCGTACCCATGCATGTTGTTAGCTCACGATATCATCTCGCACGGCTCAGGGCGGGTTCATTCAGTAAGCAAGCTACCATGGTGTGAATATGCACCTGACATTGTTCTCATTCAAGTTGCTGGGCTCTACGTTTCAAATTCATTCAGTCTCACGGCGATTCCCACATGCTACGCAGTATTCCTCCTTGCCTCACCACTTGGGCGCGTGACGAGTCAGAACCGCAGATCCATATCCTCAGCGCAGTCCTGATGGCACGCGTATGATCGACAGAGTCATTCCAGAAGACTTCTATTGTGTTGCAAGTCATCTTAACCTGTTGCACTGTTCTTCTTTCCAGCTTCAGCTGAAACGTGTGGTCCTCCATTTCGTAACGACGACAAGTACTCCCAAGGCCCTACCGTCGACACGGTACATCTCGCGTACCACGTGGAGAGCCACAAACTCTAGACTGACGAAACGGGACTGGAGCCACGCTGATGACTGACCGGAGTCTCCCGATATGCGGGTAGCTTGAAAGGGTTGTTGGGTGCTGATGATGACCTTCGCGAAGCCCACAAGTGGCTAGGTGAAGCTACTGACGCAATGTGGCACCGTTGTAGTGAGTCCGAGTTGTGACACCTACCGGTAGTTTCGACATGTCGTAACACATGGCTCATGTGTCGCTTAAGCCGATCGAGTGATGATAAAAGGGTGAATCGCGATGATTGCTGGCTCTCGACATAGAGTAAAGCATCAAGGCCTTATAAGGAGGATCGCCAGAAGCAATTGCGACATACACGGAGCTATACATAGATACGGTAATTCGTGTGCGTGTGCGTGTGCGTGTGTATAGACCGTGGTTCCATTCGACCTGTCGATCTGGAGTAAAATTACTGTTGGCATAAGCAACTGAAGGGGACCGTGCTTTTGGTGGATTAAATATCATGATTGGCTGAACGGCATAATTAGCGAGCCGTATTAAGGGCCAAGCGGCTGCTTTTATGATGCTCCTGAGGCCGCCTCGTTCCGCACACCAATCCGGTGACTTGCATAAGCCTCGTGTAGCTGCATCTAACGTCCTGGGCTGCGGGAAGGAAGGCATATATCAAGCCACCAAAAGCAGATAATGTTCCGAACGACGCTGCGACACAGGACTTCCAATGCGTATTGAATGCGTCATATCCAGAAACAGAGTCCGAAAGACAATGCGAGACAGGTATTGTGTGGGTTCTGGAGAGGTAGGACTGAGACGAGAATAAAGGATTAGGTCCGTGTTGGCGATGCCGACATAGCGCCGTCGGCCCGGACTTTCGTTTTGGCCCGCTCAGGGTTATCAACGGATATCTCCAGGCTCGACTGAAGAGGTTGAATGGGATAAAAGAAGTGCTGACATTTTGCATGCATACGATGTTTTTTTTGGGACGTTCCGCATGCGGCGGCATTCCTTTCCGGGTGATTGCGTCAAGTAATCCGGAGTTGTTGCCGTCCGGTAAGATTCTCGTGGCACACAAAATTTGGTTTGGCTAATGCAGTACCACAAAACCGACTGAACTTTGATTGAGGATGGATGAAATTTTCGTAGTTAGGGTTCTGTGTGGTGTTGCAGATCGTCGTTGAAAGGGTACCATCGGGTCGAGTTTGGTTGCCGGAATTGGAACACGGCACTTTTGGTCAAGCGCCACAGGAAAATGTACTGGTGCCGGCAGAGATTTGATACGAAATGAGGGCTTCTAAGAAGAGAGATGATATATTTCGGCTAATCAATGGAGCCCGAGAGGAATCCAAAAAGGGGTATTATGCAGCTGTCCGCCGTGTACGCCGTGCTATATCGCAATCGTGACCGTAGGAAATGTAGTGACAAGGAAATGAGCAAAGTTAATGTCTACAGTCGCCTTGGATGGTGTTAGTAACAATGATGTAATGCAGTACATGGTGGAGCAACAAACCGCATTTTTCGTTGAGTCTGTATTCTCTGTGTGGAAAGTTAGTATTAGGTACTGTACTGCGTAGGTGGATGGAGACTTACACTGCTGTGACGTTTGCTGGACACCGTACATGTGTTTGCTGGTATTTGGTGCACCAGGCTTTGACGACATAGCGGACGTGAGTGCATTTATATTGGACTTGAGTGTAGTCGCACATGGTCTTGGAGAAAGGAACTGCTTGAAGAGGTTGTGTCTGAGTGGAACGACGAGTCAAAGGCGTGGGATGATGGGAAAAACAAAACTAGTTGGCAAGTGTGTGATGCGGTTGGTACTTTTTCAGAAATATCCGGATTAGATGCAGCTGCGCGACGGTCCGCGTGGTTACATATAGTCGACCGGACAGAGCAGCAAGGGAAACGTCGGTGCGATCAGGTACCCGTAGGAGCTATGCAAGCCTTCACAGCCCATGTCAATACAACCCGGTCCATCTGTTGACATGCATCATGGTAGCGGCCTCGAGGGCTCAGCGGAACCGGGTGCCCGCGGGTGGTCGAGCTTTTTGCACGTCATGGAGCTGGGTGGGGACCTCCATGTTTGAAGTCAATTCGCTTCCCACAACCTTGAAGGAAAGGTTGCAGCCCAATGCTGAGGGCAAGTGGGCCTATAGGATCGTCTTACCAAGCCGGGGTTAGGGACGTTGCGTGGGTAGAGGATCTTAGTCCTGGTCTCAGGGTAAAATGGCCAGCGGACAGACACGGGCAGTCGGTGAGTGGTTGGACATGTATAGCAGCATCGCAGGTCGCGCGCCAAATCGCCTCGCGAACTAGTGTGTACTAAAAGACAAAGTTACCAGACGTGCACAGATCAGTTTGATCTGCGGCCACGGTACGTTCAGGCGGCGCGTGGGGAGGTGCAGCCGTTGGAAATCCTGGACCATGGGTGACTATGTACGGTAAGTATAAGCTTTGGGTCCTAGGGTGACCCTTCTCCTACTTGCCGTGGGCCACGACACAGGTCGCAGGGAAGCTTGAATGAATGTTCGTGACGTTGTCCAGCCCATGACTGGAATAGAGCGGCTGTGGTGTGTCGTGGCGCCTGTTTCACCCTGGACACTGGACACTGGACATGACTGCTTCGGCGACATGGCGCTGTCGCCGATGTATTGCCATTATGCTTCTGGGCCCGCTTCCCCGTCCCCAGTACACCCACCTGAGCATATCGCGAGCGAGGGGGCATTCGGAGGTCAGATGTTGCGCAATCACCACTAGCCGTGCCGCGTACGGTGAGCACAGCTGTGCGACCTGGTCTAGCCCTTTGCGGAATACGGAGTCTTGAGCACCGCGGGGGTTAGAACGTGACTCGTAAGCATTATAATCAACGGTATATGTACGCATCTCGACCTCTTCGTATCCAACGGTATTCCGTGCATGGCGACTAGGCGACTAGGTATCCGCGTAGACTTTCGAGGGAGTGCTCCAGATGCTGTCAGCTTTGATCCACATGACCTGCCAGATGCGCATGTCGACTTACCACCACACTGACCGTCTCGTCTACTATGTACGGTACATACAGCCCTTATTTCCTCCGCCCATCCTTACCCGCCGTCCGTCTTGCCGAGCTGGTGCAGCCTCTGGAATACCCTTTTGAGACTCAGCCTGCCTCTTCGTGGGGTAGATTGTCGCCAACGTGGAACGTGCTGTGCCAAAGCTGCATGTTAGGAACAGCATTGTCGCAATTCGCCCGGGATTACACAGTAACATGTGCATACGCACGTACGTCGACCAGGCACCCGGTACGGTGCGTCCGCGGACAGAAGCGATTGGGGACTTCTTGCGACCAGTCTCTCTCCAACCCGAGAAGGATCACGGCCTTTGTCTGTCGGCCGCTTCAACGCGTGGCTGACCACCAGGAACGGTGGTTCGGGGCTGAGCTTCGGACTGCGTACCGTAAACGGCCTTATTAATCTCGACACTGCACCAGCTTCGTTGGACGTCGTGGCGCATTCGAAGCCAGCACTCAACGCGAATCGCTTTCTCGTACCCAAACAAGGCCTGCAAGTGCTGACAGGAAGTGCTGGGATGGGATCCCTGGTGTGAGCTCATCTCGCCATCCATGCTCCGTGTCGTTTGTTGGTGATCGGTTAAGTTACCTGTCCGGCATTCGTTCAAGACGCGAGGTTGTGAGCAGCCGACCTGTTCAGGCCAGGAATTTCGTCACGATACACCGTTGCCGCACTCATCCGTATTGCTCGCTTTCCACCGTTGACGGACCAAAGTTACCAAGTGAAACTTTTCCGACTCCATCCACATGTAGTAAGACTTCTTGAGAGTCAGCATTTGGCCGAGCAGCCCTTTGCTTATACGGTGAGGGTTGTTGCTACGTGCCACAGCCCCGATAAAGAAACCCAACATGAACATTTCCCCACCAAGCTCCCCGATCCCGTGTGACAAAAGCTTAGAAGCCGGTGCTGCCCGCATCGCAATGCTGTATACATACACCCTTGTGCTATTTCACACCTTGGCGACCCATGTCCGACGTGTCATTGGTGCGCCACTCGACTCTTCACACAATCTGTATGTGACCAAAAGTCTGTTGGGCAAAATCATATGACATTCAGGCTGAACATGCAACATGGCTGTCCATATCAAGGTCATGACTATGGTAAGCTGACCTACTGAAAAAGACCTTACTGCCAGCATTATTGCCCCGCGTTGCCACAACGGCGGTAATACCACGGTATTGGTTTGTCGTGGATCATGTCGCCATAAAATTGACGCTATGACATTCAAGGTTTTATCAGCACATCCATGGCATTACTCCGGGCGTAAGACGGCTCGCTCGATGAACACCGGACTCATGTCGACGATCCAACGGCCCGAAACACAAACTCATCACCGGATCCCATTCATCGTCAAGTGCACACTTTTGTTACAATCAGTCCGTTGCTTTCGTACGAAGGAACCGATAAAATACATAAAGCCAGTTGCGGATATATCGACTACCAATGCACGTGCCAATTATGAGAACTCTCCGTTGGCTTCCCCGGCGTCTAACCAACCACGGCACATCTCGACCGCCTGTAACCATCCGTGTTAGCTCATATGTCTGACTTGTAGTCGGTTTGTGGCTGCCACTTACCCTGCCCCATTTCTTGAACATCTTCTCCCCCTCTTCTTTGCCAATATTCGGCTTGAACACCATCCGGTCTTTCTGATTGATCTCCTTTAGCTCGTCAAATTCTTTCCATACACCGACGGCGAATCCTGCTGCAATCGCTGCCCCCAATGCGGTAGTCTCGCGCATGGCAGGTCGATCCACGGGAATGCCAATAATATTTGCTTGTGTCTGTTGAACATGGTCAGTGGATGAGCCCTTGAAATGTCTCTACAACGAGCATGTACGTACCTGCATGCACAAGTTTGAGTTACTCATGCCACCGTCGACTGCAAGCATGTTCAACTTGTGGCCACTGTCCAGCTCCATGGCATCCAAGATTGCCCTGGTCTGGAAGCAAGTCGCTTCCAGAGTTGCGCGAGCGATATGGCCCCGCTCAGTGAACTGGGTAATACCAAATATAGTGCCCTTGGCATCATCGATCCAGTAGGGTGCGAAAAGACCACTGAAGGCTGTCACAAAGACACATCCACCGTTGTCTTCGACAGAGGCTGCCAGGTCGCTGATCTTGTGCGAATGTGTAATAAAGCCCATGTTGTTCATTAGGAACTTGACACCACTGCCTGCGACAGCAATACTGCCTTCCAATGCATAAACCGGTTTTCGCTTCCCACCAAAGTCATACGCAATGGTGGCCAGCAATCCATGTGTGGAGATAACAGGCTTTTCGCCCACGTTGTAAAGCAGAAAGCACCCGGTACCGTAGGTGTTCTTCGCAGAGCCGGGTGTAAACCCTTGTTGGCCGACCAAGGCTGAAGACTGGTCACCTAAACATCCTGCGATACGAACACCTTCCAGTATCCCGGATCTCAACCTTCCGAAAGCGTCTGGTGATGATGACGGCACGATCTTCGGCAGTTTAATCTTATTGCGGTCAATCCCGAAGAAATCCAAGAGCTTGTCATCGTACTGAACGGTGTGCCTGGCATTGCATAAGCGAATGTTGTCGCTTAAGTGAGAAGGTGGAGTGGATGACCTACAGATTCACAAACATGGTTCTTGATGCGTTAGTGGAGTCGGTTACATGAATCCCGGCTTCCTTTCCACCATTCAGGTTGTATAATATCCACGTATCGATTGTGCCAAAGGATAGGCGACCTTCGTCGTACGCCTTCCTGACGTTTTCGTCATGGTCAAGCATCCATCGAAGCTTCACCGATGATGGGTACGTCGACAGCGGCAGCCCACATATGTTTAGCAGCTCATCGGCGCCTGGCCGTCCTTTCAGCTCACGGACCAATCCCTTGGTCCTGGTATCTGGCCTAGAGGCAAGCAAAATGGAGTCAGCCGCAGCCCAATAAAACGTCTCGCCTGCAATGTACGTACCAAGCAATTGCATTACAGAGGGGTTCTCCGGTGTTGGTATCCCAGAGGACTGTCGTCTCACGCTGGTTGGTGATACCAATGGCCTTGATGTCTTCGATATCGTGGCCATTGTCTAGGAAGATGTTCGTCGCTCTATCGATGCATTGCTCTACCGAGGTAATAATCTCTTTGGGATCGTGTTCGTGCCACCTAAGCTCATTAACACACATTGTTGTTATTGTTGCGGTTCCATACTACTCACCCGGACTGGGGATACTTCTGGGTGAACTCAATCTGATGTTGGGCCACGGGCTCACCAAGGCCGTCAAAGATGATGAAGCGAGTACTTGTGGTTCCTTGATCTATAGATCCAATGAAGAACTGTCTTAGCTTCCCTTCGTCTAGGTGCCCCGTGGGCTCATCCTGGATCTCCTCCTTGGGTACTGGTTGCGGTTCTGAGCCACGGGCAGAGATGTCTTGTGTAGCCATTGTGAAGGCTCTCTAGTTGATTCTCAAGGTGTATGCGACTGTAATTATTGCGCCAGGAATTCTTCCGTCCGCCGTCCTGGTCGTCTATCAAGTGCGACAGGTGCAGGTATTGATTGTATGGCTTCGCTTACTAAGGGTAGCAGCACGTAGTAATGTAATGTGAGGGTATAAACAGAATTTATGAAGCCGACGGAATCGGGCGACGGGACACGCTCTTCGCAATGCTTGCGCCGGGGGACGTCTAGATTGCGACGGGTTGGGTGTAGGTTGGTGATAGGTGCGAATGCAATGCGCTTCGCTGGTGAAGATGTGCCGAGGGCGCGCTGGAAATACGTGCTCGTAACAAAGAACACCGAAGTATGGTGTACAAGGTTAGGGATTGAAGGTGAAGTGGTAGAGGGAGAATCGCAACGAGAGCATCGTAGGAGCCGGAGGTTTCGGTGATAGATCGGCTGCAGACGGGATCTGGGCGCGTGCCTGGAGTCTGCGGTGTGCGGGTATGACGCCGAAGAGGGGTGGTTTTGGCTTTAAAGCGGGGGAGGGGAACAGCTCCACGGCCAACAACACGCATGCAAAGACGCCCAGCCTTGTCACATGGAGCCTCAAACCTTTCAGCCTCCTCCGAGCTCCAGAGGCAATCCGTTGATCGGTCTCCAAATCGTCGATCAGCCCAATTGCTGGCAAAACTAGACTTGTCGCCCGGCAGAGCATCCGCGCGTATGTCAGTGTGACTTCACATACAGCGGGTCGCTCGACCAACAGCTCCACATGAAGGAGCGCCGTCGAAATTTCTCCAGTGGGACTCCAGTGGGACACCCGCAGCGAATCCACCCAGAGCCTCAAGACGCTCTCTTTGCACACCACAGCAGGGCGCTCCGTGCCCGTCTTGCCGGCGGTATATCTATAGGAGTTGCCCCAAACCTGGAAGCTTTGGGTACGAAGCAGCCAGTCGAATACCCATCACGCCAAGTTGTTGATCATGGCCGAGAGACTTGGATATTTGACGCGATGCCATTAGAGGTATTTCACCTCTAATCCTGACTCGCTACCATGCTGTGCCACATGAAGGACGCGGCTCAAGAGGCATCCTGCGTGGCGACCCCGCATAGTCAACGTCCCTCTGTCTTTCTCAACCATGCGCGGCCCCCCCCCTACAACCGTGGAACTTGGATTTTGTCGTAGTTTCAATTGGGAAACCCTCAGCACACGCTAAAGCCCTCGTCGGAAAAGACTGGCGGCCAGCACATTGACCGTGGCGGTGGGATACTGTTCGATATGGAGTAAGGCGTCCGCAGAAGGTGGAGCAGAGTGGGCTGGACTCGTAATGTCTAGAAGTCTGAAGTTTGGGGCGACAAGGTTGCGCGCTAACGCGTCCACCACGTGACGTCCAAAAAAGGTAATTCCGAGGCCTTCCGGGATTCCGGAATCACTCCACCGCCAAAACAAACCATCACCTGCACTCTTGCCCTCAACAGATATGTCCCTGTCGTTGCTGCCCAAGGAGATCCGTCTCCAGATTTGGGCTCTTGCCTACTTTAACGATCCACCTCGACTAGTTGCGCTGGAAACGAAGCCGCACGATGAAGACCATGACGAAGGATACTATTGCCCGCGATACTCTCCCAGCCCAGCCCCCTTGATGGTGAATCTCTGTCACGAATCACGTGCGGAAGCTCACTATCAAGCACTTAAAGCAAATCACATCGTAGAGCTTCCATCCAGTGTCACAGGAACAAGCTGTGACAAGTTCTACTTCCGCATCGACACCGATATACTGTTCCTTCAGCTAGAAGGCCCTCGCGTTAAACACTATGACGACTCACCAGAAGTGGGACTACTGTCTCATTTCGGTATTGCAACTGGGGTTGACGCCAAGATGTTACAAAATGTGGCTATTACGAAAGTCATCTTGAACGGTTTCCGAGATGGCAGTCTATCAAACGTGTTGCGAGACTTCCCAAAGATCTCTCGCATGGTTATGATGCTCACAGAGGATATATGGAAGGATGATATGGAGAAAGAGCTATTTGTTCGGGCTGCGGCAAGAATCGTGCGTATGTACAAGATTGACCTCATGGCACACGCTCGCAAGATTGGAGAACCTTTCATACCTCATCCCTTCGATGTGGACTTTGGAAGACTTTTACATGGCCAGTTACACATAGTGCCAAAAGATGTCTGGATAGATTGGAGTGACGGAGGAGACGAGTGGGTGACCTTAGCTAACTCTGAGCCGTTTTGGTAGTTTCTACGTTCTTGTGTATCTTCTATATGATTTGCTTGAAAACCAGAAGCATCTATTATGTGACTAATTTCTCACAATAGTATAAATCAACATATCGTCTGTCTTTGGTAGATTCGTCCTTCATACCTAAACACTTCACCATCCGAGACCTACTAGTCTTTAACATTGTAGCTAACATAATTAGTATATTCGTGCTGTTACTGTCAGCTAACCGAAACTTTTAGATTACCAAGATAATCCATGAGTTTAGTGGTCTTGCAAATTATGCGGGAAGGACAACCGAATGTAAAAGTGCGCGTTAAAGATGGTGGTACACTAAGCATCTTAACCATCGTATCGCCGCGATGGAAGATACCATCCCACTTCTCTTTCAAGTTATTCTTACCGTCTCTATTACTATGAATTTGTCGACATCAAGAACGGATGGATATACGGGGTAAATGTATAGTCTACCGTAGTGCGTTGGCAGTAAAGACGTTATATATGAAGCCTTGATTGGAAGTCGTCACTATACCCACCCTCGAGCAACAGAAACGGCAACACCGGGTTCTCAATCCTAAGCTCTACAACCTTTTTTGAACCCCTCCCCCTAACCCCCAACAAAAATTGATACTGAAAAACTCGAAGGAATAAGCTGTAAATCACTTCGAAAAGTAAGATAGACACTAAGGAACTAGAGGAATTGCCTATTATTAAGGCAAAACTCCACCTTAACAAGACATTTACAGCTAGCATCTAGCAGCATAGAGAGCTAAATTGAAAAGTGCTTACACATAAATACTCTTCTCATATGAAAAGCTTCTTCTCGATCCTGCCTGGAGACACGTATAAGACTGATATTACACATTTAAGCTCACTAACTAAGAGCAAATTTTCTATTAAACAATTAATTAATATAGCCAATGCTATAAGGTTTATATAATAAGCTAAGTTCTCATATTATCTTAAGCGTAGCGTTAAGTAGCCATTCTATAGAGCATCATCACTCGTGTCTTGTACGAAATTTATGTTCAACAAGTATATCTTACTGCTGAGTGCAAATCCAAAGAGTTCCTCATAGGGTGCAGTAAATAAGTCCATAGTGCGAAAAGATCTGATATTAAACCGCTATTCTCTTTGCCTACGCCTCACGATCTCTGGGCTACATGATACATATCGAAGGTGTTTAATAGATTAGGTAGTGCTTAAAGAGTTTGCAGTTCTCGTTTCGTTGATAGATAATTTGGTAGAGGACAATATAGATTCTAATAGGAGGGTCCACCTAAGGGCCTTTATTGCGATTATTTCGCAGTCGCAAATAGTAAAGGATCTGGTCGTCGTGACTTATTCTTATGAAGCGGCTAACTAATAGATTTAGCTTTAAAGGGATATATGGCTTGTTTTCCGCTCGCGACTCCGTTAATTTTGCCAGTGAGTTTAGAGATCACGAACGTGATTATCTAATCTAGAGCACTGGTTGATACTGAGTTGAACTAGGTTAGAGACAATACTTAATTTCTTGAGCTTGCTTGTATCGATCGATCCCTGGAGGTGGTATGAGTGAAGTGATATAATGAGAAGCAAAGCTCTCTGAATTCACTGCCTTTGCAGCGACCTTGGGATTATAGATATGCGTGAGCCTCATTGGCATACTGCGCTAAGTGTGGAGTCTATATGTGGTAGTTGAAAATAGTGCAAGTGAGATTAAGAAAGAACATTAAGACGACCTAACGTATAACCTGATGGCGATCTGAAGTCGTACGTTGCAATCGTATGGGAGTGGTCGTTTTTGGGTTTAATGTGGTTGACTGTACTATGGCATAAATCCTTCACGCGTACACTAGATTATTATGAGTTTAAGGAGGATATTATCCTTCATGTCAAACACAGGAGAAGATAAACGGCTATATCACCACGCTGATCTCTGGGCAACAAACTTGAATGATTATATGACTGTGAACAGAATACGATATCTGCTTATACCTGCCCATGTTCCTCAAATTAAGATGACTGAGTGTTTGGTGTTATTTCAACATCACTATAGAGTAATTAACTAAATAGGTCTCAGATCCCAACGAGACGTATTCGCAGCAGCGTAAGTGGTTGATGGTAGAAGGAAGGAAATACCCACCCGTGATCTAATTTTTCAAATCTACACAGTTGATGACTTTCATCGAACAGATAAACCAATGAACTGACCGACTCCAAGAGCGGTTTAGTACCGACGATATTATTCATTTCCTGACTGGGCAGCCGTCAGCACATAAAGGCATCCATCAGCCCATTTTCATGCTCACCACAGTGTACGGTCGTATACGACCCTGACTCACTCACATACGATTCCGTCCCGCCCGTGACAGCCCTGATGTCTTGGAACCATGCTGATCGAATCCTTTAGATCTATCCCTGCCCTCATCTCGCATCCCATTCCCAATCCACTTCAAGCACGTCGACTCCTCATCCCCTCGAGCGCACAAACACAATGTCTACATCCGAGGGCTCCGAAACGACGATCAGCAACACACACCCCCGTCAACAACAACGCCACCTGGGCAAAACCAATCCAACGATACACCAGTACAAAAGTTTATGCACAAACAACCGTGTACATACAACGGGGAGGGGGCAGCCCCTAAATCCAACGTCCAGGTACACGTCCCACATGCGCGCCATCCCATCCGTCGCTTCCAGAAATCCGTCAACCCCCGAATTCTCTCCGCACTCCCCCATGCACTAACCAAGCTAAGCCGCTAGCCCCCCAAAACAGAAATATCACGCGAAAAGAAACAAAGAAAGCAAAAAATAAAATAACCCCCGGCCGGCACAGCAGACGCGGGCGCATACGAAAGCGCGCAGACGGAACCAAACAAACAAACGAACCACCACCAACAACAACAACAACAACAACAACAACAACAACAACAACAACAACAACAACAACAACAGGAAATTCCTCCACCAATCCCCTCCAAACTAGACTTAGCCTGCACGCCCCAAAGGGAAAATCCAAAACCCGCCTTTGTACAAAAACGGACAAAGCAGCTTTCTTCCCCCGCCCCAAAGAAGCTTTTTTCTGGCTCTTCACTCGTAGATCCTTTGACGTCCAAGTAAATACCGCCGAAAAAGTCGAACAGCAACCCTCGCCTGGCAGCCACGTGCGCAAAAACCCACTCACCGCCCCAATGCATGATGAACCCTGCTTGCTCTTGCTTGGGTATACCCTACCCTTACCCCTACCCCAGGTACGTACAGCATCCTACCTACCTGGCCCTGGTTCACCTAACGAGCTCCCGCGGCACGACACGACATGAGACGACACCACCTTCCTTTCACATGTAGCTTTCCGTCCCCGTTTGGTGTATTTTCCTTTGTTGCAGTCGGCGGAGCGGAGAGGGCCGGGGGTGGTGGTGGCTGTGACGGGCACTGTGACGTTTGAGCTAAGCGCGGATTTTTTTTTAAAGTTTGTAGTTATGGCGCGCACAGACGGACAGACGGCGTTGTCGGGTGCGTCCGGAAAGGGGACGAGGACGCAAGTAGGCAAAGGTAAGCATTTTGGGCCGAGGCAAAAGTAAAACAAAAGAAGGTGGATTAAAAGTAGAGAGGGAGGAGGGGGGAAAGTGGGAGCTGAGAAGAGGAAAGAAAAAGAAAGCAGCGGAAAAAAAGGGGGGCCGCGGATGGTAATGAGCGGGTGCGGTTTTCGTCACACCACGTCTGGATTGATGTTTCGGTCGAATTGCTTTTCTTCCTTTTGCTACTTGCTTTTTCTTTTCTTCCTCGTTATGCGCTGGGCTGAGGAAGAGAAAACCCGGATTTAGGTTTGGGAGGCTTGCTTTGCGTGATGGCTTATGAGCAGGCATGTTGCGATAATACTACTGATTATATATGAATATATAAATATCGTTGCAAGCATTTAATTATATCTGATAACGAACGCGATAGCGTCAAGAATGCGATACCACACACCCTTGACAGCCTCCTAGATACGAAACTGCTGTAACCCGCCAATCTTAATGATCGTGATAAGACCCCGTGCCATGATAAAAGTAGATGATATACCCAGGCTACTATACTGCGCATATAAAACCGATGTGATATAGTAAAATGATACGATGGACCCACCCACTCCACCCCCAGATTATGATGATGACGACGACGACAATGATAATAATGAGAGGCAGATGATGCGTGCAATGCGAACGTAGAAGGTATGATAAAATGACAACAAAGAAACTCGTAGGACAAATATCGCAACCGGTTTGTTTACAAGTTATAATGTGCAGACCTAGTGGCGGCAAAGAAACAATATGGCGGTTGCTGAGTATCAGACCGCTCGTAATAAGAAAACAATAAAACGCAAGGCTAGCAAATGCTGGGAAAAATCTTCATAACGCGGTGTGAGGTAAGGAAATATGGCGATGGGTGTAAAGGCATAAACGTGGAAGACACAGGACTAGTACGTCCCTCCTAGGCTGTTCCAAGCAGCCATAATGTCATCACTAACGCTATCTCGGTCTTCGCTCGCCCTGGGGTGGCTCGTGAAGCTGGCATCCGGGCTCAAGTGTCGTGATCTCCTCTTGCCAGCGCTTAGCTGGTGGCTCGATGTTTGTGAGTGGACTGACGACCGTGATGTCGAGTTGATGCTACTCTGCCGACTTCGCGTTTCGATACTAGCAATTGCCAGTTCACTGATATGTCTTGGGACCTTCTTCTTCTTGGAGAATTTCGGTATTGGCGGTTCAACGATGCTGGGTGCGCGGGACGAAGTCGCGGATACAGAGTTCATATCCCTGAAACCAGTGGATGTAGGCGGGGTCGGAAAGTTGATTTCCGTATCGCTGGATGCTGTTCGACGGCGTCTATGTGAGCCGAATCCGCGAGACGAGTCGGATTTGGTGCTGTGGGACGGTGCACCCACAATGCCGTTTTCGGCCATGGTCATGTCGTAAAGCTCGTTGCTAGTCTCGCTGCTTGCCACTTGGACTGCGACATCTGGTTCACCAGTGCGAGGGCCAGGCGTAATCGGTGATGGTAAGGGAGATGGGTTGCCTTCGCTATTAGGCGAGGTCACGCTGGTAGCAAATGTGGGCGACGATTGCGGGAAGGGGTCCAACGGCGAAAACTCTGTAGGGGGTGGAAGGTAATGCGGAAGTCGTCCTCGACCGACTGGGGAGTAATGACGGTCCGACCAAGTGTCACTCGCAGAGCTATCCCGGAATTGACTCCTCGATCCGTTGATCATTGCAGACCTGCCGCGTGCATGTGATTGAGGCGGCGTAGCGACACCCGTTGCTGCACTTGATGCTGCACGCTGCCTGTACTTGGTATCCACAGTCCGCACGGGACTTGACTCTTTGGATTCCATAGATAAAAATGCAGATGTGCGATGTTGTTTTACAGATGCTTCTGGCCGAGTCCTCTGTTGGTCGTCATGTTCCTGTATGGATGCAGGTGGCGAGCAATACTTGTTCATCGCCGCACGCTTCTTCCTCATGAGCTCTAGTAAGGCCTCCTCTTCGGCCGTGACTTGCATAAACTTGTGCGAACTATCCGGGTATGATTGTGGTGCACTGTTCGATGTGTGCGCACTAGTGACACTTTGTATGGATGGTGATATGGGTGTTTCAAAAGCAGTCTGCGGGCGAGCATCCTCATCTTCATGGATGACCGAAGGTTGCCTCACGTGGCTCAAGCGCTTGCTACTACTGTGAGTGTTGCTCCGCGAAAAATGGTGCGAGGGAAGTCGCGGCTCCGGCGTGTACATCACTTCAATTGTCGCAGCATTTGTGGAGGTCGAATAGGTGCTCATTCCTCCTGCAGATCGTCTACGGCGATGCGGGCGGACCTCATACGCTTGCGCTTGCCCGAGGACGACATCGCCACTATAATCCGCCGATTCCAGGCTCTGACGGGCGGTCCCAGATTGTGCTCTTGAGCGAGTCTCCTCAGCTTCATCTTCAGAGGAAGAAAAAGACAATATGCTGGAGTCCTGAAGGTTCGTCTTTGAAAGTACCGACTCTTTAGTCTTTGACGATGTCTGTGAGTGATATGTGCTCAAGGAATGTTGGCTTGGTGAGGTCAAGTGAGTCATATCGACAATGTCTTCCAGGGCGAAACTATCCCTCTTATATTCTGACAGATTTTGCGATCGAGAAGCATAGAGCATAGATTCTGTTGTTTGTGATATTTGGCCAGCCGAGGAACCATGGTATGACATGTGTGGACCAGATGCCTTTGGCGTAGGTACGCGGTGCGAGTTTTCCGGACTCTCGTCGCTATCTTCGTCAAGAGCATCGAACCAATGTTGAACGCCCCTTGGAGGCCGACGTATGTTCACTTTCGCATTGTCGTGCTCATTTCGTCTCATACTAGGGGCCGGACTTGGCTGGGACCGCATTGGGCCATCATGGTGCCTCACATTAGTCTTGTGTAGTTTGGTAGGCGCTGCTTGTGACATTGACCCTCTCGACATGATGCGAGGAAAGTATCCAGAGTTCACTGACATGGCGGCAGGTGAGTTGACCATTTTGTTAGGTGAGAGTAGTGGGCCACCATAATTCGGGCCATCATTGTCTCTTGGTCTGGGAAACAATTTGGACAGATCCAACCGCACTGGCTTGCTTTTGCGGCCCTCTTTCTTCCTCTTTTCATTAAGTATCATAGGTGACACGGGGCTCGGCTCATAGATTTCATAACCATGGTCTGTCAATACTGGAGGTTGCCCTCTGCGCAACGCCCTGTCCCGAATTGCCGAATCGGAGGTTTGCTGAGAAATGGCCAATGGTGAGTTCTTCGCATCGTAGTGCGATCGAAGGGTTCCACTAGACGACGGTGTATATAGTCGAGGACTAAGCGAATTGTAGTCGGAGCCCCGCCTGCCATCCCCCGAGTACATACGCCCCAGGAGATTTGACGACGGCTTTTTGGACATGTCTGGTCGTCTCAAGTACCCGCTGTTCTCCGTCGTTACCGAATTCCTGTCGTCGAATTGGGAACCCACACTCGCATCCGACAAAGTAATGGATATGTATCCAGGGCTTGCTGGTATGGATGCTTGTCCTGTGGTGGAGCGATACAGGCCGTCGGACGTGCCTAGTACTCGGTGCGCTTTGCTCGATGAATCGTCGTGACGTAGAGGCGGTTCGGGGCCAGAGGCGACAGATGGTATGGAGCGAGTGTCGGGGTTGGAGTGTTCGGGCTTGTCTCGCAACCGGCGAGGTAGAGGAAAGGAGAACTTCTTGGATGCGCGGTTCCCGCCAGCCATTTTGGCTGAAGCAGACGGGATCGGTGGATAGATTGGTGGCGGTGATCCTGGCTGGGTCGCGACTCAGTAAAGTTAGAGACACAATGGTGGGAACTGAATCGCGGTACCGGTTGGCGCTATTATTCAAATTCGCACATGGGCTCCTCCAGACTTGGCCGAATCGCACGTCTTGTGCTGCCACCGGCGACGGGTGACAGGGCATGCGACCAGTATTTGCTTCTTGGTGCGCGGTGACGATTCGATATGCAGTCGAGTGCTTCCGACCACTTTTGACGACAAGATCCAAGGGTTCAAGAGCGGGCCCCTACTGCAGCAGATGGTCCCATGCGCTAACCCGCCACGGCCTTGGGTGCTACCTGCAGGAACCGGAGTCTGGTCGCAGATACGTATGTAGGTAGTGCGATGACATGCAGCCTCGATTGGCGACAAGGAAGATTGCGGACGAGATTTCTGGGTGTTGTTTGAAGATAAGTGGCAACTCTACCGTACCTACACGTTTTTCCACCCCGAGTGGAAGGGCGCGGGTATAGCCCGCCAGTGTTAAAACACCAAGGATCCATTGAATTATCCCGCTTGCTACATGGCTATCGTACTGGTAGGATCCGCGTCGTAGTCGGCCCCAGGGGCCCGTCATGTCAGCCGGCAGACGTGCGGATCACAGGCTGCACATGCGCCAAAGCCTGCACGGCCCCTGCAAAAGCCTCTGCTTCATTACAGACATGCATCCCCCCGAGTATATGGCAGTTAGTATCAGCCGTCTGTTCTGCTGTGTATCCAGACCCCTCTGGCGCTGCGCCGCCATGCGGCAATGCACGGCGACGAGCATGAATCCTTCTCTTTGCGACAAGCTCAAAGCAACTAGATGCCACTCTAAGCTGAGCGTACACGTAGTTGACGAGGGCTAGAGTGCGGCGTACCGAAGTTTGTAGGAATCGTCCATGCATGGCTGGCGCAGCGCTAGCTCATGCCCAAGCCGCCAGCCTGCCAGGGTGCATCCTTCACACCACACTAACCACCCGGCTGTCCTGGAGCTGCATCTGGCCAGTTTGCAGAACAACGGCGAATCCAAGACCGGCCAGGCTGTAAGTAGGTACTGTAGACGCCTCCTGTCGTTGACATGTCCGTTTCCATTTCCACAACTGTACCTGCATCATGTCGTGCATTCTCTCTCTCTCCACCCAGTTCGTCCCCAATTCACCACCACCACCACCACCACCATCACTACTACCACCTCACGCGACGTTGCACGGTCGGGCATGGCTCCGTATTCCTAAATACAGCAATGACATGCTGCCAGCCACACGGATAGCAACAGCTTCGGAACACCCGCATGATTATCATGGCCATGGGCACCGTCTTCAGGGGATGGGAGATGAGATGATCAGCGCTCTTTTTGCCCTTCTGGCACCCGGCCATGGAGACCCGTTGGTCGGCTTCTGCATTACCATTGTCCAAATGCTCGCCTCGCTCAGGCAGATGAACATAGCCGAGGCGGACGGACGTCGCCATTTGATCATCCTCACGAAGCAGTCGGTTTGCTTTTGAGGCATCGGCACCCAAGGACCCACAGTGATAGCGCCATCCCGTGTGAACAAGCCCTTCGGGAGTGCCTCTTCCGTGCTTCTTTGTGTGTTGATCAACTTCCCCTCTGTGCCAACGCCTTTATCCGACCCCTCGCCTTGTTGCCTGTACATTTTCATGCTTTGCGATTTTAGGAAGAGCTTGGACATTGGCAAGCACGTTTGTGTTCTAGTGTAGTGTCCTTTTTGGATAATGCACATCCCTGCACGCCGCCGTTCATCTCAAAGACAGCCAAGCGCCCAGGACCAGCTTCTCCCTGTACAGTATTGACTTCAACGGGCAGTTCCAACTGACGAGAGCGGCCGTTCAACCGCCGCGCCCATGCCATCGTAGCTCCGTCATGTGGTTTGCCAAGCTATGAAGATGATGTAAGCCCGGAACTGAAGCCGGTACCAATGCCAAAGCCAGGCTGTGCTGCTAGAGTACTGTACTAGAGACGAATAGACTTCTGTCTTTCACCCCGAATCGAACTCTGCCATGTGACCGTGCACCAAACCAAGAATACCTCTGCCTAAGCTTGGGCCGCAAATTTGCCTACATATCATAGGCCATGTCTCTGTCGAAACCGACATAAAACATTTGCATATGGACATGCGTATCGGTTCTTTCCATTACTGCATCCCGATTTGACAAGGCGTCGCCGGACCGTCCTCCCTTCAACATGTCGTTAAGGAACTCTACAGTCGGCTGCATTACTAGCATCGAGTTACGTCTCCATGTTTTTGAGGCGCCCTCGTTCCTGCCCAGGGATTTGAGAGCTCTGTAGTACTGGCACGAGATGTTGACGACGTCGTATTCAACGAGCTGGGTGTTTTTTCGGCGTCTTCTCTGATGCGAAGACTCGGCTGTTGTTGTCGTAGCCTACAAAGATAGGTATACGCTAAAAGGCAAGCGATCCGCCACTGCATAAGAGCTAGCAAAGGCCGTCTGTTGTCGTGAGACATCCGCCAGAGTCTTTTTGAGTCAAGACGGGATCTTGCAGCCTACGTACTCGCCTCCATTCGCCCGGGAAAAGGTACGGATGAGATATCGGAATGCTCAAAGTTTTCGGATCAAATCCCAAATGCCTGTGGCAACGATGACTGCATTGTTTGTGGATATGGTTGTGTTAGTGGACGTTGCGAGCTTGTACACCGGAAAAACTTGATCAGGGTGAGACGGCACATAAGTGAAAAGAGCATGTGATGAGGCGACGTGGTGCAAGAGCCAAGTTTGGAAGTTTGCCCATGGTCACTTCGCTGCGGGTGTTGCCGTCTGTAACACTGTCAGGAAGGCGCAGGGAAAAGAGATTACAGCGGACAGCAGCTTGAACAACGAGACAATAGTCGAGACAGATGGCGGAAGCGGATAAAAGTTTATTCTCGAGAGAAGCTGTTGCTCAGGTTTGTCGTGGACATGCAGAAGTGGGTTCTGCGCGTCATGCCAGATGCCGTAATCAGATGGAACTTGGAACAATTTCTTTGACGGTTTCTGCATTTCATGCGCTTGAATGAAGAGCTAGAAGTGCTTGACGGGTTTGATTACAATTACAGGATCCGAGGGTTTGCGTGTGTCGACATCTGTCATCCAACGCCTGAGCCGCGTTTCCTGCCTACCTGCGACGTCGCTGAGGATATGCGACATATATCGCCAAGGCATCCGGGATGAAGCACGTCGTCCTTCAGTCACCTAGACAGACAAAGAACAAGCCCAGGGCGGCGCTTCACTTGCTGTTGTAGTTTTGCCACGGGCACCCCCCCAAAAAGAGGTGATGAAAAGGCCGTGAGGTGCGAACCAAAGTGACAAGGCTGCAGGCGAGTGACGCGGTGCCAACGTACGTAGCGCCCGCAGCGCCCGCAAAAAGTTTTGGCTGCAGACATGGCAGCACTGGAGACATACATAGCACGTGCAGTGGGGACGAGAGCTCTGGAGACGGCCACTGCTGCTTCTCCAAGCATGTAAATCAAAGTCCAGTGGGCAGTAAAACAGGCTTCGGCAGGGACGAGAGGGCATTGTAAAGCAATTTAAAGCCGTTCGCAACGGCACTCGACGGCATTCTAGGTGAATGTTTGGTGAACTGGTGTGGTGCGGCACGAAATTGACATGGCGGGTAGTAGGGATTCCAGCGAGCCAAGCTCGGCGGCCCACCTGCAGACGTGCTCAGTGCCTTCGTTCGTCTACCACTCTCCGTAAACCCCACTACTGCTCATCCACCACACCCAACACCTCCCCATATACGTCGTCTTCCCCTCGCCTCGTCCGGCTCACCCGCTCGACACGTGCTGTCTTCTTTGCCGCTATACTGGAACCACGTCGTGTTTCGACACCCGTCCCGGACCTCCTCTCGCCTCTTCGTCAGCGGCAACACGTCGGAGAGCAAGCAAGCCAGGCTCCGCTACCACGGCCCACCTCGACTTGCTTCGAGCCCTGGTCACCTTCTGGCGACATGCACCACTGCTAGAAGTCCAACGTGTTTTCCTGCCTGTTCCCGCTCCTACTCTGCCAAGCTCGCGCCTTGGTTCCGAGGCCCCAGGTCCCCATCCATCATTGCCACGGACGCTACCACGAGCCACTCTGCCCGCCACCCGCACCGCACACACGTGTCTACATCCATATACTTACCCAAAATAACTGCTCACACAGGCCTGTAACCCCATAGCTCTCGGCTACGCTTGTGCAACATGGCCTCCAACGCCCCCGGCCCCAGCGCTGACCGCGTCTCCAAGACGATACATAGCGAAGCCACGGATCCATATGCCACCATGGGACAGTTCTCCTTCGCCCCAGCAACCAAGACTACCGTGGTAACGACAACGTACACGACCACGACCACTTTCCCACCACTATGTGTAAACGCCCCGGGGAGCCTTAGCGAACGCGACCCCAAGGACTACCCGCTGGCCCATGTAAAGGCACCAGAATCAATACGCAAGTTCTACTTTGAATCCGGAGGCGAGCTGGCTTGCTTTGAAGAAGCAAATGCGGCATCGGAAAAGGTGCGAGAGGTAAGAATTACCCCAGATCAGGGACATGCCTGTAGCTGGCGTCCTTGGTGTTCCAGCTACCCATTTGTCACGCAATCAACTGACTCTTTCCCCACAGCAGAGATCACTCCATCAGAATCTACAATCTGCCAACGGCACACTCAAAAAGGTCGAGTCTTTCCATGGGCCCCCGGTCTTCGCATCACCCAGCCGCACGACGCGTCCCAAGATACACGCACATCAAGGACTTCGTTCCGTCTCCGGCCGCCGGAAACGAGATAATGCTGATGAATCGCCGCCACCTCCGTCTATAAAAAAGGCTGCCGAGTTGGCCGGCATTCACCGTCACACCAAGAAGCCGAGGCTCGATCAGGACGTGGGTGAAGACGCAACACGCATGGGCTCCCATTCTACGCCAGACGACACGGAGCATCTCACTCTAGCCACTCCCGACACAGACATGGGGGGATTGGGCTCGTCCAAAATGCCGAAGCCGAGGATACCCCACCTACATAACACCAAACTGAGAGCTACATCACAACAGATTGGACCTGGCTATGCGCCGCCTCGATGGCAGCTCCAGGAGTCATTTGCCGAGCCAGCCCATTCTGGTCCTAGCAATTCCAATCACCGAGAAGCATCGCCTGAGCCATCCTTCCCCACCAGCGTTCTCGACGGCCCGGGCGTGGCTGCCACTCCTCCGATTGCCGAGTCTGACTTGGAGCCAGTCGGCCCTTTCGCCGACGACAGCTCTTTCTCTTCCTCACGACTCACCCCTCTTGATACAACCTCTGTACAAGATGCCAGCTTACCAAGCCCCAGTCTGTCACCCATCACCGCCGCCGCCAACCTTGCCCAACAGACCACTGGTGGACCATCCTTCTCCGGCACAGAACTCGACTACGATGCCAATGACGTTTCCGGCCTTGACCTCTCGCAAAGCAACGTGGGCAGCTCACGTATGGGAGACTTTGCTCTCTTTGGCGAAAACACGGGCAACTCTAATGCGCAGCTACCTACCCCTTCCGTCATGGATATACCAAATATGCTGAACTCGTTCGATGCTTTGCCGGAGCAGATGAAGTCATATGTTCTGTACCAGATGCTTCGGAGGTGCAAGAAACCCACCCTACATTTTGTTGCGGATGTAGTGAACCCTGCCCTCAAGCGCGACTTCATCGCTTCCCTACCTACCGAGTTGAGCCTAGAAATTATCGGTTACCTGGATGTTAAGAGCATGTGCAGCGCCGCCCAGGTTTCCAAGTACTGGAGGAAGCTTACTGATACCCATGAGTCTGCTTGGAAGGATCTGCTCGATAAAGATGGGTACAAGTTGCCCCACGGCGAGTTGGAGCGTGCCGTGCAAGAGGGCTGGGGATGGCAATACCCTCATTCCCCAGACAGCTACGAGCGCGACCTTAGAGAACAATCCATCACTTCAAGATCAGACAACGAATCACTACCAGGCTTTGCCAGCTCTAGCTTGTCCACCAGTCTACACGACCAGGAGGGTGCAGTGACCCGATCTTCTGCGACGCGTCTCAAGAGGAAGGCTACGAACAAACATGGCGGCAGTGGAGGCAAGAAGCAACGTAAGAGTCGTCCTCCTACAAAGGCGTTGCTTGCAATCCACCCGCGGCCCGCTGAATCCCAGGAGGGGCCCCATGCCTTTGCCAGGCGTGCAGAAGCTGCCATTTCCGATCCTAATGTGGGATTGCCTGGCTTACGCGCGATGCATCTCTTCAAATCGCTATACCAAAGACACCATCTCATTCGCAAGAGCTGGATGGCAGGCGACACCAAACCAAAGCACATCGCCTTTCGCGCGCACCAGCGCCATGTTGTGACCTGTCTTCAGTTTGATACAGACAAAATATTGACTGGCAGTGACGACACCAACATCAACGTCTACGACACCAAGACCGGAGCACTACGTAACCGCCTTGAAGGCCACGAGGGTGGTGTCTGGGCGCTCCAATATGAAGGAAATACATTGGTATCTGGCTCCACAGATCGCTCAGTGAGAGTGTGGGATATCGAAAAGGGAAGATGTACACAGGTCTTCCAGGGACACACGTCCACGGTTCGATGCTTGGTGATTCTCAAGCCGACGCAAATCGGTGAGACTCTAGACGGTCAACCAATCATGATGCCCAAGGAAGAGCTTATCATTACTGGCTCACGGGACTCTACGCTTCGTGTATGGAAGCTTCCCAAGCCAGGCGACCGAAGCGTCATGCAGACGGGAGCGTCATCCAACGATCACGACAACCCGTACTTTGTACGTGCTCTAACTGGCCATCATCATTCAGTGCGTGCCATTGCTGCGCATGGCGACACTCTTGTCAGTGGCAGCTACGACTGCACAGTTCGCGTGTGGAAAATCTCGACTGGTGAGGTTCTGCAGCGTCTTCAGGGCCACTCCCAGAAGGTCTATAGTGTGGTTCTCGATCATGGGCGTAACCGTTGCATCAGTGGTTCGATGGACAACATGGTTAAAGTCTGGTCTCTAGAGACTGGTGCTTGCCTGTTCACACTTGAGGGCCATACCTCACTCGTTGGCCTCCTTGATTTGAGCCACGGACGCCTCGTGTCGGCGGCGGCCGACTCAACACTACGCATCTGGGACCCGGAGAATGGGCAATGCAAGAGCAGATTATGTGCTCATACGGGGGCCATTACCTGCTTCCAGCATGACGGCCAGAAGGTGATTTCTGGCTCAGACCGCACGCTCAAGATGTGGAACGTGAAAACAGGCGAGTTTGTCAAAGACTTGTTGACAGACTTGAGCGGTGTGTGGCAGGTCAAGTTCAACGAACGTCGCTGTGTCGCTGCTGTTCAGCGACACAGCATGACATATATCGAGGTAGGCACAAGCCAATAACATTTCGAAGATGCCAGCTAACAGTTGGCCAGGTTCTAGACTTTGGTGCTTCACGCGACGGGATACCCGCCGATCAGCGAGGACGACGTATCGTCGTAAACTCCAGGGGCCATGAGATCGACGATGTACCAGAACTCGATCCAGTCCTGGAAAATCATATGTAAGCCTACCGTCCTCGTCACTTAGGATGGAAAGGGGTAAGGATACACGAATACAACCATCATCTTTTTTTGGGGACCGGCGCGAATGTTTTCGACATGTTCACAAGCGATACCCATTGCGCATTTTGGCGAATGACTTCACGACACGACCAGCAAATGTTATTTTCTAGGCGGTTTCTCGGAACGTCCTTGTGCCGACTAGGTGTAGGTCGGTTCCAGGTGTAAGAAAGGGCGTGTATGTCAGGATAAGGATTTTAGTACTGCTGCATAGCTAGGGCGTTTTCTATAATTGAGGGTTGCATTAGGGCGGAGCATCTACGGATGACTACCAGCATGAAGAATTAGAATCTTACTTGGCCTGTACCTGTACACAGGGCGGGCAAATTCGAGAACATTCTTCAAAGTTCAGTTCTTTAAGACGCTTGTAAATCTTTAATGCATGTCTTTTATTTTGTTTTTTTTTAACCAGGAAAGTAGTTAAGTTAAGCTGATAGTAAAGACAAATGACATGTTGGGTTAAAGTGAAAATGGAATGACGCGCTGCTGCCCCACTGCTGCGGCTGCAACTAAAGCTCCCGTCGCAAACAGCTCCCCGCCCATGTTTACTTGTTATAATACTGCACACGACTTTTGTTAGTCGTGGGCATGCAGGTCCCGTTGAGCAACCTCTAATGCCGGCATACTTCTTCCACGTTACCTTGGAGCTTTACCCCTCGCGCTCGTCGCCTGACAAGACCTTCACCCCGCCGCCGCATACCGACATCTTCGCCTCTGAGCTCCCGGTCCATCGCCGAGCTTCCTGGGGCTCTTACCCTCCAGCAGCACGAACATACAGCAGCTCTCTCAAACCCATAGCCTCGGGGAGTGAGGCCAGTCAAGCTACCACCTCACGTGAACGACCGCCTCCAGCTCGTCGATTCAGCCATCGCACGCGACCATCCTTTTCAGACCAGCACGACAGTCCCGTGCCCGTCATCAAACCCCCAAAGAGGCCTGGACATAGGCGTACACAGAGCTTCGCACATAGAGACTGGCGCTTTGACACCATCTCCATACTCAGTATCGACATGCACCCGAACCATGGCACCGAACTCGCTCAACCTCGCGCAAAGTCTCTCAAGCACCCTTCACAGCCTCACAACGCCGGCGGTTTGGCGACAAAGGGAAACTTCATCCCATCCGACCCGAAAGATACAGAGGTTGGCTGGGGCGTGGTGCATCTGTACCGCGATGGACAAGAGACGCCAGGCCTATACGACGACATCGAGGGAGCAAGCAAAGAGTTCAACGAGGAGGACTGCACGACACTGTGCATACTCGCGGTGCCATCATATATGACGCCGTCAGACTTCCTGGGCTTCATGGGCGAGCAGACGAGGGAGGAGGTGTCGCACTTTAGACTGATCAGAACCAGTAGAGCTAACAAGTACATGGTGCTAATGAAGTTTCGAGAGGCAAAGAAGGCACGGGAATGGCGGAAGGCATGGGATGGCAAAGCGTTTAACAGTATGGAGCCAGAATACTGTCACGTTGTATTCGTCAAATCTATCAACTTCCAGAATGGCGACTCGAATCGTGACCCTACTTCATACCCCGACCTTACAAACGACCCGTTCGCCCCCACCCCGACAAATCAACCGACTGCCCTTCTTCCGCCAGCGACTGGTGTCTCTTCGCCCATTGATGGCCCGTCGATAGCTACATCGCTCACCGCGAAACCGCCCGCTCCTCCCACGGCTGCCCTCGTGGAGCTGCCGACCTGCCCCGTCTGTCTTGAACGGATGGATGAGACAACAGGCCTACTCACCATTCTCTGTCAGCATGTCTTTCACTGCGCCTGCCTTGAGAAGTGGCGTGGTTCAGGCTGCCCAGTCTGTCGGTACACACAAAACGACGCCTTTACATTGCACCGTGGCGTCGATGGTGAAAGTCCGGACAACGAGTGTAGTGTCTGTGGATCTACGCAAAACCTTTGGATCTGTCTGATCTGCGGCAACATAGGATGTGGCCGCTACGACTCAGCACATGCTTTTGCACATTACGAGACTACAAGCCATACATACGCCATGGACGTTGCAACACAGCACGTCTGGGACTATGCAGGCGACGGATACGTCCACCGACTAATACAAAACAAGACCGACGGAAAGCTCGTTGACATGCCCGCCTCTAGCCAATCCTTCGCCGCGCCTGGCATGACAGGCTATTCCAACGACACTGTCCCACGCGAGAAGTTAGATAACATGGGCATGGAATACGCCTACCTCTTGACCTCGCAACTCGAATCCCAGCGCACATACTTTGAAGAACAACTCGAACGCGCTGTCGACAAGGCCGCAAAAGCTGCCTCCATCGCCGACGAAGCAACCCGCTCCGTCGCCGCCCTCTCCCAAAAACTAGACCATCTCTCCACCCAACACCAAGAAGCAACCGCCACCATTACCGCCCTCACAAAGGAATCAGCCCGCAACGCCCAAAAAGCCGCAAATGCTTCTGACCTTGCTCGTAAACTTACCAAGCAGTACAAGGAAGAGCAGATTGTCAACGATAGCCTCATGGAGCGCATCAAGCACCTGGAGAAGAAGGCCGAGGAGGCCGAGGCCAAGGTTAGATTGGTCGAGGCGCAGAAGGCGGACCTGGAAGAGCAGAATCGCGATTTGAGCTTCTTTATCAGCGGCCAGGAGAAACTCAAAGCGATGCAGCAGGATGAGGGTGTAGGGTTGCAGGAGGGAGAGGTCGAGGGTGCGACGCTGGAGGTGGGGGAGAGTGCGGGGGCGAAGAGGGCGAAGAGGAAGGGGAAGAAGAAGGCTTGATGCGTTGCTGTTGATATACCAGGATGCGGTAATCGCTTGGTAAGGCAATAGGTTTTGCTACAGTAGCATTTCACTACTAGGAGTTGGGGCATCAAGCATTGGGTTCAACGGCGTCATAAGAAAACATATCAGATACCCATGCATAGAAGAACAGCATCTTACGATAGCGAGATAGGTGATGATAACTATTCACATGCAATAGTTTTCTTGTTGAAAAAATACACACAAACGTTTCAAAAAGATTGACTATTCCAGCTAAAAGACACCTCAAATATACACAAACACTCCCTCTAATCCCACTTCTGCTACCACTACTACACACACATACACACCTCATTCCATCCCCATCTTTCTCATCCTTCAAAAAGAAAAACGCCCAATAGGAAACAGAGAAAAAGATGCTACTCCAAACAAGAAAGCAGAGAATATTACACGTGTGCTGTCATGTCTTCAATCCAGTTAATCTACCCCCGTCTCTCTCTCCCAGCAACGCTCTGCAAGTGTGCGCATGGGGAGAGTAAAAAGAAGGGAGTTAATCCAACCAGCCGTCTCAGGTCGTCAAGTCATGTCATGCCTTTTTCCATCTCTCTCTCCCTCACTCCTTTACTTCCTTTCCTTGCCTTGGCAAGAGAAACAGAGACAGAGAGTGAAGCGGGAGAAGAGAGAAGAAGAAAAGGGGGGCGTGTAATAAAGTAGGTCGTTCGTATAAGATGACATGGGGATTCATGCGTGCAAGCCAAAACAGAAAAAAAACAAGAAAATGGCAACGCACGCGTTAATTTCCCCAGGAAAAGACTGATGTGAACAATAAGCAAGCTTTGATGAGTTGATGGAAGTGAGGGCTGAAAGAGAGAACGGAAAACAGAGAGGATTTGGAAACGCCGGAAACCGTGCCTTGGGACCCCTGATCCAAGGAAAATGATCAACGCCGAATAGATGTGTAGAGTGAGGTGGTTTTGCTTTTGTTTCTGGGCCTCTTTTTTGTGTTGGTGGTCACGGTGGATGTGCGGGTGCTGGGTTGATGGGGTTGCTGATGGTTACTCAGAAGTGAAGATGATGGAATGTTATCATCACTGTATCCAACGAGCAACATGCGAAGGATATGTTCGATCCAGGAGCGACGTCGAGAGTCTTCAAATCCAGTCGTCATCCACTTTGCCCAATTGGCCAATTGCAATCTCCCTGTCGAAACCCAGTCCAAGACCCAAACCAATGTCCATCTGGGGTGGGGATTGAAGCTGTGGTGGTGGTTCAACCTTCTTCTTGGGGCTCTGCTTGGCTGGACTCACATTGCCCTTCTCACTGCAGCCCATGCGGACAGTCTTGACGTCCCAGTCATCCTCAAGCGCGGCGCCAATCCACACCTTGACACTGTCATGTACAGCGCCGTAATATTTGGGATTGCAGGCGCGGAGATGGCCCATAAGCTTCTCGAAACCGGACACCTTGAGTTCCTGGCGGAGTTCGTTGCGGGCTGTGCGGGTGGGCAGTGAAGCCATGATACCGTTGAGGAGATCAATGTGTGTGGCGAGATAGTTTGTGGCATCCCACTCAACACCACCGACGTAAGGTGCTGCTGGCACGATAGCTCGTTGGCCGGGGAAGTGCGTCTTGGCGTACGATGTTCCCTGCGTTGGCTTGGGCGGAACCGGGATGACGTTGAGGTGGTGGATAAAGATCCAGAAAACCTCCTTCGTGACATTGGACAGCTCCTTGCACCAAACCTGGTATGGGCGCGGCTGGTGCATCTGAAGGATAAAGGGAACCGTTGAACTCTCCTTCTCTTTGACCGGATCCTTAAGATACTTCATTAGTTCAGAAGCACGCGACTCAAGCTCTCCCTCTGGTGCCATGGAGATGTGTGCAAAAATAATCTCGATGACCAGCTCACGTGTAGTGAACTCGCTCGGGCCCTTGTGCTCTTCATCGAAAATCATAGCCAACAAAGCTGGGTACAGAGTGGGCGAAATCTCTTTGAGCTGTTTAAGAGCGGTAGCCGTGGTACAAAGTCCCTTGAGACACCGAAGCAGCTCGTGAAGAAGAGTGTCTTCGTGGTCTTCACGCCACTCAATCTCCATGATGCGGTGGAGAAGAGCGACCAACTCAGTCATACCTCCATCTTGGATGAAATTGTCAACCCAGTCGACAGTCTCATTACGGATCAAAAGGCGGAGCTTGTGCAGCTTGCCAACCTCGACATCCTGCGGCTTCGTGGTCTTCTTCAGATAGGCGATGAACTCGTCAGCCTTGACCGCTTTGGCTCCGTTGGACACTGAGCGATCCGAAGCGTTGGATCGCATGGACCTCATCGAAGGAGATTTTACGATGGGGACCGGCCTAGAAGACGTCTTACGGTCGTTCAGCTCGCCGCCCTTCTGCTTCTTTGTGGGAGAATCATTTCTGTTGAATGTAAATGTTCGGCTCCTGGGACGCTCACGCTTAGTTGAGTTGGCCGACTTGTCCGCTCGTGCATCCTCATCGTCGTCGCCTTCAGGCGAACCTTGTCGCGACTTGATGGACTTTTGGGTGGTAGACTTTGTGTTCTCGCCAATGGATGAGGGCTTGGATGTGGGTCGAGGAACTTGGGGCGTGTCGAGCTTGTGCATACGAACAAAGTCGGCCTTGACCTCGAGCTTTAAGGTCCGCATCTGAGCACGCTGATGTGTAGGGATGTTTCGGGATTCCTAACATGGTCAGTAGATGGATGATGTTGATATTGCAAGAAGACTTACAAGAACCTCCTCAAACTCGGCGTCCACCACCTTTGGATCAGGCTTGGTGTAAGGAGCCGGAGTGCCATCTGTCTGCTTGGCCTTGCCGTTGAAAGCAGCGACAGCAGCCATGACTCTATTCTGCTTCTTTGGCGAAACAGGAGGGGGCGCCATGGGCTCCATGCTGAACTCTTTAGTGCCAATATCTGTACTGGCTCGGCTGAATCCTGGTCTGGTGGGGTTGTTCTTGGAGGGGGATGTCTCCCTGGCACGTCCCTCGTTGCCCTTTGTGTCGGAAAGCGGGACCCGCTCGCCGCTCTTCTTGCGTGAGAAGGTTTCGAGCAATGAAGCCGTGGAAATCGTCTTAGGAACAACCATGGACTTGGGCCGCTCTTTTGCAGAGGGTCGCAGGGCAGGCAGGCCGTAATCGAAGAAGTTGCGCTGCTTGGTAGGGGAGTACTCGCGCGGGGTGTACAGGGCAATCTCCTCCTCGATGCTTCGTCGCTGTTCGGTTGAGATCTTAGCCGTGGCGGGGGTGGGGGCTTGCTGTTGCGAGCTGAACTCGGCCCAGATGGGGGTGCGCGGCGGTGCTTGGGCATGTGAAGAACGGGGCGGTGTGGTGTTTTCCTTGTCCCGCGATTCCTTGACAGGCGACTTGTCCCTCCTCTTGCCAAACATGGTTGCCAGATTGGAGGACGACTTGGGCCGCTTTGGCTTTTCGACCACGCCCTCCTCCTCTGACCGTCTGGAGTCGAACGAGTCGTTAGCCCTTGGCTTGTCCTCCCTCTTTGCCAGCGAACGCAGCGACACGGCACTGAGCGTCTTCTTGTTTAGGCTCTTCCTTGGGCTCGACTGCGACTTGCGCGGCGACGGTGGACTGGTGGTAGTGTTCTCGTTCTGGGTTGCAGGGCGCAATTGGCTATGTGGGTGGTCGGGGGGGAGCAGCGGGGCCTGGAAGCCGGATGCAGCCAGATATGGCGGACTGGTGATTGGGTTGCTACTCAGCGGACCGCTGTCGGTAGGCGAGCGCCTGTGGCCTTTGGATGAAGTGATTATGGACCTCAGGACGGCAGATCTGTTGCGGCGATGCCCTTGGACGGGCGGGGCCATGCCTGGAGTCGCCATTGCGCGACACGGTTAGTTCTCTGGGTAGGGAAGCGCGAACTGAGGCAGTTCGCCAGAAAGAAGAAGCTGTCGACGGTTGTTTGTCTATAGCAGAGGGGCGGCAGGCATATTAGTGGAAGGCGTTGAGGCAGGTCGCGGTCGGCTTGCGACTCCCGAGTCGGTGGGTGGATAAACATTGCGGGCGATCGTCCCAGCAACGACACGCTAATGTGGGGTGCGAGGGAGCAACAGGGAGCAAACGCCAATGCATGCCACCGTCAACCCGCTAACCGCTATCGACGCTCAAATTCATGCAAGCTCAATTGCTCCCCGTCATATCAAGCCCAGGATGGACCATCAGGAGACGTGGGCGCCCGTCCACCGTCGACCAAGCTCATCATCTCATCTGGCGAACAGCCGTTCGTAATAGTTATGCATCGGTCCCGTGACCCCCGTGACTGCTGTGCCTCGCGACTCATGTGCAGCATAACTCACAATGCACACTCGCCCAGAGGGAAGTAGAAGCGAAGCATGTATATTTGTTATGAAGCCTGGTTAAACAACGCCCACACCACAACAAGCTGTCGGCAATCCTGACTATCCTCCAAACATCAAAACCATAACACCCGGCATATAGGCCCCCCCCCCATCTCCCAATGCCTGCAACTTCAATAACCACCATTGGAAATTACTGTCCCAAATCCCTCACAGTCCTCCTACGTCTCTCCATCTCCCCAATCCTGACCAGCGCGCCCATGGCATTCGTTCCCTCGTCTCCGCACCCAGTCGTAGCAACGCAGATTCCCATTCGGGGCTCAACCCCACAGTTGCATACATCGCTCACACAAACCGACCCAATCGGGCATCCTTTTTCTCCAAACTTGCTGTTGGAACACCTCACCAGGCGAGAGTCGTCACAAGAGTAAGCCTTCTTGTCAAAACAGACGCCGTTGCCCTCGACTGTCGTTGCGCAAATGCAGCTGGTCGTAGCGTTGCCGGAGCCGCACTGCCGATCAAACCCACAGCCTGAGTTGCACGCTGGAGATGCGCAGACTCCGTTTATACATTCTTTTCCGAATGCGCACGCGTTGTTGCAGCGACCGCAGTTGAGCACGTCTTTCTTAGTATCGTGGCAAGTTCCATCGCTGCAAAGTTCCACACCAGGGCCAAAGCAAAGGGTCGGCCCGGATGTCGGACTAGTAGTGCCTGTAGTCGACGTCATTGCTGATGTAGTATTGATTGCTGACCTAACGGCAGACGAAGATGATATCGTCGTCTTCGCTGAAGATTGCGCCGTACAACTAGCCAAAGCGCCTGAATCGGTGCAAGTCGGAGTTCCGCCGCTGGATGACGACGAGTTGCTCCAGATTGGTGTCGTTGGAATACTGCTACTGAAACTTTCTGTACCGTTGGCTGTCATTGTCGGCATACTACCGCTCGTCGTATTCGCCCCAGAAAATGTACTGCTGACCGCAGACGGCACACTGCTAATCGTCGTGTTCAACCACCCTGAAAATGTACTGCTGGCTGAAGCCGATGGCATACTACTGCTCGTCGTGTTCAACCATCCTGAAAATGTACTGCTGGCTGAAGCCGTCAGCACGCTGCTGCTCGTCGTATTCGAACCAGCAAATGCGCTGCTCGCTGAAGCTGATGGCATACTACTGCTCGTCGTGTTCAACCACCCAGAAAATGTACTACTGGCTGGAGTCGTGGGTACACTGCTGCTTGTCGTATTCAATCCCCCGGAGAATGTACTGCTAGCTGAAGCGACAGGCACACTGCTTCTCGTCGTGTTCAGCCACCCAGAGAAAGTGCTGCTGACTGGAGCCGTGGGCGCAGCGCTATTGGTGGTGTTGAAAAAGCCAGTAGAAGTACTGTTAGGACTCGCTGAAGATGCCGTATCCACTGAGGAGCTTATCACAGTCATGGAAAACGAGGAGTTCATTGTGTTGCTCGTGCCGGGGCTTTCTTCCGAGCTGGTTGGTAAGCTGCTTGTTACTGCGGAAGAGCTTTCTGAGGTCATAGATGGCGTGCCGGGGTCACTTGGCGAGCTGACAGGTGTTGAAGCGCTCGTAGGCTCAGCCAAAGATGTAGAAGATATTTCTGTGCTAGGTAAAGATGTAGCCGGGCTTGACAATGAGCTATTCGTGCCACTGGAAGACGTGGAGCTCGAAACCACATCACTAGATACGCTACTAGCCAGCGAAGAAGACTGGGCCGTATTTGCTGATGTTGAAGCGCTGAGCGATGATGATGGCGAGGCAACAGGACAGAAGGTGCCAGTTGTCGCTATCGTGGTAAGCGTAGTCGTTGCAGTAGCTGTAACGGTCTACAGAAATCAGATCAGCCTTCTCTCAAATTAGATACAAATGACTCACTGTTCCAAGATAAGTGACATCGCCTGCTGTGATATTTGCACAGAAACAAGCCGAAGAGTAGCGTTGAGGATCGCAGGCCTGTGTGGCGTACCGGGGCTGTGATCCATGTTCAGTTGTCGTAGACCAGTCAGTCGGCAGAGTTTGACGGATCACGAGTCTATTCTCCCCTGACAAAGTAGAAAACACCTCTGCGCTTGTCGTACTGGGCCCCACAGTGGGAGGGCAAGGCGTCGTCGTAGTCAAGGTAGTTCTCTTGATGACCGTGAGAGTGATTCTGAGACAGATTATCAGCCGCCCGTAGGTAAAACAACCGCCAGTATACGTTACTTACATCGGGTTCCAAATCACACTCGTGGTGAGGTAATCCTCGCAGTCCTGCGCAGCCCGGACGATACGGGCGAGACCACCATCACCCCAGACCGAACGATAGCAGTCGTCCTCAGAGCATTGCTGCCTGGTATTTAGAGTGATTGCTGAGACCACAGATAGATTGAACAAGATAGCGAAAGTAGTGAACTTCATCTTGGCGTCTCAACGACTGTAGGCTTTCTGGGCTGATGTGCACGACAATCCGATTATGAGAAGCAGAGCAGACTTTATACCTTGTTCCCGCCATCCCTAGGCTAGCAACAAGATGGTGGATGAGAAACCATTTCCTGCTTCGTTCAGGCATCTCTCTTGGTCGTGGGATATTCGCCGGCACCAGTGGCGCCTGTGCGAGACTCCAAGGTGGTTGTCTTTCTCAGGTCAAAGCTTCTAGCTGAGGAGCTAGTCTCTAGCTTGGTGTCGCAATGTGGTGTTTTGGTGTTCCTCGGGCCATGGATACGATTACGACAACTCGTGAAGTTCAGTAGTTGTAAGTCTTGCACAATACGGTAGAGCGTTTGGCACTGTAATTGTCCGCCACGCCCAATATGTCGTATAGTTCCAAATCGTTCCAACCCATGATGCTAGTCGTGCAGAAATGTGCTAGAAACGAGATAGTGCGAACACAGCATAATGCCGTGTCATCGTATTGCTATCGACTAGACAGTCCGCTAAGCTGCAGCTAGGTGATGGGCGCCGGCAGCTTATGCAGGTACGATGCTGTCAGGCATACTCTCTTGATGGGCTGAGACATACGGATCGATCGCTTCAACTGATGACCATTAGTCGCCACTACTGTCCGTTCTGGGGTAAAAATTCCGCCATGTGATGGGGGCAATGGGACAGCAAGACTGCTGGGTATCCGGTATAGAGGTGGCCTTATTACTAGCCGTTCAGCATTAACCGTAACACCGGAGTTCGTGTAAGAGATTGGTCTTACGCTCCAGTAGACTGCCACCTTTTGAGATGCGTGGGGTGTAGTGTGACGGGACTTTGGTGTCTTACTTCGGTGCTCTTGAATGCCGACTGTTTGTTGTTGCCATACTACTATGTGAGCCCCATAATCTGCCCCAGGAAGAAAATGGGCTGAAATGGAAGATGCCAATAGGGTTGTTCTGACATACCAGACTTCCGGGACGAATTGCGTAACGGCTACACGGGATGCACGACAAGCTTTACCCCACTGATCTGTGGGTGTAACCATAATTACGCCGATGTATAACATGCTGGTTTACCGAGACCTACTTGTCAGCATAAATCGTATGAAAGATGACATGCTCGGCATTGTCTCATCGTCATATGTGATCTTCCCGCCACATGTGGCCACACTACTCGAATTGCCTCATCTTAGGATTCTTCTTGTTTCACTAGATCAGGACTGTGTTTTGTTTGTTGTGAGTACACGAGAACGCAGAAAAGTAATATATATCGAGTCGATTCCGTCCTAGTGAGCAAGTAGACGCAGGGTCTTGCACTGTATCGGTGTCTTCTCCAGAAGGCCTTTCTAATATTTTGACGCTCATAACGTGTCATAGAACCCCTTGGGAATGATCGATGTATTACTAAGTACGTTTCCGTGCAACAATTTCGAGCCCTGAGTTCAAGCAGGTGGAAGAAAGTTGGCATAGAGCATTCCCTGAACCAGGGAGTATACAACAAAACCACGGATGATCCATTGCACTTTTGGCGATGGTTTCTCAGTTCGGTCTGTGCTCTGTGAGTCTACCAGCCATTGAGCGATGACCAGATACCACATCGGATAACCGGAAGCAATCCGGTTTACGATCTGAATGTGAAAGCTGGTAACAGCCATGATAGCTAGCAGTAGTTGCGGCAAAGCCAATTCCGGCAGCTTGCATACCGCGGAAGTTCCGCTCCTGGGATTGGACGTTGCACTGGCCTGAGGTGCAAGACGCCCATGCAACGGGCTCTGAACTGCGCTGCGAAGGATTGTAGCACTTGAGACGAGTAAGAGCCACGTAACCGGTGCCGCTAGAATAAACAGAGGCAAATTCGATACAGTCCAGTAGCGAAAGAGTCCCACATTCCTAAGGAAAGTCAGCCTAGCCAGAGCTTCTGTCTTGGTTGCTTACCAGTAGTGGCTTTGTACCCAGGTGTAAATACTTGGGACACTCTTCTCGCACCACGGTCTGACCCCAGCGCCACTACCCCGGTAACAAAACTCAACATACGCAAGATACTGCGGCCCAATGAACCCCAGTGCTATCAATACTCCAGCCACACATGTGATAGTAACTCTCCTTACGTCATGTATACTCAGCTGCAAATACATGAGACGAGGGAGGTACCTCGCCACGTCATATAAGAAGATAGTGCCGCTCAGTAGCCCGTTGGTCCTCAGTAGAGTAGCGACAGCGAAGAACAGACCGGAACTGATTTTCAATAGATCTTCTTTAAACGAAGACTTGCCATTCTCAGCCATAGTCCGAGATTGAGCGTAGAAAAGCATGCCGGCAAAATTGAGGAAGGAAAACATGGCCTCCGCGTATGGCGCACACATGAAAAGAGAAGCTGGTGTGAGGATATGTAACACAGCCGCAATGAAGGGGATAATCTGCCGTCGCTGCGGTTCCAGGACCAAGGTCAGAAGGCGATACAGCACTAGTACAGAGAGAAGGTGGCAGACGTTGGAGGCGACAATCCCGGCCAGAACGTAATAGTGAAATAAAGGCTGCCCATCTCCAGCTACCACTGCTAGCTGTTAATGCCGAGCCAAAGAACATGCGATTATCGCTCACATTGACCGGCTAGTCTCAGGAGATGCGAGTACGCCCAACTAAAGGCCCACTCCTGCTCATGGACGTGACCCCGCTCAGCGGATGTTACAAAGTAGAATGCATCCCACCGGAGCAGGTTTAGAACAAAACGCTCAGGACGTGTAATGGCATTGAAGTTGCTGTGCCGTTGGCGGCTTGGGTCAAGTAGAACGAGAGCGGATGTGTCGTATCCAGGGCCAGGACAAAAGGCTGCAAGAACGAGGAGCAACGCTTTCCATAAACAAAAAATTAAAACAAGCTGCTTGGTCTCACCCCTCCGAGTCCGAGAAAACTCAAGCGACTTCATCATGTCGAAACGAGGGCCGTCGTGCGCGAATGGTGAGGGTGAGGTGCCGGGCTCCGATTGGGTGAGTGACTAGCGCCGGAAAAACGTTGCTCCGTCCCGGCCCACTCGCTACTGTGGTTTTCGATTATTGCGACTTTTGCGCCCGATTTTGAACTTTGTCAAGTCCAACGCCAACCTCAACTTCGTCGACCGCCGCCAACACACGGTAAGCGCACTACCCACGCCATGAATGCTCGGTAGCATATCAATCGCATGTCTCCTCGCGAGCATGTCGCATACTAGATGGCTAGAGTGTAGAACGGCAGAAATGCCTTCTTACTCTTACGAGATTCAGACCTACAGTGGAACATCTGCTAATGGTTTCTGTTCTCTATGACAGCCTCGACAAAAATGGCCCCCAAAGGAAAGAAGCCCGCTGCCTTCCCCCAGGCGACTTCAAAGTCGACTGCTGCGAAGAAGCAAAAGGTCTGCTCCATTCCACATTTACCACTGATGACAAGCGCTAACAAGTAACAGAACCCTCTCATCGAGAAGCGTCCCCGCAACTATGGCATCGGTCAGGACATCCAGCCCCAGCGCAATGTTGGCCGTATGGTCCGATGGCCGGCGGTATGTGATTCCAAATAGGCTTATCGACATCCCACTAATCATTGGAACAGTACGTCCGTCTTCAACGCCAGAAGAAGATCCTCAACATGCGATTGAAGGTCCCCCCTGCGATTGCCCAGTTCCAGCACGTCGCCGACCGCAACCTCGCCACCCAGGCCTTCAAGATCCTTAACAAGTACAGGCCCGAGACCAAGGCCGAGAAGAAGGAGCGTCTCACCAAGGAGGCCACCGCCGTCGCTGAGGGCAAGAAGAAGGAGGACGTCAGCAAGAAGCCCTACGTTGCCAAGTACGGTCTGAACCACGTTGTCGGTCTCATCGAGAACAAGAAGGCCGCGCTCGTCCTCATCGCCAACGACGTCGACCCCATCGAGCTCGTTGTATACCTCCCAGCTCTCTGCAGGAAGATGGGTGTCCCATACGTCATCGTCAAGGGCAAGGCCCGTCTCGGTACGGTCGTTCACCAGAAGACCGCCGCTGTCCTCGCTCTCACCGAGGTCCGCTCAGAGGACAAGAACGAGCTCCAGAAGCTCGTCACCGCTGTCAACGACGGCTACCTCGAGTCACACCACAAGGATGCCTCGCGTCACTGGGGTGGTGGTATCATGGGTGCCAAGGCCAACGCCCGCATGGAGAAGCGCAGGAAGGCCATTGAGAGCGCCATCAAGATCTAAGAAGGTTTTGAGGGGCTTGGAAGGTTTCATGATGACTTTATGGCGTGTCTCTTATCTCTGCATGTAGCCGGTTCACAATACCAACGGAGTTTAGGAGGGTTAAAAACAGTCGCTGTAGACTGCATTGACTGGAATCAATTACGATAACGCACGCCATCGAGCATGATTTGCATTCAGAGTGATGATTGATGTTTGTGATCTAATCCCATGTTTTTCTTCACTGGTGCGTGGCAACTGTGCTGTGCTTCTCCAACAGCGGACCTCAGCTGCACTCGCAAGAGTCCGCCATTTGCTCCAGACTCTCAGGCTGTAGTGATGGATTCGGCAACTCGCACTAAAAGTTTTCGATCCTCGTTCCAATGCCTCGCTCATCCGCCAACTTGACCAGATCATTCCCCACCACAACATCCATAAGCCCCAGACCCACGCTCTTATAGATGACATTGCCCTTGACCAACCACTCGATCAGGCTTTTGTGCGCCTTATCCTTACTCTCATGATCTTTCTTGTCTTTAGCCTTGTCGCCGCCTAGCCCCAACAAGCCCTTCTTCTTTTTCTTCGTCTTGGTCTCCAACTCACACTCACCTAGCTCCACACCCTCGCCATCCAAACCCTCATCATGCATCATCATACTACTCGCCAAGCACTCCCTCCGCCTCTTCTCCGCATCCCGCTTCAACATAACCAGCTCGCCTAGTTCAACAACTTGCTCTGGTCCTAAGCGCGCCTGTACGAGTTCGCCAGCATCCCGGAGACAGTTGTCCAAACTATCCACCACCACAGCGCCGCCCTGTTGCGCGTGCTTGTGAAAGTGGCGATGAGCGTGCTCGGGAGCAACGTTTTGACGCAGGATATCCGGGTGTAGTTCAGTGTGTTCTGGAGACAAGGAGCCGATGGCAGCGATGTAACGACCCTTTTTGCGACCTTCAGGGTTAGTGAGGGTAGCGGCAGGGAAGAGGGGCACTGGACTCTGTGTGCAGAGGAATATTGCGCTGGAAGAGCGAAGCGTGGCGTGTAGGAGGCGTGTGTACTCGCTGTGCGAGGGCGTTAGAATTTGTATCTTTGGACGGACAAGTTGCTCTTTGTGGTCTTCTCCTGCCTGGCGATACGTAGGCACATGCGATGGGTCTGCGATGAACGCCATAGGTGCTTCGTGTGGGTTGTACAGTTCTTGTAGTAAGTGATGGACGTGCTCGAAATCGCGGTTGATGATGTTTAGATGGTGGATGTCTTCGCCTCGGAGGAGGAGCGCGAGTCGTATGTGCCAGTAGGCTTGTCTGCCAGCCCCGAAGACGACTACATCGTGGACGTTTGCGCGTTTCTTAAAGAGCATTGTACTTGCGAGGGCGGTGCGGAAGGCGGTTATCTCCATGCTATTGACAAAGGCACGAGGTGCACCGGTTTCCGAAAAGAGGGTAAGGCTACTTTTCGCTGACGCTGCGGAAGCCTGAGACCCGGAAGTAGTGGTCGTGGTGGTGTTGGTCGTTGCTGAGCTTTTGACTGACGGCGAAGAAGAGTCTTGTGAGAGCCTTAGAGATTCCAGCGTTGAAGTTGCAAACTCTGTATCTGAGGACCCCGAACGCTTCATCTTCTCATTCAAGAGACTGGTTATCTTGACTCCAAATCTGTCATTGCTACTCGAAGGCGTGACAGACACTACCCCTCCGTCTTTCCTCTTCATCTTCATCCCTGCTATTCCCACGCCCCCATCCCAATCATCGCCGTCATCTTCGGTGTTTGTAGAGTAATAGTGCAACGCATCCGCAAGACTTTGTTGTAAGTCGAGGATATCTTGCTTAGTAAGTTGGAACAGTAGTGTGCGAACGTCTTGGTGAGAAAGTACTGTTAATGTCATACCGGGCACTCTGTCAGACCTTATGGAAGAGAGAAAGTTGGGTGTGAGACGACTTTTTTTTGATGAGAAGGAGCGTGTTTGGGCTATGATGTCAAGGGCAGGCAGGGTCCAACTTAAGCTTATCCAATGTGGGGGAGGGGCAACCGTATAAGCCGCGCGGAACCAAGCATCAAAACAAGGGCGATTCTGTCCGATCGGCTGAGTTTGGACAATGGAGCATGATGTGTAAGCATGACTATCATCTAGAACAACGGGGTACCAAGCCACAAAACGGCTAGCGTATGTCTTCACATCTTCCTCAAGCCAAGCCACGACAGACGGAAGTTCCAACACAATTCTACACACACAATACTAAGATCTACTGGCACTCTCGCGCTCATTGTTATCTCCACATGGCAATTATGACAAGAATTCATGGTATAACAGTTCAAAGTGCTGGGGATCAAGCAACAAATCCCGCATAACCGTCCAATTGCTGTAGCTTAGTATAATTCATCCTATGTATCTGGTCAAACATTAAACCGCAGCGTAGCTTATTTTGAGATTCGTGTATTTCGACTCATGTGTCATTATCTATCAGATCATATTTGGAGGAGAGAAAAGGACTATACCATCCCTAGTCCTTATGAGTAGACATGAGCCGTAACTACATCATTGAATCATAGCAGTGCTTCTTTTTCTGCAACAGAATTTCTTTCACCTGACATCTCCACTTCTAAGCAAAATAACTCTTCCAGAGAACACCTTCCAGGTCCTCCAGCTGCTCCTGCTCGAATGCCTGGTTTTGCAGTTAGCATCTGTATAAAATTACAAATTTATGTGTGATTGGAAAACATACCTTGACGTCAACATGCCAAGTATCCTGCCTCGTCTTCTTGAAGTCTGCAAGAACGGTCTTGACACTCTTGCCCACCATTCCTGGATCAGCCGCTGCCTTTCTTGCTAGTGTAGCGAGTACATCGGGTAGCCATGTTGGCGGAGGGCTCTGGTAAGGGAAGGCCTGGATCAATGCACCGAGACCCAACACAGCAGCGTGACGTGTGAGGACGAGCTTGCCTTGTTCTGTAGTAGGCGTCCCAGGTGTACGCTTCTTGGGGAGCGGGTTCTTGGTCAGTTGCTTGGTGAAGCGCTCCTTGAGTGTGGAGACTTGGCGGTCGCGGAGCGCAATGGGCGAGCAGCGGATCATTCCTGATAGCGTAGTTGCAGCGCCCATGCGGACCTCAAGTTGTACGTCTGAAAGCATGGCGGAAACGCAGTCGAACATGCTCTGTTGCTGCTCTTCGCTCATGAGGAACAGTCGGCGGAAGTAGATGACTTGGATGTTGATTAGAATCCTAAGACGCTGATGCCAGCTAGTCGCGTTCCGTCCGATGCGAATGAGTGCTGCAATAAATTCCGCGTCTTCACCCTCGCGATGTGGGATGTTGGGAAGATGACGGAAGACGTGGTATGCGAGTGATTGCAGCTCAGGATCTTCTTTGATATCCATCATGTGCAGTAGCTGCTCCATGAAGACATCAGGGAAGAATTTGACAAGCGACGTGCACTCGTATGACGAGAGCGTAGAGTCGAGCCAAAGAAGGACAGTCTTGCCACCTGATGTGTATGATGAGGGCGTCTGTTGACCTGCGGGACGCTCGTGGCGCCAAACCTCAAGACGATCAAAGACCTCAGTAATGGTTTTGCTGAACTCCTCTGTCGGTTGGTATGGCCGGACACCGATCGAAGAAGCATCTTTTTGTGCTTTGATGAGCGCGTTGACATCCTTGTATGATTCATGATAACGGGTCCTGAAGATACTAGCGATTGTTTGACCCATGGCCTCACGTACGCCCTTGTATGGATGATCAAGGTGCTTCATAAAATCTTCCAGAATCGGCTTCTCTAGACGGAAATGCCAGCCTGCATCACAGATGCACTGTGTAAGCAGATGGACCTTGGAGCTCTCCTTGAAGGCCGCATTAGAATCCATGTCGAGGCGGAAACTAGACAGCCAGTCGACCAGGGGCCATCCTCGTCGTGGATCCTTCGATTGTAATACGACGTGCAGGAAGGTAGTCCAGTAGCCAGAGTTTTCGGGTGTCAGGCCATCTTGGAATATGCCACGGACGATTGGGAAGACATACTCCCACACCGCTTCACGCTGATCAGCCTTGAGATCCGGTGCGCACGATAGCAACGCAGCCATAATCTCAGAAGTCGCGCGATGTTGGTGCTTATCGCTCCCGTCAGCGTATACAGATTGGGTTAGGTCTTTGATGTCTTCAAAAGTGGTTTCTGTCAGACCGGCAAAGACGAGATCGAACGAATGGGTCAGCACCATCGCACTTGACATGCGGAACCGATCGGCACTATTATCGCGCGGCTCCTGCTTCATGAAAGCAAAGTAATTTGAGAACCAGGAGCGGGTGAGATGCTTCGCAATCTTCTGACGGACGCCGTTCTCGACCTCATCGTACGACAGCTGTGGCGCATTGGGCTTGAATGCAGTCATGGTCTTGTTCCATACTAGCCATCCTGGGTAATCAAAGTCGACGTAGTACTTGGCCTCGGGCTGCGCAAATGCCGCGAGATATTCCGCAGTCCAATTTGGATCTTCAGGCTTGGTTTCCACGGTGATTTTGTCTGGCAGCTCTTCTTCGCTCAGCAGGTACTTCTCGTAGTTGTGTCCGGTAATTGCACGGGTTTGAATGACCGAGTAGAGGCCAATGAGGGCGCCGGCGTACAAGCCTCGGAGACTAGGGTGCTGGTCGATGGATCCTTTCGCAACGAGATCGATCATCTCATCAGAAGCAATGGTGTCATAACGCATGCCGAGGTTCACGATGATGGCGGCAGTACGGCTGACCTTTTTCCAGTGCTCTGTGTTGGCAATCTCGACCAGTTCTTTTGACAACTCAGCCTTCTTGCCTTCTATGCGAGCACGCTTCTTCTTGATGTAGTCCCGCCGTTTGTTGACTTTGGCGTGCACACTATCACCTTCACTAGAGTCAATGGCATATGCAATAGCCTCTACGACTTCCTGTGGCAGGATTACCATGCGCTCCGTTGCTTTCCCCATGTCCATGACCTGGAATGTGGCGTTTGTGGCAAGCTTCTGCACTGAAGGCTTATCGGCACCCGTGACCTCAATGAAAGCCTTGATCAGCTTAGGAGTGAAGCGCCAATCGCGACTTATTGTCTTTGCCAGGCTACCGAACAACAGCGCGAACATGGCGCCCTTGATACGAGGGTAGTCACTCTCAGCTACAGCCTTGACAAAGGCGTCGAGGAGAGATGGAACGACTAGGGGTCTGGCGCCCAACACACACTTGACGGCAGACTCATTCGCTGTTTGCGCAGTGCGTCGGATTTCTGTGTAGAGGGAGATGCTGGATTCGGCGAGATCAAGCAATAGGACCATGTCAAGATCCGTTTTGGGCCGTGGGTTCGCATTGTGCCGTAGTCGCTGCAAGTGATAAACATTTGCGCGTCGGACTAGTAGAGGTCGCGGGTACTGCTTGCGTAGTCCACTAAATCTGAAAGGCCGCTCATCGTTCTCTAGAAGTCTTGATATCCTGTCAAGTACATGAGCTGATCGCTCAATACCGACATCGATGAACCAGGAACGATAAGCGTTGTACAGCGAGTTGAAGCAAGGAACATCATCGGGTTTGTTTCTCGATTAGGAACTGATGCACGTTGTGCAGCATCTCGCCGACCTTTCTCCGGGAGATCGTGGATGAGGTTGTATGTGTCATCCCCACGACGCAGGGGGTAACCAGCTTCATACTGGAATGTAGGTTTGACCTCTTCGTCTTCAGCCTCTCCCAGACCGGCGTCATCATCTATGCCTTCTGTGTCCATTGCGTCTGAGTTGGAGTCGCTATCAGACTCGTTGCCATCGATGACTTGATCGTGCCGAACATCAAATAAGACCGAGATACCGGATATGATCAATCGCAACAGAACCAGGTTTCGTGAAACCTCATCTGACCAATCTTTGCCAGTGCCTTCCCGCTTGATTGGGGAGTCAGACTGCGTGAGGGCTTTGAGTGCCTTCATCGAGTTGTTGGCATGTGTCTCAAAGAGCTTGACGGCGAAGTCAATCTCCTCTTTGTTGGGAGTGTGCCATTTGATTGTCAGCTTCTTCACATCAACCTGTCTACCCCATGACTCAGTTGACAAGCCCTCCTCGAGTTCATCTTCTTCATAGATGGAATAGTCGATGGTGTAGGTACATGTAAGGTTGAGCAGCAAATGATGAATGAAGTTGGAAACATGTACAGTGGGCGTGCCACGGCAGCGCTGTTGCATATATTCTGCAATATCGAACAGCTCGTCCTTCCACTCAAGGACTGCATCACCGACATGGACAACGCACATGCTAAGAATACACAGATTCCAGACAAGTGCACGGTCACGTGGGAGGACTTCAGCGCCTGTTGTTCGCGTGGAGCCAGCACCAATCTCTTCAATCTCAGTACGGATGCCTGCAAAGAGATGAGGTAATAGGCGCTTCAGGGCCTTCTCGGGATTGATTTTAACAAGACTGTTGCAGATGAACGCAATCGCGTCTCTGGCTTGGTGAACAACATGGTTCGTGATGAAGTTTGCAATCTTGTCTAGGGCAACGTCATAAAGCTCAGGCGAGAGTGCAGCCAGCAGCGGCGTGAATGCAGCGGGAAGCTGATTAACCACATACTCTTCAGGTGAGCCACTCCGAACTCTCGACGCATCTGGCAAGTTCTCCAGGAGCGTGAAGACACGACCGAGGAATGTAATGAGAAATTCGTTAAGCCCGGTCGTGGATGACCGCAGAATCATAGCTTCGTCTTCGTCACTAAGCTCTTTGCTGTAGTCGATCTCGATGTTGCCGTTGGCGCTCTCCAGTCGCTCGACTTGCGCTGTGATCCATTCCACAGCAAGCCCAGTGTTACCGCCTGCATCCTCCATTGGCGTGGTTGCTCCATCTCTGGAAATTGCCTCATTAGACGCCTTCTTCGCCTTTGTAAGATCTTGGAATGGGATGAGGTAGCACACGCCTTGGATGTACTGCAACGTGTGCACGGTCTTTTCCAGGTCATTGGCATCGATACCTGGTAGTGCAAGGCCGAGTACCGATGTGACGTGACACCGGAAGCCCTTTGTCTTGGCCATGACTTTAGAGAGCATGTGTAGTGCACGGATTGACGAGATGGTGCGATGTACCTCGACAAGCCCCTGCATTGCGGGGTATATTCGCTGTAGCGCACCGGGGAGAATCAGGCTGGGCTCTAGGTGCGCCAGGCTCTGTAGGGTAGACAGGGCGTATTGCACGGCTTTGTCGCTCTTGGAGAAGATGCCCATGAACGTGACCTCCCGCAGACAAAGCACGAATCGTCGCTTCACCGCGTCATTGAGCTGTCGGTCTTCTGGCACATCCACCTCGCCACTGTGCTCTCGGTTCCAACGTAAGACGAATATATCCGCCAAGTAGTATACGAACTGTGCGAGCGGCCTAGTCCAGGAACCAGAATTCGATGGATGGAAGAACGTCTCAACAGCCTGTATTAGACCTTCGAGTTTCGTCAAGATGGAATCGGGATGCTCTGCGCATGCGGGAGAAAGGGACATGGCGATGATGCGAGCAATGTGATGGGTTGAAGGGTGCTTGCGCGGATCACGGTCAAGCATGACGGCCAGACCGGCACCGAGGTCCACTGAACTGCTGTACGGCGAGGTCGCCTGGCCAACTGGAATTTCGAGCAGTCGGAGGATGGCTGTAAAGATCTGTGACGACTGCTCCCCTGTGAAGACACCATACTGTGAGAAGGGCACATGCGGGGCAGGCAAATTGTCCCTGGCGAGCCGTGACAGTGTATCAATGTAGTGAGCATCAAACAACCGCGAACGATTGACAAGTGACCAAAGATGGAAGAATGTGGGGAGGTATTCCTGTGGGAGCAGCTGGCTCATGTCCTCGGGGGCTGGATGGGTGGGAAGCAGCAAATTCAGCAAGCCCACAACGACGAAGGCATTCTCGCTGAAGGATGTGCTGAAGAAAGGCAGGAGCTCCTCGAATATAGCGGGTATCTCCTTGGGGTCGAAGTAGAGCTGCGCGAAGGTGCACATCTTGGTAAGGGTACGAATGTTGCGCTTCACATTAGGGGGATGTGAGCCTCCTGATTCCGATGGAAGAACGAACATTTTCAGTTCCCTGTATAGCGGTCGCCAATCGAGGATTAGGTCTTTTCCGGGTCGCAAGTAGTGTTTACGTCTGTACGTATGTCAGTCTTCAGCCGCCATGTCGGCTTTAGGGCAGTGGCAACTTACTTGGTCAAGACCATGAACATGCTCGCAAAGCGCTCTGCCACCAGGTAGTCCAGCCCTGGGGCGAGTGCAAGCTCATAGTACAGGTTCACTAGCTTTACTCGGGTGCTGCGAGGGAGGTCGAACTTGAGTGACAGCCATCCCCGAATCTCGCGTGTCCAGTGCACTGCGCCCGGCGCAAAGTCTCCCGCCGACACGGCAATGTAGAGGTGCTTCAGACATGTGTTCAGGCTCTCTTCGCGATCGCTTTGGTCTTCTGTCTGGTAGGGCAGGTATTCGAAGTAGGGGAAAGTCCGTGGGCGACGTCTGTCATCTGAGCCATTGATGCCACCGTTGGCCTGCCGCCAGTCGCCGCCTGGAGAGGTGGCACGAGATGTATCAGGGCCAGAACCAGTATCGAGGGCGCCCATGAGCTGTGATATTCGCTCGCTGACTGCCATGATGCCGGTTGGTGGTGGGGGTCGTGGGGCGTGTGTGCGGCGGGTCTAGGGCGCGGTGGACGAGTCGTCGAAATGTATCGTCATCAATATGCAGCGGGCAATGCGCAGATGGAGGGTAGCTAGAGCTTGCCGACTACAACTTTGAACAGTCAGCAAGTATTCGAGTGTGTGTTGCTGATAGGCTGGCGTCTGGTAGTTGTAGAGAGCAGTAAACCACTACAAGTGAGGCTGATGATGAATCCCGCGGGCGCAACCAACTTACACTCTCTATCGATGCGCCGAGTAGTATAGCTGCTGTTGGTTGCGAGCAAATGTCGGGAAGGAGCTTTGTGCTCAGCTCTGTCAGGTGCAATGGACAAGACAAGGGCGAATGCAAGTCGTTCATGTGCGTAGCCGGCGCCTCTTCTATGACATCTAGGCTTGGGGAAGCTTTGGCCAGCAGGCGATGGAGGTGCAGCCCTAGGCGAGGCACGGCGGGGAGCGATCTCAAGACCGTGGGGCGGGTACCTGGGTATTTGCAGTTGCACTGGCTTAACGTGAAAACTACGAGATTCCACTTGGTTGATATAGAGCGCTGCAATTGCAATTGAGCGCGGTGCGAGGTGATTCATTACTTGCGGGCGAAACGCGCTATATACTGGCCGTCCTAGGCCAGCCAGGCACTCGCAGACGCGCAATACAGAGGCGCCCCAACGGTAAGCAGACCATCATCTCCATGTCCTCCATCCTCGTCACCCTGTTCCACATGCATCCCATCTTCGCTTTTCATCTGCTTGCATATTCGTCCCGATGCACAAGGCTGGTCACACGACACGCGACATGTCTCTTGCTCCGCGTCTGGCAATCCCATGCTTTGCCACTGTGTGGGCACAGCAGCACTTCAGCGTCCAAAGCCAGATGACATTTCAGCTTCCATTTTACCCTAGCCTAACTGACATTAACTGACACTAGAGTAAAATGGGCTCGTACTATGATGTGGATGCTATCCTTACAGATGCTCAAAAGGTACCTTGTACCTTTGAGCTTACCGTTCCCGGTCTCGGCTATCTCGAAGGCAACATGAGCGGCGACATAAAGCAGGGCTCCAAAGTCCAACTTCCACTATGGCTTGGCGAGATGCTTGCACTTAGGTATTGCACAATTATCTGGATTTCATACTGATCATCTATTTACTTTGTTTACAGCCAGAGTCTAAATACATCCTCGCTTGTGACAGTCGACCCTCCCTCCGCCCTATCTCCACGCGTCTTGAACGCCCTCAAAGCTGATCCACGAACTGTCGATTTGCGAGCCCTCGCGCCACACTTCTACAACCTCGGTGCGCGTATCTTGGAGCTTTTTGAAGAGGAAGAGATGATTGAGGTGCTGAGTGATGTGAGTTTCCTCACGAGTCAATCAGGGTCGACATCGATGCTGACTTTCTAGACGTTCAAAGCCAGGGCAGCCCTCATAGCCGACCAAGCTCACAACCCACGGGGTGCGCTAGGCGAAGGCGCTGACTTCATGCGAGGTCTAGACGAAAATGAGCGCCAGCGTAAGCTTCGGTCCGCTAAAAGTTAGTGTGCAGCAGCTAACCACAGCCTAGTATTCCGAGCTGCCCATGATAGCGCAAAGGGCGTACGGACGTGGATGGCGGATCTGAAGAAGAAGTGAGGATAGTCGCTAAACAATAGCAGAATTAAGTGGTGACCAAGTCGCAACATGAGAGGATTAAACAGGCTTAAATGACCATGTACTGCACATAACGTGGGAACAATGGCGGAAACCAAGATAGATGTCGAATAACACCAATAGACTGATGGTGAAGCGCAGGTGTGAGGCAAGCAATGGTTGAAGCCTACCTTCTGATTACAATACAATACCTCAAATCAACTAGCCAGCGAATTGAAAATGTGCATGTAGCCTTGGGCTTACCGCATCGCCGAGCCAAGGTTACTGTTCTGCAGAATCACAGCCAGTTGATCTGGAGGATATCCTAGGAATACAGGTCCGTTGAAGACCATTTGCGGAATCATCGTGTGACCTCCCGTCTCTTTTGGCTTTTCCGGCAGCGGGGGCTGGGGTGGGGGTTCTGAAGGTGGCATGGCAGTCGTTGCAAATCCCTGTTGCGACTGCGGCGTTGGAGCAGACGGTGGGTCGTGATGTTGTTCGGGTATCTGGCCCATTGCGCCATGGTCAATGGGACATTTGCCAACCTTTTGAGGTGTCTCTCCGATCGGTCGGTCAGTATTGAGTGGCAGTTGCGGTGACGCGGTAGGCACGGAGCCCACCGAAGAAGAGCTGTCTGCGTTTGTATACTTTGCTGGTATCGAAATGCCCCAGGGTCGACTTGGCGACTCCCCGACGCGGACTTCTTTGAGAGGCCGGTCAAAGTGCGCCGTCCTGGTTTCATCCTCAGGGTGCGCATTCTCCTCTGATCCTTCCTCGGGCGGCGGAGTGCCATCGTGAAGACTGGCCGACACGGCAGACGCCCAGTTCTGAACTTTGTCATCTGCCTTGATGTTGGCGCTCAGGTCGAGCTCGGCTTCGGGCTCTTCATCTATTGCGTCGTCAGGATCCTCAGGTAACCACGCCTGGTGCTTCTGGCCCAGCCCTTGGATCATGTTGACCAAATTGCCGTATTTGCGGTCCAGCTGTTCAATGCTCTCTTGATTGCTCTGGAAGCGTGTGATGCAGACCTCATGGCTTCTGGGCAGCTCATGCTTGTGTTTCTCAAAGTATTTTGCAACTTCCTCTGGGTTATGTTGATCGAGGAATCGTATGGGACAGACGGCAGCGGAGCCAGATACGGCTACTGAGGCGGTCACCGAGGCAGGGTCACTGGTGCATATTTCGGCACGGATGGGATCGGCAAAGGACGGTCGTTTTGATCGACGGCCACGCAGACTCAATCGAGAAGTCGAGCTTCGCGGTGTAGCAAGCGGGCTGCCTCTGCCACCTCCGGCAGCAAAAGGACAGCCAAGCTTACTAGGAGTTCCAGCAACCGTGAAATCTTTTTCAAGTGGTGAAGTGGCTCTATTGGTGTGTATCTCAGGTAGTGGAGCGAGCTCGTCTGCTGACGGGCCACTCCAAATCTTTACGCTTGAAGAATTTTCAGGGGCACGCAGCTGGACAGCAGCCTCCTCCGCTTTTTGTATCACCAGTGCCCGACTCTTGCGCTCTACATCATCGCTATGTGCTAATTGTTCTACCAAGTTCAACGGCATGCGAGCTTGATCATCTCCGACCCGCTCCAGATCCTGCAGGAAGGTAAGATGGTCTTGCGGAAGCGTATCAGGTGTGAAGTGCTTGAGCAGATCAAGGTACTAGATATGGTCAGCAAGGTTCTACAAGCGTATATTATGCTGAAGCGTATGGGATGGGTTCCGGTCAGGTTATGCTGTGGTTGTTTTCTGTCAAAGCTGCGAGTGCAGCTGCAGGTCTAGAGCTAAAGTTTATCATCACAAAGGAAGGGGGCCGAGTGAAAGAAAGCAACCACCATCACGTACCTGTTGCTTGGCCCACGAGAGCTTGCTTTCCAGCTGCCTATGCTGAGCGAACAGAGCCTGGTATTCCCCACTCAGAGCAGCAAACCCTTCAACAAGCTGCCCAGCAAGCTCCGTGACGTTGCGCGGAGCCTCTTCAGCCATGGCGTCGTCAGCGCAAGAGCGGGCAAATGGATATTGAAGAGCGAGAGAGGGCAGCTGTGAGCTTTGATGACGCGGCAAAGAGGCTCGCAGTCGGTAGCGAAGAAAGAAGAACGGAAAGTCGGCAAGGATGGAGGGAGTCGGAAGCGACGGTAAGTGGCGCCACGCTGACTCAGCGCCACCAGCCACTCTGGGCGCAGGGCGGAATGGACCCCCGACCGCTCAGGTGCGTGGCAGGCGCGTCAGGGCTCGCTGCGCCCTCGATCTGTTACGTAGCATCTTTACCGTGGGCCGCAATCTTTATACACAATGATAGCCTGAATTCTAACAGCGACATTGCCATTGCATAGCGAGCTTCAGTTCATACGCGTCTATTGATAGTGCTTGCAGCCACATCGGAAGTCCGCAGCCCCTATAGAACCTAAAGCCGGGTCCGCCAGGAATATTCACCATGGGCTCACTCCACGACTCTCGCATACACAAGTGGTTCGCGACATCGCCTCCGGTCGCATGGACAGTCAGACAGCTGCGGGAGCTCCTCATTGGGTCTCTCAAGCAAGGCCCAGTGCCACAGCATGTCGCCTTCGTCATGGATGGAAACCGACGCTTTGCGCGCAACCACCACATTGAGACTGTAGAAGGGCACAATCTAGGCTTCGAGTCGTTGGCACGAGTACGCCAGACCAAAATCCAGGCTGCCCATGTGCGATGCTGACGCTTCCCCCAGATCCTCGAAGTCTGCTACAAGACTGGTGTCAAGGTCGTGACTATCTATGCCTTTAGCATTGAAAACTTCAAGCGTTCAAAGCATGAAGTGGATGCACTCATGTCCATGGCCAAGGTCAAGCTGCAGCAGCTGGCTGAGCATGGAGCGTTACTAGACCGCTACGGCGCATCTGTCCGCGTCCTGGGCCAGCGCGAGCTCATCAGCCCGGATGTCCTAATGGCCGTCGACAAGGCGGTTGCCATGACTGCGCACAACAAGAAGTATGGCGCCATGCAGTTTTGTGGAGATGCTCGCTGACGTTTGATAGGGCCGTATTGAATGTCTGCTTCCCATATACCTCGCGGCACGAGATCACAACGGCAGTCATGAAGACGGTGGAAACATACAGCACGCCCATCCACAACCTCACCACCCCCTCAAAACGCACCTTCTCCGAGTCGCATATCACGCAGCACATTAGGAAGCAAATGCTGGAGGAGGACACAGAAGGCGGGGCGGAGCTGCCTGAGTCGCGGTCAGCGTCGCCATCATCCAAAGAACCGACTGGAGCCGACGACGGCAGATCCTCGTCAACTTCAACCGTCATCAACCCGTCCGAGAAGGACGATGTGCAAAACGGACCCACGTTCCTAGACCCGGAGTCAATTAGCGCTCAGACACTGAACGATAACATGATGACAGCCGATGCCCCACCTCTCGACTTGCTAGTGCGTACTTCAGGCGTCGAGCGACTGAGCGACTTTATGCTCTGGCAAGCTCACGAAAACACCTCCATTGTATTCCTCAAGTGTCTTTGGCCCGAGTTCGACCTGTGGCAGTTCTTGCCTGTATTGGTTGAGTGGCAGTGGCAGCAGAAGAAGCTGCAAGAGGAGCAACAGCGGGTTCGTGGTCGTTCAAAGGTAGAATAGAGATGTCGGAGTAATGATTGATCAGAACCCTCCACTGTCAGTGGTCGAAGTGGATCTAGTTTCAGCGCGCGTCGACGATACCCAAATTAGAAACTTTAATCAGAGCTAGTATATATGCCTACCTTGTCTAATCATAGCTTCACAACGCCTCGCCCATACGGTTCCACTCGCACGTATGCACATAGATAGCCAATTGCCATGTCCACTTTCTGATTGTTTGTGGTTTGCAGTGACCACTTGGACCAGCGACACCTTCCGGAAATTTACCTACCTCATGTCCGTGCGTCGCACCTACATAGGAATTGGATCTCAACCTTGGTTTCCAACTCAACAATCACATCGCTACCGGAGTTCGACTCAATACATACAGCTACTCAACCTTGGGTGGCATTTTTGTCCAACGGCTGAAGGAAATAAATTTCGCGCAGTAGAGAAATGCCACCCCTCCACAGCCTAAATTGTCACCTCAACGTAAGGTAGTTTACGTCCACAAATAGCATGTGCCTTTGCTTTCAAATGGGTAAATACTGGAACTCGTGCCCATGGAAGATTGCATCATTCTTTCGCATGTTCGCCGGAACACGTAGGATATCTTATCTAACAGACGCCTGCAACGTCTACGCAGAACCTTTGTATCGCTATAAGGTTGGTGGATACCACCCAATTGCTCTCGGAGATGTCTTCAATAACGGGAGGTACAAAGTCCTGCATAAGCTGGGCTGGGGAGGGTTTTCGACAGTCTGGGCTGCGAGAGATCTAAGGTACCTAGGTAGTCTCGCGACCAACACCAACCAACAAGTGCGATGCTAACAACCCAATAGAAAAAAGAATATGTTGCGCTGAAAGTTTCAGCCGCGGAACTGTAGGGAAAGAGCAGAGAGCTTAAAATGATACGCACTCTAGCAGAGCTCGATTCTGGGGAACCCAGCTCACAGGGTCCAAACGGGACGCATGACTGTCTAGTGCTTGAGTTTCTAGGACCAAGTGTTCGGGATTTCTTTGAACGAAGACTACCACCGGGAAGAGTTGCAAAGACTAGTGTGCAACATGCCCTTGCCGGTCTCGCATTCTTACACAGACACAATATTGCACATGGAGGTATAGCCAGTGTTGAACTCATTATAAGGGACCATATCACTGACATATCGCAGATTTACACACGCGCAACTTAGCCTTTGTCATCCCCTACTCCACACTCTCACGGGAGCAGAGCTGCTTAAGAAGCTAGGAAGACCAAAAACCGGCCCTATCACAAGAATCGATGGAGAACCGTTAGAACCTGGTGTGCCCACATATCTGGTTAGGCCAAGTATGTATCCCACACGTGTGTCTTTGGGACAGCAGCACCAGTTCAAGATCATCGACTTTGGACAATCGTTCTTCCACGATGACGTTCCTGAAACGCTCGAAACTCCCGTTGTTTTCCAGGCACCCGAGCTCGTGTTTGGGGACAAGCTGGACTACCGCGTCGACTTGTGGAGTATGGGATGCATTGTAAGTGTAGAACCAGGCGCAAGCCAAGTCGCGAACAAAGACGAGGCTTACCTAAGCAATAGATCTATGAGCTCGTAGTTGGCCAGCCATCTTTTGATGCCTTGATAGCAACACGCGTAAGTGTCGTCCAGCAGATGCTAGAGAGTACCAGTGATGAACTGCCAGAACGCTGGCAGCAAAAGTGGCGGACCATGGACAGCGAATGGACTGGCAAGTCAGAAAACAAATTTCAGGAATGGTTGGAGGAATCTTACTTTTACAACGAAAGGAAACAGGGCTTGACTCGAGAGGACGTTATCAAAGTAGGCGCGCTTGTTTGTAGGCTACTGCGATTTGAGCCTTCGACGAGGGCGTCAGTGCAGGAAGTCCAACAAGATCCTTGGCTTAGGGATGTGTAATTTGGAGTTGGCGCATCAAGGTAGTTCGGTACGGTTGATTTCGCGTGCGTTGGTGCTCTTCTAGCACCTGCACAGTGCATTCCTCACAACGTCCCGAACAAGTCTTTTTCGGAACATGACCAACAAGCCACTGCTCGGCGAACTAATCTCCTATCTACCGCTGTATCCAAGATAACTGCTAGACACGTGACGGCAGCCCGTAAAACGCCACTAAGAATGCATGGATTCCTGGAACTCCGCGGGTCCCAGTGCCCTGGGCTCTGACAGCTGTCGCCAGGGAAGATGATGTAGCCTGGGTTGCCAGTCGCGCTTATCAGCAAAGCTAACATCATGGGGTACTTTTTTCCTGACCTCGGTAATCACAGCTTCCAGATATATAAAGCTTGTTATCGGCTGTCTTTATTCTGAGGGATTATCCAGACGTAGGTCGCTAGCGCAGCAACCATACCAACGACACGATGAATGCGCCAACCTTTCTTACAATCCCCGTGGAGCTGCGCGAGCTCATATACGAATTCCTTTTCAGTAGCTATACTATTCGGCGTGGCTTTAAAAAGATGGGGCATGCTGGCGACGCGCAAGAAGCTTCGAATCGTATAGCGATCTTGCTCAGCTGCCATCGGGTATTTGCCGAAGCAAATCGCCATCTCCCCCTCAACTGTACCCTGCATTTTCGCGGCACGGAGGATTTAGTCGAGACCCTCCTCTCTGTCGACCAAAGTGTAGTGACGCGGCTCCGACACATCCGGGTGCGCGCCTTCCCGTTCCCTTTGTACGTCTCGGGAGGATCGCAGTATTACCCTACCTACTACGCAGCCCAGGCGCTCGCTTTGCTTCCCGGTCTTTGTTTGGACACATTGGTTGTCGAAGATAGCTGGCACGGCTTTGGCATGGGCGATGGTTGGCGAGATGTCGTCACCTACTTTGATATCGAGGCGCTGTTGAGAAGCGACGCATGGAAGCATCTCACGTATATTACGCCATGCACCGATTTCATCGCCTCAGGCTATGACCATCGGCGCAACCGCTCAGCGCAACCCGAGACATGGAACGCGCTCCTCAAGAAACGCGACGGTGAGGAGGGTGATGCTGAGGTTCAGATGTACATTGTTCCAGACAAACAAGAGGGGGCCACTGGCAACGAAAAGACGGAAGACGGACGTATCATGCAGCCGTGGCAAGCGAAGCCAGGACATGAAGTTAATGAGAACTGGCGTATCGCAGGACCGGACCAAGGTTTGAAAGGCGAGGTGCGGATCGTGGCGAAGAGAGGTAAAAAAGCAATAGCCGTTCAGCTAGGCTTGAGCGAGCAAAGATCTTGGGCGGAGCTTAAAGGAAAAGGAGCTGGCGGGTTTGCACCCGAAGGTAAGCAAAACCCGATCGTGGCCCAATTATCCCTATCTAACAAGTGCGCAGGCTGGACCCCATATCATAATGATATGGCAGATGCAGTTGGCTGGCTATATGGTGGCTACAGGATCCGGATGCAGCTAGCAAACGCCGCTCTGCATGCATAGCTAACAACCTCGCTTCACCACATGGTGCACGCACCTGCGTGTCAGACTCAAGCGTGAGCATGTTGGTGTGTCCCAACATCAGTTACGACATGTTTAATTTACTACACCAAGTATCCGGCATTGCGGCGTGGTAGCTGCAAGGAGGCTTAGCTATCTTTGCATATTACAGGATTCATGAATACATGAGCTGTTGCGAAGAGCGTACTTTGGAAACTTGGTTAGCGAAGAAAGCAGTATACCAAGGCAATTCATCGTCTATCATCTAATTACGATTCCATGAGAAGTGAGAAGTGGGTTGTTTGACAAACAATGCGGCACTCTATTGTGGCTGACAAACGGTGTATTGTGACCCGAAAATGGATGGCTGAAGCCTTCTCGCCAAGTATCGCGTAGTCTGCGTGGAACACTCCAGGGCTGCAACGCCACCTAGTGGCCGCGGCGCGGTTGACATGGGTGTCACACAACAGTACTGCACTTTCACTTCGCCTTCCAACTGCCTATTCAGTCTGAATAGAAGGCGACTAGTTCAATTCACAGGATCCTCCTCGCTTTACGAGAATGAGGGAAGCTGCGATACAAGTACTAACTAGTCGGTATCTACACTTGCAGATGCTCGTCACTTCTTCTACAGCTACCAGCAAAGCATGACCTAGCCTGCGCATTGCTCGTTCGTATTGTCGTGTCGTCTCTCGCAGTCATCTCGGGCACTATCCTCATTTCTCACGCAATAACTTTTGCGGGCTACCCAGGCTCTCCTTAATATGGTAAGCTATCAAGTTGTCATCAAGCGAATCAGCCTCCAATCGCTTATCCTTTTTTGATAGATTCAATTACCGCCAATAGTTCTGGCGTTTGCTCTCCTTGCCAGGCTATCGATCGCGCAACAGTACCCGCTACCTGTGACCTATAACACCACTATCAAATCACCCGTCGATCCCCGCATCACCATCTCCTACAAGCAACCTGATGCCGACACGTGCTCCACAGCTTTTGATACGCAGAAGCAGTACACGGGATATGTCACTCTTCCTCCCTTCACGCTCGAGCCCTTTCAGCAAAACTACACTATCAACACGTTCTTTTGGTTCTTCGAGGCTCGCGAAAACCCGGAAACAACGCCACTGGTAGGGAATACAAGTTGCTTGTAATGTAAACGCCGCTCTGACAAATATGCAGACGATCTGGTTGAATGGAGGACCTGGCCAGTCAAGCATGGATGGGCTCTTCGAAGAGGTGGGACCATGCGAGATCATAGAAGACGAAGATGGCATCTGGGGCACGCAACCGAGGGTCTGGGGCTGGGACCGCAGTTCCAACATACTCTTCATCGATCAACCCACTCAAGTCGGTTTTTCCTACGATGAACGCGTCAATGCATCAGTAGATTTCAGTGAATATGACCCTGACGGACTAGCAAATCGCAAGCGACCTTCGCCTCTTCCGGATGGTGTACCAGAGTGGCGCTTCAAGAACGGTACCTTCTCTTCTGGTCTTATAACCAACACGGAACCCTCGACCCAGGTTGCTGCAAGGGTCTCCTGGCACTTCCTCCAAGGTTTCCTGTCGGTATTTCCACAGTACAACCCGGGAACCCGTCCCGGCAGCAAAGTCGCCAAGCCTTGTCACGTTAATTTGTTCGCCGAGAGCTATGGTGGCACCTATGCACCAATCTTTGCCGACTTCTTTGAAGAGCAGAACGATCGAAGAAAAAACGGTTCAATTCCGGCCAACTCGTTGGACATTCAACTCGGGTCAGTCGGCATTGTGAATGGTTTACTGGATGTTTTGGTGGCAACTGTCACTGCCCTGGAATTCGCCTACGACAACACATATGGCATCAAAGGAATTGATCTCACAACATTCCAGAATTCAATATCGGCTGTAAACGAAAACCTGGGCTGCAGAGATCTTGTAGAGCAATGTGGCAAAATATCAGCTCTTCAAGATCCTAACGGCCTTGGCAATGACAACAGTACTAATTCCGTTTGTAGCAACGCGTCTCTCATGTGCAACCTAGCCGCTAGTTCTATAGCTGCAACTGGTAGAAGCCTGTATGACTATCGGGTGAAATCACAGGTCGGGCCGAGCAATACGTTCGTGGAATATCTAAACGATGCCAATGTCTTGTATTCCATCGGTGCGCCTATCAATTTCACTTCCGCGAGCAGCGCCGTAGCTGATTCATTCAACGGCAGTGAGTGAGCCAGTATAGCATTCGCAAATTATCGACTTGCTGACTGATTTCATAGGAGGAGATTCGGCTCGGGGCACTCAATTGAGCTCACTGGCAGGCTTGTTGGCTCGGGGCATCAAGGTAGCCCTCATCTACGGTGACGCAGACGCCATATGCAACTGGTATGGTGGACAGAACTATTCTCTCGAGCTTGCTAGCCTCGTTCCGGGATACAAGACCGCCTTCCCCCAAGCAGGATACGCAGAGATTGTCGTAAACAATTCATACGTTGGTGGTGTTGTGCGTCAATACGGCAATCTCTCTTTCTCCCGCATATACGACTCTGGGCATCAAATACCGTTCTATCAGCCAGAGACTGCTTTCACGGTATTCAGCCGCATCATCCAGGGCGACGACATCAGTATGGGCCGCGATATCGACTTGGCTACATTCGGCACGAAAGGGCCTAGCACTTCTGATCACAAAAACATTGTGCCGTCCGAGCCTGAGTCAGTCTGTTGGCTCCGCAAATCCGACACTTGCACAGAAGAAGAGACTAATGCCATTTCCAAGGGAGAAGGCACTGTGGTGAACGGAATATGGGTTCCTAGGGCCGATGAGACAGCAACGAAAGACGGACTGCAGATTCCACCAACCAATCCAAAGTCGCAACCTACCCCGACGTCCTCGGTACCTCTGACTGGTGTCTTCACTGCGATGAGCATCCTGAGCATTAAGAAGACGTCAGCAGCCTCATCGCTTGGGGCTGACCCCCCATTTCGCATTCCGCGCCTGACCAAACTGCATACTCGAGGCATGCGTGAGAAAGACAAGGCAAACCTCTTTTGGTTTATATTTTTGCCGGTTTTCTTTGCAACGGTGTGAGTGCCATTGCACTACAACAACATCTGCTGTATAGACCAACCAGCCAGCACACTCCTTCAATCCAACTATCTTATCTTAAGACCCCCAAAATTCCCACGTCCAAATGCCATCCTTTTGTGCCTACCCCCACATTCCTAACCAAACACAGGATATGCTTGGTCGCATGGTTAATCCACAGACACCACGCTTCTAGCCGACCCGTCGACGACGACGCCGAAGATATCTCAAAGTACATCACAGAGTTCGATGATGTGCAGCCTGATACAGTTCTCGCACCCCGCGCTTCGATACCCATGGATACCATAGCGGAAGCAAGTCCACGTCCCAGCGGCGATGCGACGGCACCTTTACCACAGAGAGCAAGGCGCATGACTACACAGGCGCAGACACGCTATGTGCCGCCAGCTCGCGCTTCGTTGGCGAATGGCTTGGATAGACAACCTACAGACATCGCTCAGATATTGCCTACGGACGTCCCTCAGAGATTACCTACAGAGGACGCTCAGACGCTGCCCACACCCCCATCTGGCGCTGGCGCTGTCGTATCTGAAGAACAACCCGCAGATCCAACAGCTTCTCCTCCTCCAATATATCCAATGATAACAAGTACTCAGCCACTTGCAGAGCCCACACCCAGTTCTCCCCTTCCAGAACGATATATGTCCCCAGTTGAAAGTACAAATAATGATGCTGAAGCGGTGCCGAGCCACGACACTGCAAATGTCGAACACGCTGAGCTACCGATAGTCAGTTCGATTGAAATAGCACCAGTTCCGGCGCCTATGTAGCTGGCGTCTGGCATCTTTCGATGCAAGTGGAATTGCGCGTTTCAGTCAAGTGTCGATGGGCTGGTGGTTTTTGGTGTTTGGAAAGCTGAGGTGTATCGTTTGAGTTTGAGTTGGCGCTGTAGGACCTAGACTTTTACGCCCAATTGATTTCTTTTTATTCTTTTCTATTACACAATTTGTTTCAATAACAGGCTGATTTGACGGTGACAATCCTATCTTGTTTTGTAGGTAAAGACGCCGCTTCAAGCGGCCTTTTGCCTGTGCCTTTTGCCGTATATATCATGGTCTGGGTCAATGACGAGAACAGGAGCAGTTGAAGTGTGACAGCCGTGAAGTTTATGATTTACAGCTACATGTGAAAAGGAAAGATGGCAGCAATAGGCATACTGTATGAGACCATGCCATTCAGCGCACGGCGGTGCACCGCTGCTGTCACAACGCTGCTGGACACGAAACTTCAGTCTCATTCCCTTGCCTTGCAGAGCCAGACTCTGAACATGTAACCCGGCCATGGTTTCGTTTTGTGAGACAAGGATGAGTCGCAACTATTCACAATCAGCGGAATGAACGTGGCATACGTCATCGCAACCCACCGTGAGACCAAGGTCGCAGATGCACGCTGTGAATCGTACTGCCGTTCACCTGGGCTACAGCGGTTCCTGTAGGAGCTACGGTGACCTGTAGAACATCAGTATGTGGCTCACAAGAAGCCGCATGGGTATCAACATACCAGTTCATGACCTTTGTTCATGGCATCGTACCAGGTTGTGATAGCCTCAATCATCTTACTCTTTCCATTACTACCAACACCAGTAATGAGTATACGTTGCGCTTCGTATAGCGGCCCCTCAGTTATCCTTTTCAATGCTGCCTCGACACAAGTGTAGAAGGCGGCAGTTTGCTTGCGGTTGAGCGTTTTCAGTTGCCTTATCTTCGCGAACGTCTGCAGACCAAGCTCCTCTGGGCTTTGTGGGCATGCAGTCGAGCTGTTGCCCAAACTGTGACTTGATTGACCGTTTCCTGAACGAGTGGGTGGCTGCCTTGCCTTGGAAGTGCTGCTGTTCTGACGCGCCTGCTTGACAACCTCGTTCTCTCGCTGCAAATAATCGCGAGACTTCTCTGCAAGTCTGAAGCATTGAGCATTGAGCCTTTCGTTAGCCAGATCGGTGAACCCGTCGTCGACTCCATGCGCTTTGGTCGTCCTGCCCGTCGGCTTTTCAAAGGCTTTGCCACTCTTGAGCAATTTGATAGCTTCCCTGTACTCTCCATTGTCCTCATACTCGAACCTCCTTTCCTCATATTCCCGCTCGAGCTGTTCGCGGTTCTGTGGATCAATCGCGAAACCCTCTTATTGCTCGTCTCGCTCCATTGCATAGCTGACACGTGCGCTTGGGCCGTCCTGCGCCAACTCCTCCTTTCGTTCTTCTTTTGAAAGCTCCTCTATGTCTTTGATCTCCTGGATGTTATCCATGATCAATTGGACTTCCCTTACCTCGTCCGAGTCTATGGCCTTGAAGGCTTCAAGGGCCTCCCACCATGACTGTTGAGGGCTTTTGAGGTCTTCCAAAACACGCCATGGCTTCAAGTACAAGAGTAGCATCTTAGCGGGCTTCTCCTTCTTCGCATTGTCCTCCGTCTTCATACTTGGGAAGTTCGCACAGATCGGCACTGGCGTCCGTGGCTTCATGCGCTCACACATGAGATGAGTAGCTTCCAATGGGTGTCCCTTCAGAAACAACGCGCGGACATATTATTGCTTTCCAGATTCGTTTCAGTCAATCTCGCTCTCCTCCCTCTCGTCTCCCGGCCAAAATGGGTAACAAATTGGTAAAGAGACAAGTCTTTCAGCGCATATCCACGGTACACATAGTCTTGAAAAGCGTTGCTGCGGATGACTTTGTTGGTCTTCTTGTCCATGCTGAGAATACCCGCCAATTAAGATAGACCCGAGTGACTCGGAGAGCTCAAAAACTGGTAGTCCGACTCTGCTGGGACACCAGTAGCCATTCTCGGAGCATGACTGAGAGATGTTGGAAGCTGTTGATGTTGGAGTTCTGGCGGTGGACCTTGTGCTGCGCTGTGTCCCGCGTGGGTCTGCTGCACCAACGTCACAGGATCATGTGTTGCAGAATGCTGGTTATGTGATGACTGAGTTGATTGCCCTTGCGGAGGTTGGGGAAGTGCCCAGTTAGTGTACAGCGGTGTTGGTGTTGGTCCCTGAGAACAGGGTCTGGGAAGAGACGGAGGCCTGTCACGGGCTAGAAATGGAGCAGCCACATGCGTCCAAGGATCATAAGGCGAGTTGTTCTCGGGGTAGGCTGTTGTACCGTATGTACTCTGAGCGTGGTTTCCAGACCAGTTATTAGAGCTGTGACCATTACCAAAATAATGGTGCGTCGATGAAGCCGAGCCAGCAGAGGGCACAGGGAGTATTGGCCAGAGGCTTTTATTGCGAGGGGCTATCTCTGTACGCTGAGAGTCGTATTGGGGTATGTGCTGTTGGAAGTTTGTTCGGTACTGAGATGGCGCTGCTGCTGAGATACTTGTCAAGTCGGCCAGTGGTGTCGGGAACTGTTGAGAGCTTTCTACAGCATTTCCATAGCCCATTGTCTGTTGAGATAGAGTGCGTGTGAACTCCGATGACCCATTTGGGTGTGACGATGAATGATATACATTCCCAGTATTCGACGAGCGGTTGCGCTCCTGGCTTTGCACTGGGGCGGCCGAGTTATGAGGCCTAGCTGGTCCCACATACATTATAGACTCTGATGCAACGGTAAGGGCAGTTTCCAAGTCTTGGATGCACTCCGAGTCTTCTACAAGTAAGCATGGTGCATTCATGACCTGGAGCCGGTATTGTCCGTCACATATCGGTGCTGAAGCTACGGGGTTTCCATCGCAATCTGCAATCGTCATTTTCTCACTGTCCCATGTTCCTCGGCAGTGGTGACTGGCTGCTAAAGCTTTCAAGGACAGCAGATTTTGCCTTGCGGCTGGCGCGTATGCTACAGAATCGGTTCTTACTTCGGTTCGCACTCCATGTTCATTGGAAACTATGAGAAGAGCGGTGCCAGAACCCTCCAGTTGCAGTTGATCTCCGTGGTCCACAGCAATTGTATCCGCTACAGCTCGATGAGGAACGAAGTTCTGCAACCACGATTTGTTGTTCGTAACGTGCACGGAAGCACCAGAATCCAATCGTGTGCTTTGTTTGCCCTGATAGCGCTACCAGACTTTTCAGAGTGATGGTCCTGGTGATTTAGCGGAACATTGTGACTCTTGACTGGCGCAGGAGATTTGTGCATATGTTTGGATTTGCTCATACGCATAGAACGGCTCAGGTTTGTGGATCGAGAGGGCCTTTTGGCTTGAGACCAAGAAGCATCAGTCTCTTGGCTACAACCACACGAACACAGGTGCCTCTCAGCGGAATGATATGCACATATACAAGCTGGTTCATTCTCCAAATCTGAGGCATTGTGACTGAACCAGCTGCATTGCAAAAACGAAATGTCGGCGACTGGACAACGAGCCACGTCGCTTAGCCAAGCCTCGTCACCTTCATTCAGTGATAGCTGACTAGCTAGCTCGCGCATGTTCTTCGCATAAGGCGTTGGATCCCGTAGGATCGACTTATGTACAATATCGCGCGCGTGTTTGATGCGACGATTCACATGCTCACTGGGTGGCAGGGTGCGTTTGAGCTCTGACTGCAATAGGTTGTAGTTGTGCACCATTAGAAACCCGGCTCCGAGTCGGTCGCTCATACTCGGCGTGTATTTGTTGGAAGGAAGTGTATGATGCAATAGATTGTCTTTGCGATACTCCTTTCTCTGGAGTCTTACGCAGTATCTAACCACCAGCTCCAGCGGTGTTGAGGTACCGATACAATGCTAAGTCGGAGCCTCAATGCACTTGGCATACATTGACCCAAGATGACAGGCAGCCATGGGCCCACAGTACAACTACATCCAAGCTGAAGCAGAACAAGCGCAATATATCTTCGGTTTTCCTCTTGGTTCTCGGTAGTCAGCGCTCGTACCTGCCAGTCCAAAGAGCACAAAGGAAGTAGGGAGCACAGGCCCGCAAAGAGCATGCCCAGAACGACCATGCGCTCCTTTCGACTTGGTCCCATATTGTAGGTAGGTACAATAACACAATCAATGGAAGTGTGAATGAAGAAAGCTTGGAGTTATAGAATAAGGTTTTCTGAATGCAGAGCGCGGTATAGTCGAGGTTGTTCTTAACCTCAACAGTGTTGCCACAACGTGAACCTATCTACCTACACACCCTTTAGGACTCCAATTTCCCAAAGTGGTCAATCAAGGGTATTGTTTGTATGTCCACGGAAAAAGTCGGCGTAGACTAATGGTCGGGCCGTTGCTTGAGGCATTGACATGGCCCGGGGTAGCCTCATCGCCAAGTGCAAGAAGCGAATCATCCATCTCCTTCGCAATGGTGGTGGGGCACTCTACCAAGGTTCCGACTTCCGCGCTGCCACTAACTTATTAGACCATGTGCGCAAACACCACAGCTATGCATCTCAACCGTCTGTTTGAGATTGCTTTCTGTAATTTCTTTCTCACGATTTGTTTACCATGAAAGCCTTACTCAGTAGCTGCATAGATGATGGTTGGCGTCTTCCAAGGTTGGCATCATCACCATGAACCAGGGCATGTTTCGGCACCGTGCAATCGCAATATGACAATCACTTGTTGCTTTGTTCGACATATATTTCCTCATGTCCCAACGCACAAGTCTCTTCCGAGACTCAGGTCCGCCGGAGTATACATCTCGGGTCACTAAGAAGTCTTCCCCGCATGACATCACAAGCGACCCAGAGGAATACCGCAAACCGATTATCCTCAGCCGACCGCATTGTCTGGAACTCAATATGAGCTCGCATCTCCACACCTTCCCATGTTTACCTCAAAACCGCACATGTTGCCCTCATCCTCCCCTCACATTTCCACATCATTGTCGTATACACATGCAAGCCACTTCCCGACATGCCCTACACCTCCAAGAGAGCCTTCCTAAAAAACGGCACCAAACCCACCAACAGCCATGAAGACGAGTGCCCCATCTGCCAGAACAACATCCCCGCCAAGACAAAAATCCACCACTTCTCCGCCCACGTACTACACGTGCACAAAGCAGCAAAGGTCTTCTGCCTCGGCGCCAAACCCGTTAAACCCCGCCTGTCCTCCTCTAGCCACAACTACATGACGCAGATTAAAAGCTGTGGCCACTGCTTCTGCTTCGACTGTCTAGAAACATGGTTGGGGAAGAGCGACACGTGTCCCATGTGTCGAGCAAGCCTCTTCAGCACCACCGATAGCCAAGGAAAGCCAAGTTTTGAGATGAGCGGGTATGCGTCGGAAAGGGATTTCTTGGAGATTCGCGATATGGGAGCGCCCGCTGTGAGGGACATGGTGTCGGAGGAGTTTAGGGCTTCGATTAGTTACATGGAGTATGTGCCCGGAAATGGTCTGGAATTCAGTGAGAGGCGTCTTCGGGGCTGTATGGGGTTGCGGTGGAGGGTACTTGTGAGAAGGAGGGGGATGGGGAGGAGTGTGGTTCTTGTGGAAGGTGTCAGCAGGGAAGAAGCAGCAGCAGCAGCAGCAGGGCAATGAGCGTCTGTGATGAAGGAAAGATAAACGACAAGTGGAAAGGCAGTTATTTCAGGTATTTCTAGATGGAATGAAGAGGATATGTAGGTGCATTTGCGCAGGGAGAGTGGGGGCGGGGTTGAGATTCTATTGGCCACAATCTCTCGAAACTTCTGAGAAATTTCCGGGAACAGATAATGAGTACGCAGAGAGATGAGTCGTCTTTATCGCCTACAATGATCCAAAGGGCCAAATGTCCAATTCTGCGAGGTCAATAGACCTGTTTTTTTTATCCAGACGTTGGAGTAAGTCTGCGTTTGTCATCTACATCTAGAACACCTACAACCCCACCCTGCTAACATGGTCAATCACATCTCACCACGTCACCAGTAAGAAAAAAGCAACATTTCTGTCATGTCGCCGCTTTTGCAGAGAAATATCACAAGAAAATGTGGAATATGGCATCATGCACGTTGGAGGATCCCGTCCTTGTCCCTATTTGACGCGATAGCCACACTATTTTGCGCCCTCTACATCAAAAACTCGGCGCAGCTTCACCGCGCAAGCCCAACCACAACTTCAAGCAGCAAATTGGATGCTTGTCCAAGCCATGTCCAGTTTACTCTCTCACGTGCTCCAGCAACTCAGTACGGTGATGATAGGTCTACGATATTTCACGGCAAGACACCAGGAAGTAGTCAGCCTGACCTACTCAATGCGTTGACTAAGCCGTCGTCTATTGCATGAATGGTCTGCGACGTGAAGCACAGACGCACGGATGGCGACAACCGACGAACTACTCTCACCTCTCAGACATGGATACGTTGTTACAGATGAGAGCATGCTGTGTGGATGGCTATCGTCGGGACAGCCAAGGACAGATTTCCGGTCAAGACGAGGTGAGTCATACGGCCGAAGATGGTTGCCACGCCGTGCATCACCATCAGGCTGTACGGTTTCAACATCAACACAGCTGAGATGCCACTTTGCGCCCCGCCCCATCTTTGTTGTTTTGTTTCCCTGCCTACGCCGTTGCCCTATCGTGTAGGTATGCCGTCGTTTGTGCTTTTGCTGGGGGATGCATGGGTGCACAAAGCCGGGGAGGCGCAGTCTGTCGCACCTGTCTCAGAAGGTCGGATGCATTCCAGGCGACAGCTCAACCAAAGTTGCGCAGACGCGTCGTGGTGTGGTGAAATGGTCAAATTTGTCTGCGCTGCCATCTGGCGCCGTCCAAGGTGGCCACAATGGGGCAAGTGAGGCGACGGGGTCGAGTGGACGGGCAGGGTTTGGACTATGGCTCAATCCGGGCCAGTGCGTCGTCATTATTGGTAATGAAGGCAGGCGCCGCCCGACGTGCGAAAATCAGTTTGGCAGCAACACCACCACACACCACACTGCTGCTGCACCGTCGCGCCGGCCCAGGGCGCTGTTGGTGAATACATGTATAGGCAGGCCTGGGTGGTCGATACATACCTGCATCGCATCGGCCAGGCGCTCTATACTGTACCTAGGCATAGGCGTCCGGGCGAAGCTGGCGAGTGAAGGGGAAACCGAGAGTCGCGCATGAGGCTGGAAGCCCCTTTTACTCAGTGCAGAATCTTCTCGCTACCGAAACCGTGAAGCTAAGCCCCAATCGCCGCAGAATCCCTGCCAGTTAGCGCGGCGCTAAGGGCTTGGCAGCCAGGCTCCCACTACTATAAGTACTCGGCCTCCCCCCAGCTTTTTGACGAGATTTCCGCCTTGCCCGCTGCTGTCGCAACCCCACAACCATCCATCAACACCACCGCCGCAGATCGAAAAGTCATATTTTCACCTGCGCGCCTACTAATACCTGCGACTTCAGACTTCTCTTGTGCAGAAATAGCACATATCCGCTCTCTCAGAGGCCCGAGGCACCTGTCATCTGCGCTAGCTCCATTCAGCTGGCGATAGCCTTGTGCGCAGCCTCGACCTCAGTCGCAACCCCGACTACCCCGCCAAAGGCTTGCTGGATACGCTTTTGGTCCTAATCTCCACACTAACGCGCCGTCGTCTCCACGACAGCCACGCACTACCCAAGGCAATACTTGTCAGCGTTCGCGAGGGACACATTCGCTTGTAGCTCTCCTGCCTCCGGTACCGTCTCCACCTCCTCATAGACTCATACCTTTTGGCGTCGACCGACCTCGCTATACTCGCGCGATCTCGTAGTCCGCCCGACTTGACCATCGTCGCTGCCGTCCAAGAACACTTTCTGACCTGCGCAGTCTGTCAAGATACCTATCTCTCAAGAGTCTATCGCTCCAAATCCAATCAATAATCTCATCATGGATCCAAACTCTCTCACCTCCCACCCGTCCACCGCCCTTCAGGCCCAGACGGTAAGCTCTCGTGATGTTTTGCCGCTGCCAAATTGTTCTAACATCCGCTCTCAGTTCGTGGCTCCAGGCTCTCTGTCGTACCCCAATGGCGCGAACCTAGATCTGGCTGCCCCGGCCGCTGAGCAACCCACTCAGCATGTCGCCGACAACGCGAACGGTGTTGCGACCCCTGCGGCTACTCCCGATACCCAGAATGGTCAAGTCCCCTCTGGTATTGTGCCTACTCTCCAGAACATTGTCGCTACTGTCAACCTCTCCGCTCGCCTTGACCTCAAGACTATCGCTCTCCATGCCCGCAACGCTGAGTACAACCCCAAGCGTTTCGCTGCCGTTATCATGCGTATCCGCGAGCCCAAGACGACTGCCCTGGTCTTTGCGAGTGGGAAGATGGTTGTAACTGGTGCAAAGTCTGAGGATGATAGCCGTCTTGCTTCCCGCAAATATGCGCGGATCATTCAGAAGCTGGGGTTCAGTGCCAAGTTCACCGTACGTCGTGTCGGATTAAGTATTTGCAACTCTATGCTAACATTGCCATAGGACTTCAAGATCCAGAACATTGTCGGCTCTTGCGACATTCGTTTCCCTATCCGTCTTGAGGGCTTGGCTTCGCGCCATCACACTTTCTCTTCCTATGAGCCTGAGCTGTTCCCTGGTCTCATCTACCGCATGATGAAGCCTAGGATTGTCCTGCTCATCTTCGTCTCTGGAAAGATTGTACTCACCGGTGCCAAAGTCCGTGAGGAGATCTACCAGGCCTTTGAGCTCATCTACCCAGTCTTGTCCGACTTCCGCAAGTCCTGAGCACCTTCACTTCTTTGAGCAGCTTCAGCTAGCCTTGACTACACATCCTATCCGATGACCTGGCTACGACTTCAACCTGCTCTTATTGTCATTTATTTGCGGCATTGCATGGTGTTACGGTGGGCGGTTTCCCTTTCCTACTTCTCAAACTTTTCAAAACTCCAGAATACCCTCGACACGATTAGACATCTGTACGTGGTGTGCCTTCAACCTCTCTTAATCATGGTCAGAAGGCTTTTCAACTCTTTTCTTTTTCTTTATGGGTACGACTACGCCGGCGGCTGGCGCGAGGGGATGATACCGAGATTGCTTCACTGAATGGACGGGACGGAACGCGAGGGAGCGTTGATTATGTGCGACCGTAAAAGCTCGCACCGAGGGCTCGCAATGGTTGACGATATGACACCAGAGCTCCTCATAGATGGATTATGCTTCAAGCATCCATCGTGTATGTGTACATGACCCTTGGCCTTGAGACAGGTTAGGCAGTAATGTCATTACGATATTATAATGTTTTGCTGAATTGCGCACAATGTCTTGTGACATGGTCTGACTTGTATTGCTCATGCGCCACTGATACGGAATGCATGCCCATCACTACCAATGACCCACTCGTCCAAGCTCAACTCATTAGGTGTGCTAAATACCAAGTAAAAGTACTTGAGCGTCTGCACAATCATCCTCATCTCTTGGTCGTCTCCATGGTGTCCAAGCCCCTTCCTAACAGACTTGTCAACGCTCTCCCACATTTCCCACGCCACATCCAACCACTCCCTCTCCCCAGTCACCCTCCACATGTAAAACACACTCTGAATCACCTCCGGTCTAACCAACTTTTTCGAATCAAACACGACTTCAAAGCCAGGGTACTCTTGTTTGCGCCAAACAGTCGGATCAAACGAACAGTCCTCGTCCATGTTATCCAGCGCGGAAGACGAACAGGCTAGCACTGAGAAGATGCCTGGCATCATCTTTATATCCGTGTGTTGAGAATGGGAAGAAGAAGAAGAAGGCGGGGCATGAAGCGACATCCATATACAGCCCTGCGTGAGCAGCCGCGCGTAGGTAAGCAGTCTATCCTTCTCGCCACCATTACTCAACGCAGCCGACAGCGCGAGCGTGCCACCGAGCGAGCAGGAAGACGCGGTGATGTTATGTGTAAGCGTGACCTGTCGCATCTTCGTCTTTGGCAGAACAATGGTATACGCAGAAGAAGCGGAGAGAATAGACTCGTTTGTTGGTGTGACGGGGCGGAAGACGATGTCCCTTATTGTCACTTCTGTGGCTGTTTGCAGCATGGACGCGTGGGGCGTGGACGCGTGGTACTGATGCAGCAGCTGCGACATTTGCGCTAGGTGGGCGTGCGATAAAGTGTCTGGGGTAAATGCGTTGGCGGATGTGAAATCTGCGGTTGTAGGATTGATGGTGGTGGGCCAAAGGCCGGGGATTTTTGTGTCGTTCTGCTGGGTGGCTAGCATGCGTGTCATGTGCGTTGTTGCATCGTAAAAGCGCATGTTTCCTGTGAGTTGTGATAGGCGGGTGAAGGCAAGATTACAGGAGGTTAGGTCTGCAATTGTGGACTTCTGTGCTGTTTCTTGAGGGTCGCCGTGTGTGGCTTTTGTAGAGTTCCAGTGCGTGATTGGCATGCGGTTGGGCGTGTCGAAGAAAGTGTAGAGCATGTTGCCTAGTTGTATGGCTGCGGACAATAAGCGTCTATCGTTGCAAAAGGTGAGGTCATATGCTGAAAGTAGGCTGTTCAGGTGTCGCGCTGTGTCAGCCATGGATATAATCTCATCCCTGGGTGCAAAATCATGGTCTGTGATGGTTGCGACAGCATGTTCGAAATCTTTCCTTAGTCCCATTATCCAGAGTGTGTCAAGGCTGGCCATGTGCAAATTGTTGCCTTTGCTAGAACCTTTCCCCGAATATGTGTGTTTAGACCTGTGTGAGAACCAGAAGTGATTGAAAGTGTTTTTCACAGCTGCTCGTTGCCGCTTGCGCAACGATTTATCTACAAACCCAGCTCCACGTCTACTGAAGTCATATTGGATCCTCGTTAGATGAACTTGTTCCGGAATTGGCAATTGTGCAAAGCTTTCCACGGGGTGTTGAGTAACGGTCGTCCAGTCGAGTCTATGATCAGGTCCGGCTACAAGAGAAGGAAACGGTGGAGCAGCAGGACAGGAAGAAGATAAAAAAGGATAAGGAAGGAGCCACGAAGAGATATGGAGCCGATAGAAAAGCAATAATGAAACAGATACGCAAAGAAGAAGTCCAGACCATCTTGCGCCAAAGCGCCTGGGCGCCCGCACGCAGGAACCTTTACGATGATGCAGCATAACGAAAGAAAGAAAAAAGGATGAGATGGACAACGCCGAGAAATGAGGCCCAAGGAATATTAATCGAAGCAGAGTGACCACGGCAGGGGCGCTCCCGGCACACTCTTTGTTTTGGCCGACATCCTATAGAGCGTAAGCTTTGGCTAGAAGACGACTTGCATCACTGCACGTTTCAGCGGCTTGGCGACTGGAGTTTGGCAAATAATGGCATCTGTCCAATCGACGGAACGTTTCGAAACTGGTGTCTTGGACGTTGAAACAAAACAACATATTCATCGCTTCTGTTGTTGTCGATCAATATTGTTGGAAGGATTACGTCTCCATGGATTATCGCAGGGGTCATAGAAGGTAAGCGCACACCAGGGCAGGATATACGAACATATCAAACCCAATAAAAAGTAGTCGCCATAGCAAAACAGCTCCTAAATACGATGCAGCATAGCGAAGGTGAGATTGTTGAAGGCGCAAGATGAACTCATGGGTCGTGCGTGCATGCAGCCTCGTGCGTCAGTAGCTTGGCGCCTTCCCTCCTTTCAACGGCCAACGCGCCTTGATTGCATGGCTCCATCCTCATCTTCCCTTCAGTCATGTAGCCACCACTTGTCTAGCACTAATTTCTAATATCTTCACTTCCATGCATACCCTCCTTACGCCGCCATTACCGCCGCCATGCGCATTCCTCTTTTCCGCATCTGGTACTCGACCACTTACACGGCTCTTCTCATAGTCCTCCTCATACTCCTCGCCGTCACCCCCGCCGACACAATCTATCAGTCGATTAAGAAGAATGAGATACAGAAACTCTTCGTTATTGGCGGCGTCTATCTGCTCACATGTCTGATTGTGATGTTGATCTACTCGACGCGCATCTACACCAATAGGACGGTGCTTGCGGCGATACCAAAGAGCTATGTGCCGATCGAAGAGGGGGAAGTGGGCAAAGGAGTGAGGAGGATGGTGGTCAAGCAGTTCAAGCGGAGCGCGGTTATTGCGTGGGACAGCAGGCCGCGGGACATCAGGGATGAAGACGTGGATGAAGAGAAAGGGGAGCTGTCGCGTCAAATCACAGCGGAAAGCAGAAAGGATAAGGAAAAGTCGCATAAGAAAAAGGGACACCATCATGCGCCTGATGCGACGATTATTCCAGTCTCTGCCAGTTCACCCCCTTGGGGGCATGTCTCGCATCCTGGTTGGGCTTCTCCTTCGTCACCCGATCTACCGAACCTACAATATTGGAGCGTCATCTGCGAGCTGCCCAACCTCATTGAGGCCAAAGCCGTGTCCCTCGCACCACCCGACCCGGTCCTCGAAGATAATGCTCAACAATACCCTGACAATGCGCCGCCTCTACCAGACGCGCGAATCGTCACCCTCTTGCAGCGACCGCGCGCAATGGGTTTACGCGAATACCTCGCCCGCCTAGCAGAGTTCGGACTACTCAATCCACCGTCACTCGGCCCCACGTTCCTCGCCCAATACGAATACGCGCGCTTCTCCACAGCCAGCCTTAGCGAAACACAATTCCGAGACATCATGGCCATATTCGCAGAGATACTCAACGGCATGACAGAAGTTGACGCCGAAGTCATAGAGGAGGCGCGCGCGCAGGATATGGAATCAGAAACACGCAGTCTGGCACCCACGGAATCGAGCTCTGAGACGAGCAGCTCGTCGCATTCGCACGAACCCTACCGCACCCCACAGCTCGGCCGCCAGCCCTCGCAGCTATCCTTCAACAGCTCCATGTCTACGTCCAGCAGCGGCTCGACCACACACTCGCCCCAAACTGCTCGTACAGCGCCGTCCCGACAGCCTTACCGCACCTCGACGATATTCGGTACACCCTCACAACGATCGTTGGCAGGTTCAGAGTCGGAGACGGGGTCGGTCGTGGTTCACGGGAGGCCACAAAGAAGTCCAAGCACTATCTTACCAAATTCGAGCACCAGCTCCTTTGGGAGTGCTGGGAGTGTCATCAGGTTACACCCAAACCCCAGCGAGGGCGAGCTGCCATACCAGTATACTATCGATGCAGGGTGAAGGCTAGACGTTGACAAGTCGGTTCACAAATAAACACTACATAGCCCAGGCAAACACAGTTGTGGCTTCTGAAGCGCAAAGGCCGAACAGGCGGCGCCGTAAGGAAGAGATGGGCACACCAGTTGCCGATGATGCACAAGACAGGGCAAGCCAGGCACTCGAGAAAAGAGTATGCTTGATCCCAACAAGTTTGCAGCCGTGGTACGAGATGGGGGAGAGGTGCGATTGTCGTCATGTAATACGCAGGGGCATTATTCGAGTCGATATTTAGCGTACACGTTGTAGTCGAATAATTGGCAACAAGGCAGCACAGAAGCAGCCATATATGATGTTGGATTAAAGCTTCAAAGGACTTTGCACGCCAAAAAGCCTTGTGCATATTCATAGTAAAGTGATGCAAATGGCATCTAGTTACTATAGTAGTACCAGATGTTGCATAACTGGGTGCAACTGGGGGCAGGGTTCGTTGTGCTTCCGGGCCCTGCATCTTCTACCCGTGATGGGTGACGCAAGCCGCAGGCCGCAGGCTCGCCTCACGGGATGGTCATCTCTTTCAGGCGTTCGATAAGTACCACTAAGGCAGTCATCTGCAACCCATTATCGGATCTCGTATTAGCCGCATCCGACGTGCATGTGCGTATTGATGCGACATGTCCTTCGCACAAACTTCTATACTCGTCCTCCTCGGTCAACCTACTCACACTGCAAGTATTTTACACTCGCGACAAGCGCGCTCGCCGCGACAAGCAGCACTGGCAAACTTGGAGACCTCAGCAACCCACCGTTCGTCCCCACACCAGCCGCTAAACAGATCACTCGCATTCGTACTGGAGCCGCACACGGCTTGTGATAGGCAGCGGTGGTCGGGCCGATAGATATCTAGGCGGCCGCTTCACGCGCAGGCACATTTAGCGCATCCCGTACCCAGGCAGGCTTGCATTGACAGTTGGTGGGCGAACTATTCACGCTTTATCCGTGAACAAGTTTGCAGGAAGCTCGTTTCAACCATGTCTGTCAAGTTAGTACCTCTTCTCTCCTTTCTCTCTCCCGTCTTTGATATCTGGTGTTGCTGCTGTTGCTGCTGTTGCTACTGTTTGCTGCCCCTCTTACCCCGCGCATCTACAAGAAGCTCTGAGCCAGTCGTCCATCTAGAAAGCGAGGCTGTTGTGTTTGGCCCTGGCAACATGGGATTCAGGTCGGAGAAGATAAAAAAGACCAGGTCTAACCGCAAGTCCAGTTGGGTTATGCTCGCCGAGAATGGCGGTTACACACCTCTGCCCGGCGAACAGACGCTGTATCAGTCGCCGCCGAGAACTACCCTCTCCTTACAGACTACCAACCGACAGCACCCGAGCGAGTCGTACTCACAACAATGCAAGTCTGGCGTTGTATTCCTCACAAACCGAAGGGTAGGATAGCTCTGTCTCTGACTACCGTGTCGCCTTCACGTGAGCTTTGGGTGCTAACGTCGGCATCAGATGATCTACCTTCCTGTCACCCCCACGCCTCAACTCCAGTCCTTTGCCGTCCCCATCCTCAACGTCACAGACTCGCGCGTAACTGCCCCATGGTTCGGCGCCAACAAGTGGGAGGCCATCGTCCAGCCTGTCCAAGGCGGCGGCATACCACCTCAGCACGCTGAACTGGAGCTCGTCATGGAATTCAAGGAGGGAGGTGCATTCGATTTTGCAAGCATATTCGAAAGACTAAAGGACCGGTTACGGCAAGCTGTTGATGTAGCTCGGGAAAGCGGCGGCGATGTCGTGGATGGAAGTCGAGGCGTTGGAGGTGTCAACATGAACAACGTCCATTTGGAGGACCTACCAGCGTACGAGGAAAGTCGGCAGCATGCCCGGGTCCCCGATCCGCTACCTAGTCCGCCGATAGATAGCCCTATCGGCGGTGGCATGGGAGCGGGTGGTCCTGTTATCGCGGCACCTGAGCCCACGAGCCCAAGAACATCGAGTCCGCCTCTGTCAAGCCCACGGACACAGTCAGAACACTTTGAGCCACCATCAGATCCACCTCCAGGCTATGAGGAGGTGCAGAGGGGTAGTATTGCGGATGCGCTGGAAAGACAGGTACGGGAGAATCCTTGGCAAGACGGAGAAGAGGGGAAGCGATGAGCAGGGGAGATGTTGTTGTTGTAATACGGAATTGGTTGAGATATACATGAGCAGGGCGTTCTGGGATGGACTCGGCTTTTGGTACGGACGAGGTGAATGTGCCCATGAACCCACTTCGATACACAGAGTTACAGGATTGACAGCTGGAGCCGTCTGTTGCTATAAATTTACGTGTTCGCATTCGAATCATCGAGTTACGTTATGATGTACGAGGTGCATATTACTCGGACCATTGCACATGATCCATCAGCAGCAGTAACCCAATGCAGTGCAGCCGACCGCACGATTACAAAACTCATCCGAAACAGACACATGACAAGCCAAAATGTGCGTTGCTCACTCACTGACATGTGAAGCGCCCATCCGTAGGTCATGCTTACAATCAGCAGCCGCAGCAGCAGCAGCAGCAGCGCCGGCTTCCCCCCATTGTCTAGCATGTGAAAGCCTAGTTTCTACCCCGGAAGCCTGGGCGGGCAATGGTTCCCGAAAGAAGCCCATGACGCGCTCCCCCACAAAAGCGCTAAACCTTAACAAGAAGTTGCCTCGGCGATTCTGAGAGAGAGGCGAATGTGACCTAGCTAGTTAGTTCCTGAGAAGCTCTCCAGCGCTGTTTCGTTCACACAGCGCCTTTTTGCCCGAGGTAACTGTCTTGTCTGGGTTACTTACGTTTTCCTCTCTTTCTCACGGCTTCTGATCCTTCTGGCTTCTTCTCTTTCACATCTTGTTTGTGTGAAAGTGGTTACGTTGAACTTTATCACACGACTTCCATCATGGCTAACCAAGCTCCTAACAAAGGTATGTTTGAGATGAAGCTTGCTTGCTTTGCTGGGTTACTGACACTTTCCATGTAGTTCAAGAGCGCCTTACGCAGGTCGAAGGCCATCTCACGGGTGCTGCGTCAAAGACGGGCAAGAACGCTCTGTTGGAGAAGAAGGCTGATGATGTAAGTAATCCAACACCACAACTACAACTCCATCGTTCAAACTCATATATCCGTCTTCTTTTGACTGACAAAACAACCCAAAGATTGTCATAACCTGCGCTCTCCGCACCGCCTTCACCAAGGGCGGCAAAGGCGGTTTCAAAGACACACAAGCCTCCGACCTCCTCCATGGCGCCTACAAAGCCCTCCTCGAGCGCTCCGGCATCGACCCCTCCCTCGTCGAAGACATTGCCGTTGGCGCCGTCCTCGCTCCAGGCGGTGGCGCAACAGAGTTCCGCGCTGCTGCCCTCGCCGCCGGCTTCCCCACGACCACAGCCGTCAAGTCTCTAAACCGACAATGTTCGTCTGGTCTCCAAGCCTGCGTCGACATCGCCAACGCCATCAAGTCTGGCATGATTGAAATCGGCATCGGCGCTGGCGCTGAGAGCATGAGCACGCAGTATGGCCCTGGCGCCGTGAGCGAGTTCTCGCCCCTCCTTGACGGCCACACCGAAGCTGCAAACTGCAAGGTACCAATGGGTGTTCTATCCGAGAATATGGCAAAGGAGAAGGGTATCCCGCGCTCCGCACAAGACGCCTTCGCCGCGTCTTCGTTCCAAAAAGCCGTCGAGGCGCAGAAGAACGGGCTATTTGACGAGGAAATCGCACCCTTGACAGTCAAGTGGACAGACCCCAAAACCGACGAGGAGAAGACCATTACCGTAGCCGCCGACGACGGCATCCGACAAGGCATAACCGCCGAGTCCCTCGCCAAAATCCGTCCTGCCTTCTCAAAAGACGGTTCCATCCACGCAGGCAACGCCTCGCAAATCTCCGACGGCGCCGCCGCTGTCCTCCTCATGAAACGCTCCACCGCCCAACGTCTCGGCCAGAAGATTCTCGGAAAATTCGTCCAGGCCAGTATCGTCGGTGTGCCGCCGCTGCTCATGGGTGTCGGTCCTGCTGCTGCTATCCCCGTGGTACTGCAGAAGACTGGCCTCGCCAAGGAAGACGTTGATATTTATGAAATCAATGAGGCGTTTGCTAGTCAGTGTCTCTACTGTATCAATGAGCTGGGGCTGGATCAGAAGAAGGTTAACCCCAAGGGAGGCGCCATTGCGTTTGGGCATCCACTGGGTGTGACGGGTGCGAGACAGGTTAGTACGCTGTTGACGGAGTTGAGGAGGACGGGACAGAAGGTTGGTGTTACGAGTATGTGTATTGGCACCGGTATGGGTATGGCCGCTGTTTGGGTTGCTGAGTAGGAACTGATGAATAAGTTGTGGGTAAAGGATTGGATTACTCATACTTTTTTCTTGTATGATTCTGTTTGTTATATTACAGATGAGAATGTGTGTTGAACTATTTCACATTGAGCAAAGGAAAAAATATTCACTTACCACCATACTACCATACATGCAGTGATTGAGAAGAATGATGATATAATGAGCAGAGTACCTATTACCAAAACCAACTCAACCCAATTACTTCCCGTCTCTGTCTCCCAAAAAAAAAACGCCATACCTCCACCACCCAAACACAAATAAATGCTTAAACCCATAAGAAAACCCCTCGGCATCACTCCTCCCTCTCCGTAACCGTCCACCTCCTCTTCGGCCCATGACGATGCTCATACACATCATCCAATTTCGGTGGACCCCAAAGACCATTTCCAGCCTTGGGTGTAGCTTTTGCGCCCCAAAGGCCACCGCCGCCACTAGCAGCAGCACTGCCTGAAGAAGCAGATGCGGAGGAAGACGCAGCAGCAGCAGCAGCAGCGGCGGCGGTGGCAGCCGTATTAACCGTACTCTGTTTCCTCGCCTGTGCCGCACTAGCGCTAACCAGCGGGGTAAACTTATCACCCACCTCCCTCTCCTCTTTGGAGTCTAGTCGCATGAGTCCGTAGTTTGCATCAGCGGCGGGATTCTGTTCTGAATGCTGTGTAGACGCTGATGCAGTCGCAGTCGCAGTCGCAGACGTAGAAGAAGCCGAATTCTGCTTCGCCACCGCAGCACCCCCAAAACTATGCCCTTCAGCCTCCGAAACCGGTGTACTAGTACCCGACCACAAACCCCCAGCAGGCGATGCAGTACCAGTAGTAGAAGCGCCATGGCCATGCATATAACGCGAGGTGGAGCCCGAACTCATAGTGCGTCTTGCACTGCTCATTGAGCTATTCCATGTACGATGCGCGTCGCCTATGCTAAACGGCGGCACGTCGAGGGTACTATTGGTAGTAGATGAAGATCCGGTGAAACGGCGGCGGTACTCTAGCGAAGGGCTTGATGTAACGGCCGGGGAAGCGGAGGAAGGTGTTTTGGCGGACAGCGGCTTTGAAGGATCGACGCCGGGGCGTAGATGATCGATTGAGGCTGAGAGCTTGACATCGTAGGTATCCGACATGCCTGGATCTGCGACGGAGCGTCGGCGCTCGAGGACTGTGGCCGGTGTTAATGTTTTTCTTGGTACGTCGCGACGGACTGCCATGGATAGGGAGGCGAGGCCAATGTCCATGAGGACGGGTTGGTTGGTGATGGCGCCTAGTAAAGCATTACAGCCTGCGCCGTGAGTGACCAAGATGAGTACCAATTCCTCCTCCTCCTCCACTGCTGGGTCGTCGCCAAAGGCAGGAAAGGGGTCTGATTTGGCGTGCGAGATGGGTGGTGTGAGACGTAGTGGTTCCTTGAACATGAAGCCTGGGAAACTTTCCTTGGGCGGTGCTGTTCCATATGTCCTATACCAGTCCATCATACCAGCCAAGCCTCTCCTAAAGCGCTTGTGCATGGTGCTCCATTCGTCGCCGTATTCACCGCCATCGCCCCAGTTTTGTGGTGGACGCATGCTGTCCCATTGAAAATCGACCTTGACACATGCATCTTGCGCGTGCGCGACGTACCCGCGCGGTATCGGGTCGGCTGGAGAGACCGAGTACGAGGGGTTCGGGGGTTCGTAGACGCGCTTGGAGACGGTGGTGGGGACTGGCGTTGCTATGGGCGTAGCGAGGGGTGCGACTGTTTCTTTCGAGCGCGTTCTCTCCAGATCAAGCGGACCAGTGTAGCTGCTCGAGCGCTCGCGAAAGGCGGCAATTTGAGCCAGACTGCCTCTGGCTGAGGACGCTGTCTTGTTAGCAGTCCCCGTGTTGTTGACAGCTGCTTTGTTTCCCATCCAACCACCCGGAAAGTGGCCCTTGCTACTGTTCGCGTTGGGCTGTTCCTGGATGTAGTCGCCTCTCCGCAGCAGGTCTGCTTTGGCACCAGCTACCATCATGGTCGAGTTGGGAGGTGCTGTGATGTCGGCATAGTACTCGGGTGATAGCCATTCTCCCAGGAAAGCATCGATACGCAGCAATATCCTCTCAGGGCCCGTGTTTGGCCGTGGGAGTATGTCGAGATTGGGGTCAGCGAGACGTTCAAAGGTGCGGGGTTGTGATGAGGACGGTTTGGCGCGCGGTGCTTTCGGCTCGCCATTCGCCTTGGATGGTGTAGGTATTCCCAGCTGCGGAGTAGTCGGGTTCTGATACTGCGAGATGCCCGCTGCCACGGCGGTGCTGGTCTGTACACATCTTAAGAAGGGGCTCGAATGTATGATGATCTTGCGCTTCTTCTTCTTGGGCTGATGTAGTCCGTCACTTCCGTCCTTTCCGATGGTCAACTTGGTCAAGTCAAGATGTGCGGGGTCAGTGTCTGTAGCGCTCTTGGCTCCCTCCGCCTTGTGGTGTTGGAGATCCCTATCGTGCAGCAATGCGGCTATTCGCTGACCGAGTGCCTTTGCCTGGGACCAGCCGCCATATGTGAGGGGTGGGTCGTAGGGAGTCGGAGAAGTAAGATGCCATGACTTGTCAGCAGCATCGAGGCGTGCGCCATGTCTGCAAAGGATATTAGGCACAGATTCGGAATGTGGAGCCGTGAAGGCGTATGAGAGCGTACCTGGCGATGACTACAACTGCAGGGCCCTTCGCCATGGCCCGCTAACAGTCTCGCGTCTGGTGGGCTGCTTTCGGAGAACTTGGGCGATTGTAGCAGCGCGCAGCTATTGTGTCAATCCCGAGGTCAAGCCTCTAACCCAACTCTTCAGCGACTTTTTCAAGCGCAGCCGGCTAACTGGCGGCAATTTGTCGAGTGATGCCACCGACTCCCAAGACTCCCGTACCAAGGTAAGCTGCGTCCGCCCTGCAGCAAGCTATGACACCATCACAAAGCGACTTGTCGTGAGGAGCCTGTTATCGCTCCAATGGCTTCTGTCTCGACCCCGCAAGCAGATGCATGTTTCGCACATTCGTGGCAACCGTTTTGAATCATTTGCCATGACGTGGGGGTACATACACTGCGATTCATAATCTTTCTAACCTTCTGCCGACGCTGGGCGGAGTTGACAGGGCATCGTGGGGGGCTAGAACGAAGTCGAAAAGAGCTTTGACAGTGACAGCACGGCGAGATTGACGTGATGATTAATCCATACATGTGTACAGAACATGATGCAGCCAAATCATTATTGCGCTGATATAGCTATATACTTGGCTATGTTTTTTTTCGCCATTTATAAAAGACCAAAAGGGCTCATGCATGTACTCTGACTACTCCAGGTACTCTCCATTTGACTCCCTATGAATGACATCAAACATGGGCTTTGCACTGAAGAAGCCTGCAAGCGGACTGCCTATGGTCTTGCGCGTATAGACCGCGTCCTCTTCGGTGATCTTGACAGTCTCCCCACCCCGCCCTGCAGCCGCAGCGTCGGCCATCAATTGCGCCTGACAGCACTTCTCCAAGCTGACAAACCAAAACACAGTCTCTTCTATCGTCTTACCAACCGTCAGCAGGCCGTGATTCTGAAGCAGCGCCGCCTTCTTGTCACCCAGGCACTTTGCGATATTCTTGCCCTCTTCCTCTGCTAGCACAATGCCGTTGAACGACTCGTAAAGAACGTGGTCATTGTGGAAGGCGCACGAGTCTTGGGTTATGGTATCGAGTTTGCGACCGAGCGAGCAAAAGGTGCGACCGTAGATTGAGTGCGAATGCGCTGCAGCGATTACATCGGGGCGTGCTGAGTGAACTGCATGATGGATCATGTATGCCGCCGTGTTGAGAAGTCGGCACTCTCCGCCGTCAATGACTTGGCCTTTTGCGTCGACAAGAATGAGGTCCGAGGCCTTGATCAAGCTGAAGGCGACACCGAAGGGATTCACCCAAAAGGTCGTTGGGTCTACGGGATCCTGCATCTTGTTAGCATGTTATACATATCTGCCTGGACAAACTAACCCTGAGGGTAATATGGCCGGCTACACCCTCGTCAAAACCGTACTTGCCGAAGATGCGGAATGCCGCAGCAAGTCGGCCCTTTAGGTACGCACGCTCCTTGTATGGGTCGTCAAACTTGGGCGGCGTCGGAAAGTTGAGCATCTCCTGCTTGCCATTCTTTTGGCTTAAGCCCGGTTCATTGGGTGCTACTGTGTTTGGCTTGGTCTCGTCACCGGCCTGAGGCTCGATTGCTGATGGAGGAGACATGACGGAGATTTGGCAGGAGAACGAGGAAAGGTTGATGAGTGAAGCCGATTGTACAAGAAAAGAGTAAAGGTATAGAGGTGGCAGTTGGGAAGATTATCGGAAACGTTCCCGCTTGCTATCATGTGAGTGTAGGGCGTTTACTATTGATAATGCCGTGGTTGGTCCGGCTACGGCTCTGAATGCGGAGCACAGGCGCGGGGCAGCCTTGCCATGGTTAGTATTGCCATTGGCACATGTCGTCCGAACCATGCAGTGTCGTTGCACCGTTGACAGCGTAAGTAGGTAAGTAGAGATGGTCACTCGTGGCATGCCATGATGACTTCCGCGCCGTTGATAGCCAATACTTGCTGTATGTAAGCATGTAGGGCCATCGCCAAGGTTAACCTGCATTATGCACTCGCATCGTCTTGGGAATAGATGGGTATGGTCCACGTTGTGTAGCCATGTGTGCAGTGGTTTCAATGTTTTGTTCGGGTCTGACGGGCGAAGGATACGATTTTATTACGCTGAGGAATCTTGGTAGTGGTGGTTGGCCGACACTTCACAGACACTGGGATGGAATACCGTAACATGTCAGATTCCACAGCATATGGCTCGCTTTCAATACCCGGGCAACACGAGATGGCGCGCTTTCAGCTTCCACACTGTTGCTGAGGACGAAGCCACAATAAAATCCTTACAGGGATGCTTTCTGCTTTTTCCCTCACCTCGGCAAAAACAGAAACAGTGAACAGGCTGTTGGAATCAGTGAGTCAGCTTGACACTAAAAGCATAGAAAACCACCCTCTTCTGATTGCAAATACTTGCGCGTCGAAAAGTGGAAAGAAAAAAGGTACAGGGGCAGGTTACCATGTAATTGTCATGATGATATCACAGCCAGCGAGAAACACAACATTGAAGGCCGGAAGCTGTACCACTCGGGTGTCGACAACCGATCACCAAGCAGTCCGAGTCACAAAACAGTGTGCGATATGGTCGGCTCACGCTTGCCAACTGTGCTCCGCCGGGTAAAGTCTATTAAGACCACGTGCGTACCGGTAGGGAGCGTCTGTTTCCACGAGTCGGTGTTAGCGAACAAGGTGATGGATTTATTGTGGGTGTGGAACGTGCATGCGTACACAAAAAGGACAGATTCGGTACGGCACGAGCAAGGCATGTGCCTGAATCAGCGCCGCTCTCTCGTGGCGTTCAACCACTCAGCTGAAAAGCGCATGCTCAGCTGGGGATTAGGTTCAGTTGAGCCAGTGTTGCGCCCGATACGATCGACGCCTGGGCAGCGCGAGTCGCTCCACACTGATCATGCAGTACAATTTAGAAATGTCATGGGTAGAGACCAATCGTATCTGCATTGCCTTACCTACATACATACCGTCTAGTGGGGCCGCATATCGCGATTAGGCGAGCTGTTCCCGTCGATTTATTCATGGCACACTTGCGACTGTAGGTACACAAGAGGGGTGGTATAGAGATAAGCGGCAGTTTTTTTCAAGCTACGGAGAGTTCTGAGGGTATGGGGCACACGCGTCGTCGATGAATGGTGGCGTCCCAGTACCTAGGTAGTACCCAGGTAGCTTCAGTGTCCGCGTCGCTTGGTAATGGTGACTACCTCTCCCTGCACGTTTGAGCCAGCAGTTTAGAGTACCGATGCGTACGTCAAGCTGCGTCTCTGCATCTTGAGCATTTGTCTTCGGCTTGTACCGACACGGCTCGCAACTGGGCGTATGCCTGAGCACTTTGAAGTCATGTGATGGTGATCGGCTGTGCATACCGGATCAACGCCATGGTGGTGCCGGTATGCCCGAGGATACCAGGTAGAAGAGCTGAACATGGGCTTGCCGCTGCGCTGGGGTCCCGAAAGAGGAATACTGCATTGATGATGCTACCCAAATAGTCGATGCAGCCAAGTGGAGACGGGTGGAGGTGTTGATCGGCGACCGGGGCTCCCGAGCCATGACGTATCACAGCGGCTTGCGAAAAGGAAAAGGGACATGTCCTAGCGAAGAAGGTGTACACCAGCGAATATACCTTTTCATCTCAAGTAAATTACCCCCTAAACATACCATTTTCTACTTTTGCTCGTCGGCATGTCCGGTCGGCAGCCTTTGACCCGCTGTTGCCGATACTCGGGTCGACCCAACCTTGACAGCCACAGCCATGCTGCTCCCGCGGAACGATAAGCGAGCGCTGCCTGGAAAGACTATAGGAAGAGATACGTCAGTCAGCTCAATTGAAGCTGGGAGATGCCCGCGTCCGCTTGAATCATAACTATTGCCCATCCAGTCGCTTGGAGCGGCGAACGGCTGTGTAATGCCATCGGGTTTTCCGCTGAATCGGCCATTGCCCATTAAACTTTGCTCTAGCGGGCCGTCCATCGATGATGCCAGGAGCTGATCAAACCCGGGGCATGCACTTGGCCCTGAGAAGCAATACTAATGGGCCGCTTAATCAAAATGCGGAAGCACCCTTTGTTCTTCCGCCGATCTACACCATGGCCCATATCGACAATGTGTACCGTGGACCATGACCCATGTTACAGGATGGCGGGCGTCCCCACCCTCACCTTAACCCTTTTCGACTTTAGCAAGGCTGCGCGCAATACTGTCCAGACCTACAATGGACGTGGTCGCCGACCAAAGTCTGACCAAGTAACAAGTCACCCCTCTCGCCTAGAGATGAATCAAGCAATCTCACATGGGGGTGTGTGGGCAACTGCATCAGTATGACATTGGTGGACCTGCTGGGTTTTCAACTAATTCAAATCCCGCTGTTTTCCAGTAAACACTCGGCACTGCTTACTTACTGCTTTGTCCACCACAGCAAACCCCTCGTGGAGAGCGCGCTAAACGCTTAGCATCAATGCTCCAGGATGAATGTGATACGTGGCTGACTGGCCCAAGCTGTCTTACGGGATACCGTTCTACTGGTATCTCACTCTCCGAAATCGTAGCGCGGACCCGGATGGACCGTGACTTCTGGACTGTGACGCAGCGGACACTTTGCAATGCAATGATCTCATAGTTTCAGTAACTTTACTTGTTGCTGCTGTACCTCATGTGCTCGTTCTAGTGGGCAACCAGCTTCCCAAGCTACTACTCATTATAGTCAAATTCGCGGGCTGCTCTACATGGGTTGACATTATTGATTAACCACACTGAAAAGCCATTCTGGCCTCTCTTTCGAGCGTGCTAATCGAATAGCTGAGGTATTTTGTGATATCACAACCACCATAGCTCTCCACAAGTTTCCCCACTCACCATGGCACTAGCTGCAATGTTTCGGTTTGATCAATACTAAGGACGTGCAGCGCTCCCACATGCTTTACGCGGCGGAGCTCCTGGACCATGCATGCGCGTTAATGCAGTCACTCATGCCAAAAGAAACGGGCTAGGCCTATCAAGAATCGCTTTTAATGTATGATCATCGACAGGCACATCGACAGGCATGTCGAATCAGACCTGACCTTGAGCTGCTGAAAGCAGGCCATCCTAGTCGAGCTGAACTAGCACATGCATATACCAAAAAACTACTGACACATTGAGTACACTCGGCAGCGTAGATACTACTATGATGGCACACTGATGATCAATGCCCTCCACGTATACGAGCCCCGCTCTTACCCTGTAAGCTTGGCTTCAAGTGATCATAGCTTGAGGAGACTTTACGATTTATAGCCACGACGGGAGCTGTACAACCTTCATGCCACTTCCACATGCTAAATCTATTCAGTTAGTCCACTGTCGCCTCGTATTGGTAGGAGCTTTTGCTGATTCATACCCACAGGAAGACATAAGAAGAAGCGCTCCCTGGCAACTGAAGACACTCAGAATCAAGATAGACGCACCCCTTCTATCACATCACTTGATATAGACCAGTCTTCATCCCCTCCCTCTACAAAGTACACATCTCCGAAGCAGTCTCTTCCAACAACAAAGGCACAACCAGCTCCGCCACAGCTTAGCTATTCTTTACCCGAAACTCCCACACAACACTCACGGTTAGTTTTCGAAGCTACCAACAAGTCAAAGACCTCGTTGCTACAGCCAGAGACTTTGCCTACCACATCACCTGCATCTGCAGATAATAACTCGGAACCCACTACACCTGTTGCAGAACAGCAGGATAGCCCGACCTTGCCCTCCCTTCAGCAATTTACCGCTGAACCAACCCCACTTGTCACATCCTTGGCTACGATTCACACACCGCAAGCCTCGCGTACTAGCAACATGTCTCTCAGACTCCCCTCTTCTCACGGGCAGGCGAATGGTGCGAATGGTGTCAACGGACTCAACATGACTTTCTCGCCGCCGTCATCACCTCAGACCCTCTTCCGCTCCAAAGGTCGTCTCCCATCCTTCACCTCCTCTCGTGCGACCAGCGGCAACTTCAGCTCAATGCGATCTCCTACTAAGCGCATGGCTGGTAGCAACAACTACCAGAACTCGATTGTCCAAGACTCCGCTGCCTCTCTGAAGAAGAGAAGTTTGGCAGAGCTTGGCGTCGGCGCGTACCAGAACATTAGCGACGTCTCTTATGTTTCGTTCCTTGAATGGATCCGATCCGAGCGTCTGACCACACTTCCCCACAAGGGTAGTCGCTGGGATAAAGTTCTCATCCGTGCACTCTACTTTGCAGAGCAGTTGCACAACTTCGAGCAAGCTATCCAGCCCTTTGCGCAGGATAGCAGCTACGCAGCCAGCATTGGCTATGGCCACGCTCAGTTGCTTCTTGAGGTATGTCAACACTCCTAAACATTGAAGTCAACTACACTACTAATCTAGAGTAGCTCAGCCATCACAACTCCACCGCGCTTGACAAGGCCTTCTCCGTCTTTTACAAGTTTGCCATGTCGTTTCATTCCGTTCTGCACCGTTCAGAACTGTTGGCAGCAAGCTCGGAAATACGCGAGCAGATCTGCCTCTTGTACACTGACCTCATCGCCCTGGTGGTTGATGTTGCGGTCAAGTTTTACAAGACAGTCAAGGGCATGACGCCAGGCTCGACGAGCCTTGACATCTTTGAGCTTTTCGGCGAAACCATCGAGACGTTCCGTACGCGCCAGAACACTGTGATTGAATTGATTTGGCAATCACAGATTGAGAACGAGGACTTCGAAGAGGGTGAAGCCCTTGATGTTCAGCATTTGAGCCGATGGTTGGCGTCACAGGATCGTGTGATTGCTGCAATCACTCGAGACCATGAGACTTATGTGGACAACCAAGCGGTAAGATATAGTTCCATCATGCATTGATTCATACGCTGATACACATATTACAGGAATTCACTTGTCTCTGGTTCAACAAGCACATGACCAAGTTCTTCCAGAGCGAGAACCGCGTCTTTCTCGTCACTGGCCAGTCCGGTGCTGGAAAGACGACACTTGCAGGATCCATCGTCGAGCGTTTGCAGCGTCCCATGAACCGCAAGCAGTACGACACGCTCTTCTGTTCGCTTTCTCCCGACATTCCGACTGCTGCAACATCGTTGTCAGTCGTAAAGTCGCTACTGTTCCAACTGCTTAACCTTCGCGTTGGCAACATGGAGACATACTACGCTCTTTTCCGTGCTTACCACCAATGTCGAAGCTCGGAGGATCTCAAGACCTACGAAGAGTGCCTCTGGCAGGCATTGGCCGATGCGCTCCAGCACCCTGTTGCTGGAAGCAACGAACTGGTCATGGTTGTTGACGGCCTTGATGAGATCGCCGAGTCCCAGAGCGCCTCAATCCAGGCCAGCGGTGCCTTTAGCCCTGCTGATCTGCTTGCGAAGCTGGTTCATGTCACGCAACAAGGCAATGGTGTTCGACTAATCACATTGTCTTCATCCATGAAAATGCCGGCTTCCGCCAAGGGCTCTCAGCATCAGATTACACGCGAGGATGTTAGAGACGATCTCCACGCCGTGGCATTGCGATCCTTGATCCACAACCACCACTTCCATGGCCAACGCCCTCTCGACCAGGAACAGCTACTCGACCGTATCATTCGAATGGCAAATGGCTCTTTCTTGCATCTCACATTGACTTGTGATATGCTGAACTCGCAAAAATCCCCAGATGCCTTCAACAAGATGCTGGAGAACTTTGAGTCCACCAAAATCTCTGTTCAGGACCTCGTTCTCAAGCTGTTCAACATGCTTAACCCAGCCAACGACGCAAAGACTCTGCTCTCTTGGGTATTGGCTGCCGAGCGACCCCTCACTCTCGACGAGATCCACACCTTGTTCTCTGTAGATGTCCAGCGTGGCACCATTTCCGACAAGGGTGTGAACGCCAACGAGACTTTCAAGACACTCGAGCCACTGTTCACACTGCATCAGCGTATCGTTCGGTTCAAGCATGCCGTCATTCACTCGACTCTACACGACTTTGCCATGACTGGCAAGATCCCTATCCCTCTGCAAGACAGCGAGACCGACATGCTCCTGAGGGTGTTGACTTACACCAAGTTTGTCCTCAAGGATAGCAAGGTTGAGCCAACATTCGACACCTCCGAGACGACTACTCCGGACAGGCTATTCAGGAAACATCAATTCCTCGAGTACGCTGTGCGGTACTGGGTACTGCACCTGCAGCAGTCTCCTTTGGCCCCCAAGTCCACCGGAGAATTCAAGCCCACCGGCGATCTCCAGAAGGTGTTCCCCGAGACTACAATGTTCCCTATTCTGGAGTCGTACTGCTGGGGTACTCAGCTTCCCGTCCCACAAGCATTGGAGTTACAGAAGCTTGGACTCACAATCCGTCAAACCATCTTCACACGGAAGCATCCTTCTGTGCTTCAGACCTATCTGTCAATCGCTACGAGCTATATGCTCGTATCCAACACTCTTGAGGCAACAAAATACCTTTACCTCTGCACCATTGTCTGCAAAGAGGTCTTGTCACCTATCCATCCGCTCACGTTGGAATGCGCCAGTCAATTCCTGAAGATATCGGAGACTCAGACTTCCACTACGCGCACCGAGATCATGACACACCGCGAGCAGGTGCTTACTGTTCTCATCTCTGCGTATGAGATGCAGTATGGTAGCAACTCTGAGATAGTCATCGAAACCCAGAAACTTCTCGCTCAACTCTACACGTCCATCAATGAACACGACCAAGCAAAGGAAATCTGGAATCTTGTCCAGGATTCAACCGGTGACAACTGGGGCCATGCTTCCTACCGTTCGAACCACGACATGCGCGATGAGATTCAAATCAAGACTGGCATGGGCAAAGGCGACCGCGAGATTAATAGCTATGATCAGTCTTGGTTCCACGATGGCGCACACGGTGGAGAGGAGCACGTCGATGTTCTTACCATTGCCTCGATCAATACGCAGATCGATCGCATCCAGGAGCATCTCCACCGCAAGGAGTTTGCCACTGTAGAGAAGTTGTACGTCGAGCTTTGGATGGAGGTCTCGTCCAAGTGCCGCAGTATGCTTGCTGTAGAGTGGCATGAGAAGAACATTGCTATTGCCACTTCTTATGCTCAATTTCTGAAGAACCAGAAGCGAACCAGCGAGTCTACTTCCATCCTCACATCGGTGTGGCAGCAGTATGAGTCTCATCAACTGTCCTTTGCTGAGACCATCGTCTCTCAACTCACGACTGTTGCAAAGGAGATGCGCAGCATGAAGGCTCATGTCCAAGCACTCGCAATCTTCAAGTTTGCAAGCTCCTACTACCAGAGCATCCACCGCGAGGAGTCTCATGCTTCGCTCGAGATTAGCCAGCAACTTTCGCAGACATCCACCGAGCTTGTCCAGGAGAGCCTGAACAGCTCCAGCTCGGTTACCGAGACCACGACTACAACTTCGGAATCTGTCTTCCAAGACGTGTTCTTCACGACCATTGCGTCCTCTGCCACGGTCGAGTCTAGCACCATCGCCCTCTCTAAGAAGCTGACAGCGCAGTACATGGCGAAGAAGGACTACACAGCAGCCATCAACGTCATTCATGCTACTCTGCAGCGCACCTGGTCTTCCTTCCTCGCCAGCTCCATTCATGATGTCACCATGGCTACATCTTTCACCCAAGAGTCAATCGAGTTAGTTGAACAGCTTGCACAGTGCTACCTGCAGATGCGCAAGCTGGACAAGGTCGAGGATGTCTACAACCGGTTCTTCCGCGCTGTGCTTGTCACTGATAACGTTGACAAGGTTACATTCGACAAGTCGAAGAACCTGCTCATCAACTTCTACGACAAGTACGGTTACGCGGACAAGGCTATCAGCATCTTCCAAGAGATCCTTGTGGTATACCGTGCCAGACTCGGCTACACTAACGAGCTCACCATCAAGACTCTCTACGAGTTGGCCCAGAGATGTCGCAGCCATCCCAGAAACCATGGGTATTGGCTTGACTACTACCTGCAAATCATCACGGCCCTCAACAAGGACTCTGAGCTTTGCCACAAGGATGCTTTGGACGCCATGAACGTCGTTACTGTCACGTACTGGGAAGACCGCCGCTACGCTGAAGCCGTTACCTTCTACAAGGTACTCTGGACCACCTTTGTTCGCCAGACCAAGCAGCACAAGGTCTTTACGGATGTCAAGTTCGTCGAGGAGCTGTACGACCGATACTACCAGTGCCTTGAGGAGACCAAGGCTAGCTGGTCTGACCTCCACAAGGTTACCAAGGAGTACCGCGAGACTGCGACTGCCACCTTTGGCGCTGAGTCGTCAATTGCGGTAAACGCAACGCTCGCACTGGCAAAGGTTTCAGAGAGCAGCGAGGCGCATCTGTCCGAGGCTATTGCGCTGTACCAGGCTGTCTCCCAATCGGGCAAGCAGGTGACCACCACCACCACCGTCACGGAGATCAACCAGGCGCTTTCTTCCCTCTACCACAAGCAGATGCATTCTTCGTCGTCTAGCAACATGAAGGCCGAGATTGTGCAGAGCGCCTTGACCATGACGCAGTCAAACTTCCAGGACTCATACCAGAAGTACGGCTACTGCCACGAGTCATCGCTCACTAGTTTGAGAGAGATGGCAACCTTGTACAAACGCCAGCAGAAGACTGACGTTGCGACCAAACAAATCTCCAAGGCAGCATCGGAGATTGTGTCCAAGGAGATTTCGTCGCAGAAGTTGATTGAATCGGCTGCTTCTATCGCGTCGACCTTTTCCGCTATTGAGCAGTCCAGTGCTGCCCATAGTCTGGCACAGGAAATGCACCGACAGATCTGCGCCAAGGACACTCGCAACGCATCCAAGTGGTCTTTCGATCTCACCAAGTGCAACCGTACCTCGCTCGCCTTCCTTGCGTCTCTTCAGTACAACCTCCGCAAAGACCTGAGCATCAGCTTCTCGGAGATATATGCCGAGCTGACCATGGAGTACATGTACTGGATGCAGTTCCACGAGACTTTGAACAAGAAGGAGGCTAGCCTCACTGAAGTGCTTCGTGCTGCTGCTCCTCTTCGCTTCCTCCTGCGCCGCAACGACCAGAAGGAGATGATGACTGTGGTCGAAGAGCACTCAGTCCAAGCGGTTAACAGCTTTGTCAAGCGTGAGGGTCAAGACCTCAAGGACTTCCACCAGAACTCGCCACGCATCTTCATCATTGGCATTCTGGACCGTCTGGGCAATGGCCGCAACAAGGACTTTGTCCGCTCCGTCATTCTCTCCAGCAACGAGAACATCTCCAGGCTCACAAAGGAGAAGAAGTTCCAGGAAGCGTACGATGTTGCCAACCTCAGCTTCATGTTTGCCAACAGGAACGACGTCTACAAGGGCGCACCAGCCATCAGCATGGGCTTCCAGCTCGCATCTCTGCTTGCTGGCCGCGATGGCGAGAAGTGTACCGATGCCGCTTTCCGCAAGAAGATGCTGGATCTCTCCAACCGCATTGTCAAGAAGGTCCTCGACATCGCCAAGGAACTCAAGTTGAACTTTGCCCGTGTCCAGTTGTACGAGCTCAGCCATCTCTCGGCTCTCCTCGGCGAGCAGCAAGACTACGAGACGCTCGAGTGGCTCCTTACCAAGCTCTGGTCTACCCGCGACGCCCAACGCTCGTGGCCCGCCGAAGTCCTTCTCAACCTCGGTCGCCGCCTCATCTGCGCCCGCTACGCTGCCGGCCACCCGATCAAAGCAATCCGTCTCGCCGAAGACATTGCCTACAACATGCGCCGAGCACACGGTCCCCGTGCCCCTGTCACAATCGAGACGTACGAGCTGCTCGCCCAGCTGTACACCTCGACTGGCCAGACCTACCAGGCGCAAGCGGCCAAGGGCGAAAAGACCGCCGGCATGGCAACCGACTACTTCAAGAAGGCCATCCTCGTCCACGAAGACATCCTTCGCGTACTCGTCAGCAACCAAGATCACACATCGCACTCGCACGCCGACGACGATGACGACGACGACATGGACACTACTGCACGCCTCCTCGCCCGCGAAGGCGTAAACGTAAAGGCGTCTGCAAACACCCCGGGCAGCCCCACTGCAGCCCTAGACTCCAGCACTCTCGACAAGTCCGCCACAGCGCTCAAGCACCTTCACCTACTCAAGTTGGCGTACCAGCGCTACGGCGGCTGGCCCAAGAGCTACGACGAGTACGAGCACTTGAACGCCCAGCTGTTCCGCGTCTTTGGCACCGAGAGCAAGTGGAAGGGTGTTGAGGGCACTGAGAAGTGGGAAGCCAAGGGCTTTGGTAGCGGCAAGGCTGAGAGCCAGGAAGGTGGATTCAGGGGTGTGCAGGATTGGAGCTTTGGGGCTAGGGAAGTGTTGATGGGTGGGGGTGCTTTTGAGGGGAGACAGCAGCAGCAGATGATGATTCAGAATGGTGAACATCAGCATGGGCTTCAGCAGCATACGCAGAATGGTGTTGCGGTGCAGGTACGATAAATTGGGATGAGGTGATTGAGGACATGGGAGATGTTGTGTGGATGTAGTGCTGGTACTGTTAGCGTTCCTTTTGGTCTTTCTTTTTTTTTTTCTGTATTTTTGAAAAGTCTTAGCCTTCGCTCTAGTTTCTCTTTGTCTCTCGTTATTGATACGCGTCTGTTTCCCATGGCGGGACCTGGAAATAGTGTAGTATTCTAATCGTTAATACCATGGCGTTTCCCTCTGTTACACACCGTCCATTTGCTCTTCCAGGATCTTCAATACTCCAATTTTTTAGCTTTCCAGCAGCTTGACAATCGAGGCTGCCGTAGCATTGTGTACTGGAAAGGTAGGATGCAACTCGTTCAACCACAAATACTCACTAACCGCATATTCGCAGCTAGCGTCCTTTGTATACCACGTCGGCGTTCCACTACAATTCAATTAGCATATTCCCCCACCAGCCAAAGCCGGAAAAAGAGAGAAGAAAGAAAACATACCTCTTATACGCCTCGCAAAACCCCGTAACATTCCTCAACCCAGCAGTCTGTTCCCAACTCCGCGGATCCTCAATAACCTTTTTAAACACACCCCAAGTATCATGCACAAACGCCTTCGTCGACCCAGGATACCTTGCCTGAAACGCGTCCACCATACCCCCGAGCCTCTTATTCCAATTCTGAATCACCTCACCCTCCGTCTTCACCGCATACCCACCGTCGTCCTTTTGCAGTGTCAACGGCGCCAGATTAACCGGCGGCACACTCAAGAACAAGAAATTCCTCGCACCCGCCCCATACAAGTCATCTAGCTGTTTTGCGTAGACGGCGAAAATGGCATCGTACAATGTTGCGTTGCCCAGCCACCAGCTATTCCCCACATCGTTGATGCCGATGAAGAAGGCAAACAGCGCGGAGTCGGATGTCCACGGCGCGGAGGCTGGGTGCGAGCCGTAGGTGGGCAGGAATTGGGATTGGATTTGGTCTTTTAGGCTGAGTACGGTGGGGGCGTAGGGGGTTACGAGGGTGGCGTCGACGGTGGCGCCGCCGGAGGCGAGGGTGTAGGTGAGGAGGCGGCTGGCGTTGTAGGTTGTAGTGAGGAAGCCGACCCAGTTGGGGCCGTTGGATGAGGTATAGCCCGGGTAGGGGGGGTTGCCCATTGGGTTAGACTCGCTGGGTTGGGCGAGGGTTGTTTGGAAGCCGGTTTGGGTGTAGGAGTCGCCGAAGACGAAGAGGTGGTGGATGTTGTTCCATCCTGGCCATGAGGATGAGGAGGTTAGTGGTGAGGCGAGACCGGTGACTGCCAGCGAGAGGGCGAGGGTGAGTGATTTCACCATGTTTTTTGAATCTCACACTGGAGATGTGAGGGCTACTAGAGGGTCCAGATATTGGAGATGAAGAGATGACATATTATATATGAAGCATGCTTATCCACCCACCCCCATCTATCCACTCTGTCCGCACTACATCAGCACCAATGATGTAGTGTGTGTGAGATTAGTTGACGCACGCAATTACCCCACAGACGGACACAGAGCGGAGTATACATTAACTCTAATTCTTTACGGAAAATCTTTGGACTAGTACGCAGTGCAGTGCAGTACAAACCTCCGCGTAGCTATGTTGTCCAGATTGGGTGGCGGGAGTGAATGACGCTCCGTGTCTGAACGGGTTTAGCGCAGTAATACGATTCGTATGGACATTTCAATGTCGAATTTCCAGCATACTACCCATTTGAGCTTAGTCAGGGCTTGTGGGTGTCGTGGAACCTCGTTTAGGCACGTATTGCTATACGAATGAGCCGGCATCCGACGGACCCGGGGAGCCGCCGCCAGTCACGAGATGGAGCAGCCACAGCCCGACTGCAGCAAATGCATGATGGATGCCGACGGAAAGGTGTATGTATTATGGTAACTGTGCTGACATGAGAGTGGCAATCTGCTTGTCACAAGGCCTTTTTCTGATATCACGTCATCAGCACATGTCGCGCGTCCTTGGCCCCTTCTGCACCAACGCGCGTGGATGGCGGGAAAAGCAGCAGGGATGCTGGTACTGGCGGATCAGGTACAGAGAATACGAGGCTACTGTAGACAAAAAGCCGGTTACTTGAGCAAGCACGGACAGTGTAGATGGTGGGCGATGGGTAAAGAAAAAAATGGCGGTGGCTGATGGCTGTGTCGTGTAAGGCTGAATGAAGGGGTCCCAGCCGCCGCATATCAGACACCTGTAGCGCGGAACCATGCCAGCCAGGCAGTAGAAAAAGATCGAGCAAGCTACGAAGCATTTCCTCTCTCCTTAGCTGGTTTGCTAAAAGAAAAAGAACCCCACACACACGCGCGCGTTATGTTTTGTAATCTGTAACTCGTTTCCCACGATCGGGCCATTAATTTGTTGGCGCTATTAACAACTCTCGGCCTGACCGCATTCCGCATTCCGACTGTCGTGTCTCAACCTCGACGTCTCGCAACAGTGCCACCAGGCAAGCTTGCTGACAGAGGTTCCCCCGGGAGCTCGCCCGAGCCTGACTGTTCCGTCATCCGGAATGCGCGAGAAGAAAGATTGATCTTTACGAGCTGAAGCCTGCGTTTCGTTTACTACCAACGCATTTATCGCGGCCCCGCGTCATCGGCGTGTTTTCTTGGTTCGGAACACAACAGCTGCTGCACTATTGTACAACCGCCGGTAGGACCAAGCGACAGCCATGGCGGGAATGGAGAATATCGAGGTGCATAGCAAAGTAGGTAACAGCGATCCCCTTTTGCGCAGAGTCTTTGCTGATTGAAACCCCCAGTCGTACCTCGTAAGATGGGTGAATGTCTCGTCTGGACACACGATATCCTGGAGCGTCCAGCCACACAAGAAGTCGATCAACTTTGGCATCTTCAAGCACCCGGGAAATGCAACAGGCGCTACTCCTCAGTTGCCCTCGTCTGCGAGTTTTGAAGCCGGCCCCGGCACGCCTGGCTCGCTGGAACCGCCCGTGACACGCGGTCGCGGAGCCTCGACGTCGCGAAACGACCGAAACGTGGTGCTGGAGAAGCTGTCGGCCATTGGCTGAAGCAGGTACATTGGCATGGGAAATGCGAGGCTGATCTTGTCTCCATGGGCACGTATGACGTCCCGGCGGGGGAGGGCGGCATGTACGGCCTGGTTTTCGACAACACGTTTAGTAAGACAGTTTCCAAGACGGCCACTTTCGTCCTCATGACATATCCTACGAATGCTGCGCCCAAGTCGGGTCATCACATGCACTATGCATCGGCAATGGCGGCGAGCACGACGAGTCTCTCGAAATCAAGCCCCTCCATGGGTCCAGTCGAATCCTCCGAATCGCTACCGCAAGCGTACGCTGAACGACCGCGATCACAAGCTGGGTTGAAACCGGGCGCCATCTCTGGATCCTCATTCCTCACCGGAGTGCTGCAGAAGAAGCGGAGAAAGAGGAACCAAGGCTACGCGCGGAGATTCTTTTCCCTCGACTTTACATCATCGACACTATCGTACTATCGCAACGACCACTCCTCGGCTTTGCGCGGCGCCATACCCTTGTCACTAGCAGCGGTCGGCGCCAACGAGGAGACTAGGGAAATATCTGTTGATTCGGGCGCTGAGATCTGGCAGCTGCGCGCAAACAATGAAAAAGACTTTAAGATGTGGAGGGATGCGCTCGACCGTGCGTCAAGAACGGCGTCGGATCGAGGCGCTGTGGCCTCGCCAACCCTACAGATACAAGAGTCCCCATTCCAGAGCCTTACGCATGCCATGACTGTAGCTGACGAGAATGAGTGGGCACGCGTTGAAGCGTTGGTTGGGAGGGTTTCCGGTACAAGAGACGCAGTGCGAAGACTAGCCCAGAACACTGACCCCAAATACAATGCCTCGTCGGCGTCGACATTGGGTGTTGGCAAGGTCAGCGAAGGCATGTCGCCTACGCCGTCTGAGACCGAGGCGGGCGATTATTTCCCCGATCAAAAGGCCGCTGAGAAGTCGGGTTTCTGGAAGCGCAAGGCGAGTACCTCTGCTAGCCAGAGCCCAGCCGGTCTGTTCAGAAGGAGTGTCTCTGCACAAGTAGGTGCTGCGTCGCCTGGTGCTATCCCTCCTGTACCGCCTCTACCTGCCAATCTTCCCGCGAATGGCACACTCGCGGTACCCAAACACAATCCCCGCGCAAGCATAGCAAGCCAGTCGAGCCATGTACATGAGGAGAGCATCCATGACAACTGCATGGCTCTGCTGCGAGACCTGGACTCTGTCGTTAGCGACTTTTCCAAACTCATCAGCGAAAGCAAGCAGCGACGAGCGGCAGCGCCAGCAGCAAAACTAGCAGCAGCACCCTTCTCGCCTGGTGCATCGCGCCAAAGCTTTGAATCAGTAGCAGAGTCCGTTGACGAGTTCTTTGATGCTCCCGATGGTGATGCCAGCAAGTCGCAGCTGCTCTGCATTCGACGCGATAGCAAAGACGATGAGCGCGAACGCGAAAACTCTCCCGATGAGGACTCTGATGGCATGTCCGAGTCATCATCAGAGAACGGTGGTATGGTCTTATCAGACCGACCCCGAATGTCACGAGAAACCACACCAGCACTCTTCCCTACAAAACCCAGTTCCCTCTCGCCCTTGCCGCTCAGTCCTGTTGAGCGCCGGGCGACCGTTCCAGCACCAAAGGTCCAACCTCCTAGTCTTATTGCCTTCTTCAGGAAGAATGTCGGCAAGGACCTGTCTACTATCGCAATGCCGGTATCCGCCAACGAACCCACATCCGCCCTACAACGACTAGCAGAGCAGTTGGAATACAGCGAACTACTTGACGCTGCAGTGACGGCTGCGCCAGATACCGGTGAGCGACTCGTCTACATGGCTGCATTCGCCATCTCGGCCTTTAGCAACGCTCGCGTCAAAGACCGCGCAATCCGTAAACCTTTCAACCCCATGCTAGGTGAGACCTATGAGCTCGTACGCGAAGACAAGGGATTCCGCTTCTTCGCTGAAAAAGTGCTCCATCGTCCGGTACGCATGGCCTGTCAAGCCGAAGCCCAAGAATGGACCTTCCTGCAATCACCCACGCCCATGCAAAAGTTTTGGGGCAAGAGCGCAGAGATCAACACCGACGGTCGCGTCCGCATCTTCCTCCACTCCTCCGGCGAACACTACTCCTGGACACTGGCAACCTCGTACCTCCGCAACGTCATCGCTGGCGAAAAGTACCTCGAGCCCTCGGGCACTATGACCATCACCTCAGAACCGTCGGGCGCAAAAGCAGTCTGCACCTTCAAAGCCGGCGGCATGTTCGCCGGCCGCTCAGAAGAAGTATCCGTCCAAGTCTTCGACAGCACCGGCTCCGTGCTCCCCATGGGCGCCACGGGCAAATGGACCCAAGATCTCCAACTCACCTCCAACGGCCAGCCCACTGGAAAAACTATCTGGAAAGTAGGCGACCTCGTCGACAAAGCGGAGAAACATTACGGTCTTACAACTTTTGCTGCTGCACTCAACCAAGTCACGTCTATCGAGCGCGATCACATGGCCCCCACGGATTCGCGTCTCAGACCCGATCAGCGCGCGTTGGAAGACGGTGACGTCGACCAGGCTGAGGCGCTCAAGGCCCGCCTTGAAGAGCGCCAGCGTGCTAGGAGACGCGTGTTAGAGGAACATGGTGAGGAGTGGAAGCCCCGCTGGTTTAACAAGGTTAGTACTGTTGAAGCGGCGGCTCTGGGCGATGAGGAGGTGTGGAGACTCAAGGGAGGCAAGGACGGGTATTGGGAGTGCAGGGAAAGGGGTGAATTTGGGGAGTTGACGGAGGTTTTTGAGATTTAGATTAGGGGAGTGGGGGTTAGATGGACGAGTGGGTGGCATAGGGAGAGGATGGGAGGTGATAGATAAAAGAGGTTATTATATGAGGTGCTCACGTTTTAATGAGGGATGGACATGGAGACTTTTATGTAGAGATGATTGGAATGATAATGAATGGATTTTGAATATAACATTTCTCGCTCGTACATGTCCACATATAGTGTCGTCTTGTTACAGACATGATTTCACTCGCACGCTTTTATTGTTTCTCTAATACCGTTTAAACTCTGATAAATTGGGGGTATATGACATGGTCATCATCATTCTTCTCTGTCTCTGCCCATCTCTCGCATGACCAAATATGCAATTATAAATAACCTAACCTGCACATGCACTTCATCCCTTTCCTACCCTATCCTTTCCCTTTCGGCCAGAATGAACCGACACCTCTCCAAAAACACCGCGCAATGCCTAGACAAGAAGATGTGGAATATGGCAAACAAAAAAGACTCGATCGTCCTAATTTCTGCTAGGTTTCGTCGTAGAGTGCAGTCTCTGTGGACTACGACGACGACAACGACAACGACAACGACGGCGACTAGACGAGCAGGTATATATGTTCGTATAGAAAAAAGAAAAGGAGAAAGGGGGTGTAAACAAGCAGGCAAAAAAACCTCATGCATCCAACCCCCACAACCCCAAGACAGAGATGCGAGGTGCAAGCACCACAGCGATCAAGATCTCAAATCTCAATATCCATACCAATATCCATACTAGCAATGATATCATCATCCATCTTTGGTTTCCTAAAAGTAGGCAGACCCTTCCGCTCCGTCTTCTTCTTCGCAGCTTGTTGCTGGCCCGGGTTAGGAGTGGTAGCCCTTGAGCTAGCATCGCCGTCAAAGAGAGCATCGACATCGAGCGTTTGTTTCTTCTTGTCTGCTTCCTCCTTTGCCTTGCGGGCCTCTTCCTCTGCTTTTTGCTGAGCGGCCCTCTTCTTCTGGTCCAGTTTGCGCTCGCGCTGTTGTTCGAGCTGGGCTTTGCGGACGCGCTCGGCTTCGAGGATACGGTTTTTGCGATTGAGTTCGGCGACGCGGGCGGCGGCTGTTTCGGATTGGGTTGCGATTTTGGGGCGCGTGTCCGAGTCGGGGCGGTGCAGGAGGTGGGCGTACTTTTTGGACTTTGCAATGCGGGAGCTAATGTCCGAGTCGGTCCAGTAGTGGTTTTGGAGGGCCTTGAGGTCGTCGTATTTGCGCTTAAGGAAGGACTGCGTGGGCACCTTTGCGTTGTTCTCTGTGAGGGATTGGCGGTAGGTGTCGAGGTCGCTCTCGGTGAAGCGCTGGTTCGACATGAACTGGAACTGATAGTCCTTCTTGACTGAACCGTGCTGCACAACAACGTATTGATCAGTCGCAACGCGCTTGCCGTCCTTGCCCTCGAAGATGTAAGGCTTGCCTGATGAGAAGCCTAGAAAATGAGTTAGTGACCATCGTAGTATATGTGACAAACTGCTTACCCTTGATTTGCGCCATCTTGTAGAGCGTTCGCCGTTGTTGATCTTGACCCACACCGACACGTCCAAAAGCACCAGTCAAAGCCTCTTCGAAGCCTGGGTGGAAGCAAACCTCGGAGAAGAAGCCTCGACCGACGCGGACCGACTCGAAGTCACGAAGCGTCGCCGGCAGCTCTTCGCGAGCCTTCTCAGGTGCTCTGTCGTCCCACTCGACGTCGCTCTCACCATCAGCATCGATATCCGAGCCACCACGACGATCTCCCGAACTCGACCGCCTGCGGCCACGTCGGTCGTCATTCTGTTGTCGTTGCTGGCCACGCTGCTCTCGCTCGCGCTTGTACGCCTCTAACTTCTCGTTCTTCCGGGGCTGCACCTTGGGGCGACTGCTCTTACGCGTCGCATCGTCGGGCTCATCCGAATCGGCCTTGCGCTTCCTGTCGTTTTGCACATTGGCCGCGCGCCTTGCGAGCTCAGCCTTGAAGTTGGCGCTGCTCATCTCTTCGGCGCGCTGACCCAGAATCTCTTCTCGCTCCAGTTGCGACAAGCCCAAGATGCGTCGCTTGTCTGACTCGTCAATGTACTTGCCCTCTAGGGGGTAGGGGACGTCTGCGGTGCGCTCTGGTACGTCATCATCGCGATCTGAGTCGGACTCGTCCATGGCATCGGATCCCAGTGAGTTTGGCGATGAGGCGGCAGGAGAGGAGCTGCGTGGAGTCAGCGCCATGTTGTCGAAAGGGGTGGACGTGGTTGGTGGAGAGTTCAAAGGAGAGCTGAGAGTAGAGCAACACGATAAAGCAGTGGGTGGTGATGGAAAAAGTGATGAGTGAGAGAGAGAGAGGACACTCACGCCTCGCCTTCTTCAACGTCTGCGTCTTCGTCACCGCCAGCGAGAGCGAAGAGCTCATCGTCGATATCGTCGGCCGACATTGTGAAGGAAGTCGGTCAAAGTTTCGCGGTGTTTTTGAGGAGATTCAGACGACGATGGAGGCGAAACCGGTGTCGCTGAGGATACGGCGAGCAAATTCGTGAGAGGTTTAGGGGCGAACGAGGAAGAAAGAGGAGCGTGGGAAGTCCAAAGGTCGGGGAAACGCTCGCTGCGCTCGGGCCACTGCGCGTCTTCAAGTGGGTCTGGCTAGCGTGCGATGAGTGGTGAGGACATCGAATCTCAACCATGCATTAACTTGTATTCATCCAATTCGGGCCAACAATAGCATCTCGTTCACCGTAATACAATTGTCAAAAAAGAGGGGGGAAAACATGTCTGCCACGCTCCTTTCACTTTCACCGCGATCAATACCCCGTAATCTGGTACAACGCAGCCTGCTCTACCCAGTCTGCGACTTTGTTGCCCCCAGCACCATAAGCGCACCACCACACCAATCCCCGCGCTTCACCAGCACAACCGCCGCGCCACAGCCCCCGCCGCCGTCGCAACAATCGCGCCCGCCATTACAGCCCCAGAACAATGGCAAAACCCCCATAAGACCGCTCAGCCAGGAGCAGCAAGAATTCCTCTCTTCGGCATTGCGCGTGAACCAAACGGGCGAACTCGCCGCCATCTTGATATACGCTGCTCAGTCACCCGTCATTACCCGCTCTCACCCTCACCTAAGACCCCTCATGAAGCACATGTACGACCAGGAAGCAGGCCACTACAGCTACTTCAATGACGTCATATCAAAGCACCGCATACGGCCCACGGCCATGACGCCCATCTGGACGGCTGCGGCGAGTATGCTTGGATGGACCACGGCCGTCATGGGCCGCGAGGCAGCCATGGCATGTACCGAGGCCGTGGAGACGGAAATCGGGACCCATTATAATGAGCAGGTGCGGGTGCTTCTGGACTGGGCGAACAAGTGCAAGGAGAGGGGAGAGAGTCTGGGGCCAGAGCTGGATAAGTTGATAGTAGATCTAAGGCGGATAAGAGATGAGGAGCTGGAGCACTTGGATCATGCTGTGGAGAATGATGCAAAGAGCGCAAAGCCATATGACTTGCTCACCGAAGTCATACGAGGTGGGTGTAGAGGTGCAATATGGGTGAGTGAGCGGGTGTGATACATATCTCGTACAGGTGCTTGTATATTTTGTAGTATAGTATAGTATATGGTGTAGTATATCGCATGTAAACCAAGAGTGCTTCCCTACAAGTAATCGACCCAGGAGGTACAGGACATGGTTTATTTCGTGTTTGTGCGAAATTTTTATATCATTTACAGTACCATAGTAGTAATCCTTGACGTACTAGACTGAAGAACTATCGATTACATGATTTTGTGCCTCACTCAATCTATGCAATAGCGAATACAAGACGCATTCATCTTTGACTAATATGGACGATGCTTGAAGAATAAGTCTTTAACTCAACACCTTGTTCCGAGATATGCTACATACCGGATGGCAAATCGCTCATCCTCCCCACCGTAGAGTAAACCCTCATGAAAACGTCGTTTCATTCCACATCAACCACAAAGCCCAAGAAAGCTTAGCCACATCCCCTACCATTTATTCAAACCCACCTCCGAGATCACTCAGCACACTCCTCACCCCTTTCTTCCTCCCACCCTCTACCTTCTTCCTCAACGCCTCCTTCTCTTCCCCTCCTTCTTCTCCAGCAACGCCCTCCGCTCCGCCTCCCTAGCCTGCGCATGGATATTGCTACGACCCGTGCCGCCACGTCGGACACTGCTTTCCTTGTTCGCACTACTACCACTACCACTTGGCGCAGAGCGTTCACTGCTGACAGACAAATTACTAGTAGCCTGACGGATGAGTGATGGCACACGGAAACCCGGTGTGCCAGCGGAGCCGCGTGAAGGAGCGTGGAAAGCTAACGTTGTGCTGTTTGCGGAGACGGATTCCTCGACTGTGGATTGTCGGCTTAGTGATAGACGGTCGATGATGGGTTTGCGCGCTGTTGTACGTGATGTCTGCGAGTCATCATCGTTGTCATCGTCTTCCGCATCTGAGAGTTGCGAGTCTGGGATTACGATGCGTGGGTCTTCGATGAGTTCAGAAATTGAGTGCTTGACGTCGTCTGCTGTCATCGGTTTGCGAGCTAGAGTGTCTGATGCGGCAGTGCGGCGCATGTGTGGAGGTGGGCGGTTCTCCTTTTGCAAGTCTGTAGACTTGCGCTTGAGTGGACTGTTTGGAGCGGAGAGGTTTTGCGACTCGGCGGTTTGTGAGTCTGGGATGGAGATGTCGTTGCTTTGGTTTTGTGACTGTGATTGCGAGTCGGACATGTCCATGTCTGTTTCCTTTTCAGGCATGTTGAGGTAGTCGTATTCATCCTCGTCGGCAAAGTCCGCCAGTGTGTTGAAGAAAGCCTTCTTCTTCTCGTCGTCTGCAAGTGCCTTGACCTTTTGGTCTTGCAAGAGTGCATTGGTCTGCTTCTGGAAATCCGCACGCTTCTTGCGCTGACGCAACTCAGCTTCGTCTTCAGAGTCGGACATGTCGAAGCCATCATAGCCGCCATTTCTGCACAGACCCCCCTTACTTTTCATCTTCTTGTAAAGCTCAGCGAGTTGCTTCTCATCGTCCTTTTTCGTTTTGTCACTGCCATGTATTAGTAACTAGTTTGAAACTGCAACAGAGACGGGAGATCAACTTACGCATAGAAGGCAGCAATCTGGCGCTCATCAACCTTGACTTCACCGTGGTCGATCATCTCCTTCAGCTCTTCGTCCTCCTCACCCTCTTCATCATCACTAGCACCTCCAAGACCAGCATACTCATCTTCAGACTCCTCAGCCTGCTCCATGACGGCCTCTCTGGCCATGCTCTTCTTCTTGTTGAATTCTTCCACAGCTTTCGCCTTCTTGACCGCCTGCTGCATCTTCATGAAAGCATCCTTGCTAGGCTTGGGGGGGCGCTGAATGTCGTCTTCACTCTCATCCTCTTCGGTGGCAATAAGATCTTCTTCAACATCAGACAGCTCAACAGCCTCCTCGCGCCGCCCACGTTGAAGCCTGCCCTTCTTCTGCTTGATCGGTGATTCGGCAATAGGCATCATAACGGTGTCGACTGTAGACGGTGGCGGAGCAAGACCAACAGGAGAACGAGAGAAGGAAAAACCTGCATCTTGAGTCGGCTCAAAGTCCTCAACCGGTGTCCCCGGGAGGGCAGGTGGGCTCTTGGTCAGCTGGTCAATGCCCAGGCTGAATTGAGATTCGGCAGCAGCATGCGAAGACTTCTGTGGTGACATCAACGACTGGCTGTTGGGAACCAAAAAGTCTGAAGCTTGGCTGAAGTTCGGGCCAGGTTGAGTCTCTGGGAGATTTCGCAAAAATTCCAAAGAATCTTGCTCAGTGTCAACGGCGGCTGCAGGTTGCGAACCAGACTCGAGCTCAGCCATTGTGCCTGCGAACATCTGGGTCAGGCCTAGCCCGGCATCGGTTTTACCGAAGCCAAAGGCCGCCATCGCATCCGTTGGCGTCGCTGGTTGAGTGGGCGTAGCCTGCTGTGGTGCCTCTGCATCGCTCTCATCATCATCATCGTCGATGACTCGTTTGCGGGCTCGATTGACAGTCTGCCTTCGGACAGGTACACCGATCTGGTCGTCCTCCATGTCGACGTCCTCGTCAGCATGGTCTTCACCAGCCATTCCATCAATCAAATCATTGGTCCCATCTGCATCGGTTGCTTCACCATCGTCGGCATCTGCGAGGTCTTCATCCTCGGAACCTGAAAGCTCGACTTCAGCTTCTTCTTGGTTCTCATCCTCCCCTTGGGCTGCATCTTCTTCCCCGCTGCCGACATAGTCGCCGTCTTCCTCATCGCTGGATGGGAGATCATCTATGGTCTCGCCGTTCTTCTTGGCTTCCTTCCTCTCCATCTTTGCAAGCTCAAGGTCTTCCTGCCTCTGCTTTTCGAGCAGTGCCACCATGTCGTCAATCTCAACCTGGCGCTTCTCCCTCTCCTCCTCGGTTTCGGGGTTGAGACCTCGCTTGACAAGGTCGGCAATCCTCTCTTCTCGTGCTTTTGCAGTTTGCTGGCGAGCCTTGAGAGCCAATGACAACTCCATTTCACCACGAGTGACCGAATTTTGACCTTTCTTGCTTCTCTGTGGAGACTTTGAGATTTGAGCAAGGGCACGCAGATGTACATACGACCCAGCATTATCCTGCTTCTTTGTGGGCAAGCGGTCAAAGACAGGAAACCTGCTCTTCGGCTGTTCTACGTGTGGCTCATCATCTGAATCAGACAATTCTATCATTGAATCCTCGGCAGCATTCTTCACCTCCACCCCGGCATTCTGTACCATGACCGGCTCTATCTGTTTCATCCAAGGATGCGCCGGCAAATGTTGGAACTCGGGCGCTCTCCCTTTGCCCTTGTCAACTTTGGCATGAGCTTGGTCATCGGGTGGTGCAATGAGTGTTTGTTGATCGCCAGATGCAGTCATTGTTTGTAGGGCGGCTTCTTCTTTGGGTGGGCTTGCTAGAGTAGTGTCGCGGATCTGATTTGCCTCTGCGTCAGATGAAGCGAGCGCCGAACTCGGCTCTGGTGTCGGGAGTGCTATTGGTTCGGCATTGGGCGCATTATAATTGAACTTTTTGAATAAATCCTGTGTCGTGAAACGTTTCTTCGTCTTGGCTTGGTGGGTAAGCTGCATGTTTCGGCTTATGCGCTGCTGATCGCGGGCCATTGCCTCCATGGCCTTTTTGCCTGCTCTTCGAGTTGGCTTAGCATGTTGGGTAAGCCGCCTGCTGTTTTCACCATCAGAATGGCTGTCTTCATCCTCTTGACGCCGCGCAGTCTTCTTCGGCTTTATTTTCCCCGCTTTTTCCTCCCGTTGTTTCGCTAGTCTTTCCTCGCGAATGCGTCGTACTCGCTCTTGGAGGTCGGCATCGTGTATGGGTCGTGATGATTCATCTGATTCGGAGCCTGCACCCGCTGATCGTCGCGGCTGCTTCTTCGCTGGTGAGGGGCCAGGAGTGACGAACAGACCCGGCGATGAACGCTGTGACCGCATGCTGGGCGATAGGGAAGCACGGGGACTAGCAGTCTTTGTTCTTTCGGCGATGGGTTTGCGCACATTTGCACGCACGGGCATCTCATCCTCATCCTCACTACTTTCGATGGTAGCTACGATTGGTGTTTCTTGTTGTGCTTCTTGTGACGCCGGCTTTTCAGATGTTGAGGTTTTGCCGGCGGCAAGTCGCTTCTTCATGAGTTCATATGCATCCTCTCCATCGCCCTCGTCCTCTTCATTTGTCTCCTTATCGTCAATCTGTAGCCGTGAAATTGTAAAGGACTTCGCGCTGGCCCTTTCAGCGGGCTTAGAGATGGGCGCTTCATCTTCAGATGTTGAGCTCCCATTGTCGGATTCGGCCTCACTTTCTGAAGAATCTGTCCGTTTCCGCAGAGCTGCTAGGAGCTTGGGGCGAGGTTTCGTGGACGCGTCCGTTGCGCGTGCTGGAGAGGTTCGCATTGATGTAGTTTTTGGCGAAGCGTGTGTTGAGGACATTTTATTGCAATGTTGTATTAAGTATAGGTATTGGGGGTGCGTGATTGGGTGGGTAGGTGGATGTTCGGATTCGGGATGTAGTTGTGTCCCTCACGCAGTAGTGTTGTCTAGGAAACCCTAGATCGGAATCGAGCGATGAAGTGACTTCTTACTAGTGTCGTAGAGGAGTCACAATGAATAACTAGCAATTCGGAGTAATCGATATGTTCAATTGCAAAAGCCCGTGGTGGGGGTCTGTCGTTGTGGAGGACGCTTGGACTACGCGTGATTTTGGAAGTCGCGATCGCGAGCGCGACGCGACCGACATGCGCCTGCCACATATGGCTCGTAAGTGGCGCTAAACCGTTTTTCGCCTACCCTAACTACGTCCACACCCCGATGTCCAAAACCAAAAAAAATATTGCAGTCACATCACACAAAACATGTTGCACGTAGTACCCCGAGGGGGAAGGAAGTGCTATTTTGGTTTGCAACACCGCATTTTCTTTCTCATTCTTTTTCAAAGTCCATGTCAAGTGGCGGAAACGGGTCCGACGACATTGTTACTTTACTCGCAACGTTTGCCTGGTTCGTCTTTCTCTGCCACTGCCCTCGATCTGATCTGGTTGTAACCATATATAGCACGGGCCTGATGGAGCAGGTGGTTGGGTTTCCGGAGCCAGCCCGTCGCAATCCTAGGCCCAGGTGCCTATATGCCGACACATGTGTGTTTATCCATTTACCCTAAATTTCAATCATTGATGCATCCCTATTGCTCGCGTCGGGGGGGTTACGAAACGAACGGCCGTGCGGGCGAATGATTGGCTGCGCGGATTACACATGTCCGTCTTACGAAGGCTCAGCCCTATGTCTCTTTTCTTATTTGTTACCGGGCAGTGCGTGCACCCGCTTCACGATGTGGACCGCGACGGCGCTACCCAAAGCATCAGCAGCATGAACGCATGCTTCCATGTAATTTCTTTAGCCACTTGTCTAACTGTTTCGTGTTTGGGGTGAGAGATTCAACAAGTGCAGATGGATGTGAAGGCCGGGTGTGTGTCACTCGGTTGGGGAGGAGTCTGGTTCGGATACTATAGTAGGCCTACTCAACGCTCAACGTGTGCCAAGGTGGTGGGAAGAGTGGGGGCATAGTATGTCGTCGGGTCTAGCATCTGCAGCGGGCTCGCATAAATTCTGACACTGACCGGAGGAGACTTGTCGCACGGCCACGGCCGCAGGCCACGGCGCCGCAGAAGATCCGCTTGGTCAGCTCATCGTGTACAGACAGACAGACTGTCAGAGTATGGTAGGCCGTCTTTTACAGCGGGTGCGTTTCGACTTATGCCGTGGTTGGATATAGGCAGCAGGACATGGCATTGCGTTCGGCCAAAAATAGCTCCCAGCAGTACCCCAGAAAGACGGCAGCCAGCTAGGCGGATCGGGCAAGGAACACTTCAGCTTGAGCGCTCCCAACGACGGGCAGCAGCGATCATTCGAGGTTATGCGGGATCTGCACAAGTCCTTGCCTTATTTCGCGCCTCCAAGATGACGACACTGATGGGCATGAGTAGCGGACAGCGGGTCTGCAGTGGAGTGGAGTGGGTGGAGCAGTATACCTACAGTAGTACTTGGCGTCGGGAGTGGAGTCGCATACCTACAGTATGTACAGTACTGACAGCTACCTACAGTATGTATGTACATACTGCGTTACTTACTGCTGTACAGTCCAGTACTTGGTGAGTTAGCTACTGTTGTACCGCACCGGGCTTGCCGATTCGGCATTCCGCATCGTGAGAGAGTAAGACGACCTGTTCTTCTCTCGCATCGCAACACACCGGTTTCAGGCATCCTCTTCAATGCGAGGCAGCTTGCAGCGCTCTCGCCTGACCGTCACTCCAACTCCTTGCGTTGCACTGCCACGCGAACCACATTTTGCAGGCTGCACTGAGACGCGGCGCGGGCCAATGGCGTCGTCTTTGGCGCCTCGCTCCCATGGCCATGGCTGCGATGATGGTGGGGTGCGGGCTGGATGGGAGGGTACGACATGCTCCAGAATGGCGAGCAGATGGGCGTTTCACCTGCACCGCTAAATTACCCCTGAGCAAGCTGGCCTAGGGACGCAGGACGCGGCGCTGGGGTCCCTGCAGCGCCGTCGCGGCGATCTCCCATTGAAGCATCGGGCGCTTGACGCGTCCTTAGGGCTCGACGTCGCAACACGAGCGAGAGGCGTCACAGCCACAACAAGATTGTTGCGTTCGGCTGAATGCGTCTGGCCTGCACCGTGTGCATCTACATGCTACATCCCCCCCCCTCAAGGGCCGAGCGCACGACGGACGGCTGCCGTCGAGGGCATGCGTGCCTGCATGCCAAGGCAGTCTCCTAGTGCCCTCTTGAAACCCGTGAAACAGACCACGGATCTTGCTCTTCTAAACAAGAGCCATCCGTCTCCGCCCGGGAAATTGGACGATCAATGTCTTCCTGACGGCCTAACATCCGAGCTTATACCCATCTGTCTATCGTCAAAAGCTTCTCGAACGCTTCCATTTCGCGCGCATCCGCCTCCCTTTCATAGCGACAACAGCTCTGCCCGCCCAATACGGCCCGTGAACCCCCAATTTCCGGCATGATACTGGCTGAGGCACGCACTTGAACACCATGGAGGCCGACGAGTCTCAACTGTACCAATTTAGCACCCCTCAGCAGAGCAACAGCTTCAAACGAGCCCGCCGCAGTCTCCAGAGCACCACGCCCTTGAGCAGCCTCACCGAAAGCGTCACCTCGTCGCCCAGGCACTCTGGCCAGAACCAATTCGCGCCCCAGCTCTTCGACCACATCAATGCGCTCAAGCATCTCGATGACCAGCAGATCCTCTCCCTCCTGTCCGCCGCCCGCAGCAATGGAGGTCAGTCGAATCGCGTCTCTGACGGCCAAGCCCTGTTTGCTCACGCATTCCCAGATGGCATGCGCCGTTCGGCTGCAGACAGGTCGTCCATGTCGACCGTCGGGAGCCGCGCGTCCTCGTACTTGAGCGTGCCCTCGAGTAGAGTACCCAGCATGCTCTCCGACCCACGCTCCTCCATTGCATCCACAGACTCCTCCTTTACCCACTACAGCGCCGCCTCGTCGCGTCTCTCCACGGCTTCCTCCCGCCTCTCCACTCTCTCCACCGCATCGACGCCCGCGCCCAAGAACTTTGCCTGCACCTTTTGCGACAAGGCCCTCAAGTCAAAACCTTACTGGAAGTCGCACGAGGAAGAGTTCCACGAGCAACGGCTCACATGGCGATGCCCGGACTGCGAACAAATCTTCCATGCGGGGAAGCGTTTCCGTGAGCACCACACAAAGCTACACGTACGTATGACATAAAAAAAATTCTCTCCATCCACAACAAAGCTAACGCACATACACTAGGGCTGTGAGCACTGCAAACAACCAAGAGAAAGTGGTCAACCCACTAGCAGGAAAGCGTCGCCATGTGTCAAGAAATACGAGATCGTCATGCATGACAAGGACGCTTGGGGCTGTGGCTTCTGTGCTTGCCTGCTGACCACATGGGAGGAGAGGTGTGAACACATCGCCCTCCACTTTGAGGAAAAGGGCGCCTCCAAATGGAACTTTACCAACGTCGTCCTCGGTCTTCTCAAACAGCCAGAGGTCTCGAGCGCGTGGAACCAGATGATGACGGATCGCCACGGCGACGAATCAAACTGGCCGTCGTTAGCCTGGGAGTCTAAAAAGTGTAACCGTCTACGGTACAAGCTCGAGACAAAGTGGGATACGCGCGTGTTCGACGTTGAGAAGTTGGTGCAGGACACCTACGACTTGGCCGAAATCGAAGTCAAGGACCTCGTCGAGCCGACCACTGAGTCCACCCCCGATGCTTCGGAAGCGGCGGATAATAGCCAAGGCGAGATGGTCGAATTCAAACTGGAGCAGTCCGACTTTGTAAACGACAACAGGCTCCAGAGCTCACACGGCTTACCTCAAGAGCACATGATGATGGACATTGATCCAGTAGATCCGCCACAGCAGATGCATCATCAAGACATGCAGCAGCCACAATGGCCTGTCAGCAGCAACATGTCTCACCAGAGCATGAGTGCGGCAACAGGCATGAGTGGATTTGGTGCTTTCGACACCAGCATGACCTCGATGCCAACAGACTTCTCGCAACCAATGGCTCAGAGCTTCCAATCACAAACACAGGGTTGGCCGAATGCAAGCTTCGCATCTACGCCGGACCTGCTTAGCTATCAGCAACCCACACAATACATGGACTACCAGCAACCTAAAGAGATTGTTTCCGTGCCGACGTCGCAATTCGCAAACTTTGGCCATTACCCACGGCAAAGTCTTCCGCCCAACTTCCTCCAACAACAGCAGCAGCAACAGCAGGCACCCAGCACGCCGCCGTCGCGTCGTTATATTCCCAAGCTGATTAATATTTCCAACAATTCAAGTCACCGCGGCATCCAAATGGAACAGCCACCACCTCCCCCACCCAAGGACGAGCATCAGAATCGCTTCTCGCGACTCATCATGAGACGTCGTCCTAGCAACATCTCACAACACACTATGGTCGCGCACCGTGACATGGGCGGCACTTGGAGCGACGAGTTGAACTGGGGTTAAAACACACCCGTCTTGTTCGACGCCGTCTTCATCGCATCACTTCCATGCAATCGGCTGGCCCGGCAACACGTGCACCACTCTCCTTTGCAAAACACCGAAACAAATAAAGCACCACAAACAGGTGACTCCGAACCTCGCTCCGCTCACCCACAACCGACGCAGCGAGCTACACGCCACCTCTACGGAGCCCCCCCAACATCACTCAATCACATTCATACACACCCATACACCTCATTTTACGTACACATAGGATTTTTCCAGCGGGACCAGGGATGGGGATGAGAGGTTATACCCACATATGCCAGCGTTTTGACTTTTTTTGTTGTTATGGATATCTACCCATTTCACTTCTCCTTTTTTTGTTCTTCCCCATCTTCTCGACAAACCCCCCGTACGTAGTGTCTTAAACTGTGCTTCCCTTGACTACAATAAGACATCCTAATACTCCAACGTGTGTGGTTTTTTTCTTCTCTCTCTCTCTCTCTCCTATACAAAAACCTACACATCCACTCAACTTGAATGTGCAGTTTGACGTAACCCCAATGGCAGGAACTCTCGTTGTCATGGGCGGCGAGATCTTAGAGGCTTGTATTGTAATCATAGAGGACTAGGCATATAGCCTTGAGAACATACGCAATGACATTCAAACAAGGTTACCTAGGATAAACCAACAACAGCGGGCCAAGCTCCTGCATTCAGAAACCCCTTCCTGGAACAAAGTTTCCCTACGTCTTCTCATATCACGCGTCATGCTATCATCGTCGTATCATCCGTATACGCGCGTTATTCGCCACTCATCACTAATCTCCTTTGGCCACTTGTATGCGTTGTCCTTTTTTTCTTTCTTTCCTGCCATGGTCCCTGTTCAAACAGTACATGACATGCTGGGGTTAGCAGGTGCGGATATCGTCTACGGCCTTGATCCCGCTAACCACGGTGTTTCCTTGTCCGGTCAAGTGAAGTGGAGTGAGGTGCACTAGTAGGATGCGCTACCTATGGATCCGCCGTGGCGTAAACGGAGCCGCACTAGTTAGCGCAGCCCAGTAGGAAGAGCAGGGAAAGTAAAAAAGGGCCGAACGGACGGCAAAAGGAAAGTGTTAGTGCAAGGAAGCCGGAAACGGGGGTAGATGTTGTTACATGCGGATATGGTCAAACAGAAATGGGGGTTTGCAGAGTTGTTGTTCTAGGAAATTATTTAGATATTACTAGAACGAGGCCGATATCTGGCTGTCGACGCAAACTGTTAAGCAGGAGAATAGGGCAGCTGTCAAAATTATGTACGTAGGCACTACTACACATGCATGTAAAAGACCCAAGGCTCAAACAAGCAGCCTTGTCGAACCCAAACTTCCTTCTTCCCCGCACCATGTGTCGCTCCGATCGTCGATTGTAGATCCCCCCAGAATATGAATCCGAACGATTCCAAACGAGAAAAAAAAAGACGTGTCTGAAATCCCATACCTCCTGACCGGTACGCCGCATCTGAGAAAAGAACAAGAGTGAAAGAGAAGAGAAAGAGAAGGAAAAAAGAAAAAAAAGAGAAATCCCAAGAGGAAGACTAAACGAACACTACGTTTTGCTAACCCACCAACTCAAACACACGAAAAGAAAAACTCCCTGGGGACAGACGTTACCATCGAGGTAGCCAGCCACGCATCACTAAATCTACTCCAGCACAACACCATGCGCCCCACAAGCCCTGTCAATAACCCCCTTCAGCTCCTCAACCTCCCTAGTCTCATACCTAACCAACTCCCCATACACCTCCATCTGCACCGGCGTAGAAGCCCTCAGCATGGCCAACGCCTCCACATACTCCGTGAACAGCGCCCAATACTTCCTCACCACATGCTCCGCCCTCGCCGGCACCTCATCCTCAAACTCAAACTCGACCTCATCATCAACGCCCATGTGCACAAGATCCCAATCAAGCAGAGCCCTCGCACCCTGCAGACAGTTAACCCTCTGGATAAATCCCATAATCTGGTGCTGACCACACACAAGGTCGTAGTCGCGCCAATTCCCCTTTTCAAACACGAGGGAAGTGAAGCTAGAGACGAAGACGATGGCGACGTTTTTGACAGCCGGGTGGAGGTGTTGGTAGGGCGAGTCCTCGGTGTTGGTTGTGATGGCGGCGCCGAAGTTGAAAAGGTCGATTAGCTTGGTGGCGTGGTGGGGGAGGTGGAGCGGTGTTGCGCCAAAGGTCTTTAGGACCGTGGTCATTTGGGAGTGGAAGGAGGGGGATTTTAGACCAGAGAGGGAGGCGCGGAGACGGCCTTTTTCGAGCGGGCGGAGCTTGATGATGGCGGTGGGGGAGGGGATGAGAGAGGTGAGGTGGGCGACTTTTTGCTTGGTTCGTGAGCGGGGGGAGTTGGCTGGCTGCTTGGGTGTAGAAGGTGGGGTGGTGATGTTGGTTTTCGAGAGATTATCGAGTTTTGTCTCGATATGAGCGTCTTTCTCGTGCTGCTCCTTCTCCTTGGTGTCGAGCTGGTTAAGCTTCTCCGCGTAGTGCTTTTCAAGCACTGCGACCTTGGCCTCTCGCTCACTCAGCTCTTTCTCCTTGGCATCATGTGCCTTCTGCTGCTCGGCAAGCTTGTTGGCCGTCTTCTCGACTTGTGCCTTCTCAGTTTGCAGCTGCTCTTCGCGTTCCTTGATGGCACCCTCCCGGCTGGAGACAGCAGCCTCGCGCTCGGCAAACTCCTTTGCCCGAGCGTCTGCTGCCTCCGTGTGCCGGGAGCGGCTGCCTTCTTCAAGGGCAGTGAGGCGCTGAAGGATGGTCTCTTGCATCTGTCTCTGCTTGACCTGGGCCTGAGTCCTCGCCGCCCTCTCCTCCATCATCATACTCATTAGTGACTTGATGCCATTGACGGGGGAAGGAGTGGCCTTTTGGCGGGTTGTAGAAGGTCCCGGCGAAGGTGAGTCAGGCACATTACGCGCTTCCGCGCCCGCAAGCCTCATGATGCTTGCGAAGCTGGTCGACGCAGGCGGCAACGGGGTCGATGACTTTGGAGTAGACCCTCCATTACTGACAGGCCCAGGGACTGTCGGTAGTGGAGAGGACGTCATAGGAGCCGGCGAAGTCGGTCCTGGCGACGACGTGGTGGGTAGGTCGTGCCTCGACGAGGACTTTGGAGGTGTTGGAGATGACAGTACAGGAACTGGAGGTTCCTCGGTGGCGGTCTTGATGGGAGTTGACGACTTCGACGCCTCAATAGGAGCCTGCTCTGAAACGGGCAGTGTCTTGCTGGGAGCCTGGGCGGATGGTGCCGGGGCGGAAGAGGGCAAATTCGGTTCATCCGGGTACGATGTGAACTGGCGAAGGCCTTCATCCCAGTAGCGAATGTCATCCGGGAGCTTCTTGACGGACTCGTGGAAAAATTCGATGCACGTCTGGACATCTTCCTTGTAGCGGTCAAAAGATCCGTGTTGTTCGTACTTTCCGTAAAACAAGCGCTCAATCTCTCCGGAGTACTTGACAAGGGTTTCGCGTGACAATTTCAAGGTGGGTTCGTCCGACGGCTCCTTGGGGAACTTGCGGAAGACACAGATGAGGGCTGACTTGATCTTGGTGATGTACGGACGGCGGTCTTTGTTCTCGAGCTTGAAAACCATGATGACGGTTGGTGTGGTTGGCGAGAAGAGTTCGACAGCGAACTTGATGCAGTTGGAGAGAATGAAGTGGGAGTGCGCTGAGCAAAGTGTTGCAATCGTGGTAGATAGAGCGTCAGTTCGCAAACTTGAGTAGCCCAAAGAAACAATCCAGCGCTGGTTGGAAGTTGACGAGACTGTAAGAAAAGAAAGCTCGTCGGTGGTGGACTAGAAGTAATCTACAGGAGCGGGCAGGTGCGCTAACTATCGCTGATATTGTGACAATGACGGAGTCACAAAAGGACGCACACGTGACGAATTTGACCTTTGTGCGTTTGCAAGAGCCGCGCTCACTGCGCCATTATGACCCATTGTTCCGCGTGCTTTGGCACCTGAACCAACCACAGGTTTCCATTGTCCGCATATTCCCGTATACAGTGAGCCTGCACTCTGCACGCTTGTGCGGAGTTGGGGTTATCGTGCGCTCCTTCACCGACACTACACAATAGACTGGGAAATCACAATATCGCTCTGCGCGCATTATATCTTTCTTCTCTTATCGTATGTCTCAATTCAGATTGTTATTCTCTTTCTATGGAAGGTCGGGTTCGAGTGATGCGCGGTGCTTGTGCTATCGTTAGATTCGCAATGCGACGACTTGACAATAAGAGACACGTATTCACCTAGGTGGACTAAGATTGACGAGATTTAAAGTCACCGGAGTCACATTCATTTGGGACTGCACAGCTAAGAGTCTATGACTGAATAGTCATGTTTGCGCTAGTTGTTGATGCTTGGTTCTTTGAAGTGAATGGTACCGGCATGGGGCAATCAAGGGCTTTAGAGGGGTAAAATTTGAGGACATGACATATCTTGATAGAAATGAAAGGAAAGCTGCTTCATAGCTCATCAGACGAGCCATGATGGCAGTCGAAATAGGGTAGTGGAAGACGCATGCGAAGGACTGACGTGTAAGTCGCGCGGGGACTACCGGTAGCCCCACAATTTCCCCAGATCCGTACGTCGAACATGTCACTACATCGTGCGGCAAGATTGAGAGGTGACAAGTGGCTTCCGCAATTCCTAAACAACATCCCCTTGAGATCCTAGTCGCTTGTCGCAGCTGTCCTACTCCCGTCATGCCTCGGTGCAACGCAAGGCTTTCACAAAGACGAGGCGCACAATGAGCTTTGAGGCGTTGGGTACGGCAAAGAACTGAATGGCGGTTTGTTAGAGGCCGTAGAGACAATGTACCTGTGTCCAGGTGGTGTTCTCCGAAGTCCGCCTCACACTGCTGGTCGTGGTGGCGGTATTCCGTCTCTAGTACAACACTATGGCGCGACTATCTCACGACGACTGCAGTTCCGTATCCTAGACTGTAGCGTCAACATTAGTTGAGAAAACAAAGTTTACCGGATGTCTTGAGTTAGTCAAGGGGCCTCAGTATTGCCTTCCTCTCATGCTCCCACTTCCCCCTACCTGAGTACCCCAACATAAGCACGTCGCCACGAACGCAAAACCTAAGACGCATCTAGACGCCAGAGCCCCTGAGCAGACCATCGTACGATGCATTCATCCGTCTCAAAGCCCGGAGGTTCCGAGTATGCTTGCTTGGACATGCGATCTGCAAACGTACGGGCCACCAAACATCGTCATGAGGTATGACGATGTTGCAATAGCATAGGTACACCCAGCTCGCGTACTACTGTAAGAGGTTGCTAACGCCGAGATGTGCTGAAGTGACCAGTGAGAACCCTTGATGCTAAAGTCAAGGATATAGAAGATGAAACGAGAGAGTCTGCGTAACGGTACGCGTGTTGACGGGAAAGACGTCCGAATCCCAGTGCTCGGTTCCCCCTGTTTTCTTCTGATGATATCCCGAAGTGATCTGGGTAGATACTTGCAAACACAAGTGTTGCGGTTGCCAGGCGCCGAGGTTGATAAAAGTAACGCCGAGGAAAATGAGGGTACAGGATTTAGGATGCCGCAGAGGACGGGCCGAGAGCATGACGGGCCGATGATCAGAAGATCGTCGCTGCGACATGTACGGTGACGTAGCTGAAGAGTAGTTTGTAATTTATTGCTCATGTCCTATTTGAAGAGCTCCAGGTTGACGGTGCTGTGGGCGCGTGGGGCGTCAACAACTGACAGGACGGACCGATACGCTAGAGGGCTGTCAGTTCAGTAGTGAAGTCGTTCCAGGTTCTAGTTGCAGTTCGGAGACTGGAAAGCTACCGGTTTCCAAGATACAGGTTCGCCAAAATAGTACGAAAGAGGAGGTGGCAATCATATGTGCAAGACATGTACCGTAGCTTACAGGACCCAGCTAGTGTGTCTGTTTGTGGCAAGGGCAACGGCTAGCAAGGTGGGCGGGATGGATAACGGGGCAAAATGGCCTGATGTTGGAAAAGACATATCGTCGGCCAGCTAGTCTGTTTCAAACCCGCTAGAAACCCGCTCGCAGATTTTGTAATATCAGCGGCGCCGATATAAGTCCATTTTGCCCCGCGCCCTTCTGCTTTGGGACCGAGATCCAGAGAGTAGTACGGACGTTGAACTGAATGTAGAATGTCTAGGTATCGTGATGAAAGACGGAGCGCGAGGGGACCGAAAGTTAATACAACAACGGAGCTAAAATGTGGGGAGAGATAGTCTGCTCCATGATACGGGTGTACTCATCTCCACATGGCATGGACAGCCCAAGAACAGTAACAATCAGCCCAAAGGCAGAGGGAGTTGGACCTCGACTTTCAGCCAGGCTTTGGCCAGGCTATGGTTGGAATTGCCATCTGTATGCCTTTCGGTGCAATGCCGGAGATTTGAGTTCCGGAGTGTGCCAGGGGTGACTGCAGGGCTGGTTTTGCAACGGGTATGCCACGTGTGTAGGAAGCGGCACGGTGGGGCTACAACGCATAACGACTCAATAGACGAGGCAAGTCTTCTGGCGGGTTCAACGTGTTGCAACAAGGGATGAAAAAAAAAGAGAGAGAGAGAGAGAGAGAAAAGAAACGCCTTCTACCGACTTTCGGGGCTGGCTGGGGTAAAGATGGACCATTCCCCTTATGGTGCGTGCCCGTGGTCTAGGCGTCCCACCCGGCCGGCGGCCCATGCCGTGGCTTGTTTCAGTTCGCAGTGTTGAGCCTGGGGCAGCGTGATCGATAGGAGAGCGGTGCCATCACGGCATTGTGTCGAGTTCAGGCTCAGGTTCAGCTTCAAGCCCTCGGTCTGGCCGCAACTCTATCATGTGTGACTTCATCGGTCGTGATGACGCATCACATTGCTTCTGACCATGGCGCCGGCGTCAACGGAACCCCCATCCCGCGGTGCAGCGAACCTGCTTCTAGCTTTCTTTTACTTTACCAATAGCGCAATTTAGCCGGGTGAGAGTCCGTCGAGACGTGTTGGTGTGCAGCTCTAGGGTGCCGCTATTGGGCCACTACAAGATGATGGCCAGGATAGATGCAGGTCAGCCGTGTTCCGCGCCCGCAACACGTCCACAATAACAAATCACACACGCACAGCATGACTCCCCGCTATGCCTGCTAACTGGAGTTTGATTCCCGAATAGCCACCAGCACATGTCGCATGGAACGCACAGGCGCAGCACCCTGGGTGACACGAGATAGGCGTTGGACCCGGCGCACGCAACGGGAATGGTGCATTACACTGCCATGCTCGGGACCAGGCAACTGGGAGGATCCTCGTGGGCTTAACATATCTACGTTGAAGCGCACCCGTCGGGGTTTTTGACCCTGGTTCCAATTACGCCCTTTTCTCGACGACTACGACTACCCACCACCATTATGCTGTGAAAATAGCCATCGAATTGCAACCACCACGGCGGGGATGATGAACATCGACAACAAGAATCGCTTTGACATTGTCAACGGCAAGCAGCTCGCCCTGCTAATCGCCCCTCTCATATGCTTTCTCGCCGCTGCCGCTGCCGTAGCCGTAAGATGGTACACCAGGAGTGTTAGGAGGATCAATACTCCTGCTGAGGATGCCTTGATGTTGGCTGGTCTGGTACGCGGGGACCTTGCAAAGTGCCATCGTGCTATGCTGACAACCCTAGATTATGAGCTTTGTCGTAGTAACATTGGTCTACATTTTGGTATTCTTGGGTGGCGAAGGCCTGACTAGCGACGAGATCAGAGCGGACCCAACTAAAGACTTCCAAATCGTGCAGCGGTACTGGCTTCGGGTGTGTATTCTCTACCAGCATTGTCACTGTCCAACACTAACCGCAACTGAAGATGCAATTCGCACTCGATATATGCTGGTGCACATCAGTCGCAACCGTTCAAATGGCCTTTGCCCAGTCCTACGTCCGGTTATACGAGAAGAAACCCTTCGCCCGGCTCACCTGCTACGTTTCCATGGCGCTCATCACCGTCTGGTACGTATGGTCGCTGGTAGGTTGGATCAACATGTGCCATCCTCCGGGAAAATGCGACCTCCAGAGCAAAAAGTCGTGTATAATTATCGGATCCTTGCACGTCTTTTTCAACAGCGTTATTCTATTCGTTCCGTTACCGGCCCTGCTCACAGCCCAAGATCTCACAATGAAGAAGAAGTGGTCGGTCATGGTCTTATTTCTGCTAGGATGCTTGTACGCCAAACCCACCCCCTTCGTACACACAACCGTTAACTAACACCGCTTAGCTGTACCATACTAGCTGTCCTTCGCATAGATTGCGCCATTGATGTATTCGGCAACTACGACAAAGATCCCATTGGCGCATCATGGTGGCGCATATGCTTTTCACCCATTGAAGTTGCTGTCGGCATCATCTGCTGCTGTGTCCCCAACGTGCGCTCCCTGCCATCGTGGCGTCGAGATCGTCGAACCATACCCAACGAGGGCACTGGCCTACGACGATTAAAGTTCCGGACACAGAGCAACGGCTCTTCAACATCAAATCTCAACGATCCTTCGCACTGGATGCCATCAGCCGCAAAACCGCAGGTCGCTGCTTTTGTTACGCTGAATGACTCGGATACCCTGGATAGAGTGGGCTCGCTGGGAGCAAACGAAATTAAAGTTACCAAGGAATACGACCTCCACCGACTGTGATTAGAGCGACGCCAAATGATTGTAGTTTGAAACAATAGCTGCACCTTCCTACGTGGTCATCGCTCGAAGCAAAATGCACGTGCACGGAATACCTCGCCATCCTGTGTCCGATGTCGGCGGTATAGCCAGGCTGAAAAAGGAGGCTTGATTGGGAGATGTGTAATGACGTAATTTGCACGACCCTATGTGTTGGATAAAATCCGATCCGATGCCGAGGGTGGACGGACAGTCAACACCGTGGCGCAGGGCGCGTCCATCTATCAAACGTCGCCATCCTCCTGATCCCAGCTTCCGTGACTTGGAAATTTGTTCATGGGTGTTTGCGACCCTTTTCGTGGTCGGCCCTTGGGCGTGGATGGAAAAGAGGTGGGGCGAGCGTAAGAAGAGCAACCAGAAGAAGATTGCCGCATTCAAAGCGAAGCTAAAGGATATTGAAGAAGCCAAGGCGAAGAAGGAGAAGGGACAGAAGTGATTCATTCAGAGTGAAGGACTGCACTGACGTAATGTTTACACCACCTCCGAGGACGTGAGTGGGGCGAGCCATCAGTACAGAAGATGAGAACGACGATGGGAAATAGATCTTTTTTTGGCTCATGCACCAAGCGATTGGAAGCAAAGCAACAAACAGTAAACATATTCGTAATAAATAATGTACCGCATGTAATTCACTCAGAAGACTATGAAGAACGCGATGATTGTACATTTCTTAGTACCCCGTGATGGACTTCGATACACTCAAACTTCACATACGTCGCACTAATACCGCACCCAGGCGTCTACATCCCCTCCCACACTCTCCCCATCCCAGCGTCAACCACCCACCGAGGCGCCTTACTCCGCACTCCCCCGCCCTAGAGGAACATTATACGTTCGCCCACTCCCCCGGCCTCCCCGAGCCCCGCGCGAACAACGTCTTCCTACACATCGGACAAGAATTCTTCTCCTGCAGCCACTCCTCCAAACACCTCAAGCCAAAAACATGGCGGCAAGCCTTGATCCTCACACTCGCATGTTCAGGTTCTTTACCAGCCACATCTTTGCTGCGACGTGGTTCATTCTCCCTAAAGGAGAGGATGTCGAGGGGTTTGTTTGTGCCGATGATGACGGCATCGAGGAAGTTCTTTTCGGCCTCGCTTAGTGGGGCGGAAGGGGAAGAGGGAGGGGCCTCGAAGGCGAGGTCTTTGAGGCAGATGGTGCAGCTTTCTGGCTCGTTGTCGTTGTCGTTGTCGGTGCTGTTTTGGTGTTGGAGGAGGGGGGTGAGGCCGCACTCCATGAAGTGGGCTTTTGAGCCCCAGGCTGACATTTTTGATGTGTGTGTGTGTGTGGTGTAGAGGTAGCTTGAAATATACCTTTGGTGCAGTATGATCGCAGTTTGGAATACACCTTTGTAGTGTACCGGTTGTAGTTGTGGTAGTTGGGGTTATCCTTGCTATCTTGGAGGTCGCTCTTGATATCCGACTGTGCAAGCTGAGAGTGTGTGAATGAAGAAAGAAGAGCAGAACTGACAGTCTTTTATGAGAGGAACGCACGGACTGTAGGTCAATAGGCGATTGGGGAGTAAATTTGTATATAAATAGTCGCATTGGTTATCTACCATGGTTTTCATGTCGTACCGCGCTTTTGACATGCACACCACTAGGTTACAAGCCATATGTGTCTATGGGGGACTTGACCGAGATTTCATGGGCTATTTGCGGTGCTGGTACAGCACTGAGTGATACTATGTGACTGTACGAGGTTCTACACGTAAGTGAAACCATCCAGGGTCCATCTTTTACGTATCCTCCCGTACTCGACCATGGGTCAGCACTTAGGCGAAAAGTAGTATAAAATTATAGTGCACTGTAAGTCCCCAACTTCTCTCTTGTGACTCCGATCTACTAGTGGAATATATAACAGTGACTGTGGGAACCAGGAAATGAGGGATTGGATGATTGATTGGATGCATGCATCTCTCACAGGGGGAATACTTAAATGCAATATTTCGCTTGCTTCTGAGCTAGCTGGCAGTTGGTTTTATATGAGATGAAAGGGTCAATCTAACAGTAACCCTGCTCGTTCTACTGTTTATTGTCGCAACACCGGGTAGATTCCTGACTTATGTGATACACATCCTCATTGCCCTACCCAAAGCTCGGGTCAATGAGGTATTACATCTGTCATCTGCCTTTGCGCCTTGCATTTTTTTTTTCGGTACTCGAGATGTCAGGTTCCGCCAATATGACCCTGAAAAGACCGTTTAGCGTGGTCGAGAAGTGGGGCATTTCCCAAATATTCCATTCTTCACACAGCCATGGAAACTTGGAGATGCAATTCACTAGGCTTCGATAATTATATGAGAAGTTTTCTTCAGGAGTGTTCCACTATGTATTTTCCCAACCGGTACATGAACCCAAGTAGCTGCGCCAATATTCTACTGATGTCCAGGTCGCCGAGCTACAAGGACTGGACAGGACCCAAACTTTGAAAGAAGACATACGTGGCATTATTTGCTGCTAATCTTGCGCTCATGTCATGTGTGTACAAATTCTAGGCTTATTTTGAGGGTTTGTGTCGTTCACTTAAGGTGTGTTGCACGACTGGAGAGCAAGTCGGAGATTTTGGGTGCGCTAACCGTGTTGAGCACATCCACATTATGACCATCACCGCGTTTATTTCAGCCCAACATCATCTCAAACATGAGCATACTGAGTATTCTTACTGAAACGAAGGAAAAGCGAGATCTGGAGTCATCTTCTAATACAGTGCAAAGGGATGCGCCATACGTCCTCCACTTGTATCCGCAATCATTGCTGGCTTACCGGTAGCGAGTCGTGTGAAGAAATGAAGACTTTTGATAGCAGAGGAAGTAGGTACCTAGTATGTGACGAAATTGCAGGGCATGAGAATCTGGTCTAGGTAGGTACGGCTGCAGAGTCTCGCCACGCGCAGCTTCGACGAAAGAGCACCTGTACCCAGCTTTGAGGGGAGGAGGTGCCCACCACAGGCTGTGGAGACACTTCCATAGGTAGATATGTGCATGGAACCGTGGACGTACGCCATATACAGTTGTCGTCCGAACAGACAATCTCTCCTTCAGAAAAGCTTTCTTGCACCCCACATTGGCAGGCAGAACAAAGGAAAGCGGGCCGTCGATGATCTCATTACTAACTTATTTGAGACTGCAACCCGATTCCTGAGGTCTGCTGGGTTATGCCAGACCGTGTCATAAAGTGCTTTCTATAGTTCTTCACGGGTAAATTAGACAGACAGGTATAGAGACAGTCTTGCTGATCTGTATTAAGAATTACTACTAACTTTACGCAGCCAACATGCTGGCGTTTGTTCACATGAGCCGGCTCCAAGGCAAATGACTAGTGACAGTAGCCAGACTACTAGGGCATGTTGCAGGTCTTGTTCTCGTGAGCGTGTACAAACATTACTAAACTAACAACAACTACGAAGAGTTGCTATTGTCCGCACATGAAAAAGCCGAATCAATCAGACCATTGGCGTACGCATCCTTGATCTGCACGATAACGCCATACGTCCCGCCGATCGTGAGGAAGGCGGAGATACCAATAAGGATAATGTGCAGCCCATACATGATCTTCTGCCACCAGTTGCCCTTCCAGTAATCTTTGTGGTCATAAATCCAAAGCCAACCAGGGAAACCAAGCGCCAAAGGAGCAAAGGCAATACTTCCTGCCAAACTCAACAAATAGTTGAAGATGGGCACCCCTGAAGCGATCAAAAAGCTCACGAGCGTCGTGGCTGCCACAGTGCCGAGCCAGGTTCCCCAGTGTACAAATGTGTTGGCCTGGAGATGTCTCGACTTGCGCAGAATCCGGACAAAGATGTATTTCGCGCTGACATGCACATATAACGCGCCACTGACACACAATCCGATGATTCCTATGCCATATGCGATTTTCTTGACGGTGGGACCAGCGCTTCCGAGAGAAGGCGAAGCAACCCACTTGCCACACCATTTATACACGACAAGACTGAAGGAGAGGTACGCAGCGGTCACGATGCCCATGCACCAATTTACGGCTTTGCTGAAGTCGCGGGGGTTCCGCATCTCAGACATGACGGGCAGGAAAGCTGATGTACCGGCTCCTGAGCAGAAAATGGTACTTGCTGCGGTGATACCAGCGGCGAATGTCGGGTGTCCGATGACATGGTAGCCAAAGTCGTAAGGGCCAGTTTGCGGTGCAGCGGCTGGGCGGTCGAGCTGAGTTACTCCCACGCTAATTCACAAAAGTCAATAAATTGTCAGACCCAACAACCGTCTACTTCACTCTTCCATCTCAAGTACCCCTAGTACCTAAACAAGTCCGAGGAAAATTGTGTTGAACAACTTACACAACAATAAACACGGCTATGAAAACCGACGCGAACCCCGCCCATGTGATCCAAGCGATCTTCTCAAACTTGCGCACGCTAGCGCATAGCCCAACCATCAGTGCCGCGATGATGGAAAAGTAATTTGTGCATAGCGAGTGGTTCGAAAGCGCGTTTAGTGCCGTCGATACGCCGACCATGCCCGAGGCGGCGACGATGACGAAGGCGACGAGGAAGAGAACGCCGGTTATCTCTTTGACGATGCGGCCGCCGACTAATTGGCCCATGTCGGCGATGGAGTGGCAACCGGGGTGGTTGTTTCGGAATTGGCCCTGGACGAGAGCACACCAGGTATTCAGGCCTTGCCAGCCCAGCACGTTGATCGCGCCAGGGAAGGAACCGAGTGTGTACATAGCAGATGGAATGGTGAGAACACCCGTTGCGAAGATTACTATATCGCATGACCATCAGTATAAGGTCGTATACCTATCAAACGGTTCGCCAGAGCTAGTTTTGCAAAGAGAAACTTACGCTTCAGCAAAATAACAGTCGTCTGGACCCAGGATACGGTTCTGAAATCCTCAATCCCCTCTCCTCTCTTGAAAATCTCGCCATCGTCTATAATTCCCGCTTTCTCTTGGATGCTGGATGAGCTGCTGTGCGCTACCGCGGGGGAAATGACGTCGTCATTCTTCTCGTTGACGGGACACGACATAGTTGTAGTTGCGAGAGGAAGCCCTGGATGAAAGCAACGTCGCCAAAAGTAAGGCCGCTGTACTGGAACCCTGCTTACACCGCAAAGGGGCTGTCGAAGCTGGGTAGATGGGAGAGCAGGTACTCGAAAGACACCCAGGTATCTCCAACGTCAACTATATATCTGCGACGTATTGACTCCTACAGACTACCGTGACAATGATAGGTAAGTAGGTAGGGAGTGATAACAACACCCGTGGAGTCGGTCGGTTGGTCGGTCATCACACACGCATTTATCCATGCACCATGCGCACGCGCTTGGCAAGCAACTTGACTGATAACCAACCGGGCAGGTCTCGCGTGGCTGCTATCAAGCTACGTCGCCCGGCGGCCGCACTAAGGGGCTAATACGGTATCGAGGTTCATCATGATGATCCGGGGTAGGGAATATGTCCGGCGGCCCGATTTTTTGGAGGGCTCGCCGTTGACCCCTTGGTGCGCACCCGCTGCGTTGCGCGAGGAGGTAGCAGTGGATAAGTTCGAGGCTAATTACTCCAAGAGAGGCAGGTATAGCGGGGATGGTTTGGTGCGATAATGGATGGGGAGTTCTCCAAGCCGGAAGGGAGGTATACAGATAGTGGAGTAGAGAGGGAGATATCGCGAGTCTCTTTGTTGGATGCTTCAGAAAGTGTGGGAAGGTTGGAGTTGGAGTATGGTCCTAGGGGTGCTCCGAGATTTCGGGGGTTGATGTCGTGGATGGTGGGGATGGATTTGGTGTGATGAGCAGTACCTAACAAGTACCGGTGGCAGGTGGGGCTCGGCTTTTGGCATGTGGGTTTGTGACGCGAATTTTGGATGGGTCTGCTTTAGCGCTGGACATTTGACATTAGATGCGTGCGATTTACTACGCTTTCAAATGAACATCTACCAATCAGAGAAATACGCTGCAAAAAGCGTGCTCTGTACGTTGTAGACGGCGAAAGAAGATGGGTTCAGTGTGACTATAGCTACTGCTTCAACTTCAAACCCGCTTCAGCTGGCATCAGTGCCCCTGGTGCAGGAGAGTTCTTCTTCTTGAACTCATCTGCCATTTCCTCCATGGTTACAAACTCTACGCCTTCGTGCTTCTTGAAGTGCTCGATCAATCTCTCATGCATGAGCAATAGATGTGGACGCCCAGATACATCTGGATGGATTGTGATCGGCTATTGCATGATGTCAGCGGGAAATCTGGTGCAGAATTGGTTACTCACGAAGATGAACTCATCGTATTCTCTGTAGAAGTAATCGAAATGATCACGCCATAGGTCTTCCGTATCACGCGCATTGACGAACCCGTGGCTATTTGCCGAGGCCTTGATGAACATGTGCGGTGGTAGATCCTGACAAACAAAGTTAGAGCGATGTAGATAGATGATCAGGACTATGCTTACATCAAGGTACCAGTTGGCGGGTATCTCGACTAGACCAGTATCTTGTCCTGCAACCAATGGCTTCATCCAATCCTTGGCTTGCTTCTTGTAATCAATCTTGGTCCAAGAGTCACCTGTCCTCAAATAATATGGCTGACAGTCATGGTGGCTCATACTGTGGTCATACTCGATGCCATATGAGAGTAGTAACTCCGCTCCTTCACGACTCGTTTCCCACCTAAACAGTTGGTCAGCGACCCATCAACCAACATAACTTGAGACATACCAGGGTGCCACGCTTCCCCTTGGCGGCTTTCCAGCAAACTCTGTTAGCATGCGATATGTCTTATCAAGGACATCTCTCTGCTGCTCAATCGTCATGTCGACTGGGTTCTCGTGACTGTAGCCATGCAACCCTATCTCATGTCCGGCGTCGCGCACCGCCGCCATGTCTTCGGGAAATGTCTCCAAGCTATGGCCTGGAATGAACCACGTCGTCTTGATGTCGTATTTTTTGAAGAGCTTCAATAAGCGCTGCGTGCCAACTGTGCCCGCGAAAAGACCTCGACTGATGTCGTTGGTACTGTCTTCCCCGCCATACGAGCCCAGCCATCCGCACACTGCATCCACGTCGACACCGTACGAGATGAGAACGCGCTTTTTGCCCATGGTCACTTGATACGCCGGGAGCTGTTGTTCGTAGACCAATGCACTTCAATGATTCAATGGAGCAAGCTGTCAATCCAGTCGAGAGTAAGAGGTACCTTCACCCCGAACGGCTCATCCGGCATCATTTTATCACCACGATAGCCTAACGCCCACCCTAGATTCGGTCGCGGGGTAGTCAGCAAATAGAATGCTGCTGGAGCCCGACAACTCATCATGGGGTTGAGGAGCAGGGCTGCCCTTGTACCCACAACTGCGCCCCCGCTTGTTCCCTCCATGACTTCCGAGCCGCTCCGAACTCCGAACTCCAAACCTCCAAAACCACCGAGTACGGATTTTACGGCCGACGACGTCCAATTTGCGACTTGGTGATGGAGATCGTGGTACGTGCTACGATGTTGCACCTCGTTTTTCCGCGCTGATGGGTCGTTGGCCAAGTCGATCATGTCGAGCAGATGCGAGCAGTGCGGATCGTACAGGTATGATGATGGCGTCATCCTAGGTGTAAGGAAACCACTGGTGGAAGCAGTATAGAAAAGATTCTGTCGCTAGATATGCCCCACAGCGCTTTAATGATGCGAAATACCTATGCAAGATCCGGCCAGATTGGCCGTGTCACTGCAAAGCAGTCGTGGTTTTGAAGCACGATAATGTCTTCGCCAGATTTGTGCGAGCCAGCCTCAACATCAAACTGCATCTCTTGGATAGAGCTAAAGTTGCGCAAGAAGCGCCATTGATGTCCCATGGCACGTTAGTTATCGTCGCCCTTTGAGATTGCATGCAAAATGCACTTATCAGCAGCATCTGGGTATCCTTGGTCGATGACACTTGGTTTAGAAGCCACCTGGGCATCCTCCGACGCTTAACAGTGCTGGGATTTGTGGGGTGGATTTACCTGAACTCCAATGTGCGATACTGCGGGGAGAATAACGACAATTTGAGTTCAACTACCGCTAGTTTGTAATTAACCTACATTCAGCGACAACAACAAAGAAAATGTTTAGCAGGTAGACAGCGGAGGAGTTGTGACGCTAATTGTAGTACATATGGCGAGGCACGCAGAAACCTTATTCGAACCACATCAAAGCCTCTGAATTGCCGACCAGAAGTTGGTTACCTGTCCCTCAATGTGGATATGGTGGAGTCTGTAGGTATGCCGAGAATGGACGAAAATTACCAGCACCATCCCGTTCCATCTGACGTTGGATTTTAACGAGCTCACTAGCTCCTAAAGCTAGTAAACTGCCGACTACTGTAGTCGCGCAATGATCAGACTCCCACGTAAACTAACAAAGGTACGCGTCTTGGCAAGTCGAGCCCGTTACAAATTGGGGTCAGTTGGAGACACCATCGCACCGTAGCACAGGCTATCGTACCGTTAGCGGACATCCGCGACCTTGGTCCTCGGAAATGCGCGATTGGCTGTAGTGTACGTAAAAACGACCCATCCATGTGAAAATGTTGAATGCGCCACAGCACAAGTAGAGGTTTAACTTCGCTTGCTTCGGTATCAGCATCTTCCAAACGACGTTGCTTTGCAGGTGGTATATTCTCTTCAACATGTCTGTCTTCTTCGACTCGCCAATAAGGTTAGTGCTCAAGACATAGTTCATTCGAAAATCCCAGTTGCTAACCGAACGTAAAGTGATGATCTTGTGGCTATTGGCGATGCTGAATCTGTCTTGACAAGTATTGGCATCACAAACGGCATACCGCAAAACGAATCGCGAGACTACCATCAACTACTGGCCGCTGTTCACGATGTTGCAGAGCACATACTGCAATTGCCCGACTATTTATCACGTGCTGACTCCGACAAATACCCGCGAGAAAATATACACAGGCCATCGGAAGACGAACAGGACTACGGTCATGCGTGGGCTCACAAGTTCCTCATACGTGGCAACCCAGAAGGGGAACTATTGCGAGGAAAGACTGTAAGCTTGAAAGACAATATTGCAGTTGCCAGAGTCCCTCAATTCTTCGGGACTGATGCCATTCCAGCATGGACTCCTGACTCTGATGCCACCGTGGTCCAACGTGCATTAGACGCCGGAGCCGACATCGTGGGAACTACTATATGCGAAAACTTCTGCAACTCGACCTCTTCTTTCACTTCTGCTCAGGGGACAGTTCACAATCCATATGCGAGAGGCTACTCGGCCGGTGGCAGCACATCCGGCGGGTGTGCGGTAGTTGGCGGTGGACTTGTTGACATCACAATTGGCGCTGATCAGGGCGGAAGTATTCGTGTCCCATCATCATTCTGTGGCTGTAAGTCGACACTCAATGGCATTATATTGCCTGTTGTATCGGCGAACTAACACCGTATGACATAGGCGTAGGATTGAAACCAACCCATGGCCTAGTCCCTTATACTGGTATATCTAGTGGCGATGCTGTCAGTGATCATTGCGGCCCCATTGCAAGATGCGTCACCGATGTAGCTCTATGTCTGGATGCGATTGGGGGGAAAGATGACTACGACGATCGGACCCTTGGCGCTCCAGTACATGGCTCCATGCAGTATACAAAGCACCTAAAAGACTCAGTTGCTGGATTAAAGATTGGTGTTCTCAAAGAGGGCTTTGAGCACCGACTAGTCGACCCAGAAGTTAGGGAAACCGTCCGAAAAGCCGTCAAATCGTTTGAGCTACTTGGTGCTACTGTCGAAGAAGTTTCTTTACCTCTACATCTGGAAGGACCAGCTATTTGGACTATTCAGCAACGCATCGCAGGAACTTTTAACATGCTAGGATACGCACATGGCCGAAGAGGTCTATTCTCAACAGCCTATGAAACAGCGCGCCAGCCTTGGACGAACGACACATTCCAGAAGCTTTTCCCATCCACCAAGAACACTATGATCAACGGCCTTTCTCTCATGCAAAACTACCCTGGAATTTACGCAAAGACGATGAACATTGCACAGCAGCTCCGCGACTCATACGAAAAGCTGTTCCAAGAATACGACCTAATTGTTATGCCAACGACTCCATTTGTGGCACCGCCGAATGTAGACTGGAAGCAGGGCGACTCGCCCATAGACGCCCTGAAACCGAGCATGGGGATTACTATCAACACTGCTATATTTGATGTGACCGGCCACCCAGCAATGTCACTGCCGGTGGGGTTCGCCCCTTCAAACGTGGATTCTAGCGTTAAGCTGCCAGTAGGGATGCAAATTGTGGCAGGCCTGTGGCAGGAGCAGAAAATACTAGATGCAGCGTTCGCATGGGAATCAGCAAACAATTGGAAAGAAATTGACATTTCGAAGGACCAGGGGGCGAAGCTTGCGACTAAACTTTGATAGATTTCATATGGGCATTTTGGTCGGTACTCGAGATACAGGTATATATGCAATACCGCACTGAAGTATAGAAACAAGCTTAGTTGATCGTATAACCACCATCCACTACCAGCGCATGACCCTGAATGAAGGATGACTGCGCGGAGCACAGGAACAAAACTGCGTCTGCGACTTCTTCCGGCGTACCCATCCTTTTCATTGGTGCGATCTGAATGGCCGGCTTCAAAGCTTCCACCATGGCTGGCGAGGTGGTAGTCATGGGTGTTTCGATCACACCAGGGCAGACACAGTTGACACGTATTCCATCATCGGAGTAGTCGATGGCATTCGCTCGCGTCATGTTGATGATGGCAGCCTTGGAGGCACAGTATGCGGCTGTGTGTTTGCATCAGTGACGGATATCTGATGGTGTGATAACGCAGTGAGCTTACCAGCACCAGGCCTGGCTACTATGCCGAGCTGGCTTGCAATGTTGACAATGGCGCCTCTCTGCTTTGGGTGCTCCTTGAGCGGCTCCTGCTTCAGCATGTTTCTCAGTTGCGCACGACAGCTGAGCCATGAGCCCTTGTAGTTGATATTATTCAGCCGATCAAAGTGTTCAGTCGTCATCTCCACGGCCTTGATGACGTCGCCTCCAAGGACGCCCGCGCAATTAACGCCATAGTCAAGTCGATGGAACCTGTCGAAAACCTCATTCATAAACGAGTCGACGAAGGTTTCATCAGCAATGTCTCCTACTCCAACAATGACTTCAGCAGAAGGGTTGATAGCAAGAATTGCTGCTTTTGTTTGGTTGAGAGTGTCTGGGTTGATGTCGGTGATGGCAATTTGCACACAACCCGAGCGCACAAAGCCCTTGCAGACAGCGGCACCAATGCCTACGGCTGATGAGAAGACTGTTTATACATGTATATTGGTTTTGACGTACCAGTTCCTCCTGCACCTGTCACAACGGCTACACCAGGAAACGACGCCATATTGCCAACACGTGATACCGCACCACGTTCTCTCGTGATCGGCACGTGATGTCCACGTGATAAATGTCGCTTGGCTAGCACGTGCTGAGTCTGGCGGATGCGCAGATAAGTATCGTTCAAAACGGGCCGTAATGGATGCCAAAGAGGGCTAGATGGTGGAAGGTGCGTCGAATTGAACCGAGATGGGCGTCGTCGCTAGGTATGCATCACCCTTTTAGTTGATACCACCATCGGAAGCATGCGGATGATGATACTCGACAGCGCAGCCGGGACTTTGCCATTTCCAACAGTTCGAGCTGGGATAGATACAGAGTAGTGGAGGCCGCTATCTTGGAGTAGGCGTTGGCGCCCTGGAAGTGCTTGGAGTAGGCCTTCCTTGCAAGCCGCTTGGGGTAAGCGCTATCTTCCCCGCATTTGTGATTGGCCAAGCCGCCAACGGCAAAATGAGCCAAACCATGGCATAAGACCCACCGACCGCGCTCCAACTCACCTCCAACAAACCTCATCCACATGCACAGACTCGCCCACACATGTACCTATTGCTCAAGGAGCTTCAAGCGAGCAGAACACCTGACACGCCACCTCCGAACGCGTTTGTGCCTCCAACTGAGCGGCCTAATCGAGGGCAATGTCATAGCTGATTCTTGGTGTAGATACTAGGGAAAAGCCGTACTCGTGTCGATGCGGAGCAGCTTTTACGCGACGGGACCTGCTTACCAGGCATTGGCGTATCACTCATCATGCCGGAAATTCGGGCGTGGCAGAGCCGGCATCGTCAACTGAAACCGCGACCACTATAGACGCGCCGCAGCAGCAGAATCCATCCCACGTGCTTCCCGTTCCTGCAAGTCGGTTGAGTGTCTCGGATGCAAGTGTTACACACGCCCATCTTGTCCCGCAGGTACACTCAAGTCAGCTCGAATTGCACGATCCCGCTCCCGTCTTTCAGGACCCCCAGTCACATAGAATTGCTCAAGGTGTGTATGATACTAAAGCTGAAACATCACGCCGTGGTCGGCTTGCTGACGACGACCTAGAGCTACAACAAGCGCCACCGCCATACAATGATGAAGGGTTCGAGGACTTCCGCGATTTTGTTAACTTTATTGACGGCGTAGGCCTCTCAGCCCAATGGACGCCGGAGTACGATTTTGACTGGATGCGGATTGGCGAGCACCAACAAGAGTCCTGGAGACATTCTCGCGAGCCAGAAACCGCGCAGTCTCCGGGTCCAGAAGATATCGGTACACCCTTCAGTACCTGGTTACCCTCAGCTCCAGCCGATGATCAGGTACATTTGAGGTCGCATGCAGAAGATGGTAGGATAATCACTGCCTTGTTAATTTCTCTGGCTGTTTGTGCTGACTTTGTTGCTAGAGCTCTGTGACAAAAGAAGCAGAAATGGCACGTATCACGTCTCTGATGATCACCGCAACTTTCTGGTGTCGTTACTCGAATGTTTTCCTTCTCCTATATCCGATTTTGAGATTCCATCACGACATACCCCTGACGCGGTATATCACCGCCTTCTTCGGTGGCTTCCACTCCCATTTTCCCATTCATACATTTTCCGACCTATAAACCGTCATGTTCGCCATTGGAACTCACTTTAGCCATGTGTGCAGCTGGCGCACAGTATTGCTTCGAGCGGAGAAGCTCAGAACGCCTGTTTCGGGTTTCCAAGGCCATTGTGTTCGAACGCCTGCGACAGGAGGAGTCACACTTTGGGCCGCAAACCCTCGCCTTCATTGCCTCGAGGAACGTTGTTTCACCTGTAGCAGCACCTTCAGCAAGACGGCCGGGCCCTTGGGCTCCTCTTGACATGGCGAAGACGCTACTGATACTAGTGGGATACGCCACGTGGGAGAGAAAAGACTTGCTGCAGCAGGCCTTTGCATTGAGAGGCTTATTGGTACAGACACTTCGGGACATTGGCCTTGAAGAAGAAAAGTCCGACTTGAATGGCTCGACATCAAAGGCAGCTATGTGGGACCACTGGGTACAACGCGAATCTTCCAGACGCACGAAACTTGTGTCCTTTGCCTACATCAATGTACACAGCATTACGTACAACATTCATCCTCTACTATGGAGCAGCGAACTACACTTACGGCTTCCCCTGTCTCTCGCAGGAGTGGCAGGCCAGCAGCGCTGCACAATGGGCCCACACTACAACGTGATACTAGGGAAGAGCAAATGCCCTTCCAGCAAGCATTGTCGATACTGCTACAAGGGACGGCAAATCAAGGTGCGTGAGGCAGTTTCCAAATCATTCTGAACATTTAAGCTAACAGTGTCACAGAGCTTGTGCATCCTATACCAAGCCCCATTGGAAACTACATTCTCCTCCACGCACTACTACAAAGAATCTATGTGGTTCGAGAACTATCATTCCCTGCCACGTCACCCGCGACGATTTCGGACGCTGAAATGCAAGTCATCAGTCGTGCTCTCCGCGCATGGACGTCGCTTTGGCAGCAAACGCCTGAATCCATGCTCGATCCCAACAACGAGAGTGGACCCATCCCATTTACATCGAGCGCGCTCCTAGTCGTGGCTTACGTACGTCTTTCGCTCAACATAGGACCATATCGTCACTTGGAGTCACGTGACACTGATGTGATTGCGAATGGCCTCACGCAAGTTCCAGAAATTGAGCGGAACGATAACCTCCTGCCGGCCCTGCTCTATTCAACACATGCGCTTAGTATACCTGTCAGGCTTGGGATCGACAGGGTTGCGCGGAGCCAAGCCTTTTTCTGGAGCGTTCAGCACGCGATATCGAGCTTTGAATGCGCTATATTTCTGGGCAAGTGGCTGTGCTCTGTTGCTAGGCCATCACGAGAAGAAACACTTTCGCGTTCAGAGCATCGCATTCTCCACTGGGTTCGATGCATTATCAAAGAAGCGTATGCGGTGATTGACTTTGACGAGCCCGAGGTGCGTGATGGCACTCTGGTCGTTCCGAGTGAGCCATTTGCTCTCGGTCTCGCAGTCTTAAACATCTGGTCTCGATTCTTTCGCGGGAATACGCAGTGGCAGTTTGTTGTTAATCTAGGGTTGAGTCTGGAGAAATATATCCGGACGCTTGTATAGTTATTGTATACAATGATTCCCATCAGCTTCCTTGTCATTCTTCATACCCACTGAGTTCGGAGCATCCGTACGTTCCGGTAACTGCGTTCCTCTGGCGCATATGATACTAACATGTCGTGCGATATATTGGACTCTTTCATCCAATCACTTTCACTGTAAATGGTGAATCTGGAGAACAAGCTAGTCCCTTGGTAGTCCATAGTTGACAAAGAAGGCTTTTTAGGCCTTTGATAAAATATCGATGCGTACTTTGTTCCCTTGCGTTACTGTCGCCACATTTATGTTGTAAGACATGATCTTCATACCAGATTCCCAAAGCTCTACCGGAAGACTTTGTCACAATATTTCCTTAGCTTTTTTCTGTTCTCGCTTTTCATTGCAATTGCACTACATCAAAAGCGCATGATTATCCACACAAACATGTGGTCATTTTTGATCGACCTCCGGATCTGATTTCTACGCCTTCGTTTTGATCCCTTTGCCAATCTTCACGAATTCCATAATATTGTCAATATCTACTATCTTAACCGGGATGCAGCAATTGCTGCAAACCACAGGGGTAAACCTATCGTTCTTGGTCTTCCAAACGGTACCATAGTCGAGTATGATGATGTTCAACCAGCCCTACAGTTCTTAAACCGCGCATCAGGGTTACAGTTCCACATATTAACAACGAAAAAGCGAGCTCTAGCCACCAAATTCCACACATTCCTTATGCTTGGACTCACGAGTTCGTTATGCTCTTATCTTGTCAATCCTCCAAATGGTTCGCCGAATATCGCAAACGTAAATTTCAGCCAGACAGGTAGATATCTTACTTGGCCATGGGGCGCCAAAGGGAAAATGGAGAAGGAAATGATGTACAAGGGCTCACTTCACATCGTGTTTGATAGAGCTTCCAAGAAAGACTAGATGGACGGCGTGAGGCATCGTTATAGGTTTTACCAATAAATGAATTGGTGATGCCAGGACGAACTGCAGGTAGCTACAAGCTCAAATGTAAATCAGCCTTTTGAACATGATATGGCTTTGATTTTTTTTAGTAAGCGGTTGCTGAGATTTGTGTAAGATAATATTTCGTAATATCGTAGTCATACCTAACTGATTGCAAGCTTCTAGACTGGCATAGAAGCCAGATGGTGAAAGTATCCTAGCAAACCAGTTGAAGTCTGTCCAGTCATTGACTAAACAGAATCTCCAACGTTGCCGAGCTCAGTACAGCATATTGACTCGCGCCGCAGCTTAGTTCTTTTAATCCCAAAGGATACTAATAGTCCAAGTGCGCCGATCACCGTATACAAGATCCACGTCCCCTTCAACGCAGCCATGAACGCGTAGCGCACCGTAAGCCTTTGCCCTTCTGTGAGTGTACTGACATCAACGCCTTGAGATATAGCTTGACCTCCAGCAAGTGCATGAGCGTAATCGCTCGCAATGCCGCTGTCAACAAATGCCTGGAAGTGCGATGCCATCAAGAGTTGAAAGACCACTTGGCCAGCGACGAGACCAATGGCGCCTGAGATCATACGCACAAACCCAAACGCAGCAGTACCAGTCGCAATATCCGTCTCTTGAACACGCGTCTGCAAGGCAATAAGTGGAGCACCAAAATTAGGACCAAATCCAAGACCGATGACGAGCAGAATGCCGATGGTTTTTCCAACATCGAGCGACATGTCCAAGGAGATGAGTAGACCGACACCGAGCGTCATGAGCAACAGTCCTGCCTGGAGTACCTCAAGAAACCGCCCAGTCTTCTCAATGACATGACCCGAAGCAAATGATACCACAGCTAGCGGTATTGCGATGGCGAGCATGTAGACTCCAGCAATAGTAGGGCTACGCTGGAGTACGATCTGGAAATACAGTGGGAGAAAGTAGGCCACTGAGTTGAAGACAAGCGCGTCACACGCACATACACCCAATGCACTCAAGTTGCTGGTGTCTTTGAAGAGTCGCAGCGGCATAATAGGAGTTCCGCCGCGCTTATCCTCCCACCACTGTGAGAACGGGAAAGCAAGATATGCTACTGACCCGAAGACAAGGCACGTGATGACTGACGGATTGGCGAACGAGCTAACACCACCAGACTGGAGGCCGACAAGCAGGAGTATAGTAGCGATGACAATAGTAGCCGTACCAAGCCAATCGATAGACGCAAGACCCTTAACAACCGGCGTCCTGGGGTTACGGAGACGCAGCGTAAAGTGCAGGACAACAATAGAGGCAGAGACGATGGGTATGTTGATATAAAACATCCACCGCCAGTCCAGTTGGTGTGCAAACACACCACCGAGCACGGGGCCAAGGGCACTGGCAACTGCCCAAACTGCACCGACTGTACCCATGTAGAAGGAGCGATCTCGGATGCGGAACATGTCGCTAACGCAAACGTTGACCAGAACCACGATGCCGCCACCACCGAGGCCTTGGACCGCTCGTCCTGTTACAAGCATCGCGGCGTTTACGCTGACGGCGCTGATGATGCTTCCGAGCAAGAAGGTGATGTTTGCGGTTTGTATGACGGGTTTTCGGCCAAAGACATCGGAGAGCTTGCCCCAGAAGGGTACGGATGCGGCGTTGGCGAGGAGGTAGGCGGATCCGGTCCAGGCGTAGAGTGAGTCTGGGATGTGGAAGGATTGGGATATTGTTGGTAAGGCGGTGGGTATGAGGACCGTGTCGAGTGCTACGAGAAAGATAGAGAGGCTTAGGGCTGTGAATGCTGCTAGTATGTGGAGTGGTTGGCGGAGTTGAGCCTTCGATAGGGCTTCGCTGGCAAGCGATGTGCCAGGTGTGGGTTTAAGAGGACCGTCAGATTCCTTGGTTTCGACCATGTTGATTGCCTGCAAGACGGAGATTGCGGTGTCCAAGGTGTGTTCGGAAGACGGCCGCCGGTGGCCGCTAGGTGTGGACGTCGCCATATGGTAGTCTGAAGAACCAGCTATTTGAAGATAAGATAGGCCTGGAACGGTCTCGCGATGTAAGGGCAATCTTATCGTCCAGAACCAACAGCAACAGAACAAGGCTCAAGATGACTTTAGGAATTGCTACGGCCAGTTCCACCATGTTTGCGTCACTGCACCCTATAAGTAGCTCCAACTTATAGCCCTTGGCGTTCCAGATGGTCGGTTCGTTGTTCGACTCCGGATGAGCAGGATAGCGTGGTTGCATTCAATCGACATTCCTATTACCCGGGCAAAGGTACTTAATGCATGGCCTCCCGACGGCATGCTCGTGCATATTCGCTTCAAAACCTAGCTCCATGTTGCTGGTCCTTGTGCACACTGGTCATTCGATGGCTCTATCCTTGCCGCCCACATCTTTATGGTGTAGGTAGGACAAAGAGTCTCGAACTTGATACATGATACACGGGCTTTGCCAGCCTTTGCGACTAATTAGCTGAGCTAAGACTGTGGGTCTGCTAGCTGTTGGTATAGGGTGTAATAGTCTCATCGGCTAGCAACGAGATGAAGACTGTCCATGATGACCCCAACATATCCACTACAGTTAGGTAACTGGGCAGACACTGTAAGACAAGGTCGGCATATCACTCTTCGCTAGCACAAGGGTACATGCAGCTCGGCCGTGTTCCTGAAAATGTCGTGTATCGTAGTCTTTGCCATAAACGGCTCCATCACATGTAACGTCAACACCCCGCAGAGATTGCCTACCTCGATGTTTGCTGTTACTTCATTTGTCCTAAAATTCATTGAATAGTTCTTAATAGGAAGAAGAGCGGAGTATGCAACTATCAAAGTGGCTGAGATACAAGGCAGTGATACACAGACATGGACACCATGTACTACGACGTCTCATGCAGCTCGAAACTCATGTCTGAGTGGGAGCCACGTGTCTTGAGGCTCTAGGCGGGCTTCATGCGTGTTGGATGCCGTAGAACGTGCTGCAGCTCAGGCTCAAACCCTGCCAAGGGTAGCGAACTAGCGGTGTCGAATGACGTTGGATAGAGAGTATCAATATTACATGTATGTTAATCTAGTTGCGGATATGTGTGGTTGTGTGTCGTAGGACTTGAGCTTCCAGCGCCTGATATGAGGCTAACGATTTATATACTGCGCAGAGAGATGGACACCCAGGTTTTCACGGCTAAACGTCAGTGTTGCAAACCAAGACATTGAAATTAGCTTACATTGTGGCAACTAGACAACAGATAGCTCGAGTCCCGCAATACATCAGTGACGAAAGCTACGAGCGTACTTCCACTGAGACATTTGCGTTGTCAGCCTTTGAGTAACCGTTCGTTTCATAGCCCGACCCTTAATCGTCGTACAGGGTGGAGACACCCCTCGGGATCAAGGGGACAGACTTTGATTCATTTGACGCCAGTGTTACACTGAGAGTGACACAGTCCCTGTAACCGTTCTCGACGGCTCAAAGTCTCTCGCTATCCCCTACTCTTCGTTGTACAACTTATGGACCCCTCTCTTCAGCTTTCGGGGATGGAAGACCTCGCACGCGCGCGATTCGTGATACCTTTTCTCAAGCAGGTGGCTGTGAGGTAGGCAGGGTACTGCGTAAATACTACCATCAAACAATTCTTTCGGTGTAAGCAGTGTATCCTACATGGTCGATTCGAGATCAGTTCAGGCAGGAAGAAGGCCGATTGGTGGCACTTTCCAAAGTGTTTAGTAAACACAACTCCACCCCAGATCCCCAACACCCTCATCTCCATGTCGTCCCACTCCATCACAATGACGAGCGCGGAAAGAGCCATTACCTAAACTCGCAAGCGCTAGATGCGCATTATGATCGTCCACTCCGCGGAAGGCCAAAGTTCTCACAGCAATGCCGTCGGGACACCAACAACTGCGGGCCCGCCATTTTTTAGCCACGGCGACACAAACTATGGCAACCCCGCACCAGCATCACAACATCTCTTTCATCGGTGTTCTCGCCTCCGTGTCTCCTCATCTCGCATATGCGCATAGTCAAGATGCGTTCGCGCTGTGGAAGAGACCGGGTTCAAAGGGGTGGGCAGGTATGAGCTATCACAAGCACGACGTCATCACCCCAGAGCATGAGACAGTGCCAACTGTACGGGTACCCTCACCTACCCAAGAAACCCATCTGCAGCATTACCTTGACTCGTGCATTCTGATTATATGAACAAACAAGACAATCTCCATCAAACCAAGCCATGATTACTAAACCTCGTCAAACTCGCCTGCAGCCAACAACACCACCTACAAGGCCAACCCTGGAAACTTGCCCCCTTCGATTCATACGATATGATTACTATTGTCAATTTATTGCAGTACATAGGTTTCCTGTATGTAGTGGAGAAAGCTGTGCTGAGTAAGTTGACATAATCTGCGTAGTGTGATGGGAGGATTGCGGCGGCTGATGCGGCATCTGGGTTGGCACCAATAGTTGAGGGGGGGTAGGTTTATGTGTACGCGGTATGAATATGTGAGGGACAAAGGATGATTACTCAAGTATAATGAAGAAGAGATGTATAAATAAGAAGGGAGGGAAAAATCCATAGTCAACCCATCATCATCTCCAACCCCAAGCTCAACCCCCATCCAACCCAAAAATGACCACCCCCTTAACCAACATCGCCCTCCTCGGAGCTTCCGGCTCTGTCGGTCGCCCCATCCTCTCCGCCCTCCTCACCCTCCCAACAATCACCCTCACAATCGTCACCCGCGCCTCCTCCACCGCCACCTTCCCCACCGCCCCAAACATCCGCATCCAAACCCTGTCCGACGCCCTCGCCCTCGCCGAACTAACAACCGCCTTCACAAACCAACACGCCGTCGTCGTCGCCCTCTCCACCAGCCCCGTAACCACCGGCACCGGCACCGATAGTCTCGCATTCCGCCTCATCGACGCCGCCCGCGCAGCCGGCGTCCAACGCTTCATCCCCAGCGAATTCGGCGCCAACAACCTCGACCCCCGCGCCCGGTCCCTCGTCCCTACTTACGACATCAAAGGCGCCATGCTAGAGTACCTCCAGCAGACGTGCGCTGCCAGTAACGGCGCCATGTCCTGGACGAGTATCTGCTGCGGCAGCTGGCTAGACTGGGCGCTTGACCCGTCCAAATCGGGGAATTTCCTCGGCATCGACGTTAAAGCGCGGCGGGCGACGGTGTGGGATTCCGGGGAGAATCGGTTTGCGGTTACGACGAGTGCGAATACGGGGCGAGCGGTTGCGAGGGTGTTGGCGCAGCCAGAGGTTGCGAGGGATAGGCAGGTTTTTCTTTGTGATTTTTTGACGTGTACGAATGAGATAGTGGGGGCGTTGGAGGGGGTGGTTGGGGAGCCGTTTGTGGTGGAGAAGAGGGAGAGTAAGGAGTTGATCAAGGAGTTGAGGGAGAGGTATGATGGTGGGGATAGTGCGGCGACGTTTCCCGTTTTGGCCATGAGCTTTGGGGCTGATGTGGATGTTGGGTATGATTTCCCCAAGGAACAGGAGGTTTGGAATGAGAAGTTGGGGTTGCCCAAGGTGGGGCTTGAGGATGTTTGTTAGGGAGGCTGTCGAGCTGGCGGCGAGATACTAAAGGAGGCGGCTGTGGACATGAGTAGTAACAGTCAACGATTGAATTTCACACAAAGCTTCTTAAAGACTTCAAATGTGGAAGAGTATACAATAGAATAAACATTTCCAGGCGGCGCACTACCTACAAGCGGCAACAGCAGAACCAGCCAGCACCAGCGTCTCTCGAAACAGAACAAAGTTGTAAAAGGGTATTTTTTGTCCAGCAGCAGCAAATAAAAAAAACGACCGCCTATCAAAACATAAAAGACATTATACAGAAATTGATGCTCTCTTGAGGAGTGACAGAGAGCATCTCGTCAATTTTTTTCATCATCCTCGCCGTACCGGAAGGGAAGACAGTAAAAGGACATTGGTATATAGCAATTCTCATGAAACAACTTTGCAGCCAAAGCGAAAAACAAAGGCATTCGTTCGCGTCAAGCAAACGATACTTTTACGGGGCCAGCGACGACGACATGCGGGGGGCGCGGTCGATAGACATGCGAGCAGCGGCAACATCCATGGAGCGGCGGGGCGAGCAGTCCCTGGAGAGTCTTGAGAGCTGGTAGCTCATGCGCCAGTCAAGCGGCAGACGGCCCTCGTTTGTAGTCCTGCGGGAAGCATGGCCAACAACGACGTGCATCTCAAACTTGTCAAGACCGGCGGCTTGCATGTAGGCCTCGTAGCCCTCGGACTTTGACGCGCGCTTCATCCAGTCCTCGCTGACGGCTGAGGGGTACACGATACGGAGCAGGGGCTCGGCGCCACGGAAGCGGTAGTACTGTCGGATGTCGTCGTGGGGGAAGAGGTGGAGGTCGATGCGCTTCATGGGACCGTTGACAGCGTTGAGCCAGCTCTTGGTGCTGCCGTCCGTCTTGGGGAGAAGCTTGTTGAGTTCAGCGACAATCTCGGCGATGCTGCGGAAGACGACGCCCTCGGTTGAGGTGAATTGGCAGTCGGTGCGGTTCTTGCGCACGAGAGTGCGGATCAAGGGTAGCAGGTCAATGGGCTCCATGTCGAAGCAGGCGGCGTCAATGTCCATGGACACTTGGCCTTGGAGGGTATCAACCTTTGCAAGGTTTGCCTTTTGGCTCCAGAGATCGATGATGTAGTGCGTCTTCTTGGCGTAGATGGGGAGGAACTCGGAGCGGAGTTGGTGGCACACCTGGGTGAGGTTGTAGAATTGGCGCTTTGGGGCAGGGGCAGTCTCGCCGTCGCGGGGAGCAAGGGCTGGGTCATCGTGGCGGCACATACGGATGGGCTCGTCGTCGTTCATGCGCTCGTAGATGCGGTTGCGAACCTCTGTGTCAAATTAGCGCATGTAAAAGTATAAGCAATTGGATCGCGCAACATACCAGGAGGCAAGTCCAACAGGCAAGCTGGCGCAGTCTGCTTGGTAACCTCGACCTGTTCGACCTCGACTTCGGGCTCTGGGGTGGCTGATCGGACCTCCTCGACTACTGATACTACTGGCGCGACCTCCTCCTCCTCCTCCTCGACGGGAAGAGTGATCTGTTGAGGCTCAGGCTCGGGAGTCGCGGTTCGGATGACTTGGATAACTTGGGGCTCGGGAGTCGCACAGCGGATAGACGCTGCCTCGGGCTCGGGAGTCGCATGCCTGAAGCTGGCATTCCATGGTTCCTCTTCGGGTGTGGCGCAACGGACCAGCATAGAAGCATCGCTCGTCTCGACTTGTGGCTCAGGTGTCGCCGCCCTGACAGTCGCGTTCCATGGTTCCTCTTCCGGGGTAGGGCAGCGAACAAGAGTAGAGGCCGCGTCCTCCTTCTGGGGTTCAGGCGCAGGGGTGGAATTCCTTGAAGAAGGAGTGGTAGTAGTGGTAGTGACGAGGACTCGCTGCTCGAGCATCCACCCGGCACTCAGCTTGCCCTTTTCATGGTGAATGGAAAAATCGAGCGTGTTGCTGTCCCTGCTCCTGCTACGGCCTCGATCCCAATGGTGAACACTCTGCTGCACGGGACTCGGTACAGGGGCGATGGTGGGCACGCGGATGTCGTTTGCAGTGTCAGCAGTTGCTTTGTGGCCGGGTGCAGTAGTTTCATGCGCGACGTGCTCAAGCTCGAGCCCGGGTACATGCAGCTGTGGTGTTGCATCATTAGTGAGGTGCGGCTCAGTCGACAGCTCGCGCGTGCGTCGCGACCGACCACAGCTAAACAGGTCCGCAATGACGCCCATTGCAGCTGGCTGATGACTACTCGTTCCGCAACCGCGCAGAGATATCAAAGGGTTTAGGACGGTTGGTGTCGAGCGCACCGTCACAAAAGGAGAGGGAAACCGACGCACATGCTTTGTTCAGGGAGCTCGCGCTTGTATTATGTTTCCTTGACCACGATCGGCGCCAGTTGGTGAAAGTGGCAGCTATACTGCTTCGAGGGGGCCTGAAACCCATGGCGTGAATGGATTGGTGGGTAAGATTGCAAGCAGACATGGATGGCCCGTCTTGGGCGTGTGCTTTACCCCTGATCATCACCATCATCTCCACTCACGTCCACGGCTATCTCTTATCGCCACGTGAAGCATACGCACTTTCACTCTGCTCCATGCTTTGCTTACCTCAGGCCTGCAGCCAACGTCTCCTGTAGCCGCTTTTCGCGCCTCTGCCCGCTCCATCGGGTGCTGCGTCTTGGTCTTGGTGCAGTACCTATATCGGTCCGTCGCCGAGCATGGTGTTGGAACCCACGGTCCCGGCGTCCATTTGTAATTGGGCTGACAGAGAAGAGGGAGTATGTACATAGGCATAGCCATAGCTGGTCATGCTAAAAGCTCCTTGGACGTTTCTCACAGCTGTACACCCTTGCCCTGAACCTTGTAAAGTGTCTTGCGTCTGACAAGATCCAGCGACGGCTTCTTCTTAGCTGGCAGTTCCAAGGTTGCTTCTCACTTGGTACCGGTCGGTACCTTTGCGTGCACGGCCCCGCTTACCTCCGAACCTATCTTGGCCCAAACTTGACACGGGCATGCCAAATCCACATAGCGCCTCTTGACTAATCCCCATCAGTCCAACATGTCTTCCAAGGTTGAGTCTGACCGCGATGACGAGATCCCCGCATGTCTGAGGCCAAGCGCTGCATCCGGACCTGCCGATTGACGTGTGCGGGGAGTGGAAGAAAGTCCGGTAGTCGGTCCCATCTCCGGAGGAACAATGCCTGCAAACCAACTTCTTGACCTTGTCACATGGCGATGGCTTCGAATAAGGTTGCAAAGTCTGAATGGTGGCCTCGTAGGGCACAAACGTTGGCCTACTGTTCTGATTAGCGACAGCCTTCAGCTTCCGCAACTGACTCAAGAAAGCGAAACACTAGATCCGGTCTGTTGGACATCAACGCTATCGATTCTACAGTATAAGTAGTGGGGGTCGAGGGGCGAAAAGCCAAATGAGGGGGTTTCCCCTGATGTTGACCGTATTTACACTCACCCCTCTTATGTCCGTCACAGTATAGACAGGGCAATTGCATGACAGGCACATGAGATCTTCAAACCCAAAGTTGAGATCTATTTAAAGCCAAGGTTTACCCACATTCGACACGTGATTTAGGCCTGCCAACACAAACGCAAATGGAGTATCATTCCTGTAACGACAGAAACCCGAAGAATAGCCACTACACCTCACACCTCTACCAAACAACCTCTAGCCCTGCTGCCACAAACTCGTAGTATGCCCCGCAAAGCTCACCCCATCAATCTCCCTAATCTCCTCATTACTCAGCCTCCACCCCAACGCCGCACAGTTACTAACAGCCTGCTCTTCCTTCCTAACTCCAACAACCGGCGTAATCCCCTTGCAGAGGTTGTAATTCAACGCCACAGCACTAACCGACACACCATGCCTATCCGCAATAACCTTCAATGTTGCATTAACCGGCTCGATATCCCTCATATCATAGCTCGAGAAGCGATACGTCTTGGGTGGCTGATGATCCGCCGTGTACTTCCCCGTAAGCCGGCCCTGGGCAAGAGAAGAATACGATTGCAGTACGATACCGCGTTCCTTGCACGCCTGCAGCAGACCAGAGAGTTCTGGTTCTCGGCGGAGGACGGAAAATTCGACTTGGTTGATGGCTAGTGGGACGCCGTACTTGGAAAGCTCTTCTTGCATCTTGATCATATCTGCGAGGCTGTAGTTTGCCACGCCAACCGTTTTCGTCATGCCCTTTTCCACGCAGGCGGCCATGCCTTTTGCGATCATTGGGACGCTTTGGATGTGGATGGGCCCGTGGACGAGGTAGATGTCGACGTAGTCGAGGCCAAAGTTCTTGAGACTCGTTTCTAGCTTCTTGAGAGGAGCGTCGACGGGATGGAGCATGTCTTTTAATTGTGGAACAACAAAGTACTTTGTTTGGATGATGAAGCTGTCTCGAGGCATTCCTTGGAATAACTTCCCGCATATTACTTCGCTCCTACCAGTGCCATAGACTTGGGCCGTGTCGATGAAGTTGACACCTTTGCTGATGCAGTGCTTCCACGCTTCGACTACGTGAGGCTCCTCCTCAGGCTTCCAATTCCAAGTCGAAGTATCGCCCCAGGACCATGCGCCAATGCATAGGGGTGGTGCTTGAACGTCGCCGTTCTTTCCTTTGTACGTGACTTTCTGGTCGGCTGTGGGTATCCAGTCTTCGGGCTTCACCGCGGCGAGACCATCGAACGAAGAGTCAACTGGATTGGGCTTGGTGTGCTTGCCGTGGTGGATGCCAGTAACGGCTGACATGCCAGCAGACAAACCGGCTTGAAGAACGTGCTGCATCTTTGCAGTTATCTATGTGTTATGTGGTACACTAGATTAGTATTTTGTGAACAAACGCATGTACTTTGAGTGTCGCGGTCTATTATATACCCACTATGGCTGACGGCAAACTCGCAACATTGCAAACAAGCATTTTGCGTGATGCCACCATGACCCATCTACTTCACATCTGGCCTATACCCGCCTGCCGTTCCTACATGGGTGATATATTTCCGGACATGATATACCTCGTTTTTAAGATGTGTGAGGCAAAACGGCGATGCATCGATCTTAGGCTCGTCATGATGTTACTGTGATGTCATCCATCACAAACCTTATGGGTTTTACTTGTATCGGCCTCAAAAATGCCCTGTAGGGTCTTGAAAGTCTCTTCTGAAATTGGTATAGTATCGTAGACTCAATGTCGTTCAAATCACAGCGTGTTCTATAGACTAATCGTCACAATCATGTTGCAGAAACCGTTGGACTGAACCTCAAGCTACAGGCTAGGAGCGCACAGTCATTCCAATACCACTTACCATCCCCCGTCTAAAAGATGACATATAAATCCTCCCAGGTATCCATCAAACTACGCGGCATCGAGAAGTTACCAGGGCGTAACAACAACACGGGCGCACAGATGAATTGTTAAGAGTGTCATAAAGTTGGCAATAGCCATTGCGCATCGCTCATTGATTCATCTATCATGTAACAAAAATCTAAACTCTATAGAAGACTGTTGTCCGCGCATGTAAAGGCCCCATTGACCTTTGTGGTGGCGAATGTGTTCAACAGCGCATCGATACTGGCGTACATACCAGGGACCACCATGAAGAAGACCACAATCATAATGAATACGTTGAAAGCAGCCGTAGCAATCTTCTTCCAACTCGAACGCCACTTGCCGTGCCAGTTGAGATGGAACCAGAAGAGTACCGTAACACCCCAGGTGAACCACGATAGCAGGAGTGCAGCAGAAATATTGAGCAGGGAGTTGAAGACAGGAATAGCGTTGGCAAGAATCCAGACAACGACCCAGAAAAGAGTCACGGCGAAAAGCCAGACTGCCCACTCGGTCTTCTTGCCAATTTCGGTGATAGTAATAGAAGCACGTCGACCACGCGAGGTTTTCGAAACGCTCGGGGAAAGTTCTGTAGTACCGCCGTTCTTCTTGGCCTTCCTCTCGCAAATGAGGCGCAGGAAAAAGACATGAAGATAGCGTCCAGCTGTCATTCCAAAGACCAAACCGGTTCCGAGAAGTCCAATGAATGAGACACCGTACGCGACCTTGGCCATTGTGGTCTTCAGAGATCCAAGGGCGGGCGAAGCGACTTGCTCACCGGATAGCGAGTACACGACCGCAGCGACAATGACGTAGACGGTGGTGGAGATGCATTTTTCGATAGTGATGGCGCGAGGATAGTCGCGGGAGGGGTTCTCCATTTCGGCGAGGACAGTTGGGAAGGCTTGGTTGCCACTGAAAGCGAAGGCAATGTTGAGGAACGCAGAGACAGCTTGCGTGAATGTTGGGTTTCCGATAGCCTTGAGGTTGAGCGGTGCTTCAGGGTTACGAGGCCCTTGAACACCCAGAGCAATCATGACAACCATGACAGTTGCAATGATGGATATGGTGCACGGCCACGATGCCCATGAGACAAAGCGCATACTGTGTGGTACGCACATTGCCCACATAGCAACAGCGGCGACGACCGTGAAGGCGACCGTGCAGGTTGCATGATCGCTAACAGTATTCAGCCCGATGGAGATTGTGACGACTGCCGAAGCGCTAATAAGTGCCATGTTGATCAAAAAGCCAACAGCAAAAACACATTCGACCCAAGGACCACCGAGGACACGGCCGTAGTCGACAATGTTGAGCATGTAAGGGTACTTCCGCCAGTACTGTATGAGATTGTAGGCAGTGTACAGACTGAGCATACCCATACCAATGATGCACACGATACCTGGAAAGAACCCGAGCGTGTTGAGAGCCGCTGGCAGGGACAATATACCAATACCAATCTCGTTAGTCAGAAATATAATGACCGTTTGTGTGGTGTTGAGCTTCTTGCTTTCGGCTGTGTCGGGTCGTTGACTCGCATTCTGGATATCCGATACGTCGCCTAGGTGTGTGTCGGATTCTGACGATGAATCAAACTTCTCCGAGTCTTTCTTGTTCTTGTGTCGCAAAGGGTCTTCTGGGTCGTGGGTAGGGTCTGCTGCAAGGGCAACCGTGGGTCGGTGGGCGGACAAGGGCATGGTGTCAAGAGCGTTGGGCTTGGTGTCGAATTCATGTATATGTTGCGTGGGAACGTTGCCATGGGCAGATGCAAACTCTTTTTGGTCCATGATGAGGGGGGGTCAAGCACTTACGCTTGCATGGGTTGCCGTTGTGTGGTTCGTTTCGATCGGAAGAGGTGAGAAGAGCAGCGAAGTATGGTTCAAAAGACTGACAGATGGGGGTCTTTAAACCTGCAGCGAGACGGACTGAAAGCGAGATGAACGGCCAAGCATACTGTGGAGTTGGAAGGGACATGGAGAATTACGTACTGCCGCTACCGATAATCGCACCGGGAACAAGGGCAGTAGCTGGTGGTAGCGTGGTCACCAAGGCCTCCGAGTCTAACGGGGACTTGCGCACCCAATAGACAGACGGACTATAAACGAGACAGGGTCTTGTGGGCTGCGTGGAGACTGTCGTGGTTTTATCCACTTCGGGTATGTGGGCCACCCGTGAAGCCATATAAATCAAGCTGTTAGTCAAAGAAACCATTTTGAGACAGCGATGCTTCCTGCAGGTAAAGTGAACCGAGTGGTTTTCGTGGAGCAGCCCTATCCTCCACGATGGCGCCCCATACGGCAGTGCATAGAATGCGGAGAAAGTGCCCGAGTGACGTCTGTTGTTGATCGACTTCGGGAGCAACCGCGCTAGCGAGAGCCGCACCTTAGTATCCGCAAGCTGCGCCGAAGGAGGCCGGTGTGACATCTACAAGCTTGGCCACCATCGTCATTAGTCTGGGCAGCAGAAAGGCGCGCAGGTTGGAAAGGCGCAATACGCGGTTCCGAGGCAGTGGATTCCAGCAAAACGGGAGGATCAGCGCAATCGGGTCGGCGAATTCCCCAAGAAGACACCAAGAACAATACGGAGCAGGGTCATGCTTGGATGATGTGTCGTCGCATTGTCCGTGACCGTCAAATTTTTGCACGGTAAAACGTCGGTTCAGTTTGAACAAGACGGCCATGTTACATCAACGGAAAGTGAGGCTTGGTAGCCAAGACGTCTGATGGGGGACGAATGGGAGCCTCACAGGTCCAAGCTGCTCTCCAGCTTGTCCTAGGAAGGTCATATGAGACGAGATAATAGGGCGGATGCGTGCTATGAATTCGGCTCCTCCGTAGGCACTTGAGCTTCGTTTCCCGTACATTGGAGGATCCCAGCATTCAAGGAGTGATTTTCTCATCGTCTATTGCTTGTCTCAAGTCGCGCTCAAAAGGGTGGAGCCGGTAGTCGCATATGGTAGATATCGTGGAAAGCAGGGTAGTTCGAATCTGCGTTGACGGAATCATTGTCCCCTGCTGATGGTGGCTGAATCGTAATCAGAAGTCGCATAGGATTCCAGCACGCCGATGGTATGTCACTCAGAATACGCTTTGTCAAGCCAAGAGTGTTGCTTGTTGGGCGTGAAGCTGGCTCGTTAGCAGTGGATGGGTACTGTAGCTTGCTTCGTATGGTAAGATTGGGTGTTGTTCGACTAAGGTTGCGATTGATCGGACCTGCAATGACATGCTAAGTGACATGTTGAGAGATATTTTGAGCCTCTTCTTCCCACACTATATGCAGTTTATCTTGGCTTTGTGGGGAAGAGGTGCCATTCCCCCTGAGTGGGTGCGAATACGCGTCGATGCAAGCCAAGTCATGGGTTAAGATTGAGATTGACGATGGCAGACTCTTTTTCAATGTGTCCGCACCAATCGCCTTAGCCGAAGGAAAGCGCGACGGAATCAAAAGAACATCACAAAGGCGCGACGTCTGTATGAAGCTGCAAAATTCGTGATACGACGAGACCAGAAAATGGCGCGCAAACTGTCAGCATGCTTACCTGTCTGCATGTGGCGCCGTGTTAGCCGGGCGGGAAGGCGTCAAAAGGCTTGGCTCGACGTCAGCTCCCAGTCTCAAACCCCAAGTACGTCCACTATCTTCTTGGCATCTAACAAGACGCGCAGCCTTTCCCCAAGATAATTCATATCCCATAACAGGAGCTGAGACGGGATGGTCCGGCCTTGTCTCCACTCCATCGACATCGACATCGATATCGCTCCGCGATTCTTTCCTTCGTTCTTCCCTTCGTTCTTCCCTTCGTTCTCTCCTTCACTGTCTGCCTGACTGAGGTGACATCTTTCCTAGTGTGCGACGATCAGCAGGTTTCCACAAGACCCATAATCACAAGCGCCATTCGTTCTCTCCCTGACACTCGGCCTCGCACCATCTGGCTCCCCCCACATCCACGATGATTGCCCGGGTAGCTTTTTCGGCGCTGCTGTACGCATCCACTGCATTCGCCGTATGCACCAAGCTCGAGGACTGCCCACAGTTCGAACACCTCAAAACGGATGAATGTCAGACATACCACCATTTCATCGCCCGAGGCTCCACATCGCCGTACCCAGGCCACGTAATCGAGACTGTCGGCAAAGTTTGTAACGCACTGAACACGCAGGAGAACCCAAAGGCCTGTGGCTATGAAGATGTGCAGTATGCAGCCCAGAATGGAGGAGAGCGTTGGTGCAAGTCGGCTCACGAGGGTGCGATAAACGGGGCTGAGCAGATGAAGAATTACACGGCAAGGTGTCCCGAAAGTCACCTGATAGTCAATGGGCTTCAGCCAGGGTGGCAGTGTTATGCTGGATGTCCTCGGTGGCGGTGGTGGCATGCTCTGGGGATGCGACCAGGCACAGAATCCCGCCATGGACATCAACAGCGCGCCCGGCTCCAAGGGTACGTTATTTTTACTTTGCTGTGTTGGAAGTGTATGCTAATCTTTTACAGTCGCCGCAGCAGTCGTCTTCGGCCCCACGCGTCGCTCTGCAAACCAAACCTTCACCCGCGGTGGTGGCGAGGTCTCTGATGGCGGCGCTCCACGATCAGCCGAGGAAAACGCCGGCCTTAAGCCCTACGCCGACGTAGGCAAGCTTCGCGAATACTGCCAACCTGGAGATCCCATCTGCGCGCCCCATACCGACAACAAGGAAATGTCAAAGCACCTCGATTACTTTGACAAGTTCGGTGACGAGGCTGCTGCATGGGTCATCGATCTTGCAAAGAAGGCTGAAGGAGGGGACCGGAAGTCGAGCGCAGGCAACATGCTGCACCAGACCATTTCCCACCCGATTGCAAACGTCTTCGTCTTGATATTCGTGCTTTGCGTATTATAGTAAGCCACTCTCCCTGCCAGTCGCGGACAAATCATAATTGTAATAGACGTTCAACCATGGAAGATCTAACGTTGTGACCACATTGACTGAATGAATAAAGACTGATATGATATAGCTTCGCCGTAAGAAAGTTTGCCGTATGGAAGACCTCGCCCATCTACGCTCGCGTCAACACGACCGAAACCGTGTGAACGCAAATTGCCGATTTTGGGTGCCAGACTAGAGGCAGAAACAACACTTTGCACTTGATGACACACCTTTGATCGGTGTTAGCACATCAATCTACGGGCTACAAAAAGCAGCGTCGCCTCGCGACAGGACAGGTGCGGAGAAAAGATGCTAAAAGGGCAGTGACGCGAGTTCGTGAACCTCCCTGGACATGCCAGGAACCCTTTGCCGAATAACCTTCACTGTATTATACCAGTTGCATATATAGCCTTTATTGTCAGCAGACTTGATTCTGGAAATCAACCTCATCGTTTCCATTCTACACTATCTGGTATCACAAATCTTTCCACCATTCACATACAGTGGACATTGCAACAAAGCTAGAACAAAGCATAGAATACAATTACAACATAAACTACAAACCTCTTACGCGACTATACATCCTCACTGCATACACCTACACAATCCCCCCCTCATCCCCACTCCTCCACTTCTCCGCCCACCTCTTCACCCCCTCAAAACCCCTACATACCCGCTTCGTCCCCCACGCATCACTACCCAGCACATATCCCTTGCCACCATCTGCCCTCTCAAACTCCTGCATCTTCGTTCCCTCCAGATTGGTATCCGCGGCGCACATGAGTGCTTGCCTAAGGTACTCGAAACAATGCGTAATGTGCTCGTGGCCATGGTTGTGTTCCGCAAGGAGGGATTCCAGATACGGGTTTAGTGTGAAGGAGCCTGCGATGTGAGGGTGGTCGTCACGGGGGTGGGTGGTGTATGGATCTTGTTCTTGGCGTTGCTGGTGGTGTTGATGTCTCATTTTCGAGAGGGCGTAGGAGGTTTTGAAGTAGGAGAGTCGAAGGCCGTGCTGGGCGCTGTTAGATTCTCCACAAAATATGAGGACGATGTACAAGGAATGGGGAAAGTAGATACACATACCAAACAGTGCAGTTCATGGAACACAGCGATAGCCTTTGTGTCTTTGGCCAACGCGGGGTGCTGGATGAAGCCTCGGCCGCTGGGTATCAGACTCTCCCATGCTGCTTCTGTGGCGGCATTGGGAGAGGCGGCAAATGTGGTGTTTTCGCTCCAGACGATGTTGTGGAGGTTGTGGGTAGGGTTGTTGGCGTAGGGGGCTGCGAAATGTTGTATTAGCTTTCATATCAGACATTTGACAGGATAGGGCGAGGTACCTAGGTATCCGTCAAAGTCGTACTCTAAAGCGAAGAATTGGGAGACGATGAGACCAGATAGTAGACTGAGGAGGCTGATGAATGTGTAGCTGCATATAGTTTTGAAACGGGACCGGCGCGGACGATGCAGATGTTTGGCTAGGAGGTAGGCGTTTTGTTCATCGGAATCTCGATTGGTTGTTGATGTGCTGGTTTCTGCATGTTCGCTTTCTTGCTCAGTCGATTCTTTCGATAGTAGGTGGTATGGGATCGTTTTGCGGGTAAAGGGGTTGGGAAGTGGCATCGTCACGGTACTGTTACTGCGTAGTTCGTGCTAGCAAGCATTAAACTCAGACGGACGGGTCGAAGCTGAAGGATCAACTGGGGCTACAGGTACAATCGTATTGTACAGTGCATATGGGCTGATGGATATCTATTCACACTCTAATCGGGTAAGCACTTTGCAGTTGGACATCTAGAATTTCAGATGGTCTGATGTTCTTGAACAAAGAATATTTCCTATTGAGTACTGTTCCAAGGCTATTGCTTAAGGCTGGCCTATCATGTCCGTACTCTCGGAGAATTATCACTGCTGCCGCAGAGGGGTATCATACAATTTTTCGACGTCAGAAAGAAGGATAGAGTCCAGAAGCCATGCCTCCAACCAGCCGGAAGATTTTCCATCACCGAAGGTTATCGCCGGTCGTTCAAGCGTACAGACAATTGGAAAGGCGGCTAGTTGAGTTTCTTGTTACCGACCGTAACCGTCCTGCCCTGGCTACGCTGGTACTGAAGGAAACCGAATCCAAGAGCAGCGATGACGCCCAACATAAGGACATTGCCTGATTTAGTGTTAGTAACTCCCGCCATTCTACGATTCGCTTTCTCTAGCCCGACTTACCGAGTATAAAGCTCACGAGACCTCCAGCGAGATCGACAAGGCCACGGAAAAAGTCAACGAAGAGGTTGAGGATACCAGTTGCAAAGCTGAGGAAGAACTGTGCCGTCTTCTGAACGAGTTCTCCGCCAGTGGTGAAGAAGGACCACACGACTTCTAGGAGCGACTTGACAAGGTCGGTGAGGGCGCTGACGATGGACGACATGTTGGTTCGTTTGAGGTTTGTGAGTAAGTAGTGGGAAGTATCACGCTTGAGAGTTGAGAAAGCGTGAGAGTCAGGTACGAAGTGAGTTTGAGTGGGAATGAGGTTCCAGGGATGTGGTATTTGTCAGTAAGGCATGAGCGCCTTCCAAGGCGCCTTTATCGCTTCCAGGTCTGAGGGATGACGCTTAGGCTACGTGGTAATGGGGCACTTCCTGTTTCACTGCAGCCGCCGCCTGATTACTGTTTCGGTGGAGGGGGCTGGTTGGCTATGCGTATGAATGAGCGTGTTTGTTGTGAGATGTGACGTCAGTGTGTAACCATCAATGAACGCCTGTTTGCGGTAGGGTCGCTTGACACACCAGGCATCGCAGGTAATGGCTAATTCCTGACGTACGAATAGTGTAAAAGTACAGAGGGATCTAGAATCTATTGGACCGTGCTGCTTTGATAGCATAGAATGCCACCAGTTAATGCAACGTTGGGCCTTCAGACATCTCTGGGAATCCAGTGTATGTATTTGCGTAGATCTAGTTAGAAATATTTCCATTCTTACGTTGGACCATTCAGTTGAAAACGGCTCCTACCATGCCAGCATAACAGCTAATTACTCGCTTGCATCGGTGTTCTGTAATTGAGGTCGTATTGCAGAAAGTGTGGTCGTGCGAACTGTGGAATCGCCAACTGATGAACACGTGGGATGAGATATTCGCACTACGGTTTTTTCTACGAAACATGCAGCTGGACTTGAGCGCAAAATATAAACGATAATCTACCAAGACGCCCTCCCGTGATAATTGTCGTGGTCAAGCGTATCTTCATGTCGGGCCGATTCCAGGGTTGCGTCATGGGGCTCCGGCATGGAGCGGGACATTGAATCCATCGTCCCGCCCGCCATTGCTATTCTTTGTACTACCGCATCACCTAAAAATGTCGCTCAAATTTGACAAACTCCTCGCGAAAGGAAAGGCGAAGCTGTCCGAGTTTACAGGCCAGCCCTCTGGCAGTCAACAGCAGCAAGGCTATCCTGGGCAGCAGCCCCCGCAAGGATATCAACAATCCCCTCCAGGCTACCAGCAACCTCCCCAGGGTTACCAACAACCACCCCAGGGCTACGCGCCACCAAATCCTGGCCAGTACTCTGGCGGCCAATATCCTCCACAGTATCCGCCCCAGAACCAGTACCAGCAGCCTCCTCCGAATCAGCAATGGGGTGCGCCTCAACAGCAACCGCAGCAATGGGGCCCACCGCCTCCGCAACAACAGCCTTTTGCGCCGCCCGTCCCACAAGGTAGCAAGCCTCAGACACCACAGCCTGGCTCTCCGCCGCCTATCCCTCAGAATCGCCCCCAATCTGCCCAACCGCCGCCGCCGCAGAACATTCCTCCCCCGCAAGCCGAGAAGGTGTACTGGAAGCCCTCGTTCGCCATCACGACACCCGTGTCGCAGAACTTCCGACATGAGATCGGCGACCATGGCTGGGGTAACAATGAGAAGCAAATGTACACAAATGACCCAGCCAACTCGTTCCATCATGATAATCGCTTGATTGTACGCGCGCTAGTACAGAACGGCAGCTACACGTCTGCACGATTGACCTCGCACCAGACACTGTCGCGACCGCGCGGGTACTTGACGGCGACGTGTCTCCCCCCCTCAGCACCTGGAATCTGGCCTGCATACTGGATGCTTCCGGCAGATCCATTCAAATGGCCAACTGACGGCGAGATAGACCTCGCTGAGAGCTGGAACGGCGAGACGGAGAACCATTCGTGCTTGCACTGGGGCTCATATACCGGCGAAGACGCACAAAAACACCGCGTTGTCAAGACGCATCTACCCGATCTACCACGGCAACCACATACCTACGGCTTCGCGTGGATAGAAGAAGAGGGCATACCAGGCTGGAGAGGGCGTATGATCTGGTATATTGATGGCAAACCAGTCATGAAGGGTACCATTCCAGAGGGGACAAGGCGTATGGAGGACTTTAGGATCCTCATCAACATTGCCATGGGTGGAACTGTAAACCAAGGAAAACTACCAGCTGACGGATATTATGATTTCGTCATTAGCGACCTCAAGATGTGCGAGGAGCCTCAGGGTGGATGGCAGCAGTTCGAGCATGCCTGGAGCTGCACGCCCGAGGGCAAAGCCTTGTAATCAGATCCACATCTTCAATATACTACTTCTCACTTTCTCCTCTCAAATATTCATCATAACCACATTACTCTCTTCGCTCAATTTGTCTACTTCATAAGCCTGCTTATCCGTGGTGTGAATGGCTCGCTGCCCTCGCGTATATCGATCGTACCATGGAGATGCGACGTTTTCCGGCGCGCGTACCATGGAACCACGAGCATTACTAAATGCGCACACTAAGCCCATTCTCGCAAATATAAATTTGCAGCCAGCTCCACTCTTCTATTCTATTGCCATCACCCACCACTGTCGACCCCAACACGAAGCTCCACCCCATTCATCAGGATGCCGAAGCGTTGTGAAACCGAACACGACAACGTGCCCGTGGAAAAGCGATCCGAAACAGCCATGTCGGACACTCGAGAGATCCCCTTGCAGCCACACTCTGCATTCCTTTCCCTGTCTGGAGAGATCCGGAACATAATCTACGCATATTGTGTCGAAGACAAGAAACCCGCACCAACTCCATGTCCGACATACGCTCAGGTAAGGTTCAGGCACCACCTGCAATAGGTAAATTTGCTAAAGCATACAAATAGCAGATCGATGGGAGTATGTTCATGTCACTACGCCCCGTAGTGCTACGCAATCCTACCATGTTTACTAGCTTGGCACAGGTTTCAATGCAGATACGTAAGGAATACCGACCGTTGTATCGAGAGAATATGGAGGTACAAGTTTGGTTGAATAGGGTTCCTGCATTTCTCAACGCTTGGTACCCTGTAGACGAGCCGGACGAGGTCATGGCGGCATATACGGGCCATATCATACTGTTAGTCCCCAGGAACACTACTACACACGATTGGGAACACATCCCAATGCTCGCAACACTTTGCGAGCGCGCCCCGAAGCTCACCGTCTGGTCCCACGCGCCCTCTGGCTATCTTCCTACGCTCAACGTTCAAACCGTAATGATGCACCTCCCCATAGTTTTTCATTGGAGCCATAAACATTGTAATTCTATAGAATCTAGAGGTTGGTGGCTTAGTGAATTTTTCGCTATCCACTATCGTATCGATGATTGGAACTACCATACTCATGCTGAGGACTAACATTTTAATGGTTGGAACTACCATTGGAGTGGTTGAAATTAACTTACGAGAAAGTTCGGGAGGCTCCAATGAATAAAATTGTCTCTTTCCGATGCTATCGATATTCGTTTATGTCATCATTAAAGATGACTGGAATTTCTGCCTCCCTCTGGTATTCATCTCGGCCTTTCTGACCGCCTTCTGCTCCATTGCGATAACTACAGCAACATGTTACAGAGATGGAAATGGCCAAAAGATGGAACTTGGCAGTTCGACACATTGCTCAGGATATGCGCCGGCGATTCTTGTTCGTGATGGAGCTTGTTTCACAAGATTCGCTGATCGCGTGGTAACTAGTCGATCGTGAATGGCTTGCTTTAGTGGTAATGCCAAGTATTGTTGTTGTACATACTATAGAATTGGGCGGTGCCACTCAATATGAGTGTGTCATATCTCAGGATGAAAAGATACTCAAATCAACGCTCCATGAGTATTACAGCCATCGGACCATCGGCGCAGTTTCATACTAGCCAAATAAGGCATAGCTCAGAGTGCTGTTTAAAAGGCCCTTCTCATCGGGGTACTTTCTAGATTGCCCCATTTCCCTCCGTCTCTGTTTGACAATTGAACTACCTAACTACAATCGATTTCTCATTGAACTTTAGGAAAAAGACATAAATTGTCATTCTGATCAATAGCGCCGCCGCAATGTCCACCTCACCTCTCCTATCACTACCTGGCGAACTTCGCAACCGGATCTACGAATTCTGCACCGAACCAAAACCTAGGCAGTTGCCAAGAAACCCTAAGCCTGATTATGCGCGTAGGCCATTCGGACTGTATGGCAGCCTACAGTACACATGTCAGCAAGTGCGCACGGAATTCAGACCGATTTACTTGGCCCGCACGGCTCTAATTGTTCATCAAATTACCGTGGATACCTTTCTCAGAACATTCTACCCGCAGCCAACGAAGGTTGTACCTTCAAATGAAGTACAGTCGGCCAAAAGCAAACCTCAGGAGCTACCTGCGTTCATCCCAACAGCCATATACGGCGTGCAAGGCAACATCCACATCAGAACGTATTTCGGCCAACGCTATGATGCAACATCACTAGCACGTCTCTGCCTACAACACAAGCAACTCAAAGTCACGTTTCTCGAAGCAAGCGCAAGTCTCAGCATCGCTCCTGCTTTGACCGGGTTCTTTGCAAATCTATCGTCCGGCATCTTTTTCCTGGACATGAAGAAGCTGTTCATGAAAATCTCAATTACTTGTAGCCGCTATCCGACGATTGCTCTTACTTTTCACCCCGGCCGATCTATGAAGGACGTTGTGGCATCAGATGGAACATCAGATCCACGGAAATTGCTAGCCAGAATGGGTGCACCGCCAATGAGTGAATTCACTGTTTTGTTCAAATCAGCACAATTTTCTAGGCGCGCATCGGAGTATTCACGAAGTGGGGGCAGTAGAGCAGAGTGAATAAGCCCGAACGCCAGTCCTGCATGCTGGCGGTGATGCATAGCATGCGCTAGTTCTGTCTCAGGATCCAGTGATTTGACTTAGACCTACTTATCCGCATTATTCTTAATATCTCCTCTTCCACGACTACATCCCAGCTCAACAGCAACCTCAACTATCACAAAAGATCGACACCCCTGCCTGAACTTAACAACGCTATCTTGCGTCATCATGAGCGATCGTCAAGGACACCTTCCCTTTCTCCACTTTCCACCAGGTAGGCATATCTTAACTTAATTGCATCGTTACATTTGCTAACCCAACAGTTAGAACTGCGCAACCGCGTATACGACTTCGTTGTAGGTGTCGAAGAATCATGCGATGCACTCCCATGTCTCGCCCTTACATAAGTCTGCCGACAAGTGCGATCCGAGTACAGACCCATTTGTATGAAGCGCAAGACCACCATCAACTGGGAAAACATTCCCGGCTACATACGCACATTCTACCCGATGACGGCTGAAGGCAAAGTCGAGAATATCGAGCTTGCGCCCTCAAGCATGACTATAATGCCCCCGGATTCATTCGCCGACACGGCGTTGATCAACATTGCTTTCCTCCTAATCATCAAGATGGGAGTCTCCAACCCCAGCTTTGCTTGCAAGTTCCAAGTCGATGAATCACCACCCCTCTCAAACTATCACTCCTGGCACGATTGGCCTTTCTGGAGATCCCAAAAATATGCGCAGTTCATTCAGAGTTAGCCAGGTTGTGAAGCATTCGAGGTCTAGCATGGATTTTTGATGTCGAGAGCAATCGGATAAGTAGGATTGTGCTGTTCTTTAATAAAACGATCGGTCCGACTTTGGAGGAACATGCGGGAGAAAAGGAAGTTCTTTTGGAGAATTGGGTAACTAGGTTCAAAGGAGTGCTTACAAGTGCTTATAAGAAGTATGATACGTATTGGTTCCGGAGGTATCAACAGAACTGATTGGCTGATTCCTCAACTAGTTGGGATTGAGGTACATGATTAACCTTGCCCTGCCTTGCCTTGTGCATAAGTGGAGGAACATCACATCGCCAGTTGTTCGTTATCACAGGCCACTATGGGCGCGCCGTATTCGCTATAGCGTACAAGGGACATCTCAACACATTGACGAAAATCTTTCAATTTACAACTTTTCTCTATACTCCCGAATTCTATGCTCATAAACTCCCGCTTTGCATCCCGAAGTTATACATCTATAGCTCTCTTTAATGTCTAAAACCACTTCTAGCCCCATCTGAGATACCATTACTCCCATGCATTAAGTCATAATCCCACGGCCGTATTTGCAATGAGGAGGGTATTGATACCCCGGTGGAAATGAATTGTTACAATGCGCATTGTCGCATGGTACACGACAGGATTTAGTGAGACAAAGGGGCAGTACGCATTCGCACCAGTGGTCATCGCAACCGAAGGATTTGTTCTAAAATTGCAAAACGCCTTGGTCAGTATGACTGTTGAGAGGGGTGAGGGAGTACTTTGGCTAGTAGATTAGAAAACTTACTTCTGTTACTGCTGATTTCGTAGTGGGTATGGCGGTAGCCGTGGTGGCAAGTAGTGTGCCAGACAACGCCATGTCGTATCAACCGTCTTCAATCAGTATATCGGACTTCACCTAAAACAAGGCATGGCGTGAGTTCTCAAGACGGGGCCGTCCAAAGATAGTCGCGTGTTCGTATAATATCGATAATATGGACTGAGAGATCGTGTTCCAGGGGCAATATACGAAGAGCTAATCATTCATGTCATAGGAATCCATTGAAAGAAAGCCACAAAGCTATGATGTTCATGTTGGAAAGCAGGAACCGGGCCTCCTAATACGAAGCGCGTATCGCCGCATACCCCCGAAGATCCGACATTCAGTCGGTTGGTACCAAGTAGATTTAGCCTAAAGCCTATACCGATTCTCAAAAGCTTGAAAATCTTCCGATGCTTTTCATTGCTGGGAAAAATCTAGGTATGAATCATGGTACACTCGTATAGCCAGCAGCACGAGCCCGATTCACCGAAGTCTAGACTCATGCTAGCCTATGTAAGCCGCCACAACACTAGTTAGGCGGTATGGCAGTGGAAGACCATGGTATTTTGGATGACAGGTGTGCGAAGAACTTTAGCACCTCTTTTACAGTGGGAGGAGTGTTTGTCATATGTATCCTCATGGGAATTCTCTGTAGTAGTACCCCGTCACTGGTCTACGCCCACAGAATTATCGTGTTTTCTCGAAACAATCTTCTCCTTGTAGAATTTCGCGATGCAGCCTATGACGTGAAGTTGTTACAAACCACAACCAAGGCTTATGACTACTATAAGCTCTTCTCTATGCCCATTGCCAGAGCCGTCGAGCCGCTGATACCTCTTTTGCTGCCAAGAGGTGATCTTTCCGGAGGTCGCCTAGTCTGTCTTCTTTGTTCGTTTAGTCCGAAATTGCTGAGTTATAGTTTGAGCGTGTTAAGCGGTGATGCAGATCTATGAAAGTGATGAGCTCTACTTGAGCCAAGTCGTTCACTGTGAGATCACATGATAAGCCAAGCTCTATCTTGGCACCGGAAGAAGGCGGAATAAGGCTATACGGGAGATTACATAGTAGTCCTTGCCGATCGTTTTGAGTCACCCATGTCATTTACATCTACGGAATACCTGATTACGCCCTACACACACGTTTAATCCATCAACTTCCCACTACTCATCCCCCCACCCTGCATCTAAAACTCCACCCTCCTCTTCAACACCACAATCTCAAACTCCTCCCTACAACTCCACACCCCCGGCCCCTCTGTCATCTTCCTAACATCTACATAACCCCTCTTCCTCCAATACGGCCCAGCCTGACACTCGGCCGCCAAAATCCAAAGATCAACACTCCCACTCTCTCTAACACCCTCTCTAACCTGCGCATCTCTCTCCAGCCCGACAAGGTACTCTTCTAGGAACGCGAGAAGCCGCACTGCGAGGCCACATCGTTGATACATGGGGGAAGAATCTACGCAGACAATTTTTATCTCCCACCCGGTTTCGCTACCTGCGCCTTCTTTTAGGTGACCGCCGCGCCAGGGGATGGTTGCGGCGCAGGCGATTGGTTTCTTGCATGTTTGCGTTGATGTAGGAGAAGATAGGGTAGTTTGTCCACTGCTAGTAGAATCATTGTCGCTACCCATGCCATCTTCTATCGCCTCCTCAAACAGCACAGCTATAGCGCCCATGGCCTCGTCCTCTCCCAGCATACTGTAAAACTCCTCCACGTTGTCAAATCTCGGTATGGAATTATCCCATTTCCCGTCTGCTTTGTCCTTGGACCATGCGAAGCAGTCGTTTACGAGATTGATTATTGCTTGGGAGAGTGTGGGGTTGGCTTGAAGGGCTGAGCGCCTGTAGAGCGTGGGTGGTGATGTCATCGTGCGGGCGATACCCGGGGTGAGTAGATGGGGGTAGGCTGATTATCAGATGGAGAGATGATAACAGAGAAACGTTAACACACTTAGTTTTATCTAGTCGTGTACACTATCAATTCTGAGTAATACGATCTTAGGCCGCGTTTGCGGCGCGCGGGTGTAGATTATGTCAAACGGCATTGTTCTCGACCTTGTCTGTATTGGGGCATCGCGCAGTTTTTGCGTCGCTGGTGGCTGCACCTTCCTCTTTTGGAACAAGTATCGTGATGGGCAACGCAGCGGAAAAAAGCTCCGGAAGACTATTTGCACGGCTACGAGGATTGATAGGATGAAGGTTTGGATGACAAGGAAGATGAAGTGGTTGTTTTGCGGCTGCGCACCTTTGGTGGGTGGGTAGCTCCGAGATTTTGCCGAAATACATATTTGGGTGTGTGCGGTGTTATAGCAATCTTCTTTTTTTGTTGAATCTCCCCTCTAATCTCGCAATATAGATTGAGTAAATCTTGTGGATAGCAAAGGTCAGCAGGTCAGCTATCGCAGACCATATTTGTTCACTTAAGTCATGGGTTGCATGCAATCAGGCGCACTTTGTGGAAAACATTCATTACAATAGACATCAAATTCATCTCTACATACTATCTATACTTTTTGCTATGCCGCATGTGGTATGCGTGGTATCATGAAATGGCAACCGCCGAGGTATCAAGGAAAGACTAAGAAAACCGCCGTCCAGGAAGAAGGAAAAAGAAACTATGCGTCATATCTCTGCGACCAGCGACGTGATCCGCTCTGCGGAATAGGATCAACCTGGGAAAAAGGATGGGCCACAGCACGCACGGCATGCTGCTAGACCGGCGACTGCCAGGTCGGCCGTATTTGTCTTGAAGTGCCCGGGTCAATGGTTGGGAAAGGCGTGAGGCGCCTCTCGGATTTACTTTGATCTCTGACCGCAGCCGCGGGATATGTGGATACTGCTTGACCAATCATGCTTTGTTGATGTATGGCGAAGTCACTTGGTTTAGGTGACGTTGGTGACATGGGTGAGGCAGGAGATAGGGGCAACGGTGGGAGTCTCTCCACGTCGTACTCATCGACAAGCAGGGTAGTGCGCATGCTGGATGACCGAGAGTTGTGACCGGTGGTGTAACGGCCAAGTTCGATGTCATCGTAATCGCGGTCGCAAATGATGTCGGCTGTGAGCGACGACATGTGTCGGTTTGTTGTAGACTCCGCAGTATTTGTTGGGGCATGTGTTATTTGTATCTCCTTGTGGACATGGACGCCACCTTGGTTGTCTACTGACATGCCAGTATGCGAGTCAAGGTATCCGCTGGAGTTGTACGATCCAGTGCTGATGGAGAGCTTTGAAGCCAGTTTGCTCCACAAGCCGGTTGTCTTGACGCGTGCCGATCCACCGTGTCCGCTGTCCTGGCGTTCCTTGGAGCCCACTGGTGACTTGGGCTTTGAAAGCGAGCCGAGCTTTTCCTGGAAGAAGTGCTTGAAGAATACCTTTAGGGAGGGAGCATTGGCACACAAGCAACCAATGTGCAACTCCAGCATGGAGGTAATCAGGATGTTCCACGTTGACCAAGTGATATCGTACGTGTTGTAAAAGGTATACCAACTGTAGTACGCGCGTAGAAGTCCCAGCGCGACAACACCGTAGCCAATGGCAAAGATGCCAAACAAGGCCAGCTTTTGTTTGATAGGGATCCTAAGGTTCCAGTAGAGAAAGGTGGGGAGGATGGCCGTAATGAAGTCTTGGGCAGCTGAGATGACGCTAGCAGCTACCACGTCGGCGCCTTCGTCAAAGCAATGATACTCATAGCCTCCCAAGACCTTCAAGACGTTGACCTGATCCCAAAACGCAGAGATTGGTTGGCAACCGAGGATGGGAGCGAGTGTAAGGGCGATACTGTATGCGACGATAAAGCCAATGCTGATCCATGTTGTATAGACAAAAGCTCTCGATACCGCACGCGATGAGAGCCGTCGGTAGAATAGGAGGATCGATATCTTGATGAGACCGGAAGCGACACAGAACAAGCATTCTATTGCCAGTAGAATTTTGCGTGCAGTGACTACTCTCTCGGGATTACGTAGGTAGTCGATATCCCAGATGTGTCGATCAAAGGTTTGTACGCTACCTAAGAGGCATTAGTCGTGTGGTGTTGAAAATAGGATGGCAGACTCACAGAGAGGATACAGGACTGTCAAAGCAATGACGGGTATCTATACGAATTAGCATACAAGTTTGGAGAGCTTGGAAGAGGAAACTCACAGTGGCGGCTAGCATCAACCAGTCATCCCACCCTGGGCATCTCTGGTGAAATATTCTAACCCAAAGCCTAATCAAAAGCATCATCACAGTGATAGGCCCTAATATATAGGCCATGATAATGATTGTGTTTGGTCGCATTTCTGGGTTGACATAGTTGGGCTTGGGCCAGGATGCCGTGACCTCGATGGGGGCATGGAGACCGCCAGCCATTGTGTAAAAGAACTCAAAGAATGCGTTGTAGAGAAGCTGTCCGAAACACAGCGAAGTGCAGCAACGGCTTTTCAAGTGAGGGGATGCCTACCATTTATGCATAGTGGCGTTTGATTTTGGCCAAGATTACTCGGGCCTGCACTAGGGCTGTTTAGGCTTACAGATGTAAGATAGGGTGTTTTGACTGCGATTTTAAGGTTCAGATCGGGATTAGCTAGCCCTTGCAATAAAACTCCGAGTCTTAGTGACCAATAGAAAGCATTACGGGTAACGTAAATATGCCGAAAGACGGGAGTGGCAGTTGTCATAGTTAGACATTCATTGTGTACTTGGACACTCGAGAAAGCGAAGAACGCCCCCAAAGCTATGAAGAACTCCTGCAATTATTCGTCCGTCCACCTAAATATCCCTAGTGTCGAATTACTCGTATCTACCAGGTGGGTAATGACCATGGGAGGCGTAACATATTTGCAAGGGCGTAGAAGAAGTGGGTTGATTCTGGAAAAGAAAAGATAATTTTAGCTAATGCGAAAGACGGGACGGATGACACAGCGCACGAGCCGGTAGTTGAGACTCTTCTGGTTCTGTATACAGGTACATATGAGCCCACAATGTGGAGATCTAACGTGCATCATCTACGATCAAGAGCAGGGCTTGTTTCCGCGATCAGGATTTTGATCGGTGAGCTCATCAAACGCCTCGCCGACCTCGAGAATGTACTTGTGTTGAGCACTAGTAAGTTACTACTTTTGCTATGCTTCTCAACACCTTGGATCCGTGTTCAAGTAGAATGCAAGTATAGATGATTCATTGGCGTATGACGTGACTCGTAGGTAGAAAATTCATAGGCGATTCATGGGAGACTCATGGGTAGCTGGCAGAGAATCGGCCTGGCATCCGTACCTATGAGATGAGCTCATGTTGAACTACAGAACTCATGTGTGTGGAGGAATGACCTGCATTACAGGTGCGTGCGCTCGTTTCCACCATATGACCATCAGGGACGTTTGTCAAACCGGGTTTGAATTACGCGGCCGAGCGTATGCATCCATGTATGGGGCCAGGGACGGAAACGGGTCTCAGACCAGGGCGCGGCATCCGGATGCTCCCGCCGTCGTGGTCCCTGTCAGCTGTCAGTCCGAGGTTGTGCCTTGCGAACAGAGGTCATGGTGCTGGGTAATGTCGCCAATCGCCTTCGGCACTCAATCGATTCGAGTAAAAGCCTCCGAGAGGCACGATGCCAGATGCGAGTTGCAGTACCGGCCTGACAAGATCGTGGCGACTCGGATTGATCGGTGTACAGGCAGCATCAGCAATATGCGCCTGGTCACGAATTGGGAAGACCGGCAGTACTAGCGAATTACTATACCTGCTATAGAGGGTTGCGGAGATAAAAATGTGATGATATACATCATTTCATGCGGGAGGACGGGCTGCGGCCTCGGTTGGTCTATCCCGCACGCAAACGACCAAACGGGTGCTCCTCGGCCAAAGGTATGAGACCTGAGGCGGAAAAGCAAACAGCGTCAATTAATTACAGGCCAATGCCTAGAGGCCTGTGATACGGCACAGCTTGGCATATAGTGGGGGCGCGAGTTGGAGAACCGGAAAGTGGGGTCGCGTGGGACAAAGTGGTCGATGCTATGAAGGATCCGTGACTGTTTAGTTGCCGTGACGGAGTGTGATTGAAGATCGGCGACTCATAGAGTGCTATGATTTTACTGAGACAGCCATGTAACTGTTGTGTTCGTAGCCGAAGACGTTGGTGGACCCTTCACTCAGAGGGTGTGTCTTCTCTGGGTTGTGATGACAGCCTCCTGGCTAGCACTTAATTAGGCTAGTTGCAAGTGGACATGTGCATCACCAGCACACTTCGCCTATGTACATGACTGCAGAAACTGTTCAGAGAAGGCAACCCCATACTTTGGTATTCTGCGCGTACTACTGGCCGTTACTAGTCTGCAGAGTGGAGATGTCGCCATGGGTCAAGCGTTCATGAGACATGTGCTGAGTCGAGGCAGCACAAGATCGACGTCTCGTTCGCTTTCGCGTCGAAAAGATCCAAACGTCGACCAATTTCCTTGGAGAAGTCCTTTCATTCGGGCCGTGACACCTGTACCCTGGCTCCGTATCAGATGCGACGTGATGCTGCACATTGTCTTCGAAAAGGTATGGCTCGGCTCCAATGTTTTTGCTTTTGCGGGAACAACGTTCCAGAGCCGTTGAGTGGCGTACGTCCGACGCAGGCTGCAGGCATGTCAATTTACAGACAAAAAAGCAAACATGCGTCGGATACTGTCAGCCGTTGCAAGTGTCTACATGTTCGCTTATCATCGTCGTTTGCCTCTCGAATGCAGTACCATCGTTCGCCGCTACTGCAGGTTACAGACTTGACATGCCAGGAGCCCAGGTTTCCCTGCGTTATACGATAAGCCACTTCTGCATGCCGCACTGCGCTGCCGAAGTGGCTCAGAATCACCTCACGAAGTCAGTGACTGTATGCCATCCTTGTAGGATATTAGAGGTTGTCTGTTCACGATAAATAAGCCCACTAGGACTAATTGGCCGTGTATTGAGCCTGGGTCATGATCGGCGAGGCCGGACGATGATGAGAAGGCGAATTTGCAACGTCAAAAAGAAAACATTGCTTTTGCGAGTCTGTTGACAGCCCGTTGACACACTGGTGGGGTAGAATACGACAATTTTCCAAGGTCAATGACTTATGGACGAGGTGCGAATCTGCGACAGCTTTTTGCTTTTTGCGCGTACTTATTACCAAGGCTTCCAAGACAATGCTCTTCTTTACTTACACCCGGTTCTGACGTCGTATACGAGGTGCTGGCCCTGTAGATTGGCGAATGCGAGAACTGACGACTCGACGCTTGTAACGTACCGGTAGATGTTCCGACGTGCTGACAGACGCTGGGAAGGGTTTTACGCGTGTGATCAGTCAGCGCACGGCGATTCAGGTTAATGTCTAGTTTCCGGAGTTCGGATTCTAAGCTGAAAAGCGTCAACCTTTGCTCATGCTTTTCTACTCTTGGCTTGCACAGCATATAATCACCGCCGTCCTCCAGCGCCGTGATTTCGGTAAGTTCTAGGTAAGTGGTGAAGTTGATTAGGAGAGCTTTCATATTGTACGCTTTGATTGTTCTAGAAGCGCGGAAGACGCTGCGCGCAACATGAACATGGGCGACCCCGCATGACGGAACAAGCGAGAGTTACGTGTGACATGGTTTCAGTATACCGCTCATGAGTGCTAGGTTGCGTACTCGCGGTTCTTGGGTCTAATATGATGGCAACGTTGGAGGCTGAAATTAGACGGACGAGTTTCATGCGCTATTCTGGGGTAACTCGGACCTAAGCTGATTGCCGAAAAGTATCCTTGGTATGTCCTGCGTACTTACTTATATGCTGAAACCTTTATCCAGGACGTCTCGGTTTGCTGAGCGGACCACAGTCACCAGTCGCCGGTCGCAGGTCGCAGCGCGATGAAGGCTCTTGTCGGCATAGGTACGCTTGTCCTGATGTCTCGTGATAATTGGCGTCCCCCTATCTGGAAAATTCTGAAATAGAAATCTCGAAATACCCCACTTGCTTGAGGCGCTTCCCATGCACGGAGATGACAGCGATCCGCCACAGTGGCTTACTTAGCAGATTCTGCCCATGACGTCAGGGAGAATTCATTTCCGCCGGCAAACCACGTTTTTGCCTGTCAATTTCCCGGCCAATCACCGAGAGTCTACCGCTCACCGCCCGGAATCTAAACGGCTTACTCATGCCCAATGCGGCGTATGAGGACGTGTGCTAACAATGTTTTCGTCCTGTCGCATGCAAGATATGGAGGCGCAAGATGAGCGGCCCTTTGAGCTCGCTGGGTGCATATGCACTCGAACAAGATATATGTTGCAGCCGCCCGCGGAGAGGGAATTTGGTGCCATTGAAGCCATTCACAGCAGCGATTGACAGCATCCGATCCCAACTCCCGGATATACCGTATGGTCAATAGGCTACAGTACACTAGCTTCACAGTGACAGTCGCGCCTTTTGTTTCCGGGTCCACTTGATCCACTACGGCTACGACGTCAGGCTCGCGCATTCACAAACATCTGCCGAGGGCCGAGTGCAAACCTTCTCGCCTTGCAGTGTTACCAGGCAATTCTACCGGTACACTCGCTCAAGGCATTAGTGACGAGTGAAGAAACGCGCTGCAACCATGCAGGAAGAAGACTTGGAGATCCTGCGTAACGAGGCCAATGCTAGTCCCGAGAGATATGCAAAATGGGACCCCAACAGGCAATTCCGCGAAAAGTACAACCAGCGACATCTACACGATCAAACTCCTGAAGAGCGAAACCGAAACATCGAAGCTCACGAGCGTGGAGAGCGCACCCAGAGCCAAATTTCGTTAGCACAAGAAGCAGTCGCATCGCCTGTAGGAGAAAAAGAGGAGGAGGAGGAGGAGGTTGTGTCTCCTCTATCGCGGCATAGCACGTCGTCGTCAACGCAGAGCTCGGCTAGTTCCTCTTCAACACACAGCGCGCGCCTTGAAGAGATCCGTACAGCGCATTCGACGCCCGCGCGCGACCGCCGTCCTACTGTCAACTCGCAAACCTCCACTGGCAACTACCTCACACTACATCCCACCGAACGCGACCCAGAAGCCCTGCGCCGCATCGAGACACACCGAAGCCAGCATGCAGGTACTGTCGGAGCATCCCGGGTAGATTCGCGACTTTCTAGGACACTGACACGACGTCGCACTGAGAAACCTCTGCCGAATCTGGGTGCCGGGAAACCGTTTCCACCCCCGCTGCCGGACAGGGAAGAGTATGTTGTTGAGTTTGATGGCGCAGATGATCCGCTGCATGCCCAGAACTGGCCTATGAAAAAGAAGTTGGGCATTGGAGCAATCCTAGCATTTGATGCCCTCTCAGCTACCATGGGCTCCAGCATCTTCTCCGCCGCCACAATGCCAGTTTCGCGCGAATACCATGTCGCAAACGTTGTTGGTACTCTAGGCACGAGTTTGTTCGTGTTTGGTTATGCTTTTGGACCTTTGGTACGTATTCACGGCAGGATTGAAGCACATGTTCTCTAACTATGGCAGATGTGGGCGCCCTTCTCCGAATTGTACGGCCGGAAACCTCCTCTTATTATTGCTGCCTTCGGCTTCGCCATCTTCAGTATTGCAGTTGCCACAGCCAAGGGACCTTCAAACCATAATGATCTGCCGATTCTTTGCGGGTATCTTCGGTTCCTCCCCGCTAGCCATTGTCGCAGCCGTGTTCGCAGACATGTTCGACAACAAGTTACGAGGTCTTGCAGTCGCAGTATTTTCCGCAACCGTTTTCATGGGTCCGTTACTAGCACCATTCATTGGTGGCTTCATTACCCAGAGCTCCTTAGGCTGGCGGTGGACAGAGTATATTAGCAGTTTCATGGGCTTTCTCGCATTTGCCCTTCTTTTCTTCTTCATGGAGGAGACGTATGCACCAGTCGTCTTGATCAACAAAGCGAGCGAATTGCGAAGACGTACTAAGAATTGGGGCATACACGCTAAACAAGAGGAAATTGAAGTCGACTTTAAGGAGCTGATCATACGAAACGTCAGCAGACCTATGCGCATTCTCTTCACTGAGCCTATTGTTCTGCTTATCACGATTTACATGAGCTTTATTTGTAAGCCACTCATTCTCTTTTGCGGGATCCTACTAACTGTACCAGATGGTCTACTCTATCTCTTTTTGACCGCGTACGCCCTTGTCTTCCAACAAGTATACGGTTGGAGCGCTGGAATTGGTGGCCTGGCCTACTTTGGCATGGTTGCTGGCGAGATTATTGCTTTCGTCATCATTGTGCTTGACAACCCTCGCTACGTACGGAAGCTTGAAGCCAACAACAACATCCCGGTTCCGGAGTGGCGCCTGCCCATCAGCATGGTCGGCGGTGTTCTCTTTGCTGGCAAGTAATCCCGATGGCTCAAGATTACTTCAACTAACCCTTCATAGCTGGCCTCTTCTGGTTTGGCTGGACAGGCTATACCGGCCAAGTCCACTGGATTGTACCTGTTCTATCAGGACTTTTCACGGGCTTTGGCATCTTCTCCATCTTTCTCTCGCTTCTCAACTACATTGTCGACGCATACCTCATGTTTGCTGCCTCAGCTATTGCCGCAAACACATTCATGCGTTCCATCTTCGGCGGCGTGTTTCCACTCTTCGCTACCTTCATGTTCCAAGGTATGGGCATCGAGTGGGCCAGTACACTGCTTGGTTGTGTAGCTGCCGTGCTCGTACCGATGCCGATAGCCTTCTACCTCTTCGGCAAAAAGATTCGTGCCAAGAGTAAGTTTGCACCCGCCCCGGACATTGCGCAAGACAAGATGAGGGATGAGGAGAGCAGGGGAATGGAAGGAAATGGCGATGCAAGAAGTGGAGATAGCACGGAGAGGGAAAGCACTCATGGCGAGAATGGGGGGCTACAGAAGGAGAGAAGTAAAGACCAATGATGAAATAGAGCATGCCTCATTTCTCTTCTCTTTGCATTTAGCGATTAGCACATTTTAATTCAAGTAGGATATTCTCAAACCAAAAACTGACCATGGCCATGGCAAGGAATCTTTCCGCAACGTTGTGAAGGTGCAGTCAGCTTAGGCCCGGTATCTAACTCTCTAATGCCGACGCTCAGACAGTGGTCAAACTCTGATTTAGGAAAGTGTGGGGTTGCCCGCAACACGTGGTAACTAGTAGCCGAATAGGGTAAGCCGACCCGCGGCGCCCGCCATCCCAACCCAGCACTACATCCCGCTGCCTTCGGACGACAGTCCTCCATGCCTGCCCCGCAACATCAACGCGTGACGCAACGGCGACACGAGTACCCCACGGAGGGCAAGTAAGCACCGGATGCACTTGGCCCTTGGACCCGGTACACTTTCCTGCCCTGCAGCTCGTGGGACTACATAAACACCGATCGGGGATCCGTAATCTTATATCGACATTCTACATACCAACAAATTATTTAGAAGCCTTGATATTACATCTTCATACGAACAACCGCCAACATGTCCATGTCAATCGATGAATGCCAACAGCCCCGTGCGGGCTTCCCCAAACCCGTACCGGACACTCCCACAAACGTCATGCAGCAATTCAGCATGAAAGGCAAGACCATTGTCATCACAGGCGCCGCAGAAGGCATTGGCGGTGCCGTTGCCGACGCCATGGCCGAAGCAGGCGGCAATGTAGCTCTCTGGTACAACACCAACCCCAAAGCCAAGGAGCGTGCCGAGACGCTCGCAAAAGAGCACAACGTGCAAACCAAGACATACAGCGTCGACCAAACCTCCGCCACAGCCGTCGAAGCCGCCATCAAACAAGTAGTTGCAGACTTTGGCCGCATCGACTGCTTTGTCGCAAACGCCGGCACAGGCGACTCCAAACCCCTACTCGACCAGACGCTAGACTCGTACCACAACCTTCTCAAAGTCAACGTCGACGGCCCTGTCTACTGCGCCAAATATGCCGGTGAGGTATTCAAGAAGCAAGGCTTTGGCAACTTGATCCTCACGTCCAGTATCTCGGCGCATATCGTCAATGTTCCTATTGACCAGCCCATCTACAACGGTACCAAAGCGTTTGTGTCGCATTTGGGCAAGTCGTTGGCGCGCGAATGGAGGGAGTTTGCGAGGGTCAACATTGTGAGCCCGGGTTTCTTTGATACCAAGATGGGGGCTGGGCCCAAGGTTATTAACGAGGGATTGAGGATGATTCCGTTGGGCAGGCAGGGGAATGTCAAGGAGATCAAGGGATTGTTTTTGTACTTGGCGAGCGATGCGAGTAGTTATATGACAGGAAGTGATTGTATTATTGATGGAGGGTATGTTCTGCCGTAAGCAGAGGGGAGAGGGTCATAAATGAATGGAAAGATACTTCTTGGGCTTCGAAACGGGTTCCTTTAGTGTCTATAGATCGGATGCATGCTTTGAATTCCTGAGTTTCCTATGTTGGAAGTAAGGAAGAATCTCATCAGATGAATTGGAATACCATGTCACTAATGAAACGAAGCTCGAGCAGAACAATACTTAGTTGAGAACGTGGCCCAGAAGATAGACGAATACAAAAGGAGTTCCAGGCAGAGCTGTGGTGAGTGTAGGTTGACTCGCTTGCTCAGGGTGGCGGGCTGCCAATTTCACCTACTGATTCTCTCACCTTACACATTGCCTGATTGGTCACTCACCTAGCGCTTTGAGTCGCGAGGGCACCTCCAGTAAAGAAACCGCTCGTGCACGCGTACTAGTGCCATCTGTGTTACGTCACAAGCACCCTCGTGCCACTCGTCCGTTTGTACTCATCCACAAACAAAGATCCTGCAATTTCTCCAAGAATCCGACCTTGTGCCAACGTACGCGAAAGACGGCAGCCTACGAGGGACCAAAAGACTGTAAGTTTACATATCAAGCTCAAGCAAAGATGTTGCCGCTAAAACAAGACAGTCGCATCTCGTAGTCAAGATGCCAGAAGCTGAAGCCATGGCCTTCCGATTCCTCGATCTTCCGGCAGGTAAGAGAAGCCGAAACACGATAGCTCCTAGTCCTGTTCTGACACAATCAAGAACTGCGTAATCGGATCTATGAGCTCGTTGCCATCAATGATAGCGGTCCCACAAAGTTATGCCTGGCCCAGAAGAGTCGATCTCCGTATGTCGATCACGCATCCCTCACAAAAGTCTGCGAGAAAGTACGCAACGAGTACCTCCCAATGCAACGCAAAGTGGCCCATGTGATCGTCTTTTGGGATGATGTCAATGCTTTCACCGAAACATATCTTGCTCCTGTCAGTGGCAAGATGTGGCCCCCAGGACATCTAGCAATCTCGAGGTCTCTAGCAAGTTCGGAAATCTGCACGTCAATAAATAATGGCCTATCCTGGGTTGACGACCACTTGTCAATCGATGTCACTCGAATAATCCGCGCGAGACTTGAGCAACCCTACTTCCACTGCGGCATTGATGGCACATACATCAAATTTGATAAACATGGACATCGATACCTCATCACTCAAGACACCATCTTTGATTTTCTTATACTCCATCAAAACTCGAAGTGGATTGGCGATATCCAGAGTGGAGCCATTGCCAAAGTCTCAGTACGGTACGCACGTCTTACGAAGGTTTACTACAAGAAAGGCATGGAACCTGAGGGCCTTGCTGCGGTGCTGGAAAAGTCCCCTTCAATTCCTTTACTAAACCACACCGCTCACGCTTGCCATAATTGGGGTTTAGGAGAGGCCTTTTTGTATAGCGGATGCCAAGGAGCGGATTTTCATCTTGGTATCATCTAGGTTACCATCTCGCGTTATGGCTAGTCTGCTTTCTGAGGTCGGCATTACCCCATCCTTGTACTTAGGGAAGTGATTTGAAATTCAAATGCCAGTATGTGTCGGCAGGATCAATTTTGACAAATACGCGAAGTTGAGTGCTGATCTAGGACTGGAATATGCTGTATGTACGAAGGCTACATTCGTCACTGGCTTGGTTGCTGTGCACGCATGACTCTAACAATCTTACATCTCTGGCAAAAGTCGGTGGATATTTGGAAGCTTCTTTGGAGTTTCTATTCTCAAAAATTTCTTATCTAGCAGCTTTCCCATCCTAGCTCACAGGAAACAACAAGGCTCACTCACGTAGCTCTACGTTCCCAAATGCTTGTATGTCCTAACTTTTGAACTGAAAACCCATGAAGTGACGTTCATGTTCTGGAAGGGTACCTGACGAGCTTTGGCCAACGACAGATATCCTCACTAGTGCGCTTCTCTCACCCTCATATTCGCTTTGGACTCTGTCGCCCCCACCTACGACGCTAACACACGCCTGTGTCACTTGATGTCGGGAGGCAAGGTTCTCTCTATTTACTCCACACTACACGCCCAGACGAGAGCAAGCAACCAGAGCGACGCTCCTGCTTCCCGAGCGCAAGTCTACTCACACTCGAAACCCTACACGACACGCACAAGCTGGTCATGGCTTTCCGCTTCCTCGATCTCGCAGCTGGTAAGTGGCGATTCCGCAACTGCATGACTGGCATAGCTAACAGGGCTAAGAGCCCCGCAACCGCATCTATGACTTCACGGTGTTCAGCGATGAAGGAATACGCCCCAAACACATCCCCTTCAGTCACGACGGCAACTACGCTGCACTGACGCGAGTGTGTCGCCAGATACGCATGGAGTATCTCCCTCTTCAGCGCGCGGCTGCCGATGTCACTTTTGGCTATTCTGCCATGCACATCGCGAATACATACCTGTCTACCTTCTACTCTGACGAGGGCTGTGATGGTGCCTCTTTCGGCCCCTACAAGATCACCATCGAAGTCGAAGACGAAGACGGCGGGTGCGTCAGTCACAAATCCCAGGACATCTTTGTTTTCCTCAAGTTTCATGAAGACCGTCCGCAGACACATATCTTGTTTCGCCTCCTCATACCCCTTCCTTCACCCAGAAGACAGGAATTCCTAGAGACTTTAGATGGCCATGAACGCAGGGAGGAAGAGCAAATGGAAGCTATTTAGAACATTAATTGTGGTTATCTGAGAAGAATCATCGACAATGACGTTGCAAATTGGCTCAGCTATCTTCGAGAAGGCATATTCGAGAGAATTGAGATTGACTTCAATATCTCAATTATGAGCTATATCCATGCGAGGAACTCTATTCAAAAAGAATACGTGTTGGTGGCTTAGAGGGCATTAGGGAGAAGGTATCGCATTTAATAAAGCAACAGAGAGATATCTGTTATATAATCAGGCTTTAATCTCTGTCGCTGGGAACAGCGCAATGGGTTCCATTGGAGTGAAGGGGTTTTTGTGGCAATATGACCACAAGCAGCGCTGTCTGAAGGTGTTTTGGGGGGTAGACATCTTGAAGAGGCCCCTGGGTTATATGAGTGAGAACAGGCCAATACGAACTAGTCGAGGGCTCTGTTAGCACGCACCCGTGGAGTAAGTAAGGCGGTACGCAGTACGCAGCTGCACTAAGTAATTGTATTACATGTCGATAATTTATCCTGATGGATGGATCTTACTCATACATGACATGTTTTTAGTCATCAGGTTGTTTGGCAGCTGCAACGAATTCACAAATGCGCTGTCCAGACCCACCTATACATCACATAACCATGACCCACGCCATAATCATTACTGCCTAGCCCCCATTTGATTGTTTTCTCTTAGCTAGGTACCGATCAGCAAGTTGATCTCGGGTCGGGTACCAAGTAAATCAATAACTCACTGCTTCGGTGTATTAACAATCTGAGTGAGTGCTTGTTCCTTGTGCCGCGCTTCCATATTGCTCATAATGGCCTTCTGCTTCCTCAATCTCGCCCCAACTACGTTGTTATTGGTACGCCATGTAGATTCCGCGCTATTGATCAAGACCAGAACTACGGAACCTCGTGTACCACTTCGCCGCCATCTCGGAACGGCCCATCCATATCACCTACAAGACTCCAAATACCTCCGAGGAAAGAAACGCCGATCAAAACAACAGGAAGGCCAGAACATACCCAGGCTTTACACGCGTCTGTAGTCAAATTCGCAAAGAGTATTCGCCTATACAGCGACGCGAGGCTACCCTTGCGATCAATTTCTGGGAGCTCAAAAGTAGTACGTTTAGGAAAACGCTGTCTAAGGATAGCGGGTGCGGTAAAGAGCACTTGAATTCCTCTGACAAGGCAGGTAAAATGGTTGAGCTCTCGAGAAGGAGATGTTGAACAGAACTAGTTCAGCTTCTTTTTATTACTTTTCCACATGTAGAGGGCACTTGGACGGAATTTGAGATATTTCAGATGCAGATCCGTATCCAATCTGCAACTGCAGAAGAGTTCCTTAGTAAGAACAGCGAGAATCACAAGCTATTCCCAACCCATATATATCCCTCTTAAAGACATAAACCTTTTATAAGAACAACGAAGCATTTCCGCCATAATATTCAAACGGCAGCCCCAGAAACCCAAAAATCTACCATCCCAGCCTTCTACACGTGTCTCCATTTCAAAACAGACCCCCTCGGTCCCTGTGTCTCAGAAATGAGCCGCTCCGCCGCTCTAACAGCCTTCTTCGCATTCTTCAGATCATCGCTCAGCGCTCTAATCTACTGCGTACTACCCTAGCACTTCATTCATGCATCCTTGAGCTCCGCCAGAAGTGTCCCCGAAAGATCTCCCCTCATTCTAGGCACGCCTTCTGACAATCAGATATGGATTTGAGACATGCATTAACTACTCATATTTAACGTTTTCTCTATGTCATCGGCGATTATATTTGCGTAGAAGTGTTCTTGGAGTCGCAATTGCCAGGCTCTGTCTAGTTGATAACGTAGACCAGTTTCGAGGTTGTGGAGCGAGCATTCTTTTCACGCTGTTTATGAAGCAGGTGTGGTTTATTTCTAGTTCTCGTATTTGGAGTCTGATTATCACGAGCTCATGGTTCATCTTGGTGGCTGAGATAGAGATAGAGGTTGCGGTTGTGTTTGTGTCAGATGTCGAGAGTTATGTAGACGAGGATTGAAGGATGGCCATGTTAAAGGCGTCTAGACTTTTGAACATAGCTGTTGTAGGTTTTATTAGTAAGGCGATAAATCTCAGAAAGGCTTTTGTTTTAAAGACGTTGATATCAAGGATGGTTTGTCTATTTTACGCTAAAACTAAAATACAGAACAGTGCCATAGTACAAAGGTACACGTGCAAGGCTACATCCAGGAATCATTGATTCAGCCAGTAATAAAGCAGCTACCGAAGACAATGGTCTTTTTACGTTCGCACTCATACCTAGTCGAGACTGTCTCATGAGGGAACGACTCTCCAGCAAGAGACACGGACATGCAGCATCACCCATCCCAACCCAAGCCACCATACAAACACAATACCAGTCATATCTTTCCCGCCCGTCAAAATTAAAAAGATACCTTACCTCACCCTCAGGGTACCTCATCTCCCTCTCTACAATCCTCGAGACACCCCCAAAGTTTCATCCCAGTCCTCCAGCCCCCCACCCAAACCAGATAAATAAAATGCATCCCAGTCGCAGAGAAGCGCCGCGACGCCACCCGAAGAACAACCCATCCCGCATCCGCTACACGCCACATGACCTCCAGCATCCTCCGCTTCGTGTGGCACAGCTCACCCACGCCACACATCACACACGCCGCAACAAACTCCGCCCCCATCTGAGAACACCTACAACATACTACTAATGCAGGAACAACCCGACGTAGCACCGAGAAAGAGACGTGAAGTTACCCCCATTGGCTGTGTTTCCAACATGTTTGCGAAAAGTCTGCGAGGGCCATGGCCGGACGGCGGCGTCTAATAGGTAGGCGGCTGCGCATGTGCAGAATCGGAGGTGCATGAGCGGATTTGCACGCAAGCTGCGCGGGGCCCATATGTGCATTACAGGCGGTGCGGTGCAGATGTGCATATGCAGTATGCAGGTAGCCGTGCTTGCAGGAGAGGGTTTGACGACGTCGTAGATGCTTTTGACGATGGAACGAGTAGAAGCAGTAGTAGTCGTGCATGATATCACTACAATTTACCTCTTTGTATCTACAATTGAGCATCTCCTCTCAATATCAATGTAGAGTCGCTGTATATGCTGCGACGCATGCAAATCACACATACACCCCAAGCGTTGCGCAACATGCAAAGCAATCAAGCACATTTCTGCAAATAATGTGTGTTCTTCACTATCTTCTATCCAAGCCATGAACCGTGAAAAACATGAGGGGTATCTTAGAGGGAATGCAAGAAAAGAAACCCCAAAAATGTCAGCTTAAATAATCCATTTGTCCCTTGTACTCCGAAACCGGCTCTCAGTCATAGTCATAGCAACGCCTGAGGCTTCTTTACGCGGTAGCACCTATTACGTTGAAGGGCGTATGTGTAAGAAAAGACAGCCATGGTGTGCTGAAAATGTGATGTGTTCGCTAAACGCCGTGGGATAAATGGCAATGTGATAGATCGCTCTCGGAAGCACTCTGAGATGTGTTAGAATGTCTTGTCATGATGTTGTGTTGGGGGTAAAGAGATAGCTTACTCCCAGGAGCGTTGTGAACGCCGATGAAACCCCTGAAACCCCGCACTTAGGCCTTCCGGTTCGTCTTCTTGACGGCGCCCTTGGGGGAGACGTGGCTGGGCGTCTTGGGCGTCTTGGGCGTCTTGGAAGACTTGGTGGAGGCACGGGCCTTGATAGGGGTCTTGACCTTGCCCGGAACATGGGGAAGAAACTCGATGGCGGGGACTTGGGTGCAGTCATTATCCTCAAGCATTTGAAGAATTACATCAACAATCTTCTTGACATCCCCGTAGGACTTATTGCGACCGAGCCACTGATCAAGCTCGCGGAGTACGTCGATGGGTGCTTCGAAGTGTTTTCCACTGCTGGGCATGAAGTTCTTTTCAGCCTCTGCGGCATCTATGCCAGAATTGACTTGACGACAGTACTGGTTTAGACGAGTCTCCTCTGACTTCTTGAGGGCGACATCGTAGGTCGTTCCAGGGAACTGGTGCTCGATGACGTCGAGTTGACGGAAGATCAGCTGCACCTTGCGGATCTGCCACTTCGGTTTGCTATAGGTTGCACGCTGGTAATGCTTCCGGCAGAAGAGTGGCCAATCGGTGATGTCGCGTGTACAGGACTTGTTGCGGCCAAAATGATCGGAGATGACCTTGCGTGACAAGTCTTTGGTATATTGACCGGTTATGCACCTGGTATGTTCATCGTTCATGCAGATGAACTCGCGCTCCGAGTCTGGAAGGTCTTCGGCCGTCGTTTCGTCGTCTTCTTCTTCAGTTGTCTCTTCGGAAGCCTCTTTGACGGGCTCCTTGACATCGTCCTAGCGTAAAGTGTCAGTGTATCTGTCTATACAGTGTGCAGCATATGTTGAAAACAGCGAGTAATGGTGACATGCTGGGAAAATTCAAAAAACTTACTGGCTCGGACATGACCGTGTCTGGAGATGCAATGGGTGGTGACAAGACCTCCTCTTTGATGGGCTTGGCGGGAGTTGAAGGAGCCGTGACTGCGGGCGTGGCAACCAGAGGCGCGGCCACCACAGGCGGGGCGGCGGTGACTTCAGGAGTATCACCGGCCGGCGAGAGAAGGTTGTCGACCTTCATTGTGTTGCGGATGGTGTCGGCCTGAGTGGTCTCAGTCTTATCAGGGGAGCACGTAGACAAACTGAGGGGTTGCGCGGGGTTGGCCGTTGGGCTGGACATGTTCATAATTGGAGAAGATCTCAGACTCTGGAGGTGTTGAGAAGAGTTTGGGAGGGAGTCTCGAAAGAGGTGAGCGGAGGGGTCTTATACGTACTAGCAGAGCGGACGGGCGGTGGTGACTAGGGTGGATTGACGCAAAGTGAAGCTGAGTCTACAGCGATCAATGAGCCGTTGTTTGAATGGCCAACTGATTGAACTACCGCCTGAAGAATAGGATCGAGCGCGCCCACGTCCCCTGCTATTGTCCGTGTAGTCCGCGTATTCACATTGATGGCGTACAATACAACGCATGGCGGCCCAAATCCGCTAGGCCCCGCCAAATGACCATCTGCCTAGCAGTTAGAGCCAATGACGTGAGCGTGAGAGTCACAATGGTCTGCCAGCTCCCCTGCCAAGCGAAGCGTTTGCGCAAGTTCATGTCTGACCTTCCCTCGAGCCGCGTGTGACGCTCGTAGCGCGACCTGTGCTGGCCAACACCGCCGATATTAAACGTGGAATTGGTGGGAATATGAAACAGCCGCTACGTCCGCCACCCTGATGAGCAAGGCTGTTTCGAGGCCGTGGCACGGTATAGATGTGATAGAGAGCCAAGAGCGACACAGAACCCCCACGGTATACAAGATTGACATGATACGAGCCCGACAAACGTTGCTCTTGGAATGACTGAGAGCGAAGAAGGAAATCGCGATGCATATGAGCATGCACCTTGGAGATGGAGCACTGATACAGACATGACAACACAAGAAACATGATGAGAGAGTATGGGACAAACCCCGCAGTGACATGGTCAAGCAACATAGCGTGTGTTGTATGTCCATGAGCTCAGTGCTTGCGATCGCTACGATATTACCAACAGTTCACCTTCCGATTGAGCCGCTGCTTAGTGAAGGATACATTGAAGGGTACTTCGCCACATCTAGTTTGAAGTTGGATTCTTCACGTGCTGTCATCAGATCGATGAAGATCAGTGCCTCACAGGGACCGCAGAGCGTTAGACGGAAGGTAAGAGACGGGGTTCCCTATTCCCCAACAACGCCAATCTGATATCATGACCTCGTTCCGGTTTACCAGAAGTGTTAAGCTTGAATCGGCAATGGATGCGAGTCCATGTCTTACCGGACTAGCCACGGGAATTTACCATGCCGTTATGTATCCGGGCGGCTATTTGATTTATTCCTATTGGCATATAATTCCCTACATACAACGATAAGGATGCTAGTCTAACCCTCACACGCTCCTTAAAGCTGTGCGTGCGGCACGACCCGCGGCTGGGGCCAAAGAAGTATACGAGACAGACGACCTTTGGCGCGGTGTTGTGCTGTAGGTACCAGCGCTTGATTCAGGCTCTGAATATGCGCTGAGTAGTCATGTCTTGACTTGACGTATATGTTCGAAAGCCTTAACTGACATGGGACGGGTGTCGTTACCAGGGATTTCCGGTTGTAGCAAGCCAAGGTCTACAAGTTCTACCATTCTGCCAGTCCAACATAACCGGCAGATAGAAGAGAAACGATAAAGAAAGCCAGTTGTGAATGCTCCACTCCTCGTATCCGGAGAGGTGGTAGCGCAAGTTGTTGGAAGGGGTCACGTAGAGGTCAGAGGTTGATGATTGCAAGCGGCTTAGTAAGGCGTTATCGGAGCACGCTACCGCCGATAACCGGAACACGTGCGCGCAGAGAGGTTCCATTCCGTCAGTGGACGTCTTGGCGTCTTTTCGCGCTTGTGTTGAGGAGCTCCACGCCCGGGGCCGTTCTGTCTTTCCACGCTGCAAATACAGGCAGATGAGGGGAAACACCAACAAACCTACAGTCGTCGCTTGAGATGCGCGCACACGTCATTTCTACCACCCAACTTGTTTCTAAGCACTCAACTCAGCGCTGAGCGCGTTCGCGGCCAATTTCCACGCCTTTACTACCCAACCGGCGCCGACAGCCACGATGCCACCGACGACAGGCACAAGAACGTCTACTAGACAGGGACGGGCTACTGTTCGGCCTACGAATTACTATGCGCGTACCTTTGCTGGAAGACTCGCAGCAAGCGGCATGGAGCAGACACCCGAAGCTGCCAACAGCGCGCCCGGCTTCCTCCCGGCCCTTACGCACTTCACAGGCGCCGTTGATGCGTTTCCCAAGGAGATGATTAAACATTTCTCGCTCTTCAAGGAAGTCGAGGCTAAGCTCTTCGATCCGGAGCACATGCTCAAGGAGCTGCTCGACCAAATCGCCCAGCTACCCGTCACAACAAGAGGACAGCTACCGTCGACCGAATCCTCCACAGGGGCAGACAGCAGCGCCAGCGTGAGTCCCATGGCCGTATCTATCACGACTATAAACTTACCCCTCGCAGGTTTCCCCCCCTCACCCCGGCAATGCCTCACCTGAAGAGCAAGCGACGACAGAGAAGCGTCAGCTCATGCACCGCCTCTGCATTCTTATCCGGGGTATGATGTCCACACTCGACGAGAAGCTAGTCGTCCTCCAGGGCGCAAAGGCCACCAAGGACAGAGGCCTTGCGCGCATGCAACACTCGTACGCCCAGCTCGACGGCGAGATTAGCGACGAAGCGCGATACGGCAGCCTGACGCATTGGGCGTACGCGGATAAAGAAGAGAAGAAGAAGGGCGGCCCGTCTCACGAGCGGCAGAGGCGCGAGGTGGCGGCCGCGAACAATCTTGCGGCGGCGGCACAGCACGTGCATGATGTGGACTCAATTGCTGCGAAGAGCGAGGCCCGGCGTGAAGCTATGCAGGCGAACAAGCGCAGCCGGCATCAGCAGATTGATTCCGACTTCGATGACCGACCGGCCAAGAAACCGCAGAAGAGGAAGCCCATGCCCGCAGAGGCAGCGCCAGACAACCGCAGTGTCGGTCTGGGGATAACGAGCAATGGCGCAGGTCCTCACAACAAGCGAAAGAAGACGGAAAAGGCACTCGCCGCAGCGGCACCAGCTGCCCCACCAATGGAACGAACGGTGAGCAGCGCCCTGAAGATTGCTGGCAACGGAGTACGGGGCGGATCAAGCCCACGAGGAACGCCAGCTCCGGAAAGCGGGCCACCCAAGCGCAAACCACGAGCGCCTCCCGTCCCTGCCCAGCGTAAGAATCCACTGCCGACATACTCCCCACCAATGGCCTCATCACCCCTGGCTGCCAACTTTGCCATCAACAAGGCTACTGCGGGTACATCAGATCGACCACTGTCGGCGCGTGCGCGAAAGAATTCGACAGCGAACTCGGTTGCATCGCTCAAAGACCAGGAGGCTCCAGCTGGGCGTCGTCCTTCCACCTCCCACTCTATACAACATGTCACCAGCAACGCCATTACCGAGCTCGAACAGGCCGCTGGCATCGTACGCGATGACACGTCAGCCAAGGGCACGTCTGCAAAGGAGACGGCAGAGATATCACCAGCGCTCGACACAGCGACGATGAAACTAGAAGACCTGGGACAGCCAGAGCCTGAGCGCATGGATATTGATACGCCGCTACAGCTGCCAGTTGCAAGCAGGCCCGGCCGAACGTCGAAAACAGCGACGCCTGTCATCGGGAGCTTTCCTGAGATATCCATGGCACGAAGTCGCAGCAGCCGCAACGCGAACAATGGCACCAATTCCACCACCTCGTCGGAGAACAACAGCACGGTGACTGGCACAGTATCTAAACGAGGCAAGAAGAACGCACAGTCGAACGCTGCAGCTGCTTCCCCTGCAATTAAGCCCACACAGAACGCCAAGTCAAACCCTCCATCCTCGGCAGCCAGTTCAGTTGCACAGGAGCAGGAATACCAGGAACCCGAGGCAGAGGCGGAGCCCGAAGCCGAGTCTGAAGAAGATGGAGACGAGCCCCGATACTGCTACTGCAACGAAGTGTCGTATGGAAACATGATAGCCTGCGACAACGACGACTGTCCCCGTGAATGGTTCCACCTCGCCTGTGTACATCTAGAGAAGGCGCCCACGGGTAGGACAAAGTGGTTCTGCAGCGACGAGTGCAAGGATACCCACGCCAAAGCCAAGACCAAAGGGGGCCGTCCGGGGAGTAGTAGGCAATAGGAATTAGGAAGGAGTTCAAGGCGTTCTGGGACGGGTCCAGCGGGAGCTGGGTCTAGGCAAGGCCCGAAGGGTAAGGGCAAGGCTAGGTTAAATCTCTGGGATGGCTGGAATGCTCTCTGAGCTTCCGGCTTGGTCTGTTTTTCTTTGGATTCTTGTGTGGGGGGTTTTTTTCTTTTGCGGCGTTAGTTCTTGGGAGGGACTGGCTATGCGGCGCACGCCTTTGCTATGATGATGGCACTTGACATGCGATATCGATACCCCCCTTCCGGAGGTGTGGCGTTTTGTATTCTCAGCATGGCATCGAGAAGCGTATTCTTGCAGAGTCTCTTCTTTTGTAAAGCAACATAGATATGGGAATGGTTATTTACATCAAACTGGCATCGCCTGTGGGTCAGATAGTAAAAAACGAGGGGTAGATGACATGACGCCCGTGTCTTCCGCCCGCGCCCTTTGCATGCCACTGCGGCAGCGGCACGATGCCCGTCAGCCTCGCCCTGTGCCCCTGCAGCTCCGTCGGGGCTTAGTATTGCATGTCCGTCATTGGTCACCATGTGGCTACCATGCATGACCTCACGAGCCTGGACCCTGAAGCCGCTAGCCTGTGATTGACATGCCGCAGTACCTACTCACCGCCCGAACACGCGATCCTGCCCTGAAGTCAATCAACTCCAGTATTCCGACACCCTAAGATCGTGACAACTGAAGACCAGAAACTTCCAATGGCACCAGCAGACGACAATCCCTCAGCCGAGGAACTGCTCATATGCGAGCCTACAGGTGGGGCGCCCAATGCCCCGCCTGACCTCCGCTTCTTACACTACAATGATGTCTATCATGTCGAAGCTGGGTCGCGGGAACCGGTGGGAGGATATGCGAGGTTTCAGACTTTGGTCAATTACTACAGGAATGACGAGAGGTTCAATGGGCAGACGAAGCTCTTGACCTTCTTTTCAGGTGATGCGTTCAATCCGAGCATTGAGAGTAGTATCACAAAGGGTCAGTGAGGGGTATTACCCAGGGGAAACGATGAAGGCTGACGAGTATTGTAGGTAGTCATATGGTTCCTGTACTGAACAACATCGGTACAGATGTTTCATGCGTGGGGGTATGCATGTCTATACTATTCAAGCTAACTGTGTCTAACACTGCCAGAACCACGATCTCGATTTCGGCGTCAAGCAATACCGCCATCTCACAGCCAAATGCAATTTCCCCTGGCTCCTCGCAAATGTGCTGGACCCAGCACTCGGCGACGGCGTCCCCCTTGGGAACGCAAAGAAGACAGTCATGCTCACAGCCTCCAACGGCATCAAAGTCGGCGTCATCGGGCTCGCAGAACGCGAATGGCTCGACACAATCAACGCCCTCCCCCCCGACATCATCTATAAGAGCGCCTCAGAAACTGCCAAAGAACTCATCCCAGACCTAAAAGCCCAAGGCGCCGAAATAATAATCTGCGTATCCCACCAACGCGAGCCAAACGACAATAAACTCGCAAAACAAGTTGGCGGCTCCTACATCGACATCATCCTTGGCGGCCACGACCACTACTACTCGTACAGCCTGATCAACGGCACACAAGTCCTGCGTTCCGGAACGGACTTCAAGCAACTGTCTTACATCGAAGCCTGGCGAAACACCTCCGACGGCGCACCGGGTTGGCAGTTCAAAATCACCCGCCGCGACATCGTCAGTAGCATCCCACAGGACCCCTCCGCCATGGCCCTGGTGGAAGAGCAAACGCGCGATATAAGAAAACGCCTTGATAAACCTATTGGTTACACAGCTGCACCGCTCGACGCTCGCTTCACCACTGTGCGCACCAGAGAATCCAACATCGGAAACTTTGTCTGCGATCTCATGCGGTACTACTACTCAGCCGAGTGCTGCATCATGGCATCGGGCACCATCCGCGGCGACCAAATCTACCCGCCCGGCCTACTCAAGCTACGGGACCTGGTCAATTGTTTCCCATTTGAGGATCCGGTTGTTGTGCTGAAGGTTACGGGCAAGGCGATTGTAGAGGCGTTGGAGAATGGTGTGTCGAATTACCCGGCGTTGGAGGGCAGGTTCCCACAGGTGTCGAATATTTGCTTCGAGGTGGATTATGGCATGGTACCCGGGAAGAGGGTGGGGAATGTGAGGATTGGGGGCGAGGACGTTGACGAAGCGAGGGAGTATGTACTTGCTACTAGGGGATATATGGGGAGGGGCAAAGGTTTGTTTTTCCTCCAATCCCTGTTTCTAACAGGACAGTTTTGCTAATGAAAAGTGTGCTACAGATGGTTATACATCCCTTCTCATCCGCGAAGAAGGCGGCGTGGCCGAGGAAATCGTATCCGAAGAAAACGGCGTCCTCATCTCCACCATCCTCCGGCAATACTTCATGTCGCTCAAGGTGCTCGGCAAATGGAAGCGCTGGGGCAAATCCATGGATTCGAAATTCTCAGACATCCAGTCTTCGCTCCAGAAAAATAACACTCATGCGTTTCACGAGCCGTCGCCTACATCGCCAATCTCATCGCCGCTGCAGAAGAAACACCCAAGAATCGGGGAGATGGCGGGGGAGAGCAAGGATGGAGACGAGACAGAGGACCCGGATGCGGAAGAAGACGAGGACGACGGTGCGGTGTATGATGACAGTGTTCCGATTGCGTTCACGGAAAGGCAGGTCGAGGTTGTTAGGAAGGTGATGCGGAAATGGTGGCGAGTGGCGGGACTAAAGGGGAGTCCAGTGCCATGTGATGAGTTGGGGGGAAGCGAGTTTCAGGTAAATTGGACAAAGGCAATTGCACCGAGATTAGAGGGGAGGATTGTTGAGGTTGGGAAGGGGGTGGTGAGTGTTGAGGCGTAGGGATTGAGCAACATGACCGCTATCGCAACTTTAACCACACCTAGAAACATGTATTAGAAGAGGGAAGCCAATTAGGATCAAAAGTAAGATCAAATAAACTACTAAGATCTAGTCTATTCTCTTTCTCTCATATGCCAAAAAAACTATCTAGCATTTTGTCCTCTTCCCTATACAAAACCCTCTCTGCACACTCTCCATTGGTGGAAAACTCAGTTCCCCATACCTCGGCCAAAAAAAGTACACAAGAACAACAGCATAAACATTACTAGTAATACGCTTTCCACACCCCATATCCAATATGCAAGTGTGTTGCGTCCCGTCCAAAAAAAACGCCGCTTTACAAAAAAAGGTACGGTAGATGACACCTGTTGGTGTCGAAGAAGAGGAAAAGGGGGTATATAGTATACACAAAAGATACAAGACGGCTGGAAAAAAATATTGCGAGGCGAAGAAAAGTGGCATAAAGGTACTCCAGAGTATAAAAAGGAGGAAGTAAAATAAAAAGCGATAAAAGCGATCAAGTAGGCATAGTCATAGTCCTAGAAAGATTCGAGCGTTGCGGAATAGCGTCTTTGCGTAATTGGCGGACCACGGCTTCGAGTTTGCGTCGTTCTTCTTGTTCAACCTTTTAAAAAGTACATGTCAGTATACGTTTTCTTAATTTTGAGTGTAAGATTTCACTCACTCTTAATGCTTTCAGACCCTCCGCAGTCCGGTCTCTCATCATCTTGCGGAAGTCTTCTCTCAACATGCGAATACTAGTCGCGCCCATGTCGAGCTGCGTACCGCCATTCGGCATACCCGGACTCCTGACTCCGAGCCATTTGACCTTTTCATCGCTGAGGTCGCGTTCCAGGGCCTCCTTTTCATCTCGCAGCTTGTCGATTTGGGACTCGAGGGTGTCACGGTCCTTTTCGTTTTGGATGGCGTCCCGGGTGAGGGCTTCGTATTCGGCCGCCATACCGGACAGTTCGGCTTTGAGATTGCGCTCTGATCGGCGAGCTTCGGCTTCGGATTGAGAGGCCACGTCTTGGACTTTGCGGAGGGCTTCTAGTTCGCCTAGGAGGGCTTTGTTTTGCTCGCTGAGTTCATCCAGCTCTTTCTTAATGGCTGGATTTGATCCGGCGTCTGCGGCGCGTTGGGCACGAGTACCGTAGGCTCCATCAAGCTCTGCTTTGGCAAAGGTGAGCTCGGTTGTCAGACGGACAATTTCGCCTTCGAGATTGCGGAACTCCTCTTCCTTGGCATTGAGCGTGTTGGTAGCATCTAACGAACGTGCCTCTGCTGCTTCCTTTGCTTCTGTTATAGCGTTGAGCATCGCTGTGGTTTGTGCAATCTTCTCAGTAGCTGCTGCGAGCTCGGCTTGTATAGCTGCTCCTTCCACTCGGGCAGTATCTTGGGCTTCCCTCAGCTTAGACTCTAGCATGAGAGCTCGTTCCTGAGCGTCCCGAACCTGAGCCTCGTACCCGGCAATACGTTGATCTGCTTCTCGTGATGAGATATTGTACGTGCTGTGGCGTTCTTGGTGTTCCTTTAGTTCTTCCTCGTATGAAGCGGCGCGCTTTTCGGCTTCTTGCATCTGGCTCTGGTAGCTGACAGCTTGCTTCTGAACGTCCTTGAGTTGCTCTTCATAAGCAATGGCACGTTGCTTGGCTTCCTTCAAGTCCCTTTCAAATGTCATGACACGCTCTTGTACGTTGATAAGCTGGGCTTCAAGACCGGCGTTGCGTTCCTGGGTGTCGCGCAGGATCTGCGCTTCAACATTGATCTTTGCTCCGTCGAATTGCTGCAATTGGCTGATGGCCCGGTCTAGCTCCTCTTCCATGGTCTTCTTTTCAGATCTCGCGCTGAGCACTTGTGTGTTTAGTCGTTCGAATTCGGCCTCTTTCTGCGCATCAGACTTGCTGTTGAGCTCACGCTGCTGCTTGATCTGGCGCATAAGGACCGACTGCTTTTCTTTGAGGTTGGTGGCACGGCTGAACAACATCTGCACCTTGGAAGAAAAGGCAAGAAGCGAATATGACTCGTTGGCGTTTGCATCCTCGTCTGGTGAGAGCTGCTCGTCAGCGTCTGGATCTTCTTCCATTAGTCGGCGTCGTTCGCGCTTCCGTTCACGCGCCTGCGCCTCGCCCTTTAGAATCATGTCCCACAGGCCCCGCATGGTGTTTTCGTATTTCTCGGCCAATTCCGCACTCTCCGAATCGCTAACGGGCACAGCTCTTGAGCGGAGCTGGTTGATCTGCTCATCAATAGTGTACTGCATCTGCTCGAGAGTGTAGACTGTGTTCTCCATGTAGTTGAGCTGTTCAGTTGAGCCTGAGCCGGTAATTGCTGGTGGAGGGGCAATCTTTTCTGTTTGTTGGTCTGATCGGGAGACGACGGTGTATAGTTGGTTGTTAATACCCTCAAGACGGCCCTCTACTTCGCTTAGGGCATGTCTTGCATTAGTGCGCATATTTGCCTGCTCGGTGCTGATGCTGCGGAGGCCTTGGTCCAGGAAATCGAGCTGACGATCCAGCGTAGAAGCATCCGGGGTTCCTTCAAGTGCTAGCGGGGCAAGGGAGTAGTCCTTGTCTCGCTCGGGGTTGGCCTCGATTATGAGCGTCCTCAGGCGCTCATTCAACTCTTGTAGCCGGGTGGCTGTTGAAGTCAAGGATTGGTCTGGTCGGTCTGCAGAAGACGTCTGGTGGTGGGTTCCGTTCTGTAACACATTCATAAGGTTGTCGAGATTTTCCGGTGATCTATATAGACTCCTCTCGTCAAAGTCGTCTGCACGGATTCCCTTGAGTCGGGCGTCCTCATACGTGTTCAGACTGGCCGGACTGTCGGGCCTGCGGAAGCCGTCTTCTCGTATTTCCGAGTCGTCATTGTTTTGCTTGGGGCCCTTGTGCGTAAGCTGGAGGACGGCGGCGGTATGCATCAGCAGCTGCATATCGATCATGCGCATGCGAGACTCAATCTCCAGGCACTCGCGGATAAATTCCTCCACCTTCTTGTTACTAGATTCAAGGCCCTCGAGTTCCTCGGCGTCGTATTCCTGGACCGGGTTGCTGTTCTTGCTGCTGAGGCCTCGCCTGTGTCCCTTGCCCTTTTTCGAGGCCAGGCGGCCCAGGGAGCGTGTCGCATCACGGATCTTGGTCTCGGACTCGAGCTTCCGCCTCACTGTGCCCAAGCGCGTATCCAAAGCCTTTTGCTCCTGCTTTAGCGCATCCACCTCTTCCACGGTCAGGATATCAAAGTGCTGGCTGTCTCCAATGGCCGTCTCGACCAGCAGATGCATGGCCACGGGGTCGGTTTCCAGTGCCTGGGAGCTCCGTTTGCGCGAGTTGCGGGGCGTATAGACGCCATTCTCGCGCACTGTTTCCCGCCGGGTGTCTACAAAGACGTCTGCGGGGGGGATAAACGCACTCGCTCCGAACCGAGGTGAGATCTGGTAGGCCATGGGGAAGAAACTGGGCGAGGCAGCCCCAATGCCAGACGGGTAGACTGAAGTGGGCGAGGGGAAGTCATAGAGGGCGCGCGGACTAAGCGTGTCACCCACGTAGGGGTACTGTGTGCGCAGGCCATTGCTGGTCATGGTGGCTCTTGGCAGGCGTCGCGTGGAGAGAGTGAAGGGCGAAGCGTCGCGGTGGGGTGTAGCAAAAGTCCGGACGGAAAGCGCGACGGGAGCGCACAGTAGGAGAACTCGCGCAGCCAGCGAGGTTGTTGGACACTCACGGGGAGCGAAGCATGGTGCTACTCTTAGCTCTTAGGGGAGATGAATTCTACTGAAAGCGGCTGTCAAGGGATGTCTCCGGTCCACTAAGACGCCCGACGGGTATCCCAGCATGGACACGCTTGGCAGGCACCTTCTCCCCACACATGTTAGTCTTCATGCATTTGCTGTCGCTCTCGCTGTCGGGCTCCGGTGATGCCGAACCCACTGCCGACATGTACTCCCGAGGCATACACTACATATAAAAACATTTATTCGCAGATGAACACGTCTTCTGCAATCTGCGTACTTCAACTGCCTCGAACCTGTCGCTGGCTCGCTACCTGCCGCTTTTGCATCAACGTCGATCTTTACTATACCGCTTTGGGATCCGCATTACCGCCCCTATCGATAAACCCTCATCATGAGTGCACACGCGTCCTATACCTCAGACCAGATAGCAAAGTACTTTGGTCGCCTAGGCCTACCAGAGGAAAGCCGGAAATACGATGTTAATGGGCTGGGTCCAAAGGACGCCCTGGAATACTTGACCCTGCTTCAGAAGTTGCAGCTCGCAGCGATACCCTTTGAAAACATATCCCTGCACTATTCTGCACATCGTTCCGTGTCCCTACACCCCGAAGAGGTGTTTAAGAAGATCATTGGCAATGGCAACGGCCGCGGAGGCTATTGCATGGAGAACAACCTGCTCTTTGGCACCCTACTGAATTCGCTCGGCTTCACCCTCTACTCCGGAGGCTGTCGTGTCCAGAGCGGCGACAGTTTAGGGGGATGGTCGCATATGGTCAACTTTGTCACCATTGGCGACACCAAGTACTATGTGGATGTAGGCTTTGGGGCCGACGGGCCTGTAATCCCCATGCCGCTGGACCGCTCCGGAACAGTCCAGAAGCATATCAAGCCTGCATCTGCACGGCTTGAGTGGAAGAACATCCCGGGTAACAAAGACCCGCATCAGCGACTCTGGGTCTATGAATATCGTAGAAACGACGACATGGAGTGGGACATGAAGACCATATTCAGTGAAATCGAGTTCCTGCCCAGAGACTATGAAATCATGAACTACTTCACCAGTACGAACCAGCGGACCTTTTTCACGCAAATGGTAGTGGCAGACAAGAAGATCTTGGGCGAAGATGGGGAGTTGGTAGGGAAGATGAGTCTGGCAGCCGCCTCCATGAAGTGGTTTGTCGATGGTAAGAAGACCAAGCAGCTGGAGTTCAAGAGCGATGCAGAGAGACTAGACGCGCTGGAGAAGTACTTTGGAATGAAGTTGAGACGGGCGGAGCGCGAGGGCATTGCAGGACTTCCGTCAGAGATCAAGTAGACGTAGAAAATAGAAATTGTCATTGATTGCTTGCTTGCTGGCTGACTGGCTGTCTACGCTGTAGGATGAGCGCATCGACTGGTATTTCGACAGATATAGTTGGGTATGCGTGATATCTCGTCTTTAGATAAACCGTTCCTCGCACTGGACATGGTTAGCGCTTCAATTGCCCGTATCACCCGCCGCCATTGCCATACGTACCCTCCATGGGTTGTTGAGCTCGAAGCCTTCCGGGGCTACCGGCTTATCCGTCTGTCCGCGCATGAAGCCAGTCAGGCGGCGGTCGCGTTCCATCACTGGAGTGTGTAAGTAGGCGCATGAGGTCATCGCAGAGTGGTTGTACTTTGCTATGCACCTGTTAGCCACTGTTCCACGCATCATCAACGCCAAAACTCACCCTGTCCCACTGATCGATGCCCCTCCTCGTCTTCTTTCCTCCGTTCTGCATCTCCTTGAGCTTTCCGACAGACACGGCGCTGAAAGCGAAGAACTACACCCGCGTTAGCGCGGTCCCGCATCACCGAGGCCAATTACTCACGCCCGTCATAATCGCATAAGGCAGCAGAGCCTCGAATGGGACGCCCATGGTTGCGGTAGTGTATCCAGTTGCTGTGGTGTTGCGGGGTGGGTGGTCGTGAAGGGCGGCTAGCTAGACGTTGCTGTCGGCGTGAGGTGAGTGCGGCCGTGCGTGCGTCTTGGCTTCCCCGACCTACGCAAAGGGTGCCAGTTCAGACGACGAGAGAGCATCGCCAACGCCGTTTCCTGGCAAGCTACAATTATATCTGGTGTCGCCCAGCGCTATACTTTCATACGAGTCGCGAATGCCGATGCCCTCGCCCCTCAGCTCCGCGGAATAATTGCGCACGTCGCCATCGCGCACCTCCACCTTCCCCACAGCATCCGCCAACGCGACTTGGAGCCCGCAGCCACTCACCAGGGCAATTCATCGCTGCAGAAGGCAGAATCACCATCTAATTAGGCAAAAGAGTCGTTTGGGTCTTTACGGGTCACGGCAACGCGCTACACCACGGCCGACGCGCTCTCCAGTACTGCAGGAAGGAGCACCCGTGCCTACTACCGCTCGCGCGACCGACCTTCCAAGGCCAATACTATACCCGTGCTGCGACAGTGGCTTATTTTGCCTCCAAGGTGGCCTCTGCCGTCAACTTCGCCATGGCGGAGCTCATGGGCCAAACCGCGAGCAACACCGAGATGGACGACATCGACGCGGACGGAGAGTACGAAATGGACGATGTCGAGTACGAACACGCCCTTCCTGCTGCACCCATGCCAGACGCCGATGGTCATACCACCGACGCTGAGGGTTCCGAAGTGGATGCCGAGGGCGAAGAGGTCGACGACGAGGACGAAGCCGAGCCGGTTGGCGCCGTCAAGATAGCGCTACGTAGGTCTGCCTCCTCAGATGAAGAAGAGGACTACGAGGGCGACGATGCAGCTAGAGAATCTTCGGATGCCAAGTCCAGCGACGGCGAGGTGTCGAGCAGCGCCGACTCTGAAGAGGAGAATCAGTGGCAGGCGAGCGTAGACGGCGAGGAAGACGAAGTCATCAAGTCGTCCAACCCCAATGTATGCGTGTAAGTACGCCCGGGACATTCGAGAGAAACATTGGACTAACTCCAATAGATACTGCAAACAGGACGAGGATAATGATCCAAGCCCAGAATTCGAAGAGTATCTCTCATGTGCGGTGTGTGGGGATAATGGTGAGTAGTTTACAGAATGTTTGACTATGTGGTAGCTGACATGTTGTTCCTGCAGCACATCGGCAATGCGCCCGTGACGCTAAAACGCTTAGTCCCGATGACAGTATGTTCCCCTGGTATTCCACCCTAGCTGTACTAACAGCTTCTAGATGCAAAGCGCTGGCGCTGCACAGAGTGTGTCAACAACTTCCCGACCGAAGAAGAGGAAGAAGAAGAGCCCTCTGCTCGTCGGAGGCGTTCGTCCCAGAACAAACTGACCAAAGAGTTGCTCCCTTCACATCGTGGAGTCGACCCAGAGGGTCATTCAATCTTCAAGGAGCTCATCCTTCCCGATGAAGCAGAAGATGGTGTACGTTCGTTGCGCAAACGTAAGACTTCGCATGAAACAGAAACACCGCTGCCGTCAAGGCAAACACGGAAAAAGCGGAGACCTTCTGAAGCAACCAACTCAGGTGCAGAACCATCAATACCTGCAGTCTCTCCTAGACCCCCTTCCAGGAGTGTGCGTAGTGTTCGTAGCGTCATGGATAGCCATGAAAGTGGTGCCGAGGCAGAACACACTGGATCGGACCGCGAAGGCACTCGTCTACGGCCAGCGCGAGCACGCCGTGGACAGCCTAAGAGGACTGACAAACGACCACTGGCCTGGATCGAAGAAGCTCAGGGTCAAAGTTTGATCATTGCATTCCATCTTAATAACGAAAAAGTCCAGAAGATTGTCACATCAAAGCCTAAGAAGAAGATCGTCCTGCCAACCAGAGAACAGGAACGACAAGAGCGACGACGCCAAAGAGATCGGGAGCGTCGCGAGAGGAATCGCCGTGCTGCACAAGAAGCACGAGGCTCACCAGACATTCCACATTACCCGACAATACATGTCCAGCACCCTACGCCTTTCGCCGGGTTTACCGACAGAGAACCAGATGAGAGCAAGGTTAAGCCCTACGGCGGTGTGCTCTCCGAGGCTGATGCCGACACCTCCAAGACCTACCCCTCACAAGCAGACAGGAAGCGATTTGACGATGCCAGGATCAAGGCTGAAGAGGAATGGAGAGAGAAGCAGGCTGCACTCTATCCGCCAGAGGCAGGGCGGTCACACAAGCAAGCAGCTACCGCCAGCAAGATCAAATGCGTCAACTTTGGAGGCTGGGAGATTGATACCTGGCATGCTGCACCGTATCCAGAGGAGTACAGCAAGAACCGGGTGCTCTATATTTGCGAGTTCTGTCTCAAGTACATGAACTCGGACTATGTTGCGTGGAGACACAAGGTATGGTGAACAAGCTTCCCTAATGACTATAACTAACAGAGTGCAGCTCAAGTGCCCGGCAAAACACCCCCCAGGCGACGAGATCTACCGTGATGGCCGATATTCGTTCTTCGAGGTTGATGGAAGGAAGAATCCCGTCTACTGCCAGAACCTCTGCCTCCTTGCCAAACTCTTCCTTGGCTCCAAAACGCTATACTACGATGTCGAGCCCTTTCTGTTCTATGTTATGACCGAAAACGATAACTTTGGCTGTCATTTCGTCGGTTATTTCTCCAAAGAGAAGCGGCCGAGCTCGCTCAACAACGTCTCTTGTATTCTGGTGTTGCCCATCCACATGCGCAAGGGCTACGGACAGTATCTGATTGAGTTTTCCTATCTCCTTACTCGGGTCGAGCGAAAGACTGGTAGTCCTGAGAAACCACTCAGTGACATGGGTCTTGTGAGTTATCGCAAGTACTGGCGGTTGGTCTTGTGTGAAGAGCTGTTGCAGCAAAAGACGGCGATCAGTATCTCAGCCATATCAGATCGTACGGGAATGACGCCAGACGACATCGTGTCTGCATTGGAGGGTCTGCGGGCTCTTGTGCGCGACCCCGTCACAAAGAAGTACGCGCTACGGCTCGACCTGGACTACTTCAAGTCATACATTGAAAAGTGTAACGCTGCCGGCAATCCGAAGATCAACCCCGAATGTCTCATCTGGACGCCGTATGTTATGGGCCGACTTGGGCAGTATGAAGACGGCCCCGCCCTACAGACAGTACAACAGCGCGATGAAGTCGAGGAGGAAGAGAAGCCTGTACCTGAAGAAGGCGTGCAGATGGGCAAGGCAAAAGCCAACGGCACCGGCGATGAAGCCGATCCCTTCGGACCCATACTAACAGCCGAAGACTCTGTCAACGGCGGTTCACCCGCACCCGGTACCCCTGTCCCCAACGGCTCTACGGTAGCGCTCGCCGGATCGCACATGGATGAACCCGCCATCCCCCCTTCCCGCTACGAAATCTTCCCCCCTGTCCCTGGCCAACCTGCACAAAAAAGACGACCCGGTCGACCCTTTGGCTCCCGCCGCCGAACAAGCACCCCCAACCGCGTCCGCAACACCTCACTTTCCATCCACACCGCCCCCGTATCCAAGATCCAGCTCTCTCCCAGCCGCGGCGCAAAGAACCTCATGTCACCCTCTGCACCCAACGGCACCCTCACACCCGGAACCATCTCGCTCCGTCGTACTCGCAGCCGACTCGGCGAAAGCGTCACAAATGGCGATGATGTCGAGGATGGCGGCGCGGTCAAGGCCGTGCTAACGAATGGTAGACGTAGCACTCGTAGCTCGGCTAGTTCGGGCGGTAGCATCGATCTCAAGGGTAAAGGCAAGGCGCTGCCGATTGAAGAGGAACACGATGAGGATGTTGATGCGGATGCGGATGGGGACTATGATGAAGAAGAGGGGGATATGGACATTGATGCTGAGGGTGAGGAGGATGATGATGTGATCATGGCTGATGCTTGATAGCTGGTGTATACTCCACTTTGCGGTGTTGAGTGTAGGGGGTGCATGGCGTGTCCTTTTTCTATTCTGGTTACTTTGAAGACACAGAATTTTGTTGGACACTTTGTTTGCAAGACCTTTTTTATGGTCGCGATTTATTTCGTTAGCAAGCCTCTCTCTCCCGTTGTTCTTTCTCTTCTTCTTCTCCTTTTTTCTTTTATGTCTCTTATTTCATACCTTTGTACGCAGCATCACGGAGATACCTTGGGAATTATGGGATGGGATATGCACAACCAGGGCGTTTTGTGTTTTTTTGGCTTAGCTTTGCTTTGCTTTGCTTTGCTTTGCTTTGCTTTGCTTCGCTTTGCGAAGGAATATGCTTTTCTTTCTTAAACTAAATTCTATCAATTTAATCATGTGGATCCTGACTTACCGACAATCTCTGCTTTGATCGATTCCTGCCTGTTGTGTGATTGTATGAGGTATGGATCGGGAGGCTACATGACTGCGCACCCTGGATGATGGAGGATATGTATGTGGGTGTTTTGAGCTACATGAGTGGACTGTGAGGGTGTGGATGTGGTGGTGATGCATAGTAGTGCGGTTTGATAACGTGGGATTGTAGGAGCTGTATAAAAAAGGGGAGACGATGAGGAACTCAAGGTATAGCAGAAGTTTGATGCTAGATATCAGTGTTCTGCATGGCTTGTGTTGAAGCACATTATTTAAAAAAAAACAGTATCTGGAGTCCATCTGTACATATCTTCATCGTGCTCGGTTATGGATGATGTGATATATAGGGGTTTGTTGTGTATATTACGCGATACAAACTTCCAACACGCAACATGATAGTGAGTAGTACATCTCTCTATATATATACACCATACACTCTACGCATCGTTAACCGTCAAAAAAACGTCACAGGTGCGACGTTGTTACCTGCCTGTCATACCCTCTCACATCCCACAACCCGTGATCGACATATCACCCACCTCTCATGCAAACCCAGCGGAGTCTGACTGATAGATTCCATGTTACAGTTGTCGAAACAACAAGGGGCGGGCTGGCGACCAAGGACTCTGTGGCTGGAACAAGGGGTATGGTTCCCGTGCCGTGGGAATGGGATATTGAATCCACGGGATGATAGGGGGGATGAGTCAAGGGTAGCGAAAATGCCCCTGTTTGCCTCCGCGGAACCGTGTTCGGTGTTCTTTTATGCCGTGTACTTTTTCCATGTAGCTGTGGCGCCACGGTGTTTTGGTATTTTCATTATATAGATGTGTGCTTTCTCCTATGTGATCTCCGGTATATATAACTCACTTGGGTTGTGGTAAGAGCAACGTTGCGAGCTTGACACGATACCATTGCAATGTAGCATCTATAGCATTCGACACCCTTGTTCCACATACATGTAACTTCTCTCATGTAGTCTTGAAATGTCGGTAACACCCTTACTCTAGACCCATGTCCCTCATCCTACTTAGTCTCCACGGTACTATCTATATATACTTACCCAATACCCATGCCGGTTCCCCATGTAGTCTCTACGGTATTTTGTATGTCCTCCTTCCACAATCACACATCTTCTTCCTGTGTATCCTCCACCACCTCCCATACATGCATTACCACCACACACATTACAACCACAGCAAACAGCGAATTTCACACAATGTGTTGAATTAAGCGTATGAGAAAGCTACGCATGAAAATACCCATGGGACCTGAAAACTCCATGAACTCCCCATGCAGATGATGCTTCCTGGCTAATGTTGCCATATCTAACACCCCTAAAGCCCTTTAAACCATTGTAAACGCCCCCACCCTAACGCCAGCCTGCCTCAATGTTGCCATGGTCCCAGATTCGGGAACTCTGTCGGTGGTGTCGATTGCCATGCCCAGTCGTTGCCCAGCGGAGGGTAGCCCTGTATGGAGAAGGAGGCGTTTGGTATTGAGGGCGGTGGTGGATGCTGTTGTTGCAGATGCTGTGGATGTTGCTGTGAATGCTGCTGTGGATGCTGCTGCGGATGCTGCTGTGGATGTTGTTGATGCGGAGGATGTTGATGCTGATGCGGATGTGGATACGGATGCTGCTGCTGCTGCATCGGATTTTGCGGTAGTACCATGTGCTGCGGGGGCATGGCAGTCTGGAGAGGGACCTGGATGTTGGGCGTAACCGGGCTGTCGAACAACTCGGTCCGCATCCGCTTCTGCTGCGGATAGTCGTATTTCGGCGTGTGAGGAGCGATGGATGGGTTGGCCGATTCTTCGTCGTCATGTTGGCGCTTGGTGCCCATCATACCACGCGTTTCCTTGCGCAGGCGGAGACGCACGCCTTGGTCGGAAAAGGACCTTGAGAGGTGAGTAGATTCCTCTAGGCCCTTGAAGTCTTTGGCAGCCACGACCTCGAATGGATCCGTCAAGACGGAGCCAAGGGAGTGGACGGATGCTGATCCTGGTATCGAATCGTACATTGACTCTGGTGTCACCTCGTGGAGGGTCATGCAGAGCCTAAATTTGCCCACAATCTTGACAGATATATCGCCGAAGATGAAGTAGGCACCCTCTTCATTTTTGTGCGGGTCTTTAAGACGATGAAGAGAAGATACCAGTGTACCTGTTAGGGACTTCATGGTAGAAGACTCGACAGGCCCCTTGCCATCACTGGTCCAAAGCGACATGGACCCAAAGATGTATGGGTTTTGAAGATACTGTGGTGGATCCTCAAGAACTGACCATGAGTTGGATAATTGGCGGGTCTAGGGGCTTTCTGGTCTTCTCTTTCCCCTGAAGAGTACTAAGCCTTGCTTAGGGTTCTGGCGGACCATGAGGTCGCATACCCTGGAAGTCAAAGGCCTGACTGTAGGTATTTGTGGATGTAGATAAGATACCATAGGGGTTGCCATTTGGTACGAGTTGGACATGGCTGTGGTATTTGTGATGGATTTAGAACCTTGCAGGTGCTCTAGTCGTAGATCGCGGTCGAGAACAAATCTTCTTCGGTTGTGGTTGTCTTGGATGTGGTTGCGAATGCAAGTAGAAGAGTAGTAGCCGGATCGTTCGTAATACGTATGTTAGTAGTATGTACCAAGGAGAGCACGGGAGATGGTTCAGAAACAGCTGGGTTTTAAAACGCACCTCTGTTGCCCGTGCGCCCTTAGCGGAATTAGGAGGATAAAAGGCCTAGCCTATAGAACAAAGAGGAGGTTGAATTTGGTAATGTAGAACCATGGATACAGTTTTGTGATGTAAAAAGCTCAAATGCAGTGGTAATAAGGGACGAATAAGCGGGTAGAGGCCAGTTCAGTGGGCCTGAACCGTGAAATGGGAGTTGAGAATGTATGACTGCTGGAATAAAGACGAGGCCTCTTGTGCGTCCAGTCAACAAGAGTCGGCTATGGGTAGAGAATGGGTAGGCGTGGGCGATGTGGTAATGTACGTCTGGGAGCTACCGCTATTGAGATGGCTTGTACAGGACGGGACTGGTGCTGGAGTCATCAATGGGGCCGAAGTACGGGGAGGCCGCGGTGGAGGGTGGAGAGAGAGGGTTCGGTCCACACTCGATAGCCAAGCAGCAGTCGTCGTCTCCAGGCGGGGCCGAGTCCAACAGGTCGTGGGTGAGTGTTTCAGTGTGTGTAGTGTGTAGTGTGTAGTGTCCAGAAGACGGTGGTGAAGGTCAAGTCGCCGCTGCTGGAGGTGGGCCGGTCGGAACTGAGAAATTTCGGAACTGCTGCGCCGTGGGCGCCAGCAATAGTTGTATGTGTGCAGAAGCACTTTGGAATGGAGTTGAGGACTGACCAAGGGTTGTTTTGGAGCAATAGCTCGGTACTAAGGTAATAGAGCGAGGATGTCCCATGCACCCGAACGACCAGCCCAGCCCAGCACAGCTGCAGCGAACTGGGGTAGCACGGCGGCCGACTTGGCTCAATCCAACGGCAGTCCCAGGTTATGATGGCACTTTTACTTGACACGCTAGTATACACGGTAAAGACGACTGCGGGCGCCAGACGGCTGGCTGTATAGGATTTGGGGATACATGCCGGGCTTTGGCCACATTGTCGCTGTCGAGTATCTTCACCTCACCTCGGCCATGGGGGCGGCCGCCCAAGGAGACGGACGGACGACGCGACGGCCTGCGACGGCAGCATTGGCGGTGGTGTCGTCTGCTGGCGTCGACGAATGCAAGTGAGGATGATCGCCGTCGCCATGTCGCGGTGGCTGGCGGATTTCTGCAGGGATCTGACCAGAGTTTAACTTGGGAGCTCCAACCGCCACGCGCCCCGTTCGCTTGATGAATTCTACGATGTTACACTGTCATATACAACCCCCTTTAGCCACCATCATCTTCCAGCAAGTGAGCCGTGTGCGAGCGTGGTGCGAAACCGCTAGCTCGGCAATCTGGTGCTATACCCAGCCATGGCCTTAGTTTGAACGCTGTCAGATAACCGTCGGACGCGTCAAGGCACGATGATCTGGCTGCGACGTGCTGCTTGTTGAGCCCTACGACTGATCTCCTCCATGTCAAGGCGGCCTTCCCTCGTGGGCCAGGCCTTGTCCGACAAGCCGCCGCTGTGCCTGGGATAGGACTGCAGACCGCCCTTGGCGCCCTTGATATGGCAAATATTGTCCCAACACCGGCCCTATATGCGCTTAATTTACTTTTTCGTCTTCCCACGCAGCTCCGTCTTCAGGAACATCGACTGCCGTCAAGCGCGAGCTTCACCACGCACTACACCTCATCAATAGATCGCGGCCCTGTATGTCATCCACCTGTCGGACTATTGTGTCCGATCCCGTCTTAAGATGCAACTCGACGGCCTATTCGTGCTGTAAAAGGCCGAAGACTGAACAGCGCTTGGATACAATATGGATAGTTTCCCGGCTTTAAAGCTTGTTGCCCCATGCATGCATGTGGGGTACACTCTAGTTTGCAAAGCCTCGTGAACGCCCTTCCCTGCGTTGTGCTTGACTGTATACTAGTAGCATATCTACTCTAGAGATATACCGCTCTGTTGTGACTACAGCATCCTTCCGTTGAACCGTACACGGCGGGTACAATGATTGCCGGAATGCCAGCCATAATTTGAACTGCCGCAAGACTACTAATCGTTGGGGCAGGTCCAAATCACGCACTGCACTCATGACAGACAATGACCTGGGAGCTCACTAAAGTTACTTCAACCCTGACTCGGTTTGATCGATCCAGATTCTGCGCGCCTCATGCCACTTGCTACTGCTACTGTTACTGTTACTGCTACTGCTGCTACTACTGCTACTACTACTGCTACTGCTACTGCTAGAGCTCCGGTACTCTCCCGCCGGCCCCTCCTGCGAGCCATCTGGAGCTACCGCGACCAGCGACTTCGGCCTCGTTGCCGTACCATACCTACTCAATCTCCAAGATCATCCGCATACCCTCTAATCTTGCTCTCACCGGTCGCAACCGGCACTTGATTCCGGCCATGTATCACGACAGTGCTCGCCTGCCCTGGAAAACTACACATTAGGATACTCGCATATTCAGCTGCGATAGCATCGGGCCCACAAACGCTCGTACGCCTCCACAATTTACCCCCACATTCTGCGTAACGATTGTTCCGTGCTCATGACGACCTAGCAATCCGATTGCGAGCTCTATTCCAGCCACAACCCACTGATATACCTACTCACTTACAGCTGAAAGCAACGGTTAAATACGGCAACCTGCTCCCCTTCACTGCCTTTGAGACGGGCCTTATGCGAGTCAAGTCATCTATGATGTATATGCGCACACTATCACTGGTTACGCAGAGCACCACGATCCTTGGCCAAGGGGTTTGGTGCATAACTGGTGTCAAGCGGGCTCAGAACGTCGAGGGCTCGATTGGCTGGCGAGCTTTGCAGACAGAACTACAACTTATCCTCCTTGGGGCTAGTAGGCTAGTTGCCTGCAGCTCATAGCAGCTGATCGGGGTGTTTACGGAAGAAGCAGTTCATCAAGCACCTTCAATTTCGGTAAAAGGGTCGAAAGCGACACCACACCACCACCACACCACTGCCACTGCCAAAAGTCTACGTGCCTATTTGCGGTCTCGAATGTTGGACGTGAGTTTTCTACAAGTAGCCTAACCATCTCCACACCCTAAACAGGCTGAAGCAGCCACATGCTTTGGAAAATCGCCGTCCCGGTTCCGCTGCTCACTTTTCTTTTCTTTGATGTGACTTCCCGCTGATCGGTGGACGCACATGCTACAAGGCGCTTGATTTGTTCTTGCAAAGTGGGAGAGGGTCCAGACAGCTAGGCAGAATTGCGTCATCCATACAAGTCTCTTTCATTCCCGAGACAACTTCTGGAGCCTCACAATGAGCTTTGTCACTCTTGGGCGGCGCAGTATACGAGTCCATTTGCTCGACACCTGTATCATCGACAATGGAAGTGCTGTAGCTCGAATACAGTGCAGCAACAATGTACTTCATCTCTGTCACACGTCAGTATCGGCGTCTCGGCTGCTTGCAGAAGCCAAAGTATACTCCTGTAAAGAACCTGGCAAGCACTTACGGTACACCGCCAAATGGCTTCCGACGCACATACGGCCGCCGCTGTGCATGGTAAGTGAGAGATCTTGGCTTCAACGAATGCAACTGACCTCCCAAAGGCCCAAAACCACCGGCTCTCCATATCCTTCCGCTTCTCTCCGCCGAGCTTGTCCATGTCTAGCCACCGCTCTGGCCTCCACTCGTTCGCGCGCTCAAACACCTCTTCGTTTAGATGCAACAGGCCTGCACTGGCACTTACCCTTACTCCCCTGGGAACGTAATATGATGCTTCCTCGGGCCCCAGGTGGCAGCCCTGAGAGGGAGTGAATCGTGGTTGTGGGCCTGGGATAGCAGAGTGAAGACGCAGGGTCTCCCATATAACCGCGTGCAAGAAGGGCAAACTGTCCACTGTCTTCGGGTCCGGCAGCTGTGGTGCAGACGACGGTACAAGGCGCGGGGACAGACTGAGGAGCTCGTGCTGGAGACGAGCCTGGACATCCCGATGCCGTGACAGCTCATGAACGACGTAGGTCAGTGTAATTCCAGACGTATCGAAGCCAGCTGCTAGGTGATCCAGCACCTCACTTGCGATCGCCTTGTTCAACGCATCTTCCTTGACAGACTGCTTGGCCATAGTCTGTTGCAGCTGCTGATACACCATGGGCCGGTCTTGGACATCTGCAGCACCGGCGATCACGACCGCACCGGCGCTCTCGCACATCTTTGCCGTCCACTCCTCGATCTCACCGTTTGCTACATGGACCCATTTTGGCGTCAACCGGTAGTTCAACCATTTCTCTACAAAAGCACTGAGTCTCGGGAACTCTTGAGGCCAGAAAGTGAACGATCGGCGCGAGTTGTACACGTCCAGGAACCAGGCCAGCTGCTGGCCGTCGTCAATAAGGTTTGAGCCTGCCTTGAGGCCGAAGATGTAACACGTCACAATATCCATGGTCGTTGCGCTAAGCAGGGAGTAGATGTTCAGTACGCCTTTGTCTGGTTCGGAAAAGGTTCGCTCTAGGAACGGCAGGAAGCGTCTGTAGACTATGTTTGACGCCTGGGCCAGTAATGCGTCGCTTGCCGTGACGTGTGACTTGCTGTAAATGTTGCTTAACATTCGTTTTCTCAGCGAGTGCGGTTTGTTGCTGCCCGTGGAGAACATGTTGTCGACGCTGCAACCATGTCTTGTCAATACACGCTCGATTCGTCCTGCAGCCAGTGCTCACCCTCCATAGTTTGAAAAGAAAGAATACCAATTGTATCCATCTCTAGCACACACTTTCTCAAACCCTCCTGCGTACACGTCTCGAATTCCTCCTTTGACGCAGTTGACACTGATCTCGCGCGGTCCCAGGCACACGATCGGACCTAGGCGGTCGTGTGCTGCCTTGAGCGTCGTATTCTCAACGCCCCGCCATCGCACAGCGTGTATCCAGAGCGACGTGAAATGCGCAAGTGGATGTGCAGCCGGTACTTTGCGCAATGGATTCCTGATATACTCGACGACCAGGCGGGTAACGAGGAGTAGAACAACGACTCCGACGGTGGAGAGAGACGACAAGGCGAAGAACATGGTGGTGTCGCAACGTCGCGTCGTGCGACACGCCTCTTCGTCTCAACAAAAGCAAGCAATTAGCAATCAAAGCCACTAGATGATATCAGGGAAAAGAAATAAAGGGCTTCGCACTTTATTCACCCGTGCCCCATGTCGGGAACGACAGCTCGTCGTTACTCCGCCCGCACTAGCATCCACCCACCCCACATGGCAACAGTACCGGTATGTACACAGTGACGCACTGAGCAGCACCTCTTACCTACCCAGCCTAGCCAGGCGTATCCCCACAGCAGCGCGCATCGCATCAGGTTTGCTTATCTGTTGATCGTCCTGAGTGATTCCCGCTCCTAGCTGTGACATTGTGCACTATCCCCAATCTGGCTAGTAGTGTATACGGTGGCTTGCTGTGGCTGAGAAAACCCCACTCGGCCATCCACTTCCGCCGGCGCCCCCCGTCGACGGTGGAAGAAGAGAAGGTTGTGCAACATGTTTGAAGTGGCGAGGCATGTGTGTAAGGATGCTGTACTTTTTCGTTCTAGGGCTTTATTTAGATTTCTAGAATAGGGGGGGCATTAGACGGATTAGGATAATGGGTTGCATGTTGGTGGTCGAATTGGGAATGGTAGGGCTGTAAGGGCAGTTACTTGGACTGTGGCTTTTGTTGAAGATGCGGATGCGTATTGGTGAGAAGGGAAGGATAGCCTTTCCTTGTAAAAACGGGGAACCGGACTGTTGGGAGATCGGGCTTTTCTCTGCATGTAACCTGGGTACGGTATCCGATAGGGAAACAGGCAATTGTGCGACTGGGCCGATTATTGTCAGCTACCCTATCCCTTGACTGGCGATATATTGTTTGCAGACGATAGTGGGGCTTCTCGTGTCTAAGTTCTCTCTTATGTAGCCATGAACTTGCTATTGGACAAACTCTAGTAGATCTAGTCCTATTCCAATGTCATTTCAGTGTTATAGTATCAAGTACATCATGCTGTTTATACAATCCCAGCAGATGTGATTGCAGTAATTTCCGATTCTCATCCACCCAGGAAGATCTCACTGCCCAGATGCCTATGACTGAAGAGCCTACACAAGTGCCGTGTTATGATTCGAGATGGGTCGCTCGATCTCGTGTGACTCGACTGTACAGTGTCTTGCGTGTATTCGTGCGGCATGGCCTCATTTGCAAGTTGCCGATTGGTACGCTTGGAACTAGGTGCAGTATTCGAAATGGTATCAGTTGACTGGTTCTCTGATGTCGGCTCGTCAGGTTCAGATAGATCATCCGGGCCATCACTTTCGGTTTCAACAAACGGTGTCTCGAGTTGATGTACAGGAGTGCTTAGGGCTATTTGTGTATCGATACGCCGAAGCTGGGGAGTGTCGGAGTAGGTATCTGTAGCGTATTCGGGTTCACTGGTGCAGAAATCTCGCTAACTGATTCTTCTGAATGCCGCTTCTGTCGCTTCCGACTACTTTTTCTAGTTTCATGCTCCATTTATTCCGCGCTTCTGTTTCCTCACGCAATAGTTACCACTTTGACCTTCAACGGCAGTCTGAAAACATCATTGTGTACTTGTTCCACATGCTCCTTGGCCACAGCTAATTCTGCATGTGAGGGTGTTCCAGCAAGGAGCATCTGCGTCTGTGTTTCGACAGGGACCGCATTCTCAGCTGTCTCTTGAAGCAGTCTCACTAGCTCAACAGGTCGTACAGGGTGCCCATCGTGAGAACCATATTCTTCTGGCGTTGTGTCTGGCTGATTGTTGGCGAAGTAGGACGGGTTTGGCGGATTCGGTATAAATTCAAACGAATTGTGTTTGGTTGCATCAGCTTTGTACAATACGAGCGCCAATGGTGAGTATAACTTCTTGGATTCTTTTGCGGAATTCATCATAAAAGGTGAGGAGCAAAGATGTCCCACGACTGAAGGGCAATTCAGGTAGGCGCCAAAGCTTGGACGTCCTAGATAGGCTTAGTGCGTAACACTCTGGGCAATGAACACCTGGGCACCTCTCCGCCGGCAGGCACCTTCAGCAAGCATGTCGAATGCTTCAGATGAAGACGAAGCAACACCATACTCACCTTCCGGGCTATACAAGATAGCACAAATCACTACATTGCTTAAACCGTACAAAGAAGATAATCAAGAAGAAGACGAATACGAAGACCCTGAACTTGAGAACCTGGAACTAGAAAGAGAAGCGCTGGAGGCAGAGGCTCGCGCTCTTGATGCCCAATCTGATGAGCATAACGCGGGCCGTGAGCCAATACAGAAAAACATTGTCTTTACCGAGCAAATACTCGACTTGCACTGTACGTATGTCCCAAGAGAAGAATACGATAGTTTGAGGTCTACATCTATCCGAAGCTTTCCGAAGGTGTTGCGTAGTATACTGTGGGGAGCATACGCTGATTATTGGCAGTCAGCGACAAGACATTGAAACATACCGTGCACGACCTCAGGCAAGAGAATACGAGCCCCAAGCAAAAAGAAAAGCCTCGACTACATGCCAAGGCATAGAAAACGGCCCGAAATGAGCAGGAAAGACGACTTATGACGCAGACAAGGTATGTTCAGGCCTGCAGCGCCGACTCCAGGGATTAGAAGTAAGGGAGTACCCCCTTGTGCAAGCAAATGCTAACGTGAGTAGTCTGTGCATCATACCAACAATTCCAAACTTAAGATGCAGATCGATAATTTGACTACTAATGCGAAGACTACGTCAGCCTAACACGAAGCCAAGGAATCCGAATGGGTAACAGACAAGGTGCGGATGGAGGGCAAGAAGTCTGACGCAGTCACTACACATGCAGAAGAGAAATCACGCTGGGACACAGAAAAAGAGAAATTGACACTCCAACTGGCAGCGAAGAATAGAGACTTTGAACTACGCGAACATGAACATGCCATTCAATCACTAGTGGCTACGGAAGAGAAATATGACGCACTCATTTAGCGTACAAAAGACATACGACAGTTAAAGCTTGCATCCGCACTGTATCAAACAAATGCAATCAGGCCTACACGAAAAAAACCGGACGCATTCACCAAATATATAGAAGGGAGGCAACAACTAGAGCGGCAGAACACCACCAAAACGGCAGAGCTAGAACGCAAATCAGCAGCTCAATTGGAGAATCAGAAGCGGGGCGTCGAAGAGCAATCCGAGACAGCTGGCAACTTAAGGTCACTCCAGAGCATATGAATGTGCTCGAGGAAAAGAACAAGACCCTTGTGGAGCAAGTACTCGCGCTCCAGCTCTCACTTGAATCAATAGAAGAGCAGGCCAAAAGCAGTGACTAGGGCAACATATAGCTATTGAATCGATGAATAGTGGATTCAATCGTTAACCAGACGACGAGCACGACTCGAAATTTGACAAAGACATACTGCCTAATGCGGGAGCGTCAGTTATTGCCACCATTCGTGTTCGGACTGAAGACCGGCTGCAATTTGTGTTTGAAGTCCTGGAAAAGCACATGGATGACTACTTCAACTTGAAGGAGGATTATGAGCACAGAGAAAACGAAAAAAAAATCCCCTCGATCAATTCGATCGACCTGTCGACGTGTCCATGAGTGTCATCAGCTATGCCAAGGACCATAGACTAACGATACAGGCGTCAAATCCGACATGATTGCACTTGCAACGAATGCGTCGAACTTCTGTGATCGCTATCTCAAAGATAATACAGAAATCAAAGCTGCGTTTAGCGACCAGGTCTAAAATTTTGAACAGCGCATCTGGACCTATAGCCAAGCAGAAGAGAATGATGGAGTTATTGCGTAACTTTGTCACGACTAATGCTGAGGGTTACAGTGAAGACTTCTCATATGCCAAGGCGTTTGGTTTGTTGTTACTACGGATCACCGACAGAAGATCTTAGCTCTACGCTGATACAGATGATTGCCCTGTGCCGATGTATAGATGTCAGCCATGTGCTGAAGTGCTATTGCCGTGTGATAACCGGCAGAATATACAATTCTACACTGATAAAGGATTGGCCCGGTGCCAATGTAGATGCAGCCCTATGCTGACGTGTATATGCTAGTTCTGTAGCGACGGATGGTTATGAGCAGGTATTAGGAAGTCACAATGGTATGACCACGATATTGACTCCTGATAGTATACCAAGTCGCGCCGATAGGTAGCCCAAAACTAAAATCTTATAGCTGTATCACTTTTATATGCCCTTTTCATGCTTATGCATCATGTCACATCTATACTACTCCTGATGTCTCTTCACTACGACTACTACCACAACTGCTGGGTCTATTCCAGGTTGGAATGAGCTCACCAATGTGAGGTAAAAGGTATGTTCTGCAAACAAGAAGTAAGCAGTCAGTGAGGCAGTTGACAATTATTTGCATGATCAGGGGTACTCTGTTGGTGAAGCTTGATAAAGTCTTCAAAAGGGGCAGAGTAGCGACCGCGAAGATAGCAAGAATCTGAGAAGTGGCACACGAAAGCATACGCAAAGCAGGCGCGTGTCACAGTTTTGGAAGAAGTTGCCAAAGAGAAAAGGCGATGCCAGAACTCTTGAAGAAATTTAACCAATTCTGGAGCGAGAGAGAGAGGGCCATGTCTGTCAAAAAGTGCGTGCAGTTGGTCTGTACTAAGGTGCCATGAACCAAATTAGTCACCAGAACAACATCGAAAGCTCTGGACAAGAAGAAGACACCGTGACAACTCAAATTGCAACTAAGATGGGGGAACAACTTGTGATAGCCGAACACAGCGGCACACATAGCGGCACACATGGAAAATCGCCATGGAACAATACATGGATCCAAGATACGCCAATGTCTCTCCGCTCAAATACAATACAGGGCACAGCCTGTGGCAGTGGTGTGAGCGGTGTGATAAGCAAACTTATTGCTCGGATGAAAACTTCAATGGAACCCTTTACTCTAGATACGGGCACGCTGCTGTTATAGACGTGACATACAAGGAGTCCTAAGACGCTAGGCACTCCCTTGCTAACAAAAAGAAGAAGATTTCGGTCTTAGAGACTGAGAGAATTCAGTCTTACATTACTCGCCAGCTCCATCGAAGATATATCAACATGTTTTCATGGAGATGGTATTGCTTCTAACACGAAATCCTGCCAACGGCTACAAGGGCTTTTGCAGTCGGACGGGGACAATTTAGAAGGCCAATCAGAATAAATGCAGAGATACGGCCAGGCTTTTGCACCATGCATCTACGTTAGAGAATTAGTGGATCGGGAAAACCGATTGCCTACTCCAGAAGAGGCCACCCAGAAAATGGGGCTCAGCTACACAAAAATGGGTAATAGGTAAGGTGAAGTGGTGCAGATGGATATGAGAGAGACGTGAGATGAGGCAACACGTGGAGCATGGAAGACGATACGGCACTTGGGAAAGAGAATACACAATGTAGGCACATGCATGCGAGTGACAGACGGGGACACATACACGAAGATGGTCAAACTAACAAAAAATGGATATACGAACCGAACCCCAACGCCACCCCATATTTGGACCCGAACATGCTGTTACTACAAGAATCTACACGCTCAAAACACACTGATGTAATTGCCGATGCGCTCCTTCTGGTTCTGCGCAATGCACTCGGCTATCCAGGTAATGTTTCGGATCTCCTACAGATGCTGTTAGTATCAAAGTCATTTCATGATGACTTCTTTGAGTACGTACTTGTTCGCGCAGCTTTACCCATGAATATACAATCGCGTGGGTAAATTGGTGGGTGAAGGCGAGCTTCGAAATCTCCATCTCCTTTTGGTAGAAGAGATCTTCCAAACTCCTTGATTCACCACCAACGCCGCCTGACATGTTACCCACACCACCACCACCGCCGCTGAGACCCGTCTGGTCAAAGAACATCTTGTAGTCGGCGACACTCTCGACAGCGATGCGTACACCTTCCACATCGTCGGCTCTCGAGAGCATTAGGGTACCCTCTGGGTATAGTTTGCCCAGGTTGGGGTAGAGCTTCTTCCTGTCGGCCTTTGAAAGTTCGGTGCCGAACGAGTTCAGAGAGATGTTAATGCTCCTGCGGTCGGCCTCAAACTCGAGTACCTCTGACATGACATCTGCAGTCGGCGTTCCGGCAATGTCCGAGGCTGAGTTGACAAAGTCGTGGAAGTCCTCGAGGTAGTTCTTGTACAGCGTGTTGCGGATAATCTCAATGTTGAGTTCGTCGAGGTCCTGGTGGCTGAGGGAGCCCTTGAAGTAGGGTGCAAGCGGGGTTTCGATCAAGACGGAGTTGTACAATTCTTCGATGTTGGTCGCCACGCACAGTACAGGCATAGTCTCAAACCAGCCAAGCGGATGACACCTCTCGAGCAACTCCCGCGTATCCCTCTCATGCAGCGTACCAGTAATCAGTAGCGCAACATTGTCGATCATGTATCCATATGTAAGGTACTCCATGAACTTGGCGAGCGAGCCGGTGGCGTTGGCCTGAAGATAGCGGAACTCGGCTACAAGCTTGTCGGTCGTCTTCGCGGCAAGGGCGGACGTCGATGGGTTCGGGGGCAAGGAGTTGAGAAAGTCGCCATATGCGGGGGACAGTTGCAGCTTGACATCTACGCGACCGTCAGTTCAAGGACGGGGAAGTTGCGACTGGATCTGATGTACCGTCGATGGTCTCGCACTGGGTCAAGTTGCTGTAGTTCTGGCTGGTGAGCAGCGCGTTGCGGTAGCCGCGCACGATGCCCTCGATGTAGCTGTAGAAACATGTTAGATGCGCCGGTGCCGAGCACGATGACCAGATGCATACCCGTATTTGACGTTGTAGTAGAGGCCCTCCATGATGGTGATATTGTCTGTGGTTCTGGTGTTGCAGGCACAGAGCTCCAGCTTGGTCGTCATGCCAAGGCGTGGCCCGTGTCGCGCCTTCCGCGCTGGGGTGTTTATGCACTAGCGTCAATCCCGGAGCGGCAGCGACAACTTTCTTAACTCCATCGTCACTTCCTCAGCCAGCACACACGGCATCCACTATCATCCCAACACGCTCCAAGCAGTTGCATTTCGCATCCAGTCATCTCCAAACCGCTGACAATTGCATCGCAACTGCCTTGTAAGTCCCTGCAACTGCTGCCCGCGCGCATCGCTCGCACTAACCTCGTTCGCAGCACCATGTCCACTGCTACTCGGCGCTCAACGCGTCGCGCGGCGGCTGCGGCAGCCTCTGTTGAGCCCGCGCCGTCTGCACCGGAGCGAAGCGCATCGCAAGAAACCCCTCCACCGGAGCCATCCAAGAAGCGAGGTCGCAAGCCCAAGGCTGCATCTGCAAAGGTCGAGTCGCAGACCGTGACAGAACAAACAGTGACAAAAGCCCGCGCTACATCACGCGCAAACCCAACACCCCCAACCACGGCAACCAAGAAATCAACAACAACAACAACATCCGCGACTGTCACCACGACACCAGCTCCTGTTGTCGCCAAGCGGACCAGGGCTGGTCGCGCCAAAGTAGTGGAAGCAGGAGGAGAAGCCTCACCACAACGCAGCCTAGACGTGACCAGGTCTACAAAGCGAATTCGCGGCGCAAGCCAACAGAAGGCGGCCTTTGAGAAACGCAAGTCGGCGTCCTCAACGGCGGCATCTGTGAATGACGAGAACGAGGATGAAGACGACGACGACGACGATGAGGGTCTGTTCTTCAAAAAACGTAAGCTCAGATTCCGTTCCAGCCCCATTGCCGAGGAGACTGCCCCCAGCGACATTGAGACGGACGCGCAAGAGAGTAGAGCGGTCCATACGGAGGTTGATCTTCTTCGCGTGCGCGTGACAGATCTGGAGGCTCTCAATCAAAACCTTACAGAGTTGTTTCTCGAGAAAGACAAGCATCTGTTTGAGTATGAGAACGAGAACCTTCGCCTGAAGAACCAGGTTATGCACCTACACGAGGAGATTGCGCGCCTGCAAGGAAACTCGCGTCTGCGGAGTCCTTTGAACCTTAGCTACGGTACACCGGCTAACATCTATGTTTCAGAATTCGACAATGAACTTGTAGGCGTGACTGAGTCTCCACCAGCGCAGCCCGTCTTTGTGAACGGTACTGAGTCCGCCCTTGCGCTTCTCCACAAGATTGAGAATGCGGCCAAAGAGACGGTGCGTGTCGAACCGCCGAACAGAGAGAGCGAGACACATCCAGATGAGGTCACCGAGCCCTCACTGCAGCAGTCTCCACAGCAATCCGTACCACAATCTGCCAAGAGATCTTTCACTGAAGCTTCAGCCACCCCTGATCGACCCGTTGCGACGCCCTCCAATATTTTTAGCAGGTCCTTCTCAGCCATCAAGTCCCGCCTCTTCTCCTCAACCCCCAAACCACCATCCCCCCCAAAGATTCCTTCTCCCCCGACTGCTAAGCCACTACCACCCCCGGACACGTTTACGGAGATATTGTCCACCCCACCTACACCCATCGGCGAACGCATCAACAAGACGCCAAGCAAGAGGCGAACCCCCACCAACAGTATGATGAAAGTACTGCTGAAAGGCGTTGAACCGGGCGACAAGCGCAAGGCTGAAGAATGGGCTAAACAAGTCATTCCCGAACTGAAGAATGACCCCAACTACAGCGAGAAGCGCACGCGCCTCCAATCAACGGTTCTCTTCCAGGATCTGACACACTTTCCATCCTCCAAACCTTGGGAGACTGGCTTTGGTGATCCGCTTGGCGATCTGGATGACGAAGATCCAGTGCCAGCCTGGGCTATCTACCTGGACATGAAAGCCGAGGAGGAGGAACACAAGCCTAAGAGATCCAAGAAGAGTCACCGATCCAGTATGGATAGCGAGGATATCCTCACCATTGATGAGCAGTACGCCGCCAGCAACAGCGCGCGTACGCCCCCAAAGCTGTACAACAGCCATGGCCAGAGCGCATCTCTCTATGACTTCCGTCCACGTCGTGCCATTGACCCCTCACCCCTGTTCTCTAATTCCGTTTCCCACAACGAAGGCGGTAACCTCTTCCGCGAGCTTCATGGTCACGACTCCGCAACACAGACGCGTGAGAATGATCGTGAAATCTTGAAGAACGCGGCCAAGAGTCCTGTCAAGGTCAAGACACCCCCACACAATCCTGTCGCTGGCTCCTTCAGTGCTTCCTTTGAGTATTCCGACGATGAGGAGGAGGATTCCAACGCAGACAGCGAGACTTCCGATGCCGAAGCCGCTCCCATTTGGACCCAACCACCCCCACCTGCGCCTGTCCCCGCACACGCTCCACTGCCAGGAGGGCCTTCAACTGAGGCGCCATCTGCCCCTGTCGCTGATGTACCTCCCACCCCTACTGGTCAGCAACCAGTAGCGGAGATTGAGCGCCAACGCCAGAGACTCATGAAGCATACACCTGCCAAGCCTTCTCGTCTTCGCGAAGCTACCTATCCTTCACCTAGCCTTTTCTCAGACGCTGGCAATGAGTCGATTCTTGCTGCCACTCCTGCTCATATCGCCGACTCGGTGGCTTCCATGTTCGCCGACATGCCAGCAGCGCAGCCCATTGAGCTTGACGAAGAAGAGCAGGCTGACTTTGATGCGCTCGTTCAGACCGACGCATTCAAGCAGCAGCTTGCTTCTAACGACTGGCCAGCTGCCACTCTCACCTATGAATCTGATGAGGAGGAGCTGAGTCCTACTTCTGTCTAAGGGCATCTTTTGCATCATCACGGCGTTTTTACATATCAGTCATGATTGGACTGTGTTTGAATGAGTTAGAAGCTCCGCCTTCGGGCTTGTCTACCTTTTTGTATTGCTTTATTGTTTGCATAGCATTGCGTTGGCTTCGACGTTGTAGGATATGGCCCCTTGTTTTACTTTTCCCACTTGCTGGCGTTTATCGGGGCACAAAAAATTGATGATTCATGAGCTGTATACCCCCTCACGGCCTCACGTGGCTGTACACTATAGGCGCATGGTTAGCCTAGCATTGCGATTGTTTTTTGTCTCACCTAGTTGCATGTTTGAACAGCTTTAATATCGACTGAATCCTTTACCCTTTGATGCACATCGTAGTGAGATTCTTGCCTATGTTGTTGGAGTCATTCTCCAAAACTGGGCAAAGGAAAGTCAAAGAAGCACAGGATTCAATACTTGACCGCAGAGCAAGACTAGGACATGATTCGTTGCACGCTTGTCGAGTGACTGTTGCGTCTGAAGCTATCTGAAACTCGTCTTTCGGTTAGAGTTCACGGCGGGAAATGAGTGGCATAGACTAATAATGACTCATTCGTGGCTTTGGAGCGGCTGCGCCTCACATCAAGATGCACGTGACTTTGTGTTGCTGCGTAACCACAAACTTTCCGGCAATACTACATCAGCTTATATAGGGCCGCATATGGTGTTGTTTTCAATCCACAACCCAAGTTTCTTATTTCTGCTGCCTCAGACCAGCGGCGCAGTCACTCTCTCTACTATACCAAACTATTTAGATACTCACCAACCTTCCACCACCTCAACACAAAGAGCGAAGAAAGCGACCTCGTCATGGCTTCAGAATCCCGAACAGTGTTTCCGTGCAACACTTGTTCTCTTACTTTTACATGCAGTGCGCTCCAGCGGTCGCATATGCAACAGGCTTGGCAGTAAGATAACATTACAATGAGGCCTTCGCTCTTGTGGGTCATTACTAACAATTCTTCGTAGTGTATACAATCTGAGACAAAAGGTAGCTGGAAATCCTGTCATCTCAGAAGAGGAATACAACATCCTACATACCGCGACGCAGAAGACGAGTCGACATATCGCGCAACTTCACAACTCCGTAGAGCGCATGGAGAAAAGCGGAGTTAGGATTATATCCAAGCGTAATGTGCGAGCCATATCTCAGCCCTCAGCCGAAGAGAAGGATGTAACGGCTAAAGCGATGGCCCACCATGTCCCATTACCAGATCCGAGTCCGGGTACACAATGTCTTTTCTGCTCCAACACTTCGCCATCCCCTACCGAGAATGTACACCACATGTCAGCAAATCATAGCCTCTTCATTCCTAGGTTAGATCGCATTGTTGACTTACAGTGCTTTTTAACGTATCTTGGTGTTCTAGTCTACGAGTACAGGGAGTGTGTGTACTGTGGGGCTGGGAAGAACACTGTGCAGGCCGTGCAGACGCATATGCGGGATAAAGGACACTGTAAACTTGACGTTGGTGAGTTGAGTGATTTTTGGGAAGATGATGTATACGAAGAGGGAAATCAAGAAGAAGACGCTGGAAGTTCGACAACGGGACCCAAGCCTTCAGGCACAGCCAGGCATAATCCTACAAGACGCCAGCATTCCTCCTCGAAAACAGCACTGATGCAGTTAAATCACACGCAAAAACCAAGCCTCACTTCCTCCTCTACCAGAGACACTCAAGACCGGAGCACTAGGACACCAGACCCTCTTGACACCACTATCCACGCCTCCCGACATCAAACAAACCCCAGCCCTTCATCCCGCGACCTCACGAAAAGCAATCGTGACCTTTCCAATCTCAATCTACCCCTCTCGCAACTTCGCACCCTAGCCACGCTAGAGAGAAGGATAAAGACGCAGGAAACGACTGCTCGAGCAAGAATCCAACATAAAGCTGAACGGCAGCCGGTCAAATGTGTGTATTACAAGACCGAGAACCCAGTGTACCAAGCTGGATAAGAACATGGATATGATTGGTGTAGTTGGGGAAGGAGGATGTCTTGACGCATACAATGTTATCTATACAAACGGGTACCTCCCGTAGTAGAATCACTGACAATCCTACATCCACTTCGCTCTTACAATATACAACATATACAAACACTGTGGAAACACGATACTATCCAAATCGATCAAGAACGCCTCCTTCATAACCTCACCACAATATTTTCACACATTGCCCTCGTCTGCTTCCACCCTGTCAACTCACCATAGTGAAGTCCCTCGAATATACAATCTCGTCAATAACTCTCCTTGGCTCAACACAAAACATTCGAACAAAGAACTACACCAACAACAACCATTGACCAAATTCTTCCTGAATTCTTTGCATAATGTACCCTGCCAAAACAGTCCAGAAGACAAACTCAATGTTGAGCAAGCCTACACATGAACAGGGTCATAAACGCCCCAGCAGCACTACATCGGTTTCTACATGTAACAGCTGTTCCCAGAAAATCCCCTCTCCTCCATCTCCATCGTCATCTCAGCACCGTCACTCCAGCAGCTCCAACATGCGTCGTGCACGGCACCCACCCCAGATGCCTCGCGCACAAGATGTAAACCATGACTTGAACGACTTGATCGACGAGCACATCGCCTGGACGCAAGGGACAGAAGCACGCCAACGACGAGAGAGCCAAGGAACCATGATTGTAGATTGGGATGGAACAGGCACACCAGTAGTGAGCTGGCGAAAGCGTGGAGACGCTTCCAACGACGACGACGACGATGAAGTTAAAGAAAAGCGTAAATCCAAACCACCACCCCCAGCACCCCTCAACATCAAGCCCCTACCCGACCTCCCCTTGACTTACATCCCCACCTCCACAGCCCCATCACACCACACCACCGTCCTCTCCAGCGGCCGTAACCCCCCTCAATCCCCAAAAAACACACCCCACCCCGTCTCCCCTCTGATCCCGCCTCCCCCCACCAACCACCTTCACAGCCCTCTACCACCCACCGCGCTACTCTCCCACCACACAAACCCACCACGCGCCCTACGTCGCCGGCTACGACGCCAAGACGCACTTCTCCTACGACTACGACGGCCGCATAGTCCACGTGCATCGTCGTGGCGGCCAACAGAATGACAAGTCTATTGCGCGCTTGTCCGCGCATTCAGATTACTATACCATGGATTTGGACAAGTATAAGCGCGGGATCGAGGTACGCGTTGCTGAGGGGAATGGCGAGGATGAGGTTGTGAGCGAGGGTGGGGGCAGCACGCAAAAGCAGAAGCAGAAGCAGAAGCAGAAGCAGAAGGAGAAGAATCAGGGTAGTGTGGGTAAGTTTGTGGAAAGGGTGTTGTGTAAGTTGGAGGGGATGGGGGTGTTGGATCGGCTACGTAAGGATAGGAAGAAGTTGGCGGCGGCGAGTAAGGGGAAGGGGAAGGCTCGTGATGTATGACGGAGGTACGTCAATGAAATAATACAAAATACAAAACAACAAGAATCAAAGATGAAAAGTGTACCTAGGTGACATGAAATACTTGACACTGACAGTAGACATAGATCCCCGCTATCCTATTCCTAATAGGGATATCCAGCGATAGGATTTGTAGACTGAGGTGTCAGGTATTACATGTCACCCAGGTGAGTGCAAAAGACGATAAAAGTAGAGATCTCTGTCATTGTAAACGGCGAGTCAAAACGTCTCAAACCATCTTTGCAAATTAAATACACTCTCCACATACCTCATCCCATAGCCTGTCTGTATGCCTATATCCCCAGTCCACGACACGGGGGCCAAACTAATCCATGTTTTATTACGACGACCTCATTAACCCCCCCTCCGTCTACCCCCTACCGTACCGGCCCAACCCCCACCAAACACAACTCACACGAGATGCATATGAGCAAGAAATGACGCAACAGATTTGTTACGGAACATGCCACACAGGTAAAGGAAAATGGTATAGACCAAAAGGCACAAACTCCGTGACGAACAATGAATATGTAAGAAGGGGAAGAGCACACACGGCGCATGGGTCCCCCGGGTATTACCAAGCCAAAAAGACCATCTCGAGGAGAGAGATGACCTAGACGTGCAGATGTGGAAACGACAATCCATCTAGTGCTTGCTGGACAACTTGTCCTTGAGCTTGCCGAAGAATGAGCGACGCTTCTTCTTCTTGTCGTCGGTGCCTGAGACGATGCTCTGGCTGCCGGGAGTGCCCTTGGGAGAGATGTTCGAGTCTCTCCTTGGGTCGTCCTTGGGAGCCTCTGGTGAGAGCTGCGCAGACGGTGCTGAGGTGGTGGCCTCTGTGTTGGTGGTCTCTACACCAGTAGTGACGGTGGGCTGGGTTTGCTCAGTGGTAGTTGGCTCCTTTGCCTTGCCGAAATCAACATCGGTAGTAGAGTCGATGGGCTTGGAAGTTGATGGTTGAGCAGGCTCTGATGCAGGCGCGTTAAGAGCATCTGGCTCACTGGAAGACTTGAGGGGTTTGGAGTCGACGAGTGCCTCATCAGAGAGACCAGCAGCGTCCTGGCTACCCACAATGGCAGCACTAGGAGCTGGCTCACCGGTAGCCTCGACCGACTTGACTTCGTTAAGAAGTTCAGTCTCCATAGCCCTCTTGTCCTCAACGGCCTCGGCATTAGCAGCAGCCTCTGGGTTGGCATGAGCCTCTTTCTGGCTCTCGACTACGACCTCAGGTACTTCGCTGGCAGCGGCCTCGGTGGCCGTACCAGGCGCAGTCTCGGTGGTTGCAGCGGTGATGACAGGCGCCGGCTCACCGGCTTCCTCAGACCTGGGAAGCTTCTCGAGCAGCTCAGACTCTACGGCAGCCTTCTCTGTGACGGCTTCACTGTTGGCTGCCGCCTCGGGGCTAGCGTGTGCCTCTTGTTGGCTCTCGGCAACAACCTCTGGGACCTCAGGAGCAACGGCCTCTGAAGTAGCGCCAGGAGCGGTCTCCGTGATCGCAGCTGTGACTGCCGGTGCGGGTTCGCCTGCCTCGTTGGCCTTGGGAATCTCACTAAGTAGCTCAGACTCCATAGCCTTCTTCTCGGCGACGGCCTCTGGGTTGGAGGCTGCCTCGGGGCTTACGTGCGCCTCGTTCTGGCTGTCAGAGACAACAGCAGGAACGGCAATGGCTGGAGCTGGCGAGCCAGTGTCGTTGGTCTTGGGAACCTCGCTGAGCAATTCCTGCTCCATGGCCGACTTCTCAGCAACGACCTCGGGGCTAGCTGCCGCCTCTGGCTCAGCATGACCGACATTCTGGCTCTCAGCGACTACTGAAGGCACCTCATCCGCAGTGGATGTGCTAGGGCCGCTCATGGCACCGTTCATACCAGTAGCCTCGGCAGCCTTGTCCTTGGCAGCGTAGATGGCAGCAGCGAAAGCGCCCGCACCTGCAGTAGCAGCAGCAGCCGCGGTAGCAGCAGCGGCAGCTGCGTTGTCGGTGGTGGTAGCGTCTTGGCTTGTGACAGGCGCCTCGGGGACCGTCTCCTTGAGCTCTTGCTCGACTTCCTTCTTGTCCTGGACAGCGTCTACGTTGGCAGACGCCTCGGGGTCAACGTGAGCTTCTTGTTGGCTCTCTGTCACGGTCTCGGGAACGGCACGGGGCTCCAAGGGGACCTGGGCAGCGAGTTGGGCAGTGGTGCTCTCAGGGGCAGAGGATTGAATGGTGACGCCGGTGTCCTGCTCAACCTTTGCATCGACGCCCATTGGCAAGCTGGACTCGGGGATCATGGTGCCCATGACGGGTGGGAGGCCGAACATACCACCCTTTGCATCGCGCTCGGCTTGGGGGGTGAACGCGAGAGGGGGAGGGCATCCGACTTCTCGTAAGAAGAGGCATCAGTGTTGACAGTGCTCTCGACAGTGTTGGAGGTGAGGGTGCTCGCATCAGGCACCTTCTCACCAGGCTCAAGGTGAATTGGGTTTCCCGCGCCAGCGGTAGCTGGGATAGGCGCAATGCCGAATGTCTCTGCCTCCTTTTCGGGCTCGGGCTCGTGCTTGACAGTCGAGTCGACCGTGTTCTCTGTCAGGGTGGTTGCGTCGGGGACAGGCTCGCCAGGCGCCAACTTGATGGGGTTGCCGAGACCAGAGGTAGCGGGGATGGGGGCGACGTTGAAAGTCTGTGGTTCACTACCGGGAGTCTCTGCGAATGGTGTCTCGGGGAAAGCGCCAGGCAGGGAAGAGTCGGAGGTGCTCTTCTCGCTCTCCTTGGGCACCTCGGCCGCAAGCGCAGCGGTTGTCGACTCGGGCGCAGCAGAAGACATGGTGTTGACGGGCTCCTCGTCGACGATGTCTTCGGGGTGGAGGACGTTGTTGATTATGCCGTGGCCGTCGTCTTCTTTGCGCGCGCTGTCATTGGTACACCAGTTGCCATTTACGACAAACTGTTGGGGGAGTTAGCAAAGTCTGCGCAAACCGGCCGGCAACATGGTGGTGGGCTGCAAAAGGTGGCGGGAAGGCGAGGGTTGCGTACCTTGTACTGAGTATGGACTTGGGGCAGCTCGACAGTCTTCTTGAAGACGCCATCCTCTGCCTTTTCGAGTTTGACTGTCTTCCTCCAGTCGTCAAAGGTGCCAGTCACGTAGACCTCATTGGCGGAATGTTCCCTATGCGCAAGTAAGCAGGGTGCTATGCGCAGAGGCGGCAGGCGCAAAGGTACCAGGTGAAAGTATATTTGCCCATGTCAGCGCAGCAACAGACGCGTTTCAGGGTTCAGGTGTGGTGGGAAAAGTAAGACGTGTCTTGGGCGCAACGAGAAGTAGCTGTGGAGGTGGTTGGTGAGCAGAGTCAGGAGCTGCCTTTGAGGTGGAGCTAGCAGGCCGCAGTGCGCGCTCGGACAAAGTGGGACGGGAGAAGCTTGCAGCTCTTGCAGCTCTTGCGCCTTTCTGGCTCGCTCAACTGACAGAGGCTCGTTGCGAGTTTGAGCGCGCGAGCGGACGAGTACGAGAGCAAGAGAGGTGAAGGACTTTTGGATTAGCGAGGCTGGACGGCGGCTCACGACATGCACTTGGACTGCACGAGTTGAGACGGCGCCGTTGGCGACACGATAGCTTGGCGGGATGCGGTTCATGGTCGGCATGTGCAATGACGAAATGCGACAAAACTGCTCCTCTAACCGGTTCAATGGCAGCAAATCTTGACAATGCGCAGGCTAACGTCGATTGTGGAAATATGCCGTGCATGCAATTCATGTTGGTCTCCCGCAAAAAGCTACATCATGGTGGCCCCTCCAGCTCCCGGCCCTGTGCTCACTGCTTTCCCAGCTCCCCTGCCTCGCGTGCCTCTGTGAAGTGGTGGGTGGTGGTGGTGGTGGTGCGTCATGGTTTTCTTGGTCGCAGCCCATGTCCGACATGAGTGTGACATGAAGTGAACAGCTGTGGTCGCAGTCCATTGTCCAATCCAGCTGGGGAAAGAAAAAAAAAAGATACAATTCCGTTAGGCCACAATACGAACGTCTTGCTGAGCGCCTCCAGGTTGCTGTCCTCGCGCACCACCGCGCGTCTCAACACATTCACCGCATCGCCTGCGCCATATTGATTGTGGCCCTCACCGCCAGTTGCGCCTACGCCATCATCCTTCACATCTTCACAATGCACATGTCTCGGCGAGATGGGAAAGCGCGGAAGTCTGCCCGCCAATTTCTCGCTATAGTAATGTCGGAGATGATCATGCCCGTCGTCGTATGGTCAGATATCACAGGGATAACGAGCTTGGGGTGGTGTTTGACGGCGACTGATGGCGACCTGCGACGCTCTCATGACCGCTGAGACATGTGAATCATGGCATGGATTGGCTCGTTTCTCTTTGCTCTCGACCCTCTGTACTCAAGTAGTTATCTACATGCCCATCGTATGTTGCACAGTAGTGATGAACCCCCTCTCACCATTAGTGTGTCGTCACGTGCCCTCCAGCAGCCCGTGAGGCGGGAGCTAAAGCACACATCTGGCCTCGTATCAGACTGTCGCAGTGCTAGCCTGGCCTGGAGAGCTCTCGCAGCTACCATCGCAACAACATGGCCCATCTGGGTCACAGCATCACGATGCAGCCGTGTGCCGGCGTGGGATCCAATTGCGTCAAGCATGGCGGCCAGGCCAGGCGCACATGTCGCAGTTGCAGTGGGTGCCTACAGCTTGACCGTGTTTCTAGAGGCCTTCTGGAAGATAATAAGCCCCCGGAAGCGTGCCTTGATCCTTACATACTGCATTGCCCGCACATCCCACCCGTGATCCCTCCTCCCCAGTTGGTCCCCTCTTCCTGCATCCATCCCCCGGTGCGCCACTACTGCGCTCCCCTACTGCGCTCCCAAGCTTTGCGAACAACATCAGCTCCCAGCGTGCAATTGCTCAGACTCGAACCTCGACAGCTGCCCATATCCCACATCTCCGCCCTGCCATTGCGTTGACGCTACCTGAGGACCCTCGCAGCGCAACCCGCTTCCATCCCTGCACGTCTCGCGACCGACGTCAAAGAGCTGCGCTCGACCCCTCATCACCGCCGCCCTCATGTCCCTCCCTCCAGACTATTCCAACGAGATTGCCACCCTCGACCGCGAAGTCTTGAAGCACAAGCCCCAGGACATTCTGCAATTCTGCGCAAACTTCTTCAACCGCCGCCTCGAGTCGCAGCGAACAGAGTACCTGCTGTCGCAACAGCATTCCTACCAACAGGGCCGTGCTGAGAACAGCTTCCCGGGCAACAACCCCTTCAGCACCTCGCCCAGCGCTGGCAACGGCTTCGCAAAGAGCACAATGCAGCGTCTCGAAGAAGAGGAGGAGCATGACATGATGACGTCCCCCACAGCTTCCACTTTCGGCCATGTCGACTTCAGCAGGCCCCGCCCCAGCAACAACGACGACGCTGGCCCAAGTGCCTTTGGTAACTTTGGCGGCTTCGGCGGCTCCTCCAAGAACAACATCACGCAGATGCCGCCTCTGACGGGCGAAGGCCAGAACTTCCCCAGCAACTACAACACCAACAGGCGCACCTCTGTTTCGGCAGAGTCGCTCAACCCTACCTCGACCTCGGCCGACAACTTCACCCCGCCATTCCACCAGAAGACACAGGACCAGCTATCTCGTCTCAAGTCTGCCGTCTCGGGCAACTTCCTCTTCTCACATCTCGATGACGACCAGTCGTCCATGGTGCTTGGAGCGCTTCACGAGAAGCCGATACCAACAAAGGGCATAAAGGTCATTCAGCAGGGCGACGTGGGAGACTACTTCTACGTCGTTGAACGGGGCTCCTTTGACATTTTTGTCAACCCCTCGGGCAAGCTCGAAGCTGGCCCAGACGGTCTCGGAAACAGAGTGGGCACCGTTGGATCTGGAGGTTCGTTTGGTGAGCTGGCGCTCATGTACAACGCGCCCCGTGCTGCAACCGTCACTTCGATCGAGCCATCTACGCTTTGGGCGCTCGATCGCATTACGTTCCGTCGTATTCTCATGGATAGCGCCTTCCAACGCCGACGCATGTATGAGGGCTTCCTTGAGGAAGTTCCTCTGCTTTCGACGCTGACGCCGTACGAGCGTTCCAAGATTGCGGATGCACTCGAGACCAAGAAATACCCTCCTGGGACAACCATCATCCAAGAAGGCGACGTGGGCGAATCATTCTTCCTGCTTGAGTCTGGCCAGGCCCAGGTGTTCAAGCGCGGCATAGATAGCGCTGTCAAGGAGTACCACAAGGGCGATTACTTTGGTGAGCTGGCATTGCTCAACGATGCGCCCCGTGCCGCCTCGGTTGTTAGCAAGACAGAGGTCAAGGTTGCGACTCTCGGAAAGAACGGCTTCCAGCGACTACTCGGACCCGTCGAAGGCATTATGAGGAGGAACGACCCCAGCAAGGCCGCGTTCGAGAGCGACCATGTGGATCCGCTACAGATGGAAATCTCATGAGTGTTTCACAACAAGATGCAGAGCGAGAATCGCTACACCCTGTATGGATTTGAGTTGCAAAGTTATGCACGAATCGGAGGATGGGGTTGTGCCTTTGGACAAGTGCGGCTCGGTTCCTCTGAGGCTTCTTTTTCGCGTGTATTCCTACACTTCCTCCACTTCCTACTGTCACTTAACGTCGCTTGCCGTGATTGAGAGACGGCTTGTGTAGCAGCTGAGGAATGAGGCGCAGTGGTGGGCTGCTCGGTTACCTATACTCGATTGCGTATGATACTCATGGTTTAGACTCGTATTTCTATGCTTTTCTTTGCAACACTGCAAGAATGTGACGTACTTCTGTCTATTTTCCACTCTGTCTCCACCCAGCCAAGCGTCTTCCGGTCAACTCACTGTATACTTTCTTCTGTCGTGCCTGCCTCCGAACGTTATGGGGCTTGCCAAGGTGACGTGCTTGTTGCGGCCTGTGCTGCCTCGGTACCCAAGTAGTCAGTGCCTGTTGCGAATCGCGCTTTCCCTTGACCACCATGGGACGTCTCTTAGTGTGAACTTCACGTCACTCCTCTCCTTTGACAACATGACAGTAGTTGCTGTTGAAAGTAAAAAGTACGATTCCATACGGGTATCATGTGTGCAGGCGGCCCTGACGGAGGTCACGATCCCCGGTCCACACACTTGAGATGATCGACATGCATACATAAGTACATGTAGTCATCGGATTGTGGCGACGTATTCGCCGCCAGATTACTACACGCGTCCTAGTGCCCTTGTATCAATGTACCGGTAGATACCTCGGTCTGTCTTCACGGAAATTCAACTCAATCGGGTCGTCTACTAACAGAGTTCAGACGCCTAGTCGTGAGCTCGCGCTAAACAGTACTAGGATCACCACCCGTTCACGATATCGGCTTCATACGACGATGCTCTGCTTCTCTTGGCGTTTTCGTAGTCACTTAACCCTGCATATGTACGCATGGCCATGTCACATACTTCATAGTCTCGTTATAGTCTCGTTATGAGATATGCAATGGCTTCGACGACGACGACGATCTGCCGCGGCTATTCGCAACGACGCTTTTTGTCGTGCAGCTTCTGTGACTCCATTGCGCATCAAGGCGGCCACTCCGAGTGATGCCTGCCAATCCTTCACTTCATGGTCATCAACCATATCGCTACAGGTCAATTGCGACATCTCACAATGCTTCTTCATATGCTTTTCTGGACAAGCTACTTGTCATCGACAGTCACAGCCACACTCTGTATGACAATCATGTGACTAGTGCAGCATGTCGTGAGAGGCCTTGGACGAAACATGTTGCTGACGATACACGATAGCAGACGCGCTTAGCTGATATATTGTGTTCACAGCTATCCCTGGATCTCACATGACGTACTTGGCGCATAGCTTCCCCGTTCAGCTGACGATAGGGCAAAGCAATACTAAGTCGGTCTCCAGATTAAACAGCGACCCAATAGCCGAAAGCTGTACAATTGCTCATTGCACACGCCTGCGGCTTATATGCATGACCGGGGTACAATCTGACGCTAGGACTAAGTTGGGTAAATGGGTTCATTAGCCGCAAACATGCCAGTCCGCTTCAAACGGTGATTTGGTATGTTTGCAAAGTCAACCGGCAGCGAGGATAAGGACGATAATTGGATGAACTCCCTAGTAGGTGATTCGAACTGGGCACTGATACATACGGGCGTATGGTGGCCCCGTTACAGAACTAGTACATCCCACAGGGCTGTGGTAGAGCGTCTTGGCTACGGTAGCGGTCTGTATCTGCTGTCTAGCATACCCACATCCCGGTGCTCGGGTGTCAATCAGTGCACCAGCCACACACACTAACTCGAGGTCGCTTCTTCCCCCGACATACTACGGACCGGGAGCATAGAGGTGCATATCGGCCCCCTATCGGAACAGTGAGCCCTCACCGCATTCGCCAGAACAGGCGACTATACTCCGATGATTGTCATCTTCTCATCATGAACTACGGGACCTTGGAGCCGGCGTGCGCGATGCACAGTTAAACAAGAGCAATGTACATCCACCTTTGCTATTACCTGTTGCGTTCCTGATCCCTACCGCCGGTGTGCTTTGAGGCGAGGGTACCCTGAGATGTGTACTCGGAACCAACGTTGCAGCATAATGGCCGAATCACGACTCGGCAACTCAGGCCCTGTCGACATTCCACCGCCCGTCACCATTGTGGCTGTGGCTCGTGGCTTCAGGGAAGCCTAGCAATCAGTGGAAGCACTCCGTTCGGTACCTGCGTCTTACGTTGTCATTCAACCACTTGCACTTGCTGGACATCCGCTGTCCATCACTCGATGGGACTACATAATGGTGCTCGCATCATCATTGTCATTTGTCTCAATCTGCTACAACCATTTCACATCCTCTGCGATCGTTTCCATCCGGTATGGCTTCTTCAAGCGAAACAAGGCCCACGAAAGGAAGACCAGGGCGTCGTCGCCTTCCACGTCTCGCTCAAGGACCCTCCTTGCAGTTTGTCACTGCCACTCATCCAGACTATTTTAGAGATGGGGAGGTTATGAGGAATATACGATCACACGTCATGTACAAACATCGAGAGAACAGTGGATCATCGCCCACGGACTTGGGCAGCAGCCGGAGAGGCCCACGTAATACGACACGTTCCTCAAGCCAGACAAGAGCTAGCTCAACCACCACCATGAGGCAGTACAATACCAGCTCGGGGCAGAATTCCTACGATATCCAGACTCCTTCGCCGTCCACAAATCCAGTGCGAAGGCTTGCTGCTCAGATACTCACCGGAGCAAGATCGGTATCCACTCGCAGCGCGTCCCCGATTTGTGAAAGGGCTTCTGAATACCCGTTCCCAGCCCGCGATACAGTGAGCCCTGAGCCCCTGGAGGACTTGAAGCACAACTGGATCGGCACCACCGCCTTCTTCTGCCACAGTAAGTGATTTGTACAGGTTCACCCACATGTACTGACACGAGTAGATCAAACGTGGATGCGATATGTCTGCGACAACTATCTGTCATTCCTCAGCCACGTGCATGTTTCCTTGGTCTATCAGGATCTCGATGAAGGTTTGCTCTTTGATAGCGAGCTCACTGTATATGGCAAGACCATGATACTGAGACTGGTAAGCGACGGACTGGACACAGATGACGCTACCATCATCAGTATACTACATCTTCTCATCAGCGAACTCGGTGGTCTCAACGAAGATGTATTCAACCTACACCAAGAAGGTCTAGCGACATGTTTGAGGAATTCGCGGGCTGGACTGAGCTCCAACGTTGAGACATTTATGACCTTGTAGGTGACAACCAGATTCGCAAGTGTACCAGACTAACATTATGCAGGGTTATGCTTACCTTTGCCATATCAAGAGGACGACCCGAATCAGCAGAACTCACCCCACGGCCATCCGCTGAAGCCTGGTCCGACACTGCCAGCCCGATGTCTCCGCTGTCTACCCCTCTTGAGAATATTTCACGCTTATATCGTGGTTGCTCGGCTGGTACGAGCGAGATTATGAATAACATGCAGAAATGCACGCACATTTTTCTAGCACGTTGGAACCAGGTGGGCGGTACACAACGGGGACCGGGGAATTGCGAATTGCAACTCCAAAACATCTACTCACGTCTTCTCTCATTGCCCTCGACAAATGCCGACCTAGCAAGGGACTGGATTTATGAGAGCTGTCGCTTGGCCGCCTTGATCTACTGTCGGTCCCTAGTTCATGGGACAAGCTTTGCGGACTCGGCGAACACAGTGTACACAGGCGCCCCTGGACCCAGGTCTGATACCTTGCTCTCTGCCCTACACGATGCTATTGGGAAAACAGATGTACAAAACTGCTGGGGCCTCGATCTTTCAGGCGTTTTCCTATGGGTCACACTCATAGGTGCAGCAGCATCATGGTCTTTGGAGGTTCCATGGTCCGAAACAACGCTGCAATCCTTGCCATGGATGAGGAAGTGTTTTGCGCTGTATGCTGTCCGCGCGGCCGTCTCGGTTCCGTTCGAGCACGCCGGTACCACGATACTTGCTTTGCGCACGATGCTGCAAGTTCGACGGTGCCTGGCTGTCAAATCCGGCCAAACGATCGCTCAGTAAGCTTGATGCATTTGCGAGTCTTGTATTTCTTTCGTATCGTCATTTTTCTGCGTTGTCTATGCTTAGGTATTCGGTCGCTGTGCGACAGGCCTGCAAGTTTTCTTTATCTCAGTTTGCTTCATGCTCTTTCGCGTTGTCACAGTCGTTGTTGTTTTCTACTCAAATACAAACGCTCAAAAAGGGATATACACAGGCCAACTTGGAGCAGTGCCTAGAATTTTCTTTGTATAGTCTTCGCTGCAATTTCGGTTTTGTATCACAATCACTCACTTCGGGCGTATCTCTTGAGTGTACTGCTCAAGCTAACATCATGCTGGCCATGTTACTACCACATGTTTCTCCTCAATTGTTTCCAGTCTCATTTCAACCAAGCCACTTGGCAGCACAAAAATTGGGTCCCAAATTCTGCCTCTGTATTGGTATCAATACAAGAGAGGGTCCAGGCCCCTACCAAGACCCGCATGTCATAAGGCTGAGCCACATGCTCAGTTTATCGCCCGCACCTGGGTGACATGAAAAAATTCAAGTGTGGGTAAGCCAATGGGCGTGTCTGGCGCCTACAGTGGCCTTTTTACATTAGTATGTCGAGTATTTCCCACATCCCTGCCAGCCCTGCGAATCTCACAACCAATAAGTTCACTATCGGAACCAAACACCGACCATCCCCAACCGACCAAGATTTGTGGCACGGCACTAGTCAGCTCAAACGAACCCACCGCAACGTTCCCGTCATCACACTTGGTATTCACCCGGATACGCGACACATGGCTGACCATTGGAAGTCAGCGTTGCGTGGGTTACACCGTAGTCCCAACAGAACGGATGGGGCAACCCATTCACCTCCTGCGCATTCGTATAGTACACACACACGGGCGTTAACAAGGCAGATAGATTCTAGGTGCCTATCCATCAGGCAAACGTATTGCACATGTCCACGCGGCAACAACAAGGCATCGTGGCGAATTATACTGTCACAACTGCGAAGCTTACATGCTTCTCCTCGTTTTAGGAAAGTGACCCGTCTTCCGTCTCGTACAACCTGGGTGACATGAAATACTTGACACCCTAGTATAAGTACAAAAGTTATTATAGTCGTCAGATATACCTATTAGTAATGGACTAGAGGGGTTTACCTACGCTGTTGCTACCGGGTATCTCATGTCACCCTGGTTTACGCTGTTGGCGGCACACCGGTAACCGCGCTATGCATGCAACATATTATAGGGCTGACATGGGTGTTCTGTCACTCTTGCACTTGCGTAGGTAGGTATATTGGATCGTGCGCTATCGTGTGGCGAGTGCTTATGGCTACAGCTCCAGCCTTGTGGGGCAGAGCATCCGTGCGGGCAGGGCGAGGCGGAGGCGGAGGCGGAGGCTCTTTTACGCCGTACTCGATTTAATTGCGCCTGTGACGACGGCTGTGAGACGGAACTCGTGTGATGATTTACCGGTCAATAGTTTTGGTGGTGAGTTTGGTGTTCCCGGTAAGTGTTCGGACAGGGGTAGCGGAGGTATGGGAGTTATTCCCGTGGTGTTGAGGAAGGGGACTGCGGTTGCGTTAAATTGACCTGGAAGGAAACATGCTACGGCGTAAGTGCCGTATACACCTTTCAAGCGCCAAAGAAGCAGCGGGAAAACTCATGGTAGGCGGGTGCTGTAGATGTAGTTGCGTGGTGAATAAGGGAGGAGTGGAGGATGCGAGTAAGTCCGTGGTCTTGATACTGTTCTAGCACCAGTGTCTTGTGGGAACTATGATCATGTATGTACCACTACCACCGTCACCCCCTTCTCCTTTACGTTTATTCTCCCACTCCCAACAGTCTAGCTACTACATCAATCCCAAGAACCTCTTGTCAGACCCACCATGCTATCAGATATGCTCCAACACCCTTTCTCTACTCCTCGTGCTTGATACCCAAGACTATAAACATCGTACACCCCTTAGGTCCTGCCATATCCAAGCCGTATATATCCGTTCTTTCCCTCTGTGTACCCAAAAAATTAAGCGAGGCAAAAACATTTCCGGGCAAAAAGAGACTTTTACCGTTTTTTTTAGCTTCCAAGAAAAGCAAAAAAGAAGGAGTTTCCGACACCGGGAATCTATTAATTGTTAGAGATGTGAATCGAAAATAAGATTGATGTGAAACTTACCGAACCCGGGCCTTGCCGGCACTTGTTACAGTGAGCTGACTCTGCTTGAGAGCGGCAAATCCTAGCCACTAGACCATATCGGATGATGTTGTTTGATGGAAGATTGGGCGGGAGGATTGAATATATTTGCAAAGATTTTAGGGAATTTTGAAACTGACCGAGGGGTGGACGTTGGAGAGGGGTTGAGTTGCCAGGGGTGAGCCATAGGCTAGGTTAGTGGGGGTGAGAGTGGTTAAAGATGTTGTTTTCATCAGTGGAGTGGGTCTATGGGGTAAGTATATGCAGCTGAAAATGTGGGTTTGGCTAGAATTGTAAGTATAGCTCTCTTTGGACTCGACTAACGCTTGCAAGTATTACTAGGCTAGACTGCTCTTCATGTTCGCCTTTACTTCTTCTATAGATTGAACAGGCTAGGGATGCTCTTCGGTTGCGAATTCGCGCGGAGAAGCCTGAGGCAACATGACCCCAGTGGATGATTTCAAGTTGACGATAACCTTGGAACTGCATAATCCCACTGCCTAAGGTCAAGATTCTATGAACTCAACCGCGCTATGTGTCGCGTCCGTGGCTTATAAGGAAATCAGCTTTGGTCTTCAACCAGTCCATTCTATGAATATCCAGTGTGGCCTTGTGCGGCGACTATATAAAATCTGCAGCAACGGACAGCACCATTTATCGCAATTATTCTTCGAAATGAACCTCCATGTAATTACCTAGGTATCCCCTAGTGTAGCGCCCGGGATAAGCCATCGTATTCCGAATGACTCCTGGCATCGCCGCGGCCATGCCCCGCGAAACAAAAAGTTCCCCGCGAACACCATCTTCGACGTGACGCATTCCCCAACCCTGTCTCAACCATCCACCCATACAAATGGCGCCCAGAAACACAGCTTTCGATTTGCAGAAATGCGCGCGATCTAACATCCTCGCATTGGAACCGTATCGATGCGCGCGCGAGTAGGTGAAGCGCAATGACTCGTATCAAGGTACCAACCTGACGGCATGTAGTGACTACAAAGACGACGGTACCAACATTCTCCTCGACGCAAACGAGAACGCATACGGTCCGGGACTGGCATTGAGCGGAGAGGGAAAGCTACCTGGCGCAAATGTCAATGGCACCTCTGACTCATCCTCTGCGATTGATGTCGATTTACTCGGCTTGAACCGATACCCAGATCCGTATGCACACCGGGCACTCCACGTCGATTGATTCTAACACTCTTCTAGCCACCAGGAAGAACTCAAGCAACTCCTTTGCAACCTGCGAAATACTCACACTCACACTTCGAAGAACATCACACCCGCCAATCTCTTTGTTGGCGTTGGCTCCGATGAAGCGATCGATGCCCTCATCCGCGCCTTTTGCGTTCCCGGCAAAGAGAAGATCCTCACATGTCCACCCACATACGGCATGTACAGCGTCTCGGCACAAGTCAACGATGTCGCCTTAGCCAAGATCCCACTACAAACCCCGAGTTTCGATCTTGACGTACCCGCGATATTGAAGGCGATGGACGAGGACAAGAGCATAAAGTTGGCGTATCTATGTTCGCCAGGAAACCCAACGGGAAAGCTACTGAAGAAGGAGGATGTGCAACGCATACTGGAGCACCCGTGGAATGGTGTTGTAGTGGTGGACGAGGCATACATTGACTTTTCTCCCGACGGAACAAGCCTGGCAGAGTGGGTGGCCGAATGGCCAAATCTGGTGGTCATGCAGACACTGTCGAAAGCTTTTGGTCTCGCAGGCATACGGCTAGGCGCTGCATTTGCCGACCCTGCGATTGCGCAGATTCTAAACAACATGAAGGCACCATACAATATCCCCAACCCAACGAGTCAGCTCGCACGCGCAGCTCTGAGCCCGAAACATCTCGCAGTCATGCAGAGAAACAAGGACTTGATTGTCAAGCAGCGGGAAAGGCTAATACAAGAATTGCCCAAGATCCCTGGCATTGGCAACCTCCACGGCGGCGTAGAGTCCAACTTCCTGCTCTACCAGATACTCGATGCGCCGGCAGACCAGGGCGGAAAACCGTCGAATGAAACGGCGCTTGCAGTGTATGAAGGCTTGGCGGAGGAGAAGGGCGTCGTAGTGAGGTTCAGAGGGAAGGAGCACGGATGTTTGGGTTGCTTGCGGATAACTGTGGGTACAGAGAAAGAAGTAGATCGGTTCTTGCAGGAGCTTAGACAGGTGATAGAAAGTGTGCACCAGAGTACAGGCAAGTTGGCAAAGAGCGAGGAGCTACGGAGAGAGAAGGCGGCCAATGCCGTTGTTGCATAAGGAACTCATTGTAGGATAGGAAAGGAACAGATGTGCTTCTGGCCATTCCGTGTGGTGCATTGCAGCAACGTGTTGAGCATGATATTCGAGGTGAGAGTGGTATCAAAGCGTTTGCCTTTACTTAGTTAGCCCCGCTATACCATCTCGCACCTTAACCTCGACCATTTCTTTACCTCAGCCTTTTGTATCTCTCCCCACACTTTATTTTTCGTTAGTTTACGTGGTCCAGGTTCAGACAGCTATGGCGGGCGCTGCGGATCCAGGGACGCTCGAGTCTAGATTCTACGCTCTCAAGACAGAAGGCAAGAAGTTGCAAAATATACTTTCCGTAAGCCACATCTACGCACACATGCAAGACATGACTGACTTCTACATAGACTGTAGCTGCTGAATATGACGGTTTCATGAAGAGATACAACGAGACAAATGAACGCCTTCTCGCTTATAACAACGACTTGAGAAACATCGAGAGCGGCGCTGCTAGCGGACTTTCGAGCAAAGGCGCAATAGTGCTCATGCTCATGGACGCATCTAGTCATAAGGTACGTGATTGGAGACTCCAGCTAGCGCATACTAACTCTCTGGTCTAGTTCTGCAATGAGCTACTCAAGGAGCAAGGCCCAGGGGGCGCTCGGGCGGCAATTCTGTTGCGCAATGCTTTGAATCAAAGAGTTGCAGCAACCCACCCCAAGATTGCGCGCGAGAAGTACAGCCTAGTCATTCGAATCTTCACTGACCTCAAAACTCTGGGGCTAAGCTCAACTGCTAATGGGAAGATGTCGTCACTTGTGCCGTTCTTCACTGAGTTTGAGAAAGGCGACGTCTTCTTTGATCTTGTAGTTACGGCTGATCAGCATGGCGTCAAGAACAAGATATGTAGTAAGTTGACTAACAAAACAAATATTCTCAGACTGGAACTGATCTTCGCCGATAACCTAAAGCTCTATATGGCGAATGAGCAGTGCAAGCATGTATTCTTCGCTGCTGCAGAGTCACCTCGATATCTTCACGCCCTTGAGCCTTTCCGTAAACAGAAAGCCAAGGTCACGTTGGTCTTTGGAAGTGGGTTTGACCCTAGAATACGGAAGCTCGGCATAATCCTGGTGTCATTTCCAGGAGTACTTGCAGCACCTCCAGGTGTGAAGGTTAAAGCAAGTAGCACATCCGGCACTACTACAACCGCCAACAAGGACAACGAGAAGACCGCTGAGGTAAGCACTACATTGTTTTCACTAGAACAAAGCTGATTCTGTCATAGGATAACAAGATCCCAGAAAAGACCCTCGTCAGAGAGAATCTTGTGGATGTTACTGATACAGAGAGAGCTTTATGGTCACCTCTGTTCTCCTCCAAGCTTCCGGCATGTTACATCGGTGGCCGCATACCTATTAATGGGGCAAAGCAGCGAATCGACATATATGTACGGGCACCAACAGTCAAAGAGGTTGAGACTTACGAAGCCAGATCTAGCGTGCAGAGGAACTTATGCATCAGCTATTTCCTGCTTAACGAGTGCCGAAATTTCAACTGCGAGTGTTATCACGGAATCCTCAATCCAGAGACATACCACGTTCTACTGCACAATGCCCTTGGCACAGCATGCTCTAAGGGCAGCCTATGCCGTATTGGGAGTTGTCCTTACGGTCATATCTGCCAGAGAAGCGAGTGCAGTCGTGCTGCAAAGAAGCTGGAAGGCTGTCGCTTACCAGGTTCGATGCATGGGCTGGATGCTAAAGTCATTGAGTGGGTCGTGCCAGATGCAAACGTCACGTATCCCAGTTCTATAGCTCGGGACACTCCAGTGTCGCTCGGTAGTGCGTCTTCCCATGGTGGAATTCCCCTCTCTATCCAGGAAGACTTTCTCGCATAGACAGACAAAACTAGTTAGAGGTTGGCCATGTGCAGGAAGGGGTTCATATGGAGAATGAAAGATAGCTATACGCAGAGCTCGGGTCATCCCAGATCAAGTTACAAGACTGAAACTGAAATTCTGGGCTCTGGCTATATAGAGAGCTCTCTATGAGCATAACGCTGTACTGCCCAAGAAGTAATATTAATGCAGTATAGCCACATACGGGCTGGTTGTGTCTTGGTTCTAACGAAAATAGACATGGGACTTGATTTTTAGTGATATGTTTGCGAAAGTGATAAAGATTACCGCCACCTGTGAGGCGTAGAAGATTTTCTATGCCTTCTTCTGTAGCTGCAAATCTCCACGGGTGTGAGCCTGCCTCGTGCCTAGAGTAGCTCTCAAACATACTTTAATCTATATATTTCTTGTGACAGCAAGGCACCTATATAAGCATTATTGTCAATCTCCTTCAAGTGAACTACTGCATACTTACATGGTAGTCGGTTTCACGTATGCCAGCACCGACATCGTAACAGTCGCCGAAAAAGCTTTTGTCGGTTCTGGTGTAGGCACCATCCCCGTAAGACCTGGTGCACAATCGTCTAGCTGCATCGATAAAGCCGACTTCATATTGGCTAGGCTCGTATTTGCCCTACGTCATGTGAGTAATCTGCCCATGTTACAGAGGGAGTGAGATATTACGGGTTTAGTAGGTTCGCACCCAATTTGCACTACAACATTTTGACATACTGTGGGATTGTTCTCGGGGTCGTAGACTATTGTTGCACTGCTTACTAGCCCTGCAAGGAGCAAGACGAAAGCTAGAAAGTACATCGTATGATTGAAGGGTGGGGGGACGGCGAAGACACTCAGTATCTAAGTTGAAAGAGTGACAGAGCGTGGCCTAGAACATCTACAAGGGTTATTTCGCCGCCTTTTAACTAAGTTAGAAGTGGCTGTTTCGCATCTGGAGACCAAAAAAAGCGGGCGACGGAGAATTTCATCAACAATATCCGGCACCAACCAGCGTTCATGTCAAATTTTGACGTGCAGCATTCTTATCGTTCAGCCACGCGATATGCATAACGCCAACCCAGGGGATATTAATCATGTAGGTACTTCTGCCGTCATCTGGAGCTAGAAACTGGGAACCATTGGAAGACAGTGGAGGCCCTATGCACGGACGCTCGCGCTACTTTACCTGCGGCCATGTTATTCCTTCCCTACCTAGATAGGTACCAGCGATCGATGATGAACATGAGAACTATGCGCAAAGGTGCACCACGACTGAATTGGCCAATGTGTTGCATATTGTCGATACTTATCTAGGTATCTGCCTAGGTAAGCATGAGAACAGACTATCTCGTGTGAGGATATGTCGTCCTGGGCTTGAGGAGGAAGATGCCGATCGCTACCATTCAGATGAGCTAAGACAAGAGTGATGGTGATGAGGAATTTTAGGCGATCAGCCGTGGTAATTCCAAAACAACGTGAGTGCCATCTTGGAGCTTTCTGGCAGGTTCAGCGATAGCAAATGCTTACTAGGAACACAACTTGCCCTCGCTCGGCAACTCCCGGTCTAGTGCTTACATTGTCTTGACATCTGGTAAAGACGATCTGTGAACGAGCGCAATGACCATGACTTGATCATACTATGTATGTATATTTGCTCTGGAGATGCTTTTTGCTTTTTACGGCTTTATTGTACGGCTACGAGGCATTTTGTTCCTGGTCACTTTGGGCTCACCCATGGAAGGCGAAGCATGCTGGGAAGCTGAAGATCGTGGTAGACGATAGATAGAGATACAGAACCATGTATGGAGAGAATCAGCGCGGGTGCTGTTGGAGTTGGGGTAAAGCCCAGAGATCTGGGACGACAAGTTGACTGGTGCATATGAAGTGACGCTATACGATATTGGAAACAAAGTTGAAACAAGCCTAGGCCACCTCCAATACATATATCCATATCGCCTTAGATGTATAGCGAGGTTGGTCTTACCAATAGTGATGGCGATGCCAAGCATTTGGGCCAACGCCCCCCCTCCCGCTCCCCTTGCGCAACTGCGAACTCCGACCCAAACCTCACCTTCCCATCACTTAACTTTCCGAGTCTTTATACCAACGCCCAGCACGAATAACTTCCCGAGCCTCCGTATGTGTAAATACATGGTCAGCGACGTCAACATGATCCTGCAGTACGCGGGACTGGCCTAAGGTGGTAAGCAAGATCTTGAAGCTGCCATGACACGACCTTTGGTGCTCAAATAGCATCCGCAGAAAGTCACTGCACCACTTTTCTCCACCTGCGAACGCTAGGTCATTGAGTCCGTCGATTACGCATATCCTGAGATGGGGTGTTGCTTTTAGGAGCGCCGACAGCATATCCAGAGCTTGAGGCCAGCTTTCGTCTGATCCGTTGAGAGCTTCTACTTGCGGTTGAGGTATCTCAAACTCGTCTTTTTCGAAACTAAATTGCAAGAGTTGGGTAATTAGGTTGTATACTAGTCCAATGAGGCCGACCTTTTCGACGTCCTGGCCTTCTGAAAGAGTTGCATATCGTGCCCGTTCACAAAAGTGTGAGATAATCGGTAACTCAGCCGTCCACGCTGCAACAAGCGCATTCAAAGCAGCCGCGCGTGATCCCGAAAGCTCGGCTTGAGATACTCCTGGGCTCGAGATCCACAAGGTGGGAGATTTTGGTTCATTCCCGATCCAGTCTTGCAGTCTCCATACTATGTCAACTTCTGGGAGCCAAAATCTCCCATCATTCAAGACCGAATGGCCCTCACTTCCTATGACCCACTTTTTCAACCCTGTGGCAAACTTCCCTGCGACTGTGCGATTGATCAAGTCGGAGACTGTGTTCTTTTGAGGCGGAGCAGAAATATCACGACACCCCTCATATTGTACACGACTGCGGTTCGAGGCTTCGACGGAAGCACTCTCATACGAGCTCAGAAGTAACTGCTGTGCGTTCCTTCCTGCCCATACCAAAGTAGAGGTATCAAAGTTCTGCTGCCGAGAATGGAGAATTTGATCGAGGAGCTGTTGCTCAGGAAGGTTTATCCTAACATAGGCGAATTGAGCGGTGCTCTGCAGTCCGTACATTTCATTGACAGTGGCATTAATCTTATCAGCAGCACTTTCATAACGACCTTTCAACTTTTCGTTGAAACTGCTGAAGAACCGAGAGGTTTTACTCTTCATATACCACTCGATGGCATCGCGATAAAACAGGAAGACTTGCGCGTACAGCTCGGAATACAGTTCGCGTGCCGATTTTGTGCGGACATTGAGCAGTATATAGCTAGCGCGGCCTGCTTTCTCGGTGATCGTGGTCACAGTCTCAGAGATAGTGTCGGAGATCTCGTCGTGATTGACAGCAGCAGTAATGATTAGTTTGAGACCACCGCATAACGCGGAAGCATACTCGTTCTGTGATGGGAACAATTTGAATGCACTCTCGTGAGCGTCTAGTCCGCCGCATATGCTTCGAAATCGCTGAGCAGCCTAGTAAATCTAGTGAGTATGACACATATACTTCAAGAGCGTTCGGTGGTTCATCTTACCCTTCCTTGTTTGGACTTCCACTCAGTTTCCAGGTTGCCGATGTACTCGCTCAAATGCACGAACCCGTCTGCGACTCTGCTTTGTAAAGCTGTGTTTGCTGCCGTTCTAGCCGGCTTTCGGCTGAACCCAATCTTCGACAGTGTTGACACCCGCTCTTGCGTCTCGAAAATTTTGCATGTTTCCATCAGTGCAAGTCTGGCTGACTCGGCAGCATGAAAAGACGCGCCACTATAGTCTTCAATCAGCCTCGAAGACATGAAATGCAAGGGCTCATACTAACCTCCCATCGGAATCTTTGTACAATTCTCGCATACGCGCTTCCATCTGTTTCTCTACGAAAGCATCTTGCTCTTGTTGTGCGCTGATGGTGGCACGCTCTAGAGTCGTTTGCCCTTTCAACTCATCTGTGAACCTCCTTACAAGTGCGGCTCCTTCGAATTTCTCAATATCGCTCCGTGAGCTAGCACTTGCGACAATCATATTGCACGATATCTTGAGAGGTTTACGTGTCTGACGACAGTTTGAGGGTTTCAACAAGGCGACAGCGAGGCTACCCGGCCCCCACGCTAACTAGTTGTCGCGCTCCTGCAGCCTCGCTTTCCGCCCCCAAAGCTGACCACCCTATGCAGTCAGCAAATCTCTTGGGCTGCAATCAAAGCCTATACCCATACACCATTTCGCACAATTCCCATGCCGAGATTGCGCGCTAAAGCACTTTTTCAGCTACCTAGGGCTGTGGACGGTAGAACGAGTATTGCATACACGATCCCCTTTGGTATCCAGAATGTGGCCAAAAACATTGTTTCAGGACTTCAAAACTAGTCAACTGTATAGCTATATGAGGGTAATTGTCTCGCTAGGATCATATACGAGGATGAGAGCATGTATATGAACACGGGCGCCAAACCTGGGGACATGATCCTTATCGCTTAATCAGTTATTTCCGGTGTATCAAAAGTAGGCATGCTGCCGATAATCATGCAAGCCTATGTGGCTATATTGGCTTGAATACCGATAGCCTGTTTCCCTTACTAAATAATCCACACCGAGCGCCGATGCACTGTCATTGCCGAGCTCTCATATATGGAGGGACTGTACATCCACAAGTGCAGCTGCTTAGCCCCAGAGCCCTTTCTCTCAGATCACGTGGCCATCGGTTGTTGTCCATTACTCGATACTATCATGGCTATTGCGCAGGAGCCGGTTTCTCTAACATCCATGTTAGAAAGCGAGGCGGAGAAAACCGCCCAGATTTCTCTCGAATTCGTCACATCTGCGGCGGAAGTACCGGCACTCGAAAATAAGGCACCAACAGCCAATGGCATAGATGCTATTGACCCGGGCGCGAACGAGTCAAATGACAATGACGATGATCAAGCTGGTTCTGGAGGTAATGCAACTAGAAAGCCAAAGAAATACAAAGAATGTACTAATGAGCGCAGCCAATGAGTCCAAAGAGGCTGAACAATTGCCGAAGGTGTCAGAAAGGAAGCAGCGGATGGACCGTCTCGGGGTAGCCATAGAGAAAGCTACTGCAGCTGGAATGGCAGCTGGAAACCCAAGTGAACTCGGAACCACAAGCACAACCGTGACCCAGGATTATTTCGATGACCCCAAACGATGGTACATCACTGCGACGTTCGGTTCTTCTGAAGACTATACCGTACCATGGGCGGCTTGTTATAATTGGAATGTATGTAGCTTTCCGTGGCTTCCATCTGTACTATGTGCCTACGCTAACTGATACAGGCAACAGAAGCCCTACTGAAAGAGTGGTTTCGTGACGACGAAGACATTGTTAGAGAAATATCCAATGGGGATATATCAATCGAAAATTACAAACAGGGCTATATCCACCCGCACACATGGAATCAGGTTATAGCACATAAGATGGAAATTGTCTTCCGTCCAAACACAAAACAACGCGAAGAAGAAGATGAGGAATCAGACGAGGAAGAAGACACAAAGTATGAGAATCGAATCAGGTATGTGCTGGACTACTACAAACGAAACTCCAATGGAAATAGCAGAGAGTGGCTGGGTGAAAACGAATACGATAAGCCTGTTGAGTTCGAAGTTACATATGACTTTGAGAAACGACCGGCTTTGGAAGAGACCAAGGAAATCGAAACGACGCGCAGTCCTAACCTAACAAAAAACGATGCGGGGGATGGAATGAAAGCCAAGCTTGGTCCCCTTGACCGCGTCACGGACACTCATTTGCAGATACACTCTCCGTTCATACACAGTATTCTCAAAGCCACTATCGAATACACTGCTGTTCCGGCAGATGGTACTTCATTCGGACTCAGTTCTGGTCTATTTGCCCCTCCGTACGACGATCTATACTATCACATGGCCGATCTGGAGAATTATAAATCTGGGCACTCAGAGCTTCGCGCAAAACATTCGGATAAGTTTAATGAACAGTGCGACAAGCATATTGATCTGCTCATGGAGTATCTAAATTCACAGGAAAGTGTTCCTTTGAAGGAATTCAATGCCCGACTCGCTCAGAAGACCCCTGTGGTCACATTTGCGATGTATTGGCTGCTCCTCAAACCCGGCTCAGACGTATACGTGCGTGAGGAAGACGGATCACTGAACGCTTATGTAGTTCATTCTCTAACTAGAGGCATCTATGAGCGAGATGAAAAGAAAATCAGCAGTAACTACCTTGTGTACGTCTGGAACCTGGCATTCGATGGAGCGCATATCTCACCTGGGATTCGAAAAATTGAAGTCAGCGTTTTCGATAATGTACGCGAGGTTACTAGCCTGCCCATTTTCCCTGTCAAGTTCATCGACGATGTTGACCAGGGAGTTACCAAAGAGAAGCTTGTGGAGAGAGGCAGAAAATATTTCGAGTTCTCGAAACGGCCATCCTTTCTGCAATACACAGGGCAGGGTCTGAAGACAGGAACTAAGAAGGTAATACTTTACACAGCTAAGGTTGATATTAATTGACATAGTCCAGTACAAACGCGCGCGTGTTGTCGTATCACACGCAATGGAACCTTGGGAGACAAAAGAGCTAGAGGAAATTGAGGACACTCATCACGTGCCCGATAACCGTATGGAGACAATCCGTCGGTGTATACGTATACCGAAGTGTGAGTGCTACGAGTGTACAGCAAAGACCGAGTCGCAAGAAGTGTATGCGAAAGAAAAGTTCAGCGACTATCATAAGATATCCCCGAGTGATACTAGCGAACTCTCCGCTCATCAATACCTGATCATGGCATCGCACATGTTTGCTTTCTCGTTGAAGGAACGATCTTACGGTAAGCTTACACAATGATCTTTGTGCTTTCCACTGCTAATGAACAGACCTATTGGCTGTCGATGGGCTCGAAGAACCAACGATAGTCAAAACCGCTATGGACAACCTCGTTATGGAAGAGGGCCACAAAGAGCTTATCAAAGCTATTGCGGTAATCTATACCGACAGCGATGAAACAAATCGATTCAGCGCAGACTTCATACAGGGCAAAGGAGAGGGCCAGATCATTCTCCTTCATGGTCCTCCTGGGACAGGAAAGACTCTTACAGCCGGTATGTCACAAGCAAACCTTTGCTATAATAAGACTAAGCGCTTTCAGAATCTGTTGCAGAGTACACGAAAAGACCTTTGTTGAGCATCACTGCAGCCGACCTTGGTCATGAACCTGACACATTGGAGCGTAGCCTTCTTCGTTACTTCAAAATGGCCAGTGACTGGGATGCTATAGTTTTGTTGGATGAGGCAGATGTATATCTCCGGAAGCGCACGGTTGATGACATGAAACACAACAGTATTGTGTCTGTCTTCCTGCGAGCCCTCGACTACTTCCAGGGCATACTATTCCTCACCACCAATCGTGTGGGCCAAATCGACGAAGCATTCCTGTCACGTATCCATTTGTCTCTAGGATACGAGTGGCTCTCGGATGAAGCACGCGTCAAGATCTGGGACAAATTCTTCAAAAAGCTCGACGACGACCATAAACGTGGCGGGCGCAGAATCAACTACGAATACCATGCGAAGAGTTATGTCAAAAGCCAAGAAGTGCAGGCCCTGCGGTGGAATGGTCGTGAGATCCGAAATGGTAAGTCACTAACACCTGTTCATTTGACGATTAGGCTAACACTTGCATCCAATAGCTTTCCAAACAGCTGTCGCGCTTGCACTATTTGATGCAAAGCAAAACAATAGCGAAGAACCCCCCGAAGTCACCGAAAACCATCTCAAGCAAGTCGTATCCATGTCATCGGCGTTCAAAAAGTACATGGCTGCGGTAAATAGCGGCATGGACGACTCGACGTTGGCCCAAAAGCATGGCAACCGAGATGACAGGTATCCAAGCACGCCTGCCAAACAGGTGGCTTGATACCTGGACGTGTCTCAACGTCCATGGGATATATATGCTCCTCCAACTTCAATTTAATCTAATTAAACTCAAAGCGCACTCCGATTCTGTATATGCCAGACGTCTTCAAGCATCAATAAACATTGGAAATTTCACAGAGCTGAGCTCTCTGCAGTGCCCTTACATATCCTTAATGACGTATACTTCATCCAGGACCATGAAGGCTCTCAGGGAGGATATTCTTGATGCTCAAACCAAACCTAGACGTATGTAGACTCCTAGGTACTTGAAAATGCTGCATGAAAATTGCCATGGATATCTCGTAGTCAGCTAGAACTATTGATAAATCATGCTGACCAACACGCAGATCACAATCCGCACTGCGTTAAGACGGCCCATTTTATTCGGAATTTAGTCGCATCCTTAAGATATTATGACTGCGGGATCCTACTGTATACATTCGCGCATCTTGATTACGCATCTTTCTGGTACCTATGTGCTAGACCCAAAAGGTCTTCACGCAGAATATCATCGCCTGGTGTTGATATCTGCGAGTTCTTGTAGCCGTCTTGCTTGCTCATTCCCCTGTCCACCCAGCCAATGAGACACCACTGAAGTAGTCCCCGGCTCCCTTGCAGGATCAACATCATGTCCGGATGCAGCAAGTTGACCCGCTTCTCGATCTGTGCCAATTGCTTGGCTTGCTCAAGCCTATCTAAGACAACACAGAGGGTAGACCGTGAACAAGACCCTTAATCCTAGGTAGATATCTCACTTCTCTCATTCGAGCTACAAGAACTATCTACACTAAGAAGGAGTCAGAAGAGGTTCTCCTTTAGGTGCTCTAAGCCTGTGTAAGAGGCTTATTCAACTCTCTATCCTAACGCGTTTAGTCCGCACACGCAAGAAAACCGTCCGAAGTAGTTGTCGATTTCTTACTACTACATGCCCTATAAACGCTTTGACTGTCACCTAATTCTTGTACATTTCTCCATTTATCGTTAAAAGGACCGTGCTCTTTCCAACGACACTAGAGGTAGGAGCACCGAGTTAGCTACAAGATGAACCTTACTTTGCTTAGGACCTTCTCTATTTAGGCGAAGAGAGTAAACTATAGGATTACTTACGCAGGCTTTAACTTTCCAACCTGGACATTCATTATCCCCCCAACTAGCAGATGCTTGTACGCACCAGGCCGGCTTATTAGCAAGAGCTAGCCCAAGGAGAGGCGCTATTACGAGAGGAAGAAATGCCTTCATAACGCTCGGGGTACTTGTAGTAGTTGTAGATAGATGGTGGGTGCTAGAGATGATAGGGAGATGATAATACTGAAGTCTTCTCGATAGCTTGCAGAAGAGCCTTTATATAGCTAGCTCTGCAATCTCTGTAGCAGACAGCGGATGCGCCCGAGGCTGTCAGCATGCTACGGAAATTGCAGGGGAAAATGGCGGTGTATCTCAAACAGGATACGAAAAAGGGGGTGAAGGGGTAGCGCCTGGAAAAATTTGCCGTCTCACGCGAGCGCGGTCGAGGGGCCGAATCTTTCTCCTCTCACAACCATTCTCTGGTTTTCACCCAAATAAGAGAGTTACTTATTCAAAATACCTACTTAACTAAGAGAGTTACTTATTAAAACTTGAGAAGAAGGCTTGTTAAAAGTGAACCCTGAGAGAGCCACTCATTAAAACTACCCCAACGTCCATCTCTACGTATGCCAGGACTATGTTCAACGCTAAATCAGCTGACATCCGTCTTAGAGGAACAAATCTTAATGTTAAAGTATAGCGAGCACAGTTGCTGCTTTATGAATATCAGCCTGTGTCATTTATGTCGACTAGCAAGTATTGCGGCGTGTGGAAAAATTCTCGCGCAGTTTTATGCTGTGAATTCCGATTAGTAGCTAGGGCGTCCTTATCATCTTTGATAAGCAGGTCCGCGGGGTTGTTGAAGAAGATATGGGCAATGATGTCCACAATGTAGCTAAAGGTATCACCTCTTATGTAGACGATTTTGCGAGTCTTGGGAATTTGAAAAGTAAGATAGAGATTATAGGCGCGTTTTTCATACTTGGAGGCTTCGGCGCTTAGCGGTAACACGTGACGGTGTTCGTTTGTATCGGGATAGTGAGACATACGTATGACACAACGATGATTCACAACACATCGGAGCCTACCGCGGATATGCTGTAGCTTCCTAACATTTGGCGATGTCGCTTCTGCTTGTGAATGTATGCAAGAAGTGGACTATTCTTCCGTGACAACTTACGCAGAGTGAAAGCAATCTCGCATTGTACCAGCCCGCCATGCTGTTCAATGTACTCATAGCGATATTATATATCTTAAAAATATTTATGAAGCTACCCTGGATGTTCAGAAGCTGTCCAGGAGATGCGTAGTGTTTAGTACACTCGCTCATAGCCTGCTGGCGGTGGGCACGAATCTTGACTACACATAAACAACGAAGAGCACTAAAGATGATTGTTTCCATACGACGTGAATGCATGCATATATATAGACGCAAGAAGCTGGTAGGACCATGTCCCTTTTGTTAGATTTAGTATCGGACCGACTGCAAAGGGTAAAGAAAATAAGAGAAAAAAAAAAGATGGACAAAAATGGCAAAACGAAACCGATGTTGTAGAATAAAATATTCAATTCTTTTCTGCGAGTAGGGGACTACTTTTTATACTCAAGCAGAGAAAGAACCTTTGTGATGGTTCAAACTAACGACCTCCAGAAGGAGATCGACAATCCGAGCCACCGGTCCTGTGTGCATATTAGCTATTCTTACGAGAAACCCGGGGGTGGTACTTACGATGGGATAATCTTGCAATCCATAACATTTATAGCCAAACAACATCAATGTTGCCATGTTCTTTACTATGAGAGAGTCGCGATGCGTGTGGGCGGGCGCATGAGTGGCTGGAGTGACGCGATTGAATTACTCGGGGTCTGCGCCGACCCTAAGCGAGTGTTTGAAATCATTGTAACCAATACTTGAGGTTTTGAAGTGGAAGAGGAGGAAGTTCAGATGAAGTAGAGGGACTATGATCGTCGTCATGCGTCGGGAGGGGTGAGCAGAGCTCGAAGCCAGCCGTATGGAATGCAGCAAACTACTACACAAACTTCACAAAGATAGTTGAAGCATAGAGAGAGGTAAGATGAAGGATAGATGGAGTCAGACAAGAATGAGAAGCTACGGACGTATGTCGAACAAGACCCCAGTAGCGACTATAAGTAAGAAACACGCACAACAAGGACAAGCTAGAGAATGAGGGAACACATACATGTGGCACAGTTGAGTTTTGTAAGACAGAATTGGAGCAAAGGAAATGAGAATCTAGTTCGGCATCACTAAAGGTCCTGGAATAGGAATGGCGACCAGCGCAGCATACGAAAAAGACACGTGCGACGTCTCTAAAAAAAGTCAGATCTGACTCTGAAACCCGGGGTTCTCTGCAATCACAATTTGCTGCGTCTTTGTAATCGTTGAGTCATTTATGGATCGTCGCGGCAAATTAAACATACATGCACTTTGTCGCGTCGACACCAAGTGCCATCCTAGTAGTCGCATAAATGTCATTGTCGTAACTACGGCCCTATCTTCGTTAAAGGCTACCCAAAACGCCTTCATAACAATTCCCATCCCGCTTAGCCTGCAGAAATACCTCTCGCACTGGCCACCATGACCCGAGGAAGCTATGATATGATGCCCGTATCTCCCAATCCCACCCATGAACGCCGTGAATAAGTCGAGGTAATGCCCACACTACACAAAGAAAGTATCCGGAAGGGTTGAGAGGAGTGCAAAGGAGACAACCGCACCAGTAGCCCCGAGAAGAGGATAGGCAGCCTTGTCGAGTACTCGGCTAAGAACAGATCGTGGAGTCTTCTTGGGACGCTGGGCGATTGCAGTAGCTGTTTGCGTGGCAGCAGCATCACCAACAAGGACGGCGACTGTGGCATCAGCAGGAGCATGCTCAGGAGAAACCGTAACTTCGTCGGATACTTGTCCACTGACAGCTACAGGCGACTCCTCTTCCTCAAGCACATCGGCCTTGCGCTTCAATGAGCTGACTGACTCAGGCGTAGGTGGCTGCTCTTCTACGATTTCTTCGATGGAGACTTTGGTGCGCCGTCCAGGTTGCAGTGGAGACGTAATCTCAACGTTTGAAGTATGCATAGGTGGAGGGGATGGAAGCTGGTCGGCTTGAAACATCTGCCCGGGATAAAGACAAAAGTTTTGCGTAGTAGTACGAGACTGCAAGAAGTCGGATGGCGGAGGCGCATGGGCAAACAGCGGAGGTCGCTCACTGAATCCGCCCATGTAGTTGTCAAAATTGAAACCTGTGTAAACATCCTGCTGTCCGAAGTTGGGGAAGGAGTCGTTCCACGGCCTGGATGAGGGACGGGGCGGAAGAGGTGGAGCTGCATCGTCGGAAGGCGTGTGGCTAAGTACGTTCATGCTGGGCATAGGGTGAAATTCGAAGGGACCGACACGTGGAAGACACTGTTGCGGTTGAGTCGCAGTATCACTATTGTAGCGGTCAGTACAGAGAGATGATGTTGCAATTCATCGTATACGTACCGGTATGGAGCGATAGGGCGTGCCGTGGACGCAGGGCCACCCGGGGTGCTCGGAGCGATGGATGCGGGGGAGTGGGAGTCTATCTCTTCCTCATCTTCAGAATCGGGAATCTCCGCCTCAGAGTCGGACTCTAGGTCCGGGTAATCAATGCTGCCAGCCTCACTGTCGAAGTCGGAGTCGAGGCGGCTGTCAGCTTTGGCATCACTCGAGGCGTATGGTGCGGCAGTGGAAGTGTCGACAACAGGATCCTCTTGCTGCAAGACTTGATCCATAATCATGGTGACTTCTGCCTGTTCGTCTTCAGATGGGTCTGAGTCGATGACGAATGGATCGGTGATGCTACCACGACGCTCCTCGGCAATGTCCTCTTGGTCGCTTTCGGGATCAGGGACGGTGAAGCCGGGACAATATGGGCGTGAAAGTTGAGATTCAAAGACGTAGGTGCGGGCTACGAAGAATTCTGGCAGCAGTTAGTAGGAATCTCCCTTGGTTGTTGGCGGATACGCATACGCACCCTCGTTACGGTTCACATCGGTACCAAACTGCAGCTCGTCGCCATAAGAAAGCCTTGTAGGCGTGTGCGGTGATAGCCTCTTGCCGTTCAACATGGTGCCGTGCATGGACCCTTGGTCGCTGATGTAGACTTGGGGGGCGCCGCTGTCGGAGTTTGCTGAAAGAAGGGCGTGCTGGCGAGAGATGACGGGGCTATCGATGTAGGCATTGTGCGGTGCCGCCATCAGCTCTTTCTTGGAAGCATTACTGGAGGCCCGGCCAATGGGAAAAGTGGTACTGAGGTGCAGATCAAACTCGCGGGTCGCGTACGTATCGTACCGCTTTGGGTCCCGGAGGACGATGTGGAAGACTGGCCAGTCAGTAAGCCATACACGGATCATGGTGTGGGTGGAGCAGAATGGGGCTCACTTGACGACGCCATGAGGATAGCTGGTGGAGATGGACCACCAAGGGTAGATGGAAAGAGCTGAGGTTGATTACAGCATACGAGAGAAGCAAGGCACGGTGAATGGGCAGGCGGGGCAGAGACACGCAAGTGAGGCAGTGTGATGCTCCAGGTCACGACGGCTGCCTTCTGGGGTACTACCGCTATCAGCTTATCGGACTGCGGACTGCATTAGGCTGCACTGCTAAGTATGTAACTAACCAAGTGCCCAGGTGGTCCCCCGCCCACTTGGTGCCGCTCTAGCTGCGGGAGCGTCCCCCACCCAAAATCTGCAGAAGCGCGACTGCGAAACCTTTGGAAGGCAAACGGCACTGCACTTTTCGACCGTCTGCTTGAACATGAGTCACCGTGTCACGAGTATGCGAATACGATACCACGACGACCGATAGCATCCATCTCGCACTGTAACCTAGCACAAACTCTTCTCTGCGCTGCCGCCATGGAGACTCCGCGCACCACTGCGAAGCAGCAGGTCGTGGACCGCATCCCCGCGCGCATCAAGCATATTCAATTTGGCATCTAGTAGGCTCCGCCATGGCTACTGCGCGCAAGGACGCATACTAACACTCTGCAGCTCCAACCAGGATATTGTGAACCAGGCCGTCCTCGAAGTATCCGATCGCAATGTCTACGACCTCCAGCCCGCCGCGAACAATACCCGCACCCTCACCGCCAACGGGCCCATGGACACCCTCATGGGCATATCGAGCAAGCAAGGAACATGCGGAACCTGTGGAGAGGGTCTCGACAAGTGCAACGGCCACTTTGGTCACATCAAGCTTGCGCTGCCCGCATTTCACGTTGGCTACCTGAAGCACATCATCGAGGTGCTCAACTGCATCTGCAAGGACTGCTCGCGCGTGCTGCTGGACGAGGTGGAGCGGCGGAGATATCTGCGCAGCATGCGCCGACCGGACATGGACACGCTGCGCAAGGGTGCCGTCACCAAGAAGATCATCGACGACTGCCGCAAGAAGAAGACATGCCCGTACTGCAACGCCCTCCAAGGCACCGTCCGCAAAGTGCCTGGTCATCCTCTCAAGATTATCCACAACCGATATGACGCCTTCAACCGATCGACCGCAAAGACCAGGAAGCCCCCGCCGGGCAAGCTGGAATTCGACCAGTCCTTCGATACCGCCAAAGCTGCCAATCCGGACCTGGACAAGCACATGAAAAAGGCCGTCGACGACATGCATCCGCTGAGGACGCTTAATCTCTTCAAGAAAATATCGCCCGAGGACTGTGAACTGCTCGCCATGGTGCCCGAGGACGCGCGACCGGAGATGCTCATCTGGGAATACATGCCTGTGCCGCCCGTGGCTCTGCGCCCGTCCGTCATGCAAGAAGGAGGTGCGACAGAAGACGACGTGACCAACAAGATTGGAGACATCTGCCACATCAGCAGCATCATACGCGCCGGACTCGCCCGCGGCTTTCCTCTCCAGATCCTGATGGAACAGTGGGATTTTCTGCAGTTGCAAATTGCCATGTACATCAACAGTGATGCGCCGGGTCTCAAGCAGCAAGGACTGCAAAAGACCATGCGTGGATTCTCCCAGCGTCTCAAGGGAAAGGGCGGCCGATTTCGACAGAACCTTTCTGGAAAACGTGTCGACTTCTCTGGCCGTACTGTCATCGGTCCAGATCCAAATCTGAGTATCGACGAGGTCGCCGTACCGCAACGGATAGCTAAGAACCTCACGTACCCCGAAAAAGCCACACGATACAACATAGAGAAGCTGAGGAGGCTTGTGAGGAACGGTGCACAAAAGTACCCCGGTGCCAACTACATTCTTACCGACCAAGGTCCGAACAAGGACCCGGGTAAGATATCACTCATCGCCCTTTCGCGCGTTGACAAGGGCGACCGGCTCGATTACACTGCGAAGCGACTCAAAATCGGCGACATCGTCGAACGCCACATTGAAGATGGCGACATCGTCCTCTTCAACCGACAGCCATCCCTGCACAAACTGAGTATTCTAAGTCATCGAGCAAAGATACGCCCATGGCGGACATTCCGACTGAACGAGTGTGTCTGCAATCCATACAACGCCGATTTCGATGGCGACGAGATGAACCTGCACGTTCCACAAACTGAAGAGGCGCGAACTGAGGCTACCGAACTCATGGGCGTCAAATACAACCTCGCTACTCCCAAGAACGGAACACCCATCATTGCCGCCATTCAAGACTTCATCACGGCCGCCTATCTACTCAGTAATAAGAACAATTTCTTCGACCGAAAGACTTTCTGTCAAATCGTAAACTACATGTTCAATGGAGAAGGCGCATTCGATCCAGATACGGGCAAGAAGCATCCTATTGACATACCGCCTCCTGTAGTATGGAAGCCTCAGGCACTCTGGACCGGAAAGCAGGTTTTCAACCTCCTGATGAGACCGAACAAAGGGTGTAGGGTACTGATCAACCTCGAAGCTGCATGCAAGCAATACAAAGGTACTCCTGGAAAGGCTCCTGATCTAAACGAGGACGATGCCTATCTAGTCATCCGCAACTCCGAGGTCATGTGTGGCGTCATGGACAAAGCTACAGTCGGTGACGGTAAAAAGGACTCCGTCTTCTACGTGATGATGCGAGATTTCGGTCCCGATCACGCTGTCCAGGGAATGAACAGGCTGTCCAAACTATCCGCCCGATGGCTCACCAATAATGGCTTCTCTCTTGGCATCAGCGATGTCACACCCGGAGATAAGCTGAACACGAAGAAACAATTGCTCGTGCAAGAAGCATACGCCCAGTGCGATAAGCTGATTAGTGATTTCAGTAATGGCAAATTACAACCAGATGCCGGTTGCGACGCAGAACAGACAATGGAGAACAAAATCGGTGGTATCTTGTCTGGTGTTCGTCAAGCGGCTGGTGAAATCTGTTTTGAAGAGCTCAGCAGATGGAACTCTCCCTTGCTAATGGCCAAGTGTGGTTCAAAGGGTTCGAACATCAACGTCTCCCAGATGGTTGCCTCCGTCGGCCAACAGATGATTGGCGGTGCCCGTGTCGCAGACGGATTCCAACACCGGACACTGCCTCATTTTCCCAAGGCCGCCCGCCAGCCCGCATCCAAAGGATTCGTCAGCAATAGTTTCTTCTCTGGCCTGACACCATCCGAGTTCATTTTCCACGCCATGAGTGGTCGTGAAGGTTTGGTCGATACAGCTGTCAAGACCGCCGAGACTGGCTACATGAGTAGAAGGCTGATGAAATCGCTGGAAGATCTCTCCGCCCAGTACGACAACACCGTTCGAAACTCCTCCGGTACTGTGGTGCAGTTCCAGTACGGAGATGACAACCTTGACCCCGTAGACATGGAAGGCAAAGCAAAGCCTGTGCATTTTGATAGGACATTCTCGCATGCCGTCACGTCGACCTGGAACAATGCCGAGTCCAGTCTGACACCGCAAGAGGTACGCGACATCACTGAGGCCAAGTTGAACACGGAGCGAAACAGGTATCCGCGTTATAAGCTGGACGGTGTGACTAGGCTAGACTATCGTGACACGACCGACGATGGCATTGACCAGAAAGAGTCCCTGCGTGACTTCCTCGATACAGTGCAAGACTACATCTTCAACAAAGCCCAGAAGCTCGAGCAGACGCTTACCTGGCTCGGAGTGGTCCAGCCCAGTGTCAAAGACCGTAAGCAGTCACCAGCCGATGCAGAAAAGTATAGTCTTTCCGACGGTATCGCAAAGATCTCGCATAGTGCGCTTGATACTTTCATTACCCTCTGCCTGACCAAGTACCACCGTTCCCGCGTACAACCCGGCCATGCCGTCGGAGCTATAGGTGCCCAATCTATCGGCGAGCCTGGAACGCAAATGACACTCAAGACTTTCCATTTTGCTGGTGTCGCCGGTATGTCCATTACCCAGGGTGTGCCTCGTATCAAGGAAATCATCAACGCCTCCTCCACTATCTCAACGCCTGTTATCGATTGCGAGCTTGAGAACAAGGTCTCTGAGCGGGTCGCACGAGAAGTCAAAGCGCGTGTCGAGAAGACATACCTCCGTGATGTGATTAGATACGTCGAAGATGTATGGCATCCCGAGGGCGCATACGTCGCCTTGCGTATCGACTGGGATACTATCCAAAAGCTATTTATTGACGTAAAGCCTCACGACATCGCGGCAGCAATCAACGCACACAAGCCGCTCAAATGGGGAAAAGCCGGTGCCCAAGTTCACATTGGCCAGAAACTCATCCGCGTCGACGTACCCGACCCTGACGCCACCAAGAAGCGGCCGGTAAAGACATCACGCAATTATAAAAATTTCTTCGAGCGCGTCCAGCAAGTCAAAGCCCTCATTCCTGACGTCGTCATCAAAGGCTACCCGGACTGCTCCCGCGCCGTTATCAAGAAGGAAACCTCGCCCAACGCCCAAGGCGAATACGAATGCAAGCTCCTTGTAGAAGGATACGGTCTCCGTGACTGTATGACGACGCCGGGCATAGTGCCCTACAAGACGGTATCCAACAACATCATGGAAGTCAAAACCGTTCTCGGTATTGAAGCCGCACGCGCTACCATTGTGCGTGAAATTGGGTCAGTCATGGGTAACATGGACATTGATCCGCGTCACATGCAGCTTCTAGCCGACGTCATGACGTTCAAGGGTGAAGTCTTTGGTATCACGCGCTTTGGACTCCAGAAGACAAGGGACTCGGTGCTGCAATTGGCCAGTTTCGAGAAGACGCCTGATCATCTGTTTGAGGCTGCTGCGAGAGGAAAGACAGATACCATTGATGGTGTCAGTGAATGCATCATTATGGGCCAGAGTGTTAAGCTTGGTACAGGTAGTATGCAGGTTGTGAGGCCTCTGTATCTTGCCAAGGAGGATTTGAAGGCCAAGAAAACGTTGTTTGAGGAGGGATGGGATGCGCTATAGAGGAACATTTGGTTCACTGCATTTTGAGGCAACCAGGGTCGGATGCATGCATTGTCTGGGCGTAATTATTTTATCGTAGTCCGTGCACTAGCTATTGCTGCATAGCGAGGAGTTTGACGGCTTTTCTATAGCATCGTCTTCGTTGGGGGACGTAAAATAAGAGCGTTTGCAGCTGCGGTCGATAGTGATTTGTGTGCATGCCGCAGAATGCTGCCACTTTGTTAGTTAGGTGATGACAATATCCTCCTGTGGTGCCTTCTTCTTCTTTCACTAGCTTCGTGATATAACCTGCGCTAACTAGTGCGTGTCTAATAAAGCCCACTTTTCGCTACAACCTCACGAAACACTCATCTCTCTCGTGTTCTTTTGCACCAAGTTGCCCAAGTTCATGCGCATGAATAGTCATAGTCTGTTCGCTAAGACGAACTCAATCATGATACAGTAGACATCCTGTAGCTTACACGGTTTAATAATGTATTCTTGCACTTTACAGAATTTGATGTCAATCATGAGTACTGTCCCAGGAACACAACATACATGGATTGATGTGTAAATATCCGAGAATGTAAATAAATAGAGTTGCTATACAACCACCTAAACTCCCCATCCGCGCGCGCCTATTCAAGTGTTGAGATCCCGGAAACAATGTATAAAACATGAAATGACATACGACTAGGCCAAGGCACCCATAGGGTCCCATAGCTCCAGCATGCGCGGCTTCTGCTCGAGCACCTTTCTAACCGCTGCGCTAACAACACTCGGGTCAACGACAGCCTGATACACAAACTCATCCATCCAAGCATCGCTCATGACAAAGTAGCCCTTGTCACCAGCACGCTCGCTCCAAGAGTTCTCTACCCTCCAGCGCACAGGTTTACCCTCAACAACATGAACAGCAGTCAAGACCATAGCATGCGTCATCTGGCTCTCACCGGTCTGCAGACGCTCCGCCTTGGACATGCCAAGCTTGATGTTGAAACCCAGCTCGTACTCGTAGAGATCCGTGTCCATGATACCCTTGGTCGAGTCCGAGTACTTGCCCACATCTGAACCAAAGAAAACAGGCATACCGCGCTTGAGCATAGCAATGCACGCGTCCTTGATAATCTTCATATCAACGTTTACATAGGTTACTGGGCGGCCGTTCCAGACGTTACCGAGACGCTTCACGCTGAGCAGACGGTTGTAAGGGTTTCGCGGGTCGTTGACGAGCGAGAAGAGGGAGTGTACGTCTGTGCCGGAGAGCGCTCGCATGGTCTTGTTGTCTGAGAGCTCCTTGGCAAAGGCTGTGGGGCGGGTGCGGACGGTGCAGAAGTTACCGTCTTTGTCATAGTATTCCCAGGTAAAGGGTTTGGTGGAGCAGGGCGGGGGGCCGAGCATGAGAGTTAAAATGAGGTGGATCTCGCGGAGCATGCGCTCTTTCTCGCTGGCAATGGCTGACTTGATTACCTCGGGTTGGGCGTTGCTTGATGCGAGATGGCGCAGGCGGACTGCATCTTCACGTAGCTTGGTAGTGATTAAACGGTCCATGGTGGAGGAGTTGGCTGCGTTGAAAGAGTCTGGGTACAAGGATTGGGGGACGAGACCGTACTTCATCACTAAGTTGGCTACCATGTCCCATTGACCACCGTCGCCAACGGGACTAGCCATGAGTGCCTGTACTATTCGGCTATCGATATCCTCGCTTTTAGTATCAAGTATGCTCTCGAGAAAGTAGTTTGCCTTCTCGATCTTGTCCCAGTAGAAGATGTATGATTGTGATAGCTGGAACTCGGAGAGCTTGTACTTCTTCATAATGGCGACGCGAAAGACGTTGGTCGAGGCAAAGAGCCAGCAGCGTCCGGAAGCGGCCTGGTTGGTGACTGGCGAGCCCTCGAATGGGATCTTGATGTTGAATCTGGGTATCGGATATGACGGCTGATCGCGAGGATAGGACAGCGTTGGCGGGGTTCGAGCTAAGTGCTGCGAGAGCGAGGCGGTTCTACGATGTGTAAGTAATGCACATGTTGACGGTACTGTAGCGTTGTTATACCTTGGGATCCTCCATGAGCTCCTTCTCCCACTCTGATACTGACGCGGCAGAGACATCTCGCTGATACTTTACACCGGGCGTGTATTTGGGAGCTAGATATATTAGAGCTGAGCATGGTTCCTTATCGATATACACATACGAGCTTCTCCACCCACGACGACAAAGCCGTCCTTCTCGTTCATCGGACGATCATCTTTCATGTTGAGCGCCTGAAGCCGCTCCATCAGTTTCTCATTGACGCTGGCTTCAGACGGCCTTGACTGGTTGGCACCCATGATGATTATAGCGGTGAGTCGTTCTAGATGGATGGTACAGTGCCTCAAGTGAAGCTATTGTGGTATGTAGTCAGACCAGCTGTCCATCAAGGTATAAGATGTTATCGGGCTTATCGGGGCTACGCGTGCAGGGGGTCTCGTGGACGGTCGTGGCAGCCCCACATAGATCAGATGGCTGGGGAAGGCGCCGCCCGCCTTCCATCTTGGGCGTATCTGTACCGAGCATGACACTTGCACGTATACGATTAGTGTCATGTTGCAGGTTTGATAGCTGCGTGCTACCAGCAGAAGAGACCTATTTTGGAGCCACAGTAGGCCTGTTTGAATGCCCAAGGTCACAAAGCTCGCTCTACTTAAGTAGCCGTTGCGCTGCTCTGCGGCCAATGCTTCGTCTCAGCCACGGGACCCCGCCGATTGCACCCTGCCTCCGCTGTCCAGATGTCATGGGCACGAGACCCAGCTTTACATGACAGAAGTCAATTTCAGGACGGTGACGATCTCTTCACAACTTGTACGACTCTCACAACTGCATATACATCTTTCTGCCTGCGCATCCATCAAGTTGACGCGTTGTTGGCTTCCATTACGCGCGTTCCCTAACGAGGAAATGAAGATGTACAGGGACCGAACGCTCGTTTCAAAAGGCACCCAGGCGCTCCCCTGAATTCAGGCCTTATAGCTCGGCCGCAGTTACGGCGCATTGTGGGACTTTTGCGTTTGCAGATATCGCAGCAATCCTCTGCACAGCCTTGTCAATTCTGTTATATTTTCTACTCCCCTTACTCATTGTGTCGCAACTTCTACGACGTACCTGGTACTTTTACTGAGTAGCCATCTCCATTGTACACGCACACATCATGGCAGCCTCACAACCGATAACATGGAAGAAGCGCATCCTCGTGCCTTTCTGGATTGTGCGAATATGCATAATGATCCTTATCATTGCCGCATATGCGTACACGCTGCGAGCCCTGAGCGACATCGAGGATGTCGTTCAGCCGGCTGTAGGGTAAGCTAGCAACCATGGTAACGCATGTGCATAGGCTAACTAACGGTTGTCAGATCTGTCATCGTCTTCATGCTCTTCATCGTGATTGTACTATTGATCGATGTACTCGCCATACTTCTCTTCCTTCGGGATGCGCTGAAACCGGGAACTTTCCTTACCATGAACTCCTTCCAAACGGGCTTCTGGGGTGGCGTCCTAATCATGGATTTCGTCTCCATAGGTAGCGGCTCAAGCTCTGTAGGCATTGGATTCAGCATCTTTGTCTTGTAAGCTTGGACTCTTCGCAATCTTTGCAGCACTAACATGTCGTAGTATGACGTTTCTTGGTCTTCTCATCTACTCCATTGTCGGGTACCGTCGTGCGAAAGCGGCTGCTCGGCGAGGCACATATGCACCAGCGCTCAATCCTGCGGCCCCAGCACAGAATCCGTATAATTCTCCATACAACAGTGCGCCCGAGTATGAGCAAAACACGGCATACCATTCCCAAACACAACCTCATGTCGATATGCACGATCAATACCTTCCTCCATACCAGGCCGGTGCAGCAAGCGACTATTTCCATCAAGAACCCATGAAGCCTGCTCATATCGTGTAAAAGGGATCTAAAGAACAACATAGACAACGGCGTTCTGGGAGAATTGAAAACAGCGATAGCATGGTGTTGCGGTGTTGGTACCAAGCTTACCCGCTGGTTCGTTCGATTGTAGACCTTACAGGGTAATCAATAAATTGTGACAATTTTTCGGGCTTCTAGTCCAATATAATCAGCAGCAGCGAACCCTGCGACTGCGTGAAAAAGTACCAAGTGAGTGGTAGACGTTTCTCGAAGAGGTTTCAAAGAGGCGTACAAGCGGCGGGAAACTAGTCGTATGTGGCAGGTGTCAAATCCGGTACCTGAAGCGATGATTGAACACATGCAGGGTGCCCTTTGTCGGAACTGAAACAACCCATGAATGATGTCGCACGATATCTACACGTGGGGATGGACATTTAAGCGCGCCATGCCATTTCGGATGCCCATACCGAGGAACTAGCGTAGATTGGGGGGCCGGCTCCTTCACAAGGCTTGGAACGTTTCTCCACCTCGGAGGTCAACGTCCACTCACAGCGTAAAGTCCAATTTTGCAGCCTGTCGCAGCCTTGCTCGTTTAATGCATAGAGCAATAAGATCGCTGCTATCCGCACGTTGCAGCTAGGCTGCGCCTTCGCCATGGCTGTGCTACTGACCTTGACTCGACTCCACCGCAAATTACTTATGCGTCCGTCGAAATCGCATGATCCCTGAATAGGAGCGAGCTCTGGGGCAAGGCGAGGTAGAATGGTAGGTGTATAAACGTCGAGCATCTGCTGCTTCTAAACAGGCACGCTCAGGTGTCTATCACATTCTCTTCATTGCTAATCCCCTGTGATCCCTGTCCCACGCCCTCATTCATTCCACCAAGATGCGTTCGTTCATTCTAATCGCTGCTGCGGCTTCCCTCGCCCGAGCAGTACGCATCGTTCAGTCCAACGATGACGGCTGGTCAGATGCCAACATCCGGACTTTCTTCAACGCTTTGGATGCGGCGGGTCATCAAGTGGTACTTTCGGGACCTGCTGAAAACCAGTCTGGCAAAGGTTAGTTGTCCTAAATTCAACACTACACATGTTCTAACCATAACAGGCTCATCTGATGCACCACCTACTGTAGTCGATGCAGATGGTTGTATTCACGCATCGTGCGCACCCGGAAGCCCTCCAACAGGCGCTGACCCAAAGGACCCTCGTCTGAACTACGTCAACTCCTTCCCAGTCACTTCCATCAAGCAAGGCATCGAAGTCACTGCACCTGCGCTATGGAATGGCTCAAAGCCTGAACTCGCTCTCACTGGACCGAACGTCGGGACCAACATTGCCGTCCAGACACCCTTCTCTGGAACTATTGGTGCGGCTACTTTTGCTGTAAAGACAGCTAAAATCCCAGCTATCGCCTTTTCTGGTCGGAGTGGAGACCCCACTGGGTTTGACCAACCCCACACCTCTCCATAGCAAGATCTACGCTGATCTTGCCCTCAACGTCACTACGACCATCATCAACAGTGGAGCGCCCTATCTCCCCGCAAACACCTGGCTCAACGTGAACTTCCCCGCTACATCTGAGAAAGAATGCAGCGACCCCAGCAAGTTCAAGTACATCTTTACTCGCATCAATGTTTGGTCTGCTCAGTGGCAAGGACGCAAACTGGTGCGGTAGCACGCGTCTGCCATGGGAGGCGGATGTCATTCTGCTCAAGGGCGGCGACTGTTATGTTACCATTAGCCCTGGAGATGCAAACGACAAGACAACCGTGAATGATCCGGCTGTCCAGATGCAGATCATTAACAAGCTGAAGCCGATTCTGTCGTGCTTGCCGTAGGAACCATAATAGCGTTTACCAGGACAGTAACCTTTTCAATGTTAATGATAAACAATACCATTTCTTCGTTTACTATTAGTACCATTAGTGATGGGGATTTTTTGAGTCCGACATGAATCTCATGAAAGCACGTGAGCTGATGAGTCATTCACAGCCTCAGGGTAAGTCAAGATGAAGTCTCCTCCCATTAACATCGACTCACTCCATAATTCAACTTATATGATCTAATATCTCTTCGACTGCCCCCACGCAGATTACAAAGATTCCAATTGGCGCTCCAGCTCAGGCCCACCTTCAAGTCAAGACACCCAGACAATAATCCATCAACACAACCATTCCATTCATCACCACCCATCATGAATCCATCTCCTACTCCTCGAACCCCCACCGAACAAGCACCCTCCACCCCCCAATCCCTCGCCACTCGCATGAAATCCTACGAATCCGCCTTCGACCACACACTCCCCCCCACCACCCCCATCATCCTCCGCCTTGACGGCCACGGTTTCTCGCGCTTTACATCACACTTCGCGCGCCCTTTCGACCAGCGTATCCACTTATCCATGACATGCACCAGCAGCGACCTCCTCGGCTACTTCCCGTCCGCCACACTCGCGTACACGCAATCCGACGAAATCACCCTCATCTTCCCCTCCGGCTTGCAAGCTTTCAACTCGCGCGTTCAGAAACTGTCTTCCATCGCTGCAAGCTACTGTTCCGTACGCTTCAACAAACATCTAAGCGCCGCTTTGCACGAACTGCCCGAGCCACGTGTTAGCGGGGATGTGGAGGAGTGGTTGGGAACGGCGCATTTTGACGCACGGTTTTTCCCTGTTCCGAACGTCGAGGAGGCGCTGAATAATTTGATCTGGAGGTGTCGGAATGATGCCGTGCGGAATGCGGTTAGTGGGTTTGCGAGAACTATGTATACGACGGGCGAGATGCATGGGAAGAAGACGCATGAGTTGGTTGAGATGATGTTGGTGGAGAAGGGGGTTAGGTTCGAGGAGGCAGTGCCCAAGTGGGCGATTGAGGGATGCTTAATTAAGAGGGAGCAGTATGAGCATGAGGGTTTGAATATGAAGACTGGGGAGAAGGAGAAGACGTTTAGAACCAGAACGAGGGTGGAGGAGAGAGGCGTAAAAGAATTTAATGAAGAAGGGTTGAGATTGATTACGGACAAGTGTTGGTAGCAAAAAGCGTGTTTGTACTAGAGGAGAACGTTGCTGGTAGCCTGTAGACCCTAAATTTGTGTCAGTGACAAATGAGAAAAAAATCCAAACTACACAATTATCAAAGATTCAACATCATATTGATTGAAAAATTGAAAGCAGCAACTCGGCCGTGGCTCTGCCATTGCCGAAGGTCTTCTGCAACAGCAAAAAAAGAGAGATGGGGCCTGACCGGGATTCGACTGTACGCTTATTAGAAATTGTGTACGAGATCGAAACTTATTGGGTGAACCTACACCCGGGGCCTCCTGCAGAATAGATTATGACAACCCAAAGCAGGAATCATACCACTAGACCATCAGGCCGACGTTAAGACACTGTCTTATTCGATGGAAGAACATTCCGTTTGGTTACATATGTTGTTGGAATTATTTTGGTGGCTTCAAACGGTGGATTGAGGGGCATGTTGGGCGTAAGCGAAGTTTGCCGACCACCGACATTCCAGATCCCCTCTCCTCTCCCCCACCTTTATTTAGGCTCGCTCCCTTGATACGAGTGCTTGGCGCCGGAGACTGTTCCGTTCAGTTGGTCATCTGTGACTTTGCGTTCGGGTACATAGAGTGCTTGTGCATCTTTGTCATTGCACGATCGTTTAGCATGTGACGAGTGAGTCAGGGGTACACATACTAATCTAACATTGATGTGCCGGTATGTACATGCAACTCTTTTTTCGTAGCTGCAAAACTCTGCAGTGCGACACACTATGATCGGTTCGGATCACCCTATGCGACATAACAATCACTGCGAGACTTTCAACGTACTCATTACATGTCTATTAAATTTTCAAATTTCTAAAAGACGCCATTGGTCACAGTGGGACATACGACTATATTAGATAGTAGTTTACAGTCAAGGTACATGCATGTAAGATCCAAAGTTGAACTCGAAGCCGATACATGCATACGACTGCAACTTTTGATAATATCTCACTTCAGGAGCACGGCAGTTAAAGTCATTGCACAAAAGAATTTTTAAGTATGTTCGTTAAAACTTCCAAATCCGCGCTTAATATTCATTACCGCAACAACCGGTACACGCCGCAATCATCAAGCCATCTACTGTGCTGTCAAACAACAACTATCCAATCATGCTAAGTCAGATCCAGTTCCTCAACAGTGCTTTCCCGCCATTTTCGTCTATCTTTGCCCTTCAGCATAAGTCCTGCTTCACCTGCCTTCTCAGGGCTGTTCACGTCCACAAAATCCCAGGCACCAGGTAGGCTCTTTCGCAGAACGATTGCACGTTTCTTGTTCTCCCTTGCCTTCCATGCTGCTGGTGAGGAGACTCGGTTTGGTTGCTGGGGTGAGTTGGACTCGTGACTATGCGATGAAGACGAGGAATGCGTCTGCGGTAGAGATACCGGCGCTGTGACTGGCGGTTGCTGTTGGGGCTCTGATACACGCTCAAGTATGGGTGATGAGAGCTCTGTCAAGTCAATACAATTGACTTTTGGAGAGGCCTGTCTCGATTTCCCTGGCACTAATTGTGGAGATGTAAGATCGAGCGTAGCAAGTTCAGTAGGTGCAGACGTGATTTTGCTAAGACGGGGCGAGGTACGGCGAGGTCCAAAGATTTCTTTTGCGCTCTTCTTCTTACTCGAGCCGGAGGATATCGATCGCATGGGTGTTTTTGAAGCATTTGTCGATATGGATGTTAATGGTGGGCGTGCCGCAGATGATGCAGCAGTCTTTGGGGCGGCTGGGCTGCCATCCTGATCGATTCGCGCCGCACCCGAGTCTTCTGGAGAGAGTGTCAAATCCAGAGAGTCAACCTTTTCCGATACGGAGCGAAGCCGCGGTGGCGGAGGAGCCGGCTGTGAATCAAAAGCTGGGGTTGCGCGTCGTGGCTTGGTTGGCGTGACTGATGCTCGCCATGCATCCAATGTAGACTGCATCGACTTCCCGGACGGTGTATCCACGGATGCATCGCGAGATGCTCTTGTGGTCGCTGCATCTTTTATTCGTCGTGTCTTCGCTTTCTTCGCGGGCAGCTGTGAAGGGGAGGGACGTGCGGGCGAATCGACCAGATCCAGTGTCTCTATCGAATAAGGCAAAGGAGGCGTCGATGGTCGCTCAAATATAGTACTGGTATCTGCGGGAAGTGTCCTTGAGCGCTGGATTGGGGCACGTCTTCTCCGCTTAGTTACACTTGGAGGCAGCTCCACTGGCACTGGAGATAAGGACTTCTCGCATTGTGGTTGTGGTAGTGCTTCAAATTGAGCTCTCACTGGAGATCGAGACGACAAATCTAATGCGTCTTCTTGTGGTTGTGTCGTCGGTCGAGGGGGTGTTAGGGGAGGATCAGAAACCTTTTTCTTGCGACTGCGCGAGAGCTCGCGCCAACCTCAACCCAGGTTTGGTAACCTTTGCAAACGTCTCAATACGAGCTTGTGGCTGGTTCTTGGCCGTCTTCCGTTTCGCGGCAGGCTTGGCCTTTGGTGCAGTATCACCAGATTCCTGGGGTGTTGCTGCACGCTTGGGTTTTAGCTTTCTTTGTCGTTCTGCTTCCCAGTCTTGAACCTTGAGGGGAACGCCAGCTTTTACAAATGTCTCCATCACCCATATTCGCGCATCCTTAGTAGGGTCAAAATTTGGTGGGTCCGCGTTTCTTTGGTCCATCGTCGTCCATGTCATCGTCGAGATCTGCATCTCCTCCAGCTTGCTGCGAGCTGGGTGGCGAGATATCAATATCATCATCCGGATCCTCTTTGCTCAAATCGATCTTAACGAGTTCGACGGGCGTGAAGCTTACTCGTAACTCTGTACAGTTGTCGGTAACAGGATGCTGTCGTTTTCCGTGAAGGCCCTTGACCACAAGTGACTCGTCTTCTTGGATGGCCTGAATGTTCGTGGTAGGTAATCGCCTACGCTGTTCCGCGCGCATGCGTACTGCCGTACAACCATGGACGGCGCAAGACTGCGAATGAAGTGCTTCGCGCCCTCTAGCTTGACCCAATCAAACGCATCATGCGTAAATTCGCGTAGGCCTGAGAAGTCCAGCTCCTTGTCCCAATTGATGGATCGACGCAACTTGTCCAACCCAGCTTGGTTTGAGATTGTGGGATGAGTGTAGTATCCAAGAATGTCCAACCGTGGAAAGTCCTCCGGTATCTTGAGAGCTCCGTGCTTACGTTTAAATATCTTGCTTTCGTTCGTCTTGAGCTCGTGCTGTAGCCTTACTTTCCACTCAGACATTGCTCTGGCGTCGTTCTTGGGAATCTTGCACAGCTCAGCGCCAAAACCTGCCTTCGCAGCCTCGCATGCTGTCTTTGGTCCACAGCCTGGTATACCTTCTGGCACATAATCTCCACCACTCATCATGGCAACCAAGATCATGCCCTCGCGGTCCAGCCCCGATTGTCCGTTCTTTGTCTCAACCGCATCGTAGACGTTCACGTGAGTGGGCGTATTTCCTGACTTCTCCGGAGACCAGTTGCGTATCGTGATACCACTTCCAAACATGAGGGTGTCAACATCCTCACTCAACACTGCATCAACGATCCCTTCTCTTTGTAACAATGCGCATTCTGCCTCTGCCTCGCCAGGCGCAAGATGTATAGGGTAGCCGAACTGTTTCAGAAGCTGCTTTGCAAGGAACTCGGGGACGGAGGCGACATTGGGCCCAGTGCGTTTATTTCGCTTGAAGGGAGGCTTGTTTGGTCCGTCGAAAACAAAGATGGGGTGAATAGCGAGTGCGATCAATCGAAGAAGACGGTAGTAGAAGGTTCGTAAGGCCGGGTTAGTACCACCTAGCAGCTGTCAGCCCTAACATCGGATGTGTTTAGACGTATGCGCCTACCTTTGCTGGCCTGGATCTGAAAGAGCCATATAGATGTGTCAATAGCGATACGCAGTGGTCGGCCAGTCTCTTCGAACTTTTCGACAGCGAGTTTGGACAGTGCTACGCGTCTGCCTGGGCCGATCTCTTTGTAAATACTGCGCAAATAAGCTTCGGACTCCCCAAGGTAGAATACGCGACCTACCCATGAATACCCATCGCAAACCCGTACCCTGCGTTGGATCGCCTGCAGGCTTTCTTTGTTGGTGGTGTTGCGCGCAGCTACTAGCGATTAGATAGTTGCTAGGACGACGGCGCGCATCCCCGTCCCACATGTCACAGATGCACGTCTGTTTCCCCACCATAATCATTACTATCGCACTAACAACTTAGACATATCCTCGAACCAGTCCCAAACCATGGCGTCCCGTGGTCGAAGCGCTGTCGCAGGTGAAGGCCCTCATAGCGATCGCAGCTACGACTCAAGCCCTGATCCCTTGGCAATCTCCTTCAACGACAACACACCGGCATCACGACGCAAATCAGTTGCAAGGAACCCGATGACAGCCAGCTCGCCAAGCAAGCAACACCGCAGATTGGAAGCGTCTGAAATGATGTTCTCATCGCCATCCAAGTCGATGATTATGAGTACACCAAGAGGGCCCGGCGCGAGTCCCTGGCGCATCAAGGTCACCGTCCAAGCCGAACCGGGAACAGACGAAGAGAATGCCGAATCACCATCCGTGAAGCGCGTGACGAGAACTAAAACAACAACGGTTCCCTTGAAGGATCACGACATGTCTTCACCAGTCAAACGCCCTCGCGGACGGCCGAGGAAGTCGGACATCGCCGCCTCCCCGAACCCCAAGCCCAAGCCCAAGCGAAAAGGAACACCAGTGAAAAGAACGGCACGGTCAAGATCGCGAGACATCAACATGAGAGCTGGAGAGTCAAGCGCCGCCGATGTGGACACCGACGTACCCCCTAAGAGGCGTAGAGGCCGTCCCAGGAAGAGCGTGCAGCCAGCGACTGAGAATGACGACATTATTGTAGATGGGCCAATTCGAGACATCACCCCCGCCCCCTACTCAAGTTCAGTGGCAGGAGGATCGAAGAAGAGTGCGCGCTTTGCAGACTCCTCTGACCCCGCACAGCGAACATCGTCAATTGAACCTCAAGAGACACCTGTTCAAACAGCATCAGGGAGGAATTTGCGAACTCGAAAGGGCACCCCGCATGCGAACAAGGTTGTCCTAATTGAGTCGGAAGAGGAGGAAGATAGCGACGTGCTCACGCCAACCAGTGAAGAAGATGACGCCTTTAGAACCAGCCAAGATCGTTACGTCTCCGAAGACCGTGAGGGTAGCCTCCTCACGCCAAGCGAGACCTCTGCACACTCAAGTGACGGAGGAGGTGATGTAGATGGCGATTACGACGACGACATTCCAGACGCCCAAGAATACGAAGACGAGCCTGGAGAACAGGATGCCACTACCAAATACGCTTTCGACGAAGGTACAACGCGAAAGCTGGATGATACGACTGTTCTTGACAGCGAGACCTTTAGCATGATCTCGGTCGATTCATTGCGCAACAACGGACCACGGAGCAGCCCGCTGCAACCTGAAGAAGCACAGATTACCAGAACTGCAGCAAGTGGATCGAAGCTTAGGAATGAGTTCTTGCGGCCATCTTCGTCTGAGCCTTCGAGTCGCGAAGAGCAAACATTTCCACCATCACAGAGCCTCACTGTTGAAGCGGCTGCCAGCTCAGGACGCCCCAAAACATTGCGTCATATAACCCCTACTATGGACGCCGAGATTCCATCAGCGCCACCCGATGCTCCTCGGTCCTCCGCCTCAAAGTCACAGAGTCCAGGGCTCGGCCGTGCAGTGACTGCTGGTGTGGCATTGCAAGGCCTGTTGGACCCTGACCGACTCACACCAGAGACTTCACAGAAAGCGCTTGACGAGAACCGCGACCAACTGGACGATCTATTCCGAGGTTTCAGCGAAAGTACACGAAAGGAGCTTCAGGCAGGTCTGCGTCTTGGGGAGCAGCTTGCAGAGGGTCAGACGAAGGAGGCCAGCCCGCCTCTTCCTTCGAGTCCGACCAGAGGACAACCCAAGACCGCCCCCAAACAAGGTGTGTTCCGAACGCGACGAAAATACAGTCAATCGCGTCTTCTTACACCAGAAGATCAGGATCATGTCATCACAGCGGCGGAGCCCACGACCGCAGCCGACGTTCAGTACCCAGCCTTGAATGCCGATGAGATGGAAACTGCACCCCTGAGTCCTGCGCGAAGCGAAAACGAAATGAGCTGGCGAGTTGACACTCCTTCCCGTGCAGCTCTAAGCGCGGCACAAGCAAACACCAACGATGACGAGGTAAAAGAGCCAGAGTCTGCGCGGCAAGATGACTACGGTGATATCTGGCAAGAGGAGGCTAGCCGCTCATCGAATCTGGAAGGAGATGCGCCAGTAGATGAGGGCTCTCCAACACGCGACCTCTTCATTGAGGACGTTCCGGCCAGGCCAGCCCGTGGCAAGCTTCCTAGGACATGGCGCCGCAAGAATGCAAACGACATCCATGATGAAGCGGAGCCACCAAAAGAGTCTACCTCTACACACACAGATCTCGCAGTCTCAAATCAGATGGACGGCAGTGAGGATGAAGCCATTCGTGATGAATCCCCATTATCCAAGGATCGAGAGATGCACGGTGGAGAGGAGAGTGTTGGAGGTGACGACAGTGATGACACCGGCATGTTCTTCCAATCCAACATGCCCAACGTCTTCAATCCTAAGCGTCCGTCTCGGTTTCAGAATCGACGACAAAGAAAGCAAGAGGCTGAGAAGATTAGCTTGTCTGCCCTGCTAGACCAGGGCGAAAGTTTCGCAGAGTCGTCACCGCCCGTGGCAACAAAGAAGGTGTCAGCGATAACAAAGACAAACCCATTTATTGACACACCACCTCGCTTCCAGGCTCTCATGAGCTCACCAAAGAAGAGCAGCCCTTTGAGGCGGGAGCTCCATAGTGCCGACATTTCTTCTAGCTCAGTGCAGCAGTTTGAGGAGTCTACGCTACCGCTTGCGCAAAGTTCGCCGTTTCGCACCATTGTTGACGGAGACAGTAAGATCTCCGCAGCATCCGATCAACAACAGTTCCGTCGGGAAATGGAAGGCGACACTGCTTCTACTATCGTACGAGTGCGTGAAGAAGCGAACGAATACCTGGACGCTTACGAGCCACAAGAACGGAGCTTGAACGAGATCACAGAGGTTACTGAGCCGAGCCGGACACATCAAGAGCGAAGTCTTCTGCCTTCCAGTCCGCCAAAGATGCAGCGACGATTTGAGCAGAAGTTGCTCTCTGCACGCAAGCCCTTGTCTCTTTCCAAGGCTACTCCCCAATCGGACAAGGTGTCGACCCCCAAACCGCATCCATCCTCATCCCGTTCCAGCAGACCCCAGAAGGTCGATACGACACCCGAGAGTTCATCGAGCGAGGAGTCAACACCTCCTCAAGAGCAACCTGGTCTCCTATCGCGCATCAAATCCGCCATCCAGCAGCCCACTCCACCAGCACCGCACCCAATCCTTTCCCGCCTAACGCCACTCCCAAAAATCGAACCCTGGACAAGAACGCACTACAAAGCGCTCGACAAACTCTACGCCACACACCTCAAACACCCAGCTCTCTTCTGCCCTTCCATCATCCCCCCAACCCCCCTCTCAAACACAAACGGCTACCTTTTACGGAAATTCATCTCTGCGAACGGCAAACTGCCTTATGTCGGCGCCACATTCCACGCTTGGGGCTACAGCATGGTCATGACTGAGGAGCTCATTGTCCTGTGCAGTGTTTTCACGCAGCTCATGAGCCTGGAGAATATAGACGAATACGAAAAGGTGGCGGGGAAGAGGATCCAGGTCGGCGATTGTGCGCCTGGTAGGACGGGCGATTTGATCTCCGGGGCTGAAGTGCTGAAGCGTCTTGCTACTGTCGTCATGGGCGAGAGTGTGCGGAGAGATGAGAGTGAAGGAAAGGAGATTGATCGTAGTCTTGGCTTGGAAGTTGAATGGCCCAGACGGGGTCGATAAGTTTTAGTTGTGTTGGCTTGTTTTCAGGCGTTTTGTATGTGTGTATAGTGTGATTTGTGATTGTTTTGTATAATCTCGGTTGGTCGTGGGCTTGGAGTTGATAGGATACCATGATACCTCAATGTCGCAATTTCTACTTTACACCTTGACTTCACTATTGTTTTGCTATCTTGGCTACCTACCTGTTATTCTACCCACGCTTCGTACCTTGACAAAAACATACTGAGGCTGATGCACCTTGGCTGCACTCCCAATCTGCCAATCTGCCAATCTGCAAAAAGAAAAAAGAAACAGCAAAAAAAGAAGGTAATAGCGGGCTCAACCGGGATTTGACTAACACATGTTAGAGGTTGATAGACTGGAGATTCGAACGCTGGGACTTACACCCGGGACCTCCTGCACTCGTGTTTTCTGAATAACCCCTGATGATTTGTTAGAATTATTGCTATCTTGGTGGAACCAATGGGGCAAACTTACAAAGCAGGAATCATACGACTAGACCATTGAGCCGGTTGTATTGATTGATGACTAATCCTTATGTTGAAAATACTATGCAGTTAGAAATGGAATTGAGTGAAATGACTTGACTGGATGTGGAAGTGCTGATGTTGGATATACGGTGTGCGTTGGAAGCGAGATGTGGGCAAGTGGAGATGTGTGGAGAACGGCGGGGAGACGTGTGGCGGTGACTCAACGATTCTGAGGGTAAGATCTGGGATAGCTGGTATTCACTATTTGGTTCACGAGAATAGATATGTTATGAAGATGGCCGTCATGTTGCAATTCAATTTATTTCTGAATTGTTCGTTCGTGTATGAATGTCTATGATTGCATTTCCGCATCTCCAAAGCCTGACCCGTGAGCTCAGCGACGGCGGCTATGCGATTGCACGCTGAGCCTCACTCGAAACTAGGTTACTCGCTTGCTATTCGCTTTTGATGATAATAATAAGGAAAATTGCTCGTGGGAGCGTGGGACATCGCCATGCCCATACCCGTTCTTTGCTGTCTCATTTCATCCTCCCCTTTTCCCTCTTCTCCTGCAAATATCTCCACGTCTTTGTCCATCCTGCGGTGAACGGTCCTTTTAACGTTTGTACAGTCGAAGGCCACTTCACCGTCTGGTTGATCGCTTTCGTGACCATTTGTGGGATATCCTTTTCCTTTGCTATCCGCCTATCAAAGTCACTGGTGATCTGCTTCTTCATTATACCGCTAGCTGTCTCGTCCTTGTTCGCCTCCAGCATTTCTTGATAGTCTCGACCTGAGATGCCAAACTTGCCGCGGTATTGAAAGTACACCTTCTCGCGGAACTTCTTGGGCAATCGTCTTACCATATTGGCGCGTCGCTCGGGATCCGTGTCTTGCGACATTTTCTGGTTTAGACTTTGATCCTCCATCCAGCCGGGGCTACGGACTGCGGAGTCATCGGCGTATCGTATGTTGGGCAGGGATACTATAAGATCGTGATAGAGGTATCGGAAGTTCTTTATTTGGTGTGTAACGATGTTATCAATCTTCTTAGGATTCTCGCTGCCATACTGCATGCGCGGGTCGCCCTGGTAGCTCAAGCCCGTAATTGTAGAGTACAGCTCTTTCTCGGTAAAGGTCTCTGAGAGTAACAGGAGCGCGCATCGTACGGCAGATAGGAGATTACGTTGGTTCGCGACGCGAAGGTTGGGCTCTTCGTGGAGGATCTTGACAGGCTTGTGCAAGCGGCCGGCGAAGTACAGCGTGTCCCATTCAGTGAGATCGCGGAGGAGGGTCTCGTAGTTGACAACAGCGTACTTGATTAATGTTCCGTTCACTACGACGTACGGGTTGAAGTAAGCGCCCGCGCCATACTTATCCTGTACATGGCTAACGACCCCTGAGCCGAGCGACCCAAGGAACGAATAGTGGTCTCTGTGATTGCGCAGGTTGAGCGAGTGGAAGTGTTGAGAGAAGCGAGGCGTCAGAATGAAGTCAATCATCTTGCCTCCGCCTTTTTGCCATTTTAGTATTGCCTCGGGAGGGTTCGGATGGGGCGATTGCGTCGTGCGCGAAGCCGTCGCAGCTGATTGAGGGAAGACACCAGAGCCATAGGCGAATGCGTATGTGACGGGCGGGAATTTCCGAAGAATTGCTCTTAATGCTCGTTTGAACTCTTCATTTGTTTGTATCAGCTGGTTCTTCCCAAAGTCTTTGGGCAGTTGCGTAAAGTCGTCGAGTGATGGAGCTTCATCTTCCCAGTCCGGCGGCAGCGATTGGAACTCATGAGGCGAATCGGTGGGTTGTGTCTTCTCAGAAGATATGAAGCGGCGATTGGATTGCACAAGAGGCTGCTGACACCAAGCTATCCGGAATGCTGACTGGCGTCGATACATCTTGTGCCGACGTCGATGCCTGAGGTTCGGCAAAGTGAGAGGGCGGATGACGTAAGCGCGGCTGCTGCCGTAGAATCGTGTTGCTTGCGTAACCGGAACCCCCGTCTTGGCGCAGCAGATGTTTGTGTCCCGCCTGCCGCGTCTAGACGCGACTTCCTCCCCATACCGCTCATCTCACACAACACCACTCCAGCAGCACTTGGTCTTGCACGGCAACCCAGGCGCGACCTGTAACAATTGAGAGAACGCGGAAAAGATTTTTCATAACCCCCCGGCTACCCTTACGGCAGTAAACACCATGGACGCCGCGCTGGCCTCGTACCACGCGCGTCTCGCGACATTTGAGGGAGCAGCCACGACTGGCAAGGGCAGACGAACCAGCAGCAGATCAAAAAAGGCAGGCACAAAGTCAAAAGCCTCTTGGCCATTGAATGCGCCCTCGGCCCAGGACCTGGCCTACGCTGGGTTTGTGTGGAAACCAACAAGCGCCAGTCCAGACAATGTCCAATGCTTTAGCTGCGAATGCCAGCTCGATGGTTGGGAGGAGGAGGACATACCTGCATTCGAACATCTTACACATTCACCGAGTTGTGGCTTTGCTGTCATCGCTTGCATTCGTCTGCGCGCAGGCGATCCAGGCAGGACAGAGGATGACCCTACATCAGACGCAATGGTGGCTGCGCGCCGGTCAACGTTTGCCGACATGTGGCCTCTCGACTCTGCTGCTGGCTACCCTACCGTAGACCAGATGGTTGCTGCGGGATGGTTTTACGATCCCTCAACCGACACACCCGACGGAGTAACCTGTCCCTATTGCGCCTTGGCTCTGGACGCATGGGATATTGGCGACGACCCCATGCAAGAGCACCGTCGCCGCTCACCCGAGTGTCTCTTCTTCACCCTCTCCGACATCTACAATAAGCCAGTGCCAGCACCGAAAAAGGGAAAGCGGGCATCCACCAAGAAGCGTGCATCAGCACGTTCTTCAACCGCCTCAACTGCGAGTAGGAAAGGCACCCGTGGCAGAAAACGAACAAGCGAGGCTATGGAGGAGACTACCATGGAGTACTCCTCAGTCACTCAATCTGAGATGATGCAGTCCGAGATTATACAGCCAGAGATCACTCAGCCACCACCCAAACGAATTCGATCCTCCAGTATCGAAAGCTTTCCCAGTGACCTTCCCGTCGGGACACCTAAGAAGACGCCAACAGGATTGAGGGAAACTCGTGCATCGAGCATGGACATGTCAAGTCTACCGGCGGATCTACCAGTTGGAACACCTAAGAGAACACCACCTATGATGAGCGAAGCAGATGAGCCTCACGAGACTCTGGCCTGGAAACCAGCAGACATTGATGCTCTCTTCTCCTCTCATGAGGAAACCCATGGCTTTATGAACGACATCCTCATCGACTCGGGCCTGGACAACATCGAGGTCACTGGTCTAACACCTGAACGCCTTTATGAACTAGTCTCGGCGGGTCTTACGGATCATGAGAAGGGAATGACTATCGAGCAGTGGGTCCTATACAACGCAAAGAGGGGCGAAGAGAAGCTCCGGATGGCATGTGAACAGCAAATCCTTGCGTTCGAGGCAGAGGGACGACGAGCCATGGCTGTCTTGGAAGGGATCCCCACGCTTTGATGTGCACAGACGCTGATGAGGGTTGGAGTACTTTGGAGTTCGGTCGTTTATGATACCCCGTTATGAGAGGTGGGCATGTTGGGTTCCACAGGCGTTTATGTTATTTGGGGGATGTGTTCAGTTGGTAGTAGCTGCATATGCCCCTTCCCCTTCTCTCGGGCTTAAGGTGAACCCTACGGTTGTAGCCGCCTGCGAGGGCTGGCTCCTGTGGGGTGATCCGTCGTAGCCTAGAGTTGGGGTTGGGGTAGGCATGTTTGTTTGGGCGTGTTGAATTAGGCACTGTTTGTGTTGTACTGTACGATATGTTGAATGAGAATAATCACGCACGTTTTGAACTCTACTTGGTGCCACCAGGACAGCTAATGGCCGTGGTGCACTATCGTGATATGCTCTGCATAGACACGGGCACACGGTAACTTGACAAGATCATCATGCAACATTTCCTATCTCTGACGTAGGTGAAGATCGACATGCTTTTTGCCGTTGTAATCCACTCAATGTATCATCACACGTGTTCACGTGATCACACTCAGAGATGCTGATCAACGGTAGACTAGGTAGATGCATTCTTCATTCGACAAAACCTCGTATCCGCTGTAGATTCTCCAGAAACCCACCGCTTTTCTGTTGCTGAGGTTGCTGCTGTGGCTTTGACACACTGCTGCTCCTGGCTGGTTTCTGCTGAGCCCTGTCCTTGTTCCTGTCCTTTTCCTTTTCCTGCTCTCTTTGCTTCTCTTCCGCCAACTTGACGAGACCATCGACGAATTTTGTTCTTGCCTTCTCCTCTGCCGTACCCTTCCAGACCCGCGCCAGGTCCCTCAACGCCTGTATCCGTGCCTCGGCCTTCTCCATGCCGCCTTCAGGATCACCGGTGATGAGATCGGCGATCTCGGAGCGTAGGGAGGCAGCAAACTCCTTGCCCTTTTGCTCTCGGGAGGCGCTGTCTGTACCGGGCTCGGGAGCTGAGACGCTGATGAGGGAGGCTCCCAGGGACACCTCGGACGGCGGTAATGTCCAGTGCATGGCTTCCCCGAATACCTTGATTACCGTCTCGAGCCGCGAGCGGACCGTACTAAGAGTGCGGAGGTCGGAGATGTATTCTGGTGTAGTGTCTTCGTCTTCTACCAGCGCTAACGGCGGCCGTTGATGTCCATCTTGCGCGTCTGCAGGTATGGCTGGCGGACTTGTGACAGCCTCGTCTGCTGATTCTGTGTTCACCTTGATGCCACCTGGCAAGAATCTCTGAACATCGCTCTTCAACCCATCTGTCAATGTTTCCGTAAGCCCTATCGCCTCTCCCCGCAGCACCTCGACCTCGTACGCCAGCCGCCCACCACTCCGCAGTATGTCATCGGTCAGCTGTGTCAGTATCGCCGATAGCCGCGTGGTGTGCGCATTGAGCTGCGAGAGGAGGTCTTGCGTCTGCGAAGAGAGCTCAGCCAACGAAGCGGCACTGCCTGGCTTTGGCCTGGAGGCTAGCGAGAGTGATGGAAGCGTGGCATTGAGATAGTCGGCAGGGTCAAAGTGTTCCTGGAGGAATGGCGCAAGCGCAGGATCGGCTACGTGTGTAGATTTGGGTGTCGTTTTTTGGTCTGATACTGCCATGCTGCTTACGGAGGCCTAAGGAGCTATCGTACTAGGTATGTATGTAGGCGTTCCTGGACAGGGCTGGAAATAGTGCCGAAATCTCGGGATCTTGGCCAAAAGTGCTTCGCTCCCGCACCTAAAAAGTGGGGGAGGGGTACGCTACTTTGCATCTTGAAATGACGGCACCCCCAGTCCACCTAGAGTCTCTTGCTTGTGTGTTGTCGTCGTCGTCTATTCAGCAGGGAGGATAGATACACGCCCCGGCTACTCGCACCAGCGAGCCCACGTTGAATGGCTAGCTGGTTAACCCTGTGGAAGCGATGGCGGGGGTCCATAGGCGGCTCAGCCAAAGCTCCACTTCTCCAGGCAACACAAGCTCCATCCATGCATCATCACCACCATTGCTGTTGACCATCAAGCCCCGACAGCCTTGCATAGGCACACCCTTTCCCGGCAAGCGTCTGTGGGAGTAATTCGGCCTGCATAGAGGGCATTGATCACTCTCTCCTTTCCCTTTGTCTCTTCTCTCTCACTCGTTGGCTCGCTCTTTCCATTGCCCCTAGTGACCCTTCTGCGTTTGTTTTCTCACACAATCTGGGAGAGGTGCAGAATTTGACGTCACTCACTGTTTTCAACGGGCTCTACGCGTATTTCACGGTCCCAATAAAAGCCCAAGTCTTTCTACGTTTCCACCGGCCTGCACCACGCCGCAACCCACCCGCTCAATCGCTGTCCTTGGCCAACCCGCAACCAGACCCCACCTCAACTGATTCTTCGGAGAACTGTACCCGAATTGCCCAAGATGCCGCGGCGGCAGTTCCAGGCCGACCTGCACAAGGCTGCCGAGACCATATCGATAGCGGGAATCTCAGATGTGCGCCCAGGTGGCGACGACGGCGAATTTACCTTCATGTGCATGGCAGACGGCCAGAAGCTGCAGATTTCTGCCCTTATACCAGGTAGGTCCATGTCCCAAACCGCTTCTGCAGCGCGAGCGGCCTCTTCGTGCTTCCAAGGCTTCGCAGCAAGACCTACTAACTAGGATACAGATGTCTCCGACTACCCTTCGAGTCACACATGCATGATCTTTGGAGCCGACAGCACTTCTGCCAGTGTCGCTGCAGCCCTGAACGATATTACGATCAGCGCGAAAACTATTCCTGAGATCCTTGAGCTGGTTTCAATCCGTCTCAAGTCGACCGACGATGACGGCGACCGCCAAATGCTTGATTTTCAAGAATTCGACGACTTCGACGACGATGATGAAGACGAATATTTTCCTGGGGACGAAGAGTTGCTGCCGTCAAAGCCTCGGATCGCAAACTTCGCAGCGGCATCCGGTGAGGGCTCTACAGAAGCTACAGCTGCATTCCGTAAGCGCGTCCGGAACGATCTCTTAACTGCGAAGAGCCAAGGGTTCAAAGTAGGACATCTCGGTGGTTTAATGAGCGGTCTAACATGCTATGTCTCTCTTGCCATCCGCATCAGCAAGCTCGGCATCTCAGAAGAAGCTATGCAAGCATGGCAGGTGGAGCCGTCAGAGTACCTCGTAGCTATCCTCCACTACCCGTCAGGATATAGAGACATGGATGAGGTGAGGTCCTATGATGCTTACCAAGCTCGCCATAGTTTCGGCGTCCGTATCGGCATCTGTACCACATACAAACCAACCATATCTGAAGCCGTAGCTGCATTCTCCGTCCTGAACCAAGAAGACGCGAAGAGACAAGAATCTCAATCGTTCGAACCACAGAGCGCATCCACAACTTTAGCTACAGGCTTTCGGAACTCTTTCATCTCTAGGCCCCTGAATGAGTTGTTAGACCAGCGCTTTCACATGCTTCTCAAGTACCGGTATGGAGGCATGCCATGGCAAGGTTCTGAAATGTTCTACAACGATCAGGTTCTGAAAGCATCACATACGGATAAAGATGCTTCGCACGACAAGTACTACGCGGAGGAGCAAATCAGCAATGCCTGGCCAAAAATTGTCACAGACGACCACATCAGTACTTCATTCAGCGGACAGCATTCTCTGCCTCTAGTTTCCATGCAATTTGTGCTCCGACACTTTGTGCGATGTACAGAGTTTTGCCTAATCTGCTTCAGCAAGATGCCCGATGACTTACAAGCAATCAAGCCTTATGTCTGCGACAACCCTCTGTGTCTGTACCAGTACATGTCGTTAGGATTCGGCCCGAGTATTGAACATGAAATACTTTCTCAACCCAAAGTCGTCGACTTGCTTGTCAGCTTCTGCTACATGAGTGCGCGCGGTGGCGCTCTCAAAGACTTCCCCACCGGTCTCAGCCTGGCAGTACCACCTCCAGTAGCTTTCGAGAAGGACTATGGGCCGATTACCGGAAACTATGCCGCACCACTCGTACCTGAGCCAACTCGAATCGCTACTACGTCTACGTCTGCGAAAAGCACGCGATACAATGCAGCCACACACGAGATGTTGTTTGATGATCACACGCAGGCATGCCCTGTCTCAAAAGGTCATTGGGTCGTTATTCGCACGATGAATAACTATCAGAAAGCTATGCATTGTCGTGTAGTGGATGCATCGTATTTTCCGACTGTCAAGCTATCTGATCCCATCACTCCATTGATAGAAACCAATGAGGATGAACCCTACACACCGCGCACGATCGACAGCAGGCAGCACAACCACAAAATCGGATGCCAGTGCCACTTCCCTTGAACGAGTTCCGGCCCGCAACCTACCACCTTTACGATCATAACTTCGACGACCTCCAGAATTACGACAAGTTTCAGGCTATAGTGGGTCTGTTAGATTTGTTACCCCCTATACCAGAGATGAGGGAATATCTCTTGCGAAAATCCCAGTCTACGCTTAGCGCATGGATTAATCGTCTTTCTCCGGCTGCCGTCGGGTTACTGCGCTGGGTCATTGCCTCCAATCGAGCGTGTATCCTACAGGTTGATGACGGAGATCCTGCAAACGGTCGAAAATCTGAAGAGAGACTATACGGTATGAGTGGATGGGCACAGTTCCGTTTTGCGATGGGCGCACCCGACAAGGAACGCCGATTCATCCAAGCAGTGCAACAGACCACCAGCAGACTTGGCCTCCAGTACCCCACTTTATTCGCATGGCACGGAAGTCCACTCAAAAACTGGCACGGTATCATCCGAGAGGGTCTTCATTTTAGGCAAACTATCCACGGTCGGGCCTTCGGTCATGGGGTCTATCATTCCCAAGAAGTCCAGACAAGCCTCGGGTATTCTGGAATAAACACCGTCCATGGTTGCTGGCCGAGAAGTGAGCTGAAAGTTCAACAGGCTTTGGCCCTCAACGAGATTGTCAATGCACCATCGGAGTACGTCAGCCACTCGCCACATCTAGTGGTAGCTCAGTTAGATTGGATTCAGACTCGGTATCTATTCGTGAAGACTCGCGAAGGCAGCAATGATTTTGCTACTGCAGCTGGAGCCGCAACTGGAAATGCAGCTGAGGCCAGCAGGCAGGACATTAGGCCGCTCGCTTGTGTAGACCAGGACCCACGGCATACTCCTCGCGGTGTCGACGGCCCACTCGTTATTCCAATCCACGCCATTGCCGCTTCTCGTCGACCAAAGGCAAAGGCTACTGGGGTGAGCGATGCACAGGGAACTCTGGAGGCCTGGCTAAACATTCCACAGAAGCACAAACGCCAGAAAGCTTCGGGCAAAAGCAAGTATGACCCCATAGAGATTGACGACGACGATGGTACGGCGAGCGTTGCCACTCTTGACGAGGATCGTGCTATTTTCGAAGAGGACGAAGAGGACCAGTTTCAACAGACCGCCGGCTTCCTCCCCACACCAAATTCACTGGCGGGGGATAAGGGAAAGTCGAAAATGGGTGCTCTATCGTCGTTTTCGTCAAAGATCTTTGGCAAATCTTCGTCTTCAAAGCCGCTTACCGATTATGTCCCCGGTATCCTGGACTATAGTACCCTACCCATGCTGCAGATGCCTGCATGGGCTACTTCGGCTGCTACCAAACGTTTAATGAAGGACTTCAAAGACCTCATCCAGATCCAGAATAAGGAACCACTTCATGAGTTGGGTTGGCACATTGACGAAGACAAGGTGGAAAACATTTACCAATGGATTGTGGAACTCCATTCTTTCGAAACTAGTCTGCCCCTTGCACAAGACATGAAGAAACAGGGTGTCAAAAGCGTCGTACTAGAGCTGCGTTTTGGTAAGGATTATCCCATGAGTCCGCCATTCGTACGCGTCATCCGGCCTCGTTTCCTCGGGTTTGCCCAGGGTGGGGGCGGTCACGTCACTGCTGGTGGTGCCATGTGCATGGAGCTCTTAACGAATGATGGCTGGAGTGCCGTATCTTCGATCGAGTCGGTTCTTCTGCAGGTTCGCATGGCTATTTCTAGTCTCGAACCAAAGCCCGCTCGCCTGCAGTCAGGGGCCATGTCAAACTATGGCGTTGGTGAGGCGGTGGAGGCGTACATGCGTGCTTGTGCAGTACACGGATGGACTGTACCCGCCGGCTTTAGAGAGATGGCATATGGAGGGGCGGAAAGCGCAAGTGGGATTCAGGGCCCAGTCTAGATCTCTCAGTTACGGTCAACAGGCGTTCCGGTAAAGGTGCATTGGGTGGGACCTGTTACCCGTTAGCTCATAGAGAGTTATGGACAACGAGCATCGTTCACGAAAATGGATATGATGACAGCGAATACGTGCTTGATAAGCATTTACTTGCAGTGGGTATCATTAACGTGAGAACAGGCGTCGTAATGGCCTTGGGAACTTCGTCGACTACATAGACTCTATCCAGCTGCCAGCAAGCCATATTCCCGCACAGCCAGCTAATGCGGCAGCGCCATATGCTTGCTTTGTCCAGCCTTGCTCCTCGCCAACCTTCCAAGCACCTTCTCTCCGTACGCTACTCTGTGCAGGCTTCTCTGTGCTCACGTTCTCAACACTGTGATCATAAGACCTAGCCACCTTGACGACACCCTCCGTCTCTTGCATCCAAGCCGTTTCATTCCTGCTCTCCACCTCCACATTCTGCACATTGCCAAAGAAATCCATGACCCTCCTGTTCCTCGCCTCGTGCTCGCCGCCCCTAAACAAATCATATCTGATTCCAGGACGACTATGAATCTTCTCCTCATCGTAGCTGTCGAACAAATCACCCATTGTGAGTTTGCTTGTTGGGTCCTTGACCTGGTTCTCCAGGAACTCGAGGTTGTAGTATGTGTAGCGGTCAATGACTGCGACACCGACGTCGTTGTCGGCGTGGTGGGAGTAGGATGACTGGTCGATTTCCGAGGAGCCTGTTGCGAGGATGTTTGGGGAGTAGAATTTCGAGTACATTGTGTTGGCTTGGCAAGTATCTATCATGAAGAGGATTTCGTGGTATCTGCAATGCGTTGTTAGTGGGTGTTGTTTCGTGATGGACAAGGACTGGGTGGGGGAACATACCGTTTCTTCTCCCACATCTGGCCGAACGCATCTGCGAGATCGAATGCGCTGATTTCCTCGGCGTCTTGGAACTTTAGGAACTCATTGCCGCCGTGGCCAGTCATGTAGACTAGGATGTTACTCCTCTCGTCGGTCATTAACCGCTTGCTTCGTGGCATATCTTCGCCCACTCTGTCCGTCATCAGTCTGATGAAGTTCTCGACTGTGACCTCATATCCTCTGTAGTCGACTTCAATATTGTCCCCGTACAAGTCGAGTGCACGATCCGCGTTGTTGTATACAGTGCCGGGAAAGGCGTTGCGCGGGTTGCAAGCCATATCATCGGGGAGCATGAGGATGATTTGCGAGTCGGGGATGCCGAGGCGCTTTACGGTACGATAGAGAGACAGGACATTGGCAAGATGGCGGTAGTTGAACCAGAAGCGGGATGTAGATACGAGGACAGCCCAGTTGGAGGTATGTTCGCTGGCGACGAAGGGCGTCACCAGTAGCGGCAGGAGGGCTTTGGAGAACTTCATCGCATATGTAGTCGTCTAGAGCAGTCTGCGGGGATGTGTGGAGTTGGACAATCGACAAAGTATAACGGCCCGCGACGCGCCCCCCTGGTGGTTTGGCCAGTTCGCGATGCACGTTAGAAAGGTAGCGCACAACATCTGACAAATCGGAGATAAGCTCAAATCCGGCCATTATCTGGCAGCGGACCATCACGTGTGGGGCTAGTCAAGCGTCATCGCGTGCACATGGCCAAGCACGCCATCTGATATTGAGGGCCCGTTATCTAGGCGCATATATCAGAGAAGGATCATCTTGGTCCTTCTTTTTTATGCTTCTTCTCCCTCAAACTGGCTGAGTCTATTCAGCTCCAGGATTTATCGAGCATGGCGCCAGACCGAGGATCCGCATCGCTGGAAAATGAAAGAGTTGGACGTGATGGTGAGGCGCTCGAGGACGACGCGCTTAGCCGCAGTAGGACGGAAGCACGCGCGTATCTAGCGGATCAGGCGTCGCAACCGCAGAACTTTACGCTGAGGGGTGTTTTGGTGGGCCTGGCTATTGGGTGTGGTGATTTGTTTCTCCAATATGTACTTTGGGTTGCAGACGGGCTGGGTTTCGGGAATGGCGATGCCTTCTGCGCTTATTGGGTTTGCGTATTTCAAGGTTGTTGCAAAGACGCTCAAGTTGCCATTTACACCTGTGGAGAATGTGCTTATTCAGTCTGTTGCTGGGTCCGTTGGTACAATGCCACTTGGTTGCGGTTTCGTGGGTGTTATTCCTGCGCTGAACTACCTTTTGAAGCCGGAAGAGAATGGACCGCTGGATATCAGTCTCTGGAAATTGATTGTGTGGTCTGTGGGGATTTGCTTCTTTGGGGTCGTGTTTGCGGTACCGCTGCGGAAAGAGATGATCATTCGGGAGAAGCTGAAGTTTCCAAGTGGGACTGCAACTGCGCTTTTGATTAGAGTGCTTCATGGTGACGAGAAGTCAAAGACTATGATAGCTCGCGAAAGACGCAAGGCTGGAGATGAACATTCCGATGATGAAGAGGAGGTACAAGGGTTATTGCAGGGCTCGAGCGCACAGCGAGAGGAGCATGACCTGAGGCCATCACTTGACCACGGTGTAAAAGATCCAGCTCAAGAGCTTGAAGATGACGGAGACTGGAGGTCAAAAATTAGGTTATTATTGATCTCCTTTGGTGGATCCGCGCTATACACCGTTGTCTCGTACTTCATCCCCCAACTACACGATATCCCCGTCTTCGGCCTCCCGTTGGCGCAAACCTGGCTCTGGACTTTGAACCCTTCACCAGCATACGTCGGCCAGGGAATTATTATGGGACCAGCAACAACATTGCACATGCTCCTCGGAGCCATCATCGGCTGGGGCGTCCTATCACCACTCGCCAAACACAAAGGATGGGCTCCAGGTCCAGTATCAAATTGGACTAATGGCTCAAAGGGCTGGATCGTTTGGATCTCACTCGCCATAATGCTGGCAGACTCTCTTGTTAGCTTGGGATGGTTGCTTCTGCGTCCGCTTATTACAATCGGAAAGGCTTATTACCCCATCGCGAAGAACACGTTCCAATCGCACACCTGGAAAGAGCTCTTCACGCTCAATATCACGTTGAATCAACAATATACGCAGCTCGATGATGGAACGTCAGCGAACCCATTGACGGCTATCAAGCAAAAACTTGCAGAAGGCGCAGAGCCAGATGCGCCACCTGAGCATCTCATCTCGAACCGCACCACCATCATCGGCCTCATCGCATCCCTGGTTCTCTGTGTCATTGCCGTCCACGTCTCCTTTCCCGGAATTATACCCTTCCGCCTTACCTTGCTATCACTCGTACTTGCACTGTTTTTGTCAATCATGGGAGTGCGCGCGCTCGGAGAAACAGATCTCAACCCTGTCTCCGGTATCTCGAAGCTCACGCAACTCGTCTTCGCACTTGTCACACCAACCACAGGGCCCGGCGCTAAGAATGCAGTCATTATCAATCTGGTAGCAGGTGCTATATCAGAGTCCGCAGCATTGCAGGCAGGCGATCTGCTGCAGGATCTAAAGTGCGGACATTTGCTGGGTGCGGCACCAAATGCGCAGTTCTGGGGTCAGATGATCGGGTCTGCAGTTGGTGCTGTACTTTCCGCTGTTGTCTACAAGCTATACACACATGTATACACTATCCCGGGCGGACTGTTCGAAGTGCCCACCGGGTATGTCTGGGTGTTTACGGCGCGGTTGGTCACAGGCACTGGCTTGCCGCCCATGGTAAAGGAATGGGCTAGCGGAGCGGCTGTCATCTTTGCTGTGGGTACCGTGATACGGGTCTGGGGTAACAACAGAAAGCAAAGGGGACTGAGCGGGTGGTGGATCGACTTTGTTCCTGGTGGGATCGCTGTCGCTGTTGGTAAGCCACTCGCGCATCATCGTGGAAGGAAAGGATTGCTAACATGATGCAGGCATGTACAACACGCCCTCCTTCACTCTAGCGCGCACCATGGGCGGATTGCTCAGCCTGTGGTGGCGCCGTTGGAAGGGTAGAAGCGAGACACCCATCATCGTACTTGCGAGCGGTCTGATCCTCGGCGAAGGTTTGTTTAGCATTGTCAATCTCTTGTTAGCCAGTCTTGATGTGCCACATCTATGAGGTACCTAGTTATATATCTTTCCGTCCTAGTCATCTTTTTTCATTCATGCTGTCAGTTTCTCAATGTCGTCACGTTGTTTTGCCTCGAGATGTGTGCCTATTCTGAAGCCTTGACGCCATCTCGCAGTGACATCTGCTATGTCCCTTTGTGTCCTCAAGCTTCTTTGGTTCGCAGCGCAGCATGCCTCGAAGCATTGAAGCTATCTCTTAAGACATTCATCTATCATGTCCTGAATGTCCCTATCTCTCTTTGCTTCGTAATGTCAGCTTGTCGCAAGGCCTTGAAGCTCTGCCGCACCAGTATCATCTATCTCTCCGCCCTTTAGCTATACTCTGTGTGCTTCTCAGCTGTAGCGCTCACCTCCGCATTTGTAGGTGTGATCAGTGTTGAGGCTTCAAATGTTTGTTGTTGTGTGCACAGCCACCGTGCACTCTGTTGCGTCGCGTTTGCTCTCAATCTCGCTCAGCTCTATCCCAACGTTGCTTACTCCACCACGAGATATACGCCGTCTATATATTGCAAGCAAATGGTAATTTAATCATCGGAGTATAGCTCAAGTGGTTCCCATTAAATACTGGATGAGCGTTGTAGGTTGACTGCATCGATACCGTTATGAAAAGAATTACTTGGGCTCTGGTTCGAGCCCTCGCCAGCTCCGATTTTTTTTGCTCTTTTTTTCGATCTTCGTAGTCTTCCATGGTCTTCTATAATTCTTTTTCTGCCTGCGCCAAGGCGAGTATCGCCTATCTAGGCAACAGCTTTAACCCTAGTATCAACGATCTCTCGACACCATTTGTTTGCAGTTTTTGCATTCCACCATCCACATTCCGTGTACTTACTTATCTTGTTTAATAGAAGAATCATTCATCGGAGTACAGCTTAAGTAGTTCCCATTAAATACTGGATGAGCGTTGTAGGTTGACTGCATCGATACCGTTATGAAAAGAATTACTCGGGCTCTGGTTCGAGCCCTCGCCAGCTCCGGTTTTTTTTGTCTTTTTTTTTATTTCGTTTTTTTGTGTGAGCTTCATAGTCAGTCAGTCTTTTTAGTCTTTCTACTTCGGCGCCTTATCAGGCTACCGCCAACTAGGCAGCAGCTTATACCCTACAAACTGCGCACTTGTGGTGGATTTAGTATCCTTTTTGCACTTCATAGATTTCATACTCTGTACATATCCTCTATAATTCGAGACTCCTCCATCAAAGTTAGTCCAAACTATTCCCATTAAACACTGGATGAGCGTTGTAGGTTGACTGCATCGATACCGTTGTGAAAAGAATAGTTTGGACATAGGTTCGATTACCTGACCTTGATCTTTTTGTTCTTTTTGGCCAATTTTTTTATGCTTTTGCGCTTCACTCTGGTCAGGTAACAATTTCACTATGTCACTGCAACAGGTATTGAACGTCAACAAAACCACGTGCGATAGAGATGTAATCAGCCATATACTGCGATATTTTTGCTACGGATAGGCTGCTGCACGAGGCTATCAGGCCGTCATCTGTTGACTATCTGAACTGAGCGCCAGCGACACATCAGACTCTCCACCTTCATTACTCCGTATTGTGCGCGCAATGACAATAGACTGATGTCTGCGACAAAAAACAGGTGCATACATCCATTGGTGCACTGGTGCTGGTGGTGAGCTTGAGTGTCCCGACGTGACCTGCGATAGTGGGACCTCTCATTTACCTTCACTGAGCGCCCATTTGCGCAAACTCAGATATTTTCAGGGTACATCTTGCTCATTTCGCACCGACAGAAATACCCATCCAATTGCTTCACCATCAGCTCTCCCATAGTCAGCTTTCCATCAATTGCTCCCTACTTCTACTACATCAGTTCTTCTACCAAGATGGATTCGCAACCGTTCAGCGCCCCTCCACGTATCCAAGACAAGCTTCATCAGGATCTCAGCCGCAGCAAGAGCCGTGCCGAGATGCACGAAGCCATTAGGGGCGAGAAGTTCGACGGCGTACAAGTCACCATGCCCCCTGCAGAGATCCGTGAGCACCTCGAGACTCTGCGCTTGGTTACCGATAAGACCCAGTTGACAACTCTGTACCCCGCATCTGCGTCCCTCAAGATAATCGCGGAAGATTGGAACATTGACATGAACAACTTTCCGCCTGTTCCCCGCGGCTATGGTGGCAAGACGTTCCGTCCAGCGGGTGATGCGTCGACTTGGGACCTCCGGCTGCTAGCGTCACTGGCCATTCTCGCAGACTTCACACCAGGCCAGGGCGAATACGTAGCCACACTCGTCAATTCCGCCGTTGAGCTGCGAGGTCTGTACAAGCGAGCGAAGAAGAATCGTCACATTGTCACGTCAATGGACATTGTCAGGGTTATCCGCGATACGCTGCACCCGCTCGACTATGAAGAGAACAAGACTCAGGTCAAGGCAATCAAGACCAAATGCAAGAGGAAGGCAGATTACGACGAGAAGAAGAAGACCGAGAACAAGGTCTACAAGGAAGCCGAACAGGCCATGGACGCAGGTCTACCTGCTGGTGGCAAGGAGATGGAGCAGGTCGAGAAGCGACTGAGGAAGACTGCGCTGCCGGAGCAGTTGGAGTCGGACTCCGACGAGGAGATCCTCGCTCACACTGAGCGCATGGAGTAGGGTTGGGATACCAGTAGTAAAACCTCGGAGTAGATGGGGGTTTATTCATCTGCTACATATAGACATCCACACGTCAAGTAGTCACTGAGACAGTCAATCGATTTATGTCTCCATCAGGGTTCTTCGTTTTTTACCAGGTGGCCACCTTTACAACCCTAATTGACGTATACATCCAACTCTTGAGTATTGACATGGCAGGTAAACTGCCCTCGTATACGCCAAGGCTCGTTGTTGGATATGAGGTGGTGTCTTTTCGATGCCGCTTAGTCATTCACGCGTCTTCGTGTGACGACACTGCCCCGCTGAGGTGCCCGCCCGCCGCGATGCCGTCTTCCGACCAAACTTTGACTCACCCCACAACTACACATCACAAGTGGTATTTTGTGCGCGCAACCTACATACTGGAATCGGAATCAAGCCCTGCATATTCCTCTTTATCACACTTCAGCAAGATGGCAAAGAAGGGTGGCGCTGGTGGCGGCGAGACGTCGAAGAAGGCGCAAGGTCAAGCGCGCAAGGCCGACGCCGCTGCATCGAAGCAGGCGGCAAAGAACCAACAAGTAGAAAAGGCAGAGACAGAGGAGTGGAACAAAGGTGCCAAGTCAAATGCAAAGGCGTACGTTTCACTGTCATCCTTGCGCATCAAGTAGCTAACCTTTGCAGCGAGGCTGCAGCCGAAAAGGCCGCAGAGGCAGCCCGTAAGAAGGCCGAGAAGGAGGCACTTCTCCGCGAAGAAGAGGCATCCCTACCCTCCAAGCCCAAAGGCAAGGCACCCAAAGCCGAGAAGAAGTCCCGCGGAATCGACTCGGCACTTGGATCCTTTGACTCGAAGCCCGGCGCCCTCAACGCCACCGGTATCGACAATGCGCTCGATGCTCTAGACATTACAGGCAACAGTCAAGACAAGGTCGACCGACATCCCGAGAGACGGTTCAAGGCCGCCTACGCTGCGTTCGAAGAGCGGAGACTGGAGGAGATGAAGGACGACAAGGGCCTGCGACGGCAGCAGAAGATCGACCAGATCCGCAAGGAGTTTGAAAAGCATCCGGAGAACCCGTTCAACCAGGTCAACGCAAACTACAACATGTCAAAGGAGGAGATTGCAGCGCTGCGAGAGGCGGAGAAGGAAAAGAAGGAAAAGAGGCTTGTTGGTGTCAACTGAGCACAGTTTGTATTCACGCAAGGATGCACATTGCGGGGGGCGTTCTTGGTAGACTTGGGACTAGAGGCCTTGACGCATGATTCCGACAGGCTGAGGCATATCTCCGGGGGTTTCTGCTAGGCTAAGGCTTATCGACAAGGACTTGGGTCAGTAACTCTCATGGCTGTATGGCTGTTCGATTAATTACGTTTGTTGCTTTTGTTGGCAACCATGTCCAAGACGTGTGTGGCTATGCTGCATCCACCTTTATGCAGGTACACGTCGGAAGCCGAGCTGAGGATTCGTCATACGTCCATAGTCGCCGTACTCAACAAGTAGACATGGCGACAAGTGACAAGACTATTGTTAGCAGCCAAACAAGGCTGTGGCGGTTATCGCAGCCCGGAAATCACAACGGGATGCACGTATTGCAGACAATGAAGGACAAAGTGCCCAGGCGGCAGACCAAGATGAAAGGCCAGAACAGCAAGCGAGCCCTGGGCGTGAAACGCGCGTGCTAATGATTGATTGGCTCGCACCCAATGTGTTCCTGAGTTTCGAAACGCCCGCCTACGCTAACCCCTGCTCCACCCGCGCGCTCCTACCCCGACCTTCAATTGTCGACCAAACGAGCCCCACCAGGCCTGAGCCTGATAGATTAGTATCTATAGCCCCGAATTCACAATGCTATTGTTTCCCTCTTCACTCACTCGCTGCTTGTGCGGTATTCCATCGTTCTTTCTTCTTTCTTTCTGCTACGACCTCTGGTCGTCTTTACATTCTCTCAGCCTTTTCTGCGGCACTCTCAATCTATTGTCTGGTACAGTTCTTGCTCCTCAACGCTATCAAACGAGCATACCTTCGACTCTAGTTTCTATTCGAGATCGAACACCTTTACACTCAACCTTCCGACATTCGTTTCTACAATCATGAAGTACTTTACCACTACCGGAGCGGTGCTCTTGAGCGTACTCACAGCTACCGCTGGCGGTATTAAATTCGACCCTGAAGATGAAGGTAAGTTCATCACCGATAACAAGAAAAGATAGATGAGGGCAAGCTGGTTGTGAGGGGCGAAACCCTTTTCTTGGCGCTTTGCTGACATCAGGCTAGCATCCATTCTGAGTGCTACTAAACAATACGCCACCAACTTGATGTCCATCTACAAGGGCGGCGCTCCCAACACAGCCAAGGAAGATGTAGGAATCTGGCCGCAACCCCACTACTGGTGGGAAGGAGGTGCCGCGTAAGTAGACGTGATGATTCCAGTGCAACGCATATACTGACTTGGATAGATGGGGTGGCATGATAGAATACAGCCAGTTCACAGGCGACAACTCCTACGTTCAGGTGCTCCAACAGGCCTTGACCGCAAACTACGGGCCCGCCAACGACTTCATCCTGTCGTACCGCAAGAGCCAGACGGGCAATGACGATCAGGCATTCTGGGCTTTGGCCGTTATGAGCGCGCTTGAGTATCAGTTTCCGGACCCCGCACAGGCGCCGGCCGACTACTTGAAGGTTGTCACAAACGCTTTCGAGAACATCATGGGGCGCTGGGACACTACTACCTGTGGAGGAGGTCTGAAATGGCAGATTTACCCGGAGAACGCTTACGGGTACAACTACAAGAACTCCATCTCGAATGGCTGCGCCTTTGCCCTTGGTGCCCGCCTTGCTCGCTACACCGGAGAGCAAAAGTACGCCGACTGGTCTGTCAAGATCTACGACTGGACCAAGAAGACTGGTCTCATCAGCGACAAGTTCGAGGTCTTTGACGGCACAGACGACAAGACCAACTGCGCTACGGTTTCCGACAAGACCCAGTGGACATACAACAACGCCATGTTCCTTCACGGATCTGCGTTCATGTACGACTTTACCAAGGGCGATCAGACCTGGAAAGACCGCACGTCTGGCTTCCTCAGCCACGCCGAAACCCTCTTCTTCAAGCCTTACGAAAACGCTACTGATATCATGTACGAGTGGGCTTGCGAGACTGGAGAATCTGGAAGGCACTGCAACCTCGACCAACAGTCATTCAAGGCATACCTCTCCCGCTTCATGGGTAAGACTGCGCTGTTGGCTCCATTTACCAAGGACAAGATTGTGGAGTACCTGAAGGCCTCCGCAGTTGGTGCTGCCAAGTCTTGCTCGGGTGGTGCTGATGGCATGACTTGCGGCAGCAAGTGGTACACAGGAAGCTGGGATGGCATGTCTGGTGTTGGTCAGCAACTATCTGCTCTTGAGGTCACCCAAGCTCTCTTGATGATCAAGAAGGGTACCCTTCCCGCGAAGAATACTTCGCAGAAGCCATCCACGAGCGTTGCCCCATCGTCCAGCGCAGCTCCTACTCCGTCTGCATCATCTACCCCGCCTGCCCCATCTGCTCCGTCTGCCTCTCCATCTAGCATGGCTGCTTCGTCCACGCTGATTCCAACCAGCGAAGGTTCTGCCCCTAGCATGACTGCTCCTGCATCTAGCTCATTCAGCCAGGTTCATCTACCAACCAAAATCCCAGCCAGTGAGGGTCCAGCATCCAAAGCCCCTCAAGCAGCAACATCAAAGGTACCCGATGTGATTGAGGGACCTCAGGCTGTACCCACCCCGGCTGCCCCTACTGCTGGTACATCAGTGCCTAGCTCGATTCCAGGTGGTCTACTCGGTGGCATGAACTCCACTGCAAGCTCCTCCTGCGTCGCTAGCGTAACTGTGACTGTTACCGTCCCTCCCACCCCCAAGACCACCACCTGCATCCCCAACGTGACCATCACCGTCACTGTTCCTCCCAACTCGGCAGTAAAACCAACTGTATCTGCAGCCTCCTCCGTTACGCCGATTGTACCGATTGTACCATCCATCTCCACCACGATTGTACCATCCATCTCCACCACGATTGTACCGATCGTACCGTCCATCTCCACCACGATCAGCCCTGTTGCGCCGCCTGCTAATACCAGCATCTCCGGCAACAGCACTTTGCCCAGCCCAAGTGGCCCAGAGCAATTCTTGGGTGCTGCTTCAGCCCTTGCTGCTAGCACCTCTGTCCTGGCCGTGTTGGTGATGGCAACGGTCTTCATCCTCGTCTAAGCGCTAATACACATATCGAACAGTTGTTCGTCTTCAATTTGTACATATATATTACCTTCTTGCTTCGTACATAAATAAGTTACTGTAGCCCGGGTTCTGAGAACCATTTTATAAATGTATATTGGCTCATCCACATGTTTATAAAGATCTTGCGAGTGCAACGTTGCCACTGGAGAACTATCACAGGTAGTACATGCAGTTGGGTTACATCTCTCGTGTTGGCTACCGCACCGCTGTAGCAACCCCACCAAGAAGGGCTGCCAAGTGACGTGCAATGACATAAGACGCATCCCGCTCTCCCGACCGGCCCAGCGCCCCGTACCCGAGCCCAACAACGATAATAGTGGCCTGGTACGCGGCGGTTGAGCGCCCTCGTTTCCTAGCAGTCCGAATCAAGATCCTGCTGCCCGGGATTCGGCTATTCTAGATCCGCTGGGACGAGCTTTCCCGCGGCCTGATGTTCTTCAAAACGCGACAGCCTCAGCAGATACGAAGAGAAAGTGCTAGAAGGTGAAGGTGCGCTGCGACGCTTTGGCGTGTATACAAAAAGACTAACGTATGCATAGAGTAGTCTAGCACCCATCATCATCATCGTTTCCATCCATAAAAACTCAGCTCCACATCGTGTGCACGGCAACTCTCACGCCACCCCTCTATCGCTACCTTGCTTACTCTCGAGTCCACATCGCTACATACACGCCATAAGAGTCTGTGCATTGTATTTGCTGCTTTCGGTTGCGGACTTGATTTCTGATACTTGTTCGCGAATTGGCCGACAAATATGGCGACCACAACGGGGACGGGCACAAGGGATGCTAAGGGCAAGAAGCTGGCGGTGATGAACGTCTATGTATACGATGCCTTTCTATGGACCTTTTCCATCCTCGTGGAGCTGTTTTTTCGGGAGGTGCATCCGAGAAGTAGTTGGAAGGTGCCAAAAGAGGGCCCGGTCATCTTTGTGTGCGCCCCGCATGCGAATCAGGTATGTGCGTTGGGAGATGCATGCGACGACGCAGATACTGACTGAGGACAGTTTGTCGACCCTCTCATGTTGATGCGAGTCGTCAAGAAGGAATCGGATCGCCGTATACAGTTCCTAATCGCGGAGAAATCCATGAAACGAAAGTTTGTAGGCGCAATGGCAGGCTTGACGGGTGTCGTGCCTGTGGGAAGAGCTATGGATATGACTCAGCCAGCAACAGGCAAGATATATCTCCCGGACCCCATCAACGATCCCACGCTCGTCCGCGGTGTCGACACCAACTTTGAAGACAAGGCCTTCCAGATTGGCGGTTCCATCGTCCTCCCAAAAGTGGATAATAAGGCAGCCACGGCGGAGATACTAGAGATCAAGGGCCCTGAAGAGATTAGACTGAAGAGACCTTTCAAGGGCGGTGTTGCGATGCAACAAATGACTGGCCGAAACGACATGACCAAGGACGGTCAGTTTGTTGAGGGAGCTGAGGCGAAGAAAGGCATAGCCGATGGCTACGAAGGAACGCCTTTTCAAGTTGCGCCGAAGCTCGACCAGACAGAGGTCTACGACGCTGTACACGCCGTACTTCATCACGGTGGAAGTATAGGCATCTTCCCTGAGGGTGGCAGCCACGACCGTACTGACCTTTTGCCTCTCAAAGGTACGCGATATCATGTGTTAAATAAGCCACACTAACTTTTCTAGCTGGTGTCGCTATCATGGCTCTGGGCACAGTAGCTACAAAGCCCGACTGCAACTTGAATATCATTCCGGTTGGCATGAACTACTTCCACGCACACAAGTTCCGCTCAAGGGCCGTCATCGAATTTGGCACTCCCATCCACGTACCACCCGAGCTGGCTAAGAAGTTTGACGGGCCTGGAAGACGAGATGCAATTGGCGAGATGCTGGAAACCGTTCGACAAGGCCTTATCTCAGTCACCGTTACCACAAAGGACTACGACACTCTTCAGGTCATCCAAGCTGTACGCCGGCTTTACAATTCCAAGGGGACCAAGCTTCCATTACCTAGAATCGTGGAGCTTAACCGTCGCCTCGTTCAGGGCTACGAACGATACAAGGATGACCCTCGCATCGTCGAGCTTAAGAAGGAGGTCATTGCTTACAACGGGAAACTGAAGGCGCTCGGTGTCCGGGATCATCAGTTGCAGTATGCAAAGATGTCTCCAATCAACGCTGCCGGTCTCTTCTTTTACCGTCTTGGGAAGTTACTTTTCCTTAGTCTTTTGGTCCTTCCTGGTACCATTCTCTTCAGCCTGGTCTTTATCGTCACAAAGGCTGTCTCTATAAGGAAGGCCAAAGAGGCACTTGCTGCATCCAACGTTAAGGTCCAGGCTCGGGATGTTATGGCTACGTGGAAGTTACTTGTGGCAATGGCTGTAGCTCCAGCATCCTATGCATGGTATGTCTGTCTCGGGCTTTATTGGTACTCGTACAACCACTGCAACGGATACATTCCATGGGACGTTCCAAAGCGTCATCTCATTCTCCCTCAAATCGTCCTCTACATCACGCTGACCTACGGCGCCCTTCGATTCGGCGAAGTTGCCATGGACATACTCAAGTCACTCGGACCTCTCTGGAAAATGATGAACCCATTCTCCAACAACGAGCTGGTAAAGCTCCAAAAACGCCGCGAGAACCTCGCCAAACGTGTCAACGACATTATTAATGAGCTTGGCCCAGAGATGTACGAGGACTTTCACTCGAAACGCATCGTTGAGGACCCCTTTACCAGGGAAAAGCAAGAGCGCCCGCGTACGCCACCTCTTAAATCTGACCAAGATGCTCGGGAAGAGGCAGGACAGGATATCGAGACTTATGACTACCCTACTTCGCCTGGATCTATGAACGAGATCCCACGTAACGAATCGTTCCACGATCTTGCGAACCAAGACATTTTCTCTAGTAACCCGCAGACGCCTAAGAAGACTAGAAGTAGAACTAACAGCAGTATGAACTTGGGCGGTTTCCAACTCAAACCATTTTCTACCATTGATGGTAATATCGATGAGGTAAAGAGGCGGTTAAAGGATGGTGTTAAGCTAAGGACGAGGAAGAGGCGGAGTAGTGGCGAGGGCAGTTGGGATGACGGCGATGGTGAGGATGACGAGGGGCTTGTCATGGGAAGGAAGGATAGGTCTTTCACTCAGTAATATGGTTTCGCGGGCGGGCGTTGTGTAATTTTGTACCGAAGATACCACTTTTCTCTTTAGCTGGTTCAAAATGGAGTGCGACAAGATTATCCTTTGACAACATATACAGTTTTACGGGAAGATTAGTAGAATTTTTGATTAGATTCACAGCTTCTAAATTCTTTCAACGTGAGATTTGCTAGCTATGCCCACCATACATGAAAACGTCATTTGCTACATATATTGCAGCCGTATCCGAAACAGTACCCCCAAAACAAAGAAAAAACTATGGATATCGATACTTTGAACCTCAAGATGCCATCTCATACCATGCCGATACCAACGCTATGCCTTTACCGAATGCGTATCTTTCCCACATCCAAAATGTACCAACAACAACGACGAGAACAAGCTCCCCGGAAAGCCTGGAGAACACAACCTACCCAACAACAGCCTTCTGACTGAGCTTCTCCAAAAACCCACTCAGATCCTCCTTTTTGATCTCAATCACACACGCCTCAAAGCTATCCATGCGCACCCTAGCCCCCGTCTCACGCACAACCTCTTGAAACGCATTTCCGAAGCGATTTCTACCCGCACCTCGCTGTTCGTCCTCTTCTTCATCGTCGTCTGAGCTGTCGTTGTCCGAGGAATCTGATGCTTCGGCTTCTGATTCAGAGTCATCTGCTACCTCATCTTCATCGAGGCCTGCTGCGAGATTCCGTGCAATACGGGCTTTACGCCGTTGCTTCCTTGCTTCCTCGCGCTGCGCTTGTCGTGCTTCCTTCGCTTTAATTTTGGCCTCGCGTTTCTGCAAACGCGACTTTGCAGATTCCGTTGCGCCACCGCCGCCCAAGCCGACGACGACGTAGAGACCTCTTGAATCATCCAGGCCAGCCATCACAAGCTCGGACCCTTTATTCTTCCCCTTTGTACCGTTGAGTTCGACGATAGCTTCAGCAATCCAGAGAGCGAGTTTAGTGAGGGCGCCAGGGTGTGTGAAGAGTTGGACATCAGGGCCTTCTTTTACGACGGCCATGCGAAAGGCGCGGAGGTGGCGGATTTGCTTCTTTTCGATGAGTGCGGTTCCGGTCCGGAGGATGGCGCGATAGAGGTGTTGGGCGGTGCTGATGTGGTTTACGAGCATGTCAATGTTGCCGAGGGCGTCATAGGCGGTCCAGAAGCGGCTGGTGATGTGTTCTTGGGCGAGGTCTTGCTGTTCCTGCGTTGTGGTGGCTATTTCGTTGTTCTCACTGTTGCCGACAAAGTTTGAGCTGTCAAAGGAGGATTGGTTGAGACTCTTTGCGTCACCCACTTCGAGGATGGCGCCTAGGATGACGCCTGCGTCGATGGCGGAGAGACAGGCTTTCCAACCCCAACAACGGACGAATCCCCATCCATCTTTGGGATCGCCTGTACTTGATTTTGGGGGTACGAGGCCGTCGAGACCGTATTGCGGGGCGAACTTGATGAGGCGTTCTCGAAGGCCGCGCTTGAGCTCCATGTCCATGTGGGTGAAGCGCTGCTTGCACTCTGTTAAAGAGACACCCATCTTTGCTAGTAACTTGGCAAGACGCTTCTGCCCCGCGTCGCTCCAAATGTGTAGCTTGGCGGAAAGGTAGGGTGAGTGCAACATGCTCTCGTATAGAGACCAGTGCCGTAGAAGGAGAAAGCGTGGTTCGGGGGATAGGCGGATGGATTTGTCTGTTGCTGAGCGGGCAGTTGTAGGAATGACACCCCACACCTCGCCCATTGTTGCCTCACGGGATACGCTTGTAGCATCAGTGACGGGGTTTAGACGGCGTACTTCGTCTCGTAGAACTGAGCGAATGTTCTCTCCTCGGTTGCCATTCCAGCCTGCTGAACCGCCCTGTGCTGAGAGGGGATTTAGACCAACCCCGCTCCCGGTCCGTCCATACAGCTCCAGACTGCTGACACCGACGATGGCATTCCATAACAGGTCGTTGTCTTCGCGGCCGAGTTCTGATGCCAGGTTATATACGAGTGAGGAGACGGGGTCTGAGTATGAGGTGCCGAGTTCGTAGTACTTATCTAGGGTATGTGCGTACTTGTTTCGCTTCTTGATGAGCTGCCGTCGCAGACTTTTAAGTGATTGCTCTTTTGGCGGGGCTATGGCGGGGGATACGGAGCGGCTGCGGGAGTCTGAGCGAGAGAAGTCTGAGGATCCGCCTAATTGAGCAGCGAGCAAACCCCTCTGCCGTCTCGGTTCGGGTGAGGATGGTATTGAGCGGCCCTGGGTGTTGTTAGTATAGCTCTAATACGTGTGAATGTCGTACGTACCGAATTGCTCCTCCGTCTCTGCGCTGGCCGCTCGTCGTCTGTCATGTCGTGATCCGAATCATCCTCCTCCCCCCATGACTTCCTCTTCCTCGGTGCTTGTCCAGACGGCGGCTGTTCTTCCTGGTCGTCCGAGTCGTCGCTCATGTCGTCTTCCTCTCCAACCTCCGGCATCTCCTCAAGACCAGCGTACGCTTCCCGTTCTGCTTGTAGTTCGTCCTCGATATCGCCGTCATCGAACACTATAATACCGCCTCTTGAGGATTGGTACGACTGCAATATCTTGCCCTTGTCTACCCCCGCTTGTCGCCGCACAAATTCTCCTGTAGCAGGGTCATGATTTATGGGCGCCGCAAATACATTGGTCAGGTTCCATGGCCGCCTCGCATCCAGGAGCCAAACTTCAACATCGCCAGTCCCACCCTCTCCATTCTCGTCCACATCTAGGCCTAGTATCTCCTCCATGTCTACCATGCCTCCCACGCCCAGACATATCACAACACCCCCGCTTCCGCCGTCTGTTGTCCGCATTGGCCGCACCAGCTCTTCTGCCACTCGCGAAAGGTCGCCATATCCGGCAATTGGTTGAATCTTGTGGGGAATGTAGTCCCGCTTTAGTAACGCGGTGAGTATTCGACAGGCACACAGCGCGTCGGGTTCAAGGGCGACCAGGAGCAGAACTGGCGGTGCGGCGGCATGTGTTCGTTTTATGAGGTTCTGGTAAAGGTGCGCTATTAGATTCCGCGGCAAGTACATGGCTGCGGCTGTATAGAAGATATACGCTGCGTGTGGTGTTGAGAAAACACGCGGAGAGTCGCGTCTGTAGTGTTTCGAGGGGTTTGGTGGGGCGGAGTGAAGCTTATCGTATGCTCAGCATTGGGTGTGAAAATAATAGAGGATGTGATTAAAATATGAGGGCTGTAGAAGGGCAATTCGTATATGTGAGTGCGGGTGCTTGTACCGCGATTCTCGACAATACGAGGACGTGACCGACGCGTTCCGCGCTAGCCTCGGAATCGGGATGGTCTGGCGCGCCTCTGACGTGAACATTCACTTCCGACCTCGATTCCGATCACGCCCGTCTTGCATCGACACAATGATGTCGCCCGTGTCGTTCGCAACAAAACTTTTGATACCTATTCTAAGGTGTTTGATAAATAAACTAATAGGAAAAAGAAACCTTTCCGCTCATTGGGAGCATCCCATGCTTACTCCAGCCTGCATCGTCCCCTATAAATCAAGTGCTTTTGCTAGCCGAAATCTCAGTTGCACTCCTCACTTCAATCACGTTCCTCGCTCCAATCTGGTTTTATCATATATCTCTTATCAGTCCAGAGCTCAATGCCGAAACCCTTTAGTCCACTATGCCACCGTCCAGGACGCTGTTCATCCAGACCACTTAGGCTCTGGCTTGGTCAGCCTCCACTTTAACAGCAGTACCGACTTGGCCATTTGCCGCGCAGATAAAGCTGTCTTTTTGCTCCAGCTGCACAAGAGAAGGTACGATGTCGTAGCGATGATCGAAGTTCTTGCCATGCGTGTCGCCCCATTTGACCAGGCCGGGATTGATGATGAACGCCACGGCCCCTTGTCCCATATCTTCGTCTTCGTCTTCATCAGCAGGCAACATCTGTTCCTTGTCAAAAGCTGCCCCGATCACAGGATAGGTGACTTGGATTCGCGATCGCTGCAGTGACATTTGCATGGCCAGGGCAAATGCTTTGTTGACAATGAGTTGAATCTGCAAGATATGATCACATCCAGGAGATACTATCTCCGTGTGTCCAGCGATGATACTCATGACCATTATGCGAGATTCTATAAATCTGCCTGTCAGACCCTCCAGCATATGTTCCGACTTCCCATGTGTAATAATGTTTTTGCTCGTCTGACTCATTAGATGTACCACAGTCTTGAAACGCCATTCTTCAGCTGGCTCAGAAGGCTTAGGCCAATTGTGGAAATGTTCTGTTCCGAAGACCTGGACCCATGCCTTATTCAGGACTTTGCACTGCTCTCCGAAGAAGGCATATGGGTTGTCGAAAACTACGCTGACAAGTAGAGACCAGATCCACGATTCTACGAAAAGTTTCTTGCGAGCTCGCCCATCCCAGTGATGCGGCGCAACACCTTTCAGCAGAACGAATGAATTGAAGATTGAGTTTATGTTGATACTGTTGGCGACAGGAACTGAACGGCTCAAGGTCTTGACACTCGAGGCAAGGGACCGGAATTCTTTGGCGAACTGGTCGTCAGATATCACCTCCACCTTGTCAACTCTGGCGAGCATATCTTGTTGAAGTTCCTGGACTTGGTTCCGTGAACACTGAAGTTCTCTCCTGAGAAGTGAGACTTGACTGAGATCGAACAAAATCATGGCCAGGAGCTTCTTGAGAACCTCGTCAGGCTGTCCTTTGAAAACCAATTTATGAAGCTCCACATATGGTCTCAGGAGCTTGTCCATGATGTACTGATGTCTGACCTCGATGATCCTTGCCTCTTCACGCCATTGGTCACACTCTTCCTCTACTCGCCTCTTGTGATCTTGCAATTGGCGACTTCTCAACTCCAGATTTTCAATTTTGAAGTTCTTTCTTCGCAGATCTTCCTCATGGTGTTGCTGGCGGTTCTTGAAATTTGTAATCGTGCCCTCAGCGCGTTGCTTTTCACGGCGAAGTTCTTCGACGAGCCTGTTCGCCTGTTGTAAATTGCGTGACAGAGTGCCTGAATGCGTCCGCGTCACACGAGTCTCGCTGCTCTGATCTGGGTAGGCAACCCCATTGCCACGTCTTCTTCTGAACTGAATCGATATATAAGCAATTGTACACGATCTGTGCTGTGCTTGGACTTACTCTGTTGTTGTAGATGTAGTCCATTTCTTCTGTTGCTTGACACTGACTGGCAATGGAAGAACTGTCCGTCTTGCTTTCGATAGATGTGTTGTTGGTATGGTTTGCTGTAGTTGTATGATTTCACCTGTTGCTGGTGACTGATAGTAAGCACAAGTCGCTCGCAAACTTACTGCGGACTATAACCTAGCTTTACCTTTCAGTCGCTCATTAACTTTATTTCGTTGCCAATGCGCTAGTCCCAAATGGTACAGACTCTCAGCCTTTCATTCGCTGTTACATTTGGGTCACGCCTACTTAACTTCGGTGGCACGCCTCTTACCTTCACTTAAAGGCGACTCCTAGATATCTGATCAGCTATAACACTCCCTCTATACACCCACAATCCCCAAGGCGGATTTCTCTGCAGCTACCACAGCACAAAGTCTACAGAGCCATTTTTCTGCTTGCTACTCGGTCAAGATGGAGTCTAATCGATTGATTGTGGGCTTAGATTATGGAAACTACATACACGGGTAAGGTCTTCCAAGCTGAAAGTTGGACTCAGCTGATCAATCAGGTGTTTCTTTCTGTGAGACATCTCCTCATAGCAGGGGTGATGAGCATATTCAAATCATTCATGACTGGCCTTCGCAGCATACCAAAATTGGCACAAAAGAGAAGGTTCCTAGCGAGGTGACGTATCAGAAGGAAGGGTTGATTTGGGGCTCGCTCATCCCGCCCAATGTTCAGCGACATCTATGGACTAAGCTCCAACTCGACCCAACACAGAAGGGTGAACTAGTTAAGATCGTTCGAGAGGTCTCCACGTCCACACAAAACTCGAATAAGCAACCAGTTGATATCATTGCCGACTTCCTTGCCCAGATCAAAGCCCATCTCATCAAGAATCTGGATCAAAAATATGGAAAAGTCCTCTGGAGAGGCTTGGAGATGATCTTGGTAGTCACCGTTCCCGCAGTCTGGACTGACTTAGCGAAAGCTCGTACGCTTGAAGCTGTAGAAAAGGCCGGCTTCAATAAGCTTGAGCTGTCGCAGTTGAGGAGCACTATCATGACAACCGAGCCCGAGGCGGCTGCCATTTATACTATCAAGAGTCTCCGGGGTACTACTCAGAATGCTGACTTTGCTGTGGGTGATGGCTTCATCGTTTGCGACATGGGTGGTGGTACTGTTGACCTGTAAGTCATACCCCTAAGCTCGATGTGAGACATATGCTGACTTTGTAATCACTTAAGCATATCGTATAGAGTTGCTAAAATCAACCCGACAGTTATTGAGGAAGCCACCGTGGGTAGTGGCGACCAATGCGGAGGCTGCTTTGTCGACCGAGCCTTTCTCAAGTGGCTAGAACGCCGTTTGGGCAGTGAAGACTTTGCGACGGTTGTTGGTTGCCGAAGCGAAGATGTCGCACATACCTCACTATCTAAGAAAGCTGCGCGAATGATACAAGACTTCACGCTCGAGATCAAAAGCGGTTTCTCTGGGACTGAGACGAATTACCTACGGCTGCCATCTCCTCTGAATGCCATCGAGAATGATGAAACAAGAGGCATATGCGATGGGGAGATCGTGATCAAACCGTAAGCTAACGTATCCAGATGGTGAAAGTTGTAACTAACACAATCCAGCGAGGATATGATCGAAATGTTCGAAATGCCTGTCCGTCGCACATACGAACTTCTGGGGGATCAGTTGGACCAGCTGCGAGAGAAGAAGAAGATTGAGACAAAAGTTAGTCCAAGTCGTCAGCTGTTGTAATTATCTACTCCCATACTAACGGTATACGAGTATGTTTTCATGGTCGGTGGCTTCTCCGAGAGTCCCTACATGTACGAGAAAGTGAAGACCTTCGTCGCCAGGTCCAATGGCCTACAGGCCGTCAAACCAGCAAACGCGTATGTGCATTTAATGAACCGGCTTGAGAGAGTTGCTAATCCTGAACAGTTGGTCTGCCGTCGTAAGAGGTGCAGCCGCTAAAGGCCTTGAAGGAAGCGAAGTCAACGCCATCCTTACACGCAAGTGTCGCCGGCACTATGGAGCTGGTTCTTCCATGGCATTCATTCCGGGGAAGCACCGAGAATCCGACTCATACATCGATCGTTATTCTGGCAAAAAGAGAGCGACGAACCAGGTTAGCTGGCTACTGAAGAAGGGTCAAGACCTCTCCACTACCGAAGAAACGCATGCAGTCACGCCTTTCTACGCCCTATTTTGGCCGCACGAAAAGAGGGTTTCAACCTTGGCTCTCTATGCTTCGGATGCACCAACTTGTCCCCAGCGTTCAATCGACGAGGTAAGTTCCAAAAGTACAAGAATCTCACTACTTTGAAGACTAATATCTAAGTAGGGAGTGTACAAGGTCACTGAACTGACCGTGGACCTGAGTGTTGTTCCCAAACAGCAATTCAAAGCTAAGCGCGGTCCTGGTAGGAAGCGATATGACACATTATCATACGAGGTCGCTATTTCAGCACAGTCTTCACTTGAGTACTCTCTACTGGTCAACGGTAAGACTTACGGCTCCGTTACTGCCATCTACGATTAGTGTGCAGCAGCATATCCTCACCAAAAGTTATTTTCTTCACCTCCACTGGCGTACTCTACTTTCATGATTTGCATGGGAAAGTTAAACGGATTGTGATTTATTGACTTTATTTCTTTTTCTATGAGAGCTTCAGACATGTGAGGTTCCAAAAAATGGGAGAACTACAAGGTAGGAAGCTGCTTACAGATAGTGCAATTTTCTGCTTGAAAAGCACTAAGATCTTTGATACAAGCGGATGGCTTGCGATTTAGCATTCATCATAGCGAAACGGGAGATTTACAGAATTCATTTGCGACTGCGAAGTGACGTTCACCACTACCGCACACCATATATGAAGTAGACCCCTGATCAGGTTGTGTGGTGATGCAAACATACAACACATGTACATGGATTGGGACATCTGAGTGAGTCACCACGAAATGGTATCGCAATTTATGGTATGTTATATTGATTTATTGAACCCGATTTCATCCATCGAAAGAAGGTAAGTTACACCCACTGGAAGACTCTCGGTTTCAGAGACCAGCACAGAGACTAGTATCAGGGACAAGCATACAGGCTGGTACTAAGGATTGGCGCAGAGGCTGATATCATTCACCGGAAATTCCTCGGTATCATAGACTAGCACAGAGGCCAGTTTCAAAGACCAGCACAAGGCTAGTATCATCCACTGGGGATATCAATATCAAGAACCGTAAGAAGATGACATAGTAAACGGACACATGTCCATCTACCATATGGCACCCTGCTTTCATGACGATGTTTTCGAAGGCACTGGGCTGGGCAGCTGGAATGGAAGGACGGCCCGAACACCGACAGCGTTCACCATCTCATGAATTGATTTTGCCGAGCGCGCTATCATGACCTTCATAGTCTTGATCGGTTCTGCCTTGTTGTCCGCATCGAGTTGTTCTATTAGTTTGGCTTGACCTTGAAGCACGTTGTCGTATTCGCCGATGAGAGTTTCGGGTGATGCCATATTCGTTTTACTGCCCTCTGTTTTCTGACGTAGTTTCTTAATAGGCAGATGTAGCTCAGCCTTATGGTCTGCAATATCGGCAATGTCCTGCGTGCAGGGTATTACGGTTCTTGTTGACTTGAGTTTCTTGATACATGCCTCGTATGCTGGCGTTTTGTCGTCGTTGCGCTTAAGATTTTCCTCAAGTAAGTCGCCTTGCGGTCGGAATTTCATAGTCATCCCCCTCATATTCGCTGCATCCTGTGAAGTACATTGCCTATTGTCCTGGCTAGGGACTTGGATAGCTACCTCAAGTCAAGCCTTTACGTCTGGTCATCGACGCACCTGGGTGACATAAAATACTCGACAGCGTCAGTATAGGTAAACCCTGATGTTCCATCCTTAATAGGTATAGTTGGCGCCTACAATCTGTACACCAGGGTGTCAAGTATTCATGTCACTCATTTGGATGCAGATGTAATTCCTTACCATTTTTGATATAGTCTACTGTACGTGCTTGGGCTGGCGTACGCAGTTTCTTTCACCTCTCATCTGTCATAATGAAATATATCCTCGGTAAGCAAACGAGGGCACTGCAATGCACCTTCCATTTGATGAGTCGCCCCAAGCTCCTTGGACCCTGACCAGTCGCGTGAGAACACAAGCTAGACGGAAATTACAACAAACGATCACCTCACTTCGCCACAGTCGTCACGATAACTACTCATGGGCCAACTCTCATGTCGAGTGTCTCAGAATACTTCTACACATTCGTTTCTATTCGATTGGATCTTGCTTCTTGGATAAAGCTTTCGGTACTATCATCAACAGGGCCGCTCCCTCAGATCCTGGCGCCATGATATTCGGTCTCAGCAAATACAACGGACTACTAGCCGATGCACACGTAATTTGCTGCTTAATAGCTGGAATTGCAGTCGCCCTCCGGATCTTCTGCAAAATTCGGTATAAACAAAATGTTCGGATAGATGACTGGTGTATCATTGTCGCGTTGCTGTTTTACTACACCGCAGCCGGAGTAGCGATACATGGCAAGTCTCTAACATATTCGAAGAAGGAAATTTACTAATATTTACAGCGAGTATTATGACTTTTGGAAGACTCTCGGAATCAGACATGAAGACAATGATGTATCGCGAACCATCGCGCTTCAACCAAGTCCTTCCAAGCTATCGTCGGGTTCGTATTGTATTCGTTAAGAGTGGACTCTGCTAATCATTCTAGTCAATATTTTGGGCTTTGGCGCCTGCTGCATTCGCACAATTCGCGTGCAAGATGTCTGTTTTACTCTTCTATCGGCGCATCTTCTTTATCTCCGACCGCTACCGCATGGTCTCACTGTTCCTGATGATATTCACGATAATCTGGTTTCTCACAATCGTGGTAGTGGTTTTGTTCATTTGCAGGCCTTCTCTCAACTTCTGGGACGACAAGGGATCATCCGTGAGTCAATGTGTGCATTGGGAGGCCTTCGCATACTCCATGCTCATCGTCGACATGTTGATTGATGTGTTCATTCTTGTCTTACCCATCCGTACGGCTATGAAGTTACATCTGCCGCGTAAGAATAGGATTGCTGTAGCAGGCATATTCGCTCTAGGGGGGTTCGTCATCATTACCAACGGCATGCGAATCGTGTTCATGCATCTTCATATGGAGGATGGTGAAGGTATGGCGCTTGGTAAAATGAGCACACATGTCGCTAAGCATTTCCAGTATTGTTCAACAGGTCGGAGCTCTGGACCAGCATTCATCTGTAAGTACCTCTCTACCTAGGTTATATAATCAGCTTGGGATTCATTACTGACGCCAAGATCAAGAGCTACTGCCATACTCTGTGCCAGCATGCCAATCTATAAATCGCTCTGGAACGTCATATGGAAAAGGGTCAGCCAAAACTGGTTTCGTCTCGTCGGCAAGGTTAGCCCGTGCTCGAGTTCCAACAAGAGACAGTCCGGCTCTTCGTCACACGCTTTGCAAGAATTGGAACCAAAGCCAGCCCCTAAGAGGGACACGAGAATGCCATGGAATATCAATACAGTCTCAGGAGCGGCGGGGACCCCTCTGCAGGGGCATCTTCTATATCCATGACTCAAGATTGATGTACTCGGTGGGCTATGTTGTACGGCTTGGATAAGCACCCGGCAGAGAAGACAAATGGAGAACGGCATTGGCGATGAGAAGTCTTCGAAACGACACCACTGGGGGACTTTATGCTCATAGACCTGTCGGACAAGAAAAGCCTTGGGGATGTATCCAAAGAGAACAGTTGCCGAATTTCACGCTTGCAGCTGCAGACTTCAATGCAAACTGTGTATATGCTGATATGAAGACAACGTGTGTGTTTCTGTCTTGACCCCAAGGCATCTAGAAGTACATTGGATCTCATACCCAGTCAAATACATTCGAATCATGTCAAATTGCCAGAATACATAAGTCCTGTTAGTAGATAAAAATTACCTAGGTAGCAAAAAGTGCTCTTTAGAGACTTCAATAAGCCAAGTAATTAGCCAAGTAGACAGGTGCATCGAGGTAAGGATAGGCTGACGAGAAGTATAATATTATGGGTATGTGTACAAGCCATCCCGCCTCACGTAGATGTGGAGCCCGTTGTAGGGATTAAGATATCGTCCCTCGTACAAGGGTATTACATAATCACTTTACCGAATACGCACATGAATTACGAGCATCCAGGAACCGGCCGGTAAAGTCCACGACGCCGAAATTTCGCAAAATAACACGCCCTTCCAGCAAACCCGCCGCAGCAGTACCCCAAGATGACCACCGAAAAGAGCCACCGCCGTAAGCAAACCTTGCCTATTGTACCCAAAAGTACCTCATACTGACTACCCAAATTCGCAGTCTACGTAAAGGGCCGCCACATCAGCTACCAGCGCGGCAAACGCAACACGAACCCCAACGTCAGTCTCCTCTCGCTCGAGGGCGTCGACAGCAACGAGGATGCGCAGTGGTACCTTGGAAAGCGCGTTGCGTACATTTACCGGGCTCCCAGCAGCAAGGCCGAGGGTTAGGGGCATATGGGGCAGATTCGCAGGACACATGGTGCGTATATGCAAATATACTGTGGTTAGTGAAAGCTGGGGCAATGGCTAATTTCTTGGGACAGGCAACTCGGGTGTTGTGCGCGCTTCGTTCAGGAGCAACCTTCCGCCTAGGTCGTTTGGTGCCAGTGTTAGGGTTATGATGTATCCTAGCACTGTCTAGGTGTGAGGGTGAGGACATATCGGCGTAAAATAAGTGCATTGGGAATGGAGTTCAGGTGATTATACCATGGGAATGATGGCTCTAGACAGCCACGGGATAGACTAGTGTAAATTTACGACAATACGATGAGTACAATATCAACATCATATCGCGAGGTTGGCGTCTGAGAAGTGTGAACTGTGGTGTTGGTAGAATAGTTGCGGCGGGGCTGGTTCCGCGAACATTCTAGATCACGCGACGCGGCGGCGGCCTTGCGGCTTGTGAAGTTATAGAGTGCATCTGCGCCCCACGCCTCTCGATACTTACTTGTAACCCGACGTATACATATCACTACTACAAGCTGTTTCACGCGCAACTTTATTGGCCGTCGGTCACAACCGCTAGAACTACAGTCGCCGTACGAAGCCTCAGGCTACAACCGCGCAACCGTCAGATCGCCGCTGAACTACTCGGACCTTCAAATCTCGAACTTCCAGCCCACCTTCCCACCACCTCCCCCCACACAAAACACACCATGGGTTCCGTCGTCCTCCCCCACCTGCGCACAGGCTGGCACGTCGACCAAGCCCTCAGCGAAGAAGACCGTCTCGTCCTCATCCGCTTCGGCCGCGACTCAGACCCAGACTGCATGTCGCAAGACGAAGTGCTCTACAAGATCGCGGACCGGGTCAAGAACTTCTGCGCCATCTACCTGTGCGATCTAGACGAAGTGCCCGACTTCAAAGCCATGTACGAGCTCTACGACCCGTGTACCGTCATGTTCTTCTTCCGCAACAAGCACATGATGTGTGATTTTGGGACGGGAAACAACAACAAGCTGAACTGGGTGCTCGAGGATAAGCAGGAGTTTGTGGATATTATTGAGACGGTTTATCGGGGCGCGAAGAAGGGACGTGGTTTGGTGGTTAGTCCCAAGGATTACTCGACTAGGTATAGGTATTAGTGGAAGACTGTGAAGATGGTAGTATGATCTTATTCTGTGGCATACGACTAGGAACAACTCGGGGGAATGAATGATCGGGTTGGATCTGCCAGCATGGGAACCGTATGGAGTGAGAAAGCTGTAATGCAAGCTGGCGCGTCACGAACCTAAAGGTATGATCATGCTACGACAATGATATAAGACCATTTGCTTATTACATCCTTCAGAAGTTGATCGCAACCTTGGTGATGCACACGATCGATGGCCATTCACACACTGTCTACCTTGTTCTTTTCTGCCATTTCCCCAACATGTGCCTTCTCTCTGTCACCCTCCCACAGGCTCCCTCTCACGCCCCTCCAAACTACCTCCAACACATCTCTCCTCGGCAGCAATGTCGGAAACACCACAACGACCTCTCCCTCACCTTCTACCACAATCATGAGGTAGAACCTTACTTCAAACCCCTTGAACGCCTCATGTATAAAGATATCCTGGATACTGGTCGTGGGTATAAAGCGCGTTGTAGGTGCTTGGAGGTATGTGGAGGATGTGGTCGACGTTTGAACACCGAGGCCCCGAAGCATAGTCAGGGACTCTTCTATCGGGGGCATTAGTAATAGGATGGACAGCAAGACCCAGCAGCAACGTACCCGTGTATGTGCGACGAAACACCAGAAAAATTATAAGCCATGCCCCAGGTATCAGATACCGCCAATAGAAACCCTCCAGCAGCTTCACTATACGTCCCTCTCGCTCACTCGCGAGGATTAGGGTCAAGTAACCCACAGAATGTTTATTCCAAACTTGCCATTTCGCCCACAGTGCCAATATGCTCGCTAGTCCGAAGAAGACCCGTACAAGAATTCCTGCATAGTAATTTACTCGTGCTGGAAGCGTCTTGGGCACTGGCCGGGTTGAGACTGTGTATGTGATGGTCGACGATGTAGGTTGAAGGATGTGTAGAGTCTGTGCTGGAGGCGAATTGAGACGGTGGACGAGGCTTGACATTGTTACTATCGATTCAGGTATACCGTCATCTGAGGAGCATGGAAAGATGCCGAATGCCGGAATGTGGGGGTCACGCTTTCGTATTGTATGTAGCTACTAGAGAGGAGAAAGGTGGGTATGCATACGCGATGACGACTCGCGCGTAGGGATATCTTATCGATAAGGAGCATCCCTACCCTAGCTCACGTTTTCTATAGCTGATAGCTGCCTTACCTCAACCATAACTACAATCCTCTACACTTGCGCACAATCTTACACCTGCCGTACAAATACCACTACGCACATCTCACCAATCACCAGCCCATCCATTATGGACTCCGAGCGCCCAGCACCAATAAAGCGAGATCGTTCGCGCTCACCCCGTCGGTCGCGCTCACCTGCGCCGCGCAAACCCAAGAACTTCAGTGGCCTAAAGTACAAAGGCGACAGTGACCGACGCGGGCCAGACCGGTCTGAGAGACGGAGGGACGACAGGGATAGGAATGGTCCGCGTGATATGGACAGGAGGCCCGAGAGACGACGCGACGACGACAACAGCCGCGGCGACCGCGAAAGGCGACCCCGACACGAAGACGGCGGAAGACGTCGAGATTACTCCCGAGACAGGGACAGCAGACGACGCGACAGTTCGCGCGATCGACGACCCCGCGACTCTGACCGTCCCCGCGAGTCCAAGCCCCGTGAGCCAAAAAAACCAGCCACCGCTGCCCCGTCTGCGCCATCGGAACCCATGATCTTGGTTACGGTAAACGACCGTCTTGGTACAAAGACTCAAGTTCCTTGTCTGCCCAGCGACCCCATTAAGTTACTGAAGGCGATGGTGGCGGCGAAGATTGGAAGGCCGGTGCATGAGATCATGCTGAAGAGACAGGGGGAGAGGCCATTTCATGATAATCTTACTTGTGCGGATTATGCGATTAGTAATGGGGTGCAGATTGATTTGGAGTTGAACACAGGAGATTGAATTGGGACTTGAGGGCTATGAATGGGATGAGGCTTGTGAGCGTATGATACCCGGAAAAGTTTATCTTGCTTGGTTGAAGAGACCGTCAAATAGTGAAGGAATGGAAAGTGATATATGAATGCAAACAAATCGACCTTTTGCACATATTCTATACACCCACACCACCTACTCATCCCCGTCCTCCTCTCTCTCCTTTAGCACCCCAGCGGCAATACCCTTCCTCATTCTATACCGCTCATTGACTACATCCACACTCTCCTGCCTCTCCCTCTCGAGCAAACTCGTATAATTCCCCTTTGCCCTCCCCAAATCCCCACCATCAAACACCCTCGGCCCACCCTTCGCAATCTCCACTGTCTGCTCCTCCACCGCCATTTCCTGATCCAGCGTCGAAGAACCCAGCCCTGCAATCTTATCCAACAACAGTGCAGCAAGTGTCTCATCAACTTTATTCCCCCGCCACATCTCCCACACATCATCTACAACGCCTCCGCGCCCCCATTTACCCCTGCCCATTGAACTAGGTCCCGTACCAGACTTTGACAGACCCTTGGCTTTAGGATCCATACCGCCTTCGTCGCCGATGTAAACCCATTTTAAGCGGTCTTGGTAGCCGTGCTGTCGTTCCTCCGAACTCTGCACTTCGTCTGCGTGGGGGAAGATGCAGTCCCACAAAACGAGGGGCGCATCAGATGCCATTTCATATTTCGGACGCGTGGGATTTGCTTCAATGTCAAGGAGTTTGGGGATGATGTCTGGGGACTCTAGATCCTGACCTATGAGGAACAAGACTGCGATCAAAGAGCGGACTTGATGCCACAAAAACGCCGAGCCATGCAGCGTAAAAGAATACAACTTCGGTGCTTCACTTGCTGGAAGCCCCGGAGCAGAGAGAGCGGGGTGTGACAGAAACGCTGGAACGGACAAGGGCGAGACTTCCTGAATATCCGCGTGGAAGATTCGGCGCTGGAAGTTTGTGAGTTGTTTGCTAGCGTCGATTTTGCAAAAGTTACGGAAGTCGTGTAGGCCGACGAGGTGTGCACAGCCTTGCTTCATGGCGTTGATGTCGAGCCAGCCTTCGCGCATGGCCTGTGGAGACGTGCTGGATGTGTTGTAGCGTCCGCTGGAACCGGGGACGGGCGCGAAGCACGGGTTCGTGAAGAAGTACTTGTAGCGGCGCTCTTTGCAGGAGAAGCGTGCGCTAAAGTCTGCCGGTGGGTTGGGACACCAGGCGTAGACGCGGATGTCGGGAGGTAGGACGCGGTTTAGGAGTTGGATGTAGGGAAGTTCGTCGGTGAGGTCGTTGAAGGGTTTTGGTGGGGGGTTGGAGTCGCTGGCTGGAGATGACGGTGGGTTCTCGTCTTCGTTTGTTTCCAGAGTCTCATTTGGAGACTGGGGAGCCTTTGGTAGTGGTTTATTACTTCGAACTCTCACACCGATAACCTGTCCAAAGGCACTGACACCTCGATCTGTACGCCCACATTTTGAGTATTCGCAGCCATCCCAGTTCACATCTGCACCTTCCCTGTCCCATCTCGCAAACGTCTTTCTGTCTATTCTTTCATAACTTTCTTTTTCACCTCCTGCTGTTGGTATAGGGGTTATTAGCCGCGTCTTGACTAGCGCCTTCCAAAGCTCTTCTTCAATTGTTGGCAGTGGCGTAGTGTTGTTCTTGTGATGCTCGAATCCATTGTATTTCTGTCCAAGATAGGCAAATTTCAATGCAATTAGCCGCGTGTCGTATTTCGAAGCATCAAATGCCTTTGGTGGCGGCCTAGTGGCCCTGCGAACAGCAAATGGCTTCTTAGACTCTGTTGGCAGGGCTTCCTGTTCGTTGGTTGACAGCGATGAAGTCGGCTCAACATCACTTTTCGGTATCCCCTGCGCATTGTCTCCCAAGCGCTTCTCCAACTCTTTGATCTTTGCAATCAATTGTTGATGCGACCATTTCTCGTATCCCGCCATTCTTTCTTCCTTGCCATGGGCTTCGCGGATTTGCACGCGTCGCGGGACTCTAGAGAGCTTGTGAAAAGCACGTGTGGAGCAGAATAACCGGTGAAGCGAAAGTTGAAACTCTGGAAAGGCGTGGGGTAGCAGCCCGCGCATTATCGAATGCCATGATGGATGACTCTCATCGTAATTTTTGGCGTGCAGCCTGACGTTCAGGGTCCAGCGCTTCTAGCCGAGGGTGGCATGGTGGATCGACGACCCCACGTTGAGGCTGTGTCGCCGCATGCCATCTATTCTTCGACCATTGCAGATCCCAAAGCACTGCTTCACATGCCAACGATGGAGCGCCGTACAACTACGTGTTTAAACGCCGGATGCGACGTCACTCCAACAATGCGTCCTTCCAGATTGCGTCTTTTCAAGAACATACGAAGGCCCCTACAGCAAGCACAGCATGTTACTCGCCGGTCTATTTAGGACGGGTGCTGGTTGTGTATTATATTTCATTGGATTTTCGTAGGAAGCCCCGCTTCTCGTACTCTGCACGAATCATGGGACGGCATGAGCTGAGGTAACCGTGCAAGGCTCCCATTTCAGCTAGGCAGACACCAGGCACCACCACGTAGTGACTATATCTAGAGACCTTGAGAGCCTTTCTTTTTGTTTTCAAGCACACTCGATCCAATCTTATCTCAGTTCCAAGAGAGATCTTTTAAGATCAATCAAGTTCCAATTCTAAACTACTTTAAAACTAACTACACATTTCCTGCCCCGTTTACCCTACAGGCCGCGTTCGAGCCTTGCTCTCTTCTCTTCACCAACATGTTCCAACAACAATCAGGACAGGAGTATGTGAGCGGTCTGTATTATCGCGGCCCTTTCAATGGATGGCGTCAGGAGAAGAACTTCCTTCCCCAAATTCAGATGGAAGCACATGCCACGATCCTCGCAACCGCCTCACGAACAGTGCTTACCCAGACTTTCGTCAACCCATCGACTGAGAAAGGCATCCGGGAATGCCGATACATGTTTCCGCTATATGATGGAGTCAGTGTTGTGGGCTTCGTATGCCATGTTGGAGAGCGAACTATAGTGGGCGAAGTGAAAGAGAAGGAGAAGGCGAGGGCTGTATATCAGGAAGCAACCGCGAGGGGTGAGGCGGCTGGTTTACTTGAACAGTTACCAGAAGCTTCTGATGTTTTCACAACCACCGTTGGTAACATTCCACCCGGAGCAAAGGTTATCATAAAAATCACGTACCTTGGCGAGTTGAAGCACGATATGGAAGTCGACGGCATCCGGTTCACTATCCCAACCATCATCTGCCCGCGCTATAGCAGATACCCTGGGGGCTTTCGTACAACTCCCGCCACTAACGTCATGGGTGGTAGCATCTCCATAGTTGTCGACGCAGAAATGCCAGACGGATCCTTCATTCAAAGGATGCAATCGCCAACCCATCCAATCGCCATGACAATGGGAACGACTTCAGTAACCCCAAACGCAGAGCCCACAATGAAAAAAGCCTCTGCAACACTTACCCTTGGAACCGCGGAGCTGGAGACTGACTTCGTCTTGCAAATCATCGCAAAGAACACTGGAATCCCAAAAGCCATCATCGAGAACCATCCAACTATTCCCAATCACAGAGCTCTGATGGCTACCCTAGTACCAAAGTTCTCACTTCGCCCCGAAAGTCCCGAGATCGTGTTTGTATGTGATCGCAGCGGAAGTATGCAAACGTCAATAGGTCTTGCCAGACAAGCACTCCAGGTCTTCTTGAAATCGCTTCCTATTGGTGTCAAGTTCAACATATGTTCTTTTGGCAATACGCACTCTTTCCTTTGGCCTAAGAGCGTCACATATAACCAGGAGACGCTTGACCTGGCTATGAATCATGTGAATAGCATGACAGCCAATTATGGTGGCACAGAGATGCTGCAGCCACTGCAAGCAACGATCGAGGAGCGATACAAAGACATGGCGCTTGACATCATGTTGCTCACCGACGGCGAGATCTGGAATCAACATCAACTCTTTTCATACCTCAACCAATCCGTTCTAGAAAGCAAGGATCCAATCCGGGTTTTCACTTTGGGAGTTGGGAGTAGTGTATCGCATGCGCTCATCGAAGGTATAGCCAAAGCCGGAAATGGCTTCTCGCAGGCAGTTGGTCATGGCGAGAAGATGGATAAGAAGGTTGTCCGCATGTTGAAGGGAGCATTATCTCCGCATATTACAGATTACACACTCGAGGTTAGGTACAGCAACAAAGACCTGTCCACACCTCCTAGCGATGATGATCTGGATGATTTCGAAGATTTTGAGATCATTGAGAAGGTTGTCGATAGTCTCAAGGTAAAGCTCGACCTACAGGATAAGGGAACAGGTCCTGAGAAGACTGTGAGTTTGCATCCACGAAGTATGCAAAGTGTTTTTACTTACAATGTCCAGCAAAAATCCATCTCTCTATTCGACCCGACCACTGATCCTGATGAAGATGTTCAGGTAGCACATGATGAGACGGGCGAACAACGGTACGCGTATCTCCCCAGCATTCCTGTACCAAAGATCATTCAAGCGCCACAGCAGATCCCTTCGCTGTTTGCTTTCAACAGAACCAACAGTATATCTCCTGTTGAGACCCGAAGCAACGCAAGCAACGCCGCAATCTGTTGTTCTACGTGGAACGAGCGTCCATGGACCGCTTGAGCTCGAGATTCCTATCCAGATTCTCGATACACCCTGGTGAAACCATCCATCAACTTGCCGCCAAGAAAGCCATTTCGGAGCTCGAACAAGGCCGCGGATGGACTTCACAAGCGAAAGAGGAATCAGATGTTCTGATCAAGACCAAGTTCGAGGGTCGCTATGAGGACATGGTTGAACAAGAGGCTGTGCGCTTGGGTATACAGTTTCAAGTTGGTGGGAAATGGTGTTCCTTTGTTTCCGTAGAGGCGGAAAAGAGCGGCACTGAAGAGCAGGATAAGGGAACCAAGGACTGGGGGTGGCTGGAAGACGAACCTTTTATGAACCCGCAATCTCAGCAGGCCAGTAACCCTTTCAACCGCAATTACGGTACGGGTCACACGAATCAGTCATCACCAAGTCTATTCGCGCAGCAATTTTGTGGGCTAACGAACCCCAACTACTCTGTCGCCTCCTGCATGTTCGGCTCTACCCCCGCCGCCGGGCAATCTGCCATTCAAGTTGCACATCAACACCGTCCCAGTAATAGTAGCACTGGATTATTCGGTGCTCCAACCAAGGACACTTACGCCACCACAATCGACGCTGCGGCATGTTATGACCCAACTATCACTGGCAGCTTTTTCGACTCCACTGGTCCTTCCGCTCATGCTCATGCGCAACAATCAAACAGCGCCGTTCATACTGTGCAGCCTTTTAGTCAGCCATTTGGTGCTTTGGGAAGTAGCTCTAGCAATGTAACTGCTTTTGGGCAGGCAGCTCGCCCTGGAGCCGATAGCTCTGGTGCATCGGATGCTATGGGATACTCGGGCCTGCAACAACATCAGCAACAGCAACAGCAACCGAAAAGCCATGCTCAGGCTTTGCAAGACTATCAGATGGGACTCATGGTACTCCACCAGGATAACCCAAGGCGTTTGAAGATGACAAAAGTGGAAGACGCGTCGCCCTCATACATGCAACAAGGATTACGACAGCTGCATAAAGGATATGAGGAAGTTCCGAGGACAAGTTCCAGAGATACCGCTCCAACGACATCCACATTCGCTCCATGTTCCACATCTGCTCTTCCTCCTTTCACCCCTCCAGTGGCTCCAGTGGTCGCCCTAACAGGCGAACCGCTCCTCCACCATCTCATCTCTCTACAGACTTTCACAGGCTCTTGGGCTTACGACTCATCATTATTCAAGTGCCTTGGTTTGGACGAGACGACTATTAAGTCTCGTATTCCTACTGGCGTAAATCAGACGGCGTTTGCTACTGCGCTTGTTATTGCAGTATTCGAGGAAATATTGGGCGAATGGGAGGGTAATTGGGAGCTGGTAGTTGAGAAGGCTAGGTCCTTGCTGGAGAGTAAGGTTGGAGGTACGGCAAGGGCGGAGGAGATTATTGCGAGGGCGAAGGAGGTGTTGGGAAATTGAGCTAGGACTTGGGTATCGGGGACTAATTTTGGGGTGGAAATGTAGTAAGTGAGTTCTTGCTGTATCGAATAATGTCTTACAAGTAGATACGAGACAGTATCATAATTAAATATATAGGCTTTGAGACATACACAGCAAAATGAGCTGTCCACCTGGCTCCTGTAGAGATGAGATCTTTGCCATCTCTCTCGTCATCTAACCCACTCCCTGATCAATGCACCAAATTCCATTAACAACCCCTATCTTCGTAGTACCTCTCACCTATCGTGGTGCTGCAAATGACGGCTTCATAAACCTACTCTCCGCAAATGTGTGGAGAAAGCTAACGCCACACACAGGTAGCCTTTCGCCTTTCGGCCAAAATCCCACGTACAAATCGCCGGCGCTATCATTAATCTGCTGTTGACTGCATCGACTCTGGTCATATATTTCTAAGCACCGCGTGGCGGCGCATACACGGGCTGCGCCATTATTTGATAGCTCGCGGCGTAATATACGTATGTTATACCGCCGCTCACAACTTTTACAGCCACCGTTTCGTGTAAACGTTGGCGAGTCGGATGGGATCGGCTGGACCTACCGTTTGCAAGCTGGACGGGTTGAAGGCTTGCAATTTCGATTTTCAAAGTAAAGTGTTGCGGAATAATTAGTTAGGACCAGCTTGCGCTCTGCGATATCAGTCTTTTGGCTACTTCAGAGTTAACAAAGGGTTTTCGCATGAGCAATCTCACAGAGTGCTATGTTACTAGATCATGATATCCACGTTTGTTTCTCCACCAACCCGTCATCATTCTCGTATATTCAGCAGTGCACACTAGAGTCTGCAGGGATTTGTTCGAGCTCGTATACTCGGTGTTTAACTCGAGTAAGCGCATCCGGCATCCTCGGTCAACAGCAAACAGCGACACTCAAACCCTCAACATAAATACGTTCATTTCCTAAGAACAAAAAAAGTACCTAATTCGTTTACAACACCTACAACACTCGAAAACTTTTCAAAATGCGCTTCTTCACACCCCTCGCCCTCCTGCCTTTCGCTGCCCTTGCCGCCAGCGTCACCTTTAACGGCGTCCGTGACACAGCCTGCCAGCGCTGGGACGGCAGCTACGCTCCCGTCTCTACCGCGCAACTGGAAAAATACATCCTCGAGGGCTATCCATCCGCCAAGTTGCAAGGAGATTCCGACCGCCAGTGGAGCGGAATTCAAAAGTCGAAGATTTGTCCGCCAAACTCCGATAACCAGTACGCTTGGGTAAGAACTCCACTTTGTTCCATTTTTATTTTAAGAGACAATGGGGAACGACCTTTTGCTGACAAGGTTGGTCACTATAGATTAGGATTCCGGAATGGACTGAGGGTGCTCCTGAGAAAGTGGCGCAGCAGAGTGGGTCCTTGGCTGTGATTTACTACAAGGAGACAGATACGTATAATGTATGTACGTATTTGGCGTCGATTCAGCATAACATCCCTTATGCTGGGTTCTGCAAGGCTGTGTAGGGGTGTAAGGATAGGATGTATAGAAAGGATGTAGGAGATCAGGAACGTTTTCAGGCTGTTTTGTGGGGAGGATGGGTAGGATTTGATGTGTATAGTTTGATATATGTATTTTGGATATAGGGATTATATTGACTGTATATGATATGGGCAAATATATATTTTGAGCAATTGCTGGTGTTCCAAGGATGGCCAATATCATGCTGCTGTAGTGGAAAGGACTAGGGCCAGAGACAGGATACATTCCACATCTACTAGGAAGTTGTGAAGATAGTACCGTCAGTGAAACTATAGCCTTTATATATGCCCACTTCACTACTTGTAACGACATTCACTCTCAAGGCCCCATAGAAGATACATTGTGAAACTTTCACTGTTACTGGTCCATTGCACGGTGAAAGCCTACCGCCACGAAATGGCAGTACTTTCCTACAAACTCACACTTTCACACAATGTTCTTCTCGCTCCTGTGTCAGATAAGTCTCAGTTACCCACCTTATCTTTTGTCAGATCAACTGACTGACAACACCACCACCATGTCAGAAGAACAACAACAAACCCTCCGCCGCAGCGCCTCAGCTCAATGTCTCAAAGAGCGGGAAGAAAAGATGATCCTCCGCATTCGTCCACACCCCTTTGAAAATGTCGCCCATTTCGAAGCCCCATTTTTCACTCGTGCGCTTCTCCAACGGGTAGCCAGCGAGGTCGAGCTCGCACGCAAGGGTAACTGTATCATTGAGATGCCGCATATCCTCGGTGGAGGAGTGACAAAGTTGCAGCTTGAACCACGTATTGCAACGGCGGTTTCATTGAGCTGGTATACTACTATGAAGATAGCAGAGTACATTGGTAAGACACCAGGCTATGTCATCACTCCTCATTATCTCCCATCGACTTCCCGGTACACTGACTCCGAAGCCTTGAAAGGTCCGATTGAGATGCTAACGCCAGACGACTCTTCGTACCGAGTCTGGAAGCTCATACAGCAAATGCCTATACCACCTTCGATGGATGATGGGAAGGTTTACGAGAATGAGGTATTGATGAGCAAGCTTTGGCGAGACTTGCCGCCGCGACTAGATGCGCTGACTGTTCGCATTGAGAATATCGTATGTGCGGCGCTGGGTGCGCCATTCTTAGATGGGAAGAAGTCGTACCGGTCTGTTACACAGCATCTCCTGGCTTGCTCGGTGTCAAGGTACTTGTCGCAACTCTATGCTAAAGATTCTGGCGATGCACCGTCCATACCCATCTTAGCACACGACCCAGTCTACACCTTTGAAGATGTCCGCCTCCTTTGGCATCTCAAGCCCCCCATCACAGTCGTTTCTGACCCGTACCATTACCTCGCCATCACATCTTCTACGCTCGTGATCATAATGTACGCGCCAAAGACCCAACCGATTCTTGAGATTGTGGCCGATGTATGCTTTCCGTCGACTCCAGCAGCAATTCTGTCTCTTGAAATTCGGGACTATCCGTGGCACAAAAAGTCATTAGTGACTACGCTTGATCCATGGACTCCGCGGATTGGTAAGATGTTGGAGGGCATGGATTCCGTGTGGCTGCAAGGCGAGGAGGGTGTGGGGAATCGCGTTGATCAGGAGTACGGTCGGTATTTGCACTGGTATACGCGGAAAGAGTAAGACTCGAAGCACTGGTACTGTGTCTTACATGGGATGTTGTTATCTGGATGTTTTCTTGCGACTCGAAGCTGTATAGCTACTGCAATCATAAGGCGAACATAGTTGTTTTGATCAAACCTGCCAATTGCACACGTATCACCTATGAATTGAACGTCAACCCTGTCTTTTAGGTCATCACGTAGCTTGTGACGAATGTGAATGAAGTTGTCCGATGTCGCGCTGAACTCAGCTGCCAAGCCATGCGGGTTCTGCATAGCCCCGCCACGACGCCGCTTGCAACCGGGTAAGCGGCTCCCGAACGCCCTCACCGCGGCTGAATTGAACGCGTGTGGAAATGAGGCTTATTATGATGATCAGCTGAAACGCAGATCGTGGAGGGCCTAGGGAGGTTGGGTTGGGTTGGGTTATATCCTGGGGTTGGGAGACGCCGGCGACTGCGTTGTCGCAACCTGAGAATCATCTTTGTGTATCAAACTCGCATCGATCGTACGTCAACACTAAGAAGAAAGCCAAGAGAGAGTTGTGGAACTTTGAAAAGTCGTCATTCTGGCTGTGCTGCTGGTGTGTTTTCTTGACTCACACCGCGCGGTGACTGTGACGGGGAAATAGCGAAGGCTGCCTTAAAGAGGCTGCGCCACACAACGTCGCCGTCTTTCATCAGCTTCTCGGACAAAGATACTTATTACATATTTCACCTCCGACTGCCACTTTCTACATCTCCACATTTCAGCACCTACGCAGTCGACAAAAACACACTGTTGCGATGGAGTACACCCAAGCATTCTGCGAGCCGTTTCCCACGGTGGATACCTACGCCATGGCACCCCTGCACGCCCACGATGCCCCAGTCCTAGACACACCAAACACTTCCACTACACATGAGCCCTTTTCGCTACACCACGATGGCCCGCTTTACACAGAGATCAACATCCCATTACCCCTTGTACCAATAAACAACACCCAAGATGCAACCCAAACAGCATCCTCCATGCCGCCTTCAGAGGTACCAACAGACAAAACCAGACCGCGCTCCCGCACACTATCATCCCTATCATCGTGGCGTTACCGCCGCTCATCTTCTTCATCCTCAACATGCGCTCCTTCTCTGTCTAGCGCAAAGGAAAGTGAAGAGTGGCCGCGCATCCGGAAAGACGTAGTGAAGTCGCGGGAAGTCAATGCGATGATGGACTTGAGACACCAGACAAAGAGGGGCAGAAGCGGGACGATTGATGCGCTTGCTGTTGTACCAGCAGTTCTTGTCTTGTCTGCTGAGTTATTCACACCGGGTACTGGAGACGCTAAGGAAGGGCGAAGAAAAGACAGTGGGGTTGGCAGGTGGGAGGAAGGGATCAGGTGAAGAGCTTGAGCGATTGGCCAAGGCCTTTGACTTGAGTTTGGTCTCAACATGCTGTCCAGAACATGTTGGGTCTTGTGGATTCCGTGGTGGTTGGGACGAGTTGCCACCTGCGTTCTTACGCATGACCGGAGAAGGGTCAAAGACATTTAGCATGACGCTGTGGTGTATGCAAATGGCCTACGTATGCAGCAAAAGTAAGAGATAGCAATGGACCCAGTTTGTCTCGCAGGATGTCAAACGGAAGGGTCATCTACACACAAGGCCAAGCCCCGGGGGGGTTGCGATAGGCAACCCTGGATGAATGAAAGGAGGCAAACAAGGCATATAATGCACGGTAGGTAGTTTGAATAAACACTATAAATCATTAGAATAATTACAAATCTTTCTACATCCGCCCACGCCCCTGCACCGTTAACTTTCGGTACCCCAAAGATAGGGTTCGAACGGGTTCCTTTCCCGCAAGGCACGCCAAATAATCGGCAAGTCTAACAGAAATGTGCACTACCAGAGCAAATACCCTGATCCGCAAGATTGCGAACTTCAAATTCTGCATGCCAACAAGCCGCTTAAACTACGACACTTTTCCTTTAGCAGCCAAAGTCGACCAACAGACCCGTCAGAATCCTACCTGCAGTAATTGGGCGGCAAGATCTAAGAGATGAATCCAAGCGCGTAATGTTCCCTCCCCTTTCCGGAAGATTTGGATCTGGCATAATCAAATTGCTTTATCTGATCGTGCTCAGACTGTCTGCTAGTCCTTACCCTCGACTCACCCACAACGCCGTCCCGGTCGCTAGAGCTAAAAGGGGGGCATTCTCAACGGCTTTAGTGCCTTGCCCCGCGAAAACTTTGGTTCAATGTCAATGTACGCTAATCATTCTCTATCAAATTTGCAATTGCCGCCAACATGTCAAATTGCTACTATATCGCAACTCTCCGGCCTCCCCTGTCAAGAGCAACCGGCTTTTGTACGCTTGGCATTGTAGCCCGGTCGATCATCTGTGGCGCCTCCACCACGTCTGGTCGTTTACCACGTTGTTGGGTGGGATCAGGTCGCGGGTTGTTCATCCTCCACTGGCAGTAGCGGCGGATCACTGCTACTGCCTCTTTCACTCCCATTGCCCCGACCGTCTCCGCTGGCGCCTTTGCCCCCAGGCATGGATGAAACGGTTAGAAAGGATGTATTATCTACGATAGACCACGTGCCTGCTGGGTCTGGTTTGGGCTTTCGTGATAAGTTCGGTTGGTGATATTCAGTCTAGTAGATGGTGCATATAGGGTTGATTAGAACAGAAGGAAGCACGACTAATTTGCGTTTAGGTCCACCCGCTGTGAAGCGAACCTGTGTTAAAATACCTACACCTGTGGACGTAAGTGTAGCCTGGGGACGTTGGGAGCCTCGAGTGAGCCTGTCCTGATGTTTCAGCCCATCTCTTCTGCGCCGCCCAGTGGACAGCCTCACGATTACGCCCGACGCTTATATGACTACCTATCTGAGAGTGATGCCCGAGTTATGTGTGCTGAGTTTCGCACCCGGGAAACCAACCTCTTAGACAGGCCCAAGGGATCGTCGTTACGCCCCTGCCGGCTCGAAGATCCCGTGCCGGTGAACGTTCGTGGCCAGTCCATGGTCGATCTACCTCCTCGGCCTGGTACCGTACTTGATCGGTCGAGCCAGAAGATTGTCAAGGGTGAGATGATGCATAGTTGCTTTTGCCGTTGCTAAACTCCAACAGTCGCATGGAGCAATTGCCTGTACCACGAAATAGACGAGAAGGAAGCCTGGATCCTGCAACCCCTTCGATGTGCGTTTTTTTCGACTCCCAAGTCTTTAGCTTGTTTACAGATACTCAGATACTCAGATATCAACACGAGTGCTGAGGTAGGTGAGGACGTTGTGTCTACAGACGGTCGGAGCCATTGGGGAGTTGACGTCATGCCCCTTCAATTGTCCCCGGCAGAGTTGTCGAGTATCCTCAGCCACCAACAATGTGCAAGGCTTCAGCTCAACATCAGATGTTTTTTTCTTGTGCGCTGGCCAGCTGCGGCCGTAGGCTTTCCGCATATCCGATGTAATCTTGCATATATTGCATACCAAGCCACGTTATTCCTGGACGCATTCGTCAGCATTTCGCAACGCTGCGAGGTCGTATTCGCAATACCACATGGATTGGGGTATTGGCACGAGATGGCAAAAACTCGCACCCGACTCATGCGCTTCCGACTATTCGCGCTCCACGTTTCATACAGTTCAAGGATGGGTTGGTTCTCACGCTGTAATCGGCGATCAGCGCAAAAGCAACACGCAGGCCATGCACAAGCAATGTCACTGCCCTTGCCAAGCAGCCCTTCACGTTTGCCACCCACTATTGGCCCGATACGGGAGCAGATACAGGGAGCCGTCACCCCACGCGGGACCTCTAACACGCTGCGGTCCGATGAGGGTGTGGCACAAGCTCCGATAAAGGCCTAAATACATTGAGGTGGCTGCAAGGTGGGAAACTGCCGTGCTCAGCTGCTGCCATGGAGGTTAGCCTCTCTTGTCGCCTCTCCATCTAGACACACTATCAGCTTTCTTCTTCTTTCTTTTTCCTTTTCTGCTGTCGCTATGTATCAACGTCTCCCCACCATTTGTGCTTCCGAAACATACCACGCCCATTTGTGACCATTGGGATGGACGCGTTTCAATCTTCGAGTTGCTCTACAACATGACCCTGCGGCGAATGCGGCTATCGACTTCTAGGAGCCCGACACACCCATATATTGGCGTCAGCGGCTTGAGTGTGTGGCGAAACGACAATGCAACTGCCATTTAATCAAGAATCATGGATCTGGTATACGTGCGCTGTATGTATGATTGGCGCAAGGCTGTGAGTATGTTTCCAAGTACTGTCGTGGGCCCCTTCATACTTCCAGACAGCACCTCTGAGGCAGATATGGCACCTGTCAACACAGCTGAGAGGATTCGTTACATTATGGGCGTCCCTTTTGGTTGCGCAGATAGTCTCGTACCCTCTCATACCGTGTCACATGCAACACAGGCAATACACGACGGTTCATCATAGCATTTGGGCAAATCAGCTGACCACATCAATCTATAGCGTTTCCCGGAAGATGCTCTTTCGATCAGTCAAAGGTCTTCAATACGATGACTGGATCATGGGCCTTTTTGTCACAGCCTCATACACGGTCATGATTGTACTTTCAAACCGGTGGCTTCCAGTCGGATCGAATCTGGAGCCTCAAGGTTTCAACTTCAGCGCACTCACCCCCGAACAATTATCCAGCAGAGTACATGGGAGTAAGCTTGTGGTTGTTGTCGAACAAATGCACATTGCTGTCCTATGGGCCTGCAAAGCATGTCTGCTAGTCATGTACCACCGCATAACGCGTACCGCAATGCATAACGAAAACATCGCCATCAAGATTCTCGCCGTCTATACAGCACTCGGATTCGTTATTATAGAACTTCTCTACTTCGCAGCCTGGTGTAGACCTTTCCGACAGTACTACGCAGTACCCACCAATTCCTCGCAATGCAACGCACTGGTCCACCACCGAATCGTCAAAGCCGTCTTTAACATATCTTCGGATCTCATTATGCTTTGTATCGCCTTGCAGATGCTGATTCGGTCGTTACTTCCGATAAAGAGGAAACTCATTCTGTGTGGCATCTTCTCTCTCGGAATCTTCGTCGTTGCGGCGAGCATTATGAACAGTTATTACTCCTTCAGCAACCCGTACAAGTCGACGTGGATATACTGGTACGTTCGAGAGTCTTCGACTGCCATCCTTGTCGCCAATCTACCTTTTACCTGGACGATACTGCGCGAACTCTTCGAGCTGGGACAATTCGATGAAACCAACCCGCCGCCATGGACTTATCATTCATCCCGGACGGCGGGTGGCCGCAAGACGGCACAATTACTTAACCACCAAGGAGGTACCACCGGCGTACGGACAGGTACCAGACGTTCACCTGATATCAGTACGGGAAGCAATAGCACTGGCGCTCACAGTATGACTCTGGTGGGCTCGCATGCTACAAAAGAACATTGGAAGTCACCAGTTGACAGTGGCCGATTTGAAGATGCCGATAAGGACTTCCTCGCGAGAGGCGTTCGCACTCAAGACTTTGCTCCTGCTGCACTTCTGACTAACACGGTCAATATCGACCTCGAAATCGGGTCGATTCGAGAAGGAGAATGTCGACCAATCTCTCCCGAGCACGCTTTTCAAGGGACCAAACCCACTTCAACGCCACCAAGGGTTACCCAGGACGGTACAGGCGGATTCTACATTAATGACCGTCCGATATCACCACCTTCTCGCGTGCATTTCACTGCTTCGGCGAACCGATCACGCGATGACAGTGTAGCAAGTTCGAATAGAAGGCCGATGAGCCCAGCATCTAGCTACGTCAGTAGCACGTTGAATAGCCGGTGTGCAAGTCCTTCAAGCCAGAGAGGAGCAGCAGGGCATGGCGCAGGTGGAGGCAGGAGTGCCAAAGATCGAAGGAAAAGGACAAAGATGAGTGAACAATGAGTCGCTTACAGTCGCAATGATTATTATGTTAGAGATACCCCTAGTGAACAGTTTATACTTAATGTAGTAGCTTCCAAAGCAGTAATGTCAAATGCCATAGCATGTTAAACTTTGCACCTGGCGTAGCAGGCCGTTTGGAGGAGGACAGTTGTCATCATTCGGCTGAGTGCCGGTAGCACGAGACCCCGCATTCGGTTGCAAGTGCATGCCGTGTGCGTCATTTGATGATAAGCCGGTTAGCGGTGAGCTTCTCCAAGTAATTCTGGCCGGTGGAGAAAGTTTGGGGGCGATTCCCACGCGTTGCCTACCTAGTGGAGCTTGCACGTGAGCAGCCGCATTGGGTAAGCGCCAACCGGATCCTTCCGTTGGTCCATTCATGCAACGGCCATTGCGGATGGCGCAATTGTTGGTGACCGGCAGGCTGCATGTGAAACTCGGTAGCAGGTCGACCAAGGGCGAATGCGATGGCCTGGAAGCTGAGGTATCGCGTTTGCTGTGCTCAGGCAGTGTAGCCTGCAGTAGAGCCTGCAGATTGGCGCGTTCGAGAAGCTTGTCGGGAGGGGGGGCTTAACAAGGCAGCATGGCGACATGGGGGTTCGGCAAGAAAAAGTGAAAGAGCCGAATGAAGCGAAAACCTCTCTGCCACGGTAGGACCATTCATCTTTACCATGCGACCAAATTCCTGAAGTGCACTGCTCCACACCCAGCGCCGTAACGGCGGAAGACTAGCCCGCCTCTTTTCTCACTATCGATAAAAGGCCCGTCACGCAAAGCGCTCGCTCTTTTGCTAAATTACTCTCCCGCCGACTACCCACGCCAGAGTAGCAGTCAACCCCACCACCTCGTCCTCGTCGTCAGATTTCAACATGAGGAACATTGTGGTGCTCGGCGGAACTTCTCATCCGCAGCTCACTGAGTATGTTGCAGCATCAAGTGGTGGATCGTGACTTTTCGTTTTTTCTAATCACTCGCAGGACTATTTGCAACCACCTTGGCATACCCAAGGCCAAGGTGCTTCTTGACAAGTTCAAGGGCGGCGAGACGAGAGTTGAGATTGAGGAGAGTGTTCGAGGCAAGGATGTCTTCATCATCCAGTCTGGCGGCGGTAAAGGTATGAAACCCCCCCCCAGGCTGCTGCTTGCGCGTGGCTTCGCCGACTGTCCACCGCGCACTCTTTGAAGAGCCCCCCGCTGACTTTTGGTGTCGCGCGCAGTCAACGACCATTTGATGGAGTAGGCCCATCCTCATGGTGAAGTTGAGTGACGTGCCTGACCTTGCTCCAGACTTCTTATTACCATCTCGGCCTGCCGGACCGCCTCTGCGAAGCGCATTACCGCTGTGCTCCCCCTCTTCCCGTACTCGCGACAGTCGGATATTCCCTACAACAAGACGGGTGCGCCTCTGTCAAAAGTGCCCGGCTCGCGCTCCAGGACTGGCACCTACACATTCGACTCGCTCCCACAGACACCATTTCCAGGACAGGCTGAGAGCGCCGGCCTGACAAATGGCTCCGCCGCGCTGCATCACCAGCTTGGTAGGATGAAGATGGACGAGCGCAACGGCGGCCACTCGAACCCCACGAGCCCTGTCAAGTCCAACGGCATCAAGCGCACCGACACCATCGACTCGGCCAAGTCAGACAAGTCGACATACTTCAACGGCGAGCATGGAACCAATGCGACCAACGGTACCAATGGCACATCCACCCTGACGCGCCAACCTACCGTCACGAAGCCCCCGGCCTTTGAGCCCCAAGTCGGATACCGCCAATGGGTTGCTCAGGCCGGTACGCTGATTGCGGACCTTCTGACATGCGCGGGCGCCGACCATGTAATTACCATGGATCTTCACGGTATGTGTATCGCGAAGAAAGCAAGCGACACTGCGCTGACTGTGATTTAGACCCTCAATACCAAGGTTTCTTTGACATTCCCGTTGACAACCTTTACGGCCGCCATCTCCTCCGCAAATACATCCAGTTCAACATCCCCAACTATCAGCAAGCTGTCGTAGTCTCTCCTGATGCTGGGGGTGCCAAGCGAGCAACCGCCATCGCCGACGCGCTCGGTATGCCTTTTGCCCTCATTCACAAAGAGCGCCGCCCTACACAGATCAGCGACCGACAGAACGCGACCATGATGTTGGTTGGAGACGTGAGGGACCGCACAACCATCCTGGTGGACGATCTGGCGGATACCTCCAACACCATTACCCGTGCGGCAAAGCTTCTGAAGAAGGAGGGCGCCACACAGGTTATCGCGCTCATTACCCACGGCATTTTGAGCGGCGATGCCATTGACCGCATCAATGCTAGTGCGCTAGATAAGGTCATCGTAACCAACACAGTACCTCAGGAAGAGCACAAGTCGAGGTGTCCCAAGCTAGAGGTTTTGGAAGTTGGCAATGTCTTCGCCGAGGTACGCTCAAGATAAGCTACAATAGCATCAAAGTACTAATCCAAAATTTTAGGCTATCCGACGTGTCCACCACGGAGAGAGCATAAGCGTTCTCTTCGACTACAGCTAGTCCCTGAACTCGGCGAACATCAGTTTCCGGACCTACTAGTCCTACCATACTCATAAAGGGCACCGGGAAACACATATAAAAAAGGCGAAGAAAATATGGCTAGAAACGAGGCGCTGGGGATTGGCTTACTCGGCTGGTTACACTCAAAGGCGCCCTCGCACTTGACTGTGTGTAGCATCTTTTTTTTCCCTCTTTATCATTTATTCTTAAACACAGACGTGGACGTGATAAACCCTTTCCTGTGTGTTGCGTTCTTTTTTGGGGAAAACTGCTGAGGAGCGGTATATCAAGTACCGCTGATATGTGCATTATCATGAGCATATATATCATGCATGGGACTGGCGTTGGAGGCAGTTCTTTTAATCAAGAAAATATTATATGAGATACATGTCTTCATGTCGCTTTTCTTGGTGTTGTTGTGTGGATCCATTCGCACGTATGGTAAGAAGCACATGTGAATTTCATAAATACATCTAGCACAAGACATGTACTGAGCTACAAGACTGGTCTTCATCTTTTTTTTCTTTTCATCCATGAAGCCTCTACCTATCCAGCACGTATACCTATTCTAGTACACTTCTCACTTGAACTGATCCTCTGTAACACCCTTACCCATGGCCGCCGTAGAACTCACACCTCCACTAACCATCTTGAGCAAATTGTCCACGTAATTCGCCCCACTCCACTTCTGATGCGTCAACACATCGACCTTGTTATCCGCCTCTGGTTCCTGGATAATCTCGCCATACGCACGCATACCCTGTTTAGCGTACGCCTTGGAGAAGGTGTCGGCCATGAGGGCGCTCTGGTGCAGACCAGCAAGCGTGATGAACTGCCAGCAGTAACCCAACTTAGCGAGACGCTGGATATATGTTTCCTGCTCGTCGCGGGGCATGGCTGCTTTCCAGTTGAACGAGGGCGAGAGGTTGTATGCGAGTCTGTTGGGTGAGTGGTGTTAGCATAGTTACGAGGATAATGGTGAGTGATGGGAGGTTGTTTTACTTTTGTTCAGGCCAGACGGCGTGGACGCCGTCGGCGAATTCTTTGGCTTGGGCGTAGTCGGGGAGTTTGGATTCCATCCATATCATATCGCAGTAGGGGGCGTAGGCAACGGCGCGGTTGATGGCGCATTGGCACCCGCCTTGGTACCTGTAGTAACCCTCGCGGGTTCGAGCTGCTTCCCAGTTGAAGTATACATCGACGCCAGTTAGGCCGGCGGCGATTGCACGAGCTTCAGAGTTACTCTTGCCTTTGCTCTTGGCCATGAATTCGCTGATCAAGCTTTGCTTGTCGACGTGTACGCCGGCGTTGATGGTGTCAATGACGGCTTCGTGGTAGAGCTTTAGATTGGCTTCTTTGACCCAGGAGTCCTCAATCGCTTGGAGCTCGGCGCCGTTCTTGCCAGCTTGTTCAGCGGCGTACATGAGCTCGCTTAGAGGCTGAAGGGCAGGGTTTGTGCATCCTAGGATGTAATGGTGGTCACGGGGGTCAATCGTAGACGTGATTAGAGTAGCAGCTTCAGAGTCAGTGCGAGCGACTGCAAGTAGGTCGGTTCCTGTTTCTTAATGTTAGCTCAAATTCAAGAGTACTTTGACGAATATGAATCTTACCCATAATATCGGCCTGTGCTCGGATAGCGACCAAGCGATTGATATGCTCGCTAATCGGCACCAATACCTTTCCTGCCATGTGTCCGCACTTCTTCGTTCCCGGTGCTTGATCCTCAATGTGTATGCCAGCCGCACCCTTCTCAATGAACAGCTTGGTAAGCTTCATGATAGCTGTGAGACCGCCATGCCCAGTGTCCGCGTCCGCAATAATTGGTCGGAGGAAGTCGGTGTTTGCAACCTTCGCACGGTCGTCTTTCGCAGTGGTCAGACGTTCCTCGCGTTGCTTTCGGTCATGGAAGAGTTGTGCCATGAATAGATGGCCAACTTTGTTTGGTACAGTTGTCTTGAACATATCAGCTTGCGTCTTCCACCAGAAATTTCTATGGAGGACTTACGTAGGGATAATCTGCGAGATCTGGACCTGGCTCATCTGTCGACGAAGCTGTCGACGAAGCTTGCCATCCGGAAACATATACTGTATCCAGGTATTTTGCCATCTGCGTAACCATGACTGGGTCAAGACATCCGTATGTGAAGCTCGCATCTTTGTTCTATACATTGTCAGATGTAATCAGTAGCCTACTGATAGGAGTCTCCATACCTTGAAACGACCTTCAACAATGTCCCAGAGTTTCTTCGATTGGCTGTTGCTCGGGTATGTGATCTTGAGATTACCCCTCTTGGAAACAATGTCCTCTGCCGTAAACGGCCTCCTGGTGTACCTCCATCTTGAATCAGACCACCACTGCTTGACCTCCTGGACCTCCTTCTGGAACTGCGCCTCCTCAGCGTCAATACCCGACATTATGCGTCTGTTCGAAATGTAAAAATGATGTATGGAACGTATGAGTCAGCAGAGATAGTCTAGCAGCTCAATCTGTCTAGCAAGTACAAAGACAAGAGGAAAGAAGAAAGAAAGAGGATGAGGCTCTTTCCTTTGACAGATGATGAGCAATGACACCACAAGTTTCTAGCCTCGGTATACAACACCCACACATCTGGGGGAGCCAAGCTCCTTATACGTAGCATCAGGATTCCATGCGGTTCAGGTTAGCATAACCCCAGCTTTACCACATGGTTCAAACACTCGGGGAGGACCGGCTCAGCGCACTATTGGCCCGAGTAGCATCCGAGGGCGTGAGAAAGTCGGTCTAGCGTGATGGTGATACTGGAGCGGAAGCGTGATTTTGCGTTGCCCTCGGCCCAAGGGGAGTTGACCGTTTCCAAGCGTGACTGGTGTAGATCGGGCGGAGATGGGGGACGAGCGGAACTGTGCTGAGCATGACGTTGGCCAATGCCTTGGGTCAAAGCAAGCAGCTCCTTCCACTCCATCATGGCTACGTTTCTGCTTTTCACATCAGATCCAAATGGCTGTTTTGATAGCTGCACAAGCTGCATCGTTGGGACACATGGCATCTGCAGCTTCACATGTCGAAATGCCGTACCTGTGTCTCGTAGCGTGTGCATGTGAAGGCGCGTGCTAGAATCTGGGGTTACGGCTGTTAGCTCCGAAACGCGGGTTTTACCTCGGTTGATCATGTCCGGAAAAGGCCAGAACCGTCACTGATCTGCCACCTTCACAGGCAAGCCTACGCGATGTCCTCACATATTTGAGCCGGAAAACCATGTGAAGATTGTCATGATTGCGTCTGAGAGAATGCTAGACCAGCCAGGTGCGGCGATCATGTCGATCTTTGTCGACCGTTGATAACTCGGGGTTTACTCGCAATAGTAGGACACCAACATTTGTGGGGAAGTATGGGATGTAATGAAGGTTGGGTATTAGATTAATGTCGCAACAGTACGGTCCTAATTGTAGCCCTTGAGTAGGCCATAGGCGTGGCAAGCGTACATCGATGCAGCGCTCTTCGCCATCCACCACCAATTCCAGTTGTTACTCTTAAGCGCACCGAGACAAGCAGATAGGTTCCTCTCGGTCAGCAGCAGTTTCAGACAATTTCCTAGTCCTGTTCTTTCACCGAGTTCGCTCCAGTTCCTCAACTGTAGGGCAGCAAGGAAACACAACGACGCTCTCAGTATAAAGTCAACCAAGCCAACAACCTCCGAGAATCCGAAACAAAAGCGTTGTGCTAAGAACAACTTCGTGACAGTTCTTCTATACTCGCCGGCATACGACCGTCCCTCAAAGCTCCTTACAAACTTGTCCAACTCAGAGTACGATCTGTGACGGATGTCATTGACTGTGGCATTGGCGATCTTTGGTGTCACAGAGTATGCAGGATCAGCTGGCGCGCACCTCAACTTCTTCAGCAGCGACCATCTGAGCTCATCAAGGTAACTTCGTTTCACTGCTCGTACGTCATTCTTGTTGATCTGTATTGATGAGCGCTGAGAAAGCAGCAATGGCAGCAGTTGTGGGCGACAGATCCATAGAGTCCTGTTTCGCTCGTCGGTGAAGATGCACTCGCGGTCCACAGCCTCGGATGTATATGTGTAATGTACGAGGCGTGAGTAAAACCCGGGTGTGAGGACACGAATTTCGATATTTTTCATACGTGGATTTACACCGTCTTCTCCCCACGTGGTGATCCAGTCGACCTCAGGATCAGGAATCGAGGTTTTGAGCGTAATGCGGAAAGGAACTGCGGTTTGGTTCACGAGCATGGTAAGATAATTTTTGAAGGCTTGGTAAATCAATCTGTAGATATTATTAGCTTTTGTTGCTTCTGTGAATCCGTGTAGACTCACGTCTCAGCTGAGCTGGGCAGACGACCGACGCTGGTAGTCAGCACCTCGGGCCGGAACCATACATGCAATTTCTTCTTGAAGAACAGTTTGCCAGCTTCCCGAATGATGCGTGGGAAGGTGACGAAGCCGACCCACCACCAGCTCAGAACGAATCGTATCGTTCCAAATAAGCCCATCTGGTCGGGATCGAGAGATTTGCCAATTGAGCAAAGACGGGCCACTAGTTTCCCATGGTCCTTGGACGATTTGAGCGTAATTGTGTTGTCGATCATTGGGTCTTCGTAGCTGACGAAAGGGAACGGGTTCAGTGCTTTCAACGAATAAGAACCTTTCCTCGAGTTGAAAGGTGAAACGTGAAAGTCCTTCATCCAAACATCGGTAAACTTTGACTTCGCTCCGTTGGGTAACTGTGGCTCATGCTCTTCTGCTCCGGATAAAGGCTGGGAGTTTGGCATGGTTGGTGAAGTAGGGGAACTTGATCCATCAAGCAAGTACATGCGCCTTTCACCAAACGTGTTGTTGACTTCCAAAATCATCTTCTTGAGTTGGTGCTCAGCGTCGTAGACATACCAGAATGAGACGGGATTGAATGCATAGCCAAGAAAGCGCGGTGCTGTAACCAAGTAGGCATAACACCACTCAGAATCTTTGACATGCTGCTCTTGCAAATACGTCTTCAACTTCCAGTAGAATCCATGATCACCATTGCCCCGTGCAAGGTAGTCCTCAGCTCTTACACGTAGCCACCATCTTCCCAAATATTTATCCATTCCGCTAAAACGAACCATTCCATTGTACCTGTTTTCACAGGGTACAATAGGATATCCACACTGGAGATACGAATATGCGAATGCGTGTCGCTTTGGGAAGATGCGGGCATGTTTCGTTTCGCAAGGGAAGATGCGTGCTTTCGGTACTTCCACGTCCGATCGCAACTGACGCTCTCTTTCAAATTCCCCCGATCTTGGATCTATGGGTTCATTTCTTGTGAACCATGCGTAGACGGCGGCAGAAAGAGCCAACGTGACTGCGGTAGTAGCAATACGCGCCGTGGGCAGTTGTTCGGCCCCACTCAACACTGCCATTGTGTAATTCCATCTCTTTGACGCAATTGCAACCAATTCTTTTCTCTCAACCCACGCGTAACAAACTCCAAGAACGGCGCCATCTGTGGAAAGCTGACGATCCCCACCGCGCCATCGCAGCCCATATCCTCCGATCCAAATCGCTAGTAACGGCCAAACTCGCCACCCACCAGCAATAACACAAGGCAGCACCACAGCTGACGCACATCCAAGAGCCAACGCGGCCAGATCGCGACGGCTCTGCGCACTCCACATCAGGATGGTTGTTAGTATATTGTGACGTTGGAAAAGTAAACAGAGAAGAACGCTGCGGACTACTGATAGATGTCAATCGGAAGTCGTTTGGCGCTAAACTATTTTGATGAAATGTAAATGCAGGGACCCCAGGAAGGATGGATCCCCACCGCTTAGACGCCCACATCGTGGTCTCCCCAAAGCGCGAGCCATGGGTTTGTACGAAAGAAGGCGTTTGCGGCTGATGCATGGCGGTGGGTAGCGTACTGACGTTTGAACGCCGACAGTTAAGTTCGTGACGTGGTACCTAGGTAGGGGGCCCAGAGGTCGACGCTGAATCACCAACGAAGGCGGATCCACTCTTCACGTCGGCGATTATGTGCGCAAGTGGAGTTGAAGTTGAAGGTGCCGAGTAGACACCGCCTAGAAAGAGGAGCTTAACACTGCTAGGTTATTCCTATGCTTCGATTTACGAGTTTGCTACCATAGACCGCGATTCTGGGCCTCAAGCGCCACGCGACGCCAAGTTTAAACGCTTCGATCGGAGTGAACTCCTGCCATGGACTTCGGATCCCAGTAATCGTTCAGTGCAAATGCGCGACTAGAAAAGCAATGACTGGACTTGAAATTTGGAAAGGATCGAGCTGCCTATCATCTAGGTCGACACTGTACATAAAAGAAAAATGAAACCCATTTAAAAGTTGAGCGGGTTAGATGACCCATGATGAAGAAGATGATAGAGAAGGAAGAAGCAGAATGAGCAAGTTGATTGATCTGTCCAAAGGAAACCGAGACTGAGCCCATGTTGTGTTGATGCCTTCCGTATCAACACTCATATTACGAACCTTTTTCCCAGCTCATTGGGTAGCGAACAACGTGAAAACCCCTGGATTAATATAGACCAAACATCAGAAGCATGTCACTTTACGCCCTCATGGACTCAGCGGTCAAGGGAATAGTATGTAGTTGCGAAGTCGGGTCAATTTGTTTCGGATGGCTTGGCTGCGTAGCGTTGTTCACTCGGCATGTGTCACGTTACGTACACATCGCCAGAGGTATTAGAACTTGGCGCACACACGTTCATGGTATTGCTGACGACCACACATACTGTATACCCTGGTCGTGTCCTCTCCACGACGGATTTACATCTCCGACCTTGTCTGGGTAGATTACGAATACGACTAGTCAACCACTGTGAGGTGTTTGACTGAAACACGGATGGATAGCTTACTCAGCTAACATGGTTCCGACGTCGAGCGTTGACATACACCGAGATATTCATCCAGTGGACTGTACAAACCTGATTGAGCTATGGTAGATGGTAGCATGACTGTATCAGCCCAGATGATTCGTCGCCTTTGGTCTCATGAATAGGACCTTCTCATCGTCCCCTGATTCTCCTTTTATGTATGCGCCCTCCACTGGGCGAGCATTCGGTGAATTCTGCCCAAGGCCAACCATATGCCATCTGAACTGCTGACTTCTCACGTGACACGTTATGTATTTGATAGGTTGTTGATTGTTAAAAGCACCCCACTGAAACAGTCATTGATAGTGTGGCGCAGTCCGCAGAGGTCTTATAAGCCAAACAACAAGGCCTGGCATTCTTGAGATTGTCTCGACGGAAACACTCGGCGCTATTACTGATCCATCTGATGAGGAATTTGTCGACATCTGACCTGGCTAATACCGCAACAGGAATTGGTAGCGGACACGGTCCATGATGCACTGATGCGCAACGGAGCATGGCACAGCTGACTGGCAGACTGAAAATAGCGGGGGTGGTTGGACGGAGCATGAAGCAAGAGAAATCTGGCTGTCCACGAGACACGACCGATAGGTTGTTGAGGGCTTCGCTGCAACCATGCACAGATGCAAGTTTCAGCTCTCGATCGCGGGCAGCAATACAAGTCGACAGTAATCGCGCAATTACCTGATGGATGTCATGAGAGCCCGAGCCCCGAGGACCCCGAGTTGGGAATGTCTTCAAGTGCGAAAAATCAAGATTGTTCAAAGAAAAGAGAGTCAGGCGGACGCCCGTTGGAGGTAGCGTGAACGGGGAGGGGAGTGCGTCGGGATGAGTCAGGGGAGGGAACTGTGCCTGGAGGCTAAAACGTTCAGGGTCTGCGCATACGTCAGCCCCACGTGACGATCAACAAAGCAGAGCCCTGGAGCGATTGGGCATGTCGAAGCATACTCGCCCAACTTTATGGCTAGCTTGTAAATCACAATTGGATGCGGCACTGCAAAACGTCACTGTGCGCGTCTCCTGTTCACCATCACGATCCTGTGTGTAGAAGAAGCTTCCAGTCACCCTCTGATTTTACCGCAAGGGTTATCATCCCGCTCGGCAACTTGCCTCAAAGCGACACAACCACGGCAGACCGCGTGACGACACGGAAACACAGGTTCCCAGACTATAGGCCCGACTCGCAGCAACTTGTATAGGGCGAAGAGCTCGTATCTTTTACTGCGACATACATTGCGATACAGTCATGGCCACAATGATGAAGACGACCGAGAACACAGCCGCAGCCCCTCAGCAGCCCAACCCGCCCGCATCCGCCACAGCTGCAGCGCGCGAGACCAAGTCAGGAGACGATAGCAGCCTTTTGGGAAAGGGAAAGAAGCTTCTGGGACTAGGCAAGAAAAAGGGGAGCGACGAGGATAAGCAAGCCAGCGAAGACGCAAGAGCGACTGTCCCCTCGACCACCACCACCACCACCACCACTACCACCACCACGGCTCCCACTCTGCTTCCCTCGCCGCCCATGTCACCGCCCGAACGACGAGCGTCGCCGCGAGGCAGTCCGCGTATGCTGCCAATTGGCGCGTCTCCCGGCCGTCGCATTCGCTCCACGTCGCCCGGCCTACACAGCCCAGCATCGTCACTCATCTTCGAGCGCAACGTGCAAGAGCCGGAGCCGAGTGCGGATGTGCCTGCGCATATCCTCACCGAAGACCATATACCGCCTGCGCTGGACGCGACATCGTTGGCCATTACCGACAACCACCTGAACCCTGACGAGGTGGAGATTGTAACGCACTCGGCCCACCAGCCAGTGGCCGTGGCCGTGGCGGGCAGCATGAACGATTCACTACACTCGCCGCATCTGCCCCACGAGGAATCCGTGACTTCAAGCCATGCCGAGTTCTCCGAGTCAGCGCCCGGCTACGGCTCGCTGGACACGGCTGACCCACGCCGCTTGAGCTTTATTTCTTTTGCAGACGTAGTGCAAGCTGAACACGTGGAGCACGACAGACAAGACGTCTTTGGTACTACGTCTGGCGAGGCGCTGCAGTTTATGAGCCTATCGTCGACGGCAAACCGTTCGCCATCGCCAGTGCGGTCTGCAGCCTCTTCGCCCCCAACAACGAGCGGCGCAGCCTCGCCCAAGCACGCGGACCTGGGACGCACGCGCTCGCCGGCCAGCCCTACGTCTCCCATTGTGCTCGGCACGTCCAACCCGGCCATGGGAGAAGAACTGCCAGTGCAGATTGAGACGATGCGACAGGCGTTGCGCAAGACGCACTCTGGCGATCTGAGTGGTGCGCGCTCGCAGCCATTGAGCGCAGCGAGCGTCGAGGAAAGCGCAGCCGATAAGCCACCGTTCAAGTAGGTAGGCTGGAGCTGAGGTGGAGCATTGACGCAGGAGCAGTGATTTGTTTTGTTTTGTTTCAGTTATAGCAATGTTGGGAGCTTGTAGGAAAGCAGTGGAGCTTATTGGTTGGTTCAGATATCCATACGGCGATTATTTTTTTTACGACTGGGTTGTTCTTCTGTGTTGTCGGTTGGGTGGGTGCCTCAGGCATGGGCTGGCACACGGGTTTGATATGGGGGTGGGGGTGTGGTTTGATGCGGGCTGCTATGTGTGTACGTGGGCAGCAGCTAGCAGCTCTATGCGCGCTAATCCATGGTTTGATTCTGCTATTCGATGAGCACGTGAGTGTGGAGGCACCAGTGCAGATGCACATGCAAATGCAAATGTTTATTGCAAGTGTTTGCCATGACATGATCAGCAGGCAGTGTGCCTTGCCTCCCTGGAGGGTTGCAGTGAATGGTCGAGGTGGCACGGTCCCAACAGAAGTGTCGCCCATTCACATGGCTAGACAGACGGCCGAGCCCGACAGCAAGGGACGGTCAGACAGGCAGGCCCAGACGTGGTTGTCGTCGTGTGGATTCTTGTCGTCATCATGTCAGCCGTCGCCAGTGACTGGAGACGAAGGCGTATGGCGATGAATTGCTGTCGGCGGGCGGGTAATTAGGTCTTGATACCTATACCGGTACAGTAACGTTAGGGCGCGCTAGGGTCCACCTGGGCAGCAGGTGGGCCTTCTCAAACCTCACATACTGTCCATTTTGACCGCGCAACCAGGCATGCGATGCGCCACACCAAACCGAAACACAGTCCCGCAGCCTCCTTGACCGTCGTTCCAGCCGCACCGCACGCGCAACGGGTACCTGCTGCAATAGCTGGGCCGCCTGTCGTGTGTCAATGACCAGCACCAGGCACAGCAGCGGTCCGCATCCATGGACCAGCAGCGACGGAACAGGAGGGAGGTGAGCGCCTCCGAGGCGGCACAGGCTGCCTTTGGCAACGAGAGGATGCGCGACGACCGCAAGGCCCAGACTATCCGCACCGTCACGCCCGAAGAGGGCATGCAGAGCCCGCCGCAGACGACCATGACCATCCCCGAGGACGGCATGCCCAGCACCAACTTCTCCCCACCCAACAGCCCCCGCGCCCACAACACGACGACGCAGTACAACCAGCACCTGGCTGGAGCCTGGACTGCTGCTGCCACCACCCCCCGCGGCTTCGTTGCCCGCGCCTCGAGTGACTCCGAGTACAGGAATGCCCGTGAGCCTGCCCGCCCACGCACGCGCACCCTTGAGGAGAGGAGCACGCGGGAGCGGTCGCCGTCGAGCGTCTTTGGCACCGCCCGTCACCGCATTGGCTCCATTGCCAGCTCCCAGAACAACTACCAGAGCCTCGAGGAGTCGGTCGTGACTTCCATCGGCCACATCTCCACCATCTCCCCGCCACCACAGCCGCCCCCGCCACGGCCCTCGAACAACACCACCAGCCGGACCGGCCGTCTAATCAAGCAGTCGCAGTCGCAGCCCTCGCCGCTGCAGACGCAGGGCCATGGCCATGGTCACGGCCACGGCCACGGCCACGGTCAGTCGAGCCAGTCACAGTCGTCGTTATCGTCCCAGTCCCACTCGCAGCAGGCGCAGTCGCAGCACCAGCAGCAGTACCAACAACAGTATGGCCAGCACCATCCACCTCTGACCGCATCGCCCCTGTCCTCGCCATCGGGTGTGCCGCCTGAGTCATGGGTGTCTCCCGTGCCTGCGTCCGATGCAAAGAAGCTCAAGGCCCTCATGCGCTCTACATGCGGCAAGATGCAGGGCCTGCTTGCCTTCCGGAGGGGTGAGTCGAATCCTTGGGGGCTGTCGTACTGCTATATCAACGAGGAGGCTGGAAGTCTGGTTTATGAGCCCAAGAATGACACCTCATATACCCGGACCCTAGTACCGGACCTCCGAGGCTGCCATGTCAAGAGCGCATACGATGGCGAGGCATATACCGCTTACATTCAGGTCATCATGCACAACTCCAAGCTCGAGGTCCACCTGCGCCCACCCACGCAGGAAGAGTTTGACTCATGGTTTGCCGCGCTCCTGTGCTGGTCACCCATGCGTCCCAAGGGCATCCAGAACCGCATGGCGAAACCACAGGCTCCCGTCATGATTGAGCGCCGATTGGCTGACAGTAGACGTCACTCCGAGGTGTCGCTGCTCAAAGAATCCCCCAAAAAGGAAGCCCCCATCATCAAGGTCGGCAAGATGATATACTGGGACACAAGTGTCACATACAGCAACACTGGCACCCCGAAAAGTTCTGGCAGCAATAGCCGACCGCATGCGTACAGACTGCAAAGCCACGGCTCCCGTCGATGGCGTCGAGTGTCCTGCACCCTCCGCGAGAACGGCGAGCTCAAACTCTACTCCGACACCGACGTCACCCTTGTATCTACCATCCAACTTTCCCAGCTTTCGCGTTGTGCCGTGCAACGATTGGATCCTTCCGTTTTGGATAACGAATTTTGCATTGCCATATATCCCCAGTATACTGCTGCATCTAATTCTGCGCTGACCATTCTACGGCCCATTTTCCTATCACTCGAATCGCGCGTCTTGTACGAAGTTTGGATAGTCCTACTGCGTGCCTTTACCGTCCCGCAGCTATACGGACCGAAATCCGACACCATGAGCGACGAGGGCCCTCTATCGCCATCTTTTGGAACGCAGGACATGTTTCGAATGGAAAAGTCTTTGTTTGTCAGGGTCATTGAGGCAAAACTGGTGCCACCAGTAAGTCCCAAGGTTGCCGACAGCAACGGGACCACTCCAATACGGCCCTCTTCATCTGCTACGACGAACCCAGGTGGCTATCTGGTAGAATTATTACTGGACGGAGAGACACGGGCGCGGACTATGGTCAAGAACGAAGGCAACAATCCATTTTGGAGAGAAGAGTTTGAATTCCTGGATCTACCTGCGCTACACACGGCATCTCTGCTACTGAAAAAACGACCTCCGAGCTACACCCGCACCGAGAAGACAGTCTTCGAATCGGCTTTGAGCTCAGATTCCCACGTCTCGGAGGGTGGATATGCGGGCATCTCATTTGACCAAACACTAGGCAAAACTGACATATACCTGGACGATCTCGGCGCGAACCAAGAGATGGAGAAGTGGTGGCCGCTCATCAACATGTACGGCAACAGCGTGGGCGAGGTTTTGGTCAAGGTCAGCAGTGAGGAGTGTGCGATTCTCATGGCCCGCGATTACTACCCGCTCTCGGAGCTACTCCACAGGTTCTCCAACGGTCTCACGCTACAGATTGCCCACATGATCCCGAACGAGCTGAGGAAGTTGTCGGAATATCTATTGAACATTTTTCAGGTTTCTGGAGCTGCAGGCGAATGGATATGCGCCCTTGTTGAAGAAGAAATTGATGGAACATTGAAGGAATCCCCTGCAAGTCGATTACGTTTCAGCAAGAGGCTAGGATCGAGTGAGTCAAACGAGTCGAATCTGGGCACTTTTGGTTCCGCAAGCGACCGTGAGCTTTTCGTTCGAGATATGGGCAACAATGCCAAGCTGGAGGCAAATCTACTCTTCCGCGGCAACACCCTTCTCACAAAATCTTTGGATCTACACATGAAGCGACTCGGAAAGGAATATCTGGAAGAAACACTGAGTGAGAAATTGAAGGAAATCAACCTCAAGGACCCTGACTGTGAAGTGGATCCGAACAAGGTTACCTCTCAACACGAGCTGGATCGAAACTGGCGGAGGCTGATCAACTGCACCGAGGAAGTTTGGCGAGCCATCTACAACTCGGTGACCCGCTGTCCACAGGAGCTGAGGCTGATTTTCAGACATATCAGAGCCTGTGCCGACGACCGTTATGGCGACTATCTCCGGACAGTACAGTACAGCAGTGTTTCTGGTTTCTTATTCTTGCGCTTCTTTGTTCCGGCAGTGCTCAACCCAAAGCTCTTTGGTTTACTTAATGGTACGTGAGCGTTGAACTTCGCCAAATAGTAGTCGCTAACTAGCGTAGATCACCCCAAGGTAAAAGCTCGAAGAACTTTTACTCTCATCGCCAAATCCTTACAAGGTCTGGCGAACATGTCTTCGTTTGGTACCAAGGAAGCATGGATGGAGCCGATGAACGCGTTTCTCACAACGCATCGGCAAGAGTTCAAGAAATACCTTGATGACATCTGCTCAATATCAACCACGTCGCAACCCGCGCCACCAATACCACCTTCCTATAGCACTCCAATCGCTATTCTTCATCGGCTGCCACCAACTTTCAAAGAAGGCTTCCCATCGTTACCATACCTTATCGATCACTCACGCAACTTCGCAATGCTGGTCAATCTGTGGTTAGACAACACCCAAAAGAGTGCACCAGATATCCAGGCAACTGACGGCGATCTTTTACGCTTCCACAATATTTGTCTGTCTCTCAATGAGCGCACCAAGGACTGCTTGAATCGAGCGGAGCCAGCTGAACGTCCATCTTCGTCGCTGAGCGTCAAGTGGGAGGAGCTGGTCGAGCAATTACAAGGAGCGCAGATTGACACTTCGCGAGGCGCAGCGACAAGGAACAACCGGTGCCCGATTCAAGAAGAAGATATGGAGGAGACACCGCTGTCTCCAACCAACAATGGCGAAGAATATTCGTCATCTTCGACGAGCACGCCCATTACAATGCAGCCACCTCCGCGAGCAAGACATCAGCAAAACTCGAGCATCTCGGTATCCCAAAGTTCATTGAAGAGCAACAACTCAGGTACCATCTCTTATACAAATCCATTTGCTAAGAAGCAGTGGTCAGGCCATTATGGGCCATCTTCCAACGATTATGCAATCACTTCACAGTCTGCTTCGGCATCGGCGAGCGCGTCTGCTTCGGCAGGTGAAGATACACCTCCCGGCTCCAGCGATGGCATTCACATGGCCCCCGCTCCTTCCTATCCACAAGCCCTTACCAGTACATTAACGACAACAATATCCACATCTACGTCGACACAGTCATTCAATTACAATAATCCGAACTCTCATATCAACACCCAGGGAATTGCCGCTGTATCGACAAACTCTCTGGTCGGACGACCGCCGCGTTCAGCGGGCGGCCAAAGTATGGAGGGCAGCGATTCCGGCAGTATTGTAGAAGAGGAGTATACAACCGCGCTACCCGCCTTCTCCGAAAAGGCAATCAAGGAGAAGAAGGAACGCGGCTTCCGAGGCGTTCTCCCCTTCCAGCGCAAATCCAAACGCAAGGACAAGGACAAAGACAAGGAAAAGGAAAAGGAAAGTCGCAAGGAAAAGGAACGAGAAAAGGAACGCGACAAGGAAAACCGCAAAGACAAGGGCAAAGACAAAGACCGTGATGACGGCAGCGGCGACCGCGGTGCCTCCGCCCTCGAATCACGCACCGATATGGGAGTTGGCATGATGAGCCTTCGCGGCAAAGGCGTCGCTCGAACGGATGAGCGAGAAAAGGACGAAGAGTTCTGACTACATGGTTGGTTTACCGGCGAAAGTCCACGAACACTGGCCAGAAGAGAGATCAAGAGACGCAAGAGTGCAGGCGAGCTATTGGATAGAGGAAGCCCTGAGTGAAGAAGGGCTTCCAGCAGCCTAGCATACTCCTTTTTTCCCTCTCGAAACCAAACGAAGCTTGCTGTTTCTTCAGAGCAGCAATGACACACACACATGCGTGTGTCTGATAGAAGATGAAGGATGACGGACATACGAGAGACGGATAAGCGGGGATCATCACTTATTAGAGTGAAGTCGGCGGAATTGGACATTTTTGGATACCATAAGGTGGGGTGAGAGGAGGGGACTACTGGCTGAGATGGATGGATACGAAACAGCCAAGGACGGCATCTTGGCCTAGAACTGAACGACTGCATGCATGCATGCTTGCTTGTTTGCTTGCTTGCAACAAATAGTATGCCCAAACTTGTTACATACCCCTTTGCTTCTACTTTCCTTAGCATTACACCATCATACAAAGAAATGTTGACTAGCTTTTGCGTGTCCTTGTCGCATATAAACAGGTGGCTTTCTTTTTTTGCTACCCACAGTACAATACAGTACAATACAATACAATACAGGTATACGGATGGTGGTGTATCTGGATGGGAGGGCTATAACCTATTTCTTTCTTTTTTCTAGGTGGATAGGCGGGCCGGCGGGCGGGAGCCTCTTTACAATCGTTTCCTTGGGGATGAATGAATGGGTCTTTTGGGGGGGGGGGGGGTGGTTTTGGCATTGTTCTGTATAGCAAGGTGTTTTGGCGGTTTTGTTGTACTAGAAAGGCATGTAAGGATAAATATGTTATGATTTCTTCGATCAACTCTGCTCTTAGTGGATTAAAGCTACAGCTCGACCCGTATCCGAGATTAAATGTCTCCCCCAACTTTGCTCTTGGTGAGGTTTTTGTTTATCAATCGTACTATTAGACATGTCTTGTTCTAATCACCATGCCAGCTTGCTCCACCTGCAAAGTCCACGGACTGCACACACACCACTTCAAGGCGCTGCTCAATCAAAGTTGAACGCGTTCTTATACGCCTTCTTTTCCTTCTCCTTCCTCGCCTGCACTCTCTTCTTCACAACTTCCAACTCCTTGACAATGGCCGCATCACCCGGCGCATACTTTGCCGCCTGATTCAAATCCGCCAGTGCCTCTTCATCGTTCCTCTTACCCACTTTGGCCGTCGCACGCCTAAAGTATGCCTTTGCCTTGTCCTTGTCCGTGATACCATCGATATCCAGCGCCTTTGTAGCATTATCAGCAGCCTCGGCATACAGACCCTTCTTATTCTGCAAAAGCGCACTGTTGGAGTAAAGCGAGATTTTGAGGGCGCTGAGCTTCGGCCAGAGATCCTTGGGGTCATCGTCCAGGGGCGCGGGATACTCGTGCAGATAGCGGATAGCCTTTTGGTACTTGTCAATGCCGAGTTGCAGCTCACCCCTTTTGAATGCGTCGTTGCCCATGTCCTTGAGCTTGGTGGCGATTTCGAGGATCTCGGTGCCTTTCCACTCTGCGTCGTCGGCCTTTTGGTCTTCGGGGAATTCCTCAAAGGGGTCGCCGGTTGGGTCCGTGACCTTTTCTGTGGCTTTGTCGTAGTCTTCGCCTGTGAGCTCACCGCAGTCGATGATGGTGGCGTCGTGGAAGGGCTTGTCACCGCTTTGTGTTTTGAGGTTCTCAATTCGGCGGACGATGCTCTTGCCATTGATAACTTCTCCGAAAACGACATGCTTCTTGTCGAGGTGGGGTGTGGGAACTGTGGTGACGAAGAATTGTGATCCGTTAGTTCCTAGATTCTGTTAGCTCGCATGCCACTGGTGTATTCCTGGCTTGTCTATGAGGCTACAGTAGTGGTTCGGTAAGTCTGGTATAGGGAGATGTCACAGAGAATGAAGCAGGACATGAGTGCCACCGCTTCTTACTCTGGGTTTTCTCTTTCAAACCCCACCGGAACCCTGAAACCTGCCAACAGACCGGACTGCAAATAGCTCTTCCTGCCAAACTTACCTGGACCCGCATTCGCCATACTCAGCAAGAACGGCTTATCGTGCACCTTCTCAAAGTTCTCGTCCTCAAACTTCTCGCCATATATGCTCTCGCCTCCAGTCCCGTTACCCTGGGTAAAATCTCCACCTTGAATCATGAAGCCCTTGATAACGCGGTGGAAGCTGGAGTTCTTGTAGTGTAGCGGCTTGCCCGAGGCGCCCTCGCCCTTTTCGCCCGTACATAGTGCGCGGAAGTTCTCGGCCGTCTTGGGGACAATATCGCTGTACTGGATAGAGAAGTTAGTGCTGTGTTTGGGATCGCGGGGTGGGAGTCTGGGAGGCGCATGGGTAGGATGGGTAGGGATTGCGACATACGAGTTCGAAAGCGACTCGGCCGGCTTTTACGCCGCCGATGGCAATGTCGAAGAAGACACGGGGACGCTCTGTGTGATGTTAGCATAATCTGTAACCCTGTTCCCAAGGCCCGTGGTTGGGCTTCATGGTTAGTACTACTTACTAGTTTCGGCCATGATCACTCAGCCACAGTCGCAATGTACTTGAGTTGTAGTGGGATATAAGCAAGTAGATCAAGAGATTCAGCTTCGGACACTAAAAGCGCACAGTAGGACAGCAAATTGAAACTGTTTGTGTACGGGAGTTTGGTGTTGTGAGGCTGAAGAAAAGCACAACGGTAAACTGTCCAGAACTTTCTACGAAGCGACAGCCTACACCGTGCCAAGCCCGCGTTTGCACACCGGTACGAAGTTTGCAAGGAGTCAATCGCGCTTAACGTGTTTGCGTCGCTAATTTCCTGAGCTAGCGCATCTGGTGATATGGGTCTGAAGGTCTGAAGTTGCCAGATAGTGGCATGTGTGCTTGTTTGAAGCTTGGATGGGCCTTGTAAACATTGGCTTGGTGAGGGGCAACGCGGGGCAAGCAGCATGGCAGCATGGCAGCATGGCAGCTTTCCGCGCCACCACCTTAGGAGCCGGACATGCCGCAATTCTTTGATATGAAAGAACGGGCCGTGTCATACCTGTAGACTGCTCTCTATTTAGCTTACTTGCAGCTTCCCATGCTTGGGTTGGGGCTCCATGTCCTTGTCGGAGTATGACGTCACTCAACAATTAAAAATGTACTATTATAGTAAAAGTGCACTGTGTATAACTATAATGCTTTATATGTTTTCCTATACCGATCATGGATAAAGAATACCAATGTAAAACCAAGCTCAAAACGCCATTCATCCAGGTATCCACGCATCGAACAATAGCAACTTTTCCACTAACACCAGTTCCCAATGGCCATGCTCTCAAATATCAGGAGCCTAACGCTTGGTAGACATGGAGAAAGGTAGGGCAGCCGACACCATGTGGTTCTGGTCGTAGTGGTACGTGAAGCCACCCTGAAGAGTCCTTCTCAATGCATTCAGCCTCTGCAGCTTCCACCACTTGTCAACTCTGACCTCAACACTCCTGTTGATCTTGACTTTCATCCTGCCAGCTCCATATGCCTTTCCAGTCTCCTCGTCGAGTGCCGTCGAGTATGCGGGACCACGCGATGGCTTTTCAACTGTGTTGCGGATGTCTGCGAATGAAGAGTGCAGTGCTCTGCGATCCCTCTTGGATACCCGGCGCGTGGAAATCTTGGCGAGTTCGTTGAGGGTATGCATGAGTTTGTCATGTCTTCGGTAGACCGTGTAGCGCTTAACCAACTTTGGCCCGTCTCGGACATGCTCCGGGTCGTCCGAATCTACCTCCTCTTCTACGTCTTCATCCTCTTCTTGGGGGGTGAGAGACTTTTCGTACAGGAGCGCAATGTTCTCGCCAGCTGCAATTTGCACACCGGAGTCTGCACTTTCGAGTTGCTCGACGAAAGCTTCCATGGCAGCCTCGGTCTCTTCTTCCAAATCTTCAATCTGAGTTGCCAGGAGACCCCATTCTTCCAAAGCAGCAGTTACCACGTTACCCTCATCCTGTGCGTCAACAGAAGCGCCATCCGACTCGATAATCTCAATAAAGAGGGACATGATGTCCAATATCTCATCATCTCCAGCTCCGCCAAAAAAGGCAGCGACTCCTAGGGTGTGAATTGCATTAACCTTGACAGCGATAGACGACGAAGTTTGAATGGACTTTTTGAGTAGGTCTGAAACATCCTCGTAGATGGATTCGGAATCGTCAGTGAGGATTGTGACAGCGAGCGCTTTCAAAGCAGCCACAGCCTCGTTGTCGGTTGTCTCTTGCCTGATGCTTTTAACCATGGACGAAACCAGTTGCGCAACTTCGCGCTCGATCTCGTCCTTTGCATAACGGGCCATGAGTATATGTGCATATGCAGTCAGGCTTTCAGTGCGACCGTCGGTACTGCTACGCTTGAGGTTGGTGATTTGCTCGATGCGGGTGTTGAGTTCCGTTTTCCAGACGGCCTCAGGAATCTCGACGTCTTCGCTGTTGAGAACATCGTCGATGGAGGCCGTGCTGTTTTTGACTCTTGTCAGCTTTTGCTGCTTGGTGCACATTTTAGGCGCGGCGCGCTGAAGCAGAACAGATTTACGCAGCATCTGGACAAGCAAGGTGGCGGACGTAGAGACGTAGATTTGTTCACCCGGACAGCCACATGCTTGACATCTGCCAGTTGGTGGACGGTGATGTCATGAGTCGCGACTGGCTCATGGGAAACCACCGAAAATGTGTTTGCGCTGTTGAAAAACTTACCTATAGGCAGTTCCGTCGCTGAAATCTTCCTCGTCGCTAATTTCCTGCCGAGTGCGACTGGCGGCGCGCGATTGTGCAGGCGATGCAACGGCAGAGTTTGTCTTGGAGGCTGTGGTGGACGCCACGCGCGAACGGGCCTTGCGCGACAATGTCTTATGGCTCTCGAGAGCCTGCTTGCGGAGGTCGCGCATCGTCAAAGGGCTTCGGTCCGTCTGGCAGACGGGTCGAGGATTCTATGTAGATTTTGCTGTGTGCGCCTACAGAAGTTACAGGCGTTTGTCGGTAGTTCGTACCAAAGACTGGATTGCGGGGAAACCAAACAAGGGATGCAGTTATTGCAGTGGCAAAGAGTCTCTAAACTCGGTTGTAGAAGTATACAGATGAGGTTTGAAAGACATGAGTATGAGTCAAAGGCAAAAGCAAAGGACCGAGATCTAGGTCGCAAATGAGTTAGGGAGGAAGTGTCGTTGTGCAGGAGGCAACAATCCGACTGTCATATGCTCTCCCTCTACCACTTGTTCCGACCCTGTGGCTGCCCAAAGTGCGCTAGACGAGCCTACGTCATCGCCATCTATCCCGCATCATCCCTCATCACTCCCCCACCCACGCCACTACTACACCACGCACAGCGTGTGCCCTTTTGATTATCATCACGACGTACTTCTTTGGTCCGTATGATACAGATAGCCAAGGATTACCTGAGTACGATACGCGACAGATGCAAGATGCAGGAGCCTGTGGCGGCAGACGTAAGCAAATGAGAATGACGCTGATTGGTTGCTTGTACCATCAACTCATCCAGTCGTACATTTTCCGAGGACAACCAACTGCATCCCATCATTGCTATTCCAAGTTCAAAAAGAGGTGCTGCCAGATCATCTGCCGAAAGTCACTCTTCCTATACTCGGATGGCATGACACGGCGCAACCTCAGGCCCCCTAGCGGCCGCATCTGCCAAGCACACAGACTTGTCAGCGTCTATATGCATTTCTCATCTCATACTGCCACATCATTGTCATACTGCATTATTCTGCCTGACATCCTCGCACTCGTACTCGCCAAGACTGGCTGTCTTAAGAGAACTAATTATACCTGTACTTGTCCTGCGCAGCCATGGCCTACCCGGCCCCGGCAAGACCAAGGGGCCTCAGCCGCCTCGTGCGCCCATAACCTACCTACTCGACCAGCCTTGTCTTGGCAAAGAAATAATTCTTCCGATCACTGTTGAGACTTTCCAAGACCTCATCGATGCTCAATCAGGGCTTCCCAATGAGGACTTCTCGGCAGAGGGTTCAAAATAGACACGGCACAGATAGAGTTCCCTCTAGCTGTGCTCCCACCCGCATCGCCGGTTCTAGACGGTTATGAATAGAATACCCTCTAAACAGCCCACAGTGGAAGCGAGCTACAATCGTAATCCTCCGCTAGATGGAGAAATCCTGCCTCTGGCGAGTTACCTACACGGCAGAACATGATGTTGTACATACCAAGCATTCATTGCCGTTCGAACCGTACTAAGGTATTCTCGGCACCTTTGACCGAACACACAGGTTTCAGAAGACTTACTCGTGCATGCTGGCTCTCGACGATGATGACTAGGTCCAAAGCCGCAACGTGGAAACGTGACAGTACTTGTAAGGCGCATGCGGCACGGTTTTGCCAACAAGGTGGTCGCTCGGCATATTATGTGATTAATCAACATTCACTCGGATCCGAGTCCGAAGGAATCGGACTACGAGGTGCAGGGCCCCCCAGCATGCCGCCTCGTCCAACGTTGGTGCAGCATCTCACGAGCAACAACATGGACAGAATGGTATTTGCCGTATTGTCAAGAAGCGGGGCCCACCAAGCAGACTACCAAGTGGGTACAGAACAATGTTCTAGTTCTAGTACTTAGTTGCACAGCCAAAACGGTTGTCCAAAACGAAGCTGTTGCGCATTCGCAATCGGCCTGTTCGTACAATTCGTACAAAGGATTGTACATCACATCTATGTATGTGTGCAAAAGCCGGTCCGATTCGGCAGCAACCTTGGTACAAAATCGTATAGTCGTAGAATGGACGAAAAATGTGCAAAAACAAAACCGTCTATCTCGATTGCTGCTAACGGCAAATTCCAGATTGCAAGCAAGAAACAAAAGCGAATAAGGATGCAAAGAAAGCAAGACACCCCCCAACTCCAAGCGCCCAATCCGTCAGGCCAGCCATCCTAAGCCCGATCCTGTGTGTAACCAACGCCACGCGATGCCCATGCAGAGAACAGCAACAAAGTAAGATGATGAGATATGACCAGCAGGCCAAGGTGCGAATCGCAGTCCAAAGCAAAAAGAGAAATGCGCAGCAGCCCCCCCCCTTACCATTCCCCCCCTCCCCCTTCTAAGCGAGCCCCAGTGCGCAGCACACTTCACCGCTTATGATACGTCTGCTGCGTCTGCCGGGTCCGGGGCTGGGTTATGGAAGTCTCCGCCGCCTCGGCTGAGCGGTTGTCTCGTGCTTGTGGCAAAAGGAGCTTGCTCCATATGGGTTGGGTCTAGTGGATGTTGTAGATGTTGTAGTTGATATTGTTGATGTTGCTGTTGTTGCTGTTGGTGTGAAAGAGCGAATGTTGGATGCAAGCCACCATTACCGTCACCTCCACCACTACCATTGTCGAAACCCAAAGCCAGATGGAAATCGTAACCTGGCTCTTCTTGAACAGCACCTGCCAGCAATGATGATGCTGATGACGCGATTAACCGAGTCATCCCTGTCGTGCTGCGACTCCCACCACTGCTTCTGTCTCCCGCCCGTCCTTCTCTTCTCGACTGCGGTTTGGTTATGCGGCCGCCTTGCCCTCGTCGCTGTGCTGCCCTGGGTCCAGATGCAGTGTTACCTCGTAAACTCTGACTGCTCCTGTTCCTGCTGATGTGATTGTGTTGCCCTCGTGCACTCTGACTACCTGCTGCCATCTCTTCCTCGCCCTCAGGCGCCGCTGCCGCTGCTGCCGCTGCCGTACTAGCAAATCTACATACCGCAGCAAAACACAAATCAGCCCAGCCCACCTCTTTCTCCCTACCCCATGTGCCCACCACCCCCACTAAAAGAAAAAGCAAGAGAAACTCACTGAGCACTGCCGCTCGCGCCCCCACCGCCTTCAGGCCAGCCAAACGGAAACGCCGAGCGCTCGCCAGGCCTCCTTTTCGGAATATCAATGTGGTGAAAGTTGCGCAAGTGCTCGACTAGATGGTCTCTGCGTGTGAAGCCCTTGTCGCCGACGCGGTTGCAGCGGGGCACGCTGCAGGGGAACTCTGGGGTGCCCATGCCATGGACGGTGGATTGGTGGCGCTGGAGGTCTGCGAGACGGGTGAAGTTTGCTGAGGAGGTGCAGCCGTGGATGTCGCAGCTCCATGTTCTGTGTGGAAAGAGACAAGGTTAGCTGGGAGGGAATAGAAGGAGGGGCAGGGGAGGTTTACTTTGTGCGGCTTGTGGATCTGGGGCGTTGTTAGTAGATGTTTGATACAATAGATGAGAGAAGTATATACCTTGTAGGACCCTGAGATGTAGGAATATCACCTTGTGTTTGCCAACTCGCTGTATCATATGCGCCAACGGGCTGTTGATATTCGGGTTGTTGGATAGCAGGCTGAACGTAGTAGTCGGGGACGATTTGATATGGTTGTGCAGGGTAACACTGGTACTGAGCGTAGTAGGCATTGATTTGAGACTGTGTGTACTGCGGCACTCCCGTTTGGTAGGGCGTTTGGTACCCGTAGTTGCCCTGGTCAGACGACGAGTACTATGGATTGTTGTCAGCAAAAGGGGGGTGGGGGGAACTACGGGTGACTAACGCTGTATCCGGACATGGCGGGTGAAGGCGGCGGCTCTAGCTTTGGGCGTATCGACTTGGTCCTCTTGGGGCGTAGAGTAGGGGCAACAGTAGTAGAAGGGCAATAGGCGGGCGCCACGGGCGAGGTGAGGATGCGTAGTTTGTGCGACCTACTTGCTCTCTTTGAAGAAGTCGTGGAATTTTTTCGAGGCAGCAGTTGTATTTGCTCAAGGGATCTATGAAGCCAGTGTTAGATGGTTGGACTGTTTGATGCTTTCCACCGAACGGCATGCTTCTTGACCCTTATATGCACGAGGAGGAAGCTTCTCGGTCTCCATCTTTCAAACTGTAATAGTCCGGCCACACTGCCACCCCAGGGCTTATACTCAAGGCCACCGAGTGATTTGCATCGACTTACAGGTACTTGGGAGGGAACGCTCCCTCAGAACGCCCGAAGCCATCGCCGTGCGGGCCGTGATGTGCCAGCATAGTGATGACGAAAACAAAAGTAGAAAAGTCTGTGAGGCGAAGATCGGAAGTGGTCGCAGGATTCGGTCGGCAAGTAGCAGGGCTTGACCAACGTAGGCCCGTCTCTTTCGTAAGCTCTGATATTCCCCTTGTGCAAAGGAACCACACCAGAGGCCAGAATGAATCAATATAGAACCCAAGATGGGTTGCTGAGGTGGGACTAGTCGTGGGGTGGGTGAGGCGAAGTCGCGGTTTACCACTGCCGTGGTACCCCACAACGTATATCGGTATAGGGCTGACGTTTAGTGTCGGTGTGCATGCGCTGTCCACGCCGGAAGTTTGAGTTGGACTGAGTTTGCGGCACGGTCAAAGATCAAAGACACACAACGGTAAGATTTTCTATCGTGAGAATGAGAGGGGTGAAAATGCTCGACCTAAAGTAGAAGGCACAGGCAAACGTAGTGGCGAGGGAGTGATAGCCGTTGATGGATCTACCAACCGCTCCTTCCGTCTTATGGCATGCAGGGGGACTACCAGACCTCAGTCGAACCTTAATTGAATGCCATCTCATTTGCTTTCGACCATAGCTTGGCAAGGCAGAAAGCTGGAATAGACCAACGCCGACGCGGTTCATAATCGGATGTTTGTGCTCCAGGGTATAACATGGGCATAGTTCACCGATGACCACAACTGTGGGAAGGCCAATGGGCCGCCGTGTGACCTGATGTGCATGCGTAGCTCTTGTTCGCGTACCTTCGCTCCGCGGTGTGGGCATGAATCCCTGTTTAGCCGCAGGGCATGGGCAGGAGCTTAGTCGTAGACGTGGAGTCTGTGATGCATCCGAATTGATCTTCTTCCATGTCTTGACACATTTCAGGCGCGCTCAGAACCTGCGCCATGGCGACCGGTCAATTGTTGGAGCCGGGTCAGAATGCTCGTATACCTGTACAGCATAAACGAGCTGTCGACCCTATCCAAATGGAGCAGTTGGGTGGACTGCATCTCTTGCGTATCCGTCTAAAGACAGGTTAGCCGTCATCAAACGCCCAATTTGCGTCCTTTCAGAGTCTACTCTGCTGCTTCATGTGGGTCATATAACCTGCAACCCGGTGCATTCTGACCGAGGTCTTAGAAGGTCGCAAATGATTGATGCTGTAACCGCTCAACTAATGGTCATGCACGACTTAGTGCTGTCGGGCGTAACGGGGCGTAACTGAAGCTTGAACATCGCGGAAGCATGTTCGCTAAGACGGCCAGTGGGAGAGGACCTAGGTGTTGCTGCAGCCCTGTAGCTATACGCGATTGGGGGCAAAAGACAGTGGAGCCTAATTCCGGCCAATTGAGCACATCCCGCAGCCTTAGCCACATAATGTCAGATTACGCCCGGCGCTCAGACCGCTAACTACCCCTGGCCGACCAACTGCAGTGGCGGAGGAAATCTCCTTGGCAGACAGATGAGCCTCAATGTGCTTTCGATCCATGCATAAGTGTCTCACGGTTAATTACTCTGCGCATACGTCAGTTTGGTGCCTCCCACGGACTTGGGAGGAAACTGTTCGTCCCCGCGAACGGAGTGGAAGATCAAAGAGGGACATTATGTCTGCCCAAATTAATGGGACCCATTCCTGGACTACCTAATACTTGATACAATGCAACTCCCACATCTAGCATGGAGTATAGCAATACGAAAGTAACCGACCGCTCATAGCTCGTCTTCCAGGAATTTGTACGCAAATCGAAAGTCTGCTTTCCTACGGTTCATCCTACAATAAGATTAGCCCTGTATGACGTGCAGAAATAGCATCATGGGGCGCTAGCGAAACGGCAGCCCCACGTGCGAGACCGATAAAGGAAAGTCAGTGCTTACCACGTGCTCTCATAGTCGAAGAACCTGTATGTCCCTTGCTCATAGTCCTCGGTTATCGCCTTTGGCTCTTCATGACGCTGGAACCATGTTTGATACTGCTTGTGGAATCTCCAGCTTTGCGACTTCAATGCCTTTGCTGCCAAGTACTGCTGATAGGTTCCCTGGCGGTAGTAGAATGCATAAAAGAGAGCATCAGTGTCGATGCGGGAGTACAAGCGAAAATCATCGAAGATGGGCAACGGCTCTTGCGGGTAGTGAGCAGGCGTAAACGGGTACGGATTCTGGGGGCGGTAGTGGCGGGGCGCCTCGGTATCCGCAGAGTCTGGAGCAGTAGTCATGGACGCTGCAAGCATGTGCTCATTCGGAGGCTTCGATGCAGATGCAGACATGTCGTTCTTAGTGGCCTCGAATGAATCCAGCAAATCCTGTAAGCTAGAAGGGAGATGGTAGACTGACTCCTCTTCTTCGTCTTCGGCATGTGACTCGCCATTTGTTAGTGGCGGCGTAGCAACTTGCAATCCTTCCTCCTCTACTGGTTCAGGAGCCGGGGTCCTTCTGCTGGACTTTGAGGCATCTTCAGACGAGCCCGCTCGCGAAAGCGATTCCTTGTCGTGCGCAGGCGTTGCGGGTATACTTGCCGCGGGTGCTGGTGAGGCCTGTGCTGATTCTGGCGGTTGTATACGCGAGGCTGGCTGGGAATGCGTTGTTGCAGGCGAGGTGGTCGCACTTGTCCGTGGGACGCCTGGAGCCAGTCCAGACTGTGCTGCGGCCGCTCCCGGTGGTGGGGGCAAAGGAGCAATGCCCACTCCATTCTTATCGCTTGCAGCAGCAGCGGCGGCGGCCGAGGCGTACTTCAGTGGCTCGCCGGGCGTACGTGTGGGTAATGGCGCGGGCTTCATGGCATTTGCTGTGGTACTCGATGTTCCCGGCAGGGGTGTGTGTAACGTTGCTAGTGCAGGTAATGGCGATTTCATCTGTGTCGATGGCCGTCGTGCTCCCTGTTGCACTGCCTCTGTTGCCTTTGGTTTCGGTGGTGGTGGCCGCGCTTCCGTCTCCGGGGTGTCGTCTGCTATCGACTGCGATTCGTGTGACGAGACGTGATCAAGACTCTCGCCCAAGCCAAAGATGGCCTCCTCCTCTTGCAGGTTGAAGTCGTCGTATATTGTGTCGTCGTCCATGAATTCGGCGTCTTGGTTGCTCTCGACGTAGTATTTGATGCTCTCCTCGATCTCCTTTACCTGGTCCGTTTCGACATTTCCATTCTCCAGCGCCCGTTGCAGCAGATCCAGCTTTCCCTGATGCCATTTATTTCGCTCGACCGACTCTTCTAGTTCCGTCACCCGCTCAGCCTTTGAGTTGTCGCCCTTTTTCGATTTCTTGACGTTTGCCTGCAGCGTCTCAATCTCGGCCTCGATGGTTTCTATTTGCCGCTCCAGCTCCTCGTTCATGTGCTGCAGGAACTCAACCATTTCCATCTTCTCCTTATCCTTGGGGTCAATCTTGGACGCTAATTGCAGACCTTCCTTGGAGTAGGCCTTGGTCTTCATCTCCTTTTCGACAGCCTTGAAGCGCTCCATTTGCTGTCACATGTCAGTGTACCGCTATGGCAAGATAACATTGGCAGCGTACAGTCTCAATCAGCTTGCGGTGGTCCAGCAGCGGCTTCTTGTCTTTGATCTCCGACATGGCGGCCCATGTCTTGATCTGGTCGCGCGACCGCTGCAACTTCTTGATCTCCTTCTTCAGTTGGTCCTCGAGCTTCTCCTTTTGCGACGGATTGCCCGTCTGCATAATCTTCTCGTATATGCTCTCAAAGGTTGCGACACCCTCGGCGACCTTCTTGAAGCATTTGTCAATCTCCTGCTGGAGTTTCCGTGCCGCCATGGTGATGGTGGAGCCTCGTCGTGAGGACTTTAGCGAGGGTTACGGCAATGTGTGGGCGATGGAATCCGACAGCAGCGGTCCGACGGTTCGGAGTAAGTGAGTGAGTGTGTGTGCGGGCGGGCGCCGGCGAGGTTGTAGGATTGTTTGTCGTGGCCTGGTTACGGAGGTAGAGGGATCGCATAGGTAACGCGAATCACAGGCCTGGCCTAGCGTAATTGCCAAGAGTGCGGCCACTAAAGGCTCGCAATCCACAACCCATGGCCCATCAACTGCCCCACGCGTCGCTGTTTCAAATACGCGTTGCACTGTCTGTTGGCCTGTCTCACCCTCGTCGGATGAGAGAATTCCCATGTGTGACGTCGGTGCGCCTTTGGAACCCCCAGTGCCTCTACACGCAAACCTAGTCCTGCCTGAGGAAGTCGGTGTTTCGCCAGAAGCTTCCGGCTGCACAATCCTCAACACCCAAGCACGAGCACGCACACTGCTGCAGCTACCCCGCCATCATGAGGAGTACGGCCCCTCTGCTCTGCTAATACAGATGCCAATGCTGTTGATATCATCACCACTAACAATTGCCAGCCGTGCTGCAGAGGGTCAAGTCAGCATCAGTCACAGTAGACGGCCAGCTAATATCCTCAATTGGCAGGGGCTTGCTGGTCCTGGCCGCCGTCTCCAAAGACGACACGGAGAAGGATGTAGAGGCCATGGCTGGCAAGATCCTCAAGGCCAAACTATGGGATGACGAATCCAAAGACCCTCCTGGCCGTGTATGATTCCCACTCGTTGTTTACATTCACGGCGCTTACCTGTGCAGTGGAAATGCGCCGTGGCAGATATACAAGGCGAAATCCTATGTGGTATGTAGTCGCACTGAGTGATGCGTAGATGGCCTATTGAGAAATCTCCATGGAAGAGCGTGTACTCACCAATCACAGTCTCTCAGTTCACCTTACTTGCCTCTATGGAGAAGGGAAGCAAGCCCTCTTTTCACAAATCCGCAAGTGGTGATCAAGCCAGGACACTTTACGAAACCTTCTACAAGAAGGTTGGGAATCTCTACGAGTCCGACAAGGTCAAGGACGGCGTATTCGCTGCAATGATGGATGTTGCTCTGGTTAATGATGGCCCAGTAAGTATAAACATTGACGGCTTAAACAGCGATGCGCATATCTAGCGGCGTACTTCCTTTGTATAGTATATGGCTTAACGTTGATCATCTTGGCTAGGTAACCATTCAAATCGATACCAACCCACCGAAACTGGATGCCCCCTCTACAGGTCCGCCCCAGAGCAATCCGTAGACTATCGGCGTCTAGCATGACCAGAAGTAATAATTTCGTATACTTGTTGAACACACCAAATAGAAGTCCATAGATCAGCAGGCTCAAGGCGCTAGACTCACTGCACGAACTAGAAATTTGCAGCACCCTATCAGCAGTGTGTTGTATCAGACACATACCATTAGTGGAGTCGGCTCTAACATCAGATCGCACCTGTGGCATTAAACCGTCTCAAATAAGCTTCATGCGTTCACAGCCGAACCATAGTGTTGCTCTGACTGATGCCCACCGACTTTCGTCCATCGGTCAGTTCTGCAGGCCATCGCCTCCCGGTAGGGACACTGCTATCGTATCAAAAGGAGACAGGTGACACGGCTAGGCACCAGTAATGCTTCCCGGTTTTGGTCCTGCATGCATGTCGTACTCCACCCACCCTCCAGACACGCTGATGTCAGATCTACCGAACCAGCGGCTTGGGGATATCTTGTGCATGCCAATTTCTGCCTTTTCCGGAAATGGGGCTAAGTCGTACGACCACACGTGATGTTCAGTTAACCGACCCACAGCTGAGCTGGCTTGCATCCTGGTAACGCCCGGCATCACGGTAATTAAGGGATTATACAACCTATGCCACGACATTCCGGTTGTTCTGGACCGATGCTAATCTGAGTGCTTATTACGAGCAATCCTCAACTGGGCTGGCCAAACTTGACGAACCACGATAGACATATACAAAATCATAAGACTATGGCCTCCCCCATCCTAACTCCGACTGGTAGCACATTTGGACCCTTTTCCAGTTCCAGGCGCCATGACACCGGCATGCTAGTCCAGTTTTCTGATGTCAGTCTTAGTAATGATGCACTCTTGTGCGAGTTGGTCTATAGGGTCGGATACTCGACGCCTAATTACAGTCATTTGCGTAATCTGGACCAATGCTAATTCGTGAGTCTATCTGAGGCACTCGTCTAAGATCACTGCGACAAACAGGGTTGACTAGAGGTAGGGATCCGTACCATGCTGACTCGGCCACCTTGTCTACGGACAAATAATTGACATCATCAACAGCAGCTGTCCGCAGACTATATGCTGGCCTGGTTTTACCCGCGTCATATTGAGAGATTAAGAGAAAATCCAATCCCGACAAAGATGCGAGATACCTTACGACTCGGCTACTATTGTTTTGTACAAGGAGCCTGTTCACCACGATGACAGTGTTTTTGCCTTGGAATCAATGCTCGCCTTGGGCTGGGTTGACTATCCGGCGAGATGTTCTGCTGACGATATATAGCCAACGCCACATAGTTAACAATAGAATCACCGCAACTATGACGTCCTTGTCGCTGTGAAGATGTCTCTGGCAGCATTTCCAACAAACCCATAGACAGTATGGATCTTGTTCGAATACAGCTGGCTTATGGCTGATGATACGTTCATCTTCTCTCTGAATTTTGAACGTGTTCGAAGACGTCTGTTGGACATGCAATGGTTGAATCATGATGATCTTGTTCGAGAGTAGTCTGCAGGGATCTGCAACAGGATCTGTAGCCTGCATGACTAAGTTAATGTCTTGGTATGGATATCCAGAAAGTTGTTGGAAATCTTGGACGGAGATGAGATGACGTGGCGGAAAGATGCACACGGCGAGATGTTATAGCGTGTAGTGACATACCAAGGCACGAGCTGTATTTCGTTTTTACTTTTTTCAAAAGTCAACAGCGAGATAGTGGGATCTACCTGTGGCTTTCTGGAAGTAACGTGGGCTTAAGCCAAACTCAAATATGAAACCGAGGGACCTAGCGACACGTTGTAGGCACGAGCTGCTTTGTAGATATCTAGCACATGTGGGTTGAAGATCATGTCAAAACCTTCCTCGGAGTTTTGGATTGTAGCAAAAGCGCAACTAGCGGAAGCACCCAAGAAGAGACGACTCGACTCGGACAAGCGAATAGATTTGGATAAGCATGATGTCGTGCGTGCGAATTCTGTTGCGCGACTTGTCGGCAAAGGCAACTATGGCGACTTTGTGTTGTGAGCATCGTTTTGCTTCACTTTATTAGCAGCAAAGATGCGGACCAAACGCGGTGCAGATACAACGGTATCCCTGGAAGCCGAATACCGCCAGTTGAAGTGCTAATGGAAGCGTCGATTGTCGTATACAATAGTACGGTACGTCCGTACAATGTCGGTACGGGAGCTAGGTGCACCTAGCATGTTGCCGCGTCACCCCTGCGACGTCAATGACGCCACCAGCCTGTAGCACTGTACTATGTAAGGTTAGGTAGAGCAATCTTACTAACAAGCACAAGGTTATCGCAGCATAGTAGGTAAGCAACTACCATGTCCATGCTATGTGTGTCGTAAGGAGAGCATGTCCATGCTATGTGTGTCGTAAGGAGAGCATGTCCATGTAGTGGAAAAGGAATAGGCTGTTGAGGCCTTTGTTGTGCACATGGGCAGTGCGCGGGGGGGAGGGAGGGAGGGAGAGAGGGAGAGAGGGGGGCGAAGCGTTGGCCTGGGCCACAAGCGCTGCTGCCATCGGCGACTTGAAGGCCCCGACAGTCGGGTATTAACTTCCCCCGAAGTCAAGCGCCTCTCGCTCCACACCTTCTCGGGTCTATCGTATCGACAACGCCTTCGTCTGCAGCCTTCCATCGCAATATGGAAATATGCCCCGAGCTAGCTACAGTACCTACACCCGGCTTCGGCAGCAGGCAGACACTTTTCCATGTTAGATATAAAAATGAAGTGCATCATCCTAACACCCTTAACTGCCATCAGGCAGCACTGTCATCAACATGGTCGTCCCTCGCCATGGCCTCTGAAAGCATTTTGGGCTAGTTGGCCGTTCAGCGTATACATCGTATTCCACAGTCTTCCAGACCGGTTGACGAAACAAGTCCGCGCGCTTTGTCCACATTTTGGAGTGACGGGCGGTCGAACCGACACTATCTAGTCGCGCATTATACCCCTTCAAGACTAGCTGATTCTCGTACGGCTCGGATAGTGCTCTAGTTTGGTGCAACAAGGATCTCTAATCTCCAGGCCCGTGAGTGGCGCAGAAGCGGGTCTCTAGGGAAGTGCAGACTTGCCCTTTTTTCTCTACGACTTTCCTCCTTGTGTTGTGCTTCTCAAAGTACTTCGTATCATCAACGACAAGACACGCTCAAGCCACGAGCATGGACAACGACGACTCAGCTGCGTCGACGGGAACGGCCATTTCGGTCGCTGCCGAGAAACATGAGTTGCAATCGGAAAGGGAGAGCACACCGCCTACGGCTCCTCTCAGTGATCAAGAGAAGGACATCATCGACCGGCAATTAACAGCACCTAACCTCACTGTCGGATACTTTTCGTTATTTCGATATGCGAGTACAAAAGACAAGCTCATCATGGTGCTGGCTTTATTCTCCAGTATCGCTGCTGGTGCTGTCATGCCCCTCATGACGGTAAGTGACATGTTCCTGATATCGCTGCCAAAGAAGATCCCACTATCATTTCATCGTCCTGTCAGAGCATAATCTTTTGCCTCTCAATACCGACAAGCTAATTTGGTATAGCTCGTCTATGGTAACTTTGCAGGAAGCTTCACCAGCTTTTCAGTCGACGCCACTGCTGCCGCCAAGTTTGAACACCAAATCAACAAGTTCACTCTGTACTTCATCTACCTAGGTATTACCGTCGACAAATTCGTCTTTGAGCACAACTGACGGCCGCAGGTATTGGAGCATTCGTGACTTCATACATCAGTATCCTTGGCTTCTCATACACCGGAGAGCGAATCACACGAGTCATCCGCGAGCTCTACCTCCGCGCTATCTTTAGGCAGAACATCGCTTTCTTCGACTTCCTAGGCTCTGGCGAGATCACTACGCGTATCAGTTCCGATATGAACTTGGTCCAAGACGGCATTGGCCAGAAGATTGGTCTATTCGTAACTGGTGTCAGCATGTTCGTTTCTGCACTGATTATTGGATTCATCAGGTCCTGGAAGCTCTCCCTGATCATGCTGGCTGCGACCTTGGCATTGATTCTGATGATGGGCGTCAACGGCGCATTCATGAAAAAGGCGCAAACGCTCTCGATTGACGAATACGCCACTGCTGCTTCATTGGCTGAGGAAGTTCTATCTTCTGCTCGGAATGTCGCCGCATATGGAACCCAGAAGAGGCTCGAGGACAAGTACAAGGCTTTTGTGGATCGCGCGACTCAGTTTGACTTCAAAGCCAAATTCTGGCTCTCTATGATGATTGCCGGTATGATGGCGGTGCTCAATCTTCAGTACGCACTTGCATTCTGGCAGGGAAAGAGATTCTTAGACGCCGGCGAACTTGGCGTTTCCAACATTCTTACTGTAGTCATGGCGCTCATGATTGCCGGATTCTCCATCGGACAGAACCTGCCCCACATTCAAGCCTTCGGTGCAGCTACTGCAGCAGCTACCAAGGTCTTCAATACGATTGAAAGAAACTCGCCCATTGACCCAGAAACCGACATAGGTATCGTACCTGACGACTTTGTCGGCAACCTCGAATTCAGAAACCTCAAACACGTATATCCTTCTCGTCCGGATACTGTAGTGTTGTCCAACTTCAACCTTAGTGTCCCGTCCGGCAAGATGGTTGCGCTTGTCGGTGCATCTGGGTCTGGAAAGTCGACAATTGTTGGACTTCTAGAACGGTTCTATCTACCCATGGAAGGCGAAATATATCTTGACGGCAGGGATATTACGACTTTGAACCTGCGTTGGTTGCGTCAGCATATGGCTATCGTGAGCCAAGAACCCGTCCTGTTCAGTACAACAATCTACGAGAGTATTCTACATGGCTTGGTCAACACTGAATACGCCAACGTTTCGGACGAGAAGAAGATGGAACTCATTGAAAAAGCCGCCAAAATCGCCAACGCTCACGACTTCATCATGGACCTACCAGAAAAATACCAGACTAGGGTCGGAGAACGAGGTGGACTGCTATCTGGCGGCCAAAAGCAACGTGTCGCCATCGCCCGCGCTATCGTTTCGGATCCGAAAATCCTTCTCTTGGATGAGGCTACCGCAGCCCTGGACACGCGTGCCGAAAGCGCAGTTCAGGAGGCCCTCGACCGCGCCTCCGAAGGACGTACTACCATTGTCATTGCTCACCGACTATCCACGATCAAGAAGGCTGACAAAATCGTGGTCATGGCTCTAGGCCGCATAGTCGAGCAAGGCACTCACCAGGAGCTCATCAACACCAACGGTGTATATGCAAGCTTAGTCCAGGCCCAGGAACTAACATCCAAGATCAACCCCGCCAACAGAGAATCCCTCCTGGATGCTGCCAAGAAACCAGCAGTAGGCGAGGCAGACGAAGAGAAGCTCGCCCTAATGCGCACCACGACATCTGCTCCTACGGAATTCTTGAACAAGGATGAAAAGGACAAGGAGTACGGCACATGGGAACTGATCAAGTTTGCGTGGGAGATGAATAGTGGTGAGCACATGAGGATGACTATCGGATTGTTAGCCAGCTTCTTCGCTGGATGCAACCCTGCCATACAAGCCATCTTCCTCGCCAACTCTATCAACTCTCTCTTGTCGCCTGGAACGTCTCTCGGCGGGCTTGGAATCAGCTTTTGGTGCTGGATGTTCTTGATGCTAGGACTGGTCGTTGGTTTCTTCTACTATGTCCAGGGCATAACGCTCTCCAAGGGATCCGCGAGGCTTGTTGGGAGCGTTCGACAGCGCGCTTTTGGCGCCATGCTTCGTCAAGACATGGAATTTTTTTGATGGAGATACCGTTACTTCAGGAGCGCTCAGCAACTTCCTTTCTTCCGAAGCCAACCGTCTTGCTGGTCTCAGTGGTTCCACCCTTGGTACGATCGTCAGCGCTGCTTCTTCTATCATCGTCGCCTTTTATCGTCGGTTGCTCTTTCGGGTGGAAACTTGCTCTTGTTTGCTCCGCAACAATCCCACTCGTCATTGCGTGCGGATACTTCCGCTATTACGCTCTTACCAGAATGGAGAAGCGAACCAAGGAGACATCTGATGCTGCCAGCTTTGCCTGTGAAGCAGCCTCGTCTATCCGCACTGTGGCTTCGCTCTCTCTTGAGAAGCATCTTCTCTCCGAGTACCATCTCAAGCTTGCGGACCAAGGGAAGGGCTACTTCAAGTTTACAAATGTGTCTTCTGTGCTATATGCCACATCCCAGGGTCTGAGCATGTTCATCTTCGCTCTTGTCTTTTGGTATGGAGGTCGTCTGCTGTTCCACCAAGAGTACACCGTCCTACAATTCTTCGTTGTGTACTCGGCCATTATCAACGGTGCTCAGTCGGCTGGTGCTATCTTCTCTTTTCGCTCCTGACATGGGGTGAGGCGAGAGATGCGGCCAAGCTACTCAAGTCTTTCATGAACCGTATTCCCAAGATTGACCACTGGTCGCCCGAGGGCAAGAAGATTGATCGTTTGGATGGCCGTATCGAACTGCAAGGTGTCCGATTCTCATACCCTGGACGGCCCGACCACCGGGTTCTGCGCGGTGTGACTCTCTCTGCTCAACCTGGCCAGTTCATTGCGCTGGTTGGTGCCTCTGGTAGCGGAAAGTCGACCGTCATGCAAATGCTCGAGCGCTTCTACGACCCGACCAGCGGTTCCGTTCTTGTCGATGGCGTCGAGTTGAAGGACTACAACCTGCAAGACTACCGCTCGCAATTGGCAATCGTCAGCCAAGAAACTACGCTTTATACCGGTACCATTCGCGAGAATATCCTTGCCAACCAAGAGGGCCTAGGTGACGACGCTGTAATCCAAGCATGCAAAAACGCCAACATTTACGAGTTCATGTAAGTTAACACGACGACATTCAGTGTGCACCTTGACTAATTCGTTTCAGCACCTCATTACCAGACGGTTTCAACACACTCGTCGGTGCAAAGGGCGCTCTCCTTTCCGGTGGTCAGCGCCAACGCATAGCCATCGCTCGCGCTCTCCTCCGCGACCCCAAAGTCCTCCTCCTCGACGAAGCCACATCAGCCCTCGACTCCACGTCGGAGCGCGTCGTACAAGCCGCCCTAGACTCCGCCTCCAAGGGCCGTACCACCGTCGCTATTGCGCATCGCCTTAGTACGATTCAGCACGCCGACGTCATCTACGTGTTCGACCAAGGCAAGATTGTCGAGCAGGGTACACACGATGACCTGGTAGCGAGGAAGGGTGTCTACTTTGAGTTGGCCAGGTTACAGGCCATCGGCGCACCCCAATGATTTGATTTTTTTTGCCGTCAGTTGAAACAAGCGCGAGCGTTGCTGCATTTTCATGGCGTTTACCTCGGCTATAAGATATGGCTTTATATGGTTGTAATCCTCGTTCCTTTTCACTTTTTCTTCAGCATATCGGCGCTATTTAGGCTGGGAACTAGAATATTGCCCCATGGGCGACAGATGAAGCAACATCGCATCGTATTATAGCATTTGGAAGTACATACATCACGTCTCCCGACTCACTCAGTCGCGCAGAACGAATCCGACTTATTAATTATACCATACATCCACATGTACAGCCTGACATATATGTTGTGTATTATTACATTTTCATCGTTTACACTAATTTCTGACATAGCACATCTTTCAAGACCCTGAAGACTTTTCCGTCAACCGGGTCAATGGGCTGTATCTGGACGCGGGCCCGCCGCCAAATTTGTTGCGAATAGGCGATAATTGAGCCCCACCTTAATGCCGAGGGGCGACCAGGCTTAGCGAAGAAGCGTGGTGATCGTCGTGCAAGGGGAGACGACATGCGACTATTCTGTGCATGGGAGTGCATGGGGATTTGTGTTTCCTGGTATGCGATGATTGTAAACGGCGATGGTGGAGCTTTGACGTTTGCGCGCCAAGAACTTCTGGAAGGATGCAGATAGACGGTGAAGCAAGAGCCTTTTAGGCGTCCAACTCTCCCTTTTCAATACATGTATACAACAAGGCCAGCGAATCACAATGTTTCTCGCCAGACCTCGTCTCAGTGTCCTAGCTGAAGAAAAAAAAAGAAAAGGGGTGGCTATACTCGCTCCTGCGACCTTGATCTCTCGTCTTCCTCCCCCACCGACTACCAGATAGACCCAAAATGTCCAGCACCAAACGTACTCTCCTCCTATTCCTCCCCATCGCCTTCCTCCTCTCCACCGCAGTTGCAATCACTTTCCTAGAACGCACATCCAAAAACGCATTTTACTCGCATCTCTCCCGCAACGAGCGCAACGGAGCGTTCGAGCTTATTCTTCCTGGCCAGCATGGATCCCAGGAGACATCCATAACCCATTTAGATGTCAACGACGGTCCGATTTACGCTTTACTAGGTCTTTGTACGCTTGCGTATGGCATGTGTGCGCTTAGCGCCGCGGGAATGTGGCAGCTGAGAAGAGTGCAGGATACGGCTGGGCACGAGAGGGCGTGGGTGTGGGTTTTGGGTATGGGGAACTTGGTGCTGGTTGCTGCGGGTGTGGCGGCTTTTGTGTATGGTACTTCTGTGCAGGGGAGTGAAAGGAAGTGGGAGAGTCTAGGTGATGTGGGTATGGGGGATCAAGAGCATACGAGGGAGACGTGGGTTTGTGGGGTTCAAGAGTTTTTTCCGGAGGAGGGATGGGCGGGGAAGGCGTGTGGGATGCAGAAGGCGATGAGGTTTTTGATGCTTGCGTTGATGGGTGCGGCAGTCTTGGTGCTGGGGAGCGTAGCTGTTGTTGTTCGAGGAAGGGGGGGATGGAAGTGGGTAGGAGGCGGGAGGGGAAGGTATGCGGGTTTCCAGGGTGTGTATGAGATGCAGACTCCCGGAGTGTCGGTGCCGTATGTTGGAGCGCAGGGAGGGCAGTGGATGCAGCAACCTGGACATGGTCAACCAGTGCAGCAATGGGTGCCGCAGACTTATCAACCGATTCAGCAAATGGGTTCGCAGCCTGTTGTTCAGCACGCTGTTCAGCCTGTTGCTCAGCCCATCGTTGGAGTGCCAAAATCAGATGCTAATGTTTCGCAGCGGCCAATGGTTGGATGAGTAGTTCTCAGTCGGGTCTCGTCCGCTCCTTTGTATGTCCGCGTTGTGGTATAATCAACCACATCGCAACGAGCCCCCAGAATATCATTATTCACAAACGACAACAGCCGACTACAGCTAATACGTTCGAGATCGGCCTGCAGATTCGTTCCTTTCGACTCACTTTCACCATGAGATCACCGCCGCGCCCGAACGCGCATTTATCGACGCACCACCATCTGGGTGAGAACTTTCCGCTCCTGTGAGGCCTAGAGTACTATCAACTCAGCAACTTCGCTATGTCGACCATTTCGTCTCGCAGTACGAGAATCTCATCACAGGATTCCCAGGACCTCCATGGCAATCTCGAAGGCAAGCCTCCTTTGCCTTATACGGTCGGCGCCACGTTCACCGCATATCGTCACAAACCCCCTGCGCCCTTCGGCCATGGCTACGGCACTCCATGGCCGCCTTTCAAGACAGGCAAGTTCTGGCTACCACAGCTCGAATACTGCCTATCGCAGTTGCCATTACCAGGTTGTACACTCAAGGAATGCTGCACACTCGCCATCACGGACCTTATCCGCACCGGATACTCATATAGCGCGCAGGTTGTAGTGGTAAACAAGACTATGGTAGCAAAGATCTACGACCCGCTCTACGACAACGGCTTCGACTGCTACGACAACAAGCGCGACGTCATCGTTCTATCCGATGGCGACTACTCACGGGAAGCAGCCGCATACGAAAATCTGCAGCGATCGGCTGAAGCGCGAAAATGTATCCCAGAGTACTATGGCAGCTGGACGACGCAAGTACAAACGACGATTGGCGACAAGACATACCTGCGCCACGTCCGACTTATACTCATGGAGAACGTCCCTGGCGCAGTTATGAGGAGTGTAAGGCCTCAGCTACTGCCCGAAGCAACACGCTCTCGCATCATGCAGAAGGTATTAGAAGCTGAAACCATTGTGTACAACGCCGGCGTTCACCATCGCGATATGTCGCCCCGCAATGTTATGCTAGTCTCTCGCCCCAATGTCCATACCGCCTCAGACCCGCGCGTGGTCATTATCGATTTCAACGTTTCCAATGTACTTGATCTTAGTGCGCGCTGCCGTGGCGATGTGGACCTCGACGCCATACATAAGACGTGGCCTGGGAGGATGGTAGGTCCGATAACTAGGTTCTGGGATAAGCTGACGGAATTTGAGGTTAGAGGCTGGGTGGCGGATGATGTCGGAGCGGCGAATGAATGGCTTTGGGAATGCTTTAGGGATAGGGAGGATTATGTTCCAGTTGCTAGGGAGGATAGCAGAGAGGAATGTCCGAGGCTAGTCGACGTGGAGGAGTTCACTAGATGTGTGAGTGAAGATGATGGAGAGGACGATGAGGTCGTTTTCCGAGGATGGGGTGCATGAGAACTGGGCGGAGACGGGAGGTCTAGGCCGACATTTTACATGCAGTATAATGTGATAGTAGTCCTGGCAATTACAGTGCCGATCTCCCGTACACAGAACAGCAAATCATTCAGCACAAGAGGTAGCCTTCATTCTGGTAGATTCAGCGTGAGATCCCCGGTTAGCATCACAAGGTCGAGGAAAGTACAAGGTGTGTGTGCAAATGTGTGTATTGGGTATTGTGAAAACTCAATCCTCTAGTCCGTGTACGCCTTGCAGTGAGGGCCTTTGAATAAGCCTGGAAGAACCCTGGGTATCTTTGTCCATGTATCGCCATACTATAGCCCACTCTGGCAGCTACTCTGCCCTTGTACCCATGAAAAAATGCAGAAATGTGGTAGTCTGGTGGCTACTTTGGTCCTCGTAGAAACGGGAACGCCGATATGACGGCCCGTCATGTTTCCTAATCCTTCTCCTGTATCTTTAGAGAATCCTCGAATGCTTGCACGAGCCAACCCAGAAGCGCTTTTCGAATCGTCCCCACTTTTCCTTCACCCAACTTCATGTATAACTACCGGTACATGGAATGTTCTTCCAAAACACTTGAATTCTCGTAGACCCAGGAAATGTTCGCGGTATCGCCTGCGCTATAATCATCCTTCCCCTTGCTATTGAGACTAGCGAACTCGAACAAGACCAGGTGATCCCAGTTGGAGAGCGCCACATGCTTGCATGCAGACATATATGCGTAAGCGCTGGTCTGCTTGCAAAACACCTCGGCGTTTTCCTTCAGAAGAGTTTTCGTGCCCGCCTTTGCGAGTTTCTTGTTAATCTCTTGCTGTGAGGGATCTCCAGTGAGGATTGCATCTTTGAACTGTTCGGGATTAATCAGTCCTCGGCGCTTGAACTCAATCACCGCGATCTTCTGTTCTTCCCCATTGTCATGCTCTTTGGTAGTCACGAAAACAAGATCGAGTCGGACCCCTTCTCCCGACTGTGGGGGTGTTTGAGACGTCTTCTTAAGCGGTCGTCTAACTGGTTGCGGTATGTAATACTTACAGAGGCATTGCCAATTTGGGTACATGATGTGGAGGACCTTTTCAATGGGCGCCAAGAGCTGGGTATATGATTGCTTAGCGATATCTCGCTCGGTGCGTAGATCGTTGATTATCGTAGGAAATGGCCTTCTTTCTAGTGTCGTCTTCTTCTTGGAGATATCTCGGTCTGTCTCAAGAGTACGCTTGGCCTTGCTAGCATGTCGTTTGACTGAGGTGTAGATGAGTGAGTGAGGTGCCATAGCTGCCGCGGTAGTGGTGCCTGATGATTTGGCAACACTGTGGGGCGACTTCGCCAGATTGTGCCTCGGTAGCTCTCTAGCGAAGCCTTCGAGGAAATTAAGGTCGGGCTCCTCGGAGGAACTCATCGTGAGACAGGTTTTTAAGGTTGCTGATTGGATAGCCGTCTAGAAGGGGTTTGATTGAGCCGTGTATATATGTGTGTTGAACCCAATATATGAGCAGAGCGGGGAACTCTGAAATGTTAGAGAGGCAGAGTTTGATATATTCGCAGGGGATTCGCGTGGTGCCTGGGCAACTGTCTAACCCACCGGACCTGGGTACTGCGGATTAGCCCAACTAGCCTTACCGGCCGTTGCGGCAACAATATTATGCGACTGCCCAATTGCACACAATATACCTAGGTGATAGAGAGGTCCGAGCTTCTTCAAGACTTTCAGTAAAGGCGAACGCGGAGTGATCACTCAAGTAACCAACACTTTCACTTTCGAACAAATCTCAATATAGATCTAAGCCGTAAGGCGAGAAGCTAGCTCACGAATACAAGAAAGGATCCTAGGCCGTGTTTGCTGCAATCAATCCATGCGCCTACGTGGTGGTGAATCAAACTTCATGTGATGTTCAAATACGGTTAGCAAGTCTTAGCGTCGCTACCTAGGTATACAGCGACTTTTTCTTGTGCTTCCCTCTTGCGACTTGACACGACAACCACAGTTTTATTGCGAAAGTATGGTCACAGAAACTAAGACATATCACGACTTGAACAACGTGACGGCATATAACAGCAATTGCAGCGCTTACTCTAAGTCCACCGGATCCGGTTCTGCACTCATCCTCACGTGCTCATCACCACGCGTGCCCCACCCTGAGCTAAGCGGTACCTATCTAACCCTTGCTCGGAAGCTTCCTTACCATGTTGGCTTTACGACTATCGCGACACGCCATGAGCCAAATGAGCCTTTTGGGACGGGCTATGACACCGACGATCCGCCTGTTTTGGGGGATTGCGAGACTCTCTCACAGTTAGATTACTGTCTCTCAAATCCCTCGGTGGGTCGGAATTTGCTCCATCAGGATACTAAAGATTTGAAAATTACCGCAATCATTCGCACTGGCTGCAATCGGGGTGCGCAGCTTGTAGTCGTCAATGATGACATGGTCGCAAAGGTATACGATCCACTCTTCTACAACCCTTCTGAAGACTATCATTTCGGAGAAGACGTCGTAGCTACAGCAAATTCCGACTACTGTCACGAGGCTGCTGCCTATCACGAGTTGCAAATGTCGCCCGCGGCTCAGGAGGTCACACCCGCATTCTACGGCACCTGGACGATAAATGTCGATACCCTGAAACGCGAAGGAGACCAGCTTTGGAAGTACACGCGCCAAGTTCCAGTCATCCTGATCGAATATGTGCGAGGATTCACGATGACAGACATTAATCCCCGGGTACTGAACGAACAACTGCGGTCTAGTGTTGTAAAAAAAGCCTTGGAAAGCGAGAGTCTTATCTTCCATGCAGGAGTCAACCATGGTGATATGCATCCTCGTAACATCATCGTTGTTGGATTTCGAAGCGATCTGGTACATGACGCGCCGAAGGAGGTGATCGTCAAGGTGATCGATTTCAACGTCGCCGAGGTCTATCTTCACCCCAAGTGTGCCAACGCAGACATCAAACGCAGTATTATGGAAAGGATGCAAGCATGGTCCCCCAAACTTCCTTCTCCATTCATGCGGTTTTATCATTCACTGAACGGCTTTGTATGGGAAGGATGGTGCCCCAATGATGATCCGGAGTCGGATAATCAGGGATCATCATTGTGGCTATGGAATCAGTTCAAGTGCGATGAGCGTTACATTCCGGTCGTCTGGGATCCGACCCATCCTTGGAAGCGACCTAAGTACGTCGAGCTTGAAACACTTCACCTGTCAGCTCGGACTCTGGCATAGAAGTTGATATGCAAGAGGGAATGGATTGAAGCAGTGGAGATGACCGATTAGCAGAAAAGTATATACCTTTGGTATAGTTATCATGGTATTTAATTTCATTTTGTACGGAGTTCTCGGGGTTTGGGGTACAGGAAGATTCCCATGGTCGGCGCAGGGGCTATTAGACAGGACAAGTTGGTTTTACTAGGAAGAATAGATATACGCTGTGTCTCCGGTGCTGTGACGATGTCGTGATGATTAGTTATTCAAACTACCCCCAGCCTTGTCTTTCCGTGGTGAATATCTTAGTACTATATACAATTAAGCATTGCAAGATCGCCGAGAACTTCCCATTCTCAAGCAAAGCTGGATTGACAGATGTGATGCGTGATTTGATAGTGGTATTTCGTGATACCAAAGAAGCCTGGTAGCAATGTCAAAGAGTAGAACTAACAATCAATGAGTATGAGTAGAGCTCGGCAGCATGAAAGCAACCGATCGTTGCGAAGTCCACAGCTCCTCGCAATTACACAGTTCCGGCAAGTACCCAGTGAGTCCACTTCCTGTCCTAACCGTAGCCTTTACAGCGTCGCTACTAAACCATATGCACCCACCATCGCCCTACCCCAAGTACAATACCCATAGCTGTTGCTTGTGCGCATGTGATTTGGGAGTCTACAAAATATGTATCTCGATAGTTCCTGATGAAACGGCCCTACGCCTTGAGCTTGCTTGAAGCTCTGAGAAGGATGAAGGTGCGCGGGCTTTACGTGGGCAAGCTCTGAAGCACAAATTGATGATTCGAGCGCATCTAGTGGCCCTTCGGGGTCTGGCGGCGCTGATAATCTGGCATGTTGGTGGATATGCGGTGCGGTGCAGGCGAATTGGTATCGTAGAACTACACGATCTTGGTGATACCCGACGACGGGTGTATGGTTGTCGTATCTTAATCGCGAGAAATTAAGTATAGGACTTTATTTATAGCTATTTTATTAGCTTAGCTCTCAATAGCAGGCAGGGAATACGAAACGTTTGCTACTGTAATGTAGATGCTGAATGTAAGATGCAGAGTCATCGTATTATTATAGCGACGTAGTTGTCTGTGATCACTGCTGTCGCAGTAGTAGCGCGCCGTCTACCAAAATAAAGTACTCGCTATTCGCGAAGTAGAGCTGGGGTAATTAGAATTATGTAGAGAAGAACAGGCAAGAGGGAGTGGGCATACGTAAATGAGCAAGTGTTGGCAATATTGAGATAGTCGGATAGATTATAGAAAATCACTACACATAACCATAGTGCGCAGGTGTCTTATTCCTCAAACCGCACCTCTATCCCACAAAGTGACGAGCCAAAATGAAGCCTTTACATTGCTTGCGAGTCTAATTCGTCTTAGGAGTAACCGCAACCTTGAACTCCGTACCAGCTAACGTGCTTTCGCCACCAACCTTGACGCTCCCGATGCTAGCGGCGATACCGTTGAAGCAGCCATCTGGAGTCGGTTTTTGGAGCATGCGAGCGAAGTAGCCATAGCAGTCTCCTACTGTCCAGAAGACCCCAGGTGAGTTTTCTGGTTGCGCAGCAGGGGTCACTTCAACTATGATATGAATTAGTGACTGAGCATTAAGGCTTGCTTCGATGACAGGACTTACATTTGACATCCCAGTTGCCGATAGATTTACCGCTTGCGTCTACCACGTTGGCTTGTTGTGTACTGTTCTTAGGACCATCCAGCTGGTAGTCTATCGTCGCAGTGCAGAAGGTGCCTTGAGGCAGACGATCTTGGTAGGCACATGCGGGCATCATAGCAGCGCAAGCGTTGTTTACGGCGGCCTCAAGCTGAGAGCCCTGCGCGAAACTGATAAACTTGTCGCAAGTAGTATCGCAAGTAGTCTTGGAGTTTGCCGCAGGTGTCCACGTATCGCTCGCGCCAGTTTTGGTTGTCTGTCTTGGTGTAATGGGTGTTGCCAGGGCAGTTGCTGCTAGACCACTGAGGAAAAGGCCGATATACATGCTGCCGGACTGGACGTAACCGATTTGTTGAGTTATTGAGATACTGAGGAAATATTATGCTTGCTGGGTGTCTTCGATACGCTGGGCGTGTCTGTGAAGCCACTTGCGGTAGCGAAAAGTGGTCAAGCGGTAAGGTTTTATTCACATAAAAGGGAGAAACGTGAAGATGGTAGTAAGGGACCACTAGCCAATCCGCGACGTGAGAGAAATGACAAGTGACTGGTGGTCGAAAAAAGAAGCTTCTGGGGGGCGTGAGCACGTTTTCTATGATGCCGCGCGGTAGATCGTACCATGAAATTGCAATAGGGCCGGGAACGTGGCACAGACTTCTCGAGGTCCAGTAGCACACGGTATGCGAACCCTACGAGCGGATCCACACCTCGTATGATTGATGAATTGTTACAGATTTCTTTGTGATAGATAACCAGCCACTAGGATTTGCCTTTTTCGTACATGTGCTAGGGAGGTGCTTTGACGTCGTCGGCGCAGGAAAAACCAACAATGAGGAACGTGCTAGGGCAGGTGTATCGTAAGACAACGAATTTCTCTGCTGCATGATCTTGAGTCCTTGAATCATTTGCTTGAAATAATGCGAACTACATGAATATGGATGTGAATAGGGGCGGCTGGTTTGTGGGGTAATTGTTCTAGCATCAAACGATCGACAGATCTGCCGTCCGTGCTTGGTGTTGATGTGCCATGCAACTCATGGCATTTCCGTATATAGCTTCAGTGTATAGTTTCCGATGAATCTTATGTCGACTTTGGATGAAATCTGCGATTGCACTCAATGCCACCCCTACCTCTACCTGGGTAGGTAGCCACCGCAATTATTGTGTTCACAGGGAGATGCAGTCGAGGTGTCCCAGTGATCTCTACCACGGCAGGGACCGGATCATCGGCAGAATTTTGGGATATTTGTATCCCAAGGCAGTCATGAAACAAAGAGGTGCTCGCTGACGTGAGATGGAGAAGGCGAATGACGACGATGCCGTCTGCCAAGACACTAGTTCACCCTTCATTAAGCTACACCACGTCATCAACATGATACCTGTGAGAACGTTCGCAAGCATTTTAAACGAAGCTGCCTGTTTATTCATATTGTGCCAACATCATAACTCTGTTGGTTCATGCCTTGACAGCTGCGATAAAATGGACCCTCAGCGAACGCACCGAGGCATCGCTAAGTTGCCGACGGCGCCGTGGAGAACAACCTCCAGCGATGCTGTCAACAATACTGCAGCATCGCAAAGATTCTTTACCCGCTACATATTGCCGCGGTGTCCATCTATGGGGTAGCATACTGAGAATTCATTCTATCGCATATTTGGATATTTTCAGGTGAGAGACCTGACTGTAGTGACGATCGGGACTATGGACACGAACGCTTTCACGTCACGAATAGCTTTAGAACTCATACCCCCCGGGGGGGTACGCACAAACTTTGAAGTACGGACCTCCAACCCTGCCTTTGTATGACAATCCATGCGTAAATCAGCGTGAGGGCTGATGGTGTGCATACTTCCTGTCGGCTTCTCCGCAACCCTAACCGAGCTGACCCGTAAAACACACACACTGCACACGTCCTTAGGGCCAACCATCAATGAAGTCAGCAGCACCAAACACGGGACTTGCAGCTTCCAAGACGTACCAAGTGTCCTCGTTCGTAAGCCGCATATTGCTTACATTGGTGCACGGCTTGTTCTTGTTGATTGGACGCATATCGGCTACACCCTTACCAGGCTGCCATCTTGGCACATCACAGTACAGGAACAACGTCTAACTGGACTTGTTGAGTGCTCCTTATCAATGGTAATTTTCTCCATTTCTTTGCTTCCTGACTAGGGCTGTAAGCGCTTATCGTTCCAAGCAACGCGTTGGGTGGCCTTATTTCGGCTTGATGGGTTGACTATGGCTCCAGGATGGATTATTTCTGTACGGCCGTCCAACATGAACTCCGAGATATCCACCACTATTAAATGGGCGGACACTCCGTTCGCGCTTCTCGAGATTCCTGGCCAATCTGGTGCTCAAACATGCGAAAACCCTGGCCTCCTCCACATAGTCGCGGAAATGGCAAACGCACACAATGTCCTCATTCGTGGTCTCAACGCCTTCTATAATTAAGCGCCCTTCGTTCGCATTCCTGGTGATGTTTTCGATCTCATGCTCTACATCGCGGCGTGGGCGGACAGTGTACATCATCACCATCACCTCGAGGAAACACTCTTTTTCCCAGATGTGGAGGCCGCAGCCAAAGAAGCAGGCCTAGCATTCGACGTGCAGGTCAATGTGGAACAACATCATGACTTTGAACCCAAGATGGCGGACATGGTAGAGTGGGTCAAGAGTGTTTCTGATGGCAAGGCCACATATGACAGCGAGCAGCTGAAGAGGATGGTAGATAGCTTTGCGTCAACCCTAGTGCAGCATTTACACGACGAGATTGGTACTTTGATGGTCTTGGAGAAATGCGATGGAGACAAGCTGAGGGCGGCTATGAAGAAAGTCGGCGAGACGAGCGCCAAGACCATTGATCCGGTTCGTGCACGTCCGTTCGTATCTTTTGGAGTAGACCTTACTTACTTCCTCTAGTATCTTGTTGCTCCATTGATACTGGGATGCGACGATAGAGGATATCCTGGTAGTCACAACTTTCCGCCTGTACCTTTCTTCCTCCCGTGGTTGAACGCATATTGGTTTGAGAGGAAGCACAGTGGCTCCTGGAGATTCAACCCAAGTGATCATTGGGGTTATCCAAGACCACTACACTTTCAACCACACGACCTTTGATACCGAGGTAGTTAGGGGGAGGGTAGTCTGATTGTGTGCGTTTGCATATTGGACGAACCGCGCTGGTGCTTTTCCCCCGCGAGCGCACTAGACTTTCTTTCACTTTCACTTTTACTTACCGCCTCAGTTCCTCCAATCGGACTACCAGTGTAGTTGTGTAGGCAATGATTCTAGCATACACATGACTATATATTTTGTGGTCGTAGAGAATCTACTAAACAAACACCATGATGACGCATAGTACAGTGGGAGTTGGCAATACAGTGGCTGGTCGGATTTATCTTCTTCCGCCTTCTCGAGAAACCTCGCAAGTTCGATTATCTGTTAGGAAGCTAAGCAATTCTTGTGCGGGCGACCTAACAGAACTTCTAGTCGGGCGAATCTAGCGGGGGTTCGAGGACAGAGAGTGGAAGCTGCTGAGTGATGTTATTTTTTTGTTAAAAGTTTAAGTTTTTTTCAACACTGTAAGCGAGGATAAAAGATTAGAGCCTACAAAGCTATGGACAAGTATTTTATCTAGCCAACGCGCGTTTGTTTCTACATAGAGAAGGAATATTAGAAGTCTTTGGTAGAAAAATGGAGGGATCTAGATGAAATGGCTGAGTTCAACAAATGGATAGAGAAGGCCTGTATGAGCCCAGGCCACTTTAGATTGCAAGAACCACGCACGAACCATGTTGCATTCCTTTCATCTTCAGCTGGTATATGTGGTGTATCCTCAATCTCCATTAATAACCGTAGCCCTACAGGTTCATTTATGCCTCCCCAAACTTATACTTGACGCTACGCTGATGTCCTTCTGGCTCACTCATCCGCTCAAGGTCTGCTCGCCCAGCATATCACAGACGTCGTCAAACTGCTGCCCCACCGCTTGCAGACCAGACACCATGATGTCATGCCAAATATCCATGTCGACCCATGGCCTGTATTTACCCCTAGCCTTACCCTGCATCCTCTGTATGTGCTTGGGGTGATCCAAATCCTCGGGTACGGCAGCAAGAAGTGATTGTAGCATATCGGACGACCATGGAATCTTGCGACGCGGATCCATTCTGCGTTTAATCGTCAGCTCTGCGAACTTATCTGTCATGATTTTCTCCCTCCATTCTGTGATGGAACTGCGTTTGATGCGGTTGTCGTCGGCCTTGCGAGACATAGAGACGACGTACTCGAGAACGATAGAGGGACCATACATCTCGACCTGATCATCAGAGATGTTACCGTGACGGCACATCGCAAGGATCCACTTGGGCAAGAGTTTGATCTTCTTCTGCAGCTCTGGAGGCAACGATTGGTTCGCTACCTTCTTCACAAGCTTGTGCGCCATCCTCTCCTCATTCTGTGAGAATCTTAGGAGATCAAACGAATCATCCTCTTTCCAGAGCTCCAAGAACCTCTCTTGTGCGCGGAAGTCTCGGTCCTTCAAGCTAACTCTATCGTCGGAGGCGCTAAGCCACGCGCGCACAAAGGTGAGGATGAAACGTTGGGTTTCGGGAGAACAAACACCAGGAGGAAAGTCGTTGGCCATGACCCAAGCCATAGCTATGAGGTTGAATCGAGTGACCCTATGGTAACACGAGAAGCTGTGCTCTGGATCCAGGCCGTAAAACCATATGCCGCGAGAGCTATCCATATCTTGATCGTTTTGCTTTGCAACAAATCCTTGTCGGGCCATCTGTATATAGCAATGAGCTGTTAGTAGGAGCTCATACTAAGAATGGAGTGATGATATGCACCTCGCCGAAATTCTTACAGTACCACGTCAGCTGCAAGTCCTCTGGGACAGACGAGGTTTCGGTTTCGCCCTGCTTGTAAAAGAACGAAGTTGATGTGGGGTTTGCGAACGATCGAATCAGGGACGATGGCAAAGATGGGGTCTAGATTCTTGCTCGCTTTGTCGATACGTATGGCGATCTCTTCTTCTGGCGAATTTTCGTCGTACATGATCTCTAGCAAGTCACCATATCCCATCTTTGGCTCGTACATGGCGTCAAGCTCCACGTGCGACATACGCGCGATCTTGTGCAGTATTCGTAGATCAGGAGCCCAGATTGCGATAAACGTAGTTGAAGGCTCTGCACTGGAGAGAGGGGTAGAGATAAGCTGTTGCCTGAAAGTTCATTCTCTTCCCTTTCACTTCTATAACTTGGCTGCCACGAACAAACGGAAGCAACAGCGAATGATATAGCAGGATTAGACGATGGAAATACAATGACATCATTTCCCATTGTTCCCAGCCGTATCGCATTGCGGAGAGTGTGAGTTTATACATGATAACATAGTGACCGGTGCTCACTGTGCTCAGCTCTTCGATAGCTTGAGATGAGCGAAGTAGTTATTTAGGGATTAGAGATTCTAGTCATGTATCCAATCATGGCTTGAGCTTCGCATTATCTACACCGATCGTTCATAACACGCCTTTGAGGAAATTAAGCAACGAGCGACTCGGCATTTTAGAGGAGCGACTGAACTACTCCGAAATGGGAAATAGTGATAACTTGAAGAAAGCATACGTGTGGCCGACATTACTGGACTAGTTGGGGGCTGGCAAATGAGAAGAATAAAATATATATATATATATAAAGGGAAAAGAATGTAGAAAGCATGTATATTTACTGAGCCATATCTCTATGTATAGAGCGATACTGCAGTAGACATTGGAAAACATGTGATTGAGTCTGATGCGGGGTGCATGGAACATTCAGCGGTCATAACAGCAGCGACGAGCTCGCGACTTAGGTATCCTGGCTTGGTCATATTATTTGAGTGAACAACAAGAAGACGGAAATGGAGAGAAGAAGTGCAAAAGTCGTGGCAGCCTCAGCTGGGCAGGAGTGGTGGACGATCGGTTCTGGCACGTGATGCGGTGAGGGTACCCCTGCCAATCGCAACGAATACCGAAGCGCGTCGTGAACTTTCGCGATTTAGAAGGAGCTCCGCATTGGGAGGGCAGCCACGACAACAGCTTGTCACGCAGCGAAAACAAGCACCGGCGGCCGACGCAACCTTTGCCACTACAAACTTTCGAGTCTATCGCTACCCCCAGCCCCCGCCATGGGGTCCAGACTACACAATGCGCCCATTGTGATAGACAACGGCAGCGGCACCATTCGGGCTGGTTTCGCAGGCGAGGATGTGCCTAAATGCTTTTTCCCGTCATACGTAGGACGGCCAAAGCATGTGCGGACGATGGCTGGTGCATTGGAGGGGGATGTATTCATAGGCCCACAAGCGCAGCAATATAGGGGGCTCTTCAAGATCAACTACCCGCTGGAGCATGGCATAGTCACCGACTGGGACGACATGGAGCGGATATGGCAGTACGTCTACACAGAGGGTCTGAGGACTGTCAGCGAAGATGTGAGTGCGGCCACGGCAGAAGCAGCAGTTTGCTGTTGTAGAGGGGTATGGTACTGACTATGACTGTTGCTAGCACCCGGTACTCCTCACCGAACCTCCCCTAAACCCTCGAGAGAACCGCGATACGGCTGCGCAGATACTATTTGAGACATTTAACGTGCCCGCCCTATACACATCCGTCCAAGCCGTGCTCTCCCTATACGCCTCGGGCAAGACAACGGGACTCGTTCTAGATTCTGGAGATGGCGTGTCGCACGCAGTACCCGTCTTCCAAGGCTTCGCCATACCTAACAGCATCAGGAGGATAGACGTGGCAGGCAGGGATGTCACGGAACATTTTCAACAGCTACTGCGCAAGAGCGGGCGCATCTTTCACACCAGCGCTGAGAAGGAGACGGTCAAGACGATCAAGCAGGAGACGGGCTACGTGGCACTCGACCCGGCCAAGGAGGAGAAGGACTGGTCAGGTTCCTCCCGCTCAGAGGGCAAGAGCATCGAGTACATACTGCCCGACGGACAGAGGCTGAAGGTGAGTGGCAGACAGCGCATTGTGTGTCGGACATGAGCTGACTGGGCGTAGATTGGCGCAGAGCGGTTCCGAGCACCGGAGATTCTGTTCAACCCCGAGATTATCGGTCTGGAGTACCCTGGTGTGCACCAGATTGTTGTGGAGGCGATACACAGGACCGACATGGACCTTCGGAAAGCTCTCTATGGCAACATTGTGCTCTCTGGAGGTTCCACACTGACAAAGGGATTCGGGAACCGACTGCTCCACGAGGTGCAAAGACTGGCGGTGAAGGACATGAGGATCAAGATCTTAGCACCCCCTGAGCGCATTTACACGACATGGACTGGCGGCAGCATTCTTGCGGGTCTGAGCACATTCAAGAAGGTGAGTATCTAATTCGCGGCCGAATACGTGATGGCACTGACGCATGCATACAGATGTGGGTAGAAAAGGACGAGTGGCAGGAAAACCCAGACATCATCCACACCAAATTCGCATAGCACCAGCACGTTGCCCCTGTGCCAGCAGCACGTTCTCCGCACCCGGTGCTCCCGCCTCCGCACCTTTGTTCGAGAAGAGGGTGCATGGGCGCGTCAGTAGCGCAGTAGCTGTTAGTCATGGAAATGGAGATGGGGTGCGGCGGCGACGCCAAGCAGGATAGGAGAAACCTGGGGCATGCGCGCTTGGTTGGGTGATGGTGGATCCACGTGCCAGCCGGTAACCGTAGCTCCTGGACGGGAGAGCTATGCTAGTACCGTCATGTTCCCCGCATTCGAGTGCGTTTCTGTTACTTAAGCGCGAGCATGGTTTGAGTGTAGGGGTTATGTAGGTAAGGTGTAGGGAGAGGCTGGCGAGGAGAAGTTGTGCATGCACGGCGTTTGAGCGCTTTGGAATACCCCGTTATGATTATATGGATCATAGAGAATAGCAAACAAGTAAATTGACGTGCGACTGCGGGTGTGTTGTTCGAGAGCGAAACGTGAGTTGAGGGAAGGGGGAAGGGAATGACCAAGAGAGAGAGAGCGAGGCGGGTCTGCCAAGGATCGTGAAGTGTCGTCAGTTATGGTGTGACTGGAGTCACATAATTTTTGCTTCATTTGGCGCAATATGCAACGCCAACCCACGGAATGTGCAACGCCAATTACACAACCCGTGGCGGCATAGTGGGCGCGAATGACATGTTCCCAAGGATGGATCATCACGTAAGCGCTGCAGGTACCTCTTGATCACAGGGCTTCCTGGGTTACGACACGTAGTCAGCGCAAGCACAGAGCCTCCGGCCTGGACTTCACGATGCTCGACGTCATGTGCACCGGCCTGTCCGCGGAGGGCTTTTTTTTCCTTCTCAGCTTGACGTGTCAGAAGTAACCGGTCAGCAGAGCAGATGACGCACAGGAGGAGAAGGGAACGAGCAAGAGAGTCGAGAACGGTTTCTTTGGTCGAGGTATCCAGTAGGTACATAGCGGTACAATGTACTCACCCAGGTATGCATATGCACTGCAATAACGACATCATGGCCAGATCAGAAATCAGAAATCAGAAACAAGCCATGCAGCCGTGGCGGTTCCCCTCTGTTCCAGGAACCAGACAGCCCAGGCAAGCCGACTAGGCATGACGCCAAAGCAGAAAGGCAAAAATCTCTTCCCGCCTCCACACTCTCCGGCGGGAAGCTTGCTGGCGGGCTGCACAGCAAATTTGCAGTTAGTCGGCCGCACGCAAGCAGCGATGCTGAGATGGGCGGTTGCTGCGGAGCAAAGGTCCGGCGCATTTCAATAGCGTCATGGGCCTCGGTCGCCTCGTTCCTTGTCCAAGCCCGCACCTGACCATTTCCCCTGGCAATCTCTTACCCCCGAGAAACTCCCAGCAGCCAATCAGCCAATTTTGAGGGGGTAATGGTGAACTATTCAGGGCGCTGAGAAATTTCCTACACTTGCATCGCTAGGCCACGCATGATCCATCGACTGCCGTTAACTGCAAAGTCTCGCTGGGACTTCCAAGGCTTTGGCCACGGCCTCGTGCGCGTTTGATTTGTTTCGTGGCGCCGAATTTTCGAGTAGCTTGCGTGTGAGAGGCTTTTTCCCATAAGCCTTGCAGCTGGGGAGTACGTTGGTCATCGTGATCAGTGCGAGCCTCTTTGTTATATAAACCCTTCACCCCAGTAGCCGTCTGTTTGCATTCTGATCAGCCACTACCATCACAACCTCCGGAGCTATACCTGAACATCATCACTGTAGTTTGGAACTTGACTTACTTTACAACAAACTCCCTCTACACTACCCTACCAAGCCCTCCACCAAACATTCAAAATGGTCAACTTCCACATCAGCGAGCCTCACCCATCCGCCTCTGCCTACATGTACTCTGGCCGTGGCGGTGCCGGTAACGCTATGCGCATCAATACCACAGAAATCACCCCGGGTCCCACTGCCACTGGCCCAGCATCGCGCACTAAGCTCCCTCCCCCGCCCACCAACGCCTTCTACGCTACCGGCCGTGGCGGCGCCGGCAACATGAAGAGGTCTGAACGTGCCATCTTCAGCTTCGACGAAGAGCTCCAGCAACAAGAGCGTCTCCGCACCCAACAAGCACCTGTCTACCACATTGGCCGTGGTGGTGCCGGCAACCTCGTCGACGAGATGAAGCCCCGATCCCAACGCCTCAACTCTGCTTCCTCGACCACCAGCGCCTCGAGCGTGGAGAGCGAAAAGGACGGCGTACGAAGGAGCGTAGAGCACGCCTGGCAGCGCCTAAGCAGGCAATTCTCGCACCAGTAGAGACAACGCCGACCGCCTTTCTACCCATACTTTTTACGACCATTTTGCTTTTTTCATCATCATCATCATCATCACTTGGCGTTCATCACCCTCATCACATCGATCGAGAGCTGGTTCTGATTCTCTCATCGAAGCATTTTCACCAGCACGGCGTTTCCGGAACCTATACTGTACAAAACAGTTCCAAAAAAGTTACTTTTCGTTTTTACCACTACTACTACTACCCAACTTTACGTTCCCACGACACAACTACAACACATACACACTTTACAACCATCGATGAGCACAAAGGCGCATAATCTATATACCCGGATATGACACATGGCCGATAGCTTGTTTGCTCTGGCGAGAGAGGGCTTTGACGATTCCTGCTTCTTTCAAACACTGTTTCTCTTCTGCATGGGAATGGGAGATGGTGGAATATATACCCCCTTTCAAGCCTTGCCATGGCTTCTTTGATAATTCCAATTGAAACATTCGAATCTTCATAACTGTGTCTTCTATGCTTAAGTGACGTTGCTTGTCTCCACTCTTTTGACAAACCGTGAGAACTCCAAAATTGACATAGCAAATTCTCTACCTCATAACCCATCATCCAACACAAACCATCCCTCCCACACATACACATATAGACACACACTCTCTCCCTTTCACTCACTTTCCACGACACTCCCATAAGCCTCTCTCTCCATCTACCCCCCGGAGAACCACATCCAAGCCTTAACCCCATCCCCACCCACCAACCCCGGAGTCATCTCCGCAAAAACATCGCCCTAAACGCCCCCCTCCAAGCCACCAACCCAGACCCCTCTTTTCCCCCCAGCCCCAAAAAGGTCAAGGAAAGCAAAAGAGGGTATTCCCAAGCGACAGGCGAACAACCCCACATTCACCTCCAAGCCACACTGACCGGAAACAATTGCCTCGGTGTCTCAGTACTTCCACTGCCATGTTCCCTGGAGAGAAAAATCCTGCTCGGATCTTACCGTGAGAATCATCTAGAAGGTGCGGAGAAAGCGGATAGGTCAGTTTGACCGGTCATGTAGCTGTGCGAAACGCGGGTTCTGCGCCTTTCTCTCTTCGATGGCCAAGGGCAAAGGCTGGCAAGTGGCTTGGTTTAGTGGCGGGAGGGAGTGAAAAGATCGAGGGCCCACCGACGCTTGACAAGCGGTACGGCGGCGTATGGACGGGTAAACCGGCAAGGCGCAAAGCACGGAAAGAACCAAAGGCAACGGAAAGGGAAGGGGGGCGAGTCACGGGATACAGGTCTTGATGGGGGTTTGTTGGGGTCAAACAGCAGTGTCTACCTACCTACTTAGTTGCGGCTGTGGGCGAGGGATCGAGGGTTGTCCAAGGCCAAGGAAGCAGGCAAGTAAGCGGTCGGGTGGCGGGATTGATGGCGCCAGTGAGACACCAGACAAGCGCAAATGAACCAAGTCAGCTACGGGACCACCGGCAAGGTAGGACAAGGACAAGGACAAGGGCCAGGGCCGGACATGGTAATCATTAACAACCACGAGGCCGGATATAGCAGTCATGGAGAAACACAATCTGAACATTACAAAAATCTACTTGCTCCCCCCACCCTAAAATGCAAAATTATCTCAAACTATGGATAGATGAGCGGCACAAATCAGAGCGCACCAAAACATGACTAGTTATTTTTCAAGCTTTCTGTCTCCCACAAAAAGCAGCAGTAGCAGTAGCAGCAGCGGACGGGTAAATAAGCCCAGGGGAAATGTCATGTGACCTTCGTCGCAAAACAAAAAACACCACAGACGTGGAAAAAAAACTATGCCGATCATTTATCGATACAGATTCGAGAGCGGGAACTGCGTTTTCATCACCCACATCACACCAACACCACCCCCGCCCTCCATCAACCCTTGCTTATGTAGTAAATGCTACTACCGCCTGGGAGGCGGCTGCTTACCAGCCGCCGACGTGACCAACATCTTGAAACCATTCTTTAGCGCGATCATATCAGGGTAGACATGTTTCTGTAGCTCGAACGCGTTTGGCACCACCTTGATGCCCCACGCGCCCTTTGGTCCCTTTGCGCTCATTTGGAAGCAGATCCAGAAGTGACCGGGGTATTTGGGCATGCTGCAGAAGGCGTACATGGAGCGTGACGGGTTGGCTTCGCAGTAGTTTCCTAGCCATTTTTCTGTAGGCGGCGAGTTAGTAGGTGCATAATGGATGAGCAAGGGGATATAAAAATAACTTACCGGTGTCTTCCCGAGTACCGGGTTGGAATCGCTCGTCTCGTGTGAGCTCGGTGACCTTGCGCGCCATGGCTTCGACGTGGTTGACGATCAACTCGTCGAGATCGGAGTATGTGTGCTTTCCAATCTTGAGCTGCTTGCCGAGGGAGAACTGGTTTGGCTTGTTCATCTCCAGAACATCAAGATGTTGGTAGGCGTTGTTGGAGACTTTCCAGGTAACGACCAAATGGTCGAACCCCTTGGATGAAGGACGAATGACAAGGTCACCAGTCTCTTTGCTACCAAGGTACTCTTCAGCTTGCACTGTGTTGAAAGCAAAGAAGAGCGGGTGGTTGACAACACGATTGGGTCGGCCAGTTGCAACCTCCTTCTCCTTCTCGGCCGCCTTCTTGTCCTGAGCTTCTTGTGCCTCATCCCATTCTCCGGCTGCTCGTTCGAAACGCTTCTTTTCCGGTTGTCGGATAAGGTCATCCCTGAGCGATAGTTGTGCGGTAAGTGCTTTCCGGTTCAGGTACACAATGCGTGCCCGTACGATCTGGTGAGTGGAGTAAACGTGGCGAGGCTCTTGCCCGCCACCACCAACACCCTCTGGGAACTCTGACTCGGAGACGCCACCTTCAATGCCACACTCCAGCTTCACTTCGATATGATCTGGGAAAGTGCGCCTGATGGTAACGGGGACGACCATACCTTCGTACAAGGAGTCCTTGGTCTCACCAGTCAACATTGTGAACATCTCATCACCAGACAGCAGCGCGAAGATCTGTCGAATCTCTTCGTAGGGGTTGTCCAGCTCAGCGCGAATGGTTTCGAGTGTCGCACGCTTGCGCTGTCCAAAATTCCTCTCAATCTCCGCAGCGTAGTCTTCAAGAGCAAGGTCGTTGACTAGATCGGTAGTCTCTTCTCGTACCATTTTCCTAACAACGGCGCTGGGACCGCCCTCGTCGGTCTCTGCCTTTACATCTTCCTCGTCCATGTTCAAAGCATCAGCAACCATCTTCCGCGCAAGATCGTAATCTTCGGGATGCACTCGGGTGTAGTCCAGGTAGTCCGATGATTCCTCGGTCGCGTCGTAAGGGATGTACAAGAAACTTGCACAGTTCTGGAAGACCTTGGGTCCCATGGCTGCCTTGAGGTCTCGGGACTCAGATACACCGAGCAGGTCGAACCGCGAAAGGATCTCATCGCTATTGGCTTGGATGGCCTTGATCAGTCTGTCGGCTTTGCGCGGTCCCAGACCGCACACGTAGGGTATTAACTTGGACAGGTACTTGTCGTCATATGTCTCCGGTAGGTCGATTCCGACGAGATTGACCATGTCCACCATGGCTGTTTCCAGCCGGTCTAAAAGCTTGTCTTGGGGTATCAAAGTCTGGTTGGGTATGAACGGAATGGAAACAATGTCTTTGCCGAGAGATGCGTATTCTGCGAGAGGATTTTGCAGATACCTTCCAAGGGCGATACAGTACCTCGTCAGCGCTGGATGTTTGGGGAACTCTGCAATCGCTCGAGCACTGGTGTGGTATAGGCGGGCAACCTCATCGTTGACCATGATGACCTCAAGAGGTTCATTCCTCTCCTCACCAGTATCCTCGTCCTCGTATGCCGGACCTGTCAAGCCCCGCTGGATGATGATTTCCTGGATGTCCTTGTACAATTTGCGCGTCTCGACCGAGAAGCCACTGACACCAATGACGTCTGGACGCCGACGCTGAATGACATCAACCAGTTTCTCGATATCTTGGCCTTCAGGAATGTTACGCTCCGGGTTGCCAAGACGCATCTCGATCAAACGGCCATGCTCTAACACGCGACCATCGTTTTCGACATAAGCCCACATGATGGCGTCGCCGCGCATGCCAGTACCGTTTGATAAGCAGAGAACATTAGGGACAGATCCGAGAGGCGCACTCTTCAACTTGTATGGTGCTTGGTCGAGCTTGTTGTAGTAATTTTCTCTTGCCGAGGCAGCAAGTTCATCCTCGCATCGGGCACGCAGTGTTTCCTTGACGCCGTTTGCAATAACACCTTGTAGCTTATCTAGAGCCGTGTCAAGCAATTCTTTGCGGAGAGCGTTCCAGGTATCGGAAACGTCGCTGACACCCTCAGAGACAATCTCCTTGTGAAGACGCGACTTGAAGTTGGGGTAGTTGCCCATGGTGATTTTGACTTGCATGAGACCTTCAGATTCAGCCTTTAACATCTTCAGGAAGAGGTCTGGGCGGCCCTGGAGATCGCCAAAGGTGACCCGACGCAGATACTTGAACTCATAGTACGGATTATCTTCGGTAATTGTGCGCATGCCCTTGTCAGTACGAACACAGTCGATCTCAGCGTTTTGGTAGAAGCTAGCGCGCAAGTATCTGCGCAGCCGTGAGCACATTTGCAAATCTTGCACGAACAGTAGCTTGGTGGATCTGAGCAGAGTAGCGCCAGTCTCTGGGGCTTCAGCCAGCTGATCAGCGAGTTCGTCGACCTTATAAGGAGGGTCTTCGATCGTATGCGCGCCAGTGTTTGTTCCGTCGACCTTCTTCGCAAAGTCATCCGGTGTGATGCCAATCGCCTTGACGAGTTGGAGGGCCTTCCCGCTCCGCAGCTTGTCGAAGAAGTTGCGTGCGTTGTTGGCACGCTTCTGCGTTCCATTCAATTCCTGGCGAACCTCGTTCAACTCCTGCGAATACTTGTAGTGCAGATAGTCTTGAAGTTCTTGGATCTCTTCGATTGTGGCGGCGCGGTTTGACAACTCCTCGATTTCGGTATCTGTAATCTCAGAGTAAACAGCTTTCAGGTTCTCATAGTTCTGCCTCAGGGCGTCACGCTTCTCAGCAAAAGCCCTGAACTTGAGGTCCAAGTCGAAGACCTCCCAGAGGTCAGCCTGGTTGAGCAGTCGCTCTGGTCGTGCGTCCATGGGTGGCGGGTTGTCTATGTCGTCATAGTCGTCGTGATCGCTGGGTGCATGAATGAGGTAGTCTTTTCGGTGGTTGAAGATGAAGGGAACTTCGTAGTCCTCGATGTTGATGAACTCCAGGACCTTTCGCACAGCTTTCTCAAAAGGCTGTGAAAAGTATCTCGGGAGACCTTTCTTGGGCCATAGCATGTTACTGATCCAGGTTGCTTCTTCAGTCAGACGTGCCTGCATGTCCTCTGGTGTAAGTTCGATTTCCTTGAAGGGCTTTCGGGCTAGCTGCAGACGCTCTGGGATATCGGTCTCGCGAATGACGTTGTCCTCATCCGTAAGCATACGCTCCTGTAGCTGCGATGGCTCGAAGACGTCCTTGAGTTGGAAGCTCGCGGCCTTCGCCAGCTTGCTCTTCCTCTTCCGCCTCTTGCATCTCCAACGCCCAGTCGTAGTCTGTACCATCACCGAACGCGGCTCTGTAGTCCTCTTCGGCTCCCTCATCCAGCCCAGCAGCCTGCAGTCCCTTGGTTATCAGGTTTATGCCCGGCTGCGTGACGTCGCGGTCGTCTTCGATCTCGTCTTCAAATTTGTCATCCTCAATAAAGTCGTCGAATTCGTCGCCGCCAATACGCCGCGGCTCGTCGTAGTCCTCGTTTACGTCTTCGTCGGAGAAAATGTCATCAACACCGCGGGACTTGACGCGCTCCTTGTGGCCACGCTTGAGGCGCTTGAATCTCGTCTTCCCCTGTGTTAGTGACATTCAGCTTCCAGCAGAGCAGAGGGGTGCCGTACCTGTTCTTCCGCTGGACGCTCCACTTCAACGCCGATCAGATCAAGATCTTCGTCGTCGAGGGCTTCCTCCTCGTCGCGGTTCTTTCTCTTCTTCTTGCGCCGCCGCCGCCGTTCTGCGACTTCATCTTCTTCGTCCTCCTCGTCAACGACGAAGCCTTCGCCTTCCTATGTACTGTCAGCAGATGCGACCAGGTTTCTCACGCTATAACTTGCCTGTCGGAGTCTGTCCTCATCGTCATCGTCTTCCTCCTCGCTGGAGTCGTCGATGCCGTTGGTACCATTTGTCTTCTTAGGCCTTGGCTCGCCAGCCTCACCCGCCTCGCCATCGAGTCCTCAGCCTCCTCCTCATCGCTGCCCACATCGGCGATTGTGTCAAAGTACTGCGCCATGGTGAACTAAACAAAGGGAACGCGTGCGCTCTTGGTTGGGGGAAGAGCGCGATTGGCGATTGCGTTTTTGGGAGACTCTCGGGGGAACGAGGTCGATCGAATGCGGCGATTCGGCGAGAGGCAGTCGGGCACAATCGAGGTAAAGGAGGAAAGAAAGGCAGATGCAGGCTGTCAAAGGTTCGCGCACCCATCGGCCGCGTTAACTTTCTGCCGTACTGACGCTGTGCACGTGACTTGTAGCAGACACGTGATATACGCGCTAGCGGTCGGAGACTATCGAAGCAGTCAGCCTTCCCGGACCTGGCACTGCGCGTGTATCCGGAAGCCAGCCCGTCTGATTATGCGCCCCAGGTGTCCATGGATCAATGTTACAGGCTGATAGACGCGATATCGTCTCCGATAGAGAGAGCAACTGAATCATATACAGGGTTTCTTCATCGAGGCGCCTGCACATTGCATCTGCCCTGCTGCAAACTATAGTCACCAGTGGTATTGCAGGCAATTGAATGCAAACATGGGGAGCTATGTGCAGCTGTTCTATCTAGTGTCTACACCACAGTTCTTGTCTTATGCGCCCGGCACCATGGTCGTCGTGTCCAAGGTAGCGACTCTTGAAGTTCTGCGCTAGAAGCAGGTAGGTGAAGCATGGCGACGGAGAACCATGCCAGTCTGAAACCTCCTGAACGATGCAACAAGTCCGGTGAATCTACTTATCAGAGCATGGCCCCTCGTAGCTATTGACTTGTTCGCCAGCTTCTCCAGTCCAGCCTGTACCAAACTGCCAGCTACTCCATTGCCACCGTCTGCGGCCTAGTAGAGTCTATCTTGACGCTGCTGCACACAACCCCACCAGCGCGCCCCACTAGCCGAGAGACTGACACGACCACAACCTCTCCTGAACTGCTTTGCTGCCAACAGCGCCCGAGACATTCTCCTATATATATAACCAGCCGCTTCCCAATCAAGGCCTGTATTCTCTTGCCCGTGGCAATTTGTGTTCAGGCGCCCCGAAAACGGAAATCCAATAGACGCTGTCCTCCTTTGGGCATTTGCTGTGATTGGCGTAACATTGTCGACGCAGCTTGGGCGGCAAACTCGAAACAGAAGCCAACACTCGGCCTCTAATACAGCAAACAGCACATCTTAGACGACATTGTCGCTGCTTCGCAATCGCCCATTTCCCCCACCTACATCCGCAGCATAACAGCGCCCGGCGCAAACCAACACCATGGCCGAATCATCCTTCAAGCAGAAGACGATGAAGAGGAAGAATGTAAAGGGACTCGCACTCAGCGCCCCACCGCCAAAGCCGGCGCCCTCCGCTGGAGACGCCCAAATACCCGGCGCCCGCGCCAACGACGAGAGGCAGGACACGCTGGAGATTGGCGTTGAATTTCAACTAGATCTTAAGGCAGAAGACCTGATAGTACTACGGGAACTGGGATCCGGTAATGGAGGAACAGTGAGCAAGGTGCAGCACGCTGCTACCAAAGTCATCATGGCGAGGAAGGTCAGCAGGATAAGCAAGCCCCGGTTGGCGACACGAGACTGACAGCGAAAAAGGTTATACACGTCGAAGCAAAGAACGAAGTACGGAAACGAATCGTGCGAGAACTGCGCATCATGCACGACTGCAACTCGGACTACATTGTAGACTTTTACGGCGCTTTTCAAAATTCGTCCGGGGACGTGATAATGTGCATGGAGTACATGGATGTGGGGTACGTGCGATCTACGTTGTACTCTGGTTTGACAAATGCTAATCGCGACCAGTTCCCTTGACTGGGTTTCTCGAACATTTGGACCCGTCCGCGTGGACGTGCTTGGAAAGATCTCAGAGGCCGTCCTCGGCGGTCTTGCCTACCTCTACAGCGCTCACCGCATCATGCACCGCGATCTCAAGCCTTCGAACATCCTCGTAAACTCAAAGGGAAACATCAAGTTGTGCGATTTCGGTGTATCGAGTGAGCTGGAAGGGTCTATTGCTGAGACATTTGTGGGTACAGGTACATACATGGCGCCGGAGCGGATACAAGGATCTCCCTATACCGTTAAATCGGATGTATGGAGTGTAGGTCTCACATTGATGGAGCTGGCCATCGGAAAGTTCCCCTTTGCGGGGAGCGGAGACGACGACGAGGCGGGCGGTCCCCAGGGTATCCTCGATCTCCTACAGCAGATTGTTCTGGAGCCTTCACCAAAGCTACCCAAGAGCGACGCCTTCCCATCGATCCTAGAGGATATGATTGCAAAGTGTTTGATGAAGGACCCGGCGGAGCGACCAACTCCCAAGGAACTATACGTAAGTTTCCACAGAAACAATAAAGAAAGCCAATATACTAACACTCCAACAGGAACACGACGCCTTCCTCCAAGCCGCCAAACGCACCCCCGTCGACCTCGAGGCATGGGCCATATCCATGATTGAACACAACAAGCGCAAATCCCATCTCGCCCCTGCCGCACCCGCCGCTACCATCAAAGAGAAGCTCCGCGAGCGATCACCCCCCTCCAAGCGTGATTCAAACGACCCAAGACAAAGAGTCGCAAATGGCGACTCGGATGCCGCTCCCCGCCGTCCTTCACAATCCTCCCGCACAAACAGCACGTCTAGCGTCAACGTCATGAATCTGCCTATGCGGCCGGCGCCGCCTGTCGATGGCCCTGGCTCAAGACCCGGCTCAAGAGGCCCCGCAGCAAATGGGCTACCTGCGCAGCCCAGGAGGTGGAATAACGAAGTGCAATAAATGGTGGGAAATGTGCTAGAAAAACAGAATAGGGTGAGACTTCATATAGAATGGAGGAACTTTTGGTGGTTTCATGTAGTTTCCTCCTGTTGGTAAGGTTGGGACAGACACTTTTTTTGTTGTTATTGTTGTCAAGTATATGGGTTGGAAATTTAGTTGCCTTGAAGGCATTTTTGTTGGAATCAAAGTGTGCCTGTTGTCCAATGTGTGATTTCTTGGAGTATCATCTTTGCATTATCTGCTTGTTTGGCATTCTCATACATCCCTTATTCCTGTCTGGAGATCCAACTCGTACATGAGTTTTCGCTATCCTGGCCTAACTCAGCCTAGCCGCCTGTACATTCTCGCGTCCCTAACCATCCTCAAGCATGCTATCCGCAGAACCACTTTCGTTGTCACCTTTGACCATACACTTCTCTACCTGAACATATACTCGGCTCCATAATCTCCTAAAATCTTCACAACCTTGTGTTTCTTGCAGTTGTTTTTCTTGCAATAGTCCGCCAACAATTTGCGGTTTCTGCACTTTCTCCTGTCGGCGGCTAATATGTCGAACCATCGCTTGAATCTCGCTTCCGTATAGTTTTCAGCGATTTTGTTCAAGTCGAGAGTCAACCCCGCTCGAGAGTACGCGCATCGTAGGCGTTCAACACGCGCTGCTGTCATCAGATGGTAATCTTCTATGTCGAACCCGTCCAGCCAACTCTCCCATGATACATCGTAAAATGGGTCCTTCCCTGCGAATTTCAATGGGTCCAAGAATTTGGCAAAGATTTTATTTTGTTTTTCGATCCTGTCATGAAGACTTTTGAGGGACTCTTTTGCACGATCTCGAACCGGAGTTTTGGTCTGCTTTTGTGCGTTGACATAAGTGGTGTCTTTGTAGAAGTTATCCAGGAATGCCTTCCACTCAAATGCTAGCGTACGCTCTTCAAAGTCAAATACCAGTCCGGGGATGTAGATGTCGTTAGCGTAGTGTCCCAGTGTAGCCGTTTGCATCACTACACTCTCACTCAAAATAGTTGTCAAGTACCCCAGTTCTCCAGAGTCAGGAGTCTCGGTCAAGTCTTCCATAACTTGCTTGAATGTGTAACCAGTTCTCGGTCTTTCGTTCTCTGTGAAGAGGCGGAACTGAGCGCGCATTCCATCATCGATGAAGCACTGCAGCTCATCCGTTTTATCTCCGTATCTTCCATATAGACGACGGGTAACATCGCTATCGGAGGTCCATATCAAATTGAGATGTGGAAGGCGTGCTTTCGCAAATTCAAGTTCCGCTTCCGCCCGGATATCTCGTGATACCTGTCGGCATGTGACCCAAAGCGTGTAATCATCGTCAAGGTGGTGGAGCACGTGGGCCTAAAGCTCGACGGGTAAGTGACCGCGGGTCGAAACTGAGGCTACTATTGCTGACCTATAGATACTCTAGCGCACACGTCCCAAATGCATCTCGTTTTTCACTTACACCGGTGCTGGCAAACCGCTCTTGTTGTCGAGGGAGGCCATCGTGGAGGGGTGGGTAGAAGAGGTTCGGACAGCTATACGTTGAGGAGCGCTGGCCGCGCAAGCCGAGCTATCGTGCCGAGGAGGACTTGAGGATGTTGGGGGAAGAGAGTTAAGGCTTATGTAGTGTGGGATAGAAGGTGAGAGAGGCGTTTTGTTCGTCAATGTGGTCAGTGTTCAACTTCACTGCGGAAGGAGTGTCTTATTGTAAACGAAAGCGGCAAAGGAAGTCTTGAAACAGCTGCACTAGTTATATGATTCAAACTATGAGAAGCGAATACAATGATAAAGAAGTGACCTTGATATCACGCGGGAAGAACACAGCAAGGAAATCCGTCATAAATCATAGTCATGCCTATCTAAGGTACAACACTTTACAGTAAGACCGTTACTCCTGTCTAGGATGCTGTACTGATCATTTGTACCTTTGCCCCCTTATCGCCCATCCTCTCCTCGTTATCGTATGAGGACACCAACTCAATCCTCATACTATTCTGCCTCAGAATTTGCCGTTGCTGCTCCCTCACCAACCTCATAGGACCACGGAAGAACGCGGATAGCAGATCTGAGATGTTGCAAGCGTCAAAAATAGCATTCAAGGGGCTAGAAGCAGGGCCACCTTGGTACTTGTATGGTTGTGGGGAAAAGGCAACGACCATCAGGATTGCGAATATGGGCATTTCGCAAGCGATGATGAGCGAGGCGAGACCTGTGTTGATGTCGTGGAAGGTCATATATTTGTTAGGCCTGAGTTTTCCATGCCCTGCGAGCATAGAGATGACGAACTGGTATTATGTTAGATTGCGTATAATAAAGGGATTAGCGATGAGTGGCTAGCTTACCGATTGGAAGAAGTTAAGACCAAGCACTGATTTGAATGTGAAGAGCTTCAGAAGGATTTGGTGTTTCTGTAGTAGTTCCTTGTTCCTGTTGTAGAAGCTAACAGATTGCAGGATGGCGATGGTGGTTGTGCATGCATCCAATACCATGAGCCAGATGTGGGCAAAATGTATACTGTTGGATTGCTTGCAGTATTTATCTGTGATCAATGTGGCCCCCGTAGCAATCCACAACATGATGCTAACTGGGATAAATTGGAGTACGCTGTACCAAACCCGCTGTTGCATGTCAGATAGGTATTGATGACTTGTAGAGATGACAACTCTTACCTTCATCCAGAATGGGCTCTTAGCATTCATTGATCCTCTGGCCTTTGCTCCGTCCCCGAACAACTTATCGAATCCTTCTCGATGTGCAAGTACAAGGTCGCACATGAACAGTAAAAATGATGACAGCGCAATTGAGCAGCCAAAGTCGAGAGAAGGGGCAAGGTATTCTCCTGCAGCTTCATGCCATACAACTAGGAAGGAGAAGAGAGAGACCCATGGTATCAAGGAGATGATGTGAATAATCTGTCGTTGTTGTACCGGGTTCGAGTAGTTGAGAGAATGTAGTATGACTAGCGTTGCTATTATGATTGTACTGAGAATCCCAGAGGCAGCGGATACTATTGTCGCGAATTGATGGAAGGTGAGGTTGGCGATAAAAGGAACAATCGGTGGGCCGTGAGTATCTTCAGCGGGACATATGCTTGGGTCCTTAGGCCGCTCTAGAAGGCCTCTGGCTACCATCGTAAAGGTATCCATAACGAAATCTGAATCGTGTGTTCGAGAGGATGTGGATACAAATGGAGGTGGTCGAAACAACCAAGTTGATTGCGAAACTAGAAGTCACTGCACAGAACAAGGTGAGACGATAATATCGCTCAAGGCCATAAGACCTTTACATTCATATATCATGATCATCTCAGTCCAACGAGAATTTATGCATAACATAGCCGTGTTTGAGGCCTCCGACAATGCGGTGGCTGAGGCATCCAGAACCTCCAATCAACACCACCGCTCAGCTTACCGTGTGAGGCAAAGAGTGCTTTTTGAAGTATGCCTTGGCAAGCCTTCTGTCCTCGCCACGCAGCTTAGCATCTCAGTGAACGTAGGATAACATGGGGTTGCGGGAACAAAACGTTGCGTGGCACTGGTCGGATGCCTGAAGTTGCTGTGCGCGCAACATGCGCCTGAATTAATATAGCGCCAAGCGTGTTTGAAATGCGATTCGTCAAGGATACCTAATCTGGCAACAGCTGTGCTATCAGACTTGAGCGAGACCTGATGTTTATCGTCAGTTGAATATCTGCTTTATCTAAAAAATGGGCAATGATCCTTCTGTGCTTGGTTGGCAGATGTTTTTCATTTCTATAGTGACTGCTGGTGACCCAACGTAGATAGAAGGAACCTTGCAGAATCCAGCTACGAGCTCACATTCAATCATCACCGCCTCCTATCGGACCGCTCACTTGCTTTGCCGATTTTGCGGCAACAATGTCGTCAACCCTCAATAGCAGACAGGCGCTTTCAACGGCAGTCTTGACACTCTGTTCCTTAACCGCTAGAGGCTCCCATACGTTGTACGTCCGCATATCGACGACCTTGCCCGCATCGCCGTCGATACCCCAGACGCTTCCAGTTTGCTTGCCGTCTTCATAACCCTCGGCGTGCTTTGCACGTAGCTGGGTCAGCACCTTGATCGGACTGTTTCCTGAGTTCTGGATGAGTGTGCGTGGGATGACTTCCATGGCCTCGGCGACAGCCTTGTACGGCCATTGTGCAACGCCCTCGATCAGCTTGCCTTTCCTGTCCAGACCGACAGCGATGGCCATCTCCGTAGCACCACCACCTGGGCACAGCTTGGGGTTCCATATTACGTTCCTGGCCACGCCCATAGCATCGTGTAGATTCCGCTCTATCTCGTTCAGGATGTCTTTTGAGGGACCCCTAAGCATGATGGTACAAGCCTTGGGGTTCTTGCACTTTGTAAGGAAGGTGAAGTACTCGTCACCGATCTTGGAAATCTCGAACAAACCGCACTCGGTACCAATGTCTGACGCGGTGGCCGAGAAGACGGAGTTGACGATCGTTGCACCTGTCGCACGAGCGATACGGTTGTTGTCGGTCTTGCGGACTCGGCGGATAGCGGTAATATCGGCTTTTACGAGGTAGTGCTGTGCGAGATCTGATCCAAGTTAGCGAACATTCGACAAATCGAGCTGTGTGTAACGTACCACTCACGCCCTTCTCAGTGATGACAAGGTCGGGCTTGAGGGCGATGATAGCATCGCACATGTTCTTGACCTGCTCCTCTTCGATTTGCAGTATCCTGTTCCAGTCCTCCTCTTTGCTGACTTCGATGTTCGTTTGGCTCTCGCCCTTCTTGTACTCCAATGTGCAGTCCAAAAGCAGAACACGAGGGTTCTCGATCTTCCGCCTCATCTTGGGGTGTGTGATGTCTTTGTTGACCATGACTCCGTCTAGAACCTCGCTATCCTCGATTTCGCCTCCAGGGATCTTCTCGATACGCGCGTAGCGCTTGATGTCGACCTCCTTCTTGCCAGATCCAATGTCGAGTGAGACAGTCCGGACCGCCTTGAGGGCAAGGCCACACATCAGGTTTGACCATCGCGAGACAAACTTGGTGCCAATTGAGGAGTTGATAATCTTGTACATTTGCTCGTCGTCGTTGACGTCGACTTCGACGGCGATTTCGCTGATGATCTCGAGCGCGTCGGCAAGAGCCTTCTTGAAAGCTTGGATAATGACAACGGGGTGGATGTTGCGCTCAAGTTGGGGCAGAGCTTGTGCGAGGATCTCTCCCGCTGCTTGTTGTCAGATTCTGCATTTGTTTCCCCCCCGCATATCTACACACCTAATATGATGACGGTGGTTGTGCCATCGCCAACCTCCTCGTCCTGTGTCCTGCTGAGCTCAATCATGCTCTTGGCTGCCGGGTGCGCGACTTCAATCTCTCGGAGGATAGCGTGACCGTCGTTGGTGAGGACGATGCCGCCCATAGGGTCGAGCAGCATCTTCAGCATGGCCTTGGGGCCGAGACATGATCTGATGATGTCGGCGACCGTCTTGGCTGCTGTGATGTTGGATAGCTGAGCTTTGCGGCCAAACTGCCGCTCCCCGCCCGGGGTCTGCGTGTCTGTTGTTGTGTTAGTGGGTGGGCTGTCAAGGCTTCAGATGTTTTCTCAGCTTACTCATAACCACCACTGGGGCCTGCATTGTGATAGCCGGGGTCTGGAAACACGGTAGAGAAGAAAGAGGGGCTCGTTATTAGAGTTGCGTGGGGTATCTTGCGTTTGGTGCCTGGCAGCTTCTCCGCTAACTTTTGCTACCACCAAAAACCGCGTCGCAACCGCCACTATTTGCCGGCGCGGATTATCTGCCACCGACGTTCAGCCACAGCCACAGCCACAGCCATACCAGCCGCTGCTGACTCATCCGCTGCTGACTGATGCAAGACTCGCTTGCGATCAACGGCAACTTCCGTCCTGTCGGTTACGTCACGTGTCTGTCGCCTATCGGCCCTGCTTGCCTTACACAGAGCCTTAGCGCCTGCCGGATACGGCCGCCAAACATCATCAGCCGGCCAATGCGCGCTTGACCTGCCCTGAGCATGGCTCGCCGGACCATTTTGCCCTACATTCTGCCGCTCTTCACCGCGTCGCCGCCAGCCTCTCATGGGACTCGCGCGCAGCTTACAAGACGGCTCTGGCGCCCACGAAACCTTCCCTCCTACATCTCACTTGTTTGCGCCAAACCTCACATTCAACCTTTTCTCTCTTCCTCACCTGAGCTCCCATATACCTCGATCGATCCCCACTCATCTTATACTTATATCATCCATCATACTTGCGCCTTACCTTGTCCTACTCCCATCATCTGCTTCATCATCTTCTATCATCGTCGTCGCTCTTAGTAGCAGGCAAGGTCGTCGTGTGCTGCTCATCTTCTGTCCAGACTACTTGGCAGACATTTGTATCCTTGAACCCTTGTATCATTCTAATCTACTAAACTTACAGTATGGGTCTGAACTACTACGCCTCATCGCCAACCGTGGTCCTGCCGCCCCAGCAACCGCAGGCCTACTTCTCACATCACCAAAGCGCCTCATCACCAATGGGTAATATCCGTCCCAAATACCCTACTCCACCATCGCTCAACTATCTAGCCGCGACTTCCAATTCCACCGCTGGGCGCAAACGTTCCATTGCCGACGTCGACGAACCGGAGGAGAACCTACCTGTCGGATCCATCATCACTCAATCGCCTTCGAAACCAAAGGCTGAGCCAGTCTACGGCCCAGGAATGACGCTCATTTACCCTGGAGAGGCTGGCTACCGAATGGCTGCCGAGTCTCAATCAGGCACCTGGTACGAAGAGAAAATCGAGAAGGAAGAGAAGGCTGAAGCTGTTCGTCCCATTGCCATCTCGCGCAAATCAGTTCGCATGAGCCCAACGGCCAACATCCAAGTGCCTTCCCTCAATGACATGGACGCTCAGAAGACTGAAGAGCTCATCGACGACAACGGCACTACAGTTAACAAGCTCATCACGTCCCTCGGCGTAGGCTGGAAGAATGTCATGTCCAACCCCAACCTACGCGATGCAGCACGCGCATACGCGCGCGTAATTGAGCGTCATTTCGACTTCACTGATGCTCTTGTCATGCTTGAGAAGGAGTCGATCAATGCCTACCTGGTACGCGCCAAACAACACGGCGTCCAAGGCTACTGGTTATTCTCGGACAGCCTCCAGTGGTGCCAGCTCGTAGGGTGGTCGCTCGAGCGAACAGTCAACAACCTCATGTTCGGATCTACTCCTCGTGTCGAGGGCGAGCGCATCAATGCTCGCCAGCTCACTCCAACTCCAGACCCTTCTGCGGCGTCCACTTCTCAGCCCGCCGCCAACATTCCCATGGGAGGTGCGGACGTGGATGCAATGGAGATGTAAGGCGTCTCAACCAATGCCTTCTCGGTTTTCTCCCGCTACATGGCAACAAAGTTTCTATCGGTTATCGTGTCCGGTTGTATTGATTTACGCTTTCGACTTGTGGTTCCTTCTTCGGCGATTCGGCGTTCGGTGGTGGTCACGGATGGCTCACCGAAAATGAGTGATTTGACATGTATTATATTGCTATGCTTCGCTGCGACAGCTTGATCGGACATTCTTGATCGCGTCTCCAGCTCAGTGCCACTAAACACACCAGACATGAAACAAATGAAACTACGATCTACATTCACCTATAGCTCCACTCGTGCATGTGATGTGATGGCCAAGGTGTGAAGTCAGTCTCCTCCAAGTCAGCCTATGCCTCGTCGCACAACGTGGCTTGTTCGACGATAACCTGGGAAAGCAACACCGGTCGAATGAGGTTGATTGTTCGACGCTGCGCACCCCATCTCTGCTCAGCCGACGTACTATGGTAAGTAGGTAGATTGCAGTCTAAAAATGGCAACCCACGCCATCAAGCACGGCTTTGTCTACGCTCCAAGCGCAGCCGAAGGTACCGCTCCTCAGCAACGCGAACATGTCGCGCGCAACGCGTCGCCCAGCATGTCCAATACGATTGCCTGGGCGACGGTCGCACGCACCTGCATCCACATCCTCCAGCTTCGGCATTACCGGTCGAGCTCGCCTTTGGGGTCGTCTCAAACAATAGTCTAGACCGGCGTCGTCCACGGGGCCTGAGACTGATCCGCTCATGTCCGGCCGGATACGGCTTCTGGCTTTTTGATTCACACATTTGCCGCAAGCGCAAGCTTGAAACAAGCATCTGCTCAACTCCACCTGAAGAGCGAGGTAGGTATGCATCTTCGGGGGGGAGCTGAGAGGGGGATGCCAGCCTGGGTTTGTTGGGGCCGGCTACTTTGGCTTGATTGGGGTAACAGCCTGCCGTGTGCTGCATCAAGCATGTCGCTGCGAGGGCTGATCCCAACACTCTCCATCTCCAACATGCTCACGAGACGCACTTCTTATCATGGTTGGAGCCATTGGTCGACTATGTTGCGGGCAGCTCTCGGAGACTAAGAGCTACAGTAAGTACATACCTTGTCTGGACTCGCAAGCTTCACTTCCAGCCTACATTGCGGTGAACGACACCGACTTGTCCGTCTCCGTCTTCGGCGCCTACCAACTGCCGCACATGTTTCCACAAACAAACTTGGTAAATTTGCGACCATCGAGTGCTGAAGCTTTCCTTGACCCTGCCCTGGGTTGAACTGCGACACGACGCGCCAAACTTTGCAGGGGTTTCTGCCAGGTCTTTATTTCGATCGACATTCTCGCAGCTACTACCATTTGTGTACCGAGTGAGTTCCCAGCAAGCACAAAGACGGGTCAACAATGGGTTTCGCCGTTTTGCCTTTGCTTCGCCGCCAAGTAGGGCGCTGCTGAGGTTTAATTAGTAAGCAGCCTGCCCCTCCAACGTGTTACTCGCACCATCTGACCCAACCTTTAGCCCTCAATGGAGGGATTTTTTTTCCAAATGCTCGTCTGCTCTTGTAATCTTCCCATGGCGCTCAGCGATAATTTACAGCCGACGCTCGACGCTCGAATGTCTGAATTTCACTCCGTGTCATCTTCTACTTCAAGAGAGTTGTGTTTGTGTAGGGTGGGTGGTGAGACGGGGTGAGGTACGGCGAGTATACTCATCTCTTTATTCCGCTTTCCACAACTATGTATGAACATACGATTACCCAACCACCAATGATTACTATTTATCCTTTTCTGTACGCAAAATAAAAACGACAAGGAAATCTATAGGGACAGTGATGCGACCAGCTACAGAGAAAGACAAGCGCCGTATGAGTGCAGTGATTAAAGAAAAGAGCAAAGAAAAAAAAGGGGGAAGAGACAGTTCTAGTTGGAAAGCAAACGAAGAAAAACGCCCAGGCCAATGCATCTAGATACCTCCCACCCACACCCACACCACCCTATAACAATGCAGATAAGACGGATAGAAGAAGAACATGTAGACTGGTAAGAATTAGGAAAAGAGAAGCCCCAACACGTAGACAAATGGACAAACCCCCCAGTGGCATCACCATCAGCCTCAACACTAGCATCTTCCCCAACCCTTCCCACAGGTATACCAATCTATACAACATCCCTCTCTACCATCTCTCTTCAAGCTTAAAGCCCAATTAATTACTGCAACACGTTAGTACACCACCCTCAAAAAATCAACAAGCATGCAAACACTTACTAAATCTCCAACGGCGCAATCTGATCCACATTATACAACCACCCACCACCTCTCTCTTCACTCTCTAGCCAATCATACGGCCAAAGCACAATATGTCCCTGGACCATTTCCAGCAACCTCTTCGCATCCTCCTTGTCAAGCATAATGTCCGCATCCGTCGCATTAAACGTTTTGTTCGAACTCTTGGTCGTCGCGCGTCTCCTAGAGCGCTTCGTGTTGGAGCGGTTGGGCGTGGTTCCCTGTGCTTGGCCCGTCTGGTTGGGATGGGCGACGGGTTCCGAGATGGTGACTTGGCGGCCGCGGTCGCGCATCGAGTGCGAGGTTTGCGGCGGTCCGTGCGAGGCGAAGTCTGTGCTGGCAAAGTCCGAGGGAATGGGGGGAGGGGCGGGGAATGTGAATGTTTTTTCTGGGAGGCCAGGGTTCATGGGACTGACGACGGCGTCGTCGGCGGGTTCGGGAGCGAGCTTCTCGTTGAGCGTGGAGCCGGATGCTGTGTCGAGGTGGAGGTTTTGACGAGAAGCAGTGGCTGTAGGGGCGAGTTTGCTGGATTGGACGCGTTGTTCTTGGTCTTCGGCCCATTGCTCGACGCCGCCCATGCTGGAGTGGTGCGTGTTTTCACCTTGGGCGCCGCCGCGGTGGCCGTCGGAGTTGTTGGTCATCTTCTCGCTGAGCTTCTCGCCGAGGGCGCCGACTTGTTTGCCCATGTTGCCGGCTGTAGAGGTGAGCTTGCTGGTGATGCCTGTTCCTGGTGGACCGGTGGTACCGGGTGCGTCTTGCTGCTTGTGCATTTGGCCTTTTGTCACCGCCCTGGGATTTGGTGAAGCGCTCGGAAAAAGCAGCATACTCTTGATATTCCTTCCATGTTCGTACTTCGTTGTCAGGCATGCAGCGGAAGACTTGCCGGAACAGCTTGGTGTTGTTCTCCGCAATCTGGTGCCAGGTGTCGAGGAAGAAGCTATCGTTGATGGGATCGCGCATGCAGTCTTCGGTGACGATAGGCCGTCGCATCTCTGAGAGAAGAGGGTTGATGGCAGCGGAGGAGCCTTGACTGAAACTGCGTTGGAGAGCAGGAGGCCCACCGATGTCGGTGTCATCCAAGATTGGCAGTGCAGGGAGCTGACTGAGCTGTGTAAGACCCAGCTTCGTCGTGTCCATACGTGGAAGCTTGGGAGGTGGAAGACCAGCGTATCCAGTTCCGTCCGTCTGCGCGCTGGTTGTACTATGCCGAGTACCTGTGGTACCACTGCGCTTTCGTGTCTTGAGTGTGCCGCTCTTCCTTGGCGTGGCCGCATGACCTTCTGCAGCAATATCCGTCACAAGCTTCTCGTGGCCGTGCTCATCAATGTAAGAATCTCTACCTTGAGATATCTCCGGCCTCTGTTGCGAGACTTCGAGCATGTGGTCGGGCCCTTCACCACGAACGTCCCTACTATGCGCGGGATTGTTCTGTACACGGGTATCCGCTGAAGGCTTCTTGCTATTATGTAGGTGAGGGTTCTGGTCCTGCGCCCAGTCGAAGTCGTGATTGAAGCTGTGCAGTTTTTCGGCCTTTTCTATAAGCTCATCCTGCATTCTGTAGTTGTTCTCTTCCAGCTTCTGTTCAGTCGCGCGCTGGGCTGTTGGTGATCCAGGCCCAGAGGACTCAGTGTGAAAGCCGACACTATCGGCATCATCGGACATCTGGCTGATCATTTCCTCTTCGGATATGCAATCGACGTCGATACCGAGATGCTCGCGCATGAGACGCATTCGCAGGGTATGGGGGAACTTGCCGACCTTGTATGGCTGACCACCCATGTACGAGTCAAGTAGTTCAGTGTCGCGAATGATGGCTGCAATTTCAGAATCTCTCGAACCCAACATGGACCGCTCGTTGATGTTTGCAGATCCAATAATAGCAACTCGATCATCGACTACCATGATCTTGGCGTGGATATAGAGCTGTTCCGTGACCAGCATCTTGTTCGGGCCAACCTCACCCCATGACCTCAGAGCGTAGAACTGAATGTAGTCTTCTGGCTCAATACCAGCAGCCCGCAGACGACCGAAGATGGAGCCTTCTCCACGGCAAATACTGTGGTACTGGCACGTCATGATGAGACGGACACTGCTACCTTCTTGTTCATCGACAGTATTCTGGTATCCAGGCATAAGCGGCAGCATGATGCACGCTCTCCAGTCTTCATCGTTTGCGTGCGCGCGCTTGATACGGTCGACGATTGCATCATTGATCTTGTTCTCAATCTTGGTGCCGAGGACTTCGCTGCTACTGATGTAGAACTGGTTCTCAATGTAGACAAAATGTTCCGACGTGGCAATCATTTGCACGTATGCGTTCATGATGCTGTGCTCGACCTTGTTGGGGGTTCCCAGAGACCAGGCACAGGCGGAACGGAGGATCTGCACTTCGCAAGTTCCATCGAGACCCAGGGCTTCTATGTCAGCTGGGTTGAAGTCGGGCGGTGGCAGAAGGAAGGGAGTAGGTCGAGATGGCTTTCTCTGGCGTAGCAGATAGTTCCAACGCTGGACAAAGTGACGGGTCAGATCGCGGGCTGGCTGGCCAACGATCTGCATGCCGACGTCGTGCCATGGCATCCTGGGCACCTTCGCGCGATCGTACATCTCTTCATAGGGTTTGTCGAGAGCGAAGAAATCTTGTACACGCGGATTGGAATAGTCCTTACCCGGCCACAACTGACAGTGATCGGCGTCTTTCGGGGTGTCGTCGAGCTCAAAGCCAGTAGGCTTGTCGTCTACCACGACGTGCTGTGGGGTGTCCCAGCGACCGAAGCACAAGTCGACACCTCCACAGAAAGCAACAGTATGGTCGATGACGCAAATCTTTTCGTGATGCGACCAGAAGAAAGTATTCTGGCGGATCTGGTTCGGAGAACGCTGTACGAAGATGTTGGGGTGAAGATCGAGCAAGGAGAACTTTGAGTATTCAGAGTCGATGGGGATGGCGGCTCCGATGTTGCGATACATAATCACAAAAATCTTGACACCTTCCTGGGCCTTGCGTTGCAGCAGCCTGTCGAGTCGCCACTTTTGGCTGATAGCAGCTGGACGACGCAGGTAGAGCTCAGGACTCAGCCACCAGTCGTGAATGTAGATGACGTCTCGTGCCATGCTGATTGCTCGTGAAACATTCCACATGTAGTCGCGACCGTCAACCAGCCACTGGGCGTAAATCTTCTTGCGCACTGGAGCAAAGCTGTCGAATCGTTGGCGTTGAGACCACAGAGTGTTTTGCGACATGAAGTTGATTGACTCTTCAAATTGCTGCAGCATACGGTCGTTCCTAGCGAGTAGCTTCATCTTGCGCTCAGCGTTAACAAGCTTCAGCTGGTGGTGACCTGTTGCGGATGCCTTTGCTTCACTCGCAATGTCCCTTGCTTTCTTATCCCGTATTCTGCCACTCTTAGACTCGAGAGTGAAGTCAGCATCAACCAAGAAGACATCGTAGACGTTCATCTCCTCGGGAGAGTCTACACAGACAACGTAGCTGTGCCTAACAAGAAACCACTTTGGCCAATGCCGGTTCATCAGGGCGATCTTGGTCCAGCCTTTCCTATTGTCAACACCCTTGGATGACTTGATCATCATGTACCCTTCTTTACCATGGTAGCCGCCTTCAGCAGCTAGTCGGACACCGAGAGCAGAGAGTTCGAGAAACTTGCACAGGCGGTTACTGTCAGGACGGAAGATGAGATAGGTCATGAGACCTCGCAGGTAAGACTCGAGCTTCTTCCGTTGTCGTTCGTGATGGTTCTGTTTTGCCTGCAGTGGCTGATTGACGGTGCCGGCAAAACTGCCTTGTCTCGCTGCGAGTACGCCAACGGCGCCTTGAGCCTGACTGCCACTCACGCTTGACTGTCTGCGGCCCAGGAAGGACGACTTGCCTCGTTTTGCTCTGGCGGGACGTTCGGTGGCGCTTGCATCACCGTCGGGTCCGCTGGCGGCACCTCCAACCGCAGTTTCTTCCTCTTCCTCTTCCTCCTCGTCGTCTAAGATGCCGTAGCCACGAAGACCTCGGAGATAGGGTAATACACTTCTAGGGAAGCGCGGCAGCTTCGTACGGGGGTCCTCCTTCTCCTCCTCCCCATCATTCTCGCCGTCCTTTGCATTCTTGTCTTTGATTTCTCGCTTCGAAGGACGACTTCTGAAGGCGTCTTGCTTCTCCTGAACCTTGAACTTGAGATGCAGATTGGCAAAGTCAGCGACGCTCCTGTAGACGACCCACTTCATGCGGGTCAGACCACTGCCGTATTCCAACTCTATGCGCAAAGCCGTATGACGATCGCCCTCTTTCCTGCCGGGACGGTCCGTATCCGTAATGGTGACCTTGAGCTGCTCTAGCAAGACAGGTATCCGCTTATGGCCATGCTCGTCACGCTGGAACATGCTGGCAAGGAACAAGGCTGCAGGTGCTCCTGCAAGCAGTTCAGCCATAAGTTCAGCAGACTTTGCGTGATCAATCTGACGCTCAGCTTTTTGGCGGTTACCCAAAAGCTTAAGGCTCTGCTTGATGGACTTCCACTTCTGGGCACTCAGACTTGACGTCCGCTCACTGCGCATCCGCCACGGCGACGGCTGGCCATCACCGGCAGCACCCCTGAAGGTTGTCAGGCTGCGCAGGTTGGTGGGTCTGCTTTGCTGGCCTTCTTCGTCGGCGTTGGGGTCGTGTCTCCGCAGACCGCCATATGAAAGCCCCCTAGCACTATGCAGGCCACGACTCCAAGCGCTCTCCTTTGCTATGCGCGAGCGGCCCTCGTCTTCCGAATAGCCCTGGCGCTCGTTCTCGGGTATGTCGTCCATGGTGGAGCGGCGGAGGAAGCCCGGGCGCGACGAAGTGGGTGTCATGTTGGGCGAGTCTCGTGTGTCTCGTGAGAAGAAGCCGGTCTGCTTGGGAGTTGTAGGTGCCGTCTGAGTGCCCTCGACTTCGCCATCAAACCAGCGCCGGCTGCTCTTCCTTCTCTTCTGCCTAGGCCTCCTCAAGGCACCCTCGCCCGCACTAGACTCCCCATCGGCGTCGGCCTCGCTGTCGTGTCCTTCGAACCGCAGCTCGTCGTGCTCGGATGTGGGTGATAATTGGCCGTGAGGTGATACGCCCTCGGGGCCAGAGGATCCTCCAGCAAAAGCGCTCATACTCCGGCCGTGGCTTGATGGCGATGCCAGTGCCCGCAACTTGCCCATGAGTGACGAGGCCTGTGTCCGCTCCTTGCCCTTGCCATCGCCCTCGTCCACCTCCCATGACTGCTGCCGTGATGTTCCCCCTGGCTGCTCGGATGTGAATGGGGCGGAACGGGCGAACTGAACGCTCTTGCGTTCCCTTGGGACGTCTGAGAGCTCACCCTCGGTAGGGTGTCGGGATACGGGGGCAAAGGGCGGGTAGTAGGAGCTCGAAGAGGCATTGGACATGTGCGAGGACGGCTTCGAGGCCCTCATAGGAACCTCGGAGGCTTGTTCGGTGGGATAGCTGCCCCCATTTGAGTTCCCTGGCGCATGGAAGGGAAACTCGCCCGGCTCTTTGGGCGACAAGGGGGAGCCTGTGGCAGCAGACCGCATGATTCTGGGGGCGTTGTCCGAGGGGGAGGGGTTGTATATGTCTTGTGTCTCGTTCTTTGGCCCCGGTCGAAGCGGTGACAGCAGTCGACCCGAGTCTTCTGTGCCTCTTGCCGTGACAGGCGATCTGGAGCGCGGACTGCGAGCCGCAGGCGGGCCGTCTCCGTGGGTTGAGCCGGCCATGGAGGTTTGGATGAATTGGGCTGACGGGTAGCGATTGGAAATTGACCCTCTCGTATGCAGAGGTGTCGTGTCCCTCTTCTGCTAAGGTTGGAGTTGGGGAAGTTTGGCCAAGTTTACACAACCATGGTTGAGTGACGGTCACTAGTAAACGACACAACGTCTTCTTCTACCAGCTATCCTGATGGCTTTTTCCCCTCGACAAAGTCAGTGGCTAGTCCAGAGTACACGCGGCGCAGCTGAATGGGTATAGTGATTGTCTGGGTCCTTGCGCGGTGCGCGGTGCAGCAGCAATCTCCCATGTGCTTTCCCCGGCGCACCGTTCACGCTAACACAACTCCAGGGCTGGCGTCAGGGGGTCCTAAGTAACTAAGCTTCGGTCCCGCCTTCTCGACTTGCCCGCATCATCGTCTGTTGTAGCTTATCCTGCATGTCTTCCACGTCTTCCATGTCTTCGAGTGCACGCTATGGAGCGCATTTGCACTAGAAACACATGTCCGCGGACTGAAGGCGTCATGTCCGTCTCGTCCAGGAGCTCGAGCTTATGGAGCTCACAGCTCCTGTCTACCGCGTGAGGAGACGTCGGTTTCGGCAGCCTAGCCCCGCCGTATTCCAAATGCGCAGACTTTGAGCAGCGACAACATTGATCTTTCTTCCTCGACAGCCTGCTAATGGTTGATTTGTCGCAATCTTCACTCTTCTAGGTACACGACTTACTCGAAATGGCTGCAGCGACCAACAACCCTCTCAACGGCACACTCAGCGCCGCCGACCTGCCCGTATCCTCTCAAACCTTCACAATCGCCGGCATCCTCGTAGATATCCATGGCCTCGACCAGCTGCCGCCTTCGGTTTCCTCGGTCGCCTGTCTATGGCTGCTCAATCCGCGCCTGCAGACCAAAGAAACCATGGCCCCCATCGCCCGCCGCGTCATCTCCTCATGGAACAAGCGCATACAGGAGGGTCGCGCAGGCAAGAACCCAAAGGGTCTGATCGCCGCCGCCTTTGACCAGCGCAACCACGGCTCGCGCAAAGTAGACGACATGCATAACCAGGCATGGCGAGAAGGCAACGAGCGACACGCCCAAGACATGTTCGGCTGCTACCACGGCACCGCAAACGACACCTCCCAACTCATCAACCACGTCGAATCCTACATCTTCACCACGCACGGATCCCCAAAGATAACCCAGCACTTTGCCCTCGGCATCTCGCTCGGCGGTCACGCGACCTGGCACTGTCTGCTCGGCGACGCGCGCATCACCGCCGGCGTCGTCGGCATCGGCTGCCCAGACTACACACGCCTAATGACGGACCGCGCTCGTCTCTCCAAAAGGAAAACTTACACTGACTCCACGCCGCCCGGCTGCGCCTTCCTTGGCTCCCCCGATTTCCCACTCGCCCTGCAGGACGCTATTGCCCAATACGACCCCGCTGGTCTGCTCCTCCCTGGAATGTTTAACCCCGTAGGCGACGACACGCCGCCTGACCAGGCTAAACTTGATAGAATGAAACTGTTAATGAGGGAGAGATTACAAGGAAAACGCATACTCAATCTCAGTGGCAAAATCGATAAACTAGTCCCGTATGCTGCGGGCGAACCTTTTTTAAACATCTTCAAGCGTGTGTTGGCTGAAGACGCTAGTTTGGATATTGGCTTCGATGATGTGCTGTTTGACGGTGTTGGACATGCGTTTCCTAAACCCATGGCTGATAGGGCTGCAGAGTGGCTTTGTGATATCCTTGCCAAGGATGGGGATGGCGGTCAGGTTTCGAGTAAGATATAAGGCCTATGTAAGGGGTGGGGTGGGGTATTCTTCATATGTAGATATTAGGTAGTGTGTATAGTTTACATCCATAAAATAGAATAGAATTGGAGTGTGTGGTATATTCATCTTCACGATCATGGTGTGAGACATGTTGGCGAAAAGCACAGAATACAGACGTGGGCATGCTCTATTTATCCTTCATCCACGTTATGGGACAAGTCATGTACAGCCTCCTTATCATCTGAGTCATCAATTATGCACTTGAACTTCCCCTTGAACTTCTGATCGTCATCCCCTCGTTCCCCATATGCATCCTACCCTTTCTAACGCTTCCTCCCCTTCGCCTTCGCCTTGCCCTTCGCCTTACCCTTTTTCACCTCCACATCCACATCCTGCTCCACGTTCTCATCCCCATCTTCCTCCCCTTCATCCGCCTCCACATCCTCATCGTCATCCACCTCCGCATAATCCACCTTCTTCCCCTTGGTCTTCTTAACAGACTGTCTTGTCTTCCTACTAGAAAACCCATACTTATTCGCCACTGCAGTAGGTGGAACAAATGGGGTACAAGGAACACGCTGAGGAGTAGGAGCAGTTGTACTCTTCTTGGTGCTGCGGGAGGGTTGTGGCGCTTTGCTCTTTGCCTTTGCTTTTGGCTCCGCTTCGGGTTTGGGGTTAGCCTTGGTTTGTGGGGCTGGCTTGGGAGGCTTTTTAGACCTGGGCGTGGGCTTGGTGTTTTCCTTGGGGTTTGCCTTGGACTTGGGGTAGGGCGTGGACATGTAGTCGCTGTCTTGTTCGCCTTCTTCCTCTTCGTCCTCATCTTCTTCGTCGAATCCCCCGTAAGCATCCTCATCCTCACCAGGGTCCTCGCCGTCGTCTTTCGGCTCTTTCTCATAGTCCTCATGGCTGTTCTGGTCGAAAGAGGCTTTGACAGGCGACACCAGCGTTGACGGTACAGGAGAGAGATCGTCACTGGCATTCTCTTCAGCCTCGGCCTGGGGGTCGAGAGTTCCGGGAACCAACTCTTCTTGCCTCTTAGCTTGCGTCTTCCGCCTAACGCTGCGTCGCATGCTCGGCTGGATCGGCTGTGGAACCGCGGACTTGACCTCCGTCTTTGGCGATGCGAGTTTGAGTTTGGGGGCTGGGAATAGTATGGGCTCTCCATTCTCTTCTTGTTCGACCCCCTGTTCTACTGGGCTAGCCTTCCTCTTCCTCAAGTTTCGAGTCGCAGGTGTCTTCTTAGGCATCTGTTGGACCTTGGCCTTGACACTTTTCTCTGTAGTGTCCTTCGCAGCGGGAGTCTTGGTCTTAAACTTGGACACAGTAGGAGTAGTGACTTCCTCGTCGACATCATCCTCAACAATCATGTCTGTATTCTCTCCAACACAAGGCACTGGAAGTGATTCGTCGAGCGTCTGCTTTGTGCTCGATACAACAGTAGAGGACGTGTCTGGCTTGGCGAAGAGTTGGCGCGCTGTGGGTAGCGGTTTTCGCTGCGATGTTGACGATCGCATGCGGTATTTGGTTTCACTGAGGCTTGAGATTTCACGTTGGGATACTACTGATCGAGTGCGTGGGGTATCAAGACTGGGAACTTGAGTGGGTGTTTGAGTGTCAAGAGGCACGGGAATTTCGACGTCGCTGTAGTGTTCTTTCATGCCGGAGTCGGGACACTCGTCCTGCTGTTTGAAATCGGACTCGCTGTCAAAGGTCGTCTTTTCGGATGGTTCTGTGAGTGGGGTTGGAGTAGCTGGAGGAGAGGGTTTAGTGTATGGTCCGTATGCAAAGATTGATAGATTCCGCGCGTTGTTACCTTGCTTTGACCGTGTCTGCTTTTCTATACTCTCATCCAACTGTGCAACCTCTTTTACCAAGTTCTCTCCGTTCATTCTTGTCTTAGCTCGGAGCTTCTCTCGCCCTTTCTCTTCCTCGGGACTTTCGCCTGAATTTTCGGTGCAAGCAGGAACACCATTTGCAGGTGCAAGTGTTTTCGATTTCTTCTTAAGCGGGGCATCGGAATCTGACTCTGATACACTCCTTGCCTTTCTGGCTCGCTTTGAAAGTTTGCGCGGGTTGGTAGTTTTGGACTTCTCTGGTGACGTTGGGCTCTTCGGTGGAACCGCTTCAATAGTTCCAGTATCATCAAAAGGAGCTGCCAAAGTCTTACCTTCGTCTTGGTGTACCTCCACAGGTACTTCCTTGGTATATACATGACCCGTTCCTTGAAATTTAGGTTGGAAAGGCGAAGGTGGTAATACTGTGTCGCTATGAATATGCTGTTCCAGTGACGTACTAGCCGGCGCAGAGCTAGCATCCACATGTGTGTCTTTCGTCTCTACAGCGCAAGCCTGGTCTTGCTCAACGCTATGCTCGCAGTGAGCTGGAGAGTTTCGGATTGAAAGATCCTCCGCAGATGTATTGTCAGCAGCATCTTGTAGTTGTGCTTGCCAAGGTTCGTTAGCCTGGATATCCGCATGTGCAACGTTCTCTGGCAGCTGTGGACTGGTTGTTTCTTTCGTGGGCGAAGGCGACAACTCAGGTTCTACATGCACCGTCACTTCCAACTTGGCCTGCAGTGTTTCTTCGATCGGGCTGCTTCCGGAGCGTGATTGTGGCAAGGCAGGCGATGTGTCTTCTAGGTGCGCATCACCTGTCGTTGGGCTACCCTGCTCAAGTTCCTCATCTTGGACTTGACATTGGTCTTCTACTTGGGCGGTTGTCGTCTGGGAATGAGTCGGTATAACTGAATTCTCACTCGGTACTTGTGATGTTACCGCAGTTGGACATACATCCTTGAGTGTCTCGACAGTAATTGGTGCGGAGTGATCTGCTGTGCGACTCCCTTCCTCATCCATATCCCCAACAAGGGCACGAGCAACATCTTGGGCGTTGGAGTCTTTTCCTTGTGGAACCTGCCCCCCAGAACTATTTTTGTACGTTGAAATCGCATTGTGTGCGTTCCCAGGAAGGATCGCCAGATTTTCGAACTCAGACACGATCGAGATGTCATCCGTGACCACGTCATAGGAGGCGTCGCTATTGCAGTCCCCATCTTTTGTTACGCCTGATTCGCCGTCCGAATCGTCTTCCAGATGTGTGGTGGTATGTGTTGAAAAGTTTCTATGAACTATGCTGCAGATCCAAGGTGGTGAGGGAGAAGGTGTACACGAAGCGTCCGTAGTGGCTGTGTTTTTGAACAGTGCATCTGCGACTGCACTTGACGCCTGTATCTGAGCATCGTTCTTCTTGTCTAGAAGTGATGAGTCCTCCTGGAGATACAACTCAGTCCCTTCGGAATGGCTTGGGATGACCGCAACTATTCCATCTGGAGAGTCAATGCGCTTGGTGGCTGAAAGGTTTTCATCTTCTCCTTCACCAATGTGCTTCTCGACGTCTTTCTCAGTATACCAATCAAACCTCTCAATTTCTTGCAGGCCACCTTGCCAACTGTCTTCGCATGGGGAGCTGTATGCGTAGTAGTCGGGTGAATGCGACTGGTTGTCCATTCGTCCGTTGGGGCAAACGTGTGGCGCGTCGTACGTGTAACCCAGTTCCTCCAAGGTCCATGGCGCCAACTCAGTGTGCGCCATTTCGTAGCCAATGAGCTCGCCGACCTTGGGAGGGCAAACTGAAAAGGCTGAATCTGAATGGTCAAAGGTCGCAGGGTGTCCGTCCGTATTCCAATTAAATTCCATTGCGTTGTTAGCCATGAAGTAGGCGTGAGCACGCGCTTCGGGTACGCAAACTGGGGGAGACAAAACGGGTAATTGTACAAACAATCTGGTCTTTTGTTGGCGTGGAAACAACTAGATCCTCACCTTGTCCGTGAACGAGGAAGCTGCACAGATAGCAGGCAAAGTCTTTAGATCTTGTTCTCTGCAATCTTGGAACTCCACGCGCGCTCTTGTGGGAGAGTGCGCTTTGCACATAGATTGTGGTGAACTGTATAACTAGCCCGTGTCGCGTTCTGCAAGGATTAGCTCGGCTAGTAGATCGCCTATCGAGCAGTATGAGTGTGCGTGGTGAGGGTCAAGCGCGTTATCACGTGTTGACGTAACGTCCTGCAGGCACCCGAGGAGCCACACTTTCTTTTATTGGATCACTTTCATTTCTCATCGAGGAGTTCAAATGTCAGTGGTGAAAGAGGTGAAATTGAAGAAGACCGGATCCATTGGTAGTTGGGTATCATGTACATTGCGCCAGCTCGTCCTCGAAGTCCACCATCTCTTGCTTAGCTCAAAGCGAAATGAGAAATACTAGAGGTCCGAGCAAGAAGTTTAAGAGAGCCATGTGAAAGAAGGGGGTTTGGCGCATGTTCAGGTCATTCCGTTCGCGTTATATAGGTATTGCGTTGCTGATCGCGTTTCCAGTGTCGACGGGTGCGGCCAGAATGCTGTTGTAGTCAGTATGGCAATTTGTAGTAGACTATATGTAGAGAAGCTACCTTTTTCCGGCGTCAGTTGCGCAGCAACAGCACAAGAGTGACGCTGGCCAACAGAAGATCTGGAAAGCATAAGTCGATGCTAGCGCGCAGTGGAAGAGGACCTTACCGCCATGCCAACTGTGACTACAAATCCAATTGTAGGACCGATAACTTTACAGTGACACGGGTTTTGATCGCTGCATATATGCTTAGCTGGTGTTATGGACTTTTATGTTCAGGTAGCCATACGTTCCGCACTGGAAGCACACAATCGGTAGAGGGATGAAGTCGCACATGTTGACTAGAGATTCGGAGAAAAGAAGGCAGATGGTTTTTATTGCTTGGGCCTATGGACAATGCCGAAAATGTGCAGATTGAGGCTTGAAGGTCGAAGACGTCGCGGGAAGGCTGAAATCACGATTGACACTTGAAGTTGCGCTAGTGCAGGTGCTACGTCATCTGCATTAGGCGCGATCCGCGGATGGAGACACGCGTCCACCATGTCGCCCATCATATCCAAGCCAAGGCCCACGCCGGCGAGAGGAGCAGCAACATATTCGCCAAGGTCTGCGCTTTGACGTGGCCGCCGCGCCGCGCCAACATACTATGGTATAGTCGTCAGCAACTTCATAAACTCGACATTAATCGCGACCCCACTGTTTCCAATGCCGCCCAGACTGTCTCTACCCTCTAGACTGACAAAAACTCGACGTAAATAACGAAGCCTGTCCAACTATGCCGACTTTTACAACACTTCTGGCACCAGACTCACGCCTACAAGCTCTCGTCCAAGCAACAATACTTCGACTCAATAGACAGAGATACCAGAAGCAACGGTAGACAAGGCCGTCGAAGACTCGGCTTATTTCAGCAGACATGCCGCCTGAGCTTCCAAACAGATCATCACGAGGATCTGCCTGTATCTAATCCAACACGAATGTACCCGCATGCAATTGCTTTCAAAGCCGGTTACCGCCCTAGTACGCCAGTGCTGCTATTCATCGCTAGTCATCACCCATCAAGACTATGAAGATGTCCAAAAATTACTCGTGTTCATCGAAGAGGATAGAGGATCCGACACATATCTCTAAGCCTCATGGCTTAACCTAGAGCAAGAAAGGACGGCCAGCATATACTTAGGTGGAGTATAGGTGCGTCTAGCCACTCATATACAAGATCTATATAGGTGTCACCCATTGCAAAGAAGATAGTTCAAGTAGTTATGTCTATTAAGCAACTAAACGCTCGTAATTATGCCTCGCTCGCTTATTTGGGTCGCCCTAAGTCGTTATCTCCGTGCTCGCTGCTACCGATATAGCTGTTTGTTGCAGGGCTGATTGCTGTGTTGCCACACATTGTTTAAACTGAGTGATCTAGCCTGACTTCTTGCTTCTTACCATACCAGATAGGTCTCTGCTATGCTCTCTACTCCTGAATATAGAACTTGTCCAACCAGTCTTGCTCTCTGTGCGTGAAGCCAACTTAAATCTATACAGTTACCGGTACTCTAAAAAGATTGATAAAATTACAAGAGTTTTGTATACCATACTTGGTACTTAGACGTTTGTTGGAACGAGTTTGGCACATGTTTATGAATCAGAACGCTAACCTGGCGATTAGCCTACGCCTATACCAGCCGGTCCACCCTTTGCAAGAGTCTCATGGAGCATCAGCGCAGCATTAATAGTGCAACATTAACAACACAGCATTGACAGCACACTATTGGGATGAACCGACTAATATGATCGTCCCGGTCACCTCTATGGGAATACTTTGAAATGAAGGTGCGGACTAAGTGGGGCAAACGAAACCTACTCGAGCAGAGTAGGTGAGACTTATTAAATGAGAGTAAATGACACCGAGTCTATTAGAATGCAGCCTGAACGCGACAGAGGGTGGGTAGACTAGTAGTATACCACCAAGAAAGAACGATAAAGGCAGCAGCAGAAGGGTTGCAGAATAATGGTAAAATGGTGCCAGGGTAGAAGCAGAAGAACAACAAGGCTTTTTGGAAAGAAGCATTAAGAGGGCAGAGCAAGGAGCAGAAGAGCTGCACGAAGACATACTTCGCCAAGCAACGCCAAACCACGCCGCATAACTATGCAAGAGCAGGGGAAATGAGTAACCGAACAGCAGCCCGTGTTTCTTCCTGCATTTCCACGTATCGCCTTATTTCCAACGCTAACATTTTTATTGCTTGCAAGACTGGCCATGGTAAACAAGAATTCCAGCATAATGCATGTGTGGCGGGCTCTTGGCAAAGATTCTAACTATTAGGCCTCCGCGACGTTCGGCAACTTCGTCTCGATGGAGAACTTTGTTCTAAAAACACAAGCGACCAGCAAACAAGGCACATGCATAGCCCGATACTGGGGCACCCTTGTTTCCCCATGCGTGATGATGTTTGCAAAGCCTGGTGCTTTGTCGTAAGGCCGCAAGCCTATTACATCAAGCTTCCATCTCTTCGCGTATCAATTCCACCTCCACGGTCCGCTGGCCTGGACGGATTTTCCCTTTCAGCCCATCATCAAACTTATCATAGCAGAGTCTCCATAAGTTTGGCTCACCCTCGCTCTCGACTGCAATGAAGCCTTCCCAATTGTTGAACAGAAATCGCTTCTCGCCGTTGGGGCAAACACGAGCGCCCCAAGATCCAGCCTGTCCCTGTTCCGCATCCACGCGCAGTCCATGGCTGATCTGGAAGATGTCGGAGTCGGTATCGAGGTATACCCAGTTTAGCTGTGGCGGGTCATCCGATATCGTAGAAACGATTCCCTCAAAGTTGGAGTCGGGAAACGGGAGGTAGTAGCCAGAGAACGGATGATGATGCGGTCCCTTGTATGTCGCGAGCTGAATGTACAATCGCCCTCCGCAAAGAACAATGCGGCTATCTTTGAACAGTTCTCTGCGATCCTCTGGAGTCCTTGCAGTCGCGCGACACCGCATATGGCACTTGTCGCGTTTCCACTCCGCATCGGTGCCCGCGTCTTTCGTATTTTCGGCTTGACTTTGGATTGCTAGAACAGATGTCACCGTTAGAGGGACTGAGCCCACAAGTGAAAGAAGTCCAAACACCATCTTTCGCCTACAATCAGTGTTTCGGTAGGGGCGTTCGAGACTGGGAATTGTAGCTGGGCGTACGCTTTAGTTGAGGACGCGGTGCTTCATGATCCAACACCGGCATTGTAAGTAGACGTAAACACATAGGTACCGATCGCAGCCTGCATCTCCCAAAGGCACTATGACGAAAATCGAGGCCGATCACGATGTGGCTGTAGGTGGACACCTGAAGAGGCTAATCAAAGCGCAGCAGACGGGTAGCTTCCGTCTCCCGCTCTGCTTGAGTCAGCATGATCGACATGATGAATACGGTATGACGAAAGAAAGCCTCATAATGCGGGTCGGTGAATCCCATGCGCTACACATCGGCTTCTTTGGGCGAATTGATATTACCGAATCGAGAAAACAAAGTTGAGGCGACTGCATTAGCTGGTCGCTTTAGCAGACTGGTGCATTAGACGCAAGGATACTCGAATTGCTTGCACTACAGAAGCCATTCCTACACCTTCCTGGCGCAGATCACTTCGCCGACTACGTAGATCAGTGATGTAGTTGCTCTAATACATGTGGCAGCTTCGGATATGTCCGTCTGGTAGTCTTTCCAGAGGCCTTTATGAGCTGAGGCACTCGCGCAAACCAGCACTTCCCTATCTCCAAGTCCTCATCTCTTTACCAACACGTCTACGAAGCAGTGGCGTGGTCTACATATTCTCCGCAGCGCAATAACGCTAAGACACCACTTCTAATTCAGCCTTTACCTCTATCTCTACCTCTGCCTATACCGCAACATCCCTTACCATTCACACCACCACTCACGCCTGTTTCCGAACCTCTACCTGAGCCTGAATTCGAGATGGCGGACAGCGCAACAAAGGAGTACTTGACCCCATACCCTCAACATCCGATGCGCAAATACTGACGTCTTAGTAGCTTGACTGGTACCGATGGCAACGCTTCTGGTGGTCGGGGCCTCCCCGATGTCGGCTCAACCATGGGTTCAGTAACAAATCCGACAGGCCCCAAGTCGAAAAACAAGAAGAAGAAGGGTAAGGGTAACAGCGAGGAAGATGAGGAAGATGATGAGGGGTTTGGGCTCGATAACGGCAAAGACGTCAAAGGGAGTTTGAAGGTGCACATCAAGCTCGATTTAGAAGCGGACATTAGAATCATTGCGAGGGTCAAGGGCGATATTGCGATTGGTATCTTGTAATTGTATATGTATATAAACAGAAAGAAGAAGGTCATTGACGCGTTGTCATAGAATCATTCACGTAACTAGGCTTTCCTTCTCGTGCGTGGCTGGTACATCAACCATGGTACGGTATCGGCTCGGAGAGGATGTATTTCCGCGCTGTAAAATTTCAAATCCACATACCGTCTCCAATATTCCTTCAGCCTAATTACCTGACCTAGCCATAATATGAAACCTAAGACGTGGGTGTATCGTGTATCTGCGTGTGTCGCTTTATTGATCATCAGCAGTTCTATAAAGACCAACCGCAATGGCGCTACACCCGATACTGCTTCAGAGTCAGAAAATGAAGCAAGTCTAGCTACAATAACGGTCTCAAAGAAACAAAAGATAGAGAACTACCCAGCATCAAAGCCTGCGCAAGAAGAAGAAGGAGCCTCTGAAGAGGATAACACGCCCTTCCACTTTATGAATCTCTCAGGAGGTAGTGCAGCATATGATAGAAGATCTACTTAGTATCCACTAACGCCTCACCAGAACTCCGAAATTTCATATACGAATTAGCCGCACAAAGCGAACCCTACGGACGTGTAATACGACTAGAGGAAGCCGATGTCAGTTTCGGGGCTCCGGATCTTCAGCGCCAGTATCTTGGGCTCACCCAAGTTAACCGAGCCGTCCGGAACGAGTTCCTTCCATTATACACACAAACATACAAGCATGAAATACTGTTTGCCGATCTCCCTGCCTACTTGGCCTCATATCCTCTTGAGGATGTCAACCTAATGCAGACCATGATCAAACTGGTCGTAGGTCTCCGCGACCACACGCTCGAGCCACCGGGCTTAGATATCAAGTCCCTTGTTGCTCTTGATTGGCATGAGCTGCCATTCCAAGTGGCCTTTGCTCACAACAGCTCTGTACATGGGCTGTCATCAGCCAACTGTCGCTTAGTGGTTATCGAGAAATTTTTCCACACAATCGTTCACAGCAGGATGGCAACAGGATCTTCAGTTAACACAAGCAGTAATCAACGGAGCTTCAACCAGGACATTTCCACCCTGCTACAAGTTTTGGAGAGCTGCAGAATAGAAAAGAAGGACGCGCAACCCGATCGATCCATCGTTACTTTTGTGGTCTCGCGAGAAATTCATACCTGCATCTACATTGGCTTTGCAGTCGAGCTGTTTTTTCTTCATGTTTTCGGGAATACGCCACCGGAAATGGAGTTTAGGCTCAGGTTTAGACAGCATTGAGTAGGTATCGTAAGGGACAAGCGTAAGGCGTGTGATTAAGTTTGGTTGCATAAGTTAGAAGCACCTAGGTAGTGGCTAGTCAGCGTAAAACAATGCATCCAAGTTAAAAGTCTGTGCCCAATGTCGTTGGAGTTTTGGGGATTGTTTCACGAACACTTGACGGCATGTCCTATGGTTCTGATTCACAACTATTAGCAACCGAGGTCAGCCAAGTGTCTAAAAGCCGTTTGACAATCGCACAGAAAAAGGCAAAGAGATGTCGGCGCAACCCCCGACATCACCAATAGCCGCTGTCAGTTCTCGGTTATTATCGCCGATTATGTGCCGAGGACAGGTGCTGCAGCTCACTAGAGGAAAAACACCACCGGCCTTTCAACAAAGTCCGCGGCTTCTGAGATCGGCAATTGCTCCCCCTGTTAGATCTCTAGTCGCGTCTGCCACATGTTAGATTATCGAACCAAACGTCGCGACGTCATGCAGATCGATCCACACGAGGAAACGCCAAATCCGCCAAACTACCCCGCAACAGCGGCTGGCTACCCCAGATGGCCAAGAAGGTTTGTGAACCGACTCCACACGTCAGTGGCGATACGGTGAGGGAGGCCCATGGTGGATTTTAAGTGGGCATACATGACTTATGACCCAGGAAGGTAAGCCGTTGGCGAAGACTATCGGCCTTTGCCATTCTACCGGACAAGTAATTTAAGGGCGTGTTGGGCCCCGTAGTGTGGCCGTCGCCCTTGGTCTACTAGTGGTCTCCCCCCCCCTCCCCCATCAATTCATCGCGATATCAAAACGTTATTGTCAAACATCATGGCGACAGCGATGAACGAAGATAAGCTCGCATCTGAGCATCAACACGCCGAGAATGTTGCCGAGAAGATCTCAAACTCCTCGGCATCAGACGAGATCGAGGCGCAGAATGTTGAACTTCAAGAGAGAGAGGCGGCACGCGTATTGCGGAAGGTGGATATGAGACTGGTCCCTATACTTTCTCTGCTCTATCTCGTCGCGTTCATTGATCGCAGTAACAGTATGTATTGAAATTTCCGTCTCTCGAACAATGTTAACATTCTATAGTCGGCAACGCGAAAATCGCTGGTATGACCGATGATTTGAAGATGAGCGGCATTCAATACAACACTGCCGTCACGTTGTTCTTCGTTCCGTACACTCTTCTTGAAGTCCCAAGTAACATCATCTTGAAGATGATGCGCCCAAGTCACTGGATGGCCATCCTGATGTTTTCCTGGGGTCTAGTCATGACTCTGATGGGACTGACATCGAGTTATGGCGGTCTTCTTGCTGGGCGGTTCTTCTTGGGTGTTACAGAGGTCCGTAAAAGCTCACATGATGTGGTTCCAAATCGAAAATATACTGACCTATATGCACAGTCTGGTTTCTTTCCCGCTGCTACGTTTTTGCTCACACTCTGGTACCGCCGCTTCGAACTTCAGCGCCGTATGGCAGTTTTCTACATTGCTGCGTCTCTTGCTGGCGCTTTCAGTGGTCTACTCGCCTACGGTATTGAGAAGCTCGACGGCCGCTCAGGGCTGGCCGGATGGAAATGGATCTTCTTAATAGAGGGACTTATTCCAGTCGCATTGGCTCTATTCATCTGGAAGATCTTGCCTGACAGTCCTGAGACCGCAAAGTTTCTTACCCAGCAAGAACGCGATTTGCTCGTTTCACGTTTAGCCGATGATTCCGGGTCTGGACAGGGCCGAACCACCAACTCTGATAAGATTGGAAAGGCACAGATTATGGCTGGACTTTCAGACTGGAAGATCTGGGCTGCGACGGTCGTGTTCTGGGGAAACACTGTGGGAGTTTATGGGTGAGTTTTCCATGCTAACGCTATGTAATGCTCAGATTCTAACATTTCAACTAGATTCACAGCGACTGTGCCTTCTGTCATCAAAGGCCTAGGCTACACCAGCGCTAACGCACAGCTTCTGACTATTCCAATCTACGTCTTCGCCGCCATTCTGACCATCATCTTCGCATGGGCCTCCGACTTGACACGCAAGCGCTCCCCGTACATCATCGCCGGATATTCCATCGCAGTATGTGGCTTTATCGCGCAATTAGCCATCCCCAAGCCCAGGTACCCAGGCATCACCTACGGCTTCCTCTTCCCGGTTGCAGGCGGTCTCTACTGCCCATTCACTTGCCTCGTTTCCTGGATCGGAAACTCCCTTGCGCCGTCTTCGAAGCGCGCCGTTGGAATGGCTCTACTGATTTCCGTTGGAAACATGGGTGGTATCATGGGTAGCAACATCTACCTCGCGAGGGAAGCGCCAAAGTACCAGACTGGCTTCAGCGCCAGTCTGGCCATGTGCTGCCTGGCTATTCTCATGACACTAGTACTGAGGTGGGCGTATGCAAAGGAGAACAGGAAGAGAGACGAGCTAATCGCCGAGCATGGCGAGGAAGCCATTCGTGCAAGGTACAGCGAGGAGGAGCTACTGTTGCTGGGAGACAAGAGTCCATTTTATCGATACACTTTGTAGATACCCTACCACGATGAAGTGTAGATTGCAATGCAAGAGTATGAATAAAGTTTGTCGTATCGGAATAACCCGAATCTTACACGATGGTTCTAGCAAGGAGTAGCCTTGTATGGAATCGTTCCCTCAGTCAGATCGAGATGCGTATCTCGGTGCGATTACACGCCGAAGACTAACAGTGCAAGGCTAAAAGTGGGTCCTCGTAAGCACGTGAACTACTTAGGTCTCCGGGGTATACAAGCTGGAACACAGAAACAGAAAGAAAAGCGATAAATGCGTCAGGAGAGTGCGCTAATGCATGTTCAATTTAATTTGCCGGGCGGTTATGGCGCCAGATATCTGCAACGGGAACATGTACGTATAATAGTAGTTAGGACGGTTAGCCCACCCCGCGTTCCGGTCCAAACTCCGTCGTATTCTCATTGCAGACGATCTCGTAAAACGAGCTATTTCGCTCGGGTTTTGGCATATGTGCGACAAATCCTATGAGGCTAGTCTTGCATGCGAGCCGCAAGCCAGATCATGCACTTCCCATCGTGTTATCAAGGACCCTATATAAGACTTTGGGCTTTGCCTAAACCACCTTGATGTCTCTGGTTGCCTTGTCAACCTGGTGATTGCATGCTCACTCATTCCATAGTGAGGCAAGTCCCTCATTAGGAACACAAACTCATCGTATCTCCTCTCTCTCGTTTTTCTGCTTCATCCCCAACTCGTATACCCACCCATGCCAGGCGATCTCAGGGCGCCATCACCGCCCATACCAGCAATGACATCCTTCATTCTCAACAGCAACTCTGCGACCCGAAAGGGCTTGCCAACCACATCATCCATACCCGCTGCCATGGCCATATCGATCTGCTGCTTTCTCACATTGGCCGTGACACAAATGACAGGGATCCTACCTTTCAACAGGCCAGCTTCTTCCAGCTTGCGGATCTCGGACACTGCAGTAAGTCCGTTCATAATGGGCATCTCCCAGTCCATGAGTATGAGACTTAGCGCAATGGGCTGCTCGTCCTCTTTGTCTGTGCGTGTGGGCTCTGCGAAAAGTGTATTTAGAGAATCGCTCCGCGCATGGCCGTCGCACATGGGATGGTTGTGATTCCAGAATGTAGTCTTTGGTAGGAAATCGAGGGCTTCTTGGCCGTGGTTCGCTACACTGACGGCACAGCCGAGGTTGCGCAATTGTTTGCTGAGCACGCGCTGGTTGACTAGGTTGTCCTCGACAATGAGAACATGCAAAGTCTCTGGTATGCTGTTCGTGCGCTGGAGTTCCTGCAAGTTGGGGCCTTCGGGAAGACCAAGGGATTCAGGGTTGACATGAGCGTGTTCGTTTAGAGTTGGCATTGAGGTGGAGTCTGAAGACTGTCGTCGAAAGACTGAGCCTGGGGAATTTGATCGTCGATCAAATTCGCTTGTGAAGGCGCGCTGGAGCTGTGTAGGCCGTGATCTACCTGCTTGTGGTATCTGTGGCCTGTGCTTGACATCTTCGGGGAACACGTGCGGTAGGCTGCCTTTCCGTGACGGTGTAGGGCTGGCTCGACGTGTTTTTATGTAGAATGCAAAAGTACTACCTTTGCCTGGCGCACTCGAGACGCCGATAGCACCGCCCTGAAGTTCAGTAAGACGTCTTGAGATAAACAACCCCAGACCGGAACCTCCATAGTGGATATGAGTCCGAGGCGAGGCTTGTGAGAAGCGAGTGAAGAGACTGCTCTTCTCCTCTTCTGAGAGACCCCTGCCAGTGTCACTGACAAAGAACTGCAAGAAGATCAACTCTTCCCCGGTCTTCCAGTCATCTTCCAGGTGATGATCATTTCCTACCAATCTTTCGTCGTTATATTGTATTCCGTCCGGGACAGACTTGGGCTCAGTTGCACTTGCTGTGAGAGTAACCTTGACCATCTTAGTCTCCTGTTCAAGCCGTGTGAATTTGATAGCGTTCGTGAGGAGATTAATGAGAATTTGCAACACTCGCGTCGGATCCAGGGACGCCCATTCGACCTCTAGATTGCGGTAGGACTTCCCAACCACCAGTGAAAGTTCGATCCCCGCAGCTCTTGCTTCAGCATCGAACATTTTGACGGCGTGTCTGGCGACATTCTCGGGTTGCGCGATGACGGGAGTCATGTCAAGGAGACCTGAGTCGAGTTTGGAGATGGTGAGTATGTCATCCACGATATGTCTCATGTGTTGAGCACATTGGGAAATAGTCTGAGCGGCATCCAGAGTAGATGCTAAAAAGGAAGATATGACTCCCATTGCTGGCGACACACGACCGTCTTGGCCGTATGAGGAGGTGATGGAGTCTGCACATTGCATGATTGCACTCAGCGGATTGCGCATCTCATGCGAGGTGGTGTCGATGAAGTGTTCTAAATGTTGTTTGCCCTGAAGCGCGCTGTCGGTTCGAATTTTTTGAATACCCTCGGCCCACTTTTGTTTCGAGATATCAGTGACGTTGCCGACTACTTCTATCAACTCGCCATCAGGGCTTAGTTCTGGGTAAGCCGAACATAGTATCCATCGAAAGTGTTGGGTGTCTTCGTTTTCTTGCTCGCAATCATTCGAAGGTGGTATGAAAGGCATCCTAGTCCGCAGCTCAAAGCATACAGATTGGTGTTCTGTGACCAGCTTCCAGAAGATAGATTCGCAATAGGGCACGTCTTCCTCAAATGCGATCCTCAACCATGCTTCCGTGGCATTCGTATTGACCGAAGCGACTTCAAATATCTCATACCAGCGCTGATTCCGATATGTATAAGCGCCAGCAGGATCGGTTATGAAGATGGCTACATCGGAACGCTCCGCAAATCGTTGAAACTTATTTTCTTTGAGCTGTATTTCAGCCATGAGCTGTTCCTGAATCTGGGTAGCCTGAATGATATCCTTTTCTCTTTGGCGGACTTCATCTTCAAACAAGACGATTGATGCCAGAGACGTAGCAAGCAGTCGGACCATAACGTGGAGGTATTGCTGGTAGTCTTCGTCGAAAGGTCGGCGCGGATTGATTCCAATGATGAGAAAGCCTTCAACCTGATTTCCAGTTGTCGGAATGATGGGGCATACAATAAGGATACGACAAGGATCGCCATAACCTCTCCATTCGATTCCCTCCAAAACCCTGCTGGGTTCAGGAAGATCATCTAAATGTACAACTGTGGCTTTCCCGGACTGTGCGGCCCGCAGAATGGCGGGATGCAGGACATAAGAGTCATCATTGATATTAATGTTGGTAGGTGCGATTGGGTGGTTGGCAGCGACGCCAATGGTACCTTTTAGGACACAACCGTCCAATGGGGGAATACTGCCTGGTGATGTCATTGACGGCATTTCAGCACTCACGTGCCGTTCAGCGGCATACAAAAGAGCAAATGGGACATCCTTGTCGTTCAAGCTCAACGAGCGTAAAGTCGTGTTCCAAAAGGACGGGAAATCTCTTGCATCAGCGCTCAATGTGCCCATGGCCACCAAGCTAGAGACGCGGCGCTCGAGGAGGCGGTGACTGGTGAGTTCGTAGAAGCTCTGATAATAGGCTGTAATGCAGCCATGACGATCCGATATTGGGACGAACTGAAAGCACCAATGCGTCTCTTCAAGGAAGCCGTCTTTGTTGATGAACAGGAGCATATCAGATTCAGCCATAGGCTCCCCGGTAACTTTGATGTGTTGTACGATGGGCTCAAAAGAAATCCAATGCTCAGGTGCCTCGGTTCGAATGCTCTTGCCCATGCAAGGATGAAGATGGCCAAGTAGTCGGATATACGGTTCGTTGTACAGCATTATCAGTTGTTCACCCCAGAACAAGACAGCCGGGGCGGTATTGCTTAGTACCATATTTGCCATACATCGCAGATCCGAAGACCACGATTGCATTGGACCGAGCGGTGTATTTGCCCAATCCACACTGCGAAAATAGTCGGTATGGGGGCTGGATCTTACACCCGATGGGAGTATATGCAGCATGCCGTCAAACGATGCATGTCTAATATGTCTCGGAGATAAGACCGCACCATTGCTCGGTTGTTCATGTGGAGATATTGGCGGAGGTAGTGAATACGCGGATTGCGCGCCTGTATAGGATTTGTTGGATGGCGCCTGTATTTGACGGGTGCCATTTGCGCTTGGCGACGCGTTAACCCACAGTAGAAGTGTCGGTACTCCACTGATTATCCTGTAGCGCCCAATCGTGATGACATTCCATACATGTCCCTCATACGTATATGCAGGTCCCCGCCATAATGGGTCGCCTTGGGTTGCCCGGCCGCAAACCCAGTTCCTAAAAGCCAGCTGCGTCTTGGAACCCTCAGCGAAGACGCTCGTCGCGTCTTTTCCTGTTATTTTTGCCAAAAGTCCACCAACAGCATGCAGTGCCGTATTCGAGTATACAAGGTCGAGCCATTCGTCGTGATTCGGGTGCGGTGGTACGCGAATGGCGAACGACGGGCGATGGTCGCAGTCGAGGGCTTCGAGGAGTGTAACAGCGGCTATATCTCCGCTCGCTACCTCCGGCTTAGGCTCCGCATCTGATAGTATCGGCTGTCGTACATATTTGTTCGTCTTGTGTATGTGGTGCTGTGCGGGTAGCTGCCCGTTCGAGGCCATTGCATCCGGTGCAACGTTGGTCAGGAGAGGGTAAAAAAACACACGGCCACCACATTGGAGACGAGCGAGTTACAATGAGTTTATCGATGATAAAGCAACAGACCTAGCTCCCGGTCCGCATCTGAAAAGCTAATATGGCCAAGCCTAGGCGCTTCCATGTCTTCCGTCGCCATAATACTGGATGACTGAGCTGGCCCGCTAACCTAGACTCAATCACCGCCATCTCAGAATGACGTCATTACCCAGCATGCTCTTCGCACAAGCGATTAGGAAAGATCGCAGAGAGCTATTATTTCGACGAGAAGCTTGACTGTGTTAGTTCATCGTGAGGTTTCCTGTCAGTTTGTCAAGTCGGCCCTGCCACCTTGAAGCCCTGTGGCGATCCGTACCCCGAGCACGTGGATCTGCACAAGGAATTTGGTTCACTAGTCCACATACAGCTTAGTACATGCTTAACTTTATCTGCTGAAACACAGCCTCTTTCACCTCCCTATCGAACTTCCCCAACACAGAATGGCGACAGTTCGTATCTCGTCAGTGCATGTCTTGGTACAAACATATAACGCTGAAAATACGCGCCTACTCGTACGATTTACTCACGCAGCCTGAGCTTAGCATGGAAGTTGTGCGATTTCTTTGTTCTCTAAAGGCAAGGCAGGGAAGGCACCAGGTACGTCTGTCACATGTTCAAGAACGCTTGGTTTTACTCTTCAAACAATTGAGCAAATTTCATTGCACATGACTGCCCCATTCCGACTTTACCACACACATATCGGTGTATACTCGTCAAGGCTCCATGTCTCAAGACATCTCCATCTCATTCACCTCCCCGTCTCCTCAACCTTCCCCTCTAATCAACTCACTCCGAGGTCCTCTTAATCCGTGTCTTCATTGTCAGAAACGTACTCGATAGCTCTCTGTTGCCTCGTGGTGCAAATTTCCCTCCTCCACAGCGGACAGTAAATGCTGTTGAGCTCAATCCTATTCACAATCTTTTTTAGACACCGTGCATGGAATGTTTGGCCACACACCACCTTCCACGCCACCATTGCCGCCTTCCGAATATCGAACACTTCCAAATAAACCACACATGCTGAATCGCCCAACGTCTGAACCGGCTTCGTCACACGCTTATTTCGAATACGCGGCCCGGTGGCTTCGAACTGCATTTCTTCCGCAGCCGCCATACTATAATGTTGCCACTGCCGCATCACAGACTCTGGAAAGTACAGGTCCTCGAGGCCCTCTGGCGTAAAACTCTCGATTGCATAAGCTTCTGGGTTCGCCACCTCCTCGAGGCTGTGATAACAGCAGAAGGTTGCAACGAGATGTTTATGAGTGTCGGTGTGTATAGTCAACGGAGGGTTAGGCGCAGTGGCGTTGAAAAGGTTTGGGAGTTTTTCTTGGCGGCTGGTTGCTGGGAGTGATTTATGGTGTAGACTGAAGCAAGTGGTTGCCTCGGGAATGGATTATTCAAGTTCATTGTTTCGTTGCCCGCGATTAAATTGACAACCATCAACGGGTAGACAAGGCACCTAAATCACGTCACTAGCCCGAATATTCGACATACGGAAGCCATTGTGGTTGCCAATAATTGAATTGGTATCGTATTACAAAAAGACATTACAGAATCGTGTATCGCAAGCATTAAGATCTCTTATCCCACGTACCAACATCATCTAGTTTGCGTGTCTGCACTCGGGCTCGACAGGCAGCGAGTCGCCGCCAAAGTACACCTTGTTGTACACGTTGTCACCAGTCCAGGCATCCGAAGGGACCACAGGCGGATTAATCGGACCACCCTCTCGCTGCGAGTCGGGGAACAATAGGTTGGGGGAGATGACACTGTCGGGGCAACCCAGCGCCGTCTTGCTCATGATGGGACCCAAAACGGAAAGAGCCCAAGAAACGCCCTTGGCGATGTTTTCCTCAGTACCGCCAAGCACAAGCGGAGTGATGGAGCTGATACCCTGGTAGATATCGCAAAGCAGCGTCTGTACGCTCAGATTTGGGGTGCCAACTTGCGCAGCCAAAGGTACAATGATGTTGCGGGGGTAGATGTTGAGAAAGCCGTCAACGAGGGTTTGAACAGCGCCGTAGGGCGTGTCGCGACGATACCAGTTCTCAGGCCAGCGCTCAGGAACGTACTTGAACTCCTTGGTCTTTGTGTCGTACTCTGCGCCGATGATGCTCATGATGCTCTTGTAGTTTGGTACTCCGCCTGCGCCATAAGTTCCGTTGGAGAAGAACTGGGGGTAGAAGGCAAAGGCACCAAGGGGAAACGATCTGGGGAAAGGGGAAGTAGTAGAGGAAGGGGTTGTTGTGTTCTTGCTGAAGCTGGCAGATTGGGCGTAGTGCTCGGCCATGACGTTCATGTTGAACTCCTTCTTGGGGTCTTGGGCAGCGAAGCCGACCATTTGCTTCACCAGGCGAGATGATAGATGGTGGTTGTCACCGCAGCCGTTGTAGTAGTCTAGCTGATGTAAGCTAATGCATTGGAATAACCAAAGAATGGGAGCGACATACCTTCACGGTTAGGAGAGACATCAGCCTCAACAACGGAGTGGCGGTTTAGACCACCAATTCCGTTTTTACCCGCACCAAGATAGAATGAAAGTCCATCAAGATCCCCAGAACCCAAAACAGCAAAAGTCGCGAGGACCGTGGCAAGATCGGTGCCCATGTTGAAGCCCTGGGCGGTGGCAGCCAGAACCTGTCCAAAGTTGACGTAGCCATCGCGGGGAAGGTATCCATAATTAGCAAGAAGATTCAAGCCAGGGCATGGGCCACGGGAGTCGTTGGGGCCTGGAGCTTTGAATTCGTAGCCGGGCTCAGGGCGTTTGTTGTCCTGCTTGACGATGGCATTGCCGACTGAGGTCAAGAGACCACCGACAAGGTCTCCAATCGGGTCCAACAGTCCTGGGAGGAGGCCACCTTGGGGCTCAGTAGCGCGGTTCTCCAGTTGTTCGCGCGCCATCTCGGCTCGAAGGTACTCCTCCATTTCCCCACGGGAGTTGGTGCCCATCATGCCGGGGTAGGCAGCAGCGATGGCTGGCAGAGCCAGAGTGACGGCTTGAGTGAACCTCATGATGTTGAAACCACAAATAGATGTGCTGTGAGGGGAGAAGAAAAGGAGCACCTGCTGGTTGAAGACTAACTGGGGGGCACAGGGCGGGGTGCATTTATAGGGACATCACTTATTTTGTGTGACATCTCACCGTGTTCGAAGCCACCTCGGTAAGTCCTTTCCGTGCATTTCCACGCCAACAACGATCTACAACACCAGTCGCCGAAGTTTCAACATACCCTACCACTTGCCGGAAACACCCATCATGATCTCCATGCAGGGCGGGAAGCATCAGATCGGGCCTTTACATTCGTTACCAACCATGGCAATATGACTGCGGAGAGTAACAATGACCCAATAGTACCTTGTTGAATTACTCCTATTGTAACCCCCCTAGCTCGAAACGTGGCTAGTAAACGCCACAGATTTTCGAAAATCCACCTCATATCCACATAGACAAGTTAGCAGTTAGCTCAATGACAAGGATGAGTTCCGAGGAATCGATTTAGATATCGCGATGACAAAGGAGGCGCTGCCATTGGCATACTGTAGTACCTGGGCCACGGTAATAGCGGGCCGGCCGGTTGAAGTCTATCTCGCCGGACAGATCGAGTCGGTCAAGGTGCGGTAGTCCGCAAGCCTTGGCAAACACCCGGGGATAGTGGCTTGTGCCTGACGTGAGTAGTAGACCTTGAACGTGACGCATTGAGGTATTCAAACCTCACTATATATTAAATAACCAGATCATGATCACGCAGCGATTACTCCAGTGCCCTTTGGCATTCCGGTCCCAGGTATGGACAGATTGTACCTTGTTGCAACACAGTAGTTCTAGGCCCGGCAAGTGAAATCATGGTTGCGTTCTCTTATACAACGGAGACTTTGTGCTGGTGGGGGACTAGCTCCGGCTGGATACCATATCATGCAGGGGGATGTCCAAGTGCCGTGATCGAAATAATTGAGTTTTGTCTCTTTGCAATGACATTTGGACAGTGGCTTGCATTGACTTTGGAAGAGACTTCAAAAGAGCTCGTCGCAGTTCCTGCACTGTAATTGATAGAAGGATGCAAATTATGTCAGTAAGCTGCAGAAGGCTATTAGTTATGCCGCATGTACCGATACCTACCGCTCACAACCTTGGAAGGGCGGGCTGTGAGATTCCTGTACAAGGGGGGCTTGGGCCGGGGATTACCGATCGGACGTGAATGAAATCTGCAGCTACTGCATCGAGGTCTTTTTTTTGAGATGATGCGAAAGTTTACATTTCTGCGTTCTGGCTCGATGCCGTTAGCTTCTTACTTATTAGGTTTGTGTGGTAGCGGAAAAGGAAAAGGAGGCTGAGTTCTGACGTCAATGTGATGCCACTGAGTAGCTAGACGTGTCGATCACCCGCGCTAACGACATGTTCAACCCGAACGCGAGTCGACATGACGGTTTCAATCCTGACTCTTGACAAAAAGGGATGTACAGTTAGAGAAACTTACCATAATAGCAGAGATATTGAACGCCCTTTTATACTAAAATCGAATCTCTGCATTCGCGAAGCGCAGTGGCGGACGCGCAAACATAGGAACCTGAAATGTTCATGTCCTCTTGCTTATTCCACCACTTCTTTTTCATCGGCTTCCAATATACCCGAACGTTGTGAACGGAAGATTTTTAGTTTTCATGCTGGTGAAAAGCCTGGCCTATCGCTACTCTGAGGCGTGAATAACGGCCGCCAACGCTCAGGCATAAGTTCTGAATACAACTTTGGAATTCTTGTATGAAAATGAAACATACAATCTTGTATTAACAACCTGCAAGCTCCATATAAGATCATTCCAGACAAGAATAGTAGTAGTTGTAGTAGTAGTAGTAGTAGTAGTAGTAGTAGTAGTAGAAGTAAATTCGTACATCCACCCTTCCACCAGCAAGCAGTGCAACCCCATTGCAGAAGACAAATCTTTAATCCTCACTCTATCCATGTAACAATATCATGCTTTTTAGTCGTTAAAAATGGGCAGAAAGCATCGTTATAAGCATACCATGCCTCACTGGCTTTGGTTAGTGAAAATCAGCCGTAGGCATCAACGACTGAACTCAACCCTCAACCATGATGGCAGTACTACTACTTTACGCCTCAATAGAGCGTCATCGTTCTGGGACTTGCATGAATGTGCTTATTCCTATGCGCGCTTTCATGGAGGTGGATTTTACAATCTTAGATATGGATGTCACGTGCCTTTGTTTGAAAAAAACACGTATTTTGCTTGTTGGTGATTGAAACAAGACACAAGTCAAGCCAGTCAATTCTCGAATGAAAAACATCAACCCTGAACATGTGTCCCGTTGTCATCATCACAAACCATTCATTTCTACTTGGAAAGAAAACCCCGACTCAACTTTCCACCCGTCTGCGCCACGTCTGACTTCAATGTGCCCGTTAGTCAGCCGTTCAAACCAGTAAATCGCAACTCACCAATCCTCTGTTTTGTTCTGATTTACTTGATTACTGCATCGATCGTTGCAAATTTTCCGCGTCACGGGTGCTCTCCAGGCAGCAGTGAGAGGCAAAATCATCCCCGTTCGGTCCGATTCTCGTTGGCGCCGCTCCGCCATGACTGCACTGTCACTGCTGCATGGTGGACTGTGTAGTAGATAGCTGTGAATGGAAGTGACATACAAGGCGCGTGCTTCGTATGGCCATAAAGCCAACTGAAACAAGCGCCGATCGTGTTTGATCGTGTTTGACAGCACGTGTGTTGATTGTCGGGAACACGGGTTTCTGCGGCTTCCAACCCCATTGTGAAACTCTTTCAACAACTCGAATCGAGCTCAGAGGTGGATGATTTCGCCTAAGGAGCATAGTTCATCTTGGAAACGTCGTGGTTGGACTCACTTCTGAGGCAGATAGTGGCAATGCGGTATCGTGGCGATGCGGCACGGCGGACCTCGAAACCCCGAAAAGTCCTACGTAAAACAGATAACAGAGAGTGCTGAGCACGTTCAGCACAGCGGAAGAGACGGATGAGGCGTGGTTTCTGCATGAGGCACAGCGAGAAGATGCGGAGCGCTGCGCCCTACCGATGCGGACGATCCCGTAGAGGCACAGTGCCGTGTTGGACCAACATTCGATGACGGCTGGAAGTTGAATACGATAGTCCTAGTAGCTGTTCCAGATAGCAGCGCGGTTGGCAGAGTCGGCTGCACTGCGCCATACGAAATGGGGCATGTCGTGTCCCTCCGAGTTGCTGGGACGAGCCCCTCATCTGACAAACAAAATTTTCTGTCTTGATCGATGGCCAGATATGCGACCGCTGTCAGTAGTATGATGTTGGAAGAGAGGAGGCGTGGACTATAGAAGTCATCACTCCGCATGTGTAGGCATCTGTGCCGCAGCAGTGCATTCATCCAGTCATGGTCGCCGCTGCGTTGGCATTATCGTAACCGCTGATAGCGCATATCCTTGTCTAGAAGCCTTACACTGTAACAAGCGCTCGCAACTCGTTTCAATATCACATGCATGCTGGGTCTAGATGTCTAGATGTGCTGTATGGACTGAAAATTCATCCCCAACAGCCGTTGTGGCGACCGTTGAACTTACAAGGCAGGCAGGTTACTTTGAAAATACTTTAGCCTGTAGCAATTTCCCCTGCATGGTCGCATGAGCGTTGTCTAGCCTTGTCGCATTATCCAATGGCGATACGTGCAACCGCTGCCATGATGAAGAGATTGCTCAATGTGAGCGTGTCTCAGTATGCGATATTGGGTCGTCACGTGGGCCGCATCTCACATCAGCGCCAATTCCAGCCATGTAGTGGGCGAGGTGCAGTCGCGTGGTTGGCATTCGCGGTGGAGTTTGTAGTGGCTGCAACAGGCACAAACCCCAATGTCTATCCGCAGATGACAAAGAAGAGTAAGCTGCAGTAGTCGGGCGGCAATCAAACGAATGAGAAAGCTATGGTGATGTCAAGCACACCGAGTAGGTGGAAATGCATCGGGGATCCCAGTCAAGCGCGCGGGGACAGTGTAAATTAGCAGCGTAAGAGAGCATGACGACGACCAATGCTTCTTCACAGAAATGCCCGTCGGGCTGGGGATATTGGCCGACGTAGTATTGAAGCAGCCGACACAGCGATGAGGGTGGTGAGGGGAGTTGTGGATGCCCCGGTAAGGTGTAGCTCGCTTGGCAGCGCTTATGGCTTCGGTTGTTGGCGCAGCCGAATGATCGCTCGGTCGGCATTAGGCGTGCAGAGCACGAGCTGCGAGCGTGTGCGTGTGCGGGTGCGGTGTGGGAGTCCGAAGATACCGACATGGCGGTTTGAATTTCGGGCAGCGAAGGAGGCAGCGAGACGCAAGGTATATTCTAGGCGAGGCTGAACGGGCATTGAGAGAAAAAAAAGCAAACATGGTCGCAAGAGCACGCGGCAGGCAGCGAGCACACATGCATGGATGCCGCTCGTAGGCTTAATCGGGCTGGTGAAGAAGGCTGTCTGTATTTTTCATGGCGTCATGGCGAGGATACTGACGATGAGGTGCTCTGCTGGTGTGATAGTTTTTGGCGAGGCAGACTTTGTTGGTTCAGCCTCATGGAAGTTTAGCCGGGGAGTTACGACACAGGCCGGGTGGGAGTGGGATGACGGGCGGGCTAACTTTAGCAACGGGAAGGAACAGCCCGCTAGCCTTGTTTGGACCTGCAGATGGCAGGTGCAGCCCGTACACCTGCCCCGCGCAAGATGTGAAGATGGAGACAGGCACATGCTGGCGGTGAGGCTGTGGGTTGAGGGTGGATAGATGAAGAGTAGGTTGGTGTCGGATATAGATGGAGGCACATGAAGTAAGCGATGGGTTGTTGGGTCCTCAGATCAAGCCATGGCGCTGGCGACAGGCATTAGCTGCATCGCTGCAGCTGGGAGACTCTTGTTGGAACTGAGATGCCGCGTGAATCCTGCTTCATCCCAAGGACCTGTCTGTGGGGACACCGACAATCGAGGAGAAGGATGAGGAGGAGCGCGGCACGTCATTTCGGAGAAAACGAGGAGCGGCATCCGCCAGCATGCAATTGCAAGATGGGCAGGCGAGGTGAAACGTGGTGTTGATTGATGGAAACAAAGTCGCCATCATGTCGTCCGGCCTGACTTCGGGACGAGTTTCTAAGCTCGAGGCTGGAAGCAGCAAGTTGGGTGGTGGGCACGCCAACTGCCATGGCGCGATATAGGTATACCGGCACTGGTACCGTGTGACCTGGCTATCAACATCATAGGTCGTGTCTCGGCCCAAACGTCTTGATCGGATTAGGTGACATTGATTGAAGGCATCCAGCCCCGCGGGCCGCAACTGAGGTGAAGGGCGGCCAAATTTCGCCCTCGCCCTTGACCTCGCTTCCATCCAACCCATGCTACCCACACCATCTGGAGCCACACGGCATCCTCGCACGCATACCGACAATCCAAAGACTGTGATTACCGGCTATATGCCATCTGACGCCATGCCTCGACACCTTGTCCAGCATGCGAAGCACGGCGAAAGGATGCGGCAAGTTGCACCTCATCTTCGGAGCATACTAGGCTGCAAGTACCGGTAGCCCGCTTATCTCATCCCGGCCTGCAGCCTCGTGCGCCATGGTTGAGATTAGGACAGATGCCGCTCGCTGCGCTTGAGCAGAAACAGAAAATGCCATGGGTTTGCCGTCGGGTTGAATGCGAGAGCTTGATGCTCGTCGCTCCGCGAAAGCCGCCGGCCGGGCCAGTGCGAGCACGTCTGGCCCTTTTGGAATAACAGCGTGGGCCGCTCTGGCACCTCTGGCACCCCACATTGTTACTGTAGGCGCCAGCTCGCAACCAACTTGTCCCGCATATCTTGACCTGCTCTACGGGTTTTAATTCGCCTGCCCATGTAAGCCTTTACCATGCTCGCCAGGGATTCGTGCTAATTATCCACCGTCTCGGTTGCAGATGAGCTCAGCACAGGTGATTCAAGCAACGGTGCTGGCCCGACAGTCAGGCTCCCGAACCCCCATAATCCGCCATGCAGCCGACAGCCATGGCCCACCCACACGCGGCTCTTTCGGCTGGGCTCGAGGCTGTCGGCATCAGGCTGTGATGTGCAGCAGTTTGGACAGACAGATGCAGGAGAGACTAAGCCCAGAAAACCGGTCAAGGCTCCGCGGTGACGTGCCTGGTGCATCTGTCCTGCGTGTCTGCGTGTCTGCGTGTCTGTCTGGACTCCATCTCTTGTACGAGTGGACCAGTATCCATTGTGCTTCGGCGCGACTCATTTGCCTTGTGCCTTGCAAGGTCGCCGAAAAGCTTGGTGGTCGTGCTCCCAAGCTTTGCGCGAGCGGCCACGCTAACAAAGTATAAGGCCTCCCGCCTCACACGAGTAGCCCTACGCCCATAGCGCGCTGCCGTGTGGAGATTGGGTCAAAGAGACAGGGACACAGGGACTGCGGGATCACTTGGGTGCCGCTTCATGTCTGCCCCCGGACTGATTGCTTACCGTGCTTACGCTCTAGATATTTGCACATTGGCGAATCAACATGGCAAGACATGGCAAGACATGGCAAGACATGGCAAGACTACAGCTGTAATGCCATGCATCACAAAAGTATGCGTTACAGCCTTTCGCCCTTGGTTCCATCGCCGACTTACTATTCGGCGACAACACATGGCAGTCATACATGGCCGTTCGTCCTGTGTGCTGCGTGCTGCATGTGTTATAATGCATGGGGGGGCCTCTGACAGGCCTACACGCGAGGCTACACATCTGCCGCTCAGCACACCTGACCATCTCCACTCGGACATGTCCTCCTCTGCAGGGGCGAGGGTCGCAAAAGTCGCCATCCCGTGCGAATCGTATACGCCCTATTCCACTGCCTTACTCACCACCTCTCGACCGCCGCCTTCTCTGCAAGGGGTATGAGGTATCCATGACAGCACACTTTGGTCCTGCCTCACCATGTCTAGGTAAGCAGGCAGCATGGTGCGCCGTTGCAGGAAGGCTGAGCGCCGTCATGCTCCACGCGAGTCGCTATTTCGGGTCCTCCTCCATGGCTCTCTCCAAGCCACGCTCCTCTTGGTACCCAGTGTCAAGTTTGAGGCGGGAACGGTCCGCCGCCTGGCGTAGCGGTCGACTTGGACTGCCCACTCACCATGCCCCTCTTGTCCCATTTTTGGTGCGCGGACGCCTCGTCGCCCAATGTCACTGACGGAACCGTTCGGTTGCACGCCCGCAGCCATGCCCGTGGGCTCAGGCGCTCAGGCCCATGGAGATGCCATGAGATCGGCCAGTGCACCGCCTATGGCGCATCCCCTGGCAAGTTCCATGTACAGTATTTCCCCTCGTCGCGACCCAAACCCCGTCCTCGAGTATGCTGCTCGTTCGGGGTTGGCCCAGGCACAGCCCGCAGATATTTACGGTCCCCTCTCCACAAACCCATCTGGGCGCAGCATATCCTCACTACATTTGTTGCAAATGCCTTGATTTGGAACGGCTTTTCTTCCTCTTACGGCCTACAACACACCACGTCCACTAGTCTCCCCTGTCGACTGTCTCTTAACTCGAAAATCCGTCGCCCGATCGTCCATCTCCCATCCCGTGGGAGCTACGCCGACTCGTCCAAGACATGACGACTGCCTCCTAGCCGTCTGCCACTACCACCGCATCTGGCTCTATTTGCGCACTATCATCACATCCCCACTTGAGCCTCTGATCTTCCTTGGCCCCACCATCTCCAGTTTAGATATATACCATCCGCCGCCTCGTCTGCCAGTCATGTCCGAACCCTGTGAGACAGGAGGCCTCCCATTGGAACAGTCCACCAAACAACTACAACGCCTGCAAGCCAACAACACTCCTCTTCAACCAACATCAACCAGCCTCCAACAATACAAGATCCTGCCGCCATCAAACACTAAACCCAAGGGACTGAAGGTTGTTGGTCCTCGCCGTTGTACTCGAACCACCCAACACGCAGTGCCCGGTCCCCACATCGGCTCCTCCCGCTCTGAACAACCGTCGACCTCTAGCTCTACGAGCATGGCCTCTCAAATGTCTTCAGTCCATTACACTAGGACTGGTCGTATCAGTAAAGCGAAGAAGGGTTTGAAAGTGCACAACTGCGAGAACTGTGGAAGATCATACACTCGTGCAGAGCACCTCAGGTCGGCCATGCCTCGCTTCCATGCCATGCACCTCGTAACTAATGCTTTTGCTACAGACGACACCAGAAGAACCATGCACAAGACGATGCGCTTTCATGCGAGTTCGCCGGTTGTGACAAGGTCTTCTACAGAATGGATCTCCTGCTTCGGCACCAGGAGCGGCACAATGACCACGGACACGATTCACGCCACCAAAGTCAGGAAGCTTCTCCACAGCCTGAATCCATCCCCATTTCCATGCCCGATCTTGAGCAAGTCACAATCAGTGCTACTGCAATTCCTCCAACCCCATCTTACTACGCGCCCGTATCTCCCATGAACGAGTCGGCGACGCTCTCAAGGTATACAAAACCAACATTTCGTACTCCTCGAACGCCTCAAGCTCTTTCATCAAGTTTCAATCATTTTCCTTATCCTTCCAAGAGTTTTACGTCCACCCCCAAGTGAGTTTCATTGTACATGTTGGAGCACATTTCCCGTCTCTTGATTATTGTCATATTCCATTGCCGATACAAATACTCATACATCTCTCAGTCATTCCAAGGGTCACCGCTCCCAGTTTGCTCGCCACTCTGGAGCAGTTTCCATGCCAGTCGACGCCATGACACCCGCTCTATGGCACGAACCCTACAGTCCCACACCGGGCTACTCCTCTTCTAGCGGCTACGCTTCACCCATCGCACCGACCGACTTTCCATTATACAGCCACGCCCCTTACCATCGAACACGCACCCCCTCAAATGCATCATTCATCGATCAACCATGGTCTTACCAATCGCGATCCCCTGCTTCAACAACATCGACCATGGCTTTTCCATGGCCTCAGAGCGACAAGGCATCTACTGCCTCAGGTCTTGCCTACATGAACGTGTCTTACCCAATGACAAGCATGTCAATTCCTACCGGCATCGATCCAATGGTTGGATATGGACACTTTGGTCCCAAGACAATGGGACAGAGGGACGAAGAGGAAGAGGTGATCCTCTTTGGAGAATATGGTATGGCTTCAATCGCGCACACTTATCCGTTTGAGCAATATCTTGACTATTACTGGAGGCTCTTTCATCCCACTTTCCCCGTCGTCCATCGATCTACCTTTATGAACCCGTCGCCGATGCTGCACGCAGCCATGATCTCAATCGGGGGTCACTACTCGAACGACAAGGGCGCCAAAAGAAAGTCTCGGGACCTCCATGATCAATGTATAAAGCTGCTTGAACGGGTAAGTTCGATGCATGACCCACAAGAACATCAGCTGACGTATAACAGAGGTATCACGAAGCTATGACCGAGCCGGAACGGCTATGCGATTTCCAGGCAATCTTTCTTATTGAAGTATTCTCACAATACCGCGCTCGTCGGTCTGGAAGAGTACTGTCGTCAAGGTTCGACAAAGTCTATCACAAGGCCGTCGGAAACTGTAGGAGCACAACTTTACGGTTGCGCGAACTTGTCTCAACTTCCACTCAGCTCGAGCATACAGCATCGGACCATTGGATACACTGGGTTGAGTTAGCAACCTGGCAACGCTTACTCCTATCTTGTTACATTCTAGAGTCCCAACAACCGCTTCTCCTCGCTCGCGAAACTTTGCACTCGCTCATTGAGAACACTCACTTTGACATTCCATTCCCTGAACACACCTCTCTCTGGGATGCTACAGGCTCGGCCGAGTGGGCTGCAGCTATACTGGAACAGTCCTACACACCAACATACGTTTACGAAATCACACTCGAATCAACATTAACTTCTTTGGACACTTTTCAGTCTTCCGTCTTACTTGCAACGCACTACAACCTTCATGGGAACACCTCGCCATATATCTCATCCTCAACGGTGACAGATATCGAACATCTTCTGGACACTTCTCCAATCATTAAGCGAACATTACTTACGGCCAAACTCGTGCAGGTAACACCTTTGCGCGCGTTGCTTGCTGTATGGGGCGAATCATGGATTCTTTCCGAAAAGGTCACATCTCCACAAGCCTTTAACGCAATGAAGATAACACTTCGAACATGGCTTGCGGGGCTATGGTCCTCTAACGAATCAGAAGTTTCACCAGTCAGGGAAGCGGTGAATCTCTCTGTCACAATCTTGAGGCAGGCGCTACAAGATCAAAGGGACATGGTAGAACTGGAGATGGGAACAGACATGGGCATCTTCTTCTCTGGATTAGTTCTGTGGGCCATTACAGTCTCTTCGACGTCCCGATCGAACGCCTTTTCTACAGCGGTTCCATCGACACAGGCAGTAGATCGTATGCCGACATCTACAGGGGTAGGTGACCTTTCCCTCGGACTTGCTCAAAGTCAACCACAATCACCCATCATCGAGGCAACCCCAGAGAACCCGCTGCTATCACACGCACAAATCATTATCAATACCATCTCTTTCCTCTCCGACGCGATGTACGCATTCTCCGATGTGGTACCTATACAGCAGAGTCAAGGCGAACAGGTTCGTCATCAGACTGGCTGTGTAAGTCTGCTTCTCTGGATCAAACTTCGACTACGAGGCATACCTCTAGAACAACCAAGCAGCGATGTCGATACCTGGGCTTCTAAGCCCGGCGAAAGTCTTGGCGAGCTTCTTGACGGAATTATCAGCTCAATCGAGCGAGCTCTAGATCGTGGTTGGAGTGGATGGGGTATCTAAGCCCATTCACTCCACCCCTCTTCTCTATCCCTTTTTTTCATTTCATGGACGCAACGTCTTGTATGTAACGTTACGAGTTTTCTTCTCTCCACTTTTGTCTTCTTCGTCATTCCAGCTTCACTTTACTGGGCATAGCGACGCATTCGGATTGGTCACTGGGCACACAGAACACGATATCATGATTACTTTCTCGGCGGATACCCCTTGTTATTTTTCCACATTTTTTTCCGCGCCCATATATCCCATTTGCTTGTTGCAAATACACCTTTTTTTCTACGTTGAAATTCTTCTCAATCATGTCATATTTCGCATCGGGGAGTAAATGACTCTTTATTGTACGACTAGCATAGACGCTCTTTGTCACCAGTATTTCTATGGAACTCACGTTTACAATGCGCTTCAAACCAATGGCTTGCGATCTTTCCTACTGCATGTGACATTGCTGTGATACTTTACCGTGCCACGAGACCGTAGGCAAGCGGCATCGCTTTGAAAAGACATAAATAGGATCACATGAATGCAGCATACTGCAAACAGATAGGCCATGTACAAGGTACCCCGCACGTTTCCAATGCCTCTTATCGCTCTCTCTGTCTCTCTCTGTCTCTCCTTTCGTGGGCTGGATTGCGATCAAGGGAGTTAAGTGAAGCCGGACGAAGGAACGAAGAGGGGCGATGTAGACTGATTAAATTCGACTCGCAGTTAGTTAGTAAAGCGACAAGTCAAAAGTCACAATCACAAGCACAAAAAAGGGTTATAATCGATCCGAATCCAATTCGTCGTGAAAAGCTATATATGTACATATTTCCAGAAGAGAAAAAAAAGGAGGGTTTCTCAAGCGCTGAATCTCGCAGCCACTGTACAAGAAAAAAGAATACAAAGAATCCACAGAATTCTACTTGAAGGAGGGTTTTTCTTTTCTGCTCTCAGAGCCAACACAAACAAACAAACAAACAAACAGATGATGTTTCCAAAACACCGGGTCCATGCGATAGATGTAGAGTCGTCGATGCGTGTCTTAGCTTACACTAGGAGTGTGAAGATTGACGCTTTACAAGTTGAAAGAGCGGGCGTGGCGGCGGGTCTTGGTGCTGCCGGTGGCGGTCTTGAGCCAGCTGATGAACTGGTCGATGGTGAAGCTCTCGGGGAGGGAAGAGCCGGAGCCGGTGGAAGGAGTGGAAGGAGTGGAAGGGGTGGGAGCAGAGCCACCGTTGGAGGGAGAAGAACCACCGTTGGAGGGAGAAGAACCACCGTTGGAAGGAGCAGAGCCACCGTTGGAGGGAGCAGAGCCACCGTTGGAAGGAGCAGAGCCACCGTTGGAAGGAGAAGAGCCACCGTTGGAAGGAGCAGCAACGGGCGAGGCGGAAGGAGAGACAGAGGGAGACGCAGCGGGGGTAGCAACAGGGGAAGCAGGGGCAGAGCCACCGCTGCTGGAACCAGCAGTCCAGACCTTGGGGCCGGGGATGGTGTAGGAAGTCTTTCCGCTGTAGATGTCGAACTTGACACCTGGGTCAGTGGCCGAGTAAGCCTTGGTCATGTCGACACCAGTGGCAGGGAGGGCGACGGAGCCGCTGCCAGTGACCTTGATCTGACCGCAACCATTGTAGAACTGGGCCTTCTTCTCCGCAGCAGCCTCGTGAAGGCCAATGACCTCGGGGCGGATGAGGTAGCTGCCGGGCTCGAGGTTGGGCAGGCTGACCTCGATGAGTCCCTTGTTGGCGATGAAGTTCTCAACTCCCCACTTGCCGCCAGTGAGACCATCCTCGTAGATCTTGGTCCAGACGGCGCCCTGACCCTTGGAGTCGGCCTTTGCAATGTAGACCATGACGGGACCCTTGTGCGAGGGAGCGATCGGGTCGTCACCGTCACCGGCGGAGGAGGGGTCGTTGTGGTGCCATTGCATGCCGACCTTGGAGCCGGCGGCAACCTCAACCTCGTCGGAGGTGGCCTTTCCGCCGTTGCAAATCATGGCAGTCGAGGAGACATCGTAGATGGGGTTGTTGCCGTTGGAAGGGGTCTGGACAGCGAAGTGCTGGCCCATGTTCTTTCCACCGATGACGAAGCTCTGGAAGGTGGTGTGCGCAGCGGCGAGGTTGGCAGCAGCCAGAATGATGGCGGACTTGGTGAACATGATGATGGTGTTGGTTGGGTTGTTGTTGTTGTTGTTGGTGGTGTTGGTTGGTTCAAGTGAAAAAGCTGAGAGAGTATCTTCAAAGATAGAATCTGTGTGAAAGAAAGATAGACGAATGGATCGAAAGTGAATGTGATGGTAAAGTGAATGTGAAAGTGAATGTCAGCTTCAAGCTTGATGCCCTTCAACTGTTGATGGCGCATGTACCTCTTATACTCGTCCGCCTACACGGCATGGCCGCACTCTGACAAGATTAGTGCCCTCACTGACAGGAAGGCTGACCATGCCAAGGTACACGGAATCCGCCTGCTGTGGAGTGGCATCCTTCACCCATCAATCTATCCCACGCCCAATAGCGCTACATGTGGAGACGAGGCTCTCGCTAGCTGCCGGAGAGCGTTGGATGCAGGCTGGTTCTGGTCCCTGGGCCCATAATATCTGATGACTTATTACCAAAAAAGAGATTTGGCAGCCTCGCTTGCATGCATCTGCCCGGAAACGACATGCACGAGGTGCGATCCGTCGAATCAGTGCCCAATTTCCTGGGAATCGTGAAACCACGTCTAAAAAGCTTGAAAACGGGCTACCCGGCCTGCCACTCCTCAGGCGTCAAACGAAACTTCATGCATTGAACTGCCAAGGGTAGCTCCGCTCATGCCGTCGCTGCCTACAACCATAGACGTGCTCGCAGTAGATTGTTTCCATCAATGCTGAACGCTGCATCCTTGTAACGAAAACAAACAACGATAGTATCAACATACACCGAGGCATTAACCGTCCTGACTGCGACTCCTTTGCCCGATCGATCCACCACGGATACGTAATAACGGACTTGTTACAAAAAAACACAACTTCTAGAACCAGCTCTGCGACGGAGAAAAGGAGCTCGGTGAGCGGCAAGCGGTGGGGCGAGTTCTTCCACCATTTGAGACAGTATGAAACAAACTTGGGGTGGGGGAGATTAGTTACGGGGCCGTGCCTGCCAAGACAACGGGTGGTGTTTGGAGCCATCCGAGGCTCCCCATCAAAGTACCTAAACCACACTCGCTCGTGATAATTGGTCTGAATCGTGACGTCGTGTTTGTTTCGACTTGAATCGCCATCTCCCCACCGGCTATACTGCTGTACGTGCGCCATCCTGCCATCCTGCCTCTGCCTCGCACAGTACGGCGAGCGCTCCTTCACTTGACGCTGAAGGAAGCGGCACAGGATTTACAGTGCTTACTGACACCCGCCCTGAACGTTTGGTCCTATCGTTAGCGAGACGCGCTGTAGAGCCGCGGGCGGAGGTTGGTGGTTGTCCCGTGGCGTCTATGCATCAATAAACCGCCTGCACTGTGATGAGCCTTCAATCTCTGTGCCGGAAGTTGTGCACCCTGGAGTTTTTCGCAAGATAACTCAGACTTGCTGGCTTGCACTCACGTTCTACAAACGGTTCGGTCAGATGCGGACTGCTCGACAGCGGATACGAGCTCACGGATGGCTGAAACAGTGGTGTTCGTAGGAATAAGTAAGTCGTATTATTGGCAATGCAGGTCAAGAGTGGTTCACGTCTGCGTCTTCATAAACTGTTAGGCGCCAAACATCCTTCTATGGCGAACCTTGCATTGTTCATTATCATTATAGTATAAACGGAAATACATCAACTTGGCAACCGTTCGCTTAGACAAGGAAGTACCCTGGGATAAAAAGCAGTGCAAGTAACACCCAGCTCCGACATCTTAGCTGCAAGGCTGCGTCCCCCTTCTGACTAGTTGCTTTGGCCTCTTCGTTTAATCTACTCGAGCCAGCACGTGCGTCAGAGGTACTAGTCACGCTTTGACTTCGTGTCGTGGTAGCTGGGAACAATGCAGTTCTAGTGCTGCGACCCGAGATTCCATATATCAACTCAGTGGCTCCAGACGCCAAACTGATTGTTGTTCTCCCACCATCTCCATAGACAGTAATCGTTCCACCAGGCGTCAATGTCTGCCCTCTGATTATGAATGCTGTGCCACCCCCAGACACGGCGGTGAATGTCTCAGTGCCGATAGTGAGCAAAGGAGCATTCGTAACGATAGGCTGGGCAAGAGGGGATATGATGCTTGTTTGGCCGTCGATAACCAAGGCTGTAGCTTCTGCGGCGAGCGAGATCGTCGTTCCTGATACAACCACAAAACCACCTGCGGTGAGTAATGCCGACCCGATCACGTAGGCGGTCCCGGTGCCCGGGAGTGGCCGGAATGTTGCGTCGCCGATAGTCAGAGGAGGCGCAGTTGTTAACAAAGAAGGATTTGCTAATGCCGAAGTGGCTCCGTTGATCACAACGAAAGATGCGGATGGCGCGAGTGATAGCGTAGTGCCCAAGGCTGTTATTGCTGGACCACCGGGGATCAGTGTCTGACCGTCAACGATGAATATAGGGCCAGAAGGCTCTGGCAGCGCACTGAAGACAGCATTTCCGATTGTAATAGTTGGAGGGACATTGGCCTGTGTAACAGGGCTACCAAGTGTGAGCGTGGCACTATTGGCAACGACGAAGGAGGCTGACGGCCCAAGCGACAAAGTTGTTCCTGAAACTGTGATTGCCGAGCCTCCTGGGGCAAGAGTCTGACCGGCAATGACAAACGTGTTTCCTGAGCCGGGAAGAGGGGAGAAGACATTGTTGCTGACAGTGATCGTGGGAGGTGTCGCAACTGGCACGGCCGCGCCTTCCAATGTAGAAGTTACTCCGTTAATAACCACTACACCTGCTGAGGGCGCTAGTGATAACGTAGTCCCAGAAACGGTGATTGCAGAACCGCCCGGGATAAGTGTCTGGCCAGAAATTACAAAGGTAGGACCCACACCGGGATTGTTCTGATTGCTACCCCCATTGGGCCTGGTCTGAGTAGCCTGTGCTGAGATTGTCGAGCCGCCCACTACAATCTGTGGTGGATTAGTAGCAACTGGCGCGGACTCAGGACCAGCTGGCAGAACTTGAGTAGAACCTGCAACGACTACATAGGAGGCTGACTGATCAAGGCTGACGACTTGGCCACCAATAGTAGCTACACCACCTGGTGTTAAGATCTGACCTGAGTCTACGAAGAATTGGGTAGCGGCGTTTGCTGTAAGTGTAGAAGAGCCGATCGTTAAGACGGGCGGTGGTCGTGGAGGAGGAGCTCGGGACAGCATACTAGTCATACCATTCACAATAATAGCCGTGGCAGATGGAGCAATCGAGACAAAAGTTCCACCCCCTATATCGATTGGGGAGCCTCCAACTTGCAAGGTCTGCGAGCCAACTACAAATACTGAAGACGGCCCTAATACAACGGGGTTTGTTCCAATCGAACCGAGAGTAGTGCGAGTGGGCTCGGGGGGGTTTAGGATATTGTGGCCATCGCCACTTCCACCACGTACTTGAGTCGCAGGAACAGGTTCGGGCCGATTGTTTGGTTTGATGCTGGCAGAAGTGGGCTTGGTGTCGGTGTTTGGGAGATCCCAGTCAGTGACTGTAACTGGAGGAGAGTGCGGAGGTTCATCACCCCAGTTGTTTACGACAACAGGAGATTCTCCCCACCCGAGAACAGACGACTCGACGTGGATGATGAGTGGGTTCAGAAGAGGCCGGTTCTGATAGTATAGGTCGACAACGATTATAACAGTCACCACGGCTTGTAGGTGTCCGGCGTCGCATGCTGAGTGCGGTATTTGTTCGAGGAAGCCATCTGGCAGTGGGCCTGTTGCTGTACTTTCATCTTCGATACCTTTCAACCAATATGGGTAGGCCTGGACGGAACGTAGCTGTATGGTCTCGGTCGTGTTTCCAGACTCAACTTCGTAGGCCGTGAAGTAGGCAAAGGGAGTAGCAGAAGTCTGGATCTGAGTAATATTTGGTGCAAGAGTAATAGTGGCAGTGGCCAATGGAAAAGACTCTGGATTATACACATCATATAGCGTAGCATCTGAAACAGGGATAACATTGCCAGCAGGGAAAGGGGCGATACCAGAAGAGCGATAAGCGATAGATGTAATCGCAGCAGTGGGTTTCCCCTTGTAAGCCTCGCACATGGTGATGGTGTAATCATATTCGGGATAATAAGACTCGGTAGTGGTACATGCCCAATCATGCTCTAATGCAAAAGACACATCGAACGGCGTCGGATTGGGCACAAGGGTATATGATTTCGCGTTGGTGAAGTTTAATATATCGGTCGTCATCGTCGCCACTACATAGCTGTAGGTTGCGGGAAACCAGTAGTCCACATTGGCATTGGGAATGTTGATGGTGCATGCTGCATTGGAAGTAGGAGTAGTGAGCGTTTTAGTGTCATTGATGGGAAAAGGTGCTATCGATGGAGTAGCGAATGACGGAGCACCAGATTGTGACAGTTTTGTATCAAGAGTGCCGTTCGGTGTTGCTGATGCTGTGGCGTTTGAAAGAATGGACAAATCCTGTGGTCCAGAAGTGGACGTGACGGTCGGTTGCGTGACGGCATGTTCATCAGAGACTCCGGTACCAGAGCTGCTGAGGCTCTGCAGTGGTGTCTCATAAGAAGCAACTGGAAGCTTTCCTAGCGGTGTTGTTGAAGCAGGTACAGACAACGTCGTTGTGAAGGTGACGTTGGAATAAGGGGCTTGATGGGTTGATTAGCATGCAACGGTACGAAGCCACAAGGCTGGATAGGAGTGTTTTTACCAGCGCTACCGCGGCGAGGGAACACGGCTCCCGCTGCAAAAGAAGCGAAGAATAGCGCGCCAAGGGCGTTGGATAGGACCATGTTGACTGTAGGTTACTGCTCACTCAGTCACTTTGCAGGCAACGACTGTCGTGACCCCCAAGCGTCCCGAGAGGATGGTGGACAGACGATAGTGCAGGTGTGCCAATCTGGGTGAGCGGGTCCAGTGCATTATTGACCTACCGACGGCACAGTTTGACGATGGCCCAAGAGAAAGCTACTGGAAGATCATCGTAAGAGGAGCTAGGCGTGAAGACCCTGCGCGCAGTCCGACAAGTCCTTGTACGATGCATCCTTTTTCGTTCCAATGCGGACTAGATTAGGCGTCCAGTTGAAGGCGAAAAAAAGAAATTACCAATGGCATTGTACAGGCCTCGCAGAACATGATCCCTTTTGGCCCTTTCTACATCAAGGGCGCGGGTGACATGCAGGTCCACGCCCTGCTCTCCTGATGTGTGGGGATAAGCCACTACAGTAGAAGCCGGCCTGCCTTTCTAGGCGTGGGCGGTTGTTTGTAGGTTATTGACACGGATGCATGCTCGCACCACAGTATCGGTAGGAATCCATCAATATTTCCCATGGCTACTTACAGAGTTCTATAGGCCATCTGAAAAGCAAGGATGACTAGAAAGAGGGTTGAAGTCATTAAAAGCTTCGTCGCTGCTCAGTCGGGTGAGACGCACCCGCTCCGCCCTTGCTAGCCCATGCTTACGACCCGAAAGGACTACTAGAAAGTCGGTTTAAATGTATATCATGCGAGGCTGGCGGGAGGACATGATGTTCTCGATTTGCGGCTCCCGCATTGATTGACACGCCACGTTAACAGGACGCAGGTGAGGTGCAGAAATAACACAGCATCCAATCCAGCACTATGGAACGAATATGCCGGGTTATTACTGGGATTCTGCCCGCCTGGACTGTTGAGCATGCTGATCACGTAGAGGGAATGGGGAAAAGTGTGCCGATCTGCCAGGCTAGGGAAAGAAAAAGGTAGCGAAAGCGAGTGCGCAACGCGAAGGGCGAAGGGATCTAGAACTATTGTTTCAAGCTTGCAGTGGGAGTGGCTGGCGGAACGTCCGGACTGGGGACATGGTGCGGTGGCAGCAGCAGCGCCACGGCGGGCTCCACGAAGACTACGGACGCCCCCCCCCAGATTGCGTAGGCAGCGCGAACCGTTCTCCATGGCTCTATGGGATGAAACGAGGGGTCGGAAGGCTGGCAGGCGCCCTCACAGGCATGATCATATGGCTTCATCTATCCTGCTGCGGAAGAAATGCCGGCTGAAAGCAACGGGAGCATTGGGGGGCACACGTCGTGCGCAACAGAAGAACAAGCTCGGCGCGCGGTTCAGCGTAGGGTAGCATGGTGACGGCGCACAACAGACGGCGCACAGGGAGGGCCCGCTGCCGCTCAGAATGTTTTGGTACGTCGCAGCAGACGGTGGGTGCTGAGAGGGTGAGAAGAGCCGTGGTGGTGGTGGTGGTGGTGGTGGCCAAGGGACAAAGTTTGTTAGTTAGAGGCATTTGTGCAATATAGCCCTGCCCTGCTCTCGGCTGAGGGTTGGTTGCAGGGCCCGGCCAATCTGGGTCAACTCCATACCAAGTGCTTTTGCGTAGGGTCCCTCGGCCTCCTCGTCTCTCCTCATTTCTCCATCTTGTGTCGCTGGCGGGGACAGACAATGCCATCCGGTGATGCCGCTCGCTTCAAGACTGTGGTTGAGTGGCTCCAGTTGCAGCTTCGACGCCGCTTAGTCACGGAACATGCTCCCTTTGCCAGGCCCTCGCGCCTTCCTCACGACAACATGCGCCTTCCTTGCCGCCACGCTGTTTATGCCAAGCAACGCCGACTATGTCCAGAAGAACATCACCAAGACGCCCAACTTCAAGCTGCTGCCGCATGTCGCTTCGGTGCCCGCGCCTGTCTCGGTCACGCCAGATCAGAGCTGGATGGGCATTGATGGCGCATGGAACACGTTCAGTCTCCTCGTAGGGGACCCCCCGCAGAGTGTGCGCGTGCTCGTCTCGACGGCCAGCCAGCAGATATGGGTCATCAACCGCATGGCCTGTCTCGCAAACATCACCGATCCCACGACGGGCGCCGTGACGGCTCTCGACGTCTTCGACTCGGACTGCGAGAACAGTCGTGGCTTCCTGTACAACACAACCACCTCAGCCCTCTGGCACCAGAAGGGCTTCTACCAGCTGTGGATCGAGAAGAACCTGGGGCTCGTTGGAAATGGACTGTATGGCTTCGATTCGGTGGGTCTGGGGAATGCAGGCAGTAAGGGCCCCTACGTAGCCAACTCGACGGTTGGCACGCTCGTCACGCCAAACTTCTGGCTCGGCCATATCGGCGTGCATCCCAAGCCTACCAATTTCAGTGCCTTTGAAGATCCCGTTCCCAGCTATCTGTCCGACCTGTACGCGCAGAAGAACATACCTAGTCTGTCGTTCGGTTACACGACTGGTGCCCAGTATCGTAAGGCGACTCCACGCGTTGACCCCAACACCACTGACTCGTGTGTATGCAGATGATCCGACGATCCTCGGAAGCCTTACACTCGGCGGCTACGATGCCTCTCGTCTTATTCCCAACGATCTCACCTTCATCTTTGCACCCGACAACGAGCGCGACCTCGTCGTCGGCCTTGTTGGTCTTGAGGCTAGCACCTCTACGCAGCCACACATCGACCTCCTCAAGAAGAACAACGTGGACCTCTACATCGACACAACCATTGCAGAGCTATATCTACCTGTCGAGATATGCCAAGCTTTCGAAGATGCCTTTGGACTGCAATACGATGCAGCCACTGGTCTATACCTCGTCAGCCCCACCCTTCATCAGACTCTTTTGGACCAAAACCCAACTGTCAAATTTACTCTTGGCCAAAAATACAGCACGGATGCTACTGTGCAAATCACTTTGCCCTACGCCGCATTCGATCTCGAAGCATCGCCGCCTTACAGAGGATTAACAAGCAAGACGAGATACTTTCCCCTTCGGAGAGGCAACGACACGCATGAATGGGTGCTAGGCAGGACTTTTCTGCAGGAGGCCTACTTGACTGTCGATTGGGAGCGTCAGAACTTTTCAGTGTCCGCTGTTGACTGGACATTTGGCAAAGCACCGGATATTCTGCCCATCGTCTCGCCCAACTATGCAGTCCCGCAACTCACTGCTGCTAAAAAGAAACCCTTGGCGTCAGCAGCAGTCATCGGCATTGCAGTTGGAGCCGGCTTCCTGTTCGCACTAGTCATGTGTGGAATTGGATGGTGTTTTTGGCGTCGGCGGCACAACCGCAAGCTAGAAGCGATCAAGGCCAAGTACGAAGCCGAAGTTGCTGCGGCTGCGGCCAGCAAGAAGGATATGCCCAAGCCCGAAGAGCCCCCGATTTCACCGATACGGGAGAGAGAGAGGGACAGTACAGAGGGGAGGATGGTCTTTCCCAAAGCCGAACTGCCGGGCAGCTCGACTATGCATTATGAATCGAACTGGTGTCCTAGGGACAAGGGGGGCATTCCTATCAACGAAGCAGACGGAACTGAACGCCAAATCTACGAGATGCCCGGCGATATGCCGATGCTCCAGGAAGCAGGCGGCCGTGAACTTTCGGAGAAGGAATCTATGGTGGTGCGGGAGAGGAAATACAACGGCGTCGACCCGACGGGTGCGCCTGATGTGTCGCCAACGGCACAGGATGGGTCACGCAGATTTGCACCCATCTCTGCCTCGGAGGTGTCGATGGTGAGCGGCCGGGTTCCCACGGACAACGTATCGCCCGTGACGCCGCGCATGCCTAAAGACGGTGCCTTCTTGGAGGCATCGGACACATTTTTCCAACTGCCGCCATATCGTGCACAAGAAGCAAGACTGACGGATGCCGATGACGAGGCGCTTTCGCCCATCTCGCCACTGGAAGGGTCCACGGACATGTCGCGACGGCGGTTTTCTTACGAGTCTTGAGGGTAAAAAGTTGATTATGGAGCGACATGACGACTGGCGTTTACATATTTTGTGGCGTAACCGGCGGACATCTACTTACCACGGATCAGGCGTTTGGGTTGTGATACCTCTGAATCCTGCATGTGCAGGTGGAATACCCCCCATCTAGACGGACGCGCGTAAAGCATACACGTTGAGCCACGTTTTCTTAGTGTTTATACCGTACACGCCTCTGGCACATACACGTACATAGCGCAGTAGTCAGATTATAACTACAAATGCACAAGATAAGCTTCCCATGCTGCAAAGGGCAGATTGTTAGGGCAGAGGCGGCAAGGCGGGCGGAGCGGTCGGAGCGGTCTGCGCGATGTGGCTGAGGGGCGACCATGCCTGTTGCGGCCACATTGAACCCCTCGTCTTTGCTGCGACTGGACACCAACCCCACCTTGTTCTCGCGGAGCGTGCAAAGGGGCACAGCACGACCGCTTTTCTGCATCTTCACCTTGTCAGTCGCTTTCTCATTGCTTCAAGCTTCCCGGTGAAGATTCTGCGTCTGTCCTCAGCATCCCACCGCCCGCCACCAGCTGCCCCGCAGTCATCACATCGGCCGCGCGCCTAGACGTGCACATATCTCCCGCTGCCGCCTCCCTCCTGCCTTGTTGTGCCTCGTGTCCGACTTCTGCAACATCAAGTGCTGCAACCACCCCAATCGCTATTGTGTTCTTGACACCTGCTCTTGCCTGCTCCTCATCTCTACCTCCTTCCCGCTGCCACCGCCATCATGGGCGATCTCGCCAACCGCAAAGTGTTCAAGGTACATAGATAGCCTTGCACCCGCCAAAACCGGCCCATGGCACCCACTAACACATCCCAGGTGTTCAACCAAGAATTCATCGTCGACGAGCGCTACAATGTGACCAAGGAGCTCGGACAGGGTGCCTACGGCATCGTGTGGTACGACTCGGACCACGGCAACATGCATGCCCTATGCTGATCGTACCCTCTAGTGCGGCCACCAACAACCAGACAGGCGAAGGCGTGGCCATCAAGAAGGTCACCAATGTCTTCAGCAAGAAGATTCTTGCGAAGCGTGCCCTGCGCGAAATTAAGCTGCTCCAACACTTTAGAGGTCGGTCGGTTACACCCCGCGGCTACTCCTGATACTAATGCCTCACAGGACACCGAAACGTAAGGACAGCCCTGCCCCAGCGCTGGAGGCTACTCACCCGCTCCGCACGATACTAAACACCGTCGCACAGATAACATGCCTCTACGACATGGACATCCCCCGTCCAGACAACTTCAACGAATGCTACCTTTACGAGGGTATGGTCCCGTTTGCGCCGTGCCTGATAATACCATGCTGACAATGGTGCAGAACTCATGGAATGCGATCTGGCAGCCATTATCCGATCTGGCCAGCCCTTGACCGATGCCCATTTCCAATCGTTCATCTACCAGATCCTATGCGGTCTCAAGTACATCCACTCTGCAAACGTCCTCCACCGAGATCTCAAGCCCGGCAACCTACTCGTCAATGCCGACTGCGAACTCAAGATTTGCGATTTCGGTCTGGCAAGAGGTTTCTCCATGGATCCTGAAGAGAACGCGGGATACATGACAGAGTATGTTGCTACCCGATGGTACAGAGCTCCTGAAATCATGTTGAGCTTCCAAAGCTACACAAAAGCCAGTACGTAGTTAGCCCATCTCTCGAGGATTCAAGCTAACCCATGATAGTCGATGTATGGTCCGTAGGATGTATTCTGGCTGAACTGCTGGGAGGCAAGCCCTTCTTCAAGGGTCGCGATTACGTCGACCAGTTGAACCAGATCCTACACTACCTGGGAACACCAAATGAGGAGACACTGTCGCGCATCGGCTCGCCCCGTGCGCAAGACTACGTGCGCAATCTGCCATACATGCAGAAGATTTCATTCCAATCGCTCTTCAGAAACGCCAACCCTGACGCGCTCGACTTGCTAGACCGCATGCTCGCCTTCGATCCCTCGAGCCGTATCTCAGTCGAGGAAGCCTTGGAGCACCGGTACCTGCAAATCTGGCACGATGCCTCAGACGAGCCATCATGCCCAACGACGTTTGACTTCCAGTTTGAAGTTGTTGAGGAGATTCCCGAAATGAAGAAGATGATCCTAGATGAAGTCAGTCGGTTCCGCCAAATGGTCCGCGTACAGCCCGGTGCAGGCGCCGGTGCAAACCAGGCGCCACAGGTCCCGATACCTAACAACTACGATCGCGCTGGCTACGAAGATCCAAGGCCACAAGAAGCTTTCAATCAGGGAGGGTGGAACGGTAGTGATCTAGAGCGAGATCTTCAGGGTCTTGATGGTCGCATGCGATGATCTGGTTTCGATGGCACAATATTGGATACAAGATATGTTTTCGTTAGCTAGAGTGTATGTGGGAACAATTCAGGCAAAACCAGCCCCTAAGTAATTCTTATGGATATTAACTCGCTTCATTTATCCATGTACCTGAGTCTTTTTACGCTACAATGTCCTGCCCATCTATAAGCGGCAACAGTAATACTCCACACTAATGTGTAGGTACAATGGCTTTGGTCTTTAGATTGTCATATCTACGCGTCTGGTTAGATTGCACAGCTCTTCGTTGCTTGGCAAATAATACTTTCATGGGCATGACTCACAATATGAGGCAGTTGTGGAATATTTAGCTAGGCAGTATATGATTGAGTAGGACGAGTGGGTAGTGTAGTAGGTTGAAGTCTGATGTCAAGTCCGTGCGCAAGACCAGGGTCCTCTAGCGCGATAATTATTTCTCCATCTCCAGAACTTTTGGCACCAACTCGAACTTTGCGCCATCTCATAGCGACAATCGAACGACGCACAATCCACACAATGTCGCCCGCCGCAGTCGAGTCGAGCAACAAGAGAAAGAGGTCTCACAAGAGCAAAAAGGTTGCAGAAGTAGCTGCGCCGGCGCATAATGGCGTAGAGAAGGCGCGCAAGAAGGCTCGCAAAGAAAGAGAGGCCGAAGCCGTTGTGGAGGAGCCTGTCGTTGAAGATGCTGCTGCTGAGGAAGATAGTGACGAAGAGGCTGAGGAGAAGACTGCAGAGGTAGACGTTGCTGAGGAGAACGAGGACAAGGACGACGAGGACGAAGATGCAGAAGCGCAAGACGATGACGGCGACAACGATGATGCGCTAGCTCAGCCATCTGGTGCCGCTGGCAGCTCCGACCTCACCTCCGGAACCACCATGCCCATGGCGAATCCGACGGAATTCGCTGAGCTTAACCTCTCTGAGCGGACAAGACAGGCCATTGACGGCATGGGATTCAAGACTATGACGGAGATTCAGCAGAAAGCTATCCCGCCTCTTCTTGCTGGTAGGGATGTGCTCGGTGCGGCCAAGACTGGCAGCGGAAAAACGCTGGCCTTTCTCATTCCTGCCATAGAAATGCTGTCACAACTGCGCTTCAAACCGCGCAATGGCACAGGTGTCATTGTGGTTTCGCCTACAAGAGAGCTGGCGCTACAGAGTGAGTGCGACCTTGATCTAGCCTAGGCCACAAGCAGCAGTAACTGATTCTATCCACAGTCTTCGGAGTAGCGCGCGAGCTCATGGAGCATCACTCACAGACATTCGGCATCTGTATCGGAGGGGCGAATCGAAGCGCCGAAGCCGAAAAGCTGAGAAAAGGAGTGAACTTGCTCATTGCCACGCCTGGTCGGCTGTTGGATCATTTGCACAACACACAGGGATTCGTCTTCAAGAACTTGAGATCGCTCGTCATCGACGAGGCAGACCGCATCCTTGAGGTCGGATTCGAAGACGAAATGAGATCGATCATCAAGATTCTGCCTACTGAGCGCCAAACGATGCTATTTTCTGCCACCCAGACGACAAAGGTTGAAGATCTCGCGAGGATATCGCTCAAGGCCGGTCCTCTTTACATCAACGTCGACCACCGAGCCGAGCACAGCACCGTGCAAGGATTGGAGCAGGGCTACGTCTTGTGTGACTCGGACACCAGATTCAGACTTCTCTTCAGCTTCCTGAAGAAGCACCAGAAAAAGAAAGTGATTGTCTTCTTGTCTTCATGTGCGTCTGTGGACTTTTACAGCGAACTGCTCAATTACATCGACCTGCCCGTTCTGGGTCTGCATGGCAAGCTCAAGCAACAGGCGCGGACGAACCGCTTCTTTGAGTTTGTGAATGCTCAGAGTGGCACACTGATTTGCACAGACGTTGCTGCTCGGGGATTGGATATCCCCGAGGTGGATTGGGTAATTCAGTTTGATCCGCCAGACGACCCAAGGGATTACATTCACCGAGTCGGACGAACTGCAAGAGGGGCCAACGGTAAAGGCCGAAGTTTGATGTTCCTCTTACCGTCGGAGGTTGGTTTCCTGAAACTGCTGAAGGAATCGCGTGTGCCACTTGTTGAGTTTGAGCTGCCAGCGAACAAGATTCTGAGTAAGTGTTTTGGGACTTGCTATGGTATCTTCTCTAACCACGGATACAGACATTCAATCTCAACTAGAAGCGCTCATCTCGAAGAACTACTACCTCAACAAGAGCGCAAAGGACGGGTATCGATCATATCTCCAGAGTTATGCTAGCCACAGCCTGCGTTCTGTGTTTGACGTGAATAAGCTTGACCTTGTGAAGGTTGCGAAAAGCTTTGGTTTCTCAACGCCGCCAAGGATCGACATCACTCTAGGGGCGGGTTTGAGTCGCGACAAGAAGGTAGAGGGTCGGAGAGCATATGGGAGCCAACCGCAGCAGGGACGGCGGCCGATGAAGCCAGGCAAGAGGTTTTGAGCCTAGCTGAAGCCATGGTCGGAAGTGCATTGTTAGGAGTTTGGCGTGCAAAATGGCATGTGGGCAAAGACATTTCCATGTAGATGATTATAATGGAAGATCAAGTCGTCGTTGGACGTGTGAGTCGAGTCGTCTTGTTGATGGGCAATGTGGGCATGTGGGAAAAGAATGCATGGCAAGCGTGGTACTTACAGCGGTATGTAGCCAAAAAACCAGCACGCCACTAAACCGGTGAGGATTACCTAGTGTTTCTTTTGGGCCAAGCACTAAGGCTGCAGTAGTGGGAGTTTTGGAGTTTTGGTCCAAGTCGCAAACTGCCAGTTCATCGGGCTGTGCATGGTTGGGGAATAACTTCAGGGCAAGAAAATTCGCATTTGGCACTTCTCCCATATTACTCGATGTCATTTCGCTATGCGCTGGCATGTCTCTTAGCCGAACAGACCAATGACGTCTCTTGGGCGTGGGATGGATGCGTCCCGCGCACGGCGGGCTCGGCACAATCACCCTGGTAACGAGACGGGTGCTAGGAAACCAGCTAGAGGCCGTCTCATGACGACTTGGATAGGCAGCGTCTGGCGGTGAGTGCAGGCGCGCATTGCAGTGTGAGTCGGGGGGGCTTTCGTCTGGGAATCATGGGCATGGGAGGGGTAAGAATAGGATTGTTGGCGGCGCAGTTGCTTTTCCCGCCTGTCGACAACTCGATCCAGCCATGTCGAACTCTGGGCTAGCATTCGCCGACAGGCACAGAGTTTGGTCGAGAAGCATGCGCCTACGGACCAGTAGATGCACAGCGTGCATAGTCAACGGCATCCACGAACTGCGGCCGTCGTCGTGGTGTTGCGCGTTAAAGGTGGCTGGGCATGTGGCATGTGGGATGCGCACACACAGCTCATCAAGGAAGCGGGCTGTCACCACAACTGGCCTTGCTGTAGCAGCATCTGATAGACGACGGCCGCCCAAAGTAACCAAACTTATGCACTGTGCTAATGCTGGGATCCAAGTGTTATTGACATGTCCGATCGCCTTTGGAGCTCCTCCTCAGGCCCCAATCATCAGCCTCACGCTTAGCGCCAGGCGGCCGACAAGGATTGCTATTCCCTAGTCTCGACCCAGCTTTCTCTCCACTACTACGGCTGGACTGTGTGTGCGTGTGTGTGTTTCCACGCCAGCCTCTCCACCAGCTCCAGCTCCAGCTCGAGGGAGCTTGTCGAGGCATTGTCACCCGCAGCACATTCGCTGTCTGCGATCTGCTGTTCCTGGCGTCGGTACGTTACTGTGCTTCACCGTGTCCGTCTGTCTGTCCTGCGTCGGCTGCTAACATTTGCGCCGCAGCCTCCTACTGTACTGTAGGAGTACTACTGTGCTCGCCGGCGCCCCAGCTCCAGCGCTGAGCTCGCTCGCTCGCCATTGTCGCGGAGCGTCGCACGCTGCAGAGCTGCCTCGCACCGTCCATCCGTTTGCTGTTTGCCATCGACCAGGCGTCCTGCAACTGCAAATCCCCGCCCGCGTTCGTTGTTGGCGCTCCATCGTGCGCCCTGTCGCCCTGTCGCCCTGTCGCCCCCAGTAGCACACCACAAAGTCCAGGTTGCGCAGACGAGAAACAGCCACGCAACGGTTCTGCACTCGCTCCCCAATCCGTCCCTTATTCTCTCCCACGGATCCACGAGGAAAATAGTGCCGGGCATGTCGTCGCTCACCCACCCCGCCTTCTAAGAATCTTTTGATTCTACGATGGTTTTAGACATCAACAGACCTCCTCTTCCGGCACCTACTGAACCTTCGACTCTCGATTCCGCAGACGACTCCAGTCCCACCATAGACGACGTTGATACAAACGTCTCCAACCGCACAGACAGAACCTCTTACTCCGTCCCCGAAGACGGCACCCCCATTACTATCAACACTACCACGCCCACTAAGCCCCACGGCGGCGGCACCAGGCTCCACAAAAAGTTCCCCTCGCAGACCTCTCTGCTCATCGAGTACTTCGAAGCAGAAGACGAAATAGAGGGCACGCTTCGTCCCAGTGTCCGCGTAAGGGTCACTCCGTCCTCCCGCAAGGCCCAAGAGAACACCGCAAACGACCACATTCACATAACCCAGGCCACCCGCCAATCTCGCAAGCCCGCCTACACCCGACGTATCCCCATTGGCCAAAGGCCGCGCGACGAGTTTATCAAAAATCCAGCCATCGACTGGTTAGGCGGCTCCGACATCTCTTCACTCGCTCCAGTCGACATTGAGGTCCTTCCCAACCTCAGCGACGTCTCTACACAGGGAGGCCGATTCGTTCCTATACCCTCAGACGTATCGTCCATGCCAGCAGACAGCATGACGGGCGCAACTGAAATTATCCCCCCTCCGCGCCGCAGGAGCAGGAGCTCCGAAAGAGACCAAGTGACTGACTCCATGGTCTCCGAGGCCATCCAAGACACCCTGAAAGCACCCAAACACCAAAGAAGCAGAAGTCTCAGCAAAGACCGCATCACACAGCGCGTCATGGAGAAACTGCAACAGCAGGCCGCAGAAGGCGCCACACACAAGGCCAGATCTTCAAAGTCCAGAGAGACTTCCAGGATCAGGGACGACACTCTGTCTTCTCCGCGCAAGTCGCATCGAAGGAGAAGCAAGGACGTCGAGCAAGTGAGCGGCGTCAGCGGTACAGACTCCAGTATCCTGTCTTCAGGCGGCGCTGACCGTCGTTCTGGCGTTTCTGGCACTTCTTCTATTAACAACCCCAAACTACTCGCTACGGTGGAGGATGCCATCAAGCGCCTCATTCTTCCCGAGCTTAACGCACTAAAAGAAGAGAACCGTACCTCGAGGAACCTGAGCAAACTGGACCGCGCCAATCGCGACAGCATTGCCACATATGACGGCCAGGAATCCACCACCAGCTCTCGAGACCCATCCAGGCGGCGCGTCTCCAAATCCTCAAGCGCACCCAAACTTCACGGCAACAAGCCCAAGGTTGTTCTCAACCGAGAGGGTGACGACCCAGGGACTGTCCTCTCTCCCGGGTCCAGTCGCAAAGGAGAGCGACGGTCAAGTCGGGGTTCCATCTCAAGCTACGCAGACTCCACCACTCGTGAGGAGAAGGAAAGGTCTCACAAGCGAAAGAGCAAGGACAGCATGTCTCAGCGAGACGCAGCCCTTATTGGGCTGGCCAAATCTGGCCTCACAACTGCTGCTCTCAAGCACCACACATCACGCGAAGAAAAGCGCGAAGAGAAGGAAGAGGAGCGCAAACATCGCAAGCATCGCTCTTCCCGCAGCAGTAGGAGTATCTCGGAAAGCGTTACAGAAAGCGTGCGTGAGGAGACCCGCGTCAAAGAGCGCGTTCCACCACTACCTTTTAACCACAGCGAGCTGATTGGGGGATCTGAACTCACTCGCGATTCGATCCTATCCGCTGAAACCGAGACGAAAGAGAGGCCGCCATCAAGGTCATCTGTAAGTACCGGTATAACGGGAACAGGCGCTGAGACACCTATTCAACAAGTGCCTCGTGGCTACGTTTCGCCTTCCCCTCGCACGCCGACTCGCACACCGAATGCGCTTCAACAAACTCTCGGCACTTCTCAAAGCAATCGGTCGAGTCACGATGTACGAACCGAGACTCCGAAGAGCGACCGCAGTTACAAGTCTCGGTCAAAAGATACCACCGATGCCAGTTTGTCCGCTGCAGCTGCAGCAAAAGTCCGAGCAATCGAGCGTTCTGAGCCTCAAGCATCACAATACGAGATTGAGAGCGAGACGCAATCAAAGCGCGGTGTTAGCCCAATCCAGAGCGAGGCCAGTTACCAAGAAGATGCTCCGAATAGCGCCTCGCCTCGGCGCTTCCACTCCATTCGAAGTGGTCCTTCTGTATCTTCACTTGGCCACCAATTCGAACGACGAGCGTCTAATCTTTCCATCGCGTCGATGGATTCTACTGCCAGCACAAAGGCTGCGCGGACTCGCAAGCGACCCCAGGGCGTTACTCTCGAGAGTAAGAAATCGGTACTCAACGAATCGAGCTCTCCCAGGGACACTGACGAGTTCTTTGAACGCAACCACGAGAAGAACGAGATGTACCGCCGAGAGCTTGAGGATAGCTCTATGGCATCGGTGAACTACAACCGCCTGACTCAGTACACTGATGATAGTACCGACCAGTATCTCGATCGTGAAGTGAAACCGGATCTGCAAACCATTCGCAAGATTGGTTCCAATCCAGAATACGTTCACACACCACTTGCAGTAGAATCGGCCGTTGCCTCTCTACTAGACCCATCCACTCTCAGCGTCCGGTCATCAGTGGTGTCGAGTCCGCTAAAGAAGAGCATGCTGTCGCAAGTCAGTACTAACCCAGCTTACGTGCAGACGGACCAAGTGCCGGCAGGCGAGAGATGGGCCGCCATCCGCGACAAGGCCGAGGCACTGGTTCAAGGACGACAGGCTGAAAACTCTCCGACACATAGCATTGCCCGCGAGGATTCACCCAGGCAGAGTATTGCTCAATCTGAGGACGCCGAGTCCATCGATGAAGCACCTCGCATGCATCATAGCGCTTACCCAGTAGGCGATGATAACATGATGCCTGAGATCGGATATGGGATGGATGACGAATCTGATGTGACTACCAACCCCTCGATCATTCAAGGTCCAGGAGACGGTTATCACAGCCGTGCCGACAATCTACTTGGCCGACAAGAAGAGCGAGAACGTACGCCCACCTCGTTCAACAAGGGTGCTGCCTTCGTTGCCCATCAAAGGCACGATCAGCAAAGCCCAGCGTCATTTGACGATCACCACCAGGCCTCTGTAGAAGATGACTACGATCACCCTTATCCAGGTGAGCCACATTACGAGCAGGCAGGCTATGCGCAGAGTAATCGCACTCCTTTGTCAGGCCAGACCGGCTGGAAAGACGAGGGTTACCAGTCGGCTAATCAACGTGAAGCGTACACTCCTCAGGGCCGTAATCACACCAAGATGCTTGAGGATGACGGCTACGGTGACGAGTACGATGATGCGGACCTTGGCGGACCAGACATGTTTGCTGATCGCACCACCAAACATGACCGACACGTCAGCGGTAATTCGCATGGCATGACCTCGCCTCTTTACGACGCAGCCACCGGCAAGGGTATTGATCGCATTCAATCAAAAGACATTGTGGCGCTTATGGATCATCTCACTGTTCGCGACGCCCAACGTAATGCGCGCGATACCGAGATTCTGGTAACCCTTGTCCGGAGCGCGGCTGAGATGCGTAACCAATTGGACGACCTCAGGCAGTTCATCAAGACTCAGGACAACATGATCATGAACACAACCGACAAGAGGGTTAATCTCGCTGAGCAGCGGATCTTGGGCGGCCCGCGTCCTCAGCCAATGACACCTCCCCGCGTCAACCGATCGTCGGATGAGGTTGACATTGAGACCAAGAAGAAGAGTGTCTTCAGGCGAGCACTCAAGGGTCTAAGCGCGGGTAAAGGGGACGGCGACATCAAGCATATTGAAGCAATGTTAGTTCAATTGCTTGGTGAAGTCGAAGGCTTGAAGCAAGTCAACCAACTCTCCTTGGACCAGCAAGCCCGGTCAAATAGTCTCAACTCATATGAAGAGTTGCGTGCAAGTGCCGATGCTGGTTATGAGCCAGAAGGTCGTGCCGACACAGCACCCTCCCCTGACCAGTCGGGTTATCTCTCCAACCCCTCGTCATCACGGCGCATCCAGGATCTCCACTCTGGTTACGATGTCGTGCCTACTAACCGTATTAGCACAGTACGGGAAGAGAGCGACGAGGAATCTATCGGGGGAAACTCCCGCTACGAGAACACTGAGCGAATGACCACTCCGACTCAGGAGGCTTTCCAGGAGAAGCGTGGGTCACTAGAGACTCCACCACAGGCTTCAAGGGCTCAACGAGACTCACTAAGCCAAGACAACACACCGAAGCGTAAGCACAAGTCCAACTCATCGTCCATCTTCGGCATTCCCAAGATTTCGCGATGGTCGAAGACGACTTCCTCTACCAACCCTGAGAGTCTACCACGCAACAGCGGGTCGGGAGAAAAGCGGCCCTACTCTGCCCACTCTAGGTCTTCCTCGCGGGATGACTACTACGATGATGAGGAGCCATATGAGCAGCACGCTGATGATAGACTTCGCTCCAGCGCGTCTCTTGAGAGGCAAGAGCAAGCTTCTATTCGCTCTGTGCGCTCTCCTTCCCCTCTCATCCCAGAGGAGCATCAGTATGAGATGGAGGATCCCAAGTACCAAGCTCATCGCAACTCTTTGAACTTGCAACATCCTCAACCACGACCTGGACCGACTGGTCGTCACCAGAGCAACTTGGAGACCCAAGCACAAATCTATGAGCCTGTCCGCTCCGACATAGGATCCCCTGACTACGATCAGTGGGGTAGCATGCCATCGCTTGCTCGTAACCGCCTATCTGGAATGTCTGCGCCTCATGCTGGCAACCTTTCACCAATCTCGTCTGATGACTACAGTCAGCACTCTGCCGAGCAGCAAGCGGGTCCACCTCGCCCGCCCAAGATCCCAGATGACGGACCACTTATTCCGCCACAACAGACGCTTGCAGGCTATGGACAGACCAGGCAGATGTACAGCTCGCCGAACGAGTTCGGTAGCCAAGGTGCTTTGACACCGCTAGCACCTATTGCAGAGGTGCGTTATTCTCTCGAAACAGACAGGGGCCACCGCGTAAGTTAGGTCAGGCCCTGCGTAAGACAAATGCTAAACCAATATAGATGACGCCCACTGCGTCGCCTCGCCCAAGTTCCCAAAATCTTCGTGGCAGTCCTTTGACAAGCCCGCAGCAGCGCAAGATCACTGGCCCCAGGGCCATCGGCAGCAGGAGCCCTCAACCAAGCAGCCCGCTGCAGCATTCGGACACTGTCATCCGAAGGAAGCCGATTGCCGAGGACGAGGAGTCGCTACTCAGCTACCGCAGCAGTCTCGACTCGGAGATCTTTTAGGCGACTGGTCTCACGCCCAATGTCTTGCTCAATTGTTTGAGACACGCCGCAGTTTGCGGTTGGGCGAGAAGTAATAGACAGAAGGGTGATGCACGGTTTCTCTGTCATCGTATCAGCAGGAAGACTCGGCAGCGGTCTTCGCTCAAACATGTTACTTTTGTTGAATGAAAGAGGAATGGGAAGTAATGTGAATGGTCAGTGGGCAGGTGATGATGAAACCTGCAAGTAAAAAATGTTTCCTTGGTTATAATGGCTGCTCTCTCGCTTTTCTCATTCATGCGCATATATCATTTTGCGAACATGGCGTTTTGTCCCCGACGAGCGAGTAGGCTCCGAATGACGAAACTCGAGCATGAAGGATGTGGGGTCAGACTCTCCTTCTTTAATGGAGGATAATGACCGCTATTCATGGCTTTTATGAGAGACGAATGGGGTGTTTTTCATGCGGTCAGTTTGTAGTTTGATATCAATGCATTGTCGCATGCTAGCCTATAATTTGGTTTTTGGTGTTTTGAATGATTTTGGTCATGTGACTAGTGCGATGCCACGACTGACTACTATGACAACAGCAACGAACATGTCCCAGATCAACTTCCTTGTCCACGCTCGCTCCACATGCAGTACTTGTAAGTATAGTCGGCGAAACTTTCTTTCTCTTCCCCTCTCTCCTCATCGCCAACAGCGATCGCGATGTCTACGACCCGCTGTTTATGAGGTCGCCGTGACATCATCAGGGTCCACCATCCATCCACCGCTGTACATAGTTTTTCTGTCTTGCACATCATATGTCACATATGTCATCGTGCGTAGCATAGCTGATCTGTTTGATCTTGTTGTTTATAAAAGTCGTTGCTTACCCCTCTTGCTATTGTACTTCCGTCATACCATCCCATCTCTCATCCTTTGATACCCCAAACCCGACCACTACCACAACCACAACAACGCCCGTTTTTATACACACCCTACGAAACAAACGACAAACAAACAGCACAACCAAAATGGCCGCCGAGTACAAAAACACAAACGTCAACGAGCTCGCCAAGCAGGCCGAGCAGGACCTCAACAGCCAGGGCGCCAAACACGGTCATGCTGTTGGTGATTCGAGTACGTCTTTCCTCCCTCCAACTCCTCCCAAACTCATCTAACCACCCCCACCTCCCCACAGCTGTCGAATCCGGCGTCGACACTGCAAACGTAGAACCACACTTTGCCGGCGCAAACGTAAAATACGGCTCCGCCGCCAGCGGCGCGGGAAACAACCGCGAGATCCCCCTCGACGAAGGCGGTTCCATTAAGCCAAACGGTCAGCCGACCAAGGCTGCGGATTTCGCGCATGGAGGCGTGGGGGCGCCCGAGGCGAGGGATCAGAAGTTTGTGGAGACGCATGGGGGTGATGATTCGGTTAGGGGGAATGTGAGGAATTAGATATTCATCAGGAATAAACAAATGAAAGTTTTTGGTTGGTTTTAAGGTAATTCATTTCCGATTTCGTTATCTGATGTTGGCTTTTCGGGCTTTCGGTTCTCATGTTTACTTGTGTGAAGTGATTCGGATTGAGAGGCGTGGTTGTGTATATCGTTGTGAGTTTGAGGCAGGTTTCTTGTGTTGTCGTTGTTGTTGTCCTTAAGAAAGATATGACAGGCTATCTCAGTCTAAAAATCACATGAAAGTGAAGGACATGTCTCCCTTGCATGGGACGGTGGCATGAAAGTCACATGGCAAGACTGAAGTGGAACAGACAAGAGTTGGAAGCAGAAGTAAAGACTTGAATACCGAAGATACTACTAAATCTACAACCAGCCTTTTATCTATGACATCTCTTTCGAAGGCTGAGATGTTTCAATGCAGTGACTTATGCGGTAATGCTTTACACGTGCATCTTTCCGATTAAAGGTTTTCGAGCAACCGCGCTCGCAAGAAATTTTAGAGGCTTCCCCTTTATGCGTATGATTCATATGTCTCCTCAAATTACCCTGGCACCAACGGCCTGTGAAGGACCTAGAGCAATATGGGCACTTGACTTCCGGAGAATTTGAGGAACTATCCTGAGCAACGGTCGAATCTATACTGCGTGTGTGGTCAGTCATTGAGAGTGTTTTGCATATTTAGAGGAACCCACGAACCTGGAAGTAGATTGGGAAATGGATGACTCAGAAGCGCTATATAGCAATGGTGTATGCATAATGGGTGGATCGTGGAATCCAAAATATGACGGAGTGCTGCCTAGAACTGGCGGACTCAATGGTCTCCACGGTAACGGTATCGGTATCCAAGGAGGGGCGTGGAAAGAGGAATTGTAGGGTATCGCCCGCCACCCCTGATACTGTTCCTCACGATTGGTATTCTGACTTTGATAATGTAAGCATAATTCTGTGCATGTACAGAAAAGTTGATTGATACTCACGGAAGACGTCTTAAACTTGAAATTGCTGCCTCGAGCTCTGCAATCGACGGCAAAGCTTGTTGCACAGATGAAGATATGGGCGATGTTTCATGCGAGGCCGAGGATCTTAAGGAATCCTGATGCATTATTTCTCCAGTGACACCCAATCGTGGTATTGTGTTAGACTCTTCAGGAAGTCTCTCGAGGCCTTCAATATCATGTCTTCGCTGCCAAACAGCATCTGGATCCCAAAATTTGTCATCGTCCCCAACGTTAGGTTCAGAATTGGGGTTCGTGGCGAGCGTAACGACTCGAACGTTTGGGATACTGTCGATTTCTACCTGTTCTTCTTCGCTTCCATTGTCGATACCCACAGCGCAATCTGGTTCATAGTCCAAGGGTATATGGCTGTTCTACTATTGATTACTCAGTGTTGATAGCGCACGAGCCTTGGAGGCACTTACGCTTGGATGGGAAAGAGGGGTCGTACAACGACGCTTGCCAGAATTTGGTGTACTTGGTGAAGATGGTTGGGGTGCAACTTGCACGGACGTAGCGGTATGCCTGGCTTTGAAATCTGTAAGACGCATAAGTATGGTTTTAATACGGTGATTAGAGCTATACTTCCTCTCATAGCTTTTCTCTGCGAGCTCAGAACCAAAAATCTGTGCGCTCAAAGCTATCCATTGTGCCCGCTGTGCGGCCTCTCCTTTCTTTGGCCGCCGGGATTTCCTACACGTGACGGTCACATGGGTTTTGCTGTAAAGCGCTCCGTCGATGAAATGTTCATTGCAAGTTTGGCAATACTGCAGGAAACGCAAGGGTGCGTCGCTATGTATCGGCTGTTGTCTCAAATGCTGACGTTTCAAGTGTTGACGAACTTTTGACATGTCTGGTGCGGCGAGCCCTCTGCATGTGGGTTTAGTACGGGGCTCATTCAAGATCTCCGCCTCGAAGATTGGACAGCCAAGTTCTCGCTCAGTGGTCAACATCTGGTCCATCGTTCGCTTTCGGGTTGGTCTCAGCTCCGGTACACTAGAGGAACCTGTTGATCGCGTGCTAAAGTTTCTCCCGGTATATGTGTCTTTGATGATGTGACCCTCGGGCTGGTATGGAGTTTAGCGTTATGGTGTAGTCAGCAGCAAGCAAGGCTTACCGTGATGTGGGCGTCCTGCCCCGTATCAGGATATACTTCAGGATGCGAGATTGGTTCACCTATGAGGGTTCCATCAAAAGCGGTCGCATTAGTCAACGTATGAGGCTCTCCGTTGCTGTCTGGAAAGCCATAAATAAATCCATCAAGCTCGAAACCTTCGTACAGTGAGTAATCTAGTTGGTTGGCCATTTGTGGGACCTCTGGAGGATTGCCGGAGGACTGTAGGAGGACTTTAGGGGGACTCTGGGAGAACCGTTGGCGACTATTGATGGAGTATGATAGTAGGAACAGAAGACTTTAAGGTCCTCTCCGATTGCAACGATTGGTTCATTGGGCAGATTGTCAGAGGATGGCTTGCATATATGCGGGCTTGGACACTTGTACACTTGCACACTTGCGCATTTGGACAGAACCCCAAGCGCCTGAGAACGTCAGCATGTGAGTGGTCTGAAAAGCCTGAACAGACGCCACCTAAGCCACTGAACCGTTCCCATTGGTGCACCAATATGTAGGCGTCTATGCAAGCTGCTAACGCGTGCGTCTTCCTGTACTATGCATCACATCTTAAGCGCCAAGGCTGCGAAAATATACAGACCAGCATGTGTTTAAATAAGCAGTGTTCGAACACCCTTTTGTGCACTTGCGGGCTTGTGTACTTGGTGGAATGCAGAGATGTAGAGGTTGAGCGTAGCGGAAGGAATGAACAAGTTAAGTGAGAAAGAAGCAAACACCCAGGCGCGTAGAATGCTCTGACTGCGGACCCCGAAGCCGGACGTCATTGGGAAGGCGCGGGCCCCTCACCAGCACGTGACAAAACAGAAACACTTGCGACCGGAAATTGCACACATAACTTGATGAGACCAGAAAATGTCTACCGCGGAGACTTGATTGAACGGGGGGTATCAGCGCGAAACAAAATCATAACAATGACAACAAAATTTCCCCTTGAACCCGTGACAGTTGTACCACACTTCTATGCCCAGATGCCCAGTGTCCAACTCGCTCTTTCCCCGCCTTTGGTTGCTAGGCTAGGACCCATCATACTTTGTCTTTGGGGAATGACCGACACTTCCTTCTCGCGATTCGCGCCTTGTAAGCCATCTTTGAGGTATCTATCCCGCTCGACCTCTACTATGCCCTTGATACGTTGCTGGGCGGCCAGACTTGCGCCTGCCCATGCACCCAGCGTATCCACCCCTCTGATCATACCACCTACCAAGCTCGCGGGTGGTGGGCCGTTGCGGAAAGCTAGTTCAGCAAATTTGATGTCTATAGCGTCTTCTTCAGGTTGCTGGAACGCCGCTGCTGGTGTTGATATGGGACTATTCCGCTCCAGGGACGAGGCTACCATGTCTTCGCCTTCTTGTCGGCGCATCTCGAACTCTTCACGCTGACGGTATAGCTTCTCTTCGCGACGTGCGCTAGCCGTGCCGTAGCTCTTGACAGGATCCCAACCTTTGAATTTTACCAGTGCCTCCATTTCTCTCAGTATACGCGTTTTGAGGCCGGGGAGGTTCGACACGCCACCTGTGATGACTATGCGCGACATACAAATTCGGCGGACGTCGATCGGGAGCTGGACAAGGGTGCGGTAGATGAGATGGTGTAGTGGGAGGTCTTCATCATCGAACTCGTTCTGTGCTAGCTCTGGGGCAAAGAGAGCGTCCTCAGTAGGCTTGGCTAGTAATGCAAAGGATACAGAAATCTCGGTAGGAGGCGTGTGCTTCGGAAAGGGTATGGTGACTTTAGGTGGCGGAGACTCGATGGCATCCTCGAACTCTTCTAGTACAGGGGCCTCGCGTGCGGGAAAGTATAGGGTTTTTCGATTCGATCGCGGAATTGGCTTGCACCATCCAACACGTGTGAGAACTTCTTCAGCCTCTTCAAACGATATGTCAGACTTTTCTGCACCTGGTTCAGCGGCGTCGAGTTCAGCGTTCAGCAGTTTTGCCATTTCCTCGCTGAGCATCTTGCCTGCCCGAACGCTGCGCCTCTCTGCTAATTCGCGGTACTCGCATACAGCGGTTACGAGCGTCTCCGCCCAACCTATATCCACCACCAGTGCAGAGCGTAATCCCGCAGCCACTGTCGATAGTACCGGAGTCGACATGAGGGTGATGCTTGGGGCTTGGAAGCTTGTGAAGAGCACGTCGAAGAATGTCGACATGAGCGCATGTGGCATACGGGGTGGCATGGCGAGCATAATTCGCCGCGGCTTCGTGTCGAGCAAGAAGTATTTGCTGTATGCCTCTCTCATTGCCCTCTCAAACTTGTCTTCTACCAGGCCCAAATCGACCTTGGTCAAGTCCATGCGATACAGCTCGTAATCGTGCCCCCAATCCTCTCCCGTCTTCCGCTGCTTCCTCTTCTGCGAATGCTCAGGATCCCATTGTCGGTAGTCGCCTACTCTGCGCTGCTCGTCGGGCCCGAATGGAAGGGTACATCGCGGGGCACTTTCGCCAGCAAATCCACCGCGCACATAGCGCGACCCAACTTCGATTACAATGTATTCGTCTTCGGTACGGAAGCTGCCACCGGGCGAGCCAAAGGTAGCCGAAATGGTGCGCAGGAGCGGTGTCCGTGGTGACTCTCCAAGGTCGGCGAGACGTGGAGGCGCTCCCCTGGTGCTGCGGTTCAGGGTGCCCGAGACTTTGCGATCGCCGCCAGATGACATGGCTGTTCCAATAAGAAGTAGCAACTTGGAGTGGCTATATCATGGCAGCGCATTGCAACACAATCGTCTTGGGTGTTCTTTGGGTCCATGTGCTTGAGATGCGTGCATGCACGTATCGAGCTTGTGCGTTCCGGGGTTAGCGTTAGCGGATGGCCCGAGCTCAGGAAAAAGTTCGAGAGCTGCAATTCTACGCATTCGAGCTTGCGACAACCCCAATCGCGACTTCCCACACAACGCCGCAATAAACCACACAGGGTAGCTGCGTTCTGCGATTCGCATTGGACCTGCCCCTACGACCGGATACTCACAAAATGGGTCTTTTCATCCTCTCGGAAACTTCGGCGGGTTACGTCCTTCTCAAGTCCAAGGACAAGAAGCTCTTGGGCGCAGACAGCAAAGATGCCTCGAGCGTCGTTGAGCAGCTCAAGGTGAAGAAATTTGCCAAGTTTGGAAGCGCCGTAGCTGCGCTTGAGCAGGCCGCCGCACTTCACGATGGAAAGGTCACGCCCATGTTGTCGTCTCTTTTGGACGAGTTGAAGGATGAGACCAAAGCTACCTGTACGACTTTTTGCTAGCATACGAGAAGAAGATCGCAGCTAACATCGCTCAAGTGGCCGTCGCTGATCCAAAGCTCTCAAATTCAATTGCTCAACTTCCAGGCCTTTCCCTCAAGACCGTGTCCGACTCCTCCACACAGGACGTATTCCGTGCGATCCGCGAGAACTTGACCTCGCTCCTCCCCGACCTCCTCCCTGCTGAAGAAGCCGCAACCAGACTCGGTCTTGCACATTCCCTGTCGCGACACAAGCTGCGCTTCTCACCCGACAAGGTCGATACCATGATCATCCAGTCAATTGCCAGTCTCGATGTCTTGGAGTAAGTTGGTCCAAGAGCTTGACCGTACTTCTAGTATAGATGCTAACTTGGGCGTTCAGTAAGCAATTGAACACTTATGCTATGCGTGTCAAGGAATGGTATGGATGGCATTTCCCAGAGCTTGCCAAGATCCTCAACGACAACCTTGCATACGGTAAGCTCATAGCGCTGTCAAGCTGAACCATGCTAACATCTTCAGCTCGTGTTGTTCTTAAGATGGGCTTCCGAACAAAGGCACGTGAAAGCGACCTTTCGGAAATTCTCCCCGAAGAGATCGAGGCAGCTGTCAAGGCGGCCGCAGAGATCTCCATGGGTACCGAAATCACAGAAGAAGATCTCGAGGCTACTTCTGCTCTCGCTGAGCAGGTCGTAGACCTTACGGAGCACCGACAGAGCCTCGGCAGCTACCTGTCGAGCCGCATGCAGGCCCTTGCACCCAACCTGACTGCTCTCGTTGGTGAGCTTGTTGGTGCACGCCTTATCGCCCACGCCGGATCTCTCATGAACCTTGCCAAGTCCCCTGGTTCTACCATCCAAATCCTCGGCGCTGAAAAGGCGCTGTTCCGTGCGCTTAAGACAAAGCACGATACACGTAGGTTCTCTTCGTGCTACTACGACCTACGATTCATCTACTAACACTGTTTTAGCCAAGTACGGTTTGATCTACCATGCCTCCTTGATTGGACAAGCTACTGGAAAGAACAAGGGAAAGATTGCTCGTATGCTCGCTGCCAAGTCTGCTCTGGGTCTGCGTGTCGATGCCCTCAGCACCTGGGGTGTATCGTCCGAGGACACCTCCAAGGAGCCCTCCGAAGAAGAGAAGTCCCAGCTCGGTCGTGACGCACGCCTCACCATCGAAAGGAGACTGCGCGCCCTCGAGGGCAAGCCGCTCAAGAGCTTGGCCAACGCCAACCAGACGGCGCTTGGTGGACAGAAGAAGTGGGAGGTCAAGGAAGCGCGAAAGTACAACCCAGACGCCGATGGTCTTACTGGTGACGAGCCCGCCGCCGATGCGCCCAAGGAGTCTAAGAAGGCCAAGGCTCCCCAAGAAGCTGGTACAAGAAGTCGACAGCGACGAAGACGAGTCAATGGCTGACGCTGACGCCGGTGCTGATGAGTCAGACTCAGACTCAGAAGAGGAGAAGAAAAGCACAAAGGTCGACCCGAAGAAGGCTGCCAAGCAGGCTGAAAAGGAAGCTAAAAAGGCACGGAAAGCAGAGCGCGAAGCCAAGCGCGAGGCTAAGAAGGCAAAGAAGGCGGCAAAGGAGTCGAAGAAATCTGACACCAAGGAAAGCAAGAAGCGGAAAGCTGACGGAGGTGACGACGGAGAGAAGAAAAAGAAGAAGAAGAAGAGCAAGGACTAGATGCGCAGTACCCCGCTTTTGGGACAATGTTGACGCTGCAACTTTATCTGTAGCCATGTTCTGACCAAAATGGGCACCGGCGTTTTCTGGGTTCAAGCTTGCTTTGTTTAGGCGAGTGGCGTATGAGGCAATGGGCATTTCTGTGTAATTTTACCTTTGCAAGTCCATTTTACGTTGCATGATGGGGACGCTGTGGATGTGGATGGATACCCGCCACTTGGTAGCATACAATTACATGTTCATAAAAGTTTGTTGTCGATCTGGTCTGTTATGTGATGCTTCACTGTACTTGACCACATCCTCTCAGATGACTGGTTTGATCCTTATAGCCAGCGTTCTCGTCCTTGTCCACGATTTTTCTCAGCCAGATGTTTCCCACCTCAACGTGCTCACATGACGACCTCAAGCCTTGGTCACGTTCCTCTTAATCTTTCTCCGCCTCTTGTTCGCACCCAGAAGCTTGCCAGCTATCTTGGGCATCTCTATATCTTCAACTCCAGGCGGTATGTTCGCCTCTTCCTCTTCGAATACATGCTGAATGATGGCCAGAATATCAAGCAAGTCCTCTTCCTTGAACCGCGATCCCGCCTACAAACCACATGTCAGTATTTCCTTTCCAAAATAAACTCATGACCACAAAAAAAAAGAACAGAGAAATGGAAAAAGAACACTCGCCTCCTCAATAACCAACTCAAGCATAACCTGTGTAGTCGGCCTCAAATTATACAACTGCAAATACTCTGCCTTGTTCAAGCGGTACTTTGGCGCCAACGCGCGGAACAAGCTGTGCGGGCCACGGTACAGCGTCAGAGGCCTATTTGGGTGTTTTTCCACGGGCGAGCTGGTGGTGGTGAAGGCGGGGTTTTGGAGGTACGTGAGGCCATCGCGCAGCATGTGGTTTAGGCCAGAGGGCTTCTTGCGCTGCCGCAATGTCGAGTCGGCGCCCGTGTATTCGGCATCTTCGGCGAGAAGGTGTAGGAGGACTTCGTGGTTGGTGAGGAGGGCGGCTTGGGGGTTGGAGATCTGGAGGGCGTGGGTTAGGGTGCTGGAGTTGGGGGTGGACGAGAGGAAGATGAAAGTGGCGTGGTGGGTGACTTACGTGCATGATGGCGATGATTTTTAGGTTAAGATGTAAGTTTAGTTGAATGGTTTGGCGTTTGAACACCTCTCTGCCTTGATGTCACGAGACTTTTGCGTAGAATTTGTAGGGATGCGTCCAGATTAGGTCTACCCACCTGAGTTAGTCTAATCCTACACCTTCACCTCCCGCATTGCTCAAAAGAGCTTTGAACAACAGCAAATAGGCAGAGAGTCGGTATTGGAGCTCTATTATATCGAACACGTGCCCTCATTCCATCACTGCACTGATCAACGTCCGCACGGAACATGGATGCACGTGACAGAGACAAGTCTAAGAAAGAAATCGGGGAAAGCGCGAACATGGAGAAGAGCAGAGAAAAGCCAAACGACAAAGAATCGCATACCTACCAGGATATAACAAGAGCACTTCGGCACAGAACTCGGTGTCGCAATTGGAGTTTGATGTGCCTATCAGTGATCGCCCGATGTTCCTGCATGCAGGTTGGCGGGTAGGTGATGGCAAAAACAGAGTGAGCAAAAAGGGCCTAGTACTAGCGTCTTGGCAACAAACCAAGAAAGGGCAACCAGGTCCAAGCCCTTGGACGTTGAGTTCTCGCGTCTTGCCCAGTACTCTAGTTCCCCTTTAGAAAAAAGTTTGTAGCAAAGTCACTTGGCTTGAAGTGATTGGGGCTCAAAGGACACCACAGAGGGATATATTTAGTGCGGTTATCGCGAAAGGTCCAGTCCCCACACGAAGAAAAATGCAGGCATACCTTGGTGCATGTATGCAGGTAAGCTTACTTGCCTACCCGTACAAAAAAATGGGAACATGTGATATGGGTCACGGCAAATTCGTGCGAAAAACTCGGGTTCCTTTAAATTGTTTATTCTGCTGTAACATATTCGTCCGAATGTTATTATTACGTCACTTTGCCCTCTTTTGTGTGCTGTTCTCTGTGCCAGACAGACATCATTCCATGCCGCTAACGCCGCGCAAATGCTATACCATAATGAATAATCGAACCGTCGTACTGTAGGAGTCCTCGTTTCGTAATCTTCATGTACCCGTCAGATCGTTGCTCCAAGTAAGAACCCAGCCATGTCTACTAATACAACATTTGTTTGTTGCCTTGTGTCATGTCGAACCACTCTCTAGTGTTCCGTGTTCCTGTTGCTTTGATAGACGAAGAGTTTACGTAGCGGCTCTTGTCTTCTTAACGATGAAGATGCCGAGTTCAACGCCTTTGGTAGGTTCGCCGTCGTAATAGTCTCGCTCCGAGACACCCTTGATTACTTCCTCGATCATGGCTGCGCTAGTGTATTCACTAGATGGGAGCTTCTTCGTCTTGGAGAAGTATGATGAGATGAGATCCCGGATCCGGGGTTTTTCCTGCTTTATCCACCAGTCGTCTGCCCAAGCAGACCTCATCAATGGGACCTCCTCTTTTGCCGAATAGATGACATTGTAGTCGGTGTTTGCCTGTCGTTCGGTCATAGCATTGCAGAACTTCCGCACTTGGCTTTCAAGACGGCTGTACTCATCCAGGTAGTTTACCGAGGCCATCTGGCCCAAGTTCTTCCCTAGCTCCGAATGAAGATCGTGTACTACTGTCATAGTTCGCAGGAGGGGATCTAGAATTGGTCCAAGGTACTGCTGCATGAAAGTCTTCGCACCAGTCTTGGTCGGGTAGATGAACAGGAGGATACCATCGTTGGTAGAAAGCTCAAGCAGGCGGTCGTACAACAAGGATCGACCTCGGAATGTAAACATTTCCGAATATTCGTTCGTATTCGTAGGTGGGATGTACCTCTCGACGATGGATACATTGATGCTACCCGGTGGGACCACGGGTCTAGGCGATGGGGGCAAAAGTTGTGAGTCAAGTTGATAGTCGGGGATGGCGACGGCACTATCGAAGACTTTGCTTGTAAAGTATGAATCTCCTCCAGTAGCGGGCCCAGGAGTCGATGGCGGGGATTTGGGAAGGTCCATGAGGGTGTAGCGGCCGGGAAGAGCATGAAAGACATTGATCCAGGAAGTTTCCGTCGTAGACCTATCATGGATGGAAGCGATGATTTGACCAAAGATGTGGCCTGTTGTTGAAGGGCAAGGGAGCGCATGGGACAGTATCTTGACGGAGTCACGATGTAGGCACCCAGATTCGGCCACTAGAGCTGCTTAGTACAAGAGAATGCTTACAAGACGGGTGGAAAAACTACTCACGGATTGTACTTTTTACATCGTCTATCCAAGTTTCCATCCTCAGCGCGTCGGTGAAGTCGTCGTGAGTTGGAACGATAATGGGCGCTTGGACAGGAGCAGTTGCGGTTGCGGTTGCAGTTAGGCTTAGATTGGGTGATACGCCCGGATCAGAACTGGGAGGTGAAGCTAATTCAGTTGTCCGTACGTTCACAAAGGATCCCCAACTGATCGTCCCTGGCTCCGAGGGAGGCGTGTGCGTGGATACAAGGTGTCCCAGACCAGCTTTGGCTGCCTTGAGAGTGATATCGGGGGCATGAATGTCGCTATCGTGGTGCTCGAAAAGACCGAGAGGTGGGCTGAGCGCATGGAGGGGATCTTCTGGTTTTGAGAGGGGCCCGGCGCCTAATGGAGAGAAGGATTGATCGGTTTGAAGCGAGATGCGATCTGGGTGGGGCGCAGCAATTCCAAGCTGATCGAACGAGGGCAGTCGCAAGTTATGCGCTGTCCTCAGTACAGTTGATGTAGGGAGCGAGGCGTTACCTGGGGGAAGACTCAGAGCCAAGTCAAGATCTGGCCGATGCTCGAGTGTAGGAGTCTCCAAAGGCTGTGGCAAGTCGGAAGGCTGTGGGTAAGGCTGAGGGAGAGAGTCTTCGGGGAACGAAGGCATATAGCTTTGGTAATCTATGTCATGGCCAGGACCCGCATCTACACCTCCATCGGGCGTAGCTGGAACAGAGGTGGGATCATGGCCAAAAGCCTCGCGGGACTGGCATGGAAAGTGCGAAGAAGTCTCGGTTTGGAGTTGCTGGAGGGCAACACGTGATGGGGACTGGGGTTCGGTCATGGCAAACCGGGTGTCCGAGGGTTGGGTGGTAGGGCACACAGGACACGCTATAATGATGGCGTTTGCTGGGTTGGACAGGCGCACAGAGACGTGGCTGGAGTGGTGTCGACCAAGTTCAAAGTTCCAGAGTTGGCAGTACTGCGGGGCGGCAGTCACGGGCAGATGGGAAGATGGGATTAAACACGAAGGAGGGTGGGAGTAAACGAGTGAATCAGCTGGTCAGGCGCGATGGAGAGCGATGGCAGCAGCAGCGATCAAGGCCGGTGCAGTGGGATCGTGGTGGCTCAGGGCGGGTTGCGGAGTGATTACCCGATGTTCGCTGCAGTTGATGGTGGTAGCGTGAGCAAGGGTCGCAGCAGATCTAGACCTCGCCGCAGAGCATTTGCAAGACAGCATTGGCGTGGCCTGACTGAACCTTGTCTCGTCGCCTGCTGCGTGCATGTCAGCCGATATCCATTGTCAGAAAAAGTCATGGCCAGCGTTTGCATCGGTGCTTGCCTGAACCGCTACGGCCGTTGTTGATTAGTCCCGCCGACGAAGCTGAGTAGTGGGTCAGACTTTGCCCACTAGTCACCCTACACGATGCTGCCAACCTTGGAAACATGGCGCGCCCAGCTGCTGGCCTCGTTTGGCCCGTCCTTTGGTTGCGAATACCACCCTTTCTCATCTTCGACCGCCTTGGTGCGAACCACAGCAGCGTGTACCCTTGGTCTTGGAAACAGAACGGAGGCCATGTACGCACACGACCCTGGGGTTCGCCACACAAGCCTGCTGCGCCTTACCGCTTTGGAAAGCGGCCCGTGCGCATCTAGACTGCCCGCCCACACGTCAATGCACTACCAAACCACAGCCACCGCGTTATAGTCTCTTATCAGATTCCTTTTGGGCCTGATGCGTCGACATTCCAGCGCACATGGTCTGCTGCACCTGTCTCAGTACTTGCACTCTCCGTTTTGCATTTGACGCCTAATCACTCTCGCAACACCTGGGCACCAGGGGGGAGGCTATCAACCCCCCATCGATACACTGTCTCCAACGACTTTCCCGCCTCTTCTCTTAGCAACCCCATCTACCTCTTCCTCCATCTTACTAGTCCATCCTTCCATCTCGCCTAGATATCTTTCAAGAGAACGCTCAAGTGTCAAACTAATCAACATTAGCATGTAACCTCATCCCCACCTCCCCCCCATAAACATACCTGCCACTTCTGCAGTCCCCCTCTCCCTCCCTTCTCCCTTGGCCACACCACTTGATCGGCTCGCCATCTTTGGCTCATGCAATTTCACATACTCTTGCGCCAAAATAGGACACGCTTTCTTGTGTGTCTTGAAATGTGACTTTTGGCAGTCTTTGTTGCAGTAGTTCACGCTGTGGCATTTTATGCATTGCTTTAGCGAGTCTGGTGACTTTCCGCATTGCGCGCATACGGGGGTCGACGAAGAAGAAATAGCCTCATCCTGTGTGTTGGGTACTGGTGACGACCATGTCGGTGCCGAGGACGAGGCGGCCGATGAATCTGCCTGGGTGTTTGACGAGGGGTTCGCAGTCGGTGCTGGCTCCGTCATTTCGTATGTGATGCGGAAAAAGAATCAAAGGTAATCCTGGTGTGTCGTCTAGTTGCGACATCCTACTCTCAGGAAATGTCAGTTAATGTGATCGGCATTGAAATTACAGGGGTCTGTCGTAAGCGAAAGTCTAAACCGATCTCGTATTAGCTCATAATATTCCTGCATCTCAACATTCGCCCACGCCACAAGATGCCGGGTACAGCCGTCGTGCGGCTCCTTCCAATACCTTTTTGTCTGCATATTCCATGAACGTGTTCGTGAGACTTCGAACAGCGAATATCCGCACCATCAAGATGCCGCTCCTCATGATCAGTATGCATTCCAAGCATTTTGAGACGAGGGCATAATTTTCTCTGGACATGTGCGAGCCAGAGCGACATGTATTTTACAGTCATGTCTGTCCCTTTTTTTTCCTTTATCAAACGAGCGCCATTTCACTGTCCGGTCCCGAATCATCCTCGTTGACTCAGAACGTGTCAGTTGGTCAACTGGTAAGAGTCTCACTGATCTCAGATCGAACGTCACCGACTTGATCGTAACGGCTTTCTTGGACGCTGTGATTATCGTGCGCTTCTCAGTCGCCACCCAACGTAGACTCCTCCCGCTTTCTACAAACCCCAATGGCCTTAATCATATGCTAGTGTCTTCTCTGCTCCATGCTTAATTGATCAACCTCAGTCCTCACTGTCACAGAATTTTGACTTTCTTTCTCCAGCGGCGCTTATGGTGTTCGTGATATCTATTTTAGGAATCTCGATCGCAACGCAACTACGATGGGAATCTCCATCGGCGTTTTCAGGAAGGCCCGACAGGTCACGGATCTACCGGATCGGAAATTCTCTTTTTTCTACATTACGAGCCGACTGTCCGGCAGTCATCATTCCTAGAAAAGGACTCGAAGATCAATCTATCTCGAGAAGTCGTCAAGGCAACATGTGCGCTATTTCTACTAAATGTCTCAAATTTCGAACAGCAGACACAGTATGACGAGTATTTGGATAGTTAACTGATCATATAGGTATTTCATTGGCTACATGAAAGATACTCTTCCATCTGATTAGATGGCTAAAATAAACTGGCAGTACTCTGAAGCCTCTCTAGAACGTCATTGTGAGTGGAACTAAGGACTGTACGGTCTGATTCCTAGAACTCTCACAGTGCTTTCGTCAAATCAAACAGTGTGCCTTTCCGGCTTCTGTAATGATCCAGCCTGTCTTGAATCCATCGCCTTCCCGCCTATCATCTCTACACTTTCATATCTCCCTGTTATACCTGGAAATTTCGACATGCTCTGTCCTATCCAAATAGTCACCATCATTCCAGCTTTGCAGCTGCTTGTGACCTGGTCCTTCGATATTAGGACAACTTTGAGTGAATACCTTTCCACTACACTGCAACGATCGATCGCGTTGACTAGCTTTCGTAAAGTACTCACTCCCCTTCAACTCGCAATTCGTCCAAGCGTTGTCGTAACAACCGCATCTGCTCGTCCCAGTACATGTTCTGAGCGACTTGATCATGCCCGAGCATTGCAAGAGCTTCGAAAAATTCAGCCCTAGGGCCAAAACGGGTGAGAGTAGGGGGTCCCGATGTAGGTCGTCCAGTGGTATTGGGAGAGACTAGAGATGGGTGAGTTAGCCGAAGGCCCAACAGTTCGGGAATGACACGCGATCGGGCGGTTGTAGGACAATATTGACGTCCAGAGTACGTTGAAGAACGGACCATGTCAGTCAATCGACGGAATCGAGAAACTGGACGAGAGGCGGTTCTAATCTGGTAGTCCCAGCCATCAAGTGTGAAGAACGTCTTCCAATCTTGCTCGGGTGGAGTGGCAGGATTTTCGGCCGAGGCAGTAGTAGGATTCTCAGCCGAGTCCATCACTCGTCTACGATGTGCATCGGGGCTCTCGAACTCGGCCTTGAACCATACATCACGGCAGAGAGGACACTTGTTTGCGCCATCTTGTACGCCCCGGCGACTGAACATCTCCTGAAGACAGTCCTCGCAGAAGACGTGCTTACAGGGTGTTGGGGACTTGACTTTGATACGGATGGCGCGATGTTCGGCGTGGTCGTAGTTCTCCGTGCAGATGATGCAAGAAGCATTGTCCGGTGGGTTGAGCCTTGAGCATACCCTCAAGCAGCGGCGGTGAAATTCCTCGAATGCGGGGGGTGTTGATGCCATCTTCTCTGACTCTTGTCTGATATTCCGTGAGTGGGGTTCCTGAGTAGTGGTTGGTTACAAAATCTGGGGGTTGATTGTGTGAGGGAGAGGGCTTTAATCCACGAAGAAGGGATTTTTTAATGTTTTCTAGCCATAACCATTCACAGACCTGGGGATGCTGCCACAGACTATTGCACAGCAGACATCTTGAAAGTTTTACTAGTGAACAGAAGAAGACTTTATACATTCAGACAAGCGAAATATAGAATGCCAAACTGCAAGGAAGGTTATAGGTCTTGAGTAAGATTGATGGTTACGAACAAGAGGCCTGCAGTAGATAGCATTATAAAGCAAAACGTCCCCTAAATCTCAGTTTGCGACAAACACTAAGTTCAAACAGTGCGAGATAAAGCAATCCCATTATTCAGGCGCACCTCTAACAATCCACCGCCCCTTGGATTGTATTGCATTTTCATTATCTCGAGCCTCTGATCAACACTCTCCATGAGCCTTCGCCAGTCTCGTTCCGTCCTACCCTTCCCACCGAAATACACCAACATGATCATATCCATCTGGCGGTGCTGATGCTCCTCACTCCTAGTGATATCACCCTCAGCACACTCTGGCACTATACAGTCATTGATCAAGAGCCTTGGATCATCTGTTCGGTTAACCAGAGCCGGAATTATGGCTTGAAGCATCTTCGCGCACTCCTCGTCATTGTGATTATGAAAGCAGCTGCGGAAGAGATAGGCACCAGCGTCGCGAATGGGTTGTGGAGTGAAGTAGTCGTATTGCTGGAACGACACCCGATCTCCAAATTCGGTGGCTTCGGCAGCTGAAAGCTGATGAGAAAAGGCATCTTGGACGACGACCTTGAGCTTGGGGTATTCCTGAATCATGTATCAACTTCCATGCGACTTTGTGGATGGGACGGATAGTATACTCTTGCAAGGTCCAAACTGACATGACCGTCGCCACCCCCAATGTCAACTACCTTTCTGTCATGCAATTTTGACCAATCGAAACCTTTTTTGTAGAACTCGGTTGCCATCGTCCACTGTATCACAGTCATTAATTTGACACGTAGGAGAAAGGCCCAAAACTGCCTGAACTAGATTTCACAGGTACGTCGGTGACAGAACTAGGTAGATGTGACTTACTCAAAGACCATCCTTTCATTGCATCGAAAAAATCGCGCCGCTCTCTTCGGATCCTGATCGAGTACCTCATAATATGTCGAGCCAAACTTTCTATAGAAAGCGCACTCCTTCAGCCCCGCAGAATATGGGAACTCGTCAATATGCTTGTTCATCTCCGAAGCCGCCTTGAACGTGTCATCGTAAGACAACTCAGCCATGGCGCCGCAGACAGAAGTTCTGAGAAACTCAGACGTAGCAGTATGACGGAACTTCCCTTCAACCTCTTCAAAGATCCTTTGCGTTGCCAGAATCTTCAGAAATCGAGTTGTGCGGTCTTCGTCCATGCCGGCTTTCTCAGCTAATGCGGCTGCGCTTATGCCAGTATCGTCAGCGGGGACGTGTTGGAAGTACTTCCGGCTTAGTGCGACTTGTGTGGCGGCTTGGTCACCAACTAGGTAGTTCTGCGTCCGGAAGATGTTCTTGGGGCCATTGACCAAGCGGTGGAGGTCGAGGATGGTATCGTTCATTTGGTTTCTGAGTACCTCGTACTCCCTAGTTTCGGGAACCACGGAGGAGCAACGTGTGAAGTCTGGTTGGCCATGGCCGTTGGTGTCGAGGTACCCCACTATCGAAGCAGAAAGTTGCGACACACGGCTGGAGAGGGAAGAGATGAGAGAGTTTTCATGGCCAGCAGAGTTAATGTTGGAGGGCATTGTCGAAAGATGTTATTGCCCGTTGCGCAACCGATGTCTTGTTTTTATTAATGTGGCGGGATAGCTACGCTAGTGGGTAGTTGTTAAAGCTGAGAAGAGGGCACCTCTGGCAACCATCCTCGAATCGAGTCCTCTGGATAAGGGATTACCTGATTGGTAATGGTCCTTCAGTTGATCAGTCACAACCTTTTAACTGGATAGATAAACCCTCCTGCCGCTTCCAGTAGGCGCATGGGAAGCGAGCTTCAGTGATGGGTTTAGTGAAGTCGTCTCCTGTGTCTTACCCCATTTTGTGCCGCGCTCATGCATCATCCACGTCAACACTACGACCATATCCGCGGAGTAGACATCGCCCAGAAACCAACGATAAATAAAAAATCTTGCTATTTAGCGTGTAGCTATCAATATTTTGTTCAAACTTTGAAACATCCACGTTTTCAATAGATACCTAGAAATCGTTATCCGTCTTTGATAGTGCATTCCACCCTGTTCGGCCCAAGCCACTCAATCTACAACTACAACGGCATAATATCTGGATTTGGTCCTACTGGCACAATCTTCGCTTTTGTCGCATTCGTGTATCCAGTTTTGTACTACTCTCGACATCAGCGCTTGAGCCTCGCACGCCTCCACATGTATACATACTGCCTGGAAGTCCACCGTCTTCCTAAATGCACCAAAGTTGGTCAGCTCGCTGTCATCCCAATAAAGCTTGCGTAGCCAGTCATGCAGCCTGGGGTAATCATATCGGATCATTTTAAGGTTGCATTTGAAGATGGTGAAATACGCCACGTCGAACCTGATAAGGGTGGGATATAGTCTGATATCGGCTTCGGTGATATATTTGCCGAAAAGGAAAGGTCCACCTATAGTACCAAGGTGCTCTTCTAGGACGTCGAGAGATTTGAAAATGGGGTAGACATGCTCTTCATAGGCTTCTTGCGTCTGCGCAAAGCCGGTCTTGTAGACACCATTATTGACTGTATCATAGACCCATTCATTCATGTCGTTGATTTTCTTGTGAAGATGAGTGGGAAAGATGGCGTTGTCGCCTTTGCTCGACTCCCTGAGACTCCCCGGGATAAGCGCGTCGAACTCAGTGTAGAACATGCGGATGATTTCGCTGGACTCGTTGTTCACGATAGTTTCTGTAGTCGAGCTGAGCATCCCATAATCGGATATCATGGAAAATCAACTTACCCTTCTGCTTATCCCAAAGTGTCGGAACGAGATACCGTCCTTCATATTCTGGGTTGACCTTCTCATACAACTGCCTCAAGTTCGTAAACCCATAGAGCGGCTCCTTCTCGAAGCCGGGCTTTCCGGACATACCCCATCCTTTCTTGTCATGCACAAGTGAAACATCCCAGACGATCAGCTGGATAATGTCCTCGAGGCCTTTTAAGCTACGCACAATGTTGGTTCGATGTGCCCACGGACAGCCCATGTGAATGTAGAGCGCATAGCGCCCCTTCTCCGCAGGGAACTCCGAGCTTGGATCTGAGGAGATGAAGTTGCGAAATGCGGACGGCTTGCGACGAAACTGGCCGTCTTTGTCAGCATAATTGTCGCTGGTGGTCTAGGGTATGTTAGTTAGGTACGCTTTGTGTAGAAGGGCGGCCCACAGATGTTGCCATAGCTTGGTTTTAATTTATGGTTCTACTCGAGATGATATTATGCCGGATACCATGTAGTAGGGTATAGTTGTTGAATGGCGATGGTGACGACGAATGGAGTTGAGCGAGTCGTGAGCTCATGAACTAAGCGCGACTTAGCCCCGCGGAGCGTGGAAAAGGACTAGGCCCCTTGTATGCTTTCTGGCCAGACTTCCGGTATCCACATATGTTAGGAGAATGCTCAGGAGGACAATTGAGGTTTATTGGCATTTGTTACGATTATTCATGGCTTTTTAATGTGACCAAAACATTTCTAGCATCTGAGAAGTATGAATCGTGTATTCGTTTGTAGCAAATGATCAGCCCAGCAGTGGTTCTACACCAGCTTCTAGCTTCTCAGCGTACATACTACAGAGATTACCATCACGCCAAACACCCCGAATGTTCAGCGTCGCATCAATATCCTCTAGTGGATTCCCCTCAACCAACAGCAGATCGGCGTTCAGTCCTTTCGCTACTTGACCGCGATCCTCAAACTTGAAGCGCTTTGCGATTAAGCTGGTAGCTGAGCGAAGAGCTTCGGCGGGCGTCATGCCAATCTTGTGAACGAAGATGTGCAGCTCATGGTGCATTGATAGACCAAATGCTGTACCGACAGCAGGACCAGCAGAATCACTGCCACTACAATCTGTTAGGAATCTGCCCAGGAATCTGATAAGATACACATACCATAAGATGTCGACACCTGCCTCCCTAAGCTTTCTGACTCCTTCATATGCGTATTCAACCTTCCCATGCTCAGTAGCAAAGCCCATGCATCTGCACATGTTACCGACACTGTCCTCACTGAGCATTCCTTTCACCCTCGGATCACGTGCAAATGTGTGTTGCAGCTCTTTTCCTTCAGTCGTCAAGCTTCCCATTGTAGCAAGGGTTGGATTCACCCATGCGTTGTTCTTCTTGTACGCATCGATTAGTTCTTGGGTGGGTGGGTGGTCGCAGAATGTATGTGTCAGGCCGTTCACGCCTGCATTGAGAACGTCGATGGTATCCTTGAGACATGTTGCATGTGCAACGGTAAAGTAACCCCGCTTCTTCGCCTCTTCAACGATTATACTTTGGAGTTCGAGGGACGGATAGCTGAACTCGCGGCCGAATGATGTCCCACTCTCATGCATGAGCTTGATATAGTCTGGCTGCATCTCTTTGGCGGTCCAATCCAGATAATCAATGACGCTATTACGATCAGTCAGCTTTGGCCATTTTGCGATTGCTGCTGCTGTCTCCGGACTTTTGTCATGTGCTGTGATTACGGGTATGGGCCATCCGTTTTCGATTGTAGCAGCTTGAGCCGCTGTTTTGTAGGAAGCAGTGTCGGGCTCCAGCGTCTGTTTCTTCAGCTTCTGCACGTTTTCGAGCTCATTATGCATCTCGCACACGGTGGTTACTCCAAAACGTAAGGCCTGCGGTAGAGCCACGGGGTCTGCTCTGTCGGCATGAATGTGGCAGTCAATCAGACCTGGAAGGAGAGTATGTCCGGGCTTCGAGTATGTCTTGACTGTGACTTTTGGAATATCTTTCATGGAGCCAACAGAGTTGATCTTTCCACCCTCGATTTGTACGTAGCCTTCATCTATCGTCTCTTCACCAGTGAAGATGCGAACATCGCGAATGAGAAATGTGGCCATACTGTAGATAACACTGTACGAACTTGTAGTAGGATAGACGACAAATGTGTAAAGAACGTAGGAAGGTTACTCGAAGTCTTTGCAAGCGCTGACTGGGCACACTCTACTTATACAGCAGGCGCCCATTCGCTTAATCCACTCGCGGCCATCTTGGGCGGCTGGAGATCTGAAGGTGGGTATCTAGCACTGGGATCCGGGTGGCGTCCGCACATTGCGTTGAGAAGACTTGCGTAGGTGGATCAGACCGCTGTCTCCAACCAATACCGGGTTCGTAAAATACATGGAAACTTGCCGAATTGGATGATGCCAAGTGAGTACAACTCACATTTGACTCCATTATCGCGCCCTGAACCCATTGACTCTACCATGTCCACAAACTCGCACATCTCATCATCGACGCACGGTCCTCGCTTCTTCTAAGTGAGTACAATAGCGTTGTTGCCATCAGCCATCAAGATCCGCGGCACGGTCCGAGTCGCGGAGAGCCGAAGCTGGTCAATCTCCACATTTGCTGATCGCGAGATGTCCGGAAAGCAAAATGGAAACTCTATACACCAAATAACTCTACACGGCGGAAGAAGTTAGAGTAAGACACGGAAAATGATCCTAAAGCTGGAGGTGTCAACAAAGGAGGGGCAGGCGACTGAAGTAGTTAGGCCATGCCGAGACATTGGTGACTAAGCACAACCTGTCATCCTTTGCCCAACCCTCATGGGATACCTTGTTACATACTCACAAGAGTTACTGCTCAGTTTCTAACTTATGCCAATGTCTACTTGCGGTACACCGAGCGCTCTTCACAGCTAATGCCACTTCAGTCGCCGCACCGGCCTCTTTGGAATCCGCTCGTGCGCTTTTATTCACAAATGCAGACCGCTTTAGCGGGGCATGCCGCTGCACGAGCTGTTCGTATGTGCCGCATACCAGTAGGCAATGGTTGCTTTTCTACCTTGGCTACGCCTACTAGCGGTAGGAGTTAGCTCTGATGTGGAATATGTCAATGTGGAATATGTCAAAAGTGGACCTCGGAGTCGAAGACGCGTATGACATTGTGCCAAGAACCCCACCAACGCGACAAGCGTCCCTTCTTCCCTCATGACTCCGGCATCGCTCTTTCACCATCAACACTCTCATTATCGTTGTATCGAGCCTCGTCTGGCTTCGATGCTGCACGTGCCTTCTACAGCTGCCCACGATGGTGGTTCTAGTTGATCTAGAAGACGACGAACCTCCTTCGCTCCAAACCCCGCACGCGTCGGGCTTGCTGAACGTCAAGCCACTATATCATTCTCTGGACACGCCTCCAGCAGACAATGTGCAGGGTGCGGAAGATATAGAAAAGAGACCGAACCCGAATATCAATGGATTCAGCGCTGCGCTCAGCTGCTATCCGTGAGCTTTAACCATAGCATGGACACAATCCGCGCCTTTATGTATGCTAACCAATATTAACTGTACAGAATAGTAAGCCAACTCGCCGCGCAGCTCGACCTCAACACGCTGCATGATCTTTCGCGGACGTGTAGGCAGTTTCGTGCAAATCTACTGGAATACCGCAGCCAACTTGTCAAGCATACGCTGCATTGCGACAATGAAGATGTCGATTTCTGTGCGAGAGAGGGCGCTCAAGCATATGCAGAGCAGCGCATGATACCAACAATCTGTGCACGCGACATGGTTAGCGGCTGTCAGCGCTGCGGCGTCATCGTGTGTCGGGTATGAAGTTTGAAATATTGATCGAGTCGGCGCTAACAAGCTCAGAACTGCACCATGAAGCCGCCGCCCACGCCTGCACTTCGAGTACGTCATCGTCGACTATGTAGTACATGCACCAAGGCACCATTGGCCCTCCTTGTAACTCCGCAGAAGCCTCGCTCACCGTCGGACTCCTCGTCGCCCATGCCACGCCCAGTCGTGCTCGATAACGACAAACCTCGAGCCTTCACAGCCCCTGCTTTTGAGCGGATTTGCAATTGTGACGATGTAGTCTGGCTTTGTGCGCCATGTGGTAGATACTTGCGGAATGCCGACGGCATCTACGTTCGTGGCTGGAGCTGGCGCACACAGTACAGGCACTACCTAGGTGGTGTGGGCACTGGCGCTGGTGAAGGTAACGAGGGTGTAGAATGTGGAAGGCAGATCAAATGTCTTGGCGCACGCCTAGTTGAACACGAGACCTGTGAGGAAGACCCTGTGTTTGAAGTCGCAAGGTCACAAACACCGGAGACGCCCGATCGACCTGATCGCTGGAGGGGCACATCCTACTTTCATCAGGAAATCGAGGGGATCGGTGGCGTTCTGAAGATCAAGCTCAAGAAGCAGTTACGCGTTGGCGAATGCGTAAAGCTATTCGAGGATGAGAAAGATAGGTCTATCCAATATCTTGAGCGCGAGGTCCGCGGAGACATCAGAAGCTGGTGCTCTTGGTGCGATCGCGTTGTGTTGAGTAACAAGGATAAGGCCGATATTGCTGGTAATCAACCCTCATCCAGTGGGTCAAGCTCGACTTCGTCCAACACGTGAAGCTACAATGTACGCGGTAGGGAACCCAAGCCCATACATTATCGGAATAGCATACGGGGTACAGTCAATCTTATTGCTTTGTATGAAAATTAGTTCTCACGGTCAACAACTTTTGCTGATTTATCCTTGCCATTCTGCTCAAATATCAAAGCTACAGCATAAGTGAGAAATAACGATATGGCAGCATGACCTCTAGTGAATAGTGATGAATTTTATAACAACCTCTCTTCCCTTTGTCTCCACCCTGGGAAGGGTAGGGATGGGATGTGAACTCTATCACGTTTGTGATGGTACAGGCAGTTTTTTAGATGCTGGAGCACAATCTCCCACATATCTATGGCACGACAATAAGAAGTTGGATGTCATTACTGCATTGAGAGGATGCATCGAATTATGTCAGAGTTTCTGGAACAACAACTTCTACTGTTAAATGACAAGCAATTATCATGTCCTTTCTTGCACTTGTCTAATGCTATCTGCCCCGTACTTGAGATACTGTGAGATCCATCCTTGGCGTACCAAAATGAAGAATCATCGATTACATGATATTGAAGAGAGCTCTACCAAGCCTTTTCACACTTGCCTCGCCATCCTTCGCCGGCAAATGAAGGCTTTACAGAGAGGACATGTGCTGTTGTTCTGTTGCCACTGTACCGAATTCAACAGCTCGCTCAAACATGACACATGGAACAAGTGGGAGCATACTCGCAGATGAGCCCAGAAGTGCAGCTCTTCGGCTTCTTCTTCTTCCTTGGCTGTACCTTGACAAAGAGCACAGAAAGCATCCTGATTCAGATGGTCAATTGGATTGGTGTGGTCCTAGACATTGATCATCCGACCGACGGCCTCGAGCTTGATGTCTGGGACAACTTCGAATTGGTCCACAAACCAATGGCGATCTTCGTCATTTAATCTACCAGTCGCTTCCGAGTTAAGATTTGGCTGATGCTGGGGTAGAGTTAGCAAGATTTCCTCCTCTCCCTCCTCCTCTTCCTCCCAGTCGCTGGCAGGAATTTCCGTCTCCTCATCATCTTCCACATCCTCAGTTTGACACTCGATTAAGTTCGCTCTAGGGGTCTCAGAATTAGACTGGTATGGTCATGCCGTATTCCAATTATTGGCGGTCACGATCTTTTCCATCAATGATACCACCTCAGGGACATCACCATGTATCACCGAGTGAATCAACCAGTTCATGACTCGGCTTGGTGAGTTAGTGTCCCCTGGCCTGCGGCGGATGTCTTGTGCAAAATTGCTTAACCAGCTCTATCAGACCCACGACGTTGAACTTGGCCAGCGCTTCTTGCAACTCAAGTTTAAGAGGCCCAAAACCATCCCGCGTGACCCGTTTTATCAAAGCCTTTTTCTGACGCATCCCGGGTAGACCTTCTTCAATCACAGGAGTGACCACGTCTTCTAGATTCACGAGATCTGAAATGACGTGCTCGAATTCAGAGAGAAGAGTCCCGACGAAATCGGCGTTGAAAACAAAAGGTTGCAGAAGTTGCGCAAACTCGGTGTAGCGGATATAGCGGGGCATGATTGGAGAGTGACTTGGTGTTATGGTTCCTGTCATCGAGAGCAGTCGAGCCGAGGGATTGAGAGGCTGAGTGATTTATTGTTTCGAGTACTGGTACACCCAGGCAGTTTAAGGTGGTGGGAGTAGGCTGTAGGATCCATACAACTCACTAGAATTGTGGCTGCACGTTAGTCATGAGGCAGGGACTACACTGCACCAGCATTGTGGTCCACGCTCAGTTGTTGACATAATTGAGTATTAATTCCAATCTTAGATGTCATTCTGTAGTAGATGATGAGAGTGATTGTAGCGTACTTACACGGATTAATATTCACACATGTTTCAGTAAGGCATTGTGAAGGTATATAAGATATGTTCATACTAAGCAGCAAGCTTTCTCAGTGTACTGTTGTTGTGATAGGATCTAAGGAAAAAATCGAAGTGATATACCAGCAATACATGGCAGGGGCAAACTAGGTTTATCTGACTTTCATCTAATGGCTTTGGTGCTATTAGACCAGGTGAAGCTACTCACACTGAGTTCATATTTCCCCAACATTGCCTCAATTTGTTATGAATTTCTGGCGCATTCTACTACGACTTGATCTTAACCGGGTTTGTAGTGATCATATATGGGACTGAGATAAGTCTCGTTTTATAGAAGGCGGCAATTGCTTATATAGAGCACCGAAATGTGGACGTGGTATTAAATATTCCTATTGTTATGAAGATAGCTCGCTGCATATACCATTCTAATCTACAGTTTAGAAAGGAGAAAATGATGTAGAGGCGGAACGTACTGCCAGGGGATGTACTAGTTAAAACGAGACTATAGAGAAAGAGCCTTCCCGAGCCATTGAACTGATCAGTGCAGTCGCCCGTGCCAAGTAGACATTCAAAAGACACGACCCGCAGCTACCTGGAAAGCTCAACAGGAAGTAAGGAAAAGAATCTGCGAGCGTCCTGAAAGTGTAGATTTTGGATCGGATGCACTGAGAAACAATCAGAAACAATGTCTAAGACCGGGTTTAGATATCAGATCACAAACCATGGCACTTGACCGCGCATTATGTTTGAAAGAGCCTTCTGTCCCGTAGAGTTATCACTTACCGCCTTCGAAATTTCACCGCTGCGATTGGGTACCCTTTGCGACTTCCACGCACCATCACACTCCATCAGCCCCTTCGCGCACACACTTTCTTTCCATCCAAATCTGAACAAGATGGGAGAAGAAGGCCCCAAATGGCGTCTAGGTATGTGCTCGCTCAACATTTTCTACAGATACTACTTACTCACAATGACTAGAACATTCACCCAACGGCTTTGCGGTATATCAGCAGGCAGCCTGCAAGCGCGCAAGAGCCATGATTGGGAAAGGTGAACTGTGAATTGGCACACATACACTTTTCGACAATGGGGTAGAGACCAGGTGGTATATGGCTTGGCGTCACTGGTGAGTAATCCCCTGTCAATCTGTTCCACAGAAAATGCGTCCGGATCGAGATGAAGGATTCCCTGGAATTATTTGACCTTGTGCTAAAATAGATAGGGCGTGCGCAACGAAGCATCAAATCGCGGGCCTAGTGGAGACGACTGATAACGACCCTACTAAAGCGCCGGGCTACCAACGACTTAGCCAGGAGAGCCAACAGCAGGTACGCCTCGCATTCGAGTCAGGCACACCAACAGATATAGAATTCAAAGGGGTCCGCGAAGATCTAACAGGAAGCGCGCAGAGATATGCCAAGGAATACAGGAATGCAATAGGCTATAAGGTAGACGTCGCTGTCTGCGCGGCTGCTTGTCGTGGCGGCGAGTGTCTGGCCAAGGGTATCAAAGTTCTGCGCAATGAGCTGAGGCTCGGCATTCTGGTCCTTTTTGATGGAGAATACTCAACTATGGTCTACAAGCATTGGGTAAGTGGTTTGCCCTGTCGTATACCCACACTGACAATGTAGCAGAAGTGCATCTCTGACATTGACTTGCAAGGTGTTATAGGACACGCCACCGAAGATGCATTGGATGGCCTGGATTCAATATCCCAATAGCTTCAAGATGTAGTGATGAAGACGATTGAGACGGGCAAGGTAGTTGAGCCACCGGAGAGCAAGAACGAAACGCCGGTCAAACCCAAGAAGGCCAGGACCAAGACGACCAAGGCGAAAGACGCAAATAAAGGCCAGATCGAAGAGCCTGGCGTCAAGGTTAAAGCCGAGGATATTGAGATGGGAGATGCACCCATTTCAACAGTCCAAGCAAAGCCCAAGAAATCACGGGTGAAGAAGCGTACCATCGATGATGTTGAGGCAAACGGCCAGCCCGAGGCCAAGCCTCTGGAGAAGATGTCACAGGCCAAGAAGCGCGGCGTCAATGAGGTCAATGGGAGCAACGAGCCGGAGCTGAAACTCGTACCTAAGAAAACGCGAACCAAGAAGCGAGCTGTCAAAAAAGTAGAAAATAATAGCGAGTCTGAGGCTGAGCCAGAGTATGTGCCGAAGAAGTCAAGGAGTCTGTTGGTCCAGCCTAGACTGCCATCGCAGAGCATACAAGAACGATGCATGAAGCTGGAAGGAAGGAAATATCATGTGGAGATGGACATGGAGATGACTGCGAGGGAGTGAATGGGTACAACAAAGAACATGTGTAGCTGCTATGATCTAATGCATGAATCGTCTAGACAGTAACATGCACTGACTGTTCGTTGTTTTCTTAGTTGTCCAGCTGTGTTCCTTGGGTCGAGCTTGTTAGTGTGGTGAAAGCTGGCAAATCGGTGGATTTCCGTACGCACGGCCCCACATGAGCTTCAAGTGGCGTATTCTTGTCGCAAGCAGCAAGCTGTCCTCCCCGCAACACCCACGCCAATCTCTCCACCCGCAGTAATCCCCTTGATCTATCCGACGAAAACCAGATCCCTAAAGAGAACCTACTTTCGACGCGTCCATAGCTCGCCATCTCGCCACGATGTCCGGCAAAATCATCCCCGTAACCTCGTCCTCACACTTCTCGCAACTTCTCTCACAGTCCAAATACACCATTGTCGACTTCTACGCGGACTGGTGTGGGCCATGTAAAGCGATCGCGCCCGTATTTCAGAGCCTGGCAGAGAAGGAGACGAAACCAGGGAAGATGCAGTTTGTCAAGGTAGACGTGGACAGTCAGCAAGAGGTTGCGAAGAAGTATGGCGTCACAGCGTAGGTATACCCAGCTTCTGAGGCATAGAGTCTTCCAGGGCACTTGGCGCATAGGATGTTTAGCTAATACCGCATTCATACAGCATGCCGACCTTCCTCGTACTCAAATCCGGTTCCGTTGTCGACACAATTCGCGGCGCCAACCCCGCAGCTCTTACAGCCGCCGTGCGCAAAGCCGCCAGTGACACTTCTGGTTCTGGGGCCTCTTCTGCTGTCTTCCAGACCAAAGGGCGCACCCTTGGTTCAGCCGCCGAACCCAGCCGCCCGGTAGGCGAGAGCCCGTTTGCCGGTATACAACGGATGTTGATGGGTAATGGCGGGCTGACCGATGTGCTGGTGAGATTTGCGGCGCTGTACTTCATCAGCTTGTTTGCATTTGATTCGTTCAAGGCTGCTGAGGAAAGCGCATTCAATGTCAAAGCGAGGCGATGATGAAAAAAAAATGCAGAAGAGAGTGAGTCAGCGGGTTGGATGATTGTACGGCGTTTGGGGTACAAGCAGGGCGTTTACGATATACCATTTTCTTCCCTTTACGGAAGTATCTTTATTTTCTCTGACATTCTAGTTGTCTATGCGGAGAAGTGGGGAAGTCTAACATGACTCAGACAGACCTAGACCTCAACCTCAATAATCCCCAACTTACTATGAATCACATCGCATCATGACTCATTCTACTCTTATTTAATTCTGAGAAATTTAGCCATCTAACATTGTTCATCTACACTCAATAGAACCCGACAATCACCAACTAACATCCCAATTTGACGCCAATCATGGCATCCGAAGCATCCCCCAAACTCCACGTCTCCGCCTCAGAAGCAACGACCTTCGTAACATCCATCCTAACCGGCAATGGCGTTGCTCCCGACAATGCCAAAATCATCGCCCAATGCCTCATCGCCGCCGACCTACGCGGCGTAGACACGCACGGCATGAACCGCATCCCCTCATACATGACGCGCATCAGACAAGGCGTCCTCTCCCCCAGCGCCACCCCCACACTCACGCACTCCACCCCTGTGGTAACCCAAGTCGACGCCCACAACGGCTTCGGTTTTGTAGCCGCCGACGCAGGAATGGCGGCATGTATCGAGTCAGCAAGGACCTACGGTATCGGCATGGCCAGCATCAAGCACAGCAACCACTTCGGCATGAGCGCCTGGATTGTGCAAAAAGCCCTTGACGCAAACATGATGAGTATCGTGTACACAAACTCTTCGCCCGCACTCCCAGCATGGGGAGGCCGAGAAAAACTCCTAGGCGTTTCCCCCTTGGCATGCGGTGCACCTGGCAAAGACGGTAATAATTTTATACTCGATATGGCACCTAGTGTAGCAGCCAGAGGCAAGATTTACAAAGCGCTTAGACGAGGGGAGAAGATTCCGAACGACTGGGCATTGGACAAAGAGGGGAAGAGCACGGATGATCCTGCGAAGGCGCTGGATGGCGGTGTCATGTTACCCATGGGAGGACCGAAAGGTTCGGGGTTAGCCGTCATGATGGATGTGTTTAGTGGTGTGCTGTCAGGCTCTGCGTTTGCAGGTGATGTTACGGGTCCTTATGACCCCAGTCGACCGTCGGATGTGGGGCATTTTTTGATTGCGGTGAAGCCGGATTTGTTTATGAGCTTGGATGCGTTTAGGGAGAGGATGCAGGTGCTGTATGAGAAGGTTGTGGGTGCGGAGAAGGCAGATGGCGTGGAAAGAATTTATTTTCCGGGCGAGATTGAGCAGATTACGCAGAGGGAGAGGGAGAAGGGAGGCATACCGCTGGTGCAGGCGGAGGTGGACGCGCTGAATGCGGAGGCGGAGAAGGTCGGGGTTAAGCCGTTGGTTGTGCAGAGTGTTGAGAGCTGAGAGTGATGTGACAATCGTGTGTTTCACAGTTGTTGCCTTGAACGGCGCGTAACGTCTTTGGAATGGGTGTCATTTCAAAAACGCAGTACTACCCTGTTGCTGGAGTTGAGAAGTATTATGGCAACTTAGGCGGGAAGTAGTGGCCTCAAGAGACGCCACAAGCCACAGCCCCCTTAGACGGTACCACTTCCAATTTGCACTTCAGGATCGCCTACACTTCTTCTATTACTAGCGGGAAAAGACGTAAATGCCATGCAACCGCGGATATCTTACTCTATTCAATCGTATGAGAAATTTACCACAACTAAACAGCATCGTCGTCTCGATACATACATAAGTGGGGTGGTGTTAGTCCCTGCATCTAGGCCATACACGTGCCACGGCATGTATCCACACTAAACTGTAACATCCGCTACTACCAGAGCACAGATCACAATGCATGGCTGAAAAGTGTAAGATCGCTATGTGGACGACAAAATATACATCTAGGGACTAGTCGATTCGGCACAAAGCCGGTGCAACTTAGTCAAAGTGCACGTCGGGTACCCAGCCTGTCTGCGCATCGTCTCCGCTCCATCTTTCGTGAATATAATTTCCGCTTCATATGGGACCATGTCCAGCTGAGAGCGTGTTGATCTTGTTCTTGGATCATCTTGGAAGAGAGGCTGATGCAGGAACCCTGATTCTAGAAGGTTACCCAGTTAGCAGTCATATCATATAACTTGTCTCCATGTCGCTTAAAGGTTAGATATTTAGAACAATATCCCCCTTGATTAGGATCCTACCATCTTGATCTGGCAAACCGTACCGCAAGTCAGCGAACCGCAGCAAAGCCTCCACCTTCTCACGACTTCGAAAATGAGCAATTGTCAAGCCTGGCGTATTCCCGTCCCAGGGAATGTCAGCGCAAACCTTGAGCTCGTCACCATCCCTCGCCCTTCTGCCGACCATCTCGACAAGCACGCTGTCCTCGTCCAGGTCGTCTCAGCGAGCATCTACAAGGGTGATTGGTTCCCAATAGAGATTGGTGGAATCTCTAAAATTATGGGCTCGTATCCCAGATCGCCGGGCTACGACTTTGGCGGCTATGTAGTTGCTGTCGGGCGCAAGGTCACAGGCGTGAATCCAGGCGACCCAGTTTTCGGCCGGATGGACCCGTTCAAGCAGGGTTCCCTCGCCGAATACATTGTTGCGCCCTTTGAGGGCCTGGCCGTGCTCCCACCCAATGTTGATCCGCGCCTGGGAGGTACTGCTGGCACCTGCGCCCTCGTGGCATACCAGGCCATCGCGCCGTTTATCGAGGCCGGCGATAGGATTCTGATCAACGGTGGGTCCGGAGGTGTTGGTACCTTTGGCATTCAAATTGCTAGGGCATTGGGCTGCAGTGTTACAGTCATCTGCTCTACAGAAAAGATCCAACTCTGTAAAGATCTTGGCGCGGAGGACGTGATCGACTACAAGCACGAGGATGTTATGACGGCGCTGCGGCAGAGAGGCAAGATCTTTGCGCACGTCGTGGATGCAATTGGCGGATCGCCGCCTGATTTGTATATGGGTTGCGACAATTTCATGTTGCCGGGGAAGAGGCGGTACTTTGCTCAAGTCGGGGGAGGCATCACTGGGGCATCCTACGTCAATACGGTTGTTGGTACGCAGCTTCCACACTTCCTTGGGGGTACCAGAACCAGGACCAAGCCCATAATTGCAGCAAACAGGCATGAGGATATGAAGCAAATTGCGGTGTGGATGGGCGAAGGCAAAGTGAAGCCAGTCATTGATTCAACCTTTTCGTTCGAGCAGGTGCCTGACGCGTTTGCCAGACACAAGAAAGGCGGGATGGCAGGGAAGATCCTGATCGATGTAGTCGAGAGCAATAAATACGCGGGCTAAGCGTATAGTGCTCAGACAGAGCTGATTAAACGGGCTGATCAATGTTTTAGAGCGTCCTAGCGTCAGCTTAGCAGTAGATAGAAATTATATTTAAAGTAGTATATATCTAGAGGAGAGAAACGGAACATACATTTAACACATCCCCCTAAAGCAACGTATGAAGCATGTCAATTCAAACTAGAAAGGCGCTCTATCGAGTTAAACAACCTTGCAGATCAAACTTAGTTATGGCGAAGCTAGAACCTAAATGACAGAGAGGAACTGAGCAATTGCCCATCTTATCGACAAGAATGCTTCATGGAGAGCTGTTAAATCCGACCAAGTGGAAGCGAGTCGGTAGGATAAGCAATTTTCCAGTTGCACGTGACCTGAGGAAGTGAAGAGGGCTGTGAAAGTCTGCAGCACATGACGCTAGTGGCAATCTAGTTAAGAAGCAGTCTGGCAAAGCTGAAAATTCGAAGGTGTTGCGAGACTGATTGTCTTTGCTATGATGCTGAGCTAGTCAAGGATGAAAAGTGAAGACCAAAAGCGGGGCCTAAGCGTTACGCTAGGCAGTGGGTATCTACACCTTGATTGGGTGGGAAAGAGATGATCCACAATGAAGCAAAGCAGGTGGTTTCTACTAACTACTAAGTGTAGTAGTAATAATACATGATAAAACAATTTAATAAAAAGAACATGACTACTGTCTGTTCTCTCATTAATGAGTCCATGACTTGAGAATAAGAATTGCGAAAAGGTATACCGAATCCGAATCATAAGCCTCCCATATGCCCTAAGCTTGCACCACGAAGCGATCATGTCGCAGAGCCCCTTATATCCGACGTGCCGCAGCTACAAGCACATTCTGTTGGTCAAACATCATCATCAACATCTCCGGCGTGATGGCATAGTTGACCTGTATCCCTTGGCTGTCAACCACGTTGTCCTCGATGACCAGACGGTGGAAATTCTTCCAAAGATCTTTTCCTAGCGCAGCGTTGACCTGGACAGCCTTGTTGCGCGCCTCGTTACGTCTAATGATGCGTTCAGTCTTCAGGGGGATTTCTCGTGAGCATATCTCGGGATCGCCGACGAGAGTTTCGTCTCCACTGCTATCACTATTTTCATCGTCGTTGAGGGAGGCTAGGTCCGCGGGGGTCAAAGGTACAGTGCCATCGTCTACGGCCGTTAGTGATGTGTCAATAGAATGTGATTGCCCGAACACTCACTTAATGGACGTCGACCCTTCAATAACCGGGCAATTCTTAGGCCCTCACAGTTCTGGACAAGATCTCGGAGAGACTGATCAATCCTTTGAATAACTTCCGCATTCGCCACGATCTCCTTTTCGATAGAGCGCGTCACACCCACGTTGGAGACCTGAATACATAGTAACAGTGATGATTTGACATGACTCATTTCATCCATGATACTACACAGCTTCTTCTCGTCGGCCGAACCATGCACTAGCTGGCGTGTAAACTGATTGACTGGGCTTTTCGTCTTTGGATCCAGAGTCTCGAGCAAACTGGCCAGCTTGTTTTGGACTTCCTGCATTCGAAGTAACTCTGTAAAAACGGTAGCGAGCTGCTGCAGTTCTTCCTCATCATCTATGATACCAATTATCATCTTGACGCTCTTGATTTCATTTTCGTGGCGATTGAGGACATCGATAAGGGCTTTCTGACGGTTATGCGCGTTGCGAAGACGGCCGAAGACTCGGAAAGCTTGTTCCATAAGCTGGGTAGTAACCTGGACTACGGAAATAAAAGCGATAATGTCAGCCTGTTTGACATATTAGCTTTATCTTATAGCCGGAAGCTGGAAAGATACCATGGTGTTGAGCGAACGGGTTGTGATGCTGCTGTAAGAAGCAAGAAGTGGCACAAGATATGCAGGCGATACAGATGGGCAAGATCGTACTTATCTGCTGCAGATCTCAACCGGCGACTTTTGGAGGGTGTAGAGTCAATTGAGTATGCAGCGCCCGTATTTTGGGGTCGTCCGGTCACAAGTTCGCAGCGTGCATGAACAACTGCAATTACCGATTCGCTATCTAGAAGCCACGTGCAGCCATGGACGCAGCTGAAGTGAATCTCACATCCATAGGGATAATGGCGGCCAATCAACTCGAAAATTCGTCCAACGAGCGCGGCTTGAGGATCACAAGACTTGGGGTTGGTTTCGTATTCAGCCAAGATTATGTCGACCGATAGGTGGTGTGTTGCAGTCGGCCGCGCATGGGTCGAGATATTGCTGTAGATCCCGCCTCCTTGTTTGTTCAGCTGTATTTTGATTGAGCCGCCGCTAAAAAGGACATCAAACGAGCAAAGCTTGACCACGTAGAAGCGGTGCGTGACGCAGTCGTTGCCTTCTTGAAGGCGGCAGGCTAGGTTGACATAGTCGTTCGTATGCGGGATGCGGATCAAACCCCATGTGGCTTCTATCGCAACCGAATGATCTTTATGAGATTCGAGCTTTAGGCGTTTGACGATTCTGTGTGAGACAAAGTTCTCGGACACATTGGCCCCGAATACGGCGCGAACTATTTGACGCCGCCCATTCGATCTAGAGTAGATAGTCAAGTTCTGACCTGGATGTGGAGGATCTGGCGCACTTTGCTGGTTGCTATCAGAACATGTTCTCGGAGCGAATCGCGTGGAGCATGACTCACCGGTATTTCTATTACATATTCTGCAGACGTAGTTGGCGAGGTCGAGGCCTTCACTACTTTGGGTCTACTCAATATCGTGCATGCGCATGTACTTCGTAACGCTAATTCGGTTGCAGATAGGATGGTCTTGGAAGCCGAGCTGCACTGGCATTGGATGACCAGGTTCTTACTTGTGCATGTCAGGGACCTGTTCAGTCGAACGAAGTGGGGGTTCAACTTACAAGTTGACGTTATAGATCTTGTCTGCCACTGGACCGTTGATTTGAACAGCATTGCCACTTGAGATATTTCGACTGACGGAAGTGGTGATCTTTGTGATGTGTTCCTCATCTGAAGAGCTACTGAAAGTGAATATCGAGGTCATTGTTGGATGTTGGCGAAAGGGCTCCGAGAACCATCGGCTGCTGGCGCGCTGCTATGGGTGATACTTCAATTCCGCTGCACTCATGATAAAGGGGGCTGTGGAGTTGTGATTGGGAGTAGACCTGTAGCCGGGCGGGGTATGAACTGCATGTGGGTGCCCCAGGTTTGCTGTATGACATGGCCAGACCCTGTAGGGATATGCACCGGTCAACTTAAAAGGGTAAGGCGTGCAAGAAGCGAGAGATTGGGCTCGGTTCTCCATAGATCGATAAGCACATGTTGGTTTCTGCCCATCCAAGCCTCCGGTCTGCGCCCCCATCATCGTCTGCCTTGTCGCCAATTCTAGTACCGTGCGCCTGCACTTCATGCATCATGCCCTCACAACCTCCTGACGCCGCGGCTGTTATGAGTAACACTGATCGAGTGCGCCTTGGCTAGCCCTGTTCCCCGCGGCTACCGGACCCCGTTCGTGTGACGCCAGTCAGCCTCGGACCCACATGCAGTTCGACGACAACACTGCGTACCATGGACATCTTAGGTGCAAATACACTGGTCACGCAGCTACTGGACCTCCGACTAGATAAAGCCCACGATATACTTGTCAGGTGCTGTGAGGATGACAGGGTTCGCCAGGAAATCATATCTTATCTTATACAGTCTGAACGCAGACCATACGAGGCTTCTCCTCCTGCCAATAGATTCGGCATAACATTTGCACCATCTGCATCAACCTCTGTACATAATCCGCATCATGTTGCGTCTCCTCTGCCACGTCAAAGGCTGCCCCATCGCCCATCGTCAAACGCCCCGACGTATCCCCTCAGCCCTGCGACGACAGCATCATCTGTAACATCGCATTCAACTAGAGATGAAAGCGGGTCGGGGGAGTATATCTTGGTTCCTGTCTTTAGTGGGCCAAGTAAGGGAGATAAGGCAATTCGCATGAAAACCGCCCCAATCAAGTACAGTGTGATTCGCGAAGACATCGTCGTAAAACGAAAGCTGGACACCGCTTACAGTCTGATCGCGGCTGAAGAACCAGAGATTTCTGTACCTTGCCGCACGACTGGAAGCCTACAGCTGGTATCGGTCAAATGCTGCATAGAGCTGACATGGCGTCGACCTGATTCTGAAGCGACACACAGCACCATGTTCTATGTGGTACCCAAAGACCGACTCGAACCAGATATTCTTCTTGGATTGGAAGACTCTGGTGAGGCAATTCAAGGTGTGTGTGCACGCTTCAGCTAGAATGACGATAGACCTTGTCGCTGATACGTTATCTACTTCGGTTAGATTATCAAAATCCCGTGGTTGCGCAACCACATGTCCCTCAATATAGCATCTTTGACACTCGTATTCAAAGCTCGACGCCACCCGCGCCATCTTACCACCGTTCCGCAATGACAGGCGACGGATCAATCCGTTCGTTTCCGAGACGTGACCAGGAGCAGTTTCAGTCACATGGTATGGTAGAGGCCTTCATGACCCAGCAGCAACTACGTGGCACAGGACCTGAAGGTCGTCAGCACCAAAGAAACTCCCCTGCTCCTACAGTTCGACGCTCACATCCATCGAGCACGGAACATTCCCTCCCTCTCCGGACCAATGCTACCCCTGCTCCTTCAGTCCGACATGATGACCCCAACACAACAAGAACTAGAATTCGACTAAGTCTTGTATGGGACACAACTGTGATAAACATGTGGATCGATCTGAATGCGCCCGCAGAAGATATCTTCCGAGTCTTTCAGGAGCATGCTGAGAAGCGCAGAAGCATTGCTGAGCGGTCGTTGATGAGCATATGTCTCAAAAATGACAAGAACATGCCTGACCATGAGTCTTATGATCTTTCTCTTGACGAAGAAGATTTGGACGCTGATTGGGAAACAACGATAGAGTGGCTGGAAGCACACAAAAGAGAGAAATCACCACACATATACGGCGTAATTCAAATCCAAGACGGGTGAAGACGCATGGTACTACTGTTGAGTCTCTATTTGTCAAAACAAGCCCCGTTTGAGTGTGATTATGACGAAGGTCACTATGCACCGCCTCTTCTAGCCCCTGATCAGGTCTATTAAAAGGCATGTACATGAACTAAGCACTTATAAAGCTTCGGAACTTATGATATCAAAGTCTCTTATACAAGCGACGCACTGCGCATACCAGAATCGCGACCGACCACATCAGGCATCCAACAACGTGGTCATCGGACCCGAACAAGTTGCATGGCTTCATCAGCCACAGCGTAGGGTTGTCGGCGATACCGCATACAATTTACTAGCGACTCTTCAACCTTACTGAAATGAATGCATGTCTTCTTTAGCCTATAGTCATGCTACGTTATTAAACGCCAGTGAGACACTCTCGCCGACGTGGTTACCGAGATCGGTATTGCAATGGAGAAGTGCGCAATCAGCAAATAGTGCAACCACCATTGTACTCAAATGCCTGTTTATATTCCTTCGGGGAAACATTTAAAAACAAGGTAAACAGAGTACATGTACCGCAACTAGTGAGCGCAGAGAACGTGAAGAAGCGGTGACAGTTTGTGATTTCCCGTATACACCAGTTGTCAACTCGAAAGAGGATTGCAAAGACGTGAAAAAGGCGATGTAGTCATTGCTCATGTTTCCAACAGAAGGCTTGTTGGTATATTCATCTTTTCACTCCTGAAACTTTCATAGCCAGTCACATCGCGCAGTAATGTGGGGCTTACGAAACATCTCCATCGGTAAACAACATTATCACACCAATGCGAAAGCACGCCTCAGGCCGCGCATCTGATGCGTTGCCAATAAGCATTTAATCTAGCATAGGCTGATTCCACAACATTGACCCACCGGCTTTGCATGCGGCATACTGCAAGGCTGAAAATGTAAACGCATAAAGCTGTTGCTGCCTGTTAGAAGCCCCGCACACAGCCTTGTTCTGTAACTTCAATCAAGGAACTCAAATCTGCAATTCTGGTTCTCGATCTGATAGTACGAGTTTGAGAGGTCAAGTGGAAGCCATGTATTCGATGCAACCTAAGAATGATTCGACTATTCACGAGACATGTATCAGCTTCGGCGGAAACACCCACAAAAAAAGAGATGTCAAGTGGAAAGAAATATTGAAGAGCACTCACGAGAGTTTCTGTAGTCGCCAGGTCATACTGATTCGACAAACATCATGTCACGTGACATAATCTCACAACAATCGGGCTTTCATCCGTGCGTAACTTGTGGCGTCGTGTGAACCTACCCGCCCATCACCCTCATTTTTCTTATTTGCAAAAGCATACAAACACCTCATGGCGTCCCTGCCTGATTGGCATTCCTTTCTGTATGTCTCTCCAATTCCACTTCACGCCTTTCATTTCATCATTCTAGAAGTCATGGACTTGAATGGTACCAGGCCCATCGTTGTCACAAGCCTGTATCAACATGCTGATAGCTGAAGTGAAACGGGTCTCTCTCCGTGCTCGTATTTGATGCCCCCAAGTAAAAGCTGGCGTGTTGGGAACCGACCGGCCGGCCGCGGCAAAAGTAGCAAGAGAGCGTCGCGTCAGATGCTGGTTTTAAAAGACTGTACAGTGCTGCCATGGAGGGAAAGCAATTGCGATACATCCGTCGTTGTGTGTTTCGTTATCTGTATACTTCATGGGTCGCGAATGCGTATGTCAGGGCGCTAAATCTGCGCTTTGTGATGAACGGAGCGTGACTACAGCCTACCAATGACAGAGAGAACAAAGTCCAGAACCTGCAATTGATCAACAGTGTTGAGCCTTCTAATGGCGACGAGTCTTATTATGATCAAACCCAATCCCAACCGGATTCTCGCCCATGTCTTTAGGCGCAGCGTAAATGTTGTGTTGCTAACTTGAAACCGAATCGAGCTTACGTAGCATCCGAAGATGCGCGAGTAACAACAGTTCCGAGTTCAAGTTGGGAAAATTGCTACACCACATACTTACAGCAGTTAAGAGATCGATGATATCATGGCATATTTGTCGGGAATTGGAAAGTTTCAGATGACGCTACATGGATGCGCCAGCACAACAAAAGCGATGCTGGAGCACCGAAAACAGCCTAGTACTCCTGCTAAGAGGCAGATACATTCACTCTAGCGTCAGCGATCGGCAGCCCCGGCTGGAAGCTAAGCCCTATCAATGCCCCATCTTAGACGTCAGATAAGTACATGGCCATGGCTGGAGCATGTAAGGTGTCCCGGGCGCGTAGCCTGTTATTTTTTTTTTCATAATCAACGGGGACACTTCACCAACATTATCGCTTCGTCATTCTTTCCTTGAGCGGACTTTCATTTGTTTTTCTGCTTAGATCAACTGGGACCTGTACATTGAGCAATTTACTCAACGTCTTTTAGTGGGTACTATCCAGGATCATACAGATTCCTCGGCCCCCGCTGCTTTCGCGTTTTCTCTCTTCTTTCTAGATTTCGGCAAAGATGATGGGCCCCATCATATCCTTCCATAAACTAGCCCTCGCGAGCGGCCTCTTCATTATAATATGCCTCCTAATATTATCCTCGAGCGCTGGCCTGCACACAGGTGGAAGTAGGGTCCTGGTAAACATCAAGGAATCAGCAAAAGACACGAAGAACCAGTTGTGTAACGACGACAAACTAGATTCTGGAGGTTCGGTTAGCGGCGCATTCTACAAGCTCTTCGAACAGATTCGGCATCCGATTGGAAAATCAACATATACGGATCAGGCAGGAAGGATCCACGGGGTGAACGAAGATGGGCCATGGTGGACAGAACCACTAAAGGACCAGGTGCTGATCGTTGGTATCGATACGAGGCTTCCTAACCAGAAAGGCGCGTTATGGAACGAGGGTCGCATGAACTGGGATACTTTGAGTGCAACGGAATATAGTAGCACAAGCTTCATGAATCATTTCTATTATGGTTCGTACTGTGCTAGACTACTATCGACGCATACATACTGACATATCACAGCAAAGATTCACGGCTACGACTACAAGTTCATCAATGCAAACGAGATGGGAGAGGGCATATACAATACATGGGTCAAACCACATATTCTCTATACGCTTCTCAAAAGCTACAAATTCGTCGTATTCATCGATGCCGACGCAACAATTCAACACCTCGAAGTACCCATCGAATGGCTCTTCAACAGATGGGGAATCTTACCAGAAACTAGCATTGCAATGCCCATCGACACAAAAGAAAATCTTGGAGGCAACATACACGTATCAGAAGACAGTCACGGCAGAACTGTCCTCAACTCGGGTTTCATTGTTGCACAGGCCCTCCCTCATACCTTCGAAATGTTCGAAGCATGGAAAGAATGTCGCACAGGGATCCGCTATCCCCACTGCAATGAATGGGCAAACACCTGGTCGCACGAGCAAAGGGCGTTTTCGGATTACATCCGCAACGACTTCAACCCCAACGGCACCAACATCATCGAAATCCCATGCGACGATGCCATGGGATACCCTGGACTCTTCGACGGCGAAAGGATCATTAGCAATTGCACCGGGCAATTCATCAGACATCACACTGTTGACAAGTCAATTACGAAGAAGAGCAGCGAGACGGCTATGATGCAGAGTCTAACAGACCTGCTGCATAAGGAGCTGCACGATGGCAAAAGCACATACTTCGTCAAGGAGAAGGAAAATGGAAATCTCGTGGCCAATCACAAGACTTCAGCGGTCAATGATTTGGGGAAAAAGGGGATACAATAATTCCTTTTGTTTGAACTGAGAGTTTTGGCTGCGTAATGCTTTGGCATGTTGGTTATATACATGTATTAGATACCCTGGCGTTTGATAATATCCTTTGTATATACTTTTTTCACATGTAATGACACAGACATGTTGTTTGCTTACGTTTCTTGTCAATGTTGTTCACGCCGTCGTGGGCGCTTGCTACATTGTTCCGTCCAACCGATCGCGTGGTCTTGGAGAAAACAAACAACTTCCAAGCTACGGACTTTCTTGACCTTCATCGACAGAACTACCATCCCAAATGCAGCGACCTCATTGCCGAAGCCTATAGCATATATATATTTGTTGAAACGCCGGGTGTTGGAGGGTGTGCGATCAATGCGCGCTGGGACAAAGACCTTAACAGCATCATGTAGGGCAAGAAACAGGTAGCAATCTGTGGTCAAAGGTGTGAAGATACTGGGGTTTGCCGCAGTTGATCTGTTGTCCAGGCCATAAACTGAAGAACTTCCTATGTGGGATACCAAGGTTCTGGAAAGCTGGGTCGGGTTGATATCGTACTCGCGAGTTTATCGGCGAAAGTGCTCGTGCAGAAGTTGTGGCACTGACACTGACATCGGTAAGACGAAGCCGGATTCCCAAGTGGTAGAACATTGGAGCACAGCAGTTGAGAATGCTAGTCTGCTTTCAAAGCCCAGCCTCGGGCGGGTCATCCAGAACTGTGAGGTTGAACGGAACCTCACCAGAAGCCGCAATATCAGCTGGCTTCCTTGTTCACCTTGGATCCTTACGAGCTGGCAACTTCTGACACTGTGACTCTTTCTTAAGGATGAGCACGCCAGTGATGTCTAGGACTTCAGCGCGGCCTCTACGTTAGAACACTTGTACTCAAAGAATGGGTATTTAGGGATCTAAGGCTTTGTTGAAAATCATTTAACAAAAAGATACATGAGCTGTGTTGGTCCTAGATCACCTGGGAAACTGGCGTTCCTCCAAAGATGCGGTGCGCCTGTGGGTCTCCAGATGAGCGGGCATTACTCGGTGATTGAATGTAGTTTCGCCGAGGGTCATAATCGGGCTTATAATTTTATTCTACCTTTGAATGTCGTCAGTCGAGACTTATACGAGAGATGGGGTGTCAGCATTGATCGTCTCATGCGCCACTTCGGCGTTGTCTCGGTAAGATTGAAATCGACGCCAATACTAACTTTGGAGCGCGATCCGTTGGACGTGTTCCGACAAATCAACGAGCGAAAATGGATACTCTGGATGCACAGTCTCCCCATATCCCGCAGTGTCTCGCTTCTGTTCGAGCCCTTCGCCAACGCAGACGGGCTATCTCCAAGCACCTGAAGGACAGAGAAGCGCAAAACACGGTCCGGCGCGAACCGGCTAATCGTGAGGATGTGGATCACACTGACATTGCCACCAAACCATCCAATGCAGAACTGGAAGAACGACTTCACGACCTGCAGGCTCAACTGCAATTGCATGAGGGGGTTGAGCAGGAGCTAAACACTGCAAATCAGAGGCGGTGCATCCTTCAGGAGCGACTGCGGGAGCGAGAAGTTACTCTGGAGGAGCGAGAGTCTATCATTTACGAGCTCGATGGGAAAATATATACATTAACAGCAAAGGAAAAGATTCAAGCACAAAAGATCGAAGAGTTGGAACAGGCACTTAAAAGGGAAATGTGGAAACAGCTGGAGCTCAATGATGCTCACATAAACCTCCGAGACGAACTGGAGAATGCGAAAGCGCAGATTCAGTATCTGACGACACAGCTGAATGCAGCCAAACCTACGGAGAACGTATTCAAGGATGAAACGGCAATTCACAAGTTACAACATATGCCACGTGAAGGGTTCGCGACTTTCCAAAGTACTCTTGCTACGACATGTTTTTGTGGGACGTACTGGTAACGGGCAACCGACGCCTGGCATCAGTATACCTGGCCGCCAGAACGAAGCGGCTGAAATAAGCTACACGGAAGAAAGATATACTGCCGCGCTTGAACAAACGCCATGATTGGCATCAATCGGCGCCGCACCTTGGAGGCAATGCTTCCAACATGGCCATGGATAATGACAGGCAGAACACAACTTCAATCCGTCGAGATGTTGAACGGCCGTCGAGAACCAGAGTGTTTTCAGTCCAGGAGCTGGTGGAGAATTCAGTCTAATCGTGTCGGGCCCCTTTAGCGTAGGGCATTTGGTGCTATGCCGGGCACGGCAGGAAATACATAGCGGCAGAACAGCTGCACGGCATACTGCCTAAGGTCTCTCCAAACAACATCATGTGACGGGGATGCAGGTACAGACGGATGTACCCTTGGCTTTGGAGTACCAAACACGCGGATTCTATCGTCTTCTCAACAACCGGTTGTGTCGGGGCCGCTTTGACTATGCCCAGATAGGCTTAAGCAAGGCGGGGCTTCATGGAGGAGACCGAGGCACGTCAGCGTGAGCGCGCTCGTGAAGAAAGCCTATACATTGCCATTGGCATCTTCTTAGCCGGAAACCCGCTCGAGCCGTGTGTCTTTGCAACGCCTTCAACTTGACCTACTCGACCATATACCGGACTACGACACTGTCCACACGACACAATGGCAGAACTAACCTTCCAACACACGCCCATGGACGACATTGCGCCAACATGCGCAAAGGTGCGGGCCACCTTTCTCTCCCACAAGACCAGGCCACTCGAATTCCGTATCCAGCAATTGCGCAAGCTCTACTGGGGGTTCAAGGACAATGCCGACCTCATCAAGGACGCGTGCAAGCGCGATCTGGGCAAGTCCGAGTACGAGACGTATCTGACGGAGACGTCGTGGTGCATGAATGACTGCATCTGGATGGCAAACAACGTACATCGGTTCGCCAAGGACGAGAAGGCGACGGATATTCCGTGGACCAACATGCCCCTCCGCCCGCATATCAAGAAAGACCCATTGGGTACCGCGCTCATCATCGGGTATGTCGCTCATTGAACTGATAACTGCAAGCGTATTGACAGAAATAGTGCATACAACTTTCCGGTCCAACTCACTCTCGGTCCCCTCATTGGTGCCATCGCAGCAGGATGCACTGCTATTGTCAAGCCTTCGGAATCCGCGCCCCATGCCGCCGCCGTCATCGAGAAGATTGTGCGCGAATCGCTCGACCCGGACTGCTACGCATGCATCCAGGGTGCTATACCCGAGACGACCGCTCTCCTTGATCAGAAGTGGGACAAGATCTTCTACACAGGTGGTGAAATGGTCGCCAAGATCATCGCGAAGAAGGCAGCCGAGACACTCACACCCCTTACACTGGAGCTGGGTGGCAAGAACCCCGCCATCGTCACAAAGCATGCGGATCCAAAGCTCGCTGCAAGGAGGCTGCTATGGGCCAAGACACTCAATGCAGGCCAGGTCTGCCTCAGCCACAATTGCACTTTTGTAGACCGCGAGATCCTGCCAGCCTTCATTGACGAGATGAAGAAGCAGCTCCAGGAATTCTACCCACAGGGTGCGCGCAACTCACCCGACTACGGCCGCATCGTGAACCAACGCCAGTTCCAGCGTATGAAGAAGATGCTTGACGACAGTAACGGTAAGATTGTCATTGGCGGCACAATGGACGAATCCGACCTCTTCATCGAACCCACCGTTGTCCAAATTAGCGACGTCAACGACAGCATGGTCACTTCCGAATCTTTCGGTCCTCTCCTACCCATCCTCCCCGTTGCCAACCTCGATGAAGCCATTAAGATTGCAAACGAGATTCACGATACACCCCTTGGTACCTATGCCTTCGGTACCAAGGCCGAGATGAACAAGATCATAGCTGAAACGCGTAGTGGTGGTGCCTCGCTCAACGATGGCTTCTTCCACGGTTCTATCCCCACGTTGCCGTTTGGTGGTGTAGGAACAAGCGGACAAGGAGCTTATCGTGGTAAAGCCAGTTTCGACACTTTTACACATCGCAGGAGTGTCACCACAACCCCTGCATGGATCGAGGGCCTCATGTCTGTCAGGTACCCCCCTTACACGGCCAAGAAGCAAAAGGAGTTTACCAAGATGAACGATATAAAGCCCAACTTTGATCGCCAGGGACGCCCGATTGGGTGGGGAGCATGGTTTATGGGTTTGCTCGGTGTGAAGAGTTTAGTGGCTGTCGTTGGTGAGTGATAGAAATGTTACCGGTATAGTCTCATGGCTAACCAGACACAGCGGCGGTTGCGATAAGGGTCTACCTGCAGCGAAGAGCGAAGTTGTAGTTGAGCCTTGAAAGTTTGGGTGAGGGACGAAGTTTCCGTGGTGTGTATGCAGTCGGTACTCTGTGTACATGGTTTGGACAGTGCTTGATGCACATTTGCTTTGTTTCCCTGTTATGCCTCTTGTTTCTTCTACAGGTTCCATTCTTTCCCACAAGCTACCATGATATATTTAACAATGCTATTCCTACTAAAGGTTTATATTTTGCTAGTCTTTATGTAAGTCCCTGTATATGCTCTATTTATTTTGAGTAATAGCGATAACAACCCTTCACGCCACCAAACGCCCCATTCGCTTGTCCCCGCAACCTCCCAGACCCAGCAATAACCCTTCTTGTCTATCCATAAGCAAACCCCCTGTCTCACGCTTCCCCCTCTCCCCCACAAACAAATCCTTGAACATCATGCTTGAGTATATATTCTTGTCTACAAATCATCGTACGCCCATCCGAATCAACAATCCATTGTCACCACATAATAACCGATCAAAGTCAGAGAACAGGCAAAAGAAAAAAAGTATGATATCCTACAACTCCCACGACAGCGCCGCAAAAGTCATACACAACCACTATTACACCTCTACCTCGCAGTCACAGTCGCACTGGTATGAAGTACCTATATATAGCGGCGGCGAAAGCAGGAAGACTAAACTCGTGGTGCCGGAATGGTATAAACCAAATGGACAAACACTCTGTGCGACTACATCTACTTCCACGACATCGTCTACATCTTTTGGTTCTAGGTCTGGCAGTTATTCTACGACGGCGACGGCGACGACGGAAGCGGAAGCAGAGGCGTATGGGCGTAGTATCAAAAGCGCTTGTGAGGCTGGTAGGGGGAGGTTCGATCATAGGAGGGATAGAGGTGGGGCATTGCCAGTGTGGTTTACAACCAAAGCTTCAGCAGCTGCGTCTGCAACCGCTCATATGCGTAGGATCAGGGCTGAGAAGGATGCTGCGGTGGAGGCAGCGCATAGGAGTCTAGTTAGGGATTTGATGTATGGGACGTATGCAGTGCCAGCGTCATCATCATCGTCGTCGTCGTCGATGAGTGGAACGTCGCTTGGGGGGATGAAAGAGGGGTATTTTTTGAACGTAGATGGGGCAAGGGGGTTATTTGTGGAGGCGGGGAGGAAGGGGAAGGGGAGATTTGTTAGGAAAAAGGCGAATTGGTAGGGATAATGGCCTTGGGGAGCAAAAGATGGAAGAGATACCGTATCGAGATCGTTACTAGTAATAGAAGAATATCTGATTTGCAAAAATATAAACATGAACTCATTGACTGACATACAGGAAGGAATCCAATCATCATCACACCATCTCAAGTACCCTTCTCCCGCCAATCCAACCTCACTAGATGTACTTGACAGTAACCTGCGACCCACTGTTGATAGTAACATCAGTGTGAACAGTGCTACCCTGCTTGAGATCAATGATCGTAGCACTGCTCAGACCCTCGGATCCACCAGTGCTAAGCCCAGCACTAGCACCAGTGAAGACAACAGTGCCAAAGTTACCCAGCGCAACCAAGCTGCCGCCAGACTCAAAGTCCTCTACAATCCACTCTGCATTCTGACGGCACAAAGTCGAGCCGCTGGGTGCAGTCAGCGTCTGGCTGACGCTCTTTCCTGTGCTAACATTGGTGAGCTTGACGGTACCCCTGGTGGTCGAGGTAGCGATGATGTCGACTTGGATGACTTGGCCGGCTTTGATAGGGAAGTTGCTGAAATCGTAGGCGTAGTCGGGGTACCACTCGTACCATGCGTCGTAGGATACCGCGCCGTTGCTGGAGACGGTGAAGTCGATACCGGCTTGGAGGAGGCCAGAGCCGCAGGTATCGCCGTCGATGCCGACCCAGGCGGAGGCAGCCTGGTCGCCGCCAGAGCCAACGTGCTTGGGGGTGGGCACGGTGAAGCGGCCGGTGGCGGTGGTGAAGTAGCCGGATGAGGGCTGCTCGAGAACAGCGCCGGACCAGTTGGACGAGTACTGGACGTGGGCAGTGGTGTTGTCGGCAGACTCAGCAACAAACTTGGCGTCTTCCTTGGTGGTAGTGCCAATCTTGATCATGGGCTGCGTCCTGTGGCGTACGGTACCCTCGGCGCGGGCCTTGACGCGGGCAGCGAGGTTGGACGAGGGACGGGCAACGACTGAGCTGGCGATGGCGGCGAGGAAGGCAAGAGATAGCTTCATGGTGATTGATTTGTATGAAGATATTTATTGAAAGCAAAGCGAGGGAATTGGAAGAGAAGGTTGGCTGAGAAGGTTCCTAGATGGTCTTGCTGTGATGCTGTGATGATGCACACTCTTCAACTTTAGCTACCACTGCCCTTTATATAGGCATCTTCAAGAAGGCCCTTCGGTCCTAAGTTGGCTTGATTCCATAGCATGGTGTATGCCGGTGCTGAGAGGTCAAGTTCAGCATGAGATGATACCTTCCTAATCCTGCTCTGGCCCAGATGCACTCCGTCCCAGGTGATATCCCGACCCTGCTCAAGGCGAAGAACGGGATTCGGTGTCCATAAGGTAGAGTGGAAAGCATAATAGCCTCTCTATTGGCTGTAGGCGGTGGTTTTCGTCCGGGTTGGTGTCTGTGGCGGCCAGGCGCAGACAGGGTAGACAGCTCTGCATGCGTGGTAGAGTGGATGATAGGGATGAAGAAGTGTAATCGAGTACATTCAACCTTCTGGATTCAGCGAAGGAATTCGGCGCATAGTATAGTAGCGCCTTCCTTGCTGGGCGAAAGTTCCCGAGCTCTATTCCCATCATGTTTCGGCATCTACAGTAGGGCATGGATGGCATGAGTTGAACCACACTCTACGTACCTACAGATGGAAATGCCGCCGCTTTATGAAGATTCCTTCGAAAAATACACGCAGCGCAACTGTCTCATACTCATAATCCTCCAAAATACGTTCAGACCTACAAACTGCATATGGCCTCGGTGTTATATTTCGCACACAGGCGCCTCCCGCCCCCATCCAACAATATCAAAAGCCGGAGTGAAAACCCGCATGCAGGATAGATTAAGTGCCCGAGAAAGCTTGTCCGTGCTTATCAGTTGGTGTGGCACTTGGCAAGGGTGAGTGTGGATTCTGCTAGCCCAGAATAGGCAGTTGGTGATGCGAAGCGCCCTGATCAATAGTTGCGACATATCAGAGCCTTTTTGCATAAGAAAACCAAGCAAAGCTTGTGTACGCTTGGTATTCTTTGGCCCCGAGTGCGTGCATTATGGGCGGTCTCATGAGGTCTTGTTTGGACTGTCGTTTTGATTGGATTCTCGTGTGGTCCGTCTATGGTATGCGGTGGGCGTTTAGCCGATGGTGGGAATTTCGCGCTGCACTATTTCCTTATCGGTATGAGCCGAGATATAACTCTGGGCGTGGTAGGTATACTGTGGAAGCTCCCGGGTATACGAATTGCCAGTACAGCTGGTCCACGGCGAAGCAAGCCTTAGGGCTGCACTATACAGGAGTCATTCTGTCGATTTTGAACGGGCCCACACAATTATGCAAAGGAATCGACAGTAAACACAGGTTCAAAGTCCTGATAACAACAAAGAAATCCAATTTCAAGTGGCAAAGGCGAGTATCCCCTTTATCCCTACCATATATTCATATCCATAGATGGGCAAATGTGTTGGTAGAGCTCTGGTCAAAACTATGTCATTGATAGTTCTTCAGTTCGGTACTCCAAGGATGGGTACTATGACCACCAGTTGCACAGGACATTCGCCATCTTCAAGGACCTATCACGGCTAGCGAATCGTTCACGAAGCCAGGTCTGTTGAGATTTTTCGCGTAGGTGATTGCCTGGAAAGCGTTTGTCTTGTTATTTGAATGTGTAGCCGAGTCTTTGCTCTGCGGTTTCGATGATATATATCATCGGAGCCCACGGAGCTCAGTATGGGGTCTGTCATGTCAGCTGTCCGTCTTTTAGAATTGTTGTATATATGAGACGATTGATGCGAAGAGTCAAGGATAGCAGACGTCCGTTAGGCAGCCTTTATGAGGAAGTCAATTGCGCACTGAAGTTGTTAGGCCGATTCAGCTTTCTCCAAGCAAATGACAGCTTGCAGTACTCTCATTCGGTATGGAAGGGCATAGTCCTTGCTTGGCTGTAGTGGTCAAAAACGTCATCCTTTTGCATCACGCCACATCCGATTTTCCGTTCAGGTACAACGAGCGTGGTCGTGTGCTTGACCAGTAGAAGGCTCGACTTGTGCTCGCTGACTGTATCGCTTGCGCGGGGACCTTGTTTTTGACCAGTTCGACGGCCCGTTCGGCCCGTTTGTAACAAACTCTGCAGTGTGAGCAAGGTCCACAGATGTATGTATTGTAGGGGCACGAACACAGGCGCAATGAGCAGACAAGCCACTTATCAATGGCGGGATTGTCTGAGGAGTCAAGCAGCTAATGTACACATGTGCCGTAGCTGCATCGAGATATTTGGAATAGCAAAGTCATCTGGGGCTCAGATGTCGATTGGAGTTGGGCTGAAGGAGGAAAGGATGCGCGTCAAAACCCCGCCTGGCAGGCGAAGGAGTGAACATGTGGCGGTGCATGGCGAGAAAAGGGTCTAGAGCTGCGCCACATGGGGCTGATCTGCTACCCTTGGCCATAAGAAGTGCATGTACAGGGGTAGCCAGCTGAACAGGCGCAAACTTAAAATGCTTCTCCACGAAATCACAGTACACGTCACATGTCTTTCGCCCGCGCGTCTGTAGGATTGGTTGCACGCGTAATATACATGGCGCTACGCGCCGTCGGTAAGATTTGGATCTGTGGCTTTGTTCTAGGTGGCCGATTTGCGCAAGGATGGGACATTGCAGGCCATGCCGTGTCAATGAAGCTAATGAATCTGAGGGGATAAGCCCGACCTAGGTCCTTTGGGAAACACGCGTGTTGGATGTGGTTGCCGTTGTGTATATGCAAGACATGGCGTCGGTGTGCTACCGGTACAGTATAATGGCTTGTTGGTATGCGACTATGACGTTCGTAGCTCGAGGAGCCAAAGACGGAACTTGTAGTGATTGACGTAATGTGTGCACTGTTTCCAGGTTGATCTGCCAGCGAGGCTGGAGCTTGGCAATGGTCCCAAGAGCTACCAACTGGTAACGAGACGCATGGCGCGAATCACATGTTGCTTTTGTACCGGCTCTCTAGTTCCGGCAATGTCATCTCCCCTCATTCGTAGACGTCTGAACGGGTCGGGTCGAGTCGACTTGTCCACGGGCAGGCCGATAAAGGCGCAGCAATCGAGGCTGGTGGTGAGTCGGGCAATACTCTTCCAGGGTCCAGATGCTCGATGGATACCATCTGGGGGTGGGCAGAGGCTGGTAGCGCGTTGGACACAGGTCGCAATAGGACCGATTCGGGCGTGGGTGCATGGACCATGAACGTCACACTAGACGCTGGCCACGGACTCGTGGGTAGCGCCCGCAGTCCTGTTTATTTGTATCTCGGACAGGGAGGGAGCCTTCCAATCTCCCACCGGGCATCTTCCTTTGTGAACTTTCCCTCACACTCAAAGGGCGCACGCGACGACCGCCCAATTGCCCATCATGTCGAGTACAGTAAGTTGAAGATGAATTGCGACCACGACAACGCGTGCGTGTGCTGACGGCAACAAAGGGTGGTGAAGTTGGCAAGGCCAAATCAGAATCCTCCAACTCTCTCTCCAGCTTGGGTTTCGACCCTCGTTCCCACTGCCATCCTCGCCTTTGCCTTTGTGGCTGCCTTCTTCATTGCGCGCAAATACTTTCGCAGGGTTTACGCGCCGAGGACGTACCTCAATCACCTGGGGCAGCAGCGACAGACGCCAGCACCCAGTTCAGGCTTCTTTGGATGGATAAAAGACTTCAAAAATCTAAAGGACGAGTACATTCTCGACCACCAGTCAATTGACGGCTACCTCTTTGTCCGCTTCTTCAAAGTCCTTATCATCACCTCTTTCCTAGGATGTTTGATTACTTGGCCCGTGCTCTTCCCCGTCAATGCCACTGGAGGCGCTGGACAGCAGCAGCTCGACGTGCTTTCCATGAGTAACATCGACACCACCGGCACCAACGTCAACCGCTACTATGCCCAAGCCGGAGTTTCCTTCATCTTTCTCAGTCTGATCTTGATCATCATTGGCCGCGAGTCTTTCTTCGTAGTCAATCTTCGTCAAGCATACCGCCGCTCGCCATGGGGCGCCAGCCGATTGTCTTCACGCACAATCTTGTTCACCAACGTCCCCAAGGATCTTTCCCAGTCGGCCCTCTTTGAGATGTTCCCGGGTGTCAAGCATGCCTGGGTTGCCTCGGATACCAAGGAGTTGGATGAGCTGGTCGAAGACCGCGACGAGACTGCCTTGAAGCTGGAAGCTGCCGAGATTGATCTATCACGCGAGGCCAACATGAACAGACTCAAGGCCGAGAAAGGCAAGAAGCACTATGTTGCCGAAGACGTAGCGGATGGTTCCAAGTGGATCGACCCCAAGAAGCGCCCAACACACAAGCTCAAGTTCTTGATCGGCAAGAAGGTTGACACTATCGAATATGGACGATCGCATCTGGCTGAGCTGATCCCCAAGATCACTGCAGAACAGGATAAGCACTGGAACGGCGAGGGCAACCTCGTGGGCGCTGTCTTCATCGAGTTTGAGACGCAGAGGCTCGCACAGGATGCCTGGCAAATGATGCAATCGACCAAGACCAGGCCCAGCAAGCAGCTCAAGGCACGCCAACTCGGTGTTATGCCTCAGGAGGTTGTGTGGAGCAATCTGCGCATCAAGCCCGCTGAGCACCTCGTTCGATGGGCTGTTGCTACCGGCTTTATCAGTGTTATGATTATTTTCTTCGCAATCCCTGGTAAGTTTGACGTCGCTGATTCATGAAGCTCTGCTAACAATGTGCAGTCGCCTTTGTCGGTCTCATCTCCAACATCAACTACCTGGCCGATCGTTTCACGTGGCTCGAGTGGATCCTAGATATCCCCCAGGTTATTCTCGGTGTAATCACTGGTCTGCTCCCATCCGTCATGCTTGCCGTTCTGATGGCGCTTGTGCCCATTGTATGCCGTTTGATGGCCAAGCAAGCCGGATACGTGACGTACAGCCAGATTGAACTTAAGACTCAGACCTGGTACTTTGGTTTCCAGGTCGTGCAAGTTTTCCTTGTCGCAACGCTGTCCAGCGCCATTACATCCGTAATCAACAGAGTTCTGGACAACCCAGGCATCGTTCTTGAGCTCCTCGCTACCAACCTGCCCAAGGCCTCCAACTTCTACATCAGCTACTTCATTCTCTTGGGATTGTCCTCGGCTGCCGGTACTCTCCTCAACATTGGTGGCTTTGTTGTCGTAGTCCTCCTTGGACGCGTTCTGCCCGGCAAAACTCCTCGCAAGATCTTCGACAAGCTCACCAAGCTTTCGGCTCCTTCGTGGGGCTCCGAGTTCCCCAAGTGGATCAACTTGGGTGTCATTGCTATTACCTACTCTGGAATCGCACCGCTTATCCTCGGTTTCGCCACGGGTGGTTTTTCCCTCATTTACGTTGCTTTCCGCTACAACTTCCTCTATGTATACGAGGCAGATCTTGACACCAAGGGTGAGGCGTACCAAAAGGCCCTGCGTCAACTCCTTACTGGTGTCTACCTCTCTGAGATCTGCCTAATTGGTCTCTTCGCCATCGCTACGGCTGCCAACATCCAAGCCATTGGTCCATTGATCATCATGGCCATTATGCTTCTGCTCACCATCATCTTCCAATTCACACTCAAGTTCGCCTTGAAGCACGAGGAAGCCCGCCTAGCGTACGCTGACCCCACGACCGGTCATGGCAGCATGATTGGTCACCACGAGGACGGCCTCCGCGCCCCCTCTGGCGAAAAGGGAGCTGCAGCCGAGACGGGAAACAGCTACCAGCCCGGCCCAACCAAGATGCCCATGTTCCTGCGTAAACTGCTGAACCCGGAGAAGCAATCCATCCACGCCCTGTCCAACTCGCTCGACCAGTTCTACCACAAGCCCCAAGACGCGCTGCCAATCGAAATCCAGAAGCATGCCTTCTTCAACCCGTCGGTCACGAAGCCCACGCCTGTGCTGTGGATTGTCAGGGACGACATGGGCATTAGTAGGCGCGAGATCCAGGACACGCAAAAAGTCGTTCCGGGACTCGTTATGACGGATGAACAGGCGACGTTTAACGAAAAGGGCAAGGTGTACTGGAAGGGTGTCGAGGACGGACACTCCCGCGAGGCACCTGTCTTTGATGAGAGAATCATGTACTAGTGTTGAACCATGTGGTGTGGCAGAGGTGATAGGAATGGTAATGAAAAGTGGAACAGGAGGTGTGGTATGTTGTGTGTGTGTATGTGTGAGGTGGAGAGTAAGTTTGGATGGGATGGAGTTCGATACCCCCCTTTCGGGATGATGATATATTTTCTGGTCTTCTGTTTTTTTCTTCTCCTCTTCTTCCCTCCCCTCTTTTTTTGCGAATGAGTAAAGGTCCATGTTTTAGCATAGTAGATGGGTAACTCTTAATGAATGTTGCGTCTGCACATGATGTTTTTGCTTGCATGTGATGATGTGGGGATTGAGGAAAGGTGACGGGGATAGGCAACAAAGTTCAAAGGCAACACGGCTGCAAAACTATCAAAACAGCACCATGTCATGTCTTGCTTGATTCATCGTCTAATATACTTCCATGGCTTATACACGCTCCACATGTTCGCTACTAGCCCATACAGCGTCTCCTGATATGATTGGCTACCTCCTCAGCCTCGACATGAAGTCAGACTACATTCGCTGTAGTCAAGCTCCTATTCTTATTGTTATGTGGCAGGATGGTTTGCTGTCCAACATTGGTCTCAGGTGCGTGAGCATTCGCGGCTCAGTCTGCGTTGGTTGGAACCGAGCGAGGTTACAACGTAGACTGCTAGCTGGGCGAGCGCATGGTGAAGGAAGTGTTTGTTGCAACTGGGTATCATGCATGACCTCGGCTTGTGCGTGCTGTGTATGTCTGCTCTCACACCGCACCGGCCCTCCTCTGCTCCATTATCTGCTGCTTCAGTCCTTCGGCTGCGACTTCCGTCTCCAATACTCTTCCCAACCCCTTCTTCCACGTCTCCTCGAGCGTCTTGATCTCGCCATTGACGCTATCTTGTTGCGACCGCCTCAGTATCTCTGCCTCTTCATGCTGCTTCCTCACATCGGCTAGCTCTGCTTCGATACCCTTGAGTATGTCCTCCAGCTGGGAGTTGCCTACCAGCCATGCGTTCTTTCCAAACTTCTCCAGCAACCCGAGCTGGGTAAGTCTGGCTTCTACGTACTCTGAGCTGGTGTAGGCTTTCTTCAGCGCCTTGTCCCACTGCTCGAGCAGCTCTGGCCTATCCTCGTCGCTAGTCGGAGTCGTGTTCTCTGGTGCGTCGAGGTCCTCGTAGCGCTTCAGGTCGACGCCAGATAGTTTCGAGGTGGGGTCATCGTCAAGGCGGGCATGTTCGCGGGCGATAAAGTCGGAAAAGGTAGGTGTATACTTTGCAGCCGGGACCAGGGCGGGATGCATTTCGGTCATGTCTACACCGGCGCTTCTCATGTCGGCGTTGATAACGGCTTTGGCAGCAGCGAGGCTCGCGGCATCAAGCTCCGCATCCACATCTGGAAATCAGTTAGTCGAGGTAATAACAACGACATGCTCACGCGCGCAATGGGTGTGACTGCAAAGAGCCCGTCGCGCATCGGACGTGTCGCTGCTTCCGGGTATCGAGATATTAACTACGTACAGGGAAGGTGGTCGTAGGATTCTTGAATTAGAGGCATTGTTTAATGCGGGGGGGAGGGGAGGGGAGGTTGCAAGCGGGCTGCAGGAGTGGAGAGAGGGTGTATTGAACGCTGAGGGCGTCGCGAAACGAGAGGCTGGCCCGGCAAATTTAGGTTCCTGCAGGCCTGCCAGGTCCGCCGTCCCCACCACTCAGCGCGCCCAAGACCCCCGCAGCCGTCATGCTTGCAGCCTGTCAAGTGCCATTCGCGGTCGAATCGATAGTTGATAGCTCGAGTGTGATATCACAGCTGCTTGATTGATTGACCCTGTCGCTGCATCTGCACACTGCACACTGCACACTACACACTGCACAAGGTCCAAGTTTATCCTACACGCCTAATCGTCCCATGTGAAAGCAAGCAGCGGCCAAGTACTTGTTGCCTCCCTCGCGGGTGCGCCGCTTCGTTTCTAATCCATCCGCACCCATCTGCCATCGACATCGACTTCTGTCTACGTCATGGCACGCTCACACATTGCCGTTGCCTTTGGCGCGGCTCTTGTTGCTATTCTGATCTTCGGACAGCTTGTCATCAACTTGGGATTCCCCGCGGTCGACTCGTGGCACGCGAGACTGGACCAGAGCTACAATGGAGCCCAGCAGGACCACTTCGTCAGTGAGAAGCAGGACGGCGGCGCAGGCAGCGACCCGTCCTCGTACCTCGTCGGCGTGGGCAAGGCGGATATCACGGGGTGAGTGCTTTCACCGCGTCGTGTGGGTTGTGTGCGACACTGCTAACGACGTCACAGGCCAGTGGTCGAGCTCAACATGATGGGCTATGCCAACTCATCGCAAATCGGATCTGGACTGCGCCAGCGCATTTACTCGCGTGCATTCATCGTCGGAAACCCAAGCTCCCCCACCGAACGCTTTGTATACCTCGTCCTCGACACCCAGTCGGGAGACACGGCCATTCGCAATGGTATCCTGGACGGACTTGCCGCCATGGGCTCCGAGTACTCCGTCTACACGAAGAACAACGTGGCCGTAACGGGAACGCACAGCCATGCTGGTCCTGGAGCCTGGTTGAACTACCTCCTTCCTCAAATCACCAGCTTGGGCTTTGACAAGCAGAGCTACCAGGCCATCGTAGACGGGTCCCTTCTTTCCATCAAGAGAGCGCATCAAGGCCTGACTCTCGGAACTATCAGTGCTGGAAGCGCAAAGATTGATAATGCAAATATCAACCGCAGTCTCTTCGCCTATCTCGCCAACCCGCAGGCTGAACGAGCCCGTTACACAGATGACGTAGACAAGACCATGACCCTGTTGAAGTTTACACGAGCCAGCGACGGAAAGAGCATTGGAGTCCTGAATTGGTTCCCTGTGCACGGAACCAGCTTGCTCGGCAACCAGACGCTTATTGCCGGAGACAACAAGGGTGTAGCTGCATACCTGCTCGAGCAGGACATGGAGGCAAGTGAGACTGCTGCCCCCGGCTTTGTTGCAGGCTTCTCGCAAGCCAACGTTGGTGACACAACTCCCAATATTGAGGGTGCCTATTGCGAGGATGGGTCAAACCAGCAATGCAGACTCAACGACAGCACTTGCGGAGGAAAGAGCCAGGACTGCCATGGTCGTGGCCCATTCTACGGTCTGAACGACGGCGGACACAAGTCCTGCTATGAGATTGGCAAGCGCCAGTACCAAGGTGCAAAGAATCTCTTGGATTCTGCTCCCTTTACCGCCATCTCAGGCAATGTCCGCTCTTTCCACACCTTTGTCGATTTTTCAAACTTCACCTTTACACTCAGCAACGGATCAGTCGTCCGTACGTGCCCTGCAGCCATGGGCAACTCCTTTGCCGCTGGTACAAGTGACGGACCCGGTGCTTTTGACTTTGTCCAGAATGACCCTGGCGCTCCCTCGAATCCCTTCTGGAACGTTGTCGGCAGTGCTATCGCTCCTCCAAACGCTGAACAGAAAGCATGCCACTACCCCAAGCCCGTACTACTAAACGTCGGCCAGGCCAAGGTTCCGTACCAGTGGTCTCCCAACATTGTCGACATCCAGATTCTTCGCGTTGGCCAGTTTGTCATCATTGTGTCTCCTGGTGAAGCAACCACAATGTCAGGTCGTCGCTGGCGCGAGGCAGTATACAACTCTGTCAAGTCTTCCAACATTGTCGCCGAGCCCATTGTTGTGCTAGGTGGACCAGCAAACAGCTACACGCACTACATTGCTACAGAGGAGGAGTACGGTGTGCAGCGCTACGAGGGTGCCTCTACCCTCTACGGCCAACACACTCTCAACGCCTACATCAACTCCACACTGACCTACCTCCCCTACATTGCCGACGGCGCTACCAGCCCTCCACCGGCCGGTCCCTCGCCTCCTGACCACCGTGACAAGAGCATCTCACTCATCACAGGCGTAGTCTACGACGGCGCTGGCTTCGGACGCTCCTACGGTCAAGTTACCAAAGACGTCTCATCTACCTATGCCAGAGGCGCCATGGTTAGCGCAACCTTTGTCGGTGCCAACCCGCGCAACAATCTCCGCCTCGAAGGCACTTTCGCCGCCATCGAGAAGCAAAACACGGATGGAACGTGGTCGCAAGTCAAGAACGATGAGGATTGGGAGTTGGTCTACCAATGGAAGCGTGTTAATGGGCTCACTGGAACAAGTGACGTGACCATTAGCTGGGATACTAGCATTACGGGACCGGCGGCTGGCACGTATAAGATCAAGTACTACGGTGATGCCAAGGCGGTTGGAGGCAAGATTACGGCGTTTGAGGGTGAGAGTGCGCCGTTTAGGTTGGCGTGAAGAAGGTGGTGTAGTCATGGTGTCATTAGTGGTCATTTTTATAAGGACGGAGTTGTTGTTTATACCCTATCGCGTAGCAAGCATGTGAATATATATCCTTCTTTTGCGCAAAAAGAGAGTTGTTTTGCGTTGATGGAGTGATGTGTGTCATGTTGTCATGTGGAGTTGATACACTGATGATATGTTGACTTGTCAAAGTAAGAAATTGACTACTATTTACATTGACAGGAAGAAAGACATGCAGTTCTCTCTCTTTACTCACTTTCGGCAACAACCATAACAACATGGGGGAATTCGCCAAGATTCAAGGGTCCAGGTTGCGTTTGCACTGCTGCCTGATCGCTATCTCCATCTCATCTCTCGTCAAAACTTCTCGTCCTCCGCTCCATAGACATGGCTGTGACATCAAAGGTGTTGGATAGGCAGTAAACTAACGGTCAATGAGAAGATTTTTGTATCAGACGAAGAAGCGGATGAGTTTGTGATATCCGCGTCATTTACTGTATGTAGTCTGTCATGAGAGATGAAAATGGCAAGTTCAACTTTCTCCGGCATGTATTTACGCCCATCAGAGTCTTTGTGCTTTGTGCCTTGTGTACTACTTTTGAATTGGAATTACAATAGCATTAGATTAACCCTCGCATTATTATACCTGTCCGTGGTGGTTGATTTGACTTTTGTGTTTTTGTGTCGAACAATCCGCATTACCTCCCTTCCCTCCATAGCAGTTTACTCGCCACTTTACTTCCCTTTCATTTTTATACACCTCACTCACACTCACCCGCATGTCTGCCTAGCCGTACAATCGCCGCCGCACCGCCTCACTATGACAAAACAAACAAACCTCGACAACCACAACCCTCTCTATATAAACTCTCCCGACCCCCAGTCTTCCATCGGGCATGAAGAAATTGACTGTGCATCTCCTTTTCTCCATTGACATAATGGCCTAGTGGTTCTTCCCCACTGGATCCCTCTCACACACAATCCCTGCACAACTTTAAGTGTGATTGTAGCCGACGTCATCAAAGGGCCTTGTGTTCGATTCTGTTCACTGTCAAACGTACGTTCACTTGCGTTTGTCCAGATGGGTCGAGCTGGGGCCTGAGAGCCTGGGAGCTTCGTGTAGCTTTCGTTTGTGTTTTTTGGAGAAATTTTCTGCTTGGTGCTCTTTTTTTAACAGCTGGAGGAGGAGAAAGAGTAAAGTGAGTGAGTGAGTTAGGAACGGGAGGGGGGCGGGCTAATGGTGAGGTTGCTGGCGGCGCAACTTTCGTAGTGGGCTTTGTTTGTCGGCGGGCTGGTCCTACGAGCTCACTGTCAGCACAAGGCAACGCATTTACCAACAACGTCAGTCTACTCACAGGATCCCATCCTACCAAGCAGTTCACCGTCTCAGCGCCCAGGCCGGGGTCATTGATCCGACCGCCGCTTGGCATGCGAAATTTGCCCGTCAACTTGACATATGCGTCCAGCGCATCCACCAGCGTCCGCCCCAACGTCAGCGCCTTGTCCGCCCTCGTATGCGAGTAAAAGGTCAACAGCTGGATTGCCTCATCCCTCAACCCGGTCTGCAGCATACTCCGCGCTCCGCGCTCGATCCACTCTAGATCGGCAAATGACGCGTTCTCAAACCCATGCAGCATGTCCTGCACGATGGGCAGATATGTCTCAGGGTCCGAGCACGTGTAATACAGTACCTGTTTGAACACGCGCCCGGAAAAGTGCGTGGCTTCTTGGAACTGGTAGTCGGTGTCTAGGAACGTGGATGCCGCGTCTTTGTACAAGTACCGATGGAGTCCGTACTCTGGTGGCACGCTCGTGACGCCTAGCCACCATGGGATGAAGGGCGCAGTTACAGAGCCCATGGGTGCGACCCAGATGCGGATTAAATCTGGGTCCATGTCTGCGTGCAGGGAGACGACTTGGCCGTAACCAGCTTCGTCGTCTGATATGCGGTAGTCACGAACACGGGCGATGAGATCCTTCTCCGTTACCGGAGCCATTGCACGAGTCGCGTTTTCAAGAGCAGCTTGGGACATGTACTTTGCGCCTCCGTCTCTAGCTGTGTAGCCTTTGGCTTGGTAGGCATAAGCGTTGAAGATGTTGAATGGTACTGTGCCATTAGGATTCCACCACCCCTGCTCAATGGCGAAGCTGACGATATTCGGACTGCCCATGTAGTCCGGGTGATTTTCAAAATCCACTGGAAAGTCCTCAATGTAACCTGGGTAGAGGACACGAATGTCATTGTCGCCCAAGCGCTCAGCAGCCCATAGCTTTTGGCCTCCAGACATTTCCCATACAACCCATCCTTCATTTGCGTCGGCAATGAGATGTGAATTTCCGCCGTAATCAGCATACCCGTACTCTGCAATCATGTTTCCAATAAGCTCCACACCCTCAAGTGCCGTACTCGCACGCTCCAGGACAATACGAGCGAGATCAGAGTACTGCAGCCCTGTCTGGGGATTCGGTGTCATGGCAATGAGGTCATCGCGGTTCTGGGCCCAAATATCTCTTACCGCCACGCCCTTTTCATTTACGCCACCGTTGGTGAGAGGCGCTGGGAAACCTTCAAAGTCCGAGTACTCCATGGACAGATATCGAAACGTATGCGGTGCTTGGGAGATGTTCATCAATTGGCCTGGCATGGACGCATCTTTGGTTACCCCAACCGTGATTGTGGCATTTGGGGCGTAATCTTTGGCGGGAAACACCTGAAGCCAGTGAGAGGATACTTCCTCACCGGTGCCGCCGACCATGACGCTTCCATCGTGAGTGAGGGCCTTGCCGACGTAAAATCCATAGCTCGCCGACGAGGCTTTTGCGAGACTTAACAGGCCTATCGTGAAACGCGGCGTAAGCATTGTTGTTGTAGAGTATAAGTGGTGACACCTTCAAGAACAAATTACACTTTTTTTCTTCTTATCCAAAAGCAAGGGTGGGGGCACGAGGGGCGGGCGGTCCGATAGGTCACGTTATCTTACAACGAACGACACGGCTTATGGGGATCACAGCTCCTCTCAGCCAAGCTCCAGGTGTTCTCGACAGGGAGCTATGCAGGAACCGGTAGCTTGGTGATTGGAAGACGTAATACGACGATGGAGATCTGACAGTCGCATTGTAGGGTGCATGTTCATCTCACCCTGCGAGCGAAAAGGACAGATGTAACCGTTGTCGGCTTACCATACGATGAGATGAGGATCGGGTGGGTGAGGTTTGATGACCCGGTACCGGAGCCCGGCAGAAAGAGAAGGCGAGGCGAAGAGCCTTGGCGGGCAATGGGCCTTGTCACGCTAACTAATAGCGAGCGCATCGGAAGATATGACTGTTCGCTGCACCTGGACCCGATACAGCTCAAGACTCATTTTGAGTCGGATGATGTATGGATCTGTAGTGGTTGCCAAATCTTCTTGATTTAATGGCTACAGTTGCTGAGTACCTGCCTGATGGAGTTCTAGTTGCATTCAACCCATTGGAAGCGGCTCATCCTATGCCCCGCTCTTTATGGGGAACATATCTTGTTTGCCTAAAGAAAGCTGGAATGCAAGTGGATCGCTACTGATGCTGCAGAAAGGATGGGCTTGGAGAGTAGAGCATAAATAATGGAAGATGTAGGCTGTTGTGAAATTAACCCACCTGGCTGTACAATCTAGTTGCCCCAGCTGATATTGTTGTTTACCCCCCTACCATACACCTGCCTGTACCATGTCCTCTCCCTCTCCCTCTCCTTTGCGCCAACGCATCCGCGAAGTGGTTCCAAATCTCTACCTCGGGCGCTATCAGCCCGGTCCCAAGAACAGCCTGACCGACATCCCTGGCGTGCTCGTACATACAGAATCCATACACTCGTCCGAATCTTACCCAAATGCAGAGGCCAATTCGATAAATACAGGAGTCACGACGATCCTCCCGCGCAAGGACTGGTTCCACAAGGCGTGTTTTGCGGGCATCTTTTGCTTTAATGGTTCCGGAGAGATGACGGGGTCACACTTGATCCAAGACATGGGCCTTTTGTTTTCACCGATAGTCATCACGGGCAGTTTCGGGGTCGGAAGTGCGTATAACGGCATATACGAGTATGCTATCCGCGAACACAGCGACCAAAACGGCAAGGTGGATTGGTTTTTGCTGCCAGTGGTAGCTGAGACGTTTGACGGCTTTTTACATGACGTGGCAAGGTTTGCGGTGACGCCTCAACATGTCGTCAGAGGCATAGACAAGGCGAGCAGCGAGCCAGTCCAGGAAGGGAATACGGGTGGCGGTACTGGTATGATTTGTCACTACTTCAAGGGTGGCACTGGCAGCAGTTCTCGGGTGGTGCCTGGTGAGGAGGGAAAGGAATATTCCATAGCGGCGCTTGTGCAGGCGAATTACGGCAAGATGTGGGATTTCAAGATCGGAGGTGCCCCTATCGGGAGACTCATTTACGAAGACCAAAAGCGAAGGATGTCGGAGAACCCGGAGGATCCGGAGTTACTGGCCCAGGCCAATTTGCTCTTCAAAGTGGACAAGGCCAAGGACAAGAAAGACGGCTCCATTATAGTCATCTTGGCTACAGACGCACCACTCCACCCGACACAGCTCCAGCGGCTAGCGAAACGCGCAACCGTCGGGATTGCTCGAGTCGGGGGCTATGGGACTAATTCGTCGGGCGACGTTTTTCTGGCCTTCTCCACGGGGAACGAGGTGGCTGTCCAGTCAGTCACGGCGGGACACGCAGCGGTCGATCCGTACAAGGCAAGAGAGATTCCGGTCGCCATGACTGACGATCAGACGATGAACGGCTTGTTCGAGGCAAGCGCCGATGTGGTCGAAGAGGCGATTTACAATGCTGTGTGTAAGGCAGAGACGATGGATGGAAACGGAAACAAGATTGAGGCGCTAGACCTGGTGCGGGTGAAGGAGATGATGCAAAAGTACGTATAGAGTAATCAAGTGCAGGGGGGGGATGCACAATGCCAGTGTTTTACGGACATGTGTGATCCGGCGCAGGAACTAGTATGTATGTGCACGACGGGTGGTGCCTGTTGCCCGTCGGGCGTCTACTGTATAATACATTAGATGCGCGATTCATAGGCGGTTACACTAGAAGCAAGCCTGGAAAAGAGTCGTGGACCCTGAAAAGCTTAAATCGAGGGGGGGGGCACGGCCTAAGGTACGTACCCCGCGCCGTCAAGGTTTGGAAACACGGCGCTCGTGTGACGTGAGCCGTCTCCGTGTCGTGTGTGGTTTAGGTGGGTGGGTGGGTGGATATCAAAGTGCGGCTGTAATGCGGCTGTACGGTGCATGAATCGGGGCTGGACATGTCAGGATGGGGATGGGGTCATGGCGAGTAAAGTTTGGGCACGTTTTGACTAGCAAAACCCGATTCGAACTTTTCCATGGCCATTGCAACAGCTCGTTTCGAGATGCGAGAACAAGTTAGAGCTAGTTTGTTTGCATGCTCGACCTGACACGTTGTTTCGGCGGGACGTGTAGCGGTGGTGGTGGTATGCTACCTATAGTTGACCGATTAAGATGCTGTCTATTGCAGCTTGAGATCGGGCGAATCAACCTGCTGACGGTATGGGCTCCGGTGTGAGATCTACCATGTTAGCGCTCAGGGGGTTTGGAGTGAATGGAATAGAGCGTGCGCAAATGTCCATGTATTACGAGAGGGGAAAGGCGTGAGTTACGCGGCAGCCGGCACGCCGTTTGGCCATGTGTCCAGCCTTAGCAAGTGGTTGACGACAAGCAGTCTACCGTACTGTACATAGTACATACAGTACCATAGTAGTTGGCAGTCGCATCACGATGCAATTTCTCAAACGTTGCTTGGCTGGTGGATACCATGGCCGGGTACCATACCATGGCTGGATACCAAGCAAGTCGAGAGTGCTTTTGTTGCACGCCCACGATGCCGGCCCAGCTCTCGATCAGCAGCCCCCGGGAAAGCGGTTGCACCTGCGGGAGCACTGCAACGCAGATGCTGATGATGATGGGATGAGTCGTGTTCGAGGGCGGTCAATCAGCACTCAGGAGCCTGTCGGAACATGCTCCCCCGGTGAATAGGACCGAAGATGGTTTGCGGGAACGCTTTGAGCGCTGCGTGTGTCGCCGTGTTGATGGTGCGGCCCACATGGTTGATGATTCTGACAGATGGCTCTGTCTGCAGTCTGCAATCTGCATAGTGCTGGTTGGTGTTAGTCCAGGCCCAGGCTCAGCCCTCAGCCCCAGTCCCAGTCCCAGTCCCAGTCCCCGTCCCAGTCCCCGTCCCAGTCCCAGTCCCTCACGTAAGTAACAGTCAGGCTGCGACCATGGTGGTGTGGGTGGTATGGTACTTCGGCCACTTTGGTCGCCCGGCCAAGCACATAGGGCGGTGGGCCATGGGCCGTGGGCGTGGGCGCGCCGCTACCACGCCCACTACCACTACCACTACCACTACCACTACCACGGCATACCATGACGGCAGCCCATGGCGCATAAGCCATGGTTTGGCTGCTTGCCCATGTATATGAATACGACGCCGTGCCAGCATCGTGTGGCGGTGTCTTGTCTACTAGCATCTTGCTCTTTTCCACCTGCTGCCCCGGCTGCTGTCATCTAGCGTCGTGCACAACTTGGGGGCCCAGGCCATGACCATGCCCGAGGGCCAGACCACGCTCTTTTCATCTCGCGGGCCTGGATCTCCAGCCCACCACCGCCAGACAACACCCTATAACGCCTCGTTCCACCTTGCGCCCGCCACAAAGGTCACTGCAGCGGCACTTCCCATGCTGTTGGGTGCGACGCTCTTATATGCCAATTTGCCCATTCCCATCCCATTCCCACCACAGACGTCACCCACAATGGCGATCTCTTCCGCTTCGAGTCCCACGGCACCAAACCTCGCTGCCGTACTGCACCGCCTAGGACTGACCGAGTACTTGCATGTCCTCACTGACAACGGCTTCCACAACTGGGAGACGGTTGTCGACATCACAGAGGACGACCTTACCACGCTCAACTTCAAGCTCGGCCACCGCAGGCTGTTGCAGCGCGAAATCGCCACATACCGCGGAATCCCCCAGACACTATCCCTCGAGCCAGAGGCAAACTCGCCCGAATCCACTTCATTGTCCACCTCGGCCCTCGAGACCTTCACCCGCCAGACCACCACCCCGCCGCCCCGCGAGAAGAGGAGGTACCGTCGCCATCCGCGCCCAGACGCCCACGCGCCCAAGAAGCCCAAAACCGCATGTACGCTTCCCCAAAACTGCCCCATGTGACCCCCCTACTGACACGCTGCCAGATGTCAACTTTGCTGACCAGCTTCGCACCGATCCCGAAGTCAGTCAGCTGTCCTTTGTCGACATTGCACGTGAGGTTGGCCGCAGATGGCAGGACCTCCCACCGGAGAAGAAGCGCATCTGGGAGAGCAATGCCGCACGTGCCATGCAAGAGTTCGAGGCCCACATGGACGAGTACAAGAAAACCGACAACTACCGCAAGTACCAGACCTACCTGAACGACTTCAAGATGCAGCAATCCATCCCTTCGACTGGTAAGCAACGGCCCGCCAACAGTCGCTCGACAACAGACACCTCCAACAACACAAAACAATACTCACGTGCTAGTCCCAGCTCCTCCGACAGCCCCACGTCTTTCCTCTCGTCAAACACCCCCATGGGCATCGAAGCCGAATCATGCCACAACGCATTGACCCTGGCCTTTAGTGAGCTTGTCACTCTCAGGGGTGAAATCCTGACTGGAGGCGCCCAGCAGTTTAGCGAGCACTTCCTACCGCCCGAAGACCGAGTACGGCGGTCAATGTACGCCTTCATTCGTGGAACCGGATCGCTCCTTTTCATGTGGACTTTTGAGCAGGTCGACGAGATTTTGGATCGCATTTACCGGCCCCAGAAAAAGGTTGATAAAATGACGCTTGCCGAGTGTTTTACTGTTGCGGCCATGGGCGCCCACTACGAAATCAACGCTTTCCCCGATCGCATGCGCAGACTGCTCTATGCCTCAGGCACCCTCCACTTCAACGAGCAGACGGCAAGGGAAGATTACTTCCGCACCATGCGCCTTCTTCTCTCATTATCCTTCTACTCGCTTCTCGAGAAGCACATGAGTGCCAAATATCTAATCGGTGTGTTGATCTGTTACTACATTCAGCCGCCGCTAGCAAAGCTAACAACATCTTAGCTGCCGGTTTACAAATCGCCCGCTGGAAATGCCCTGTTCCACAGTCACCGGGCACAGCTGCATCAGCTGAAAACTGGAGGAAGGTTTACCGAACCCTCGTCTTCATGGATTCGTGGCTATCTTATACCCTTGGCTACCCCACCGAGGTCACAGCTTCTGACATCCAAGTATGTCACCCAATAATTCTTTTTGACTCGTCGACGATCCTAACAAAATCCTAGATTGCATGTGTCGTGTATCGATCAGAGCACAATCCCATCGAGGAGCTCATACACTCGCAGATTAGCAAGATCAACTTGATTGCGGCTGAGGTTGCAAAGACGCTGGCTTCCCCAGAGCTCGCTACCAGAGGAAACATCTCCGCGCTAACCGAAAAGCTGGAACAGTGGCGCCAGGCAGTTCCACATGCATTGCAGATGCCCACACTTTTGTCAAGCGAAGGCCAGGATCTGACGCTGTTTCAGAGGCGCGCAATTTTCATGCTACACGTAAGCAATTCCCCGTCCCTAGATGATGTCAGCCTGTTGACACTCGTAGATCATGTATCTTGGCGCGCTAGTGTTGTTGTATCGTCAGCTACTGGTTGCTACGGCTGAAGCTCAGCTTATCGATGGCACGGCATCCTCTTTGAACAACCTATCGACCAACGATGTCAAGTTATATCGCCAGCAATGCGCGACTGCCGCCCAAAACATTGCTCGCATGCTCGGGTTGATCGACTTTGATGGCACATTGACCACACGCTGTTGGATTGTGTAAGTCGTCTCAAGCTTAGTTGTAACACGGAAACTAACTTCAACAGCATCTACTGGTCTTTCTCAGCTGCCATTTGCTTGCTCTTCAGCGCAACCACCAAACTCATGGATGGCCAGATTGACGATGTCGAGGCAGATCTCGCTTACGCCAAATCGTGCATGGACATGCTTGAGCCGTGCAAGCCCTGCGAGCCCGTTGCCGCTCGCTATCTGGCGACCCTTTGGCCATTGTACGACCATCTGCAGGACGTCCACCGCCGCATGCTCGGCAGATCGAAAAGCAGCATATTCGCTATACTTCAGCCCGATCCCAACCTACTCAGCCCTCCGGTACCTGTGTCAAGGCAAGAAATGGGGCCGATCTCCGAGAAGCTCACATTGCTTCTTACAGACCCTTTCGGAAGGAAGCAAGACACTGATGGGACTAGGAGACGCATCCTGAGTAATGACGGCTCGTACTCGGTATTCTGGTTCCGATAATAGGTATCATGCTTCTCGTGTTGAGAGAAGCGTTGAGAGGGTCATTGTCGAGGCAGATGGCAGGAGCGCCCTTGGACCGCACACGGACATCGGCATCTCCCGCATCTTTCCCTTTTCGCTCCGTAGCAGACGCGTTTCGTCATTATACGCTTCAAAGTTTCCCCAAATCTGGATAGAAATCCGGAACGAAACTTCAGGCACATCGCCTACCAAAACAATAGAGACACTGACAAGTTTCGCAACGCAGGCGATCCGATCTGGGCTCAAGAGACCACAATCGATAGCATGCTGCACGGATGCTACTGCACGTTTCAGTCGTTCCTGACTAGCATCTTGTCCCCATTGGATCGCCGATCGGCACATGTGCGGCACGGCACGGCAGCCATGTTCACGACTAGGGTTGTGGTTGGGCGATCAAAGCACTGAGCCACGGGTGGTGAATTGTGGCTGGGTAGCGCTGGTTGCCTCATTCTGGGACAAGCAAGATGACGTAGACGCCGCCACAATGTGGCGTATTTGAAACTGCGATTGGGAGGGGCTTCTGTGGCTATCATGTAGTTTATGTAGAAGTATGGGGAAGAGGGTCGCGATGGCTTTTGATCTGAGCGTTTGTCTAGTCCTCGTCTTCGGCGTTGCTTTTAGCGTTTGTTGTAATCATCACTGTTACACTTAATATAATTGCTATCATCCATTGTAGCTACTACTCCTTGTCGTGTCTTGAACTAATCATGGCAGATCTACGATGGTCAAATCCCCATGATAATACTTACCATGTCGAGCCTTTACCCCTCTCTCATATTTCAAGCCCAAGCAATCCACCCATTATATACACATGCCCCTCGGCAAGACAGACTTGTCGAAAAAGGGCAGCAAGACATGATCATCGCATGAGCACTCCCTCTCTCACTCTCTCTCTCCCATTGTCTTCCCAACAACATGCAAGATAGAAAACTAAAGCCAGAACCCTAATCAACACTTGAACCGACATCACCACATCATCACAAGCGCATTATCGTGTTAGACGATTAATCGACGGCTTCGGCTTCGGCTCCAGCTCCAGCTCCAGCTCCAGCTTTTGCAGCAACGTTTGGTTCGGGTCGCGTTTGCGTTCATGTACATGTACATGTACATGTGCATGTGCATGTATGTATCAGACCTGCGGATACGAGTATATATGAGAGGAGTCCGGCTAGCGCGTGCAATTTACCATTGACAAACTACCTGTCGTCATACACCAATCCGACACGCGGCATATGCACTTAAATTGCTCCAATTTCGAGCGCTTACACACAAGGGAAAGCTGCCTAGGTATGGCGAGTACTGGTACAGTACGTTAGTCTTCATGTGCCGTGTGTGGTGTTGATACGGAGCTCATCACAGATGAGGGATTATTATTTTCACCTTGCGTTCCTATCATGCTAGTGTACATTCGTCAACCCTCACCAACTCCCCAATCCAACACAGTCTATGTATGGTACAGGTCTAGTCCATGTCCTCTGCATCTTCAAAGTCGTCGTCATCGCTATCATCATCGTCTGACTCAGATCCTTCCTCCTCGTCCTCACTCTCGGAAGAATCAATATGCTCGACAGCTGGTACGAACTCCTCATCGTCGTGGTCATCGTTGTCTTCTTCTCCATCATCTACGGCATCAGAGTGCCCTAGGGCAAATTTGGCGACTTGCTGACGGAAGGTTGGATCGTCTCCGTGAGCGAGCGCGCGGAAGAAGGGATGATTCTCTGTAAGCGGCTTTCCTGTGGTGACGAAGCCCATGGGTGTGTGCTCAAAATCTTGACCTTTGCGGCGTAAAGCAATCCACTCGTGTACTGTGACTAGTTAGCGATGGAAATGAACATCTTGCGGGGAATACATACAGAAGGTGAGGGGTTTGTTTGCGAACGCTGGCCTCTCCGGGTGCTGAGATAGATTTTGGTCGAGACCCAGGTATGCAAGCAGTTCGTAGTATTCATCCCACTCCATGTATAACCGACCAGCAAATAGGCCTAATTCAACCCTCAGCCAAACCGGAGCCTGGAATGCGACCGGTAGAGGGGGTGTAGCATGATAGCTGAGTTGATTGAACTGAAGCATCCGACGGGTTACGGGCGCAGCGTAGACGATGAGATGGACGCTACCTGGCGCCTTGTAGGATCGCTGCTCTCGCATGATGGGAATGAGTTCGTTTGCTTCCTCGGGGCTGACAAGAAGTGCTTGCTGGCCGATTGAACTCCAAAGCAACCAATGAGCAGAGCGGATATAGTTGTCATTAGGCTCGTAGACTTCGATTGTTCGGTTGAACTGCGTCGACAGCCACAGTCCTGACTTCATCGAAGTGTTGACTGCATGTTTCAGACCAATAGAAGTACGACCCAGTACCGAGAACATAGGTTGATAGGCATCACTTCCTGCCACCAGTCTGCCATAGACGGCAAAGTGGTAGACGTCTTCGTGCAGTTTCTTGACCTTGAGAGCATCGAAAAGCAGAGCCTGGTGCACCTCGCGTACATTTTCCACTTCAATTTCGACCTCCTTCTCTGCCTCGCGCTCCTGTTCAATCTCTACTTCCTCCAGTGCGGATGCATGGACAGCACTACCTCGGTCTTGGAAGTGCTTCTTTCTGTTTTGAAGCTCGTCATATATCCCCTGTAGCGAGGGCTTCCATATGATGGGGGCAGATTTGACTGCAGCTGTTTGGCGTTGGCCCCTGGGCTCATATAATCGCTTCAGAGTGACGGAGTCTTTGATACGGACAGTATCTAGATACGCATTACGTAATGACCGGTTCTGGAGGTACTGCTGGTACGGGTACTCTAGTCGTGCTTGCTCTTGCTGCAAGTAATGCGACGTTTGAGCAAAGTAAGATGGCTCAAGCTGCTCGATTGAGTCACACGTTTGGGCGAATACCCAACGAAGCACGTCGTTTGAGGTCAGCTCCTGAGACAGTCTCGTATGCTTGGGTAAACGGTCTAGTATACCCTGATGCACTTCTGGGGGTGAGAAGAAGGTGATCGATTGAGTTTGACCAAGAAGCCGCAGTCTCATCGCTGCTTGTACGAGCGCGTCCTTCGTTAGGTGCTGACCCAAGGTTACGGCAGCTCTGGCGTGTGGTGGGAACTTGATATCAGTTCCACGGCAGTGGCTTTCGTCCAGGTAGACAACACATCGCTCCAAGTCATCTACGAATGGAGATGCTACCAGAGGTATACATTTTCCAGTACGATACAAAGCCCATACGCGATGATCGTCATCAAAATAGACTGCTGCTGCTGCCATACTATCGGCTTCTAGCCAGGCTCTCGCAAAATCCCTGTTTGAATGCTCAAGAACTTGTGCACCAGCGTCGATCAGAATTCTGATTGGGCATTCTTGCTGATAACCCCAAAAGGAACTTGCATGGTTGGAAAATTTGGGGTAGCCATTTGATTGAGGGGCCCAAAAAGTCTTTGCCAGATTCTTGATGAGATCCATTTCACTCCACCGAACCCCGCTTGGAGAGACCATTCGAACGTAGGATTGGTTTCGAGGTGCAAGGAGATAGTATGGAACCTCTGCATTCGTGTGTGCTAGTTGGGGGAGATCTTGCTGTTGGACTAGCAAAGGCAGCTGGTGCCTAGAATCGTTTGTACCCGAAAACCCAGTAACACGGGGCCCAGTATTCTCTGTGATGGAAGGAAAGAGGTTCCAACCTGATGCCTGAAGTTTGAGCTTGAAGGTCTTGGCGTATTTCGGAAACACGAAGCTGTTTAGGTAGAAATCGACTAAGCTAGCGCTCGACCGCACAACGTGGCAGAGCTCGCTCAACTGCCGTTCATCCTCAGCGTTGATTGAAGTGTAGTCCTCCAGCTCTTTCGGAATAGCGTATTCCTTCGGAAACCACTTTTCATACTGAACACTGGGCTCATCGGTCTTCACCAAGTGCTCGAAAGCCTCCTTGAATTGACGGAGGCTGAGTCCTTCGTAGTAGAAAGATAAACAAGTTAGAGTGATAGCAACGTCAGGGTGGCCCCATTCAGCTGCAGGAGACGGTACACCCTTCGCTAAGTATGGTACGGCTATCGGAGCACGTTTCGGATGTAGCCCATATTGTACATTCCACCGCTTCTTCAGTGTGGCTATCAGTATACGATGGACAAAGAAACCCCGTAGCAGGTTAATGACTCGCATCAAGACTTGCTTCTCCTGAAGATAAGAAGCGATCCTTGAGACTACTCGGCTGCGCACAATTGGTTGCGAAATGTACGCTTCCAGGTCCTGCTTAACGGAGGTCGGGTACTCGGCACATGGAATTATAGACGGAACTTGGCCTTTACAGATGATCTTCACCAGAAGTTCGATGAGGTAGTCCTCGGCATCTTTGCGGAGAAAGTATATGAGAGGAAAGCCATTAGATCCACGCTTGACGATCTCAATACTGCGAGGATATTCTGACTGTACAGTAGATGAGAAATCCTTGACGAGCTGTAGCACGGCTTGAGTGACCTGCCAGCGCATGGGATGGCCATCAACTGTCATTTGCGTACCAGATGGATAGATGAGTTGCGTCCTAATCGCCAAGGACACATCGCATTCATCGAGGATATCCCGAGTGTGCTTATCTAGCCAACGTTGGAACTCTATCATCATTGATGCTGCTTTGAGGTGCTCATCGCACAACTGCTGCAAACCGCTTAGTTTGAACGAGAGTATATGCTCAGGCAGGGCAATGATCACACCTCGATGATCTCTCAATCGCGTGTGTATCTTTCCATATAGATTGACCAAGGACTCGGTAAGAGGCGTCTTCCTAGAAAATGGAAGATGTATGAGTTCGCGGTCCACCAATCCTCCGAGCTTGGCCTGCATCGCTTGGGCTGATTGTAGTAAGAGAGCCCTTGGCACGACTACACGAGCGAGGTCCTTCCCGTTGGCAAGCAGGGCAGCAACCATAGGGAGAATGCAAGACGTCTTTCCCTTGCCCATCAGAAGCTGGAGAACGGAGTTCCCGCCTGATTGTGGCGACACTGTCGCCAAAGCCACGTTGACTTGTTCTTCTCGAAGGAGGATATCGCCGTCTATCTCCAATAGAAGCCAGTCTGGATATTCTAGTGCGTTCCAATTACCATGGCCTTCGTTTGACCATTCATCTTGCTGTTGCTGTTGTTTGCACCGCTTTTGCGCATCGTGGATGCGAAGTAGACGCTGAAGCCTACTTATGGCAAGCCCGAAAGCCACAAGCGCTTGTTTGGTGCCCGCTGAAAAACGATTACTTGACGTAACCCGGAGCTCTCTAAGAAGCTCGACGGTTGTCATCTTCGGCCAAAGATCCACCATCTGTAGCCACCTAGCCTGACAATCGCTAGCTTGGAGAGTAAATCGAATGTGATCGGCAATGGATCTAGCAGCATTCTTTGCCGAGTCAATCTCTTCAGATGAGATTCGAGGATAGCTGTTGTGCGCTGTGCCTCTCTTGTTCGTGAGATGTTCTTGAAGAGCGTCGATGCTTTCAGTCATCTCTTTGCTGTACCTGGACTGCACGAAAGACGACGGGTCCTTGAACTCTGTGACAATATCTCTGAGCATGCCTAATTCTTTTGACTGTGGGATCCCAAAGTCTGGACCAAGTGGGGGCTTTCCAAATGATGGGGCACTCAAACAATTATAGAGATTGGCGGAGGGACCAACGACATTACCAGATCTCATGATAAGTGGTCCAGTATATGAAGTGGAAATCGCGGCGGGTGGCGAAACTATGCAACCGCCCAATAGATCCGAGAGCGACTTATCGTCACCAGTCTTCGATCTTATGGGATACACTGGAAACGACGTTGGCTTGGTCAGTGTGATTGCTACTGCAGAAGACCCAGCTTTTGGATTTTGAGCAGCTACCCGGAAAAGGATGTTCTGAACACGATCCAAATACAAGGATAATTCGTAGTTACGGGTAAGGCGATCCCACTCAGGTGCAACGTCGACTAGAGCCCGCTCGACATCCAGAAATACTGGGTCTATGGCAGGTAGTCTCAGTGGGTCTATGGGAGATACAGGCCATTGATCTCCTATTGATCTAGCCAGTGACTCACAACTTGCATCGACGTTTGGCTCATGCGAGCTCTCGGCCTTGACTAGCTGGGAGCGTTTCTTGAAACCAGTTTCCGAGAAGGGTACTCGTGCTTTACCCATCAGTGATATCAGATAAGATGGCGGCGGTGCTCCGTCGGCCCGAAAATGATGGTAGGCGGGATGCTTAGGTGGCGATATAGCACGTATCTCTGGCAACATTGAGAAGGAAGCCACAACACGTAACAAATCCAGATTGACATCAGGCGAAAATGCTATCGTCCCCAAGAGGAACATCAACGTGAATCTGTCATTGACGTCGCACTGCAGTGACTTCTGAGAAAGTGCACCCCACTCTGCTCTAACATCGACAGCAAGGTGATCGGTCAGGAGTGACTTCCGGTAAAGTTTGTCATATCCCCCCACAACCGGCGCGTCGTGGAGGAGAGCAGCCAGTGTTGTCTCCATTGGTAAAGACGGCCGCCATTCCAGAAAGAGCCTGGAAACTTCGAGGACATTCTGGCAGCTATCTGATGAGGTACGAAAATCGCGGGAGCTGTAGGGTATACTTGAACCTTCAAATCTTCGCTCAAGGCCAGAGACGTTCAGGGCCCGAATAGCCAGATGAGCGGCTTCCGAAGACACACTAACCACTTCCTGGATATCGCGATCGAGGAAGAAACGCGACAATTGAGACGACCTCCTTAATATCTTTGCAATCGTTGTACTGTACCGATCGTCTTGCATGTATATTGTACATCCTGTGTTCCAGATCACTGTCTCCATGCACTTCGCGTCTTTGGGGTAGTATCCTCTCTTGGGTGATAGCTCTGCAATCCGATTCAAAGTTGCTATCTCCTCACTCAACAAAGGGTTCCAGGGTTGATAGGCGCCTGACTGGAGTAGTTGAAGCGCCTCTTCGGTCCCAGTTCGTTTAGTGAGCGGATCGCTTATAGCATGCGAGGTATAGGCATGTAGTAGAGCTTTCATATACAGGAGACGGGGCTCGGGGGCGCATTCAATACGACCCAACACGTCATTGATCACGTATTTCAGATAGACACCTTTCCCCATCTCAATGTCGACGAGTATGTGAGGTCCATCTTTTTTTACATGCACGTCCCCCCAAGGCACGAGAATACTCTTTTGACGCCGGTTGGCAAGCGATTGTACGACAATTTTGTTCTCGAGCCCGTACCAGGTTCCTGCATCTTGATTTGGTGGGATGAGAGCACCTAGCCGTTGCGATTGCAGTAAACCATCAGAGTTGATATGAAAACTGAGCTCCATTCGCTTCAGCTCCACGGTGATTTTGCCATCCAGCGAAACGAATACCAAGATTTGGGACGGAAACTCAAAGTGAGCGAAAATCCTTGTGATACTCGTCACAAGATTGCTCCCGGGGTCGAGCAAGATGGTCTGTGAATTCTTGTTGACATGTCGGACTGCCTGATAGAAACCAGCAGGGTACCATCGTATCCACCAATTGCTAGGTTTAAACACCCAAGGATCTTTCTGTCGAATTTCAACATGCCCGTCGTTCACATGCAACCAATGGTAGCAGTTCTCGACGAGAGGTCGGGGTAGATCAGACTCAAACACCTCTCCAGGCATGAACTCGAGTAGTTGACCGGCTTGAACGGCTCTGATGATCAACCGGCCATTTCGAAAGCCTAGATGAATCCGATGGCCTCCTCGCATCATCTCTGATAGAGTAAAATCCATACCCCGTAATGAAGACGTGGAAACTATCGGGTTCTTGGGCCCAAAAATATGTCGATAGGCTGCATTGTTCCGGTACGAGAGCGGCAGAGTTCCCATCTCCTGTCCATCGATTAAAAGAGTACCGTAGAGGTAGTTGTAATGGACAAAATAAAGATGGTTTTCCGCGGTGGACTCGAGAGTGAGTGATATCCATGAAGTATCCTGTTTGATCTTTAGAATAGGCTCCGAGGTGTCGTAGTTGTCGGGAATTTGCCACAGCTTGTCAAGTGACGCTATGAATGTCTGTGGGTGAACGAGGATCGCGCGTCTTATGTGATCACGGTTCTCATAAGCGAACAATGTATCCTGTAAAATGGCACTGCGCATGTGGTATGGCATGGATTTAAAGTCTCCGGCCAGATTGTATTGCAACGAGATTGAAGCATCGATGTATACGAGAAGATCTTCAGGTTCAGCAAAACATTGTGCATCGGTATGCAGCGTCCGTTTGCACAACAGTGCTGCCCATATAGCTGAATGTAGGACATTTGGATCGTCGGTTACAGCTGATTGCAGTTCCTTTCGCCAATTATTTGTGATGTTACGCGCTAGTTGCAGAAGCTTGAGTCCATCTTTTCGAATGATGTCGCTCATAGTCAACGATACAAGCTTTAGCAAGATCGTGATCAGAAGCTCCATTTGAACAGGCTCTCGCCAGTTTCGCCGTATTGCTTCGAAACGAGAGCGGATCTGCTCTCCAAAAGCGTCGCGCAAAACTCAGTGTCAAGCAAAGCGCTGTGAACATCCGTGTAAGATGCGTTGGCCAAGCCTGGGCCATGTTGTAAGATCAGACGTAGTACGATGGTCCAAGTAGATTCGGATGAGAGATTCAGGTTTGTTGAACCCATTTCCCGTAGGAGATCGAGCCACCTGGAATGAGTGCCGACCAAGAGACCTTGAAGAGCTATGAATTCATGTACACCAAGGCCCTGAGGACAATTAACTTGGCTCGCTTGGATTGCATTCGAAGTAGGCCAATTGGAGTATTGTAATCCAAGGTGCGACATTGCGGACCCGGGGAGGGAACGTGACGGGAAAATGATGCCAGAACGAAGCTTTGTCCGAGCATTCTGTCCAGACCTTACCTTCTCCGTCGTAGTACCTAGGTCTAAGGCCGCAAGTTCGTATGACGTCGTCTACTCCGATAGGGAAACCCCAAGTTGCGTAATGGCTCTCCAGGTGAGCCTTCCTATACGAACCGAGAGTCACTTGGCATTTGGTGTCGTTGATGTATGGGCGCAGCTGCGAATAGTCTCGGATGAGCGATATTCTGTCAAGCTCATCCGCTGACTGATGACATAGTTTAGAAAGTATCAGCCAGGTTGCGTCCCGATAAGCTGCAAACACCTCTGGGCACAACGTTTCAAATAGGGCCGCTTTCGCAGCTGGCTCATAGCTTGGAAGCGGGTGTTCGAAGATTTGAATTCGGATGCTTCTCAGCTGATCACGAAGATTATGCCACTCGCAAGGTCTTCTGTGCCGTGACTCGGTCATGCCATTTGGAAACACGAACGTATCATATATGCATTCTTTTTCTTTGAAGTTCTTGTCAACCCTCTGGTAGTGCATACTCTTTTCTTCCCATTCATGTTCTTTGCGGCACTTCTGATCTTCAGCAATGTCCTCAATCACTTCGCGCATAGCTGGAAGTTCGCCCCGAAGCTCCTCGCTCTCGTAATAGCGGGCTGCAAAGCAGTCGTCAGTGGGATCATCAAAGATCGTCTTGCTCTGCATGTGTGATAGTCGATTCTGATTCCGAGCTGCGAGGTACTTTCGTACAGCTTGAGCGCGTGACATTTCTTCAAATGTAAGCAGCTGGATAGGGTCCAATATGTCAGCATCGAAGCCAGGATGGTAATCTTCAAGCAATGGATAGCAAGCCACTGCGTTTTTGTCCATGAGCACCCAAAGTTCCATCAAGTGCAGAAGTTGCTGACTCTTCTGATTTGGAAAAGAATTGTTGAGTGCACAGATCATAGGAACGTAGTCTCGGATTGTCTCGCTGAGCTTGATGACGCCTGGGCCTGAAGGCTGCACTGAACCCTTGACTGGAAGCACGACCTCTTCATGATACTTCGATGATAGGATATGACTTGCAACTGTTCGCATGTATGGTTTTACAGAAGCCGCGGAACGTTCGTAAAGTTTCAGAAGCTGAGATGATGTTCGCTGTTCTGGTATAGGGCGGGCGTTGTGATCAGTCAAGACGCTTCGTAATACCTTGCCGCTGTTCATTAGGCGCAGCCGAAACTCATGAGCCATGGCACGTGAGGGCAAGTACGGAATCATGCGTTCCCTTGATTGTCTGTGGTTTCGCCAGACGCTCTTCAAGTAAGCTCCCGTAGTCGCCAGAATATTCCCGAAGATATAATCCAAAGACAGCAGCGTGTGGAATTGTCGTGTCGTTGACTCGTTGACATGCTTAGTATCCGAATTGAGCTTGGCAAGGCGACGGCCTAGCTTTTGGCGTAGGAAGAAGGCTGCCTCCAGAGGTACTTTCTTTAAGACTTCTTCTAACAACTGAGCATGGAGCACACTCATGATAGTTTTGTAGTGGAGTCTTCCATATTCTGCGCCCATGTGATGATACAGGTACCGCTGAACAGCTACCCGAAGGACGAGATAGAATGCTGACCTTCTCCATGGCTTTCGCGCGTTATCGAAAATGACCGAGTCCCGTATGCGCTTGCGTAGTCGCGTCATAGCTACCTTAGTACCATTGGCCTCCAATATGGTCATCAGCAGGCCAGAAATGAGAGCTGGATCACTCGTGTCTCTGATCTCTGGGATCTTTGCAGCTGCCTTCCAGGTGACTGCCGCAAATTTGGTGACAAATTCGGTACTAGCTTGGTGAATGAAAGTAGAGAGAGCTTCTTGGAAAGGCTCCTCATTGAATGTGGACTCGGGAATTGACACGACCGAACCGGGGAAGTCCCATTGCAGCGCACCTTTGGCGGCGAGCACTTTGTCGGCAGTTGCCGATGTCTCGAAAGCCTCAAATACGATGCAGCGCTCACCAGAAGTACTGGATATGTTAGTGAGACAAATTCAAATCGGTCGAGAACACTTACGAAGCTAGGTAGTATACAAGCAGCGCACAGTTTTGGGGCACAATGTGCAAAATGAGCATCTTGCTGGGATGGAGATTGTGCATCTCTCTCATCAACGCTTGCTTGCTAATAGTCCCATCGACATTGAGCACTTTGCAAGCAAGTAGTGTATCCCGCAGCCCGTGGATGTGGGGTATAAGGTCCGCAGAGACATGGGGCGTAAGCCTTGCGACAGCTTCCAGCATACGTTCCAAGAGTGCTTCCTCGATACGGCGTAAGTTTGCATCTTCTCTGCCAGGCAGATTTCGGGGAAGCGCAACGTGATTGAATAGCTGTTCGAGGAACGGTAAATGAGTGGCATCTGCCATAACTGGTCAGCGAGTGCCTGCTGCAACAAGGCAGCCGGCGAGATGAAGTAGAAGTTGGAGAAATTGCAGTAGAGGAAACGTGAGTTATCAAATTTTGATTGGGGTGACAAGTAGACGCGGTGTTAAAGAGGACGTGGCTGTAGATTGGGGCTCAGTACCAAAGTTGATTCGGATGCCAAGCATTAGTGTGGCCAGGGCTAGGCGGCAGCATCACACAACCTGTGCCGCATTGCTGGTGAACGGCAAATGGTGAGCTTTGCACGCATTGAAATATCGAACAGCCTTGTAGCCCTCTGAGTGATTGGTGAAATGGGCTGCATGAGGCACGGATAGAGAAGGTGGCAGCCAGCGGATGTGGGGCTGAGACCCGGATTAGCTGCAGCATCGGCCATGCACATGCTTTTGGTGATTACAAGCGCTGCTGCAATTTTGGATGGAGAGAAGCCTGGAAGATTGCCATGCACTGCTAGCATCTGATTGAAAAGTGGCAGGTAAGAGGGATGGACCAGCGCGAGTTTATACACTCTCTCATCAGTTTAGCTGTCTTCTTCTCTTAGAGCTACTCGATCAAGCGCCTCGCCTCAATCACCCCGCTCTTTCAGCAAGAAAGTGGTAGACAATAGGTGAGGCGACCTCTGCCTTGGAGCCATCCAATCATGGGCTTTCCGCGATACCGGAAAACATGAACCAATGGTGATGAGATGGGTTGACATGGACTAAAAGGGTTTCAGAGATGCATAGATATGTGTATGAATGGAAAAAGAATGTAGAGCAAATGAAATAAGAGAGATATTTGTATCCATTGGACTGTGAAGAGGCGCAAGGCTCGACTGGCGCTGTGGCTTGGTCCAGCCGCAGCCTGTTCACAGCTTATAGGTCAGTTCAGGCGGCTAGAAGTACTTATCACAGTACTCGATGCCCATATCGATGGAAAATAGCCTTGAAACATAGAGCGACGATAGAACGTCTGCTGATTGGAGCTGTTATGAGACTGAGCGCAGGGAAGCCGGCGTATCGATTGTTTTCGTCTACTGGATTTTTTCTCACATTTGAGAAACAGTGTGGATGAATAATTAGGGCATGGTAGTAGTGTATGATGAGTCCAATAGAACAAGCACCAAAGGTGATGAAGGACGGTTGAGGTTTGAAGTTTGAAGACGACGGGTGAGGTTGGCCCCTACTCCCGTCACCGCCTAGCTCCGCATTAGTTAGCAACCTGGCGCCTTCCAAGTTCCGCTTCCCGTCTCAAGGTCCCCGTCACGCAGTCGCACCCCCATATCAGCCACAGCCACAGTCACAGCTATGGGCGAAGTAGACGAAGCTCCGCCTCCTTACATCAGGCATGATGATTGATCTCTTACTAACCTAATTCATTGTCTGCGTCGTTCAGCTGCTTCGCCCTCGACTTACGCCCTTCTGCACAGCCATGCGCCCTCATCTGCGCCCGAGGGCGGAAGCACCAAGTATGGTAGAGCGCTGTACACACACATCTAAAGCACAACTATTGCTTATAAGAAGGCAAACTGATCACCACTAGTCAATATCCAACTCAGGCAGCTAATCTCTTGTCCGTCTACTCAGCATGGAGGAACAGCCTTATGATGAGCAACAGCATGATATTGAGGAAGACAATGAGCAAGACTCTATCATGGACGAAGATTCCATATGGTGGGAATGGGAATCCTTCTACTCCTGGGCTTCAAGCGGCTTTTGCGAATACTCATACTCAATCCACCCCATCGGCTTCATTGAGCTCCCTTCGGAGTCTGCCATGGACGCTGCCGGTCGAGACCCAGAACAACCCTTCAAAGACTTCCGAGCCGCCCGGCACGCCCATCAACGTACTCGAAAATACTCAAAACGCAAGGATAGCAGAAGGAAGCGTCGGGGGCTAGACAAGAAGCGACCAGGGTATGGAATCGCGCTCAAGGACGCGTACTTGGGGATCAAAAGCAGAGAATGGGAAGATGACTGGGAGGCAGAACAGGCACACAACACCGACTTAGAGCACATGGATGACATCCTCGCATACTACCGATTTGGCAAGAACGCAGACATCTTCGAGCAAAGCGACGGTAGAGAGGTAGTCCACGGCGAGGACTTTGGGTCCTGGGCACGCCGTCGCATACACGAGATGCGCACCATCAAGGAATCCAGGATACGCAACCATGGCTCAGATACGTGCCCCAAACCACTTCCCGACATAAAGCAACATACCGTCCATAACACCTGGCGCCCCGGCCGCATCAACGCCACCATACCAACAGCACCCTACTCCAACCCCACCCAAACAACACTCCCCACTACTCCCACCGACATCGACGCTCACGCCACTCTCGTCTGCGTCCTTCGCCCCTCGAAATTCTACCTCGCTCATTGCCGCCGCCGCAATCTTCCGCCCTACCAGCACATTGAAGGCTTCAGTTGGTTCGGAGAATACACATGGCAATGGCATAGAAACGCGTCTGGATGTTGGACTCTCGGCTACGGCGATGGCTGCGAGTACGACAGCGCGTTTCCATGTGAATGTAATTGCAACGGAAGTCTTACATATCGCTGCTATTGCGACGAGTTCAAGGTAGGGACGTGGTGGGAGGTACCTGCGCCGGAGGAGCAGCAGGCGTGTAGTCTGATTGAGTGGGTCAAAGGTGAGTTGAGGGAGCGCATGGAAGATGATGAGCGGAGTTTCCAGGCGCAGTTGAGAAAGGGAGAGGAAGAAGAGGATGAATTGATGAGAAGGGCTGAGGAATCTGAGAGTAGTTGGGAAGCAAATTCTGGAGGTGATGAGTTTGAACGTGAGTGGGATCATTCTTGGGAAGATGAGTATGTGATGTGCGAAAGTGAAGGGAGTGAGGATTGGAGTGTGGTTAGTGGAGTTGAGCAACGTCGATTTGCTACTTTGAAAGACGGTGGTGGTATTGATGGAGAAAGCCATAGTCACCTTGAACGCAGATCAGGGGATGAAGTAATATGGTAGAATAAAAGTGTCGTAACACTTATCACATTAAGTCTACGTTTTATCTAACCATTATCTTCATGACAGGCATGCTCACCCCCTCAAACCTCAAACTTCACATTCCCATCCACCCCAACAACCCCCCTCTCAGCCCTCCCAGCCCTCTCAACCGCCCTTCTCCTCTTCGCCTCCGCCCTCTCCCGATCTTCCCTCATCTGCCGAATCAAGGCACTCTTCTCCCTAATCTTATGTCCGTACAGGTAAAACACCACGGGGATAGGTATAAGGGCAAACTCAATCAGCGCCAGCATCGTGGCGCTCCAATGTGGACCAAGGCTAGCGTACATTTTGGGTCCGGCGAGGGGTAACGCACCGCCTATTGCAGAGCGCAGGACAGCGTTTCCAGCGAGTGCAGAAGCGGCGTAGATGCCGTAAGAGTGGACGAGGTAGTTTGAGGCGTAGATGAAGACGCCGCAGTTTCCGGCGCCAAAAGGGATGCCGGCGAGGAGGGGGAAGATCCAGTGGACATTTGGGGTGCATGTCCTGTGTGAACTGTTAGTTTACGAACGGTGTATAGCAGCGTGGTATCTGGCTTACCATGCAAAAATCATCTCACCCACGGGAACGCATACAGCTGCGATGACGACGACGCTGACCATGGCTTCGGGGTACGGTTTCCCTGTCTCGGGATCCTTCTTGTGAGCGTTGATCATGCGGCGTAGGAGGGGTTCAGCGCTGATTGTTAGCACGCCGCCGATGCCGATGCCCATGTAGCCCAGGCCTACGAGACCTGGAGACCAGCCGCGAAGTTCGCCAAAGACGATGGGGTACGAAACGAAGCAAAGGTACAAGACACCGTAGACGAGGGCAATGTACACGTCCCAGAAGATGCAGATGGGTTCATTGACGGCCATGCTAAGGGGGCGGTATAGGTTCTCGCGGAGAAGGGGCCAGAAAGCCTTCTTGTCGTCGTATCGGGAGTAGTATCTTGAGTCTCCCGTCTCTTTGCGCTTCTTCGCGGACTTTGTGCGGAGAAGGGCTGGTGCGTACGTCTCTTGAATCATGAAAATCATAAACCATGATGTGCCGGATCCGATCATGACGACCCAGTTTGTCCATCTCCAACCTAGAGCCTGGAAGACGAACCCTCCTATCAAAGGGCCTATAACCGGGCCGTTCATGGGACCAAGCGACCAAATGGAGAATGCAAGCGCACGATATTCTTCTCGACTTATATCGGATACTGTTCCTGGAGCATTTGAAATCATGGCCGCGCCGGCAATGGCGCCAAAGAACCGCATGACAAGAATCTGTGCAAGATTGTTCGACAAAGCGCAAGGAATGATGAGAATGGTAAAAGTAGCCACGGCGATGAGATACACTGGTCTTCTCCCATACATCTCACTGAGCGGCGCCAGAAGCAGCGATCCAATTGCCAAACCACACAGATACGTCGTGATACCCAGAATAACCAGCGTCTTGTTATGTATACCAAATGTCCGCATCATGCCTGGTATACCGCTTGTGTAACTTGTAGAGTACATGACTACTACGAGTGTCGAGAAGCTCATGAAGAAGATGACGAGGGACTTCTTCGCCATTGACCAATCCTGGGGGTTCTCGCCATTGTCGTCAAAGTCGACCTCGAAGCGTGGATCTTGGGTTGCGTTTGTCATGACCGCCGTAATTGCCTCCTCCTTGTCACCAGGCCACGAGTGTCCTGTATTCCTGCTCCAGGTCTGATGTATTGAAGGCCGTTGGTTGATGGGGTTGGAGTGCATCGACGCAGACGAAACGGAAGCGTGATCATCGTCGGATACGATATCTTCGACTACGGTGGACTTTTCTGACCTATGCGATTTCAAAGATGCTGTACCGTTCTTCTTCCCTTCTGTTGTCGTTGCGACAGTAGCGCCGCTATGGGTGTCACTGCGCGACATGGTGATTGATAATGAGGCTCCACGCCGCCAGTAGCAAAGGCAATACACTCACAATTGAGCTATGTTTCGGTGGTCTCTCCGACTATGGCTCTAGAAGAGACTCCCCGCGCTTGACTTTGAGAGGTATTTATATTGTGATGTAATTGTGTAATCTTTGCTGGAGCTTGGCACCAAGAGGTTCGCATCTATGGGTCGGGACTGGAGGTTATAAGGAATACTGTACTGCTGGCCCTCTCCTCAACTGCGCTATGTAGCAACATCAACTATCTGCGCCTGTGGAAACCGACAAGTGAAAAGAACAGCGCACGGAGGAGACGAGAAACGAGGAAACAGACGCCTCAGTCCCCATTGTCGCGCCATGTGAGTCGAGACGGGCTACTAGTGAGCGCCCTTTTGCGCAGCCGCCTTGCCTCCTTCATCATGAGCGATAGCAAAGTTAGCGGGAATAGCGGCGATAACTCCATAATGGTAACCTTGGAACCGAGGGGGAGGGGGAACAGACGATCTAGGCATGCCGTTTACGGGGGGTCGCTTGTTTGCCACTGCGGACTCATTAAACCAGGGAGTGGGGCGTGACTTGGCAAGGGCTGCATTCATCGCGATAGGTATTCACACGCATTTGTTATTGGACGCTTTTTCTTTAATGTAGTAGAAATGATTGGGGTCGAGGTTGGATTAAGAGCAAAGTAGTCGAGATAGACGAATGATGTCTACCTTAGGTAAGCGCCGTGCGGAAGTAAGCCGCCATCGGGGAGGATACGACTCCGCCGACCGAAGCGCGTCTACTCCTCTACTAGAATAGAAGTAAAACCACCGAGGCGAAGGTGAAACAGCGCACTCATAGTGTCTTTCAAAAGTTCGGTACGCAAGCCAAAAGTTCTGTTATCTGCCTTCAAACTTCAGGCGTCCCTCGACAGCCGATATCGGAAAATCTGCGGCAAGATCACCCGAAGATTTGCCTCAACCATAGCGGGCAGCCACAAGATACTCTAAATCATACATGCATACATACATACAGCACGCCTCCAAAAGCAAAAGCAACTCTCAACGCTCAAGATCGGCATCTCTACATATTTGCCACCAAAATTCACCCACACCAACTAACAAACTTTTCCACCACAAATTCCTCTAGCCCCCACTTGCCATTCTGTCTCCCAAACCCACTGTTCTTGACACCGCCTTGACTCCCCGTCGGCGAGGTGTACACCGAAATACTATTCGCATGCACTTGGCCATACTCAAGCTGCCGTGCTAGCTTCATAAAGCGCGACATATCCCTCGTCCAAACCGTAGCATTGAGGCCATAGGCTGAGCGGTTCGCCAGCGCAACAGCATCCTCGTCGTTCCTGACGACATACAGTGAAGCCGAGGGGCCAAAAGTTTCTTCATCTACGATGCGCGAGTCTTTTGGGTTGAGTATGATAGTTGGTTGGAGAGAGAGGCTGGACGACGATGTAGTACATACACCACCAACTAGTACTTTCTCCCCTTTTTCCTGTGCATCTCGAATCACGTCTTCGGCGTGCGCGGCGATGGAAGAGGATACTGCTGAGCCGGCTGGTCCCTGCATGCCCTTCATTGCCTGCACGAGGAGCTCTTGGAACCTTTCTGCTGCGCTTTCGAGGACGATGATGCGCTCGGTGCTGAAGCAGATTTGTCCGTGGTGTAGGACAGCGCCGAGTGCGCATTGCTTTGCTGCTTCTTCTAGATTGGCATCTTCTAGCACGAGTGCGGGGCATTTGCCTCCCAGTTCTAGTATCACAGGTTTGAGATACTGTGCTGCTGTTTTCATGATCTGACGTCCTACTGCTGCGGAGCCGATGAATTCGACTTTGCGTATTGAATCATGTGCTATCAGTGACTCTGTGACTTGTGATGCCGAGTCGCGGTCGCATTGGATTTGATTCAGGACACCAGGTGGTATGCCTGCGGCAACGAAAGCTTGGGTGATGGCGAAATGTGTTTTGGGACATAATTCAGAGGCTTTGAAGACCACGGTGCAGCCGACTGCTATAGCGCTTGCGATGCCCCGCGTGGCCAGGATGAGGGCGGCGTTCCAGGGCGCAATACATAGGATGGGTCCGATGGGCTCTTTGAATACGAAGCCTAACGTGTTTGGTTTCTCAGTCGGTGGGATGACGCCGGTAACACTGCTGACTTGTGCGGCAATTTCTTTGAGGTACGATACTGAGAGTGTGGTCTATTGCGGCCACGGATACCCGTCAGTCGTGCTTGTCATGAGACATGAAGTGTTGATGATGGATAGGGAGAAAGGGGCGAACTGACATTTTGCTTCGCCCATGCCTCTGTGCATGACGTTTCTTCGATCTGTCGAGCCACAAACTCGTCCATGTGCGATTCATAGTATGCGGCTACACGCAAAATGAGATCGCGGCGGGTGACATGAGTCGTTTGGCGCCAGGACTTGAAAGCTGTCCAAGATGAATCCACAGCTTTTATGGCTTCTGGGATGGAGGCTGAAGAAGCATAGTGAACGATGTTGCCCGACGAGGCCTGGGTTACTGGGATTGTCGTTGACGTAGACACAGCGTTGTTATCGATCCATAGAGCGATCGTTGAATCCGCTGTCGACGACATGATGAATTTCTGATCACTTCTTTCACCTGCTAGATTATCCGTAGCTCGTAGCTCATGAAATTATTAGTTACTTTGTATGTTGAAGTATATGGATCGAAATGGGACAGTACTCCGCAGCCGTGGCGTCATTCGGAACATTGATGCCGATCATATTTCGGCAGATGTTGCTGGCAGTTCCGGCGGTAAAATCAATCTGCAGAGAACGCAACATAGAAACAATTGCTAGGAGGCGAAAACCATGGCCTGCCTGCTTGTGCAGCAAACCAAGATCGTAACTGAACATGATAGACAAAATGCAATGATGGACATACAATTGATCTCTGAGATAAGGCACAAACGCCAGATGACCACCATTCAAACACATCACTTTGATGGAAAACGAAGAAGAAATCAGGATCCCATGAGATGGATTCATCGGGAGATACATGGTATACTAGAACTACGTAGTGCAGATAAAATACATCGACTCTAAAAATTAGTGTTGACCATTGGCACGTGCTCTCCACGATATCGACCATGCATTCCTTCGCCATTTCTTCCCACCCAATTACCAAGTAAAAGTCATCAACTGCGGATTCAGGACAAGCGGCAGCAAGAAGTGATTAACAATCACCGTGCCCATGGGCCAGACAGCAATGAGCGTCGTGATCCTGTATTCCTTATCCAGTGCAAATGCCAACGCAAGCATGACCGCCGTCATGGCCAAGCATATCAAGAAGCTCCACTTGAAGCGCTTCAGCACACGTGTCATGGCCTGGAAGAACCCAATTTGTTCGCTTTCTTTTGAAGTGGTGCCCCATTCAAGCGGGATGGAGAGGAAGTGGCAGAGAATGGCTTGCGAGATATGGAGGGAGATACCACCGAGGAAGACTGTGAGAAGGGGGATCCATTTGAGATTTCCAAGATAACCATAGAAGAGGTGGCCTTCGTTGATGCGGTAGCGTAGGATGGCGAGAGAGATGTTTCCAAGAACGGTGAAGATCATGATGATGCCGAAGTAGACTGTTATGGCATGTTAGTTGATTGCGCGAAACTGGGGTAGGGGTGTAAGATGTTGGTGCACATCTCAGATGCAAGTCACATACCTTTGAACGAGTGAATGTAGTAATGGTCTAACCATCCGTTGAGGAAACCGATGAGAAAGTAGTTGAGCATAGTTAGAAGCCATGAACAGGCCAGAGCGTAGTACGTTCCGATGTAAGCCATAATGGTGATTTTGGATGCGAGTGGCATGCGGGAACTAGTTGACAGAGTCAGTAATGCGTGGGAAAGGACGAGATAACATTCCAAAGGCTTCTCTGTATACTTACCGCATGAACATGATGAAGAGGCGGTTGAATGGACCTTTCGTGGGCCACTTTATAAGGGGATTGAAGATTAGCTCGTTGCAGCCATATGCGTACCTGCGTTCAATCGTCAGTAACGGTTCTAGAATAGATTTGGAAGATGTAGAGCTAGCATACTTCTCCCAGCGAGCAAGCTCGTCGTAGACAGTGAGCGAGACACCCTCCTTAAAGCCATCGCCCTGGTATGCAGCTAGTCGAACGATGAATCCTACACTTTGGAGTCGCAAACTCATGTCAAAGTCTTCAGAAACAGTTTCCTCTGACCAAAACATGTCCAACTTGCCACCGTCTTGTACGTTGGATGGATAGGCGACTTTTTGCACCGCAGACCATCTGAGAAAAGCGTTGTGTCCGACAAAAGGGGCAACGTCGCCGCCAGAAACAGCGAAGCGAATCTGAGTATAGATCATGTTAGTGAAGAAGGTGATTCCGTTCTCGAAGAAATTCTGCGTGACGTTCATGACTCCAGAAGAGAACTGCAAGATGCCGACGTCTGGGCACTGCTCCATCTCGCTGACAGCCTCGAGAAGACAGTCCTTGGGGACCCGAGTGTCTGAATCGATGAGTAGAATGTAATCGCCGATGCGGATGTCGCCATCAGCCCAGGCTTCGCCTGTACGCTCAGATAGGGCAGTCTCCATCGCTTCTGTGTAGAGCGCATTCTCTAGGTGACTGTTCCAATCATCACCGCGGGTGGTGAGGTCCATAAGTTCTTCTACCCTGCAGCTGATCCTGAGCCCGTAATTCATGTTGGATGCCTTCTTGAATTTTCCAGGGCGAACGAATGGCCTCGGCCCGTGCTCTCCTTTCGGGTCGTGTCTAGGTCGCGCTACCCAGCCAATCTTGTGTTCGTCATAGAATTCTTGACGCTCGGTCGCCTCCTCGGCTGTGAGAAGTTGCACTGCAATAGTTTAGCATGCAGATACATTATCTTTGAGTGGTTGAACTTACATCCGTCGTCGTTGACAAATATGTTTGCACTCCCTCCTTGTAGCTCGTACGTAGATATAGCGTCCTTGACCGAGCGGATAGTCGGCTCAATGACAGCTCTGAGACCTTCTTTAAAGACTGGCATCTGGATTGTGACGTGCGGAAGTCTTTTGCCAAAGGTATCGCAGTGGATGCGTTTCGGGGCTTTGCCAGAGTAGTACTTGCTATTCTCGACCATGTGATCAATAGGGCCAATAATCTGAGCGATGTTACCGACGATGGCTTGGAAGAAGAACTTGGTAGGTTAGTATTATGACAGCAGCAGACTCATACTTTGGAACATACCAATGAGAGCCAGACTTGGGCAGGCAAACAGATTATGAAGAGCAAGCGAAGCCAGTTGGGGTCTTCAACTTGCTGGATAGCAATCTCTCTGAACCCAGTCCCGAGAGCCACGGTTAAGAGAAGAATAGACATGCCAGTGTAAGCCGCCTGCCACATCATGACATCTCGGCGTTCTTCCACTTTGCCATCGCCGCTATCGAACACATCATCGAAGTCTGTGACGTCGAGAACGGGATCTTTTCCTAGAACTTTCTCAAGTTCTTCCTGGGCGGTATAGCCGTACTCAAACCCCACAAAAATTTCTCATCAAGGAATTGATGATGAATTCAGCGCGTTCTACTAGCATCTTTGGATCGTCTTGCCATACTAGCAGAATGCCACGCGTAGAGATGAACGCGCCGGACTGTGCTGTCTGAGCTACTGATAGGGCGTCAAAGTCAGCGAGGACTTGCACACGAAGACCAGACTGGATCTGGACATAGGGCAGTGTATTTCGCTCCAAAAATGTATTGGATAATACTGTTGTTAATCGTCATGGCGCACTGCGCTAGTTAGTACTCAAGTGTAAACAAAATACGATCCCGTGCAACTTACTCGGACGTTGAGTTTAGTGATCGCCTGATACAAGCCACTGCCATCATGCTGAATGTGATCGGGTGCACATGCATACTTGCCCTTCGACTGCTTCATGAAAGCACCCTCTCCAGCTTCTCCTGTGGTCCATACTCGCTCTTCCTGTTTTGCCTGGAGCCAGTGGGCCATGAGTTGGGCCTTGATACTCTTGATATCCTTTTCTCTAGCATCAATGCTGTCGTCGGCCGGCTCAGTGGAGCTGGGTGCTTTAGAAGCTGAGGCTGAACTATTGCTAAGCTGCATTGGTGTAAAGCTCGCAGGTCGAGATTTGGGTGCTGCTGAAGCATCGCCAGGTGGGGCGAGGGGATTCAGCGGAGGAAGAGCATTATCATCACGGCGGCGGTGGAATGGAGAAGATGTCTTTCCATCATTGTCGGTACGCCAATATCCCATCCTTATCTTTCCTGGTCCTAGAAATGACTGGAGAATTTTGAGGTGTATGCTTGAAAGGAAGAACAAGAGGTCTGAAAGACAAAGAAAATGGGTGATAGGAACAGGTGTGTGTGAAGCGAGGATAGTTGCATACAAAAGCCTTAGAGATGGCCAACAGTCTTGCAGATGGTGACGCAACGCCCTTCAGACTGTTGAGCGGAATGACGAGCCTATCCATGACAGACATTGTAAAAATCAGGCGCATACCTAAACAACGAACCACAGAATATACATGTTAGCTCGTGTGAGTGGGTTCGCTGTGTTGTGATGGTACTGAACCCGCAGTGGCGATACCCTGATTATGAGTGCTGGCGGATTGCACTTCTGCATTGTCGCACATGTGTTGTAAAGTGTGCGTATTGCCAGAGCAGATGCCGGGACTATGTTACTATGGTTTCGTCAGTGGAAACACCCTGAAGTATTCGTGTGCGTGTTGAGGCGATAGGAGATTTGCTTAGCGTCAGTCCCTTGCAACCCTGGAGAACGAGGACCAATAGTTGGGTTAGCTCGCAGCCACATATAAGAAAAGTTGCTGGGATTAATGACGATGTGATGGACTTGATGATACGGGAATGGGAGTGTTGAGCAGCATCAGTGGGGAACAGGGTTGGCCAAGTCAGTTGCAAGCAAATGAATCCGTATGTGAGACGGATATTGTAAATGCACTCAACTAGCTTGCGCTACTATTAGTACACCTGTGGAAGCGCATCTATTCAGCACCATATACACAGATATCATTCAACATATGGACACGCGGATGCTGGAAAAGGCGAAGCCTCGCGCATGACCCATCGGGAGATCCAGTGGTATTAAATGTCGAAAACGATGTCTTTTAGTTAGCTAGAGGGGTCCATGGTTAGATGGGAGATAGTGGACCCACGAAGATAAACATTAGGAGGAAAGCGGTTGTTTACGAATTCGGGCAGTCATAGTGATAGCGACAGGACCTGGCCCGCATTCCACTAATCCCAATTCTGTTGCACCAGGGCATGATGAGGCAGCTAAATAACTTTAACGCCTAGATCTAATAGAAACGTCACTTCTGGGCGGTTATGTATTGACGATGACTGATGATCGTCGCCTCGTTGTGGTCAGATACGTAAAGCTGTAGTCATAGTAATTGATTTGTCAAAACGTTTGGCGAATTTATTTGTACATATAGCGTCACAGGGCATCCTGATTCGCCAGATTGCGAAAACAGTGGAAAGAAAAGTCCCAACAAAGCCTGAGGAGCTGATGGATCAGTCGGCGAGCCTGTTGGATTAGTAAGATACAAAACGAACTCTGTTGAAGGCGCGGCTTACCTGTAGCTCACCAGTGTGTCTACACGATGGCTGCTAGTGCTGAAGCTTCGGAGTTGCACCTTTTCACCATTTTTTATTTCCTTTGCATCGCTGTCGCCCCATTCCATGGGCACCTCTGAGTCGGCGTCGGCATAGACAAGCACATTGAAAGTGCAGTTACCATCTAACATGGGTAAGAAGGTGACAGATGCGGTGATTTGCCTGAAAATAGACTGAATCTCAGCCTGGATTTCAGACTCGGTCTTCTCTTCTGGGACATCGCTCGCTCTAGGTATCGTCAGGCTACAGCTTTCTCTGCGGATCCGGCCTACTTACTCTGGTGTCGAGTTTTCTTGGTCTGTTGTTTTCTTGGACGATTTAGAAGTACCGGTTTTGCCAAAGATTTGCACCTGTCTCTGAGGTCAGAAGAGGACATTCGGTGCACCGTGGTGTTCCATACATCAAATTGCCATCGTTCAACATGCTCTCCGGTCTCTTTGCTCGTGATGACGACAACAAGCTTCGAAATCTTGCCACCATACATCCATTCTTTCAGTTGCCCCATAATCTTCTTGATGTAGGCCTTGACCTGGTCATCCGCAGTAACTGGAGTTGTCAGCAGTGCGATGGCAGCGGGGTCGGATTGATTTCTTACCCATCATAGTCAGTCCATACTTTTTGACTCTGCATTTGGTTAGTGAGGGAAGTGTGCAGCTAGCAAGACTAGTGCTTACGCGGTGAAGTCCTCGGCTGGGTACACGCCTCGTTGGAAGCTTGAAGGAAACAAAAAGATTAGTTCTGGAACGCCAAGTTGAGCGGCTACGTATGCTTACAGGATGGTGTTGATGGAATATTCAAACTAATTTGGGTAAGCGCATGATGTCAGACTAAGCTCGGTTGACTTACAAACTCATTGACGACCTTGGAGGAGCCCTTTAGCGCGAGTTTGTGCACCTTGGAGGAGTCGCTCTTGGAAGATTTCGACTTGGAAGACTTTGACGTTGATGCTGACTTTGAGGACGCTGATTTTGAAGTTGCCGACTTTGAGGTTGACGAGGATTTAGATGCCGCCTTTGACGAGGACGTCTTTGGCTCCGACGTGGAAGGCGTTGGCATTGTTTACGGTATGTGTTGTTTGTTGATGGGGCAACTACGGCGGGCGAGGAGGAAGTGGCGATACAGCACACACGTATGACAGAAGCTCAGTTGACGGTTTTTATTGAGACTTTGATACCAAGTAAGAGCCAAGATAGTGTGCTTTCCGAGTGGCAGTACAACCGAGATGATGGGGGGTGGTGGGCCTTGGGGTTGGTGATGGTAGATGCAGGAACCGGCGGTGGCCGATAAGATAAGCAACGCACGACGAGAAAAAGTGCAACACCACGACCAGAGCGACGGGCAGCAACGCAATCATCCGACTCCATGCCCACTAATGCGATCATGCGTGCGAACTGCGAGCAGCCTCCTGCACGGCTGGCGGACGCGGGCAGCCCACCCCAGAGACTTTGGGCATACCGAGCGCCTGCTTGAGCGCCTCACGAACCCCCTCGCCGCGACCACCAGAAGCTATGCCCAGGCTTACCGGCCGCAGTCGGAGCTGGAGAAGCGCATCGCCCAAATCCCCATTGACCGGTACCGCAACTTCTGCATCGTCGCCCACGTCGACCATGGCAAGTCGACGCTGTCGGACCGCCTGCTGGAGATTACAGGCACCATCCAGCCTGGCGGACAGAAGCAATTCCTCGACAAGCTGGACGTGGAGCGCGAGCGCGGCATCACAGTCAAGGCGCAGACATGCACCATGATACACACGCACGAGGGTCAAGACTACCTGTTGCATCTTGTCGACACGCCCGGCCACGTCGACTTTAGGGCCGAGGTGTCGCGCAGTTACGCCAGCTGTGGTGGCGCACTGCTGCTGGTGGATGCGAGCCAGGGCGTGCAGGCGCAAACCGTGGCCAACTTCTACCTCGCCTTCTCCCAGGGATTGACGCTGGTGCCAGTGCTGAACAAGGTCGACCTCCCACATGCCGACTCTCCGCGCGTGCTCGAGCAGATGAGGGAGACGTTCGAGCTGGACCCCGCCGATGCCATCCTCGTCTCCGCAAAGACCGGCCTCAACGTCGCAGCGCTCCTTCCCACGGTCGTGGAGAAGATACCTGCCCCTGTCGGCGACCTTAAGAAGCCCTTGCGCATGCTGCTGGTCGACTCGTGGTACGATGTATACAAGGGCGTTATCTTGCTTGTGCGCATCTTCGACGGCCAGGTGCGGCCGGGCGATACCATCCGCTCCTTTGCCACCAAGCTCAAATACATCGTGGGCGAAGTCGGTATCATGTACCCCGATCAGACGCCGCAGACTGTTCTGAAGGCCGGCCAGGTGGGCTACATCTACTTCAACCCCGGCATGAAGCGCTCGCAGGAGGCCAAGGTCGGCGATACATATACCACCATCGGCTCAGAGAAGCTGGTGGAGCCGTATCCAGGCTTTGAAGAGCCAAAGAGCATGGTCTTCGTCTCTGCCTTCCCTACCGACCAAGACAACCATGAGCACTTGGAAGACAGCATCCAGCAGATCATCCTCAACGACCGCAGTGTTACTTTGCAGAAGGAGTCATCCGATGCGCTGGGCGCTGGCTGGCGCTTGGGCTTCCTAGGTACGCTGCATTGCTCCGTCTTTGAGGACCGCCTGCGTCAAGAACATGGTGCCAACATCATCATCACGCCACCCTCAGTACCGTTCAAGGTTATATGGCGCGATGGCACCGAGTCAATCATCACCAACCCCAATGAGTTCCCCGATCAGGATCAGGCACACTTCAAAGTGCAGGAGGTGCATGAGCCCTACGTCTCTGCCACCATTACCCTGCCCGACGAGTACCTTGGTGAGGTCATCAAGCTGTGCGAGGCCAACCGAGGCGAGCAAAAAGAACTCACCTTCTTCACTGCTACACAAGTCATCCTGAAATACGACATACCCTTGTCGCATCTTGTTGATGACTTCTTCGGCAAACTCAAAGGCTCAACTAAAGGTTACGCCTCCCTCGACTACGAAGATGCGGGCTTTCGCAAATCTTCCATCATCAAACTCAACCTACTTGTCAACGGCTCCCCGGTCGATGCCGTATCGCGCGTCCTGCACACATCGCAAGTCGAAAAAGTGGGTCGAACATGGGTTGAGAAGTTCAAAGAACACGTTGAGCGTCAAATGTTTGAGGTCATCATACAGGCCGCGGCAGGTAGGAGGATTGTGGCGCGCGCAACCATCAAGCCGTACCGCAAGGACGTGCTTGCCAAGCTGCACGCCAGTGACCTCAGTAGACGACGCAAGCTGCTAGAGAAACAGAAGGAGGGTAGGAAGAAGCTGAGGGCTGTGGGCAGTGTTGTTATTGAACAAGAAGCGTTTCAGAAATTTTTGGCCAAGTAGAAAATCGATACCCCTCCGCTCAACTCATCTCCGACTCCCATGGTTCTGGCATTGACAGCTGACACTGGCGTAAGCGCAGTCCGATGCTTCCAGAGCCAGGTGCGCCAAGTCGCATCGTCCCTGTCGACAGGAACACAAATTGGTGGAATCATACTAACATCATACTTCTTCCAAGCGAAGGGTCCGGCTGCTAATACCCCTCTTGCATTGAGTTTCGGCGTACCGGCCAGCCAGTGGTTTATCCAGGTTAGATATAAGTCGCTCACGACCGCCTTACGGCTCGATCATGTGCTTGATCGGCGCTAGTACGTCAATGACATCAGGGGGTCATCGAGATCGCACGGCTTCGGGCATTTGAAAGAACCACTCGGCTTGCTTTTCCCGTCGCGTACCTGCAGTTGTGTGCAAGTTTTAGCGCATCCTAGGATCGTTCGCTAATCTCTGCGCGGTCTGGATGCCATCTCCGATCACGGATTGTGTGGTCCGAACTTGGTACGCTTGAGATATATGGAGGCATCAGAGACAATGAGCGGGAAGATGGGGCAGCTGGCTGACAGTGAACAGAGCTGAAAATTCGTATTAAGAGAACGGCGATTTACTAAGATATTAGTCTGAAAAGATATCGTTCAGAAACAGGGCTCTCATGTCGACGAAAAGCTGCGCGTCCGAAGCCTTGCCTTACAGCGGCTCATAGCGCCTCTGCAACCCCTCGCTAATCTTTATCAAGCATGATTCACGAAGCTAACCTTGGAATTGGCCTGTTACTTCAACGGTACACTTGTAATAAGTTGCAGGGGATGACGTTGACCTTCTGGGCCAGCCGTTGCGACAGGCGGACAACATGGGCGAAAGCTCAAATCTCGACGCCGCCGGTGACATGGTCAGCACAGCAAAAACCTTGTCAACGCGGCTTGTTGTTTCCTTTACATTCCACATATCCCCTAGGATGAACCTGCGCTTCTCTCCCCCTTCGTGAGGCTTGCTGTGCAGCTTGTTAATGCAATGGCGAGATTCCTGGGTCTTAGAGGTCGACCTTTAGCGAGTGCCATTAGCGTCACCTGCGGCCTTTGCTTTTTGTACGTTGCCTCTCCCGGAAGCAGCAATCTGTTGTAGACTAATGGGCAATATGCAGATGTTTTGGATATGCACAGGGTGTTATGGGCGGACTGTTGACTGTCCAGCAATTCTTGGATAGGTTTCCAGAGGTAGACATCGTCAACGATTCGAGTTTCCATCATGCGTGGGTCACAGGTACGTTGAAATCTGAGTAGGTGTGACTATGCAGTAAAAGTACTCACATGTATAGGTCTCACCGTTGGGACGTGGCATCTGGGATGTATCGTGTCGGCCGTCGCGACCATCTTCATTGGTGACTTGCTTGGACGACGACGCACACTCATCATTGGCCTTACATTCTGGGTCATCGGCGAGATCATCCAAACTTCTTCCTATAGCTTCCCGCAATTCATTGTCGGTCGCGCAATCGCAGGTTTTGGTAGGCAGTCATCCATTCCGTAACTTTGGGCATACACTGACAGTACGTCAAGGCAACGGCTTTACTACCTCGACCGCCCCAGCATACCAAGCAGAATGCGTCAAATCGCACCGCAAAGGAACAATACTCATGATCAGCGCCGGTGCCTTCGTTTCCGCCGGCATCGCCTTCTCATACTGGTTCGTCTTCGGCTGTGCCTACATAAGCGATTCCTCCGCATCATGGCGCGTCCCCATCGCCCTACAGATTGTATTTGCGCTTCCTGCCATCTTCATGCTCAGCGTGCTTCCCGAATCTCCGCGTTGGTTGATTCTGACCGGCCGCGAACAAGAAGCACTCACGGTACTTGCGGCTCTCAACGATGACGAGCCAGATAGTTTCGAGACGAAGGACGAGTTCCTACAGATCAAGGACGCGATTTTGATCATGGCTCAGGGCTCAGGCGCAAGTATGTTCTCGAACAAGGAGCGTAGAGGCTTCCATCGTGTTGTCTTGGCATACTTTGTTCAGGTTTTCCAGCAAGGCACTGGGATTAACTTGGTCTTGCAGTACCTTTCATGGATCTTCCTTACTCGCATGTCATTTGACGGATGGCTGGCCAGACTACTTGCATCCTGCTCAGCAACTGTCTACTTCCTTGCTTCGTTCATCGTTGTAGTAGGTATTGACCGCTTCTGGGGTCGACGCTCCTTGATGATGTTCGGTGCGACGGGCATGTGCGCTTGTATGGTTCTTGTCACCGTCATGCAGTACCTCTGGGCCGAGCACGGCAACCAAGCTGGAAGAATTGCGAGTACCGTCTTTCTCTTTATATTTTCTGTATTTTTTGCCATCGGATGGCAGGGCATGGCTTGGCTATACCAAGTCGAAATCGTACCTCTTCGGATCCGTGGTCCTGCTAACGGACTCTCAACTAGTGCTAACTGGCTGCTTAACTTTGTGTAAGTCACAATTCTGATTGCAACCGTTTGATTATATTAGGAACTAACGTCAAACAGAATTGTTTTCATCACACCAATTGCGTTCCAGCGTATCTCATACCGCACATGGATCATATTTGCCGCTACAAACTTTGCCATCGTTCCGCTCGTCTATTTTTACTACCCCGAAACCGCATTCCGGTCTCTGGAAGAAGTTGATGTAATATTCCAACTTGCGGACGATGCGCCAGGTAACCCCTGGCTCACAGCCGTCAAGATCTCGAAGAGTGAACCCCTCTGGTTCGGCAAGCAAGATCCTGAGAAACGACTCAATTTCAACTATGGCAATAGCTCGTGGCACCAGCGCCTAGTAGAAAGTCTGGCTAGTAGAGGCAGTGGAAGTGGTACCGACAGTGGAACGGCAGAGAGGCGGCCATGGACTAATGGCGAGAGCCCAGATGCAACATTAGCAAGCTTCCCCGGCGAAAGGAAACGCTCAGAATCTCCTGTTGACGCGCGCTTCGGGACCTCAGCTCCTCTCAGCCCTAGTACAACCATGACAATGACAACAACCATCACGTCCGACAAGCATCAGCGACGAAAACTGCAAAAGCGAAACTCCAGTTCCCGCGCTAGCAGTCGACATAGCTATACGGGCCATTACCAAGACGCTGCCCCAGTTTTCGGCCTCTACCACACCGACACCGACGACAGCGCTCCTCCGCCTGTAGTTCCGTTACAAAGATCGCGTCCTCCATCTCACCAACGAACGCGCAGTAGGAGTCAAGGCAGTATCCATTCCGTCCGACCAGAATGGTGGACAGAGACCCTTGCGCCAGTACCAATCAACGCTCGTAGTAGATCAAACAGCCAAGTCGGCAGCATCAGCATAATGGAAAGTCACATGGACCATCCCCGTGTTTGCCGCGCCTCTTCTCGTGTCTCCCAAAGAAGCAGAAGCGCCGGCATCTCAAACAACGCTCTAAATCGCTTCATCAACCCCGACCTCCTCGCCGAAGACGACGACGACTACGATCAACCATATCGCAGATCAGCATCTTCACACGTCCAGCCCCAGCTACTCCACCACTTCCCTTCTTCATCTTCTTACAACCACCCCCACCACAGCCGTCGCTCCGATGCTGATCTCTTCATCGATTTTAGCAATGGTAGGGATAGTGTTGAAGATGCGTACCCCGGTGTGCTAGATACAGAAGAACCGGGCAGAGGCAGGAGCGATATTTCAAGAACACCTAGTCAAAGAGAAACATATCTTCCTGATGGCGTGTACGAGGTTGTGGAGGGGAGGGTTAGGCAGTTAAGTGCAGGGAGGGCGCCGGGGAGCGGGGGAAATGGGAGTGAGAGGAGGGTCTCCGCGAGGGGGGCGGGTAGGGCGAGATAGGTGCTTTTGAGTGTGGGTTCGCGGGTTTGGTGGGGTTTATGGAGTAGGTTGTGTGGGGTTTCAAAAAGTGCCGAGTCAGATTGTCGGACCACCTTTTTTTTTCTGTTTATATTTTGGGAGGAGCAGTCCCGAATATCGCTGCTGTGTCAACTTCTACCTTTCAGCTATCCTCTCAACTATCTAGCTATGCTTTAACATCTATCACCACCTTATCTCACACACTTCTATAGTTATCGTTATTTGTTCATTCGTGGAATCGCAGTTTCACCGCGGTAATTCCTTTTATCAGTGACATGATGGTCCATGCAGCGAAGATGATACAAACTACCTAGTTACTAATGCAAGTACACAACTAACAACAACGACTAGTCTGGGTAGTCGCGGGCAGACGTCGGGAGAATGAATACAGAAATTTTGCAAGGATGCTGGATAATTTGCCTAGTGCTGAGGAGACAGTCTAGTATCTTACCTATTACGTATATCAGTCTATGCATCTGACCGAGCTAAACCCGGTGAGTTAATTTCCTATACTTTGTTTGCGAAATATATTCCATTCTGTGATATGGAACCCATAAATATGGAGTGTCAAATAAAGATGTTTGTGAGTTTTGCGTTAATGGACACTTGCTCGCTATGGTTGCCGCTACAGTTTGACGGCCACGTTGAAACATAAAATGCCCCGAGGCCACGCCATTGACGAATTCCGAAGATCGGAAACTCTTCCGATCTTATCGCTTAACTGGATGGGATGATTAGAATGACATTCTGGTACGTCGAGGCTGCAGGTGGTTAGCTGTTTTGCGAGTTAGGTTGGTTATGACGTAATTACGGCACTTCTAATGTTTGCTTGTAGTGCTGAGCTGGAGAATTATTGCTCACTTACGCTGTTGATGGCCCTTAGAGCTATCTTTGTACTTGATTTTCTGGTGATTACGAGATTAGGTGCTGACAATGATGCCTCCTGAGGCCGGCTTCGCGAATGTAACAGCAGTCGCGCCTCTCATCGCGACGTCAATGGTGATCCATCTCGTTTTCCGGATGCATCTTTGCCACAGTGACCAGTCCTGCTGACTAAATACTTCTTTTTAGCAGAAAAGGACATATCATCTCATGGTGAAGTATTATTTGGTTTTCTATGCGATTGCAAGACCCCTCACAGCCCCCCTTGGCTTTTCTTAGCCTTTGCGATAGGTACCTAAGCATGGTGCTTCTGGTGACATGCCCGTAGTTTACATGGAGATCACTACAGGTTTGGAGCGGGTACACGCGAGTAAACGGTAGGTGAAGCGGTGCCGAGCGATGAGATAGGTAGGCTGTCATTCACAAGATCATCATAATGCCAGCATGCCCAAGCGAACCCACTTTATCATAGCGTTAATCGGTAGTACTGATGCCACAAACATCGTATTCGCGATAATAGTTTTCCTGAGTAAAAAACTACAAATTTAGGTATACGCCAAGTTGACCAGTATTTAAACCCCCCTTTGTTTCCTTTTGTGCAGTATCGCCATCACTTCAAGTCCTTCGAGTACCCACCCAGGCATACCCACTACCTTGCCATAACAACAACGACAACGACAACGATACCTTCTACGAAATACGATCTTATCATACTCCTCACTTCACCCCCGATTTCATTTCTCAAGCAACAATGCAACTCTCCGCCCTCGTCATTCTCCTCACCGCTGCAGTAGCGTCTGCTAAATGGTGCCCCGGTGGAGCTATGGTATGCGTCTGTAAGTATATCACGTTGCTGCACATAGCACACAGATACTCATGTACAAGCACAAATACTGACTAGGTTGTAGATGGAGATAACAAAGAGAATTCGTGCTCAAAAAACTGTTACAGAAATTGCGATTGTAATCAGAAGCAAATTTTCGATTACCATGATTTCTCGTTGAAAGAGAGGTACTGCAGCGTTGTCCTATTTAATGGGAAAGTCGAATGTCACGTTTAATAGAAGCTATCGGTAGAAATGGTATCAAGCGTATCGTTGGGCTTTTCTCTATTTTGACGTAGGTTTCGCATCTACGAAGAGGAAGTGCGGAGCCGGCGATATCGGTATCTGTTGATATCGGTATCTGTTGTTCATTGCTCCCCGCCCCATCCTCGATCGAGACCATCTCAAAGATCCTACAGGAAATTATACACACCCTTTACAACTACACTTGTTAGTAGATATGATTCGTGACGCAAATGCGTATATAGGGCGCACGAATCTTCTTTGTGATAGTACGAGTAGTCTGGAAGTGGTGTGCAAGAAAGGCTTCCGCCAGACTCTGAGTGGCTCGATCCATGATTGCAATCATGCAGGTGTTGATGATACAGCAATAGTTTAATGCGAATAGGACTAGAATCGACTTCTTGCGTCTCGCCACGACTGCTGGATGGGCAGGAAGTAGTTTCCGAATTGAGCGTACGCGCCAGAGCTGTTTTGCTCATTCTAACCGAGATATGATGTCAGCTTAGAACTAACATGGCCGTGCAATTGTCTAGTTATCTGTATTATTTGATTTCCGTTTGCTTTCACATACGCGTTATGCTCGGTATTTCTGCTCGAGATCTATTCACCTAGTGCTAACGACTGTGTGTACTCCCCTCATTACGCTTGTGGATATTTTTCAGCGACAATGGCGGATCCGACTATCGTATCATGCTTATTCGAGTTACGGAATGAGCGGAGATTGTCTTGGAGACCTTTGCCGACTTCGTTTGGAGAGCGCATTGTCATGGTATCGCGACAGCCTGGTACAGCATCCGAAGTTAGGGTCACTGGAAGATACATCTAAAAACAAGGCCTACATCCCTACATCATGGAAGCAATTATCGTCGTTCCAGAGCCACTATGCGCTTTGGTATAATCAACAAGAGGCCGTTAACAGTCACCACCGCAACGCTATAACAGGTCACGCGGCCACCCTGCATGCGAACACAAGCGTGAATCCCTCCAATTACCTGTGCATAACAACTCCTAAATCTGTACGCAATTGAGCACAAGCCGGTATCTCGAAGATTGGATTATATTTAAAGTGTACAGGTGGACTTAGCTATCGCATTCCGACTAGAGTTCCAAGCTCAGAAGACTCCGTGCACTGAGAAGTAGAATCAGATTACCCCTGTATATTTTATTATGTGCACTAGATTACCATGAGCCAGACCTTGGGGAATGCAGCTCGGCTGTGCAGTGGTGCCCAGCTACTGGTGCGTATCTCGCGACCGAACGTGTCGGTCACAACATCAGCAGTGCTACAGTCTGCGCTATCGTTACACATTGTTTCTTCCGGTCAATTCCCCGAGTAAAATACATCGACGTGTTGGACTAGGTTTGGCGTGTAGACGAGAAGTGGCGGCGGAAGCATTGGAATTTGTATTGGAATTTGTATTTTGTGTACCGCCGATTTCATGGGTTACGGGCGGACGGGTTCGCCAACGGCGGGATCTATAAACCACATCTTGGGGTATGATCCAAGAGAGAGGCTTCCAAGATATCTCCCGAGGTCGTTTCGAATTGGGCACTCTTCGCAAGTGCTGGGATGTCATCATCTGACAGGACCCAGAACGCCCTAACCGGGTACTCACCATCGGAACGGTCAGGATAATATGCAGGACTTGCCCAGTTCGTCCACCGGTCTATACGTCGTGGAATTTTCAAGGTAAAAGCTCAACCTCCATCGATCTGAACCATAGTCACCGGTCGCATGCGTAATACACCTTGAGCAACGTCGTACGCGAATGCGACCAAGATTTCTGATTTGGTCCTTTGGGGAATATGTCTTTGAAAGTGGTGATTTTCAGCGTTCTTGTGGCAGCTGACTGGTAATGATCATAGTATCATGAACCTTACCCTACTCTGCAAAGTCATACCAAAGAACAGCCTAGGATAGACAAATGCTATGCTGACATACTCTCTGCAGTGCTAGATTCATCTATTACAAATGTGATTGGAAGTATATGCACAAGCATTCTCGCGCCCTTGACTGATTACGGCAGGCGCAGTCAGATTTGCCATGCAAGCAAGGAATGATTCATGATAACGTGCCTCATCAACATGTACGATCGATCTCCCCCGAGCACTTTATGTGTCAGCACATTGTCAAAAAGAAGAATATGGTTACTTGAAATCATGTATAAGAACTGACTCTCCCTTCCTGATGCACAAGATGCACCAAATTTATGAAAACATTGGGGGTTCAAAGTAAGACCAGTCCCTTCGGTCAGTTTACCGCTACGATGCCAGAAACCAGTCGTTGTCACTTTTCACATGTCCCAACACCCTCTTCGGCCCCTCCGTGCTTCTCGAGTCATCCATTGGCATTGTACGTTACCGGATGTCAAAAGTGCGGAGGCAACCCGTAAGTGAATTTTCTTGTGAATCTCCAACATAATCATCTTCTTTCTTCATCGCAACAGAATGCGTAATGTTTAGAAACACTGACTATATACCAGCCATCGTCAAGCAATATGTGATGCTTGCGATGGAGGAACTACGAGAAAGAATTGTGCATTTTGCCTACAATATCGCCGCGCAGTGGGTATGACGTACGAGTTGGCCCAAACGTAATAGCATCGTTGTGATCGTTTTGCATGTTCTCTGGTCATAATGCTCATGAACAGGAGCTCGTATAAAAAGATTGGAGAGACAGCCCTTTGACGCTTTTAAGAAACTACTGCAAAGCGGCCGTTGCTATGTGTTTTTTCCTCCCTCTTAAACAGTATTGGGTACCCTAGTATTCTTACCACTGTCGATGACTCATATACCTCCTTTCTTCTTCACTACGCTCGTTCGCGATGAATTAGTTGTCTCTTTTTCATACCAATGATACGCAAAAACTAGGTCCAAAAGTAGTATGAGTAAGAGATGTATAAGATACAAAAATACAACGAAAGCTTCTCCCACCGGTAACACAATCTCGCTTTACAAAGACGCAAGGTACCTTGCAAACATGAGAATGATAAACAAAGTATAACGCCCTGAAGAACTAAGCGGTTTTCACGGCTTAAGAGCCGAGCCTATCGCTACAAATACTGATTGGACGATTTTGTCCTACCGCTCACTTGGCATTCGACACAGTACAACGCAACACAAACGACAGGAACAGGTTGGCACCTACACCATCAGACCACCTTGAGCTCAGCAGATTACCGCATCTCTTCAAACATTGTGAATCCAAGACACCGAAGGAAAGGCAGTGTAACGATGCCTGCGTTATCGCATCCCAGTATGCTCGTGCCCTACCTCATGGTCCTCGGGTTCGTCCACATGTGCACTTTTACGAATAACGTATTACACGGCACGTGTTCTGATAATCGGCCTCGCACCTGCCATTGGATATTTTGTCTATCTTTGGCGTACCAGATTGAAGAACTATCGATTACATGATTTCGACGAGAGCTCTACCGAGCTTTTTCACTCTTGCCTTATTTTGTCTATTGCGAAGCGATCTATGTCACATGACCACAGGATACTTGCTCTTAACTCGGATGATGGGACCATATTTGAAGAACAGGAAGGGAATCGGTATCATGACCAGAGCAAGGAACCCGAGGAGAGATGTCGCCCAGCCAATGCCGAGCGCTTCGTACACTAGCATGGAACGTTAGCATTTCCAATTTCGCCCATTATTGGTTTGAGACGGACTGCAAGACGACTTACTTTGTACAGTAAAGAGAGGAAAGACAGCACTCAGCGTATATCTCGCGATACCATTTGCTGCCATTGCTGAAGCACCATTCATGGGACCATATACATCTGTCAAGTAAAGTGCAGATGATGTCTGTGCAACGATGTTAGTTTCTCTCCACCTCAGAGGTAGCATAGAAATAGATATGTACAAACACGCATATATTTCCCCATGCGAATGGCACAGCGCCGACTAGCGTGGGCCCCCAATGAACACCCTGATCAGCACACCAGCCAAACCAGAACAGCCCGACAAGTATACCCCAGCATCCAACCATTGCGCTGTATAAGCGGTGCTCCGGGTCAACATGCGATTTGTTGGAGGTAGTTGCCTCTCGATACTTCTTCTGGTAGATTGTACGGTCGATGGTGATTGCCGTCATACCACCGAGAAAGACGCCGATGCCGATGGAGATGAACGTGAGACCACCCTGGGATGGTTCGAACGAGTAAGGCGAACGTGTGAAGATAAAGGGGAAGGCTGCAAAGAATAGAAAAAGAACGGCAAAAGCGAAGCCTGTGTATAGAGAGAAAAAGAAGACAGTTGGCTGTAATTCGTTAGCTGAAGCGTTCAAAGAGTGTACGAAATGTTGTGCCCTAACCTCTGTTGATAGCATGTGTATGGGCCGTACAAATTTCATAAAGATCAATCGCTTGATATCTTTGTCTTCAGCCCTGATTGGGATTCCGGCCTTGATAGCTCGTTTCTTCAGGATGATCGGCTTGTAAGTCTCTTTCATCGGGAGAGCGGCGATGTATACGGCGATCGTGATGAAAAGCATGCACCATTGAGTCCATTGCCAACTCTTGTATTGTGCGACAAAGCCTCCCACGACCGGACTGCAGTAGTTAGCATCATGACCTATGCAATGCTTTGTCGCTCTACTCACCCCAGAGACGGTCCTGCAAAAGGCGCCATCAAAAATAAGCTCGTAGTCACAGCTCGTCTATGGGGAGGAAAAAGATCCGCATTCGTACCCGCACCAACTGCAAGTGCCGGACTGCCAAAGAACCCCGCGAAAAACCGACATACGCAGACGCTGGCAAAGCTCTTTGAGAACCCAGCGCCAAGCGTGAAAAGCATGAAGATTGGCGATGAGATCAGATAGACCACTTTCCGCCCATGGCCTTCGCTAAGCGGCGCCGTGAAGATAGGACCGAAGCCAAGACCGAGTGTGTAGAGAGTCAGGCCGAGAATTGCGACGGTTCGCGAGATTTGGAAGTGATGCGTGATGTTTGCAATGGACGGAGTGTACACTGATGTCCCAAAAGTGCTAGGTTGTTAGTTCTTTGGCTGTTTGCTTAGTTCGTTCAGGTCTTACACCGCGAAACCGAACAATGCCGGTATGGTGGCGTGATAGACGCGTTTCCATATGCCCCAATTGTGAGGATTGTCAGGGTCATTGGGACCGGTCCAGTCGGTAGGCATGGGATCTCGCGATGGCAAGGAATTCTGGCCATGTTGCTTCTCAACGTCGTGAATTCCATGGGAACTCGGAGTAATTGGACGAGATAACTCGCCCACAGCCTCAAATTCTTCCCTCTCGCCTATGACGCTACCCATCTCCGGGCCTTTGGAAAATGTTCTATGTGGTCCCAGATGCTTGCGCGTAGGCATAGTTGAGAACGATAGTTGCATGAGAACAGTCGGGAGAAATGCAGAAGGTAGAAGTGAAACTCCGGTCAACCAACGGGATCCATATGAATATAGCAAAGCGTGTGGCTGACCGCTTCACCAGCCAGATATCGTACTAGCATTATGATAATGTCTCGGTCCGCGTCTGCATTGTTGAGAACCCGCGGAAGATCACGAACAGGAGAGAGTTGTTGCTGTGGAAAGCTGTGTCGTGATTGGCTTATGGCAGGCGGTCCGAGGTTGACATTTGTGTTTACTGATCAGGCTTACATGCTGAAACGGCCGTAAGCTAAGCCCTTTTCGGGTCGCGCAGTACATTAGCAGATTATTTGTTCCCAAGCTCCAGTGCTGAATCCTGAAGGAAAGTCGAACGGGCAGATCTGAAATCTAGAATGTAATGAGTGATTTGCGAAGGGCCAGATTATCACTTCGTTCCGATGGTCCCGGAAGGAATGAATGACGCCATCGCTGATCGTTCTACAGTCACTATACACGCCGGTTTCTTCTACAAACAATACATAGAGAGGCAAAACGATATATCGCAGCATAGTAGAATGATTTCGAGACAGCTCACTGGAATTCGATGCTTGGTTCTTATCACTAGACATTAGTCGCTTGACATCAGTTTAATTACTTGAGATGCCGTATATCTACACCATAAACCAAGAAGCTATTGCGAATCATGAGATATATACTAGCGATAAGAGGTGACAGCTATAGCACTGTCTTCACTGCAATACAAATGCCTTCTCTATCAGACTATCACGTCTTGAAGACATGAATGAAAGAGATATATGTAAAGAATATCGCATTGACATATGATTTTACATATCACACCAAGTATCTAGGAAACCGCACCTGTCAGTCTTGCAAGGGACAATTCGTTGCCAACTGACGCTCAACAAGCTGAGCACATACGTCACCCGTTCAGCTTGGTGAATTTACTTTTGAATTACAAAATCTCTTGTCCGCTGTGACGCAATTGTGAAAAGAACAATAGAAGTCTCCGTTTATTCAGCACGGTCATCGCAGGCGGTCATCGCGCAGGTGCGTTTCAATTGCCCAACCCAGCCTGGTCCCTACATAACTTGAGCTAGAAAGAATTGTGTGCTTGCCAACTCTCGATTGCAGCTAGTGTCAGAAAAACCCCCATTCCATACAAAACACCGGGTGTCTTGTGTATCCATTCAAATATCACGCAGACACGTTAGCGAAATGGCTACAAAACGCAAATATACCTGCTCTGCGGACGATCACATGGAGTCTCAGACTTCAAGAAAGCGCAACCGCCACAGCAAGAAGGATAAAATTGCGGCACCCTACGACGACTGCAGCGACTACGATAGCATACCGAAGTGCAACAGGCGTAGTCAGCGATCAGCATCCAAGCCATCTCGTGCGCCAAAGAAAGCGAAGAAATCAGACAGACTTCTTGCTGAGGTTGCCGATCTTGCCGACTACAACAAGCCCCCACTAGAGCGTTCACGGGGGGTAGTCCTGACGCGATAACTGACGATGAGATGACCATGTCCCCTCCCAAGCACGGAAGTGCCCCGAAGGCGTCTAAGTCTACTCGAGAAGCTGCCAACGCGACGAAGAAAACACACACGCATGGCGGGTGAATCACCAAGCCGAAATTAAAGGCAATTTTTTCAAGGAAACGAAGCCAAAAGGAGAGAATGAGAGCAGGGGATGAGCAGTTGGCGCTGTGGCATGGGTGGGTTTTCGATGACTCGAGCGATGAAGACGAAAAGAACGAACGCCTTCCTCGTACACATTCACACCGCTACCCACCAAACAAAGTAGGTGTTCAAAATGTGGAATGGTCCTTGTTGCCTGGTGAGCTTCGCAACAAGATTTACGAGTACGCAATGATGGGGGAGAAGGAGAACGTCCTCAACGTCCGTCACTACCCTGATGGCGTACCCCGTCGATCCGACCGAGGAATCGCCTCCAACACCAACTTTGCATTTTCCCACTAGGGATTTACGCAAACCTGTCGTCAGGTTCGACAGGAACTCACTCCTTGGCTCCATCGGAAGCGACGAGTCTGCACTCCACTCGAGACGGTACACGAATATAGCGATTTCTTTCACCGCCCTAACGTAGAAGGCAAGCTCACAGGACGGGTAGAGCCTATCTACTGCGGTACCTCTCTTTCAGGCAATGGGTTCGATGCACTGCCGTTGCTACAGCTCAGGAGGGATAACCCTGACTTCTACATCCATTTTCCACTCGCCTGCAGCCGCGATCATTTCGATTTCGACCATCTCAACCAAATGCATATCATGAATGATATAGAACGCAGTTCTAAGCATCAGCCGAAGGCGCTCATCGCCAATGCTGGCCTCATTGGTATACAAGTCACCCCAGTTGCCAGCGACTCTGGGGCATCAAGCGTGCCCACCGACGTCGATGCGGACCTCCCTCCGGCCAACGATACCCTCCTAAAGCTCAAGATCGACCAGATCAAGGTAGACATCATGGTAAACGGGAGTATAACGCACGGGTCATGGCTCAAAGACGCGAGTGCTTTCATCTTTAGGCCCCAACTAGTTTTGAGTCCAGTTCTACGGCTACAGGCTTGTCTGAGGACTGCTACGGCGGTTTGAAAGTCGAGGCCAAAGTTTGTTCTTGACATGGCGTTGAAAGAGAGCGGCAAAGGGAGGAAGAAAATTCCTTGAGGATGAAATTTAGATTGGTGGATGGTAGAGTTTTATTGGAAAACTTATCAATGCTATCTTTTAGGAGAGTGGGGTGACATTTTGAGGGAGGAGTTAGTTCGAGTTCAGTTCCGTTTTTTAGGAGAATTGAAGTCCTCTCTTGTTCATTAAAACGAATAATTATCTTGAGTGGTACCTCATTAATCTCTGCAGTCATCTACCAGTAGTCTCTTCAGTGGGCTCAAAAGGAGATATAATGAACTGTCTGGGTATTGGTGACATATACTCCTGCAACGCCACGCTATCAAAACCCCAAAACTTTTTATACATGAGGGAAACGTCGTGTTGCTCCCATCTCAACACACATCTCCCCTACCGAAACTCCGCTACCATTCTGCCCCTCCACCTCTCGCCCCACCTACTCATAGCAAACAACGCCGCACACCCCGTAAGGACACTCCAGATACCCAAGATCGTCATCAGCCAGCCATTTCCAATAGCCGCGAGTAGCGGTTCAGCAACCATCGCACCCGTAGAAGAAAAGATATTCCTCACAAAATTGTTCAAAGCAATACCGCTCGCCGCGCGCTTGGGCATAAACTCCGTTAGCATGGTATTTACCAGCGCGAAGATAAGCATAGACCCGATACCGAAGAAGAAATTAGAGATCATGGGTACAATCCAATGGATCCCGTATCGAGCTGTCCAACCATACATTATGAGCGCCGCGGGCCAGAGGATAGCGCTTATCCACGCGTTCTCCTTCATGCGGTCTTCAGGGCGGAAAACCAGAGCGCCGCGGTCGTCGTAGCGGCCTGCTTTCTTGGCTTCGCGGTGCATGATTCGGTCGATCCAGGCGCCGCCGAAGATGCTGGCGAGGATGTAGCCGAGCGAGTTCGGGATGTATAAGAGGCCGACGAGGAAGGTGCTGAAGTTATAAGGGGGCGCGGCGAAGGTACGTTGGATGCTTATGTTGAGGATGTAGAGGCAACCAAATGTTATGCTGGCGTAGTAGACGGTTAGGAGGACGGGTGGGAAGCGTAGCCAGGCTACGATGCGGAGGGGATCGATGAAGATTTGGCGAAGTTGTATGAAGAGGGATTTTGTTTGTTGGACGGTTGAGGCGCGGGTCTGGCTGCGGTTGAGGGGCGGAGGGTGTCTTTCTCGCTCAGGGGCGGCGGTGCGGTTGGGTTGGTAGGAGGATTCGTGTCGCGGTGTAGCGTTTCGGGCAGGGCAAGTACGACGAAGATTACTGTTATTCCGCCGTAAATAACGAGAAACCATTGTGTGCTTCGCCATCCTAAGCCGGCACCTAGTGCACCGCCGATGATGGGTGCGAGGAGTGGTCCACACAGTGGCCCAAGGTAGAACAAACTCATTGCTCGTCCCCGCTCCTTTGTTTCCCAAATATCTGCGATGGTTCCAGCGCCGACTGCTTGCACTGATGCAGCCGCGCCACCAGACAGCGTTCGGAAGACAATCAGCATGCTGATGCTGGTACTAATGGCCGATAGTATGCCAAAGATAGCAAAGCAGAGGAAAGAAGCAATGTATATCGTCCGTCGTCCAAGCCTCTCTGAGAAAGAACTCCACCACAGTGGAAAAATTGCCATACTCAACATGTACACCGCAACAGAAAGATTGGTCACGGTCCCGTTTGCATGGAATACTGTGCTGATGTCATGAAGTACTGGCATAACGATTGCAGAGCCCATCGGCCCTGCCATGGCGCAGAAGGCGACTATGAAAGTTATGAACCATTTCGTTTTCCTGGCGTAATGCACTGGGTTCTCGACTTCAGGGATGAGAGCAAAGCGGGCAAGCAATCCGCGTCGTTGGGAGCGAGGTACAATAACAGCCTTTGGGCTTACTGAGGTTGTTCTTGCCAGACTAACAGGCCGCTGCTTGGTGTCGGACGGCCTCGGTTGATGTGTCTCCGCGGAATGTTCAGAGGCCGAGTGCGGTAACGACGAGATTGATAATGCATCATCGCTATCGTTTTTCTCCTTTGCTTCGATAACTGCTTCTTCTGATGGGGTTTGTGACCTTGTTTGTCTGTCTTCCTTGCCGCGGTCGGTACCTCGGTTCAGGTCAGCTTCCGAGGTCGACATTGTTGGTGGCGTGCTAGACTTCACTGAGCCCGCCAGTGACGGAAACCGGGAATAATAAAATAGAACAGGTGGAAGAAGTGTGATTTTGAATTTTCGTTTTCAACGCTGGACCGGAATTGTGCCTTTTTCCGAGCGTAGCCACCTCCGTTTTCCGATGATGATGCTGTTGTGCGCTGCGTTATGTCTCGGATGTAGACAGCCGATGAGTTGGGACTTTCCCGCCCAAGCCGTCCAAACGTACACAATGGTCCTGGAAAGACTTCTTTTTGATGGTTATAGTTCACAGAGCAAGAAAGAAAGGGCGAAAGATAAAGAGGACCCTAATCTAGAGGCCGACATGGCGGCAGAGAAGTGCTGGGACATTAGATAAGCAGCGAGGCATGCTCGACTCAAGGCGTTTGCCTCACGGAAACAAGCTGCCGCTGTTGAAACCGGCGCATTGTTGGCATGTGGGGTACTTCAGAATCTGGGTACATGCATGCGACGCATGCTAGTTTGATTTGCTCGTACGAGTTCGGAGCATCATCGTACGTTTGTCCTACTTGATCAATGACATGTTGTCGAGGATAGGTTTCGACAGATGAGAATAGTTGCTGATCCTTGATGTAGAGTAGATCCGCTGACCTCTATACGGAGATTAGCGTGGCACTTGAAAGTTCTTGGCGGAGCATCCATGATCAGGGCACTCATATCCGGAAAGCCGAGGCTTTAGTTACCTTCATTCGTTTATCCAGGATCGAGTCTGGAAGCTTGGAGAGTGACCGAGCCTCATTCCTCCCACTCGACCCTTTTGTAAGACTCCTTGTTGCGAGATGAATGACGTCGTACAAGAGAAGCTCTCGCTTGCGACCCCACATCAAAATCAGGATCAAACATTTCACCCAGTCATCAAAGCTACCAATCTTCCAAGCAACACCAGATCTTCGTACCCAAGCCCCAATTTGTCTTGATCACCGTTTCAGATACGTGCAATGGCAACGCAAAACCAAGATCGTCTCCGCACACACTTCTCCTCGGTTCCCGACACGGCCCATAATGATCGCTGGGACGGTCTATGGAAAGAAGCAAACGTACGTCGCCAACATGAACATTGGCCCAATCCCATACCCATTGCTCCCCACGCCCAAACTTCCACCCAGCAATGACCTCAATAGCAGCACTGACGCGTCGACCCGGAATAGTTCTTACCCTGGGATCGCGGCCACGCGAACCCCGCGTTAATAGATCTCTTGGACCAACGTTCTAGACCCCTTAGTTCACCGGACCCAAACCCTTCGCTGGGTGCGCCGCCACCAAACAGCGAGTCCCCAGGCTACGCATCGCTGCCTTCGGCACTGACTTCAGAGGGCCGACGCCGCCGCGTCTTGATACCGGGATGTGGCAAGGGATATGATGTAGCCTTGTTTGCCGCACATGGCTATGACGCGTACGGCTTGGAGGTCTCTTCCCACGCCGCCGATGCTGCGCGGAAATATCTCGAAGATCCAGGCAAAGGACCAGTAGAGGGGGAGTACAGTGTCAGAGATGAGAAGATTGGCAGGGGGGCTATGAAAGTGGTGTCCGGTGACTATTTTGAGGATACATGGCTGAAGGATGTGGAGGGATGGGATGAGGACGAGGGATTCGATATCATTTACGATAATACGGTGAGTGTTTTGCGTGGAAATCGGCATTGTACTGATGTTTTGCAGTTTCTGTGCGCCCTCCCCCCGACCCTCCGTCCGAAATGGGCATCTCGAACTGCGTCCCTTCTTCGCCGCCCGTCCCCAAACAGTAATCTCTCTGGCGGGGTACTTATTTGTCTGGAATTCCCAACACACAAGCCTGCATCTTCAGGTGGCCCCCCATGGTCCCTACCCCCACTGGTACATGCTGAGTTGCTCAAGCGGCCGGGCCAGAATATACAGTACGATGACCAAGGTGTGGTTAGAAAAACCGATACGGAAGAGATGGACAATGCGTTGGTCAAGATTACGCATTATACACCCAAACGCACGCATGATATGGGGATTATCAAGGGTCTCGTGAGGGACTGCGTGAGTATGTGGCGACATAAAGCGGACTGTCCGGAAGGTGCGAGGTGGCATTGAGCTTGGCTGAGCGGGGCAGGCCATGGTGATAGCTGTCACTCATCCTACCTTCCGCAAAGAGTTGTAATGCTCACCTAACCCATGACTATGCTTATAGTAACCCAGCCATATCTCTTCCATGTCCTCGGCCCCGTCTTCTGCCTCGATCTTGTCCACCCTTCCATCACTGTGCAAAACACAAATTCTCAGTCGGTACGTCCTTGCAAGAGCAAGTAACTCCAGATGACCGCCCCATTCGCCCGTCTCCCTGATCTTTCGGAGGTGCTCTGGTAAAGTATCTTCCATGAAAGGCGAAAAGTCGTCTGCGTGACCCTGTATCCAATCTGCTGCCGCGAACCGGACCGTCTTATACGCCGACATCTCCTTCGCTCCGCTGTCGCTGTAATTATACGGCCCGGCATTTGGTACGCCTATCATAATCTTTGGCTTCAACCCCAACTCGCGTGTCTGTAGCTGATCTGCAACTGCGGCATACAAGCAATGCCCGTCCGCCCTGATCTCATACAATGCTAACCCATGCTTCTGCAATTGTGTTTCCATGCGTTCGCGCTCCAGTTCACGTGGATTCGGCGCATTTGCGGCTTCGCGCTCCGCTTCGGCGATGATTGAGGCCTGTTCGGCGGCGCGGCGAGCAAGACGGGCCTTTGCGCGGTTTGGCTTCTTCTTCCTGGCTTCCGAGCTATCGCCATTGATGCTGCTCTCTTTGCTTTCGGGTGTGCCACCATTTATGCTGAGCTTGGAGATATCTTCTTGTAGGTCCTGCGCCTCCTCTTCAGACTCTGGTGGGCCTTCATCGCTGCCAGCGTCCAGGTCCTCTCCATTGAGCACAGCGAGTTCGCGCGCCTGCCGCTCCTTCAAATCGCGCTCTAGGTTCTCGCACTCTTCGTTTACGCTCTTTCTAGTCTTTTTGCTCGCTTGTTTCTTCTTTTGCGTTATGCGCGACACAAGATCGCGTTGTTCCTTGCGGTGTCGGGCCTGCAGGGCCTCGAGCGTCTCCGGTTCGGACGTTGAAGGCGCTTCGGCCATTGGGCTCGGCTTTGAGACTGGAAGGAACTCTGCTGGCGATTTAGCAGGCGCAGAATCAAGGACAGTGGTTTGCCAATGGTGGGGTGGTGGGGACATGGGAACTGAGATTCTTTGGCGTGTCGGCGCTATATTTTGCCGAGGTCGTCACCAGCGGCTGTACTTCGCCCTGTCTTTCACCTCATCACCTTGGCAGTCTGCCATTTCCTAATCCGTCACCCGAAACCTCTTATATCCATCGTGCCACGCTTCTGGACAAGAAATGAAGGCTCTAGCATTACAATTTCACTGTCCTCGACTGATTTTGCTCGTTCGCTCTTCCACTCGAATGGCCAGCTCAGAAAAGACTAATGTCCCTTCGAGCTTCGTGTAGTTGATACATATCTCAAGTACCTGTTCCATACTCTCATATTCTCTGTCTAATTGGAAATTCTCTATTCATGTTAAGCTTCAAGAGCAGCATAGATTTCCACATTTCCATGTCAGTGACCTACAGTCTCGAGACAATTCAGGCACTATACATCTCAACTTCTTTGCCACAAAACTTTCACTGTATATCATAACCTCGCCGTCTTCTGTTTTTTTAACGCGGTATTTCAACAAAATTAGATATAAATGTCTTACTTAGGAATGTCGAATGATGGAGCACTCTCTATAAAGCGAGATGTCACGGCTTGGTATCCGGGCTTGGAACGAGGCACATGATGGCCTTGAAAGGCCAGCGTTGCACCCTGTCTTACCTCTCAAGAACTGTTCCTGTTTCGTTGTTGTACACGGCATGAGTTAGCCACTGCTGAGAATCTAATCTCACATTGCCTATAATCCTGGGTGCGCTGGTTTGTGCATATCAAACTGGCAGTGGCTGCATGTTCTCTTACTGCTGGTCTAGGTGAAATAGTAATGACGTTTCCCATATCTTGTCGATAAGGTGCTGTGTTTTCTGGCTCCATCGTGCTTTCCTATCACCTGCATGTCGCACATAACTTTTCGCGCCTTCCTCAGCCTCCCCACAGAACAACAGCACCGTTCGCACACCATCCACCGCTTGTCCAGTCCCCTCACGCCCACATTCACGATGCCTTTCCACGATAAAGAATGGGAGGACTTTCAACGCTCCTGTGATATCTTCCCTGCCTATAGCGACTATCTCTACGGCCCAGACGAGCGCCTTGTTGTCACGCAAGAACCTGGTCTGCATCCTCAGATATATCCTGCGCTTACGTTTGCGCCCACTCAGTATACTAACAGCATGCCTTCCCGGTCCTACAATACCTCTGAGCACTATCATGTGCAGGATTCCGCTGCTTCGAGACGCCAGTCTCTGAGGCGACAGACTCCGGGGCATGAAACCTTCAGTGGTGCGAGCAGTGCCCGGAACTCACCCGGCTTAGATATGCGCTCCGAGATGGGAAGTCCCGTAGGTGCATTCAAACGCCAGCAAGGAGCCCACAAAATTTCCCAGAAAGCAACGAAGAGGCGAAAGCTCTCGAGTGCGCCCCGAAATGCTGCGCGTCCTCGGGTTGCATCTTCACCGAGCTTGTCGCTGCGGTCAGTGAGATCATCTAAACAGCAAGCTCAGACAAAGCAAGCACCAGCATCCGCTGAACCGTCACTCTTGCGCACATCTTCAACGACAGATATCGACTGCAGTTTCACGCCTGCCTTGCTAGGCCAATCAAGCGCCATGTCACCGGCGACTAAGATCATACCACAACAAGGTTGTTTAACTCAACAGTTGAAACAGGCAGCCGGCTATCGGGGAGCCTTCACGGCGAAACCAGAACCTACTCGTTACCTGCATCCTCATCAATCTCCACAGCCAAGTGTCGAGCAACCGTACTATGACACGGCTTGCTACCCCCAGCAGCAAATACCGCCATCTCCGACGACTACATACCATCTGTATACGCCGCCGCAGTCTACGAGTCAGCCGCAGATGTCTCCGGCCCAACAACAAGTACGTGGGCGTGATCTCCGAGGAGCCTGAGCCTTAGCTAACTGAACCACTAGCCCGTGAACGATACCTACGCTACCATGCAACCGCATCTATCCCTTCAACTTCGTCAAAATATCAATCGACATCTTCCAAAAGTCTGGAAATGTTTGCAAATCGCCCAAGACACGACAGTTTCTGCAGATGACATGGAAGCGCAGAAAGAGAAGATGCAAGCAAACGAGTGGCTCATGATGTTCAAGCGCAGTTTACCTCCTGACGGTCACTATTACATGGTGCAGGTAGTATGCCATATGATTTCGGAAAACAAAGCGGGTAGGTGGCCTTTGGCTTTCTTGGGATCTGGGAACATGGAACAGCAGGGTCAGGGTTGGTGTGGATGAAGAGCAGATGCGCGTGGGACGGGCTAGACGTCTTTAGCGATGCATAGTTTTGAGAGATCATGGACTTTGTGAATGGTACAATGATTTTCAGGGGAGAGAGTATGGTTGACTATTGGCAGTGGTAGGCGCAAATGGTGCCGGTCTCAGTAGATAAGATCATATCTCAGTTACTATACAAGCAAGGCCGATTTTACAAGCTGCCTACGAACATTGTAGCCCTCTATGCTTACACCAGTAATCGAGGTCTTCATCTCCTCATTATACTATTCTACTCTACTGGCTTCTTCCGTGTGTCTTGGCAATTGAATAAGCCTCTCTGGGAGCCACCCTTCCGCTCGTTCTAGAGCCTATTGGATCCTTGCTCGACAGCTTGGCAATCAACTCTGACTGCACGAGCTCAAGAGCTCAGATGTCTAACCAGCGACAATATCGAAAAAAAAAACTTATCCAACAACTCTTGAAGATACCCCTCAGCCACCCTTACCCCTCCACGGTCCCCACAATAATATTCCCCGTCCATGTCTGCCCATTCTTTCCCGTAAGCCCGAGCTTCTCTCTCTGCAGCAACGAGGCCGCGCACTCCTGCTTCCAGGGCTCAACATCACAATGTAACTCATTCGCCATCTTGGAACCCGGCTTCAACACGATATCGACAGTTCTCTCGAGTCTACAGTAAAGCCGCACTTGCTGCATGGAAGCTTGACTGAGCAGCTCCGCCCACGCATCGACCTCTGTCTGAACGTGCTTCTTGAGAAAGCTGTGGAACGTAGATTGATACTCACTCTTACTAGTATGCATGAGGAAGTCGATGTGCGGGTAGTTTGTACAGAGGTATATGTAGGGTAAGATGTCGAAGGCATGATGAGACAAATGTGTGGGGATTGTAGCGTCGATATTAACGGTGGGTTTGGGGTTAGATTGGCGGCGCCTTGGAATCGGGTTTTGGGGGGCGGTTGGGTGGAGGTTGCAGTAGGCGGTTAGGTTTGCGTAGGTCATGGAGATGTAGGGACTGTTGTTATTGTCGGGTTGGATGCGCAGGAGCGAGCGGAGTCCTGGGTTGGGGTTAGTGTGTACCAGATGTATGGATCTGGGGAAGCGCCGCTGCCGCTGCTGCAGATACAGATTCTCGTACCTGCAGGTAGATCTAGGGCTGCGATCGGTGGGGGTACGCTAGTCGCTGACATGTTTGCTGTCGGCGGACGTGCCGCCGCAGCGGTTCTAGCGGATCTGCGGTTGACCATGTCGTTTGGGTTATTTTGAACGATAGTGGAGCGAGCGGACTGCGTAGATTTGGTGAGGTGGAGCGCCTCAAGCTCTTGAGAGATGCAATAGGATGTAGCCAAAACTGCGGTTAATATGAATGATTCTGTTGTCGCTGGTTGACCTGGCGGCGCGCAAGAGGTTACCAAGTGAGGTTACCAAGTTGTGCTGAGATGTCGGTGGGTGTTGCTTGTTGAGCTAACAAGGCAAGCGTACCGCAGACGTACCTGCTCGTTCGGTGCAGTCACGTGCAAGGTGAACAGTGAAGTCAAGTTTGCCTCACAAAGTGCATGTTCGGACGCAATCGTCAAGAAATAAATCAAATTTGCTTTATAATAGCCTCTTGAGGAAGTTTTGTGTTTCTCTGTTTATCCAAGGTCTCATCTACCTCGATTTCGAAATGGATGCTGCGTCAGTCACCCGCCAAAACCAAGTCGTGCACTTGGCTAGTATGTGTGGCTTTGATATTGGATCTTTGTAAAGAAATGATTTTCCGCATTCCACCTGTTCTACAATTTCTCATTCTCGTTAAACTAACAGATATACCTAAAAGTGGTCAGGTTGGCGTCACTTTACTCACACTCAAGTCTCAAAGTCCGTGCTCTTTGCGCGTACTAAGTTCCTAGTTTCTATTTATGTTGAGCACTCAATAGAACGCTGCTGATCTTTTCTGTCCACTAACATCTACCAAATTGCGAAAACAATCGTTCTGCATCACAGACAAGATGTCCTCAGGTAAGCACCATAATGAATAAGAACGGTTTAATCTTGAATCTCACAGGCCGGCTAGAGGTTTTCTTCGATCTCGAATTTACAAAACAGCAAACGAAGAAGTAAATACTAAGCCTGTTTGCTTTCTCGACTTGCCATCAGAGCTCTGCGACAATATCTATGAGCTAGTTCCCGCCATTGATTCTAGATCCAGCCGCTTCTGATATACCAACGGAGAGTCCTGCAACCTCTTTCATATTCACAGGAAGTCCCAACACGTCTGTCGTATGAAAAGCAAGTTTTTGGCTCTGATCGGACACGATATATATCTTCTGGTCCCAGAGGGAGTGGCTAGGGGTCTTCGGAACAACATCTGGTCGATGCTGCTAGTTATGTCTATGAAATGGACGCCAGGTTACGACGAGGCATTTCTAAAACGCTTGTGCCTCCCAGAAAGTGTCTGGCATCACTTCGCGTAAGTGCGCTCCAGGTTGAGATGAAGTGGCTATGTTGCTCGATTACAATGAAAGCTAGCTTGGAAGATGGGAGAAATTGAAGGTTCTGGCATTGTATTTCGCCTTTCAGCCGAATACGGGTAGATGCTGCGAGATATATCCGGGGCTTTTTATCTGTACCGCGCCAGCGGCGGAGTGAGGCTCCCGAGGTGCCTTAGCGGGCGGCTGGCCACCACTGGCGGAGCAGTCAGCCACTATGTAGCCAGCAAGTACCTAGGTATTTGAGTATATACGAATGGGATGTGTTAGAGAAAGCCATGTTTGGTCAGAAGTCGATAATCTTATTACGTATCGCCTAGCGCCGCCATATTGCGTCCTGCCTATTGCAGCTAGCGTGATGATCCTCCGCCCTTTACCCTTCTCAACGTGCTTACTCTTCACCAAGTCTCGCAATCCCTACAAGCCCTAATAAAGCTTCGCATTCCTGCAAAGCTTATATATCGTTGCAATGAGTGTCACAATGTCTTCTAACCCTTCGACTGTTCAAATGAAGTCCAAGGGCTTTCGCAATCTTCCGCTAGGTACCGCGGCAACCTCGGCTTAACTTATTCTCAGCTTACACATCAGTAGAGGTGCGCAACAGGATATATGCGATTGTTGCCAACAACAAGGAGCGTCTTGTTGAGAAACATGTTAGCCGCCGCAGTCCGACCACGACCAGCGATGCTTTTTGGGAAGCGCGCGGATACTACGGCTTGACCCAGGCTTCGCGCCAAACACGACAAGAGTTCCGCCACCTGTATCTCAAAGACCGTGCGATCTCAGTACACATCCGTGACGCTCAGGATTATCTCGATGCCATTTACCCATCATCTGGAAGTTGCGCGTTTGATCGCAATGCAATTTCCCTCTGGCTCACCATTCGCACTGATGTGGAGCGACGCGGTAAATACGACACGCCCATTGAAATTCGCCCTCTCCTTCTAAGCCTATACAACACAAACGGCCTCGAATTTGAATTCACTGGCAAAGGCGGTGCTCTCTTTAATGAGCTCTTCATTGGGTACGAGCCGGAATGGAAGCAAGCAGTATCGAATGAGTTCAAGAGTGTGGAGTTGAAGGAGCCGAGCGTTTTCGGCTTGCGACTGGTGCTGAATCCCAAATGCCGCACACCATGGATCAAGCAGTGTAAGATATCTGTTACCAGGCTTCCGCATGTGCCCGAAGATGCACTACCATTCTTCAGTGCGCTTGGACTCGATACTGAAGAGGATATGATCTTCGTAAGGAAGGGTGCGCCCAAGTGGCTACGTGGCGACTTCATCAAAGGATCGAAGTGATCTTAGTAAGATGGGCGCATTGTGCATAGGATCGTGCTTTCTTTGGGTTTAACATTAGGGTTGCAACTGGATTACATCAGAACTGCTTTCTCCGATTCCTGCTTGCATCGACGATATCGATAATCTTATTGTTTGTGACACGAGTGAGGGGACACAAGTCAAGTGCGAATGTTTGGAAAAACCCACGGTGTATTCGATGTTTCGAACTCCAGGCAGAGGGGTTGTCGTGAAGGTAAGCATCTGACGAAGTGGGCCAAGATTGTCCAAGGCCGAACTTACCCACCCGACAGCCGAAGTGATGATGATACGGCTGCAGCTGCATATCGTCAGTATCCCACCCAGCTGATGTCGGAGCATCGCAACAAATACCACCGATTAGCGAACGAAGATATTTCAGGTTACCGCACACGTCAGTCATCATAGACACTGGTCCAGCAGACAGCCGCGTGTTCTGCCGAGCCATCCGATGCGATCTACGACATCCTCCTTCGTACATAGGTTTTACAACCGATCGCTCGCTACCGAATGATCCCCAGAGAGATATGGTCGAACAGATACAGCGACTGGATGCATACACGAGTTTGTGATCAATGTTGCATATGCCGTCCGAGCCACACGCGTCACTTCGGGCCTTCAAACGAATACGACACTCTTGTATGTGCTTGGTAAGAAGACATGCACTTTTACACGAGCCTTCTATCAGGTATTCACAGCGCTCCGCTATTCTTACCTTGGGTTCTCCAAGGTGAGCATTGCGGCTTTTGTATATGCCTTCCAACCATATCGCATCTTCGTTGGCAGATCTGAACATGTGCATCACCACCTTGCATTGAAGTGACGTGTGGAGTTTGTTTTGGTGGTAACAACATGGCTTGTTGGCAGTCTAGCCCCCGTCTCTGGAATCAGTCTGGCCTGAAATAGACGCAGCAGTAGTCGGTGATGGTCTCGAAGCAAACTTTGGATACCTGACGTTTCAGAAGCGCTACCGAACATGGCCCCCGCATCCCTGTCGCAGTTCAACATCCCCTCCTTCCCGTCTCGACAAAACTAGTCTTTCCAGAACGATTACTCTTGTCTGTCAAGAATCTTACGGGTGGTCGCCGGACCCATCTTTGCGGTGGAAGCCCCGCAGGCTCACGAGTGGGTGACCACGACTTTAACCTTCTCATCTTTCGATTTCGGCGTCCCTTCAGCTGCCCCGTCCAAGCGGTCAATATCTTCTCCGTCGGCGCAATTATGAATAGTGACACACGGGAGGCCGGCGATAAGTTGGTGAGAGTAGTCGGAGCCGAGAAGAGACCGAAGCAACCTACATGGCGCTTGCATATAAGGCTCGCAACAGTTGGAAAAGATGCTTATATGCATGTTTATGCGTCATCTTGTACATTTCAGAGGCCCGAGCAAAGTAAAAGAGAGGTAGCGAAAAGCGCAAAACTCGCATGCGCCACGGAAACCGGCAAGCTAGCCGCTCTTAGCCGTGGAGCGTGAGCCACATGACGTGAGCCACAGTTCCGCTCTTTCCGCACCGCCCCGGTTCACACCAATCGCACGAAGTCCATGCGCCATAAAAGCTATACCAAGATGCAAAAGAGTGGCGCCCTCGTAACGGTGCGTCTGCAGATTGATGGCGCGGCTAGTCAAGCTTTGTGAAGTAGTGCATATGGCTTACGCGTGCTTGGAAAGGGATCGTGGCACATTATATATGGCCCCTACCCCCAGGTGTGGCTGTGAAACTGTTCTCACGACGAGGTCAATTACGCTATTAGGATAATCAAGACTCTATCCCAACACAAAAGCTGACCAAGATCGATATAAGAGAGATGGCCAACATGTCCTTCGACGCCTACATCCAACGCGCAGACGACTACATTACCAAGCAAATCCACAAATACGAGCAACAGAAACGAGGGAGAAGATCTCCACCCCGCGCAAACGGGTACCGTCAAATGCCTCCCCAAGCCCCACACCACGGACAGCAACCATCTCAGGGTGGCTATCCCGGAAGCCCGGACCCACAAGGTGGTCAATATCCTCAACCACCCGCCACCCCCATGGTACCACACGGATGGTCCCAAGAGTTCGATCCTCGCAGCCAAAGATGGTATTACGTCGACAGATCGACGGGAAGAAGTCAATGGAACCCACCGCCCTACGCACCGCCGCGCGCAACAACCTTTCAGCCTGACGCGACAATGCCCAGTCCACATCACCTTTATACTCGAGCAGACGAGAACCGAGCACGGTCAAATTCTCAGCCGCAGCGCCCCACCTCTAGCCCTGGTGAGCATGGACAATATTTGGATCCTCCTCAGCATGGTGGCCATGGAGCTGGCAGACGAAGTCCTTCGATGCAGTTGCCTCCGGGGTCACACCTGGATATGAATACAGGGAGGGTTGTTAGTGGCATGTTTCCTGAGGGGCAAAATCAACAGAGTTGGTCACAGTCGTTGCAGAGGATATGAGTGCTGGGGTAGGGTTCCACTTGGGCATATTGGAAGAAACGAATGATGAGTAGTTGAAGAAAAGGCACACGTCCTACGGGATAGGGAACTTTTATCTTAGGTATGCGGGACACTGAGCGGTCCGCTTTCTGTGGATTATGCATGTTAGGAAGTCACAAAGTTCCTTTTCATATTGATGCCTTGGTAATCGTGAGACATTGACGTTGAAGGAAGTTGAAGTTTTGGAGTAATGGTATGCGGAATGTATGTCGACAGTGTGCTTCCCTGACACAAATACGTGGAGAATCTAAGCCAGGAGATCGCCCAGGATCCTATGATGGTGCGATAATCCAACCTCCTCCTTTTTGAACTCTTTATTTGACCAGTGAAATCGATTACATCGACTTCGATATGACCATCCGCCAACACACGATACCGGAAGTCCACCCAAGCGCTTTGATTTAATCTACATAGCGTGGTCTCCAAGGAACGAGGACACAGATCCGTGGGCGAAGAAACAAATACATTCAACTTCTCCCAAGCTCTTTATGAACGGAACTGGTGCATATTTCTTGGAGCAAAGCTCGACACACCTTGGAAGACTCATATTCTGAGTAAGCATGATGTTGCAGAGATCATTATCGATGGCTGAGAGCCAGGCGCTTCCATGTTCTACAAATATCTGAATATAAGATAAGAGTGAAGAAGCTCGGTAGAACTTTTGTCAATATCATGTAAGCGATGGTTCTTCAGTTTGGTACGCCAAAGCAAGGGTACCGTGGTGCTGTAAAGGAGATGGCATGTGTAGGTGTGGAATGCTGAAAGAGACCACTATTGCATCTAACTCTTATTTCCGCTTATTCGACGTGTACCGTCATCCTCCCGCTAGCATTGAGAAGAAAAGCTGACTCGCTACCTAGATACTGAATGCTCGATATTGTGCTGCGTCATTAAATAACCAATAGCCATCCGCTATGGAACCCGTGGGGAAAATAAGACAGTAAAACAATCCAGTCTTCTAAACGGCCCATTGCCAACTTTTACCCCGAGAATAATCAGATCCGGTTTAGCATGAATTGCCTGGAATTTAAGAACTCTACAGAGAATGTAGTATGTGTATGGTTTGGGTAATCAAGATTCGTTGATGAGGATTTTTACTAGCTTTTTCTCTACACGTGTCCTTTCACAATGCTCAAGCCCCGATCATGTCGATCGCATCGAAGCTCACGCCGGGACTAAGATACCCTGTCGACGTCTTCCCAGAAATAACCGAAATCTTCAGAATCTGATACTCTCTTGCGCTCTTCACCCAAGCACTTGCTGGGACATTGTACTCGTAAATGTAGTTGTTGCCTCTGTAAGTTCCCACGGTCAAACTCCTGGTATCAGCTTGGCCCTTGTCACCCTGCAAAGGAGCGTTCCAGCTGCCTATAGAGATACTTGGTCGTCCTCCGGCCATTCCCTCAGTGACGCCGATCCTGATCTTAGCACCCTTGGCTAGCTGTGCATCAGTGAGACGGAAGTAGACGAGGTGGTCGTTATTGATGTCCTTCCACATATAACCAGGAAATCCAGAAGGAGTGCTTGTGCCAATGATATAGTTTCCAGCGTCCCATTTAGCCAGGCGTGAGTCGGATGGATGCATGTAAGTCGGCTTCATAGGCGTGTCTCCAAAGTTCAAAAAGCCCTTGGGGGTTCCATCCCAGTCACCGATACGCCAGATGACAGCAGTATCGGCAGGGTCGCTGCAAGTGATGGTGTTTCGCGTTATTGTTCCGCCCGCAGTGACAGTAACAGTGCTAGTATGAACCTCAAGTTCCTAAACGGTTGGATTAGCATGGTTTACAAAGCATTCTGACAATTGTGTTGACTTACGCCTTTGTACACAGTCAAGGTATAGTCTCCAGGTAGAACTTTGTCAATTCTCCAGGCACCAGTCGCTATGGTCCAGTATTGCGCCTGGGCACTCTTCAGACCAACGACATACTGAAATCCGCTCTTCGTGTTAGCAAGACCGACACCCGCTACAGAGCCACGGCGGCTAGCCGGCACCCAGCCATCAATTTCGAGAGAGTCGAGCCACCCCCAGTCAGCCCTTCGTGCGAAAGGTTGTTGTTAGGCGCAGCGCCGCTGTCGGTGAAGTGAAGCACAGAGGGGCCTTGAAGTCCGAAGCGCATAACATCAGTGTGACCTGAGTTACATTAGCAACATATAGGATTTTATGAGAACAATGACGTACCCATATTGTAATGGTAAATATCGTATAGATCTGGGCCGCCGCTTCCACCACGTCGGATCAAGCTCCTGAAAAAAGGTCCACCTGAAGCCTTCTCGTGATCGGAACGGATAAGATACATCCCAACATTCGCGTTCGTGTAGCCGACATAGTCGTAGTCGATAGTGCGACCGTACTTCTTGCCAGAGTAGTGCTTGGACCATGTTTGCCCATTGATACCGTTGATATCACCTGATTCAATAGCCGCGGCGCCATCAGGAACCCAGTCGGTGTCTTCGTTGACGTTGTTTTTGAAAATGCCGCCAGGTATACGAAGAATATATCGAGACACAGTGATGCTGGTGTCCTTCTTGTTCATAAAGATGTACACGTTTGGGTTGCCATAGCGGAAGATAAGCGTATGTACAAGAGTCCCCACCTTCATGGTGACTTTAATGATGTTGGCCGGGGTGGTGTACTGCTTGATAGTTACAGTGCCTGATGCAAGTCCGGATTCGACGTGCGAGTTCTTGCCATTCTGACCGTTGTACTCAACGCCACGGTACTTGATGGATGTCATATCTGCGTTCGTCTTGCTGACCTTGACAACAAGGTTTGCGCCTGTATCGATGACATAGTTCTTGCCGTCATCAGTGTAGCCCCAAGCTGCGAAGACGGCAGCCGGGGCCAGGAGAAAAGCCGTGAAAGTCGCGAGGAATCGCATCTTGAGCCAGCGACTGCCTGTAACGGCTAGGAACGACTGAAGGAAAGGTTGAGCACACAAATTTCCAATAGCCCTGGGATGTGAATGCAGAGGTGGGATCCATCCTACTTTATGGGCGGTGGTCAAATGCTCCGAGTGTCCAGCGCTGTTACACCTGCATTGATACTAGCACACCACCATGATACCTTCTGACTTCGGAGCCTTTAATGAAGTCTCCGCTTGGCTATACTAAAGTCGAGCGGACTGCGCAGTTAGATTGCTTGACTATGCCGTATATAGTAGGACGTAGATCGCCATGTGCGTTGGTCCCTATCCCCGCAGCCCTTATCCAGGAACAGGGCACTTGCCGGGCTCATTGATTCTGATGTGTATGCAAGAGTCATTTTATTGGCGGAAAGATCAACTTTGTTTTGAAACAAGCATGTGGAAATTATGGAGGTTGCGAAGAATTCCGGAATACCCAGGTATCAAAGATTCATCCCAGCTTCAATCATGGATGCGGCGGAAACAACACAAATTGGGGACGAGCGAAGAACCAAATCTGGAAGGAACTCGTATAAAATAATGAACGAACATGAAGATGCCTGAGCACGGATGAATGCAGGCCGACAGTTCTGCGATACCCCGCAATTTCACCGGCGATGCAGCTAGCCAAGACAGTCTAACCTTTCTACGCTCCATGGTCCGAAGTTGTGCCGTCCGAGAGATTGGTGGAGTTTGAAGCCTACTAAACTATCTATGTTCCGCTTTACCAGTAGACATTCCTATCTGTTGGATGTCATCTTCATATCCACTGATCTAACCACAAACTTACAACGACGGCTTGATCGTTTTACCCACAGTTTGGAGATTACTTTACAACAGCGAGGCTTCCAGAAGAACGTTCTTGCTAGTCCTACCAATGGAAAGAGCTGAAAATCGCGATCAATATATTAAACTTGCGCGATACCTGTCAGAGGTCGCAACTAAGGTTCACAAAGTTTATATACATTACATGCTAACGACTATAGTGCCGGGCTAGTCTTTTAATTTCGAGTGTCATTATTCATGCTTTTGAGGTACTCTCTGTTCAAGGCTCGGGTGGTACTGAAAGAAAGTGATATGGGCAGTAATCTCATGCCATTATACTTGAACACAGCTTCATTCCGTCCTTTCGTGGCCTATGATGGACTATGGAAACGTGCAAGTACAAGTTGATAATATGGTACAGGTACTACGACACGGCCTTTGCCTAAGGAAATGCGATCCCAAGTCCGTTGTTGACCTCGATGATAGATTCTTGCAATACTTCCAGAGCACCACACTGCCAATATGAAAGAGATGGAAATAAATGTATAGCGCTGGATCATTCAAAGCTATACAATGCCAGGCATGTGTAGTTCCTGGGCATACTTAGGGAAGGATGAAAGAGAAACGTTGATCGTCTCTGCCTACAATACCAGACCCCAGGGACAGGCCGTCAGTGTATCAGACTGTGCCAATACGCTGATTGCTCAACAAGCACACGATCCCCCTGACATAGCGATTACACCACAATCGATTGCTGTCATCCATGTTGATACATCGAGTACACTCCAAACGATTGCCATCCCTATAGCTGACATATTCCTCGAACTTGCTCTCCAACATCAAACACGAGGTGGTGATTGACTTACTTTAGCTGTAAGACCTGAAAGCCATCCAAAGAGACTTATGCATAACCCAAGGCCTACTTAGTATGGAGTAAAGGTCCTGCAAGTGCTGGTGCACGTTCCTGGAACGTATCAAAGTGATCGTCGGCGACGATCTCTTCAAGCATCTCATGTGGCCGGGCACCGAGGAAGAGGTGAAATCACATAGTCTCCTTACGCGCCTGGGACTGCTGCGGTTCCGTCAAGGCGACGGCTGGGGTGTGTCCGTGGTATGAGACTCGGAGGACGAATCGGAAAGTGGTCTAGCTGATGAATAACACCGACGCTACGTCGGCGACTTCAGAGGCTTCAAGATTCTGAAGGACTAAACATCACTGTAAGACACTCTGACTGGTGATATATACGTGGTCGTTTGGGAAGTCCTTCGGGGTGTATGGCTAGATCATAAGGTAAAATACAAGCAAAGACTAGACAATGACGATAGACAAGCTCCATAGAGGTAGAGATACTAGCATATGAGCGGGAATGTACGATCGCTGACGTAACGCCTGTTTTGTACACTCTGCTCGAGACAAAGGCTTCTCTGCAAACATAATAGTTTCAACTTCAGCAAAGCTTCATATTTTCACTGCGCGACCAAATATTTATACGTACCGCTATCTGCATCTTAAACATATATAACATAATATACAGTAGAGAATGCCTTGCCATGCATTTCTCCAGCCGCCAACAACTCAACAATATATATATATATATATATATTCGAAACATTCGGATGGACATGAATCTCTCAGCGAGAGACGACGAAGGCGATGAGATCCCTGAAAAACTGACAGATGCCCATGCTATGAAGATCCCGCACCGAGCGTCGCGCGTCTTTCGTGTAGTAAACAGAAATAGTGATTCCAGCCAATAGCGTCACTCCAATGCTTCACATCATCATGTATGCTTGTACATGGTTGGACTCTTCGGCGGAGTGAGCATACTTCCAGAGTCGACTCTCCGCCTCGCTGTCTCGCTTGGGGCAGGCATGTTGTCGTATTCGTACCAGACGCCTTTGACTCTACGGTTTAACTTCCTCGGCCCAGGTCTGATCGGACTACCAACAGGGCCGAAGGAGGTAGTACATAGCGAGTTGCTGCTTGCGGTATCTGAGATAGCGTTGGAAGTGAACTGTGAGACGCAACTGCTGATATTCTCGATACCGTGCAATAGGCCTTCGCATGTCTCCGAGAGTTCGGCTTGGTTCCTTGAGAGAGTCTGCAGCTGGGCTACCGTGGTCTGGAGGATGTCTTGGGTCTGCTGTTGCGACTTGCACGTCTGTTCCTGAGCTTGTCGGCTCTTCTCTTGCGACTGGAATGATTTGTTCGAGAGGGCAATGTAGTGCGACGCGTTCTGGTCGACTAGCGCTTGAAGCTTGATCTGAGATTCTGAAATGGCCTTGATCTGGATACTGTTTGACTCGTTGATTTCCTGCATCGCCTGTAGACCAGTAGACTGCGCGACTGAAAGCGCCCGAACATGCTCGGCATTGCTCTCTACTAATTTTGCCAGCCTCGCTAGACTCTCAGCTAGGCTATCTAGAGCTGATGAGTTCGCCTTCTCTTCAGCTGGCTGTGGTGGCGCAATAGCAGGGATGCCAGTCGAATGCTGCAACGGCAGAACGATGAAAGGGCATGTGGGGCTGACTTGTGATGTATAGAACCACTTGTCGCGAAGGTGGAAGAACTTGGCGTCGTCTTGTATAAGCTCCATGTCCTCAGTCTTTACAACAAAGAACTGCGGACTGGGCCGCGACGACGAGGGGTATTCAGTCTGGAGGAGTGTCCACCATAGCGAGCAGACGGCGGCCGAGGCGAAGGTGAGGATGTAAGGAGGCGACGAAGGGTCATCGCTCTGCAGCAAATGTTAGTATGCCGTTGTTGTCCGAACTTTCGCACATGGCAGGATCCATTGAGAGGGCGTACTCTGAGCGCATAGGCATAGAACAGACTCTCGCCGTCTTCCATGACTGGTCTTCTTTGTTCTACAAATCGACTCGAACTTGTTCGGCGTGGAGAAAGCGAACCTGTGGTCAGAGGGCTATCAATGTTCATCATCAAGCCAGCGGCAAGCGACATGCTAGGCCTCGTGCGCCCATGCGTAGCTCTTCGCTCTGGTGACGTCTGGCGCCGACTATGAATACGCTTCTCCATCGATCGTGACGAATCGAAGAGTGACGTCGATGATTCCATTAATGCCGTGAAATCGGGCATGCTCTGTGGTCGCGACATATCTGCAGCTGGATGCGACGAGGAATCTGGGTCGGAATTGTCGTGGCAGCAAAAAGTGTCATCGAAGTTATTAACTAGGTGACACGTAAACGACATAAGGAAAAAGGCACAAAACGCCGCGACTGCATTCAAAATGTCAGTCGAATCAATCAGCGGCCAGGATGAGGGGCTGGTGGTCTGGTCCTGTGTGAGGTTTGCTGCAACTGGGCCGGATCCATGTCGATGACCTCACAGTGCCACGAAACTGCTGGGATACGCGTGTGCCATCAAAGCATCTGTTCGAGGGACAAGCGGCACGTCTGCATGTCAAGTGTCTCAGCGAGCAGTAGCTCACGGCAAAAGCATCGCATAGTGTGAGCACGTCCAAGCTGTCTTAGCCCGAGCCGACGCGCCCGTAGTTGTTAGCCATCAAACGGTGCCTGTCTCGTTAGCGGATGCAGGGTAATATGCGCACCGGGCAACCGCCTTCAGGGGCATAAAGGAGGCCCAAAATTGTTGTTTGGGGGTTGCGGGTTGTGGAAACGAGACGCGTTGATGCAGGTGGGTGCCGCAATAGGTGCATGATGAAAAGTGGTGTGGAGCGGCATGTTTCCAACTTTGGCCCAGCTGTCTTAAGCGAACTGTGACGTAAATACGCATGTACTGCGATAGCCAGCACGACATGCATACATGTACATGTACATGGACACCAATCATGTGTACTCTGCATTCACAAGAATTTGTCACAATGCGAAGAAGAGTTGAGCTTCGGTATCTATTCGGTCCCCTCAACGTCGCGTGGCTTCTCCCGTGGCCCCATCACATGCACCAAGCGGCCTTTGCGCGACATTCTAGGCAAAAAGCAACCTACCCCATTCTCCGGTTGCGGTTACTTGATTGAGACTTGAGAAGTTGTGAAACCTAGTGCTGATAGGGGTACACAATCACAAAGCATCGGGGAAACAAGAGAAGTAAAGATGAGACTAGCTTGTATGTGGACTATCGATTCGAGATAAGCTGATAGAGAGGCGGGACGTTTGATACCCCAAGACACGCCGTCAAACTCGATCCTAGTGTACTATGCCATGATATGTTACCTCGTAGATGATCCATTATGTATTGAGTCGAGCCAACACTCCGGTTAGGAACATCAGTCAACTCCCAAAAGGCTTTTCGTGCCTCACAATCCGACTCAAGATAGCGACTGCGACAAATGCATGTCGATGATACTTCGCGAGCGCCGAACGAACTCGACGAGACTGCTTAGTTGGCACCGCGTCGCTTGGCATCGTGTTGCTCCACACCAACCCTCACATCGAAGTACTCCATGACGTTGAAACCGCGATCAAACAGCCAATCGGCCTTCTTGGGGATGACAGACTCATATTCCGTCATCCAAGGCTCAGCGAACTCCTTCTTGAAGACGATGTGAATGTATGGCTGGGTCTCCGGGACAGGCGCCTGGGGACCAGTAGTACGCATGACGGTTGCAGCAACGGTACGAGCAGGCTTGCGGTGGACACGGACGGATGCAAGGGCACGCGTGCGCAAGATGGTACGCCAAAGAGAGTTCATGGCAGAGCAGGATTGGTCCCACAGAACTCGACGACCAAAGAGACGGTAGAGATCCTTGGCCTCTCCGTCAGTCTGTGGAACGTAGTGCGCCTTCAGGTAGCGACCAAAGCCCGTCTCGATCTTGAAGCTGTTCGCCCAGATGTCCAGAAGATGAACAATCTCGATTCCCTCCTTCGATCGCTCCATCTCGCTGGGCTTGTCACCGACTGCGATGGTAATGTTACCGACGAACGGCATGTCAGCTTTCCGCTCTCCAGGTGCCGCAAGCTTGTCGAGCTCCTCGGAAGCAGTGGGATAGAACGTCTTCAGATACTGGACAATCTCGGTAAGATCCATACCAATCTCCTGCTTGGACATGTAGATCGGGTGAAATTCCTTGCGGAGTTGCTGGCATACCTGAGTCAGACCCCAGAACGGACGGTTGGTCTCGCGCGAGGGACCCTTTGGCTTGGCTGAGCCACGAGCAGTCTTGTTGGCAGTCGAAAGCTCCTCGTCATGCTCTTGTTCAACGATGTCAGACGCAAGAGTACGACCACGATCGACGCGTGTGCGAGAACGCAGAGTAGCAAGACGAGGACGGTGAACCAACAGAGCCTGCTTGGGGTTGTCGAATACGTGCTTGTACACCTCGTTACGAAGCTCTACTCAAGGTTAGCTGACCGCTGGCTTTAGCTGAGGATTGCGAAGATCACATACCTCCGGGCAAGTCCATGAAACGGAACGATGTCTGCGCGGGCTTTCCAGACCTAGTGATATCGATGAGTTTGGCAATCGCGTCACTGGCCGTCTTCTTCTTGGGCTGCGGCTTCTTGACACCCGCCCCAGTGCGTTCGTTGTGCTTACGATCTCCCTTTCCACCCCTGTCGTTGCGAGTAGAGAAAGAAGGACCAGGTACGGGGCCCATGGTGAGCGCGTCAAAGCCTGGAACCGGCATACTCGGAGAGGGAGGCACGGTGGCCGGCTCCGAGCCCATGATCATACCATTCCTGGGGTAACGAGAACCCGGAGTGAACGGGGAAGGAGGAGGTTGAATAGGCCCCGGACGGCCATACTCTTTCTTGCCAGGCGGAGGCGTAGTTGGTCGGGTAGGGCTGTTCTCGTTAGCTGAGCTGTTTCAACGCTGTGGACAGATTATAGCGACTTACGCCATGGCGTCGCTGGAGGCTAAAGGTATAATGGGGATTTTGGTGCTTAGATGGTGTAGGAGTAAAGAGAAGCAGACTTGGGTAATGTTATATTGCCTACAGCACTAGCAAGTAAAGCTGCAGAGACATACTCACAGTCACTGGAAATTTCCCAAAACGGTATTCACTGTGGCAATGGACACAAGGTGAGAGAGCAGTACCGGCATGGCTGTGTTGGTGTGCAATAATTGTGGAGACATGAACTTGGATTTCGGGTTGGTGCTCACTCAGGCTCGTTGCAGAATGCTGTTATTGGAACAACTCAAGAGCGAGCGATAACATCAACCCATGGCGGTTGCATCCACGCGCATGGCAGTGTGGTAGCCATTGTATGCCATTGATAGCTACCATTAAGATCTTTGAACCTACGAATGAGGGAAGTACTAGTACCGTAGGGCACTCTTCTTTCGCACTGAAATACTGCAAAGTTTGTCAAGGATGCTGTAGCCGAGCGCGTACCGTTTGGCAGGGTCCGTGCTGAACCAAGGCGGTGAGATCTCTATGCATAGACAGCAACATGATGTGAAGACTATTCATTTGGAGGTATACAAGTAGGCAAAGGGACAGCAACAGGCTGTAGGATGCACCAAAAGATATGGCAACATTTACCACTGTACCTGTTTTTGAAGAGTGCTTGTAGCGAACAAAAGATTATTACAACCGACGTGTATTGCAAAGGTCATTACTTCACCACGTGCGTCAAAACGAGCATCATTGCGCTATGACCACCGTCTTATGGAACACGACCACCTGGCGTGCCCTTCCTATCAACACCAGCCTTAACCATCATCCTCAGCGAATTTTCACCTGCTTCTGGCCCTTCTCATTCTCTATATACTCGTCAATACACACCCCGATGATCTTATATCGATCCATGGCGTGGTCGCGACTAATCAGCAGGTTCCCCGACCCGCCCGTTTGTATGTACCCGTAATCGCGCATTTGGGCCATGATGCCATGCGCAAACTCCTCCCTGACCAGGGCCCTACCCCACGGCCACGCAGTCTTCGGATATATAGCCTTGTCGACCTTCAGGTTCCTACAAGCAGATGCATGCGCTCTGTGAGCGTTCACGTCGCCAGTAAAAGCCAGCAGGTTGAACGTCTTCCCTATGTCGCCAATTTGTACGAGCCCAAGACCGTCTCGGAGTATAATACGGTTATCAGGATCAGGAATTGCCCAGGTATCCCCAAGCGAGCTTCCTTGAACGACTGTGATGGCCTCGAAGATGAGTGCGAATGGAGCGATAATGGTACAGCCGCAATTGACACGTACTTCGCAAGAGATCTTAGCCGTGTTCTGGTTCCATAGCCGAGATTCGCAGCTGGAGACGTCGACCATGCGATAATTCATCGACATGTTGTGGCTTCGGAAGAACTGCCGCGCGGGCTTCTCCCAGAAGGTACCGCTAACACATCGGTCTTCCCAGGCACTGGGTTTCGCGCTTGGATCTGTTGTTGCCCAATTTGGTCCTAGCTTACGAAGTAATCGTCTTCGATACTCAACCAAATCGCCGACGGGATCTATGAGGCTTCCGAGTATAGTCGCGCATTGGACCAGCATCTTCCCTGTCTCGTCCTTTACCACGTTCCTTGGTTGATCGTTCGTCGGTATGACCTCTTTGGACCACATGCTTTTCGTCAACTTCTTTCCACAATTACAGCCTCTGAAGGTGAAATTGAAGCTGGTGGGTTCGGTGTTCTGAAAAAGCCGAATCTTCATATACTTCTTCGGAGTACCCTTGATCCCAGTCATTGCGATAGATTTTGCTTGACCCTTTGTGTTCAGCCTTCCTAAATTCACTACTCCAGAGAAAAAATCTGTTGTCGGTGTGCCGCTGTGGTTCTCGACTACGGGGATCCAATCCCACTCTCCTCGCTCTCGACTACTGATCGCTAGCTTGGTCCAGGCCGACTCCGTTTTCTTGGACAGCTGCTGGAAGAAATTGAAAGACATCTTCTCCATGTCTTCTCCCGCGATCTGCGATTCAATTTCATCTGGAGTAAAGAGTCCACTGAAGATCCCTAGGAGCCCTCTGAATAGGTCGGCTTTTCTGCCGCAGTTTCGCGGTGTTAGGCAGACAGCCGAAAAGATGTTTGCTACACCTCTCGTATTTTCATACCACCAATAAGGCCCTCCATTAATGATGTCGGTCCTTGCACTCTCGATACCTCGCACCTGCAGTCGGAGACTATGCAGCGACACCGTGTCTTCGTCGATGACCCTCAAAACCGCGTTGATCGATGCGTTATTTACAACCCTGGAATTACGAATCCAGGCTTGCAATTTGTATGCCTTATCCATGGAGTCCACAGCAAGACCCATCCACGTGTTCAACTCCCCAATACGCGCTATGTCCATGCGATCTATTGCCCACATGACAACGTTCTTCCCGAGGATCATCTCTTGGAAAGTCCATACCCGCGTAAAGTAGAGATTGCGAAACAGGGCTCGAACGTGATTGACACAAGTAGAATAACAGTTCAGTACACCCATGTCGATTGCGGCTGATTTGACTATCGGCTTGGGTATTGCGAACGCCCAGTCTGCATCCTTCCATTCCTGTAGCTGTCTTCTTTGATCCGGCAGAATACCCGGAGCGCCCGCAGCAAGCGCGGATCCTTCCATATGTGACAGGATATGGTCGACGAACTTGAGGTTATCCACAATCTCTTGTGGATCCCAAACGACGGGCATATCAAGGAGGATACGACACCTATCCGCGTTCTTGTAGTACTCAAACATCTTGGACAGTTCGATGGCCTTGTCTGCGTCAGAATTCTGGTTGATACATACGCAATCCGCCCATAAATATTGGATGTTGTCGGTAATCATGAACCTCTTGATGTCTTTCAATTTTTCCTTTGCTATCTTCAACGTCCAATTAACACCCGGTATACCACTATCCCAATCTTCTTTCTCTGGCTCTCCCCAAGTGTACGAGATGATGTCGAAGCTTTCGATGTGTGTGTCGATGGATCTGACAACGGAAAACTCTCCGTTGATCTGGCAGAGTAGCCTCGTAGGAAGATAGGACGCCATAGTGAAGACAAGCTACTTGAAGCCCAATGACCACTGCGTTTGCGTCGCAAGTGAGAAGAAAGCGCAAAGAGCATACAGACCGATAGTCCGGTCTTGGGGTGGAGGACCACAGCAGATTTCATACACATCGCTGCCTTACAGCCTCGTCGCCGACTGCGCTGATATCGGCGCTTCTTCATGTCTTGGTATCTCTTTGGGCGCTTGCGAAGAGTTGCATGATTCGCGCTACATGATTGCGGGCCGTGCGGGGCTGAGTCGTGATGAACTAAAGCTGGGGAAAGAGCGCCCCTTTCATGGTGCAGGCCTAAGCGAGCTGAAGAACGAGGATAGTATTAAACCGGCTGAGATACCTCGTGATTGGTAGGTGGCTGCTAACTTGAATAACAAGACGAACCTGTCTCTGGTATACATGTCGCTTTCCAGCGCGTACAGTCGCGACAGACGTCGTAAGGACTTGGGGTGGTGATGAAGGGTGAGATTGACCCAGGTACAAGACCTGAAACACGAAACACGCATAGAACCTCAGGCATTATCCCCTTGTGGTTGTGAAATCCCGGGTGACTTCGATCGTTGCTTGAAGCGCGCTTTGGGGGCGAGAATGGCTTGAAGTCTCATCGGCCCGATACATCAGGCGACCACTGAACTGCTCGAAGTGCATGTCACGTACATAAGGCTGGATATCCAATATCTGGGCGCCCAGAACTGTGGTTGAAATTGAAATCTTATCATGGGACTAAATCATTTGCAGTTAAACGTAGAGCGCCGGCATTTTCAAGAATGCTGTTCAACTTACTAAAGCACCTGGTCAGTATATTTCTATAGTACTAGTTGCAATGAAAGGGCTTATACATCAACATAGCATTACTGCTGTTTCTTGCACGCTTCTGACAACATAGCATACATTCGACTGAGAAACACAGAAACTTACTCAGGCTGGAATATTTGAGAATTGATGATGCCTTTTCTAGTTCTTTTCAACGTTCCTCTCACATTATACAAGTTTTCGCGCCTTTGATCTTAGTATACAAGAACTGAGCAAGGGTTTTAACATACTATTAGTGTGTCATTCTGAAGTTCATGCCAATTTGCTCCTTTTGAAAGCGCAACGTGCACCGGTGATCGGTGATGCCATGAAGATGGCTCGAAGTGAAGGTGAGTGGCGAGCGCTTAACGTGCAAACAACACTTGTAAAACCTCACGATGTCTAAGTGAGTTCGTTTTCTAGAAGACTTCAAAACTCTATACTCTTGTCTCATATGACAAGAGCAACACTAGACGCCTATTCAATCCTCCAGCTCTCCAAGTATGCCAAATTCCCTAAGAAGAGCAGACTAGTCGACTGACATATCTGTATGCAGGATGGCGATGATCCGAGCTTACAACGGAGCATTTAGCTTCGTTACAAGCCAACTGCAAGCGAACTTGGAGCGCGTATTCCCAGACTACGACAGAAAAGATCTCAAGACATGGCCATTCGTCAGCCTAACTGTCGTCGAGAGGTGTAAAGAGTACTACGGTATTCCGGATCTACCCACGGGCGTTGCCTACGAACGAGCAGTGACACAGCGATATGAGGAGATGTACACTGCTACAGATCGCGCGGAGATTGCTTTAACGAATGGCTCATTCTACGAAAGATATCCCTTCAATTACGATGAAAACGACAATCCGAAAGAAACGGTTGGCATGACTATGGTGGAATATCACAAGTACATGGAGAAAGCTGGTGCAGCCAACAAGGCCGAATTGAAATACCCAGAGCATGGGCCTTCAAGAAACATCAGCAAAGCTACGAATCGAACGTCCTGCACAAACAGCGAATGTGTACGAGAAGTTGCCAGGCTACAAGGCGAGCTATTTGACAAGGGAAGCCAGCTTTTGAGCACCCAAGAATACCTCCGCGAATATGAGGCTACCGAAGGCTCAAGGCGAAGCACTATGAAGGAGAAAGGTTATGAATTAAGGCGCGAGATACAGCGCGCAGATGCAGCTGAGAAGGAATGTATGATTAGCACGGAACAAAACACGAAGTTACTACACCGTATAAGAGATTTGGAGATGAAACTGAGACAGGCAAATGACCTAGAAGAGTATTGCAACACGGTGGAGGTGGAAAACAAAGACTTGAGGAGGTCGGCAAGGAAGCGAGGCCGAGATAGTCTTGCAGAGTCAGAACCTGGCATGGATATCGAAAAAAAGAACAAAAAAAGAAAGTAAACGTTTTTAGGGAGCCAGGGGACGCTACATTGAAGATAGTTCTGGTTTTGGCGAACTGGCAATGGATGCGACATCATGGTCGCTTGAAGGGGGATCTACCGCGGAGTTGCCGCACACATATTTCGGCAGCGCTAGGCCATTTACGAATGTTCCTTTCCCCGCGCGGTGCGTCATACACGCGTTCTGCGATCTTTGATTATATATTTGCACATGTGCGGATTGAATGAACAAAATGTTTACCTGAGCCTCTGGGTGTATATCCTCGCGTGAGAATCGGTGCCTTTTCGGGTTACGCCTTGCGACTCAGGGCATCTAGCCAGCCCTGAAATCATTGCGATCCATTGCAACAAGAGGAAGAGACCGTCAATTCCGGTATTCGAACAACAGAAAAAACTCCACAGCAGCTTGCTTCTACTCTATACCACCTTTACGTCGGATAATATCCTGGTTGCTCAACATGGCGCTCTCGAGCACCACGCAGGCAGGCGTTATACTCTCGATTTTTGTCCTGCCTATTCTGACTTATCTATACTTCACGAGAAACCAACAAGTAAAGAGTAATGCTGGACCACTACCACCACCGACCGAGATCACGGCACTCTACATACATCCAATTAAGTCGTGTCACGGTATCTCGGTGCAGTCTGCGAAACTCCTGCCCACAGGCCTAGATCTTGGTATTTTCCCCTAATCGAAGCCACGACTTTGACCCAAAAGCTGACAACTTCCAGATAGGCAATGGATGTGGGTGAGCTACCCAGACTACGAATTCCTGACGATCCGTCAAATCTCCAAAATGACTCTTATCCGACCCACCTACGACGAGAAGACTGATACCCTCACCGTGACTGCGCCGGCTCCAAACTCGATCGATGAGAAGCTCCAGTTCTCTATTCCTGCTCATCCTTCGAAAGATTGGTTAGACGAAAACACAGAGAATCATTCGGCGAAGATCTGGAGTACCACGACAGGAACCTGCGTATACTCTGCCAAGATGACCGCGCCCTTTAATGACTTCTTCGGCAAGGAGGTACGGCTCGTGTACAAACCACCTGTTTCCGATGACCCTAGACCACTCGTATCGAACGGTGCACCAAATGTCTTGGGAAGAGATGCATCGACGTGTTTCCCAGATCTTATGCCTATACTAGTCGGCAACCAAAGCAGTATAGACGAACTCAACACCCGTCTCAAGGCCGCTGAAGACCTTACCATTGATGTCCGTCGCTTTCGCCCTAATATCCTCGTGAAAGGCGATGCTAATGCACCCTGGGATGAGGACCGCTGGAAGACTATCAATATCACACCCAAGCCTGGTGACGAGCCCATCGTCTTGGACATTACACAAAGATGCGCCCGATGCCAAGTACCCAACGTGCATCCAGATTCGGCCGAGAAGCACAAGACGCAGCCTTGGGATGCATTGATGAAGTATCGGAGGATTGACGAGGGCATTACGTACAAGCCTTGTTACGGTATGTTGGCCGTACCGAAGACGATCGGACAGGTCAGCGTGGGTATGAAGTTTGAGGTTACAGAAGTGACTGATAAACACCGATATATTGCTGGATTTTGAACTCGATGCTAGATCTGATGCTGAGGGCTTGTTCCCATCTATCCCAGACATGTAGCCTTCCTTAGTCATCATCATGCCAAAGGCTACTCATGAGCGCGCTGCTTTCGCACCCATTCAAATCAACCTGCATTTCTTCTCAACGCCCCCTACCATTACACTGGGTCTACCTTGCGTGAACATGCTGCCGGCGGGTGCAGCGCATCAGGTCCGCCGACCCGAGGCAATTTAGCATGCAGACTAACTTAGGTAAGTGTTTGCGCGGCGGAAGAATAGACGGCTAAACACCATACACTACAACCATCAACCCATTGAATCCCAAAGGACACGATTGTACCGCAATGGAGCAGTTAGTAGGTTGCATGACCGTCTTGGGTCCCAACTGAAAAGTTCTTGGCTTTAGGGATAACCGTGCCGGCGGGTAAATTGGTAGGAGAGTGATTTCCGTCCGCAATCGTGGGGCGGAATTACCCCTCCATTCATAAGGGAGATGTCAAAGCCTACGCATATCCAAACTGAACACCTTTCTCTTTGAAACTCGACATTCACATTGAGAAAAAAGAACTTTGATTTTCTATCACCATGGCTGACAAGGAACCCATCGTCACGCACGTCTTCACCGCGGACCCATCAGCCCACGTCTTCAACGGCAAGCTCTACATCTACCCCTCGCACGACCGCGAGTCCAACATTGCAAATAACGACAATGGCGACCAATACGACATGAACGACTATCATGTCTTCAGTATGGAAGAAGTAGGCGGCCCCGTTACCGACCACGGCGTAGCCCTCAAGCAAGACGACATACCCTGGGTATCCAAGCAACTCTGGGCGCCCGACGCCGCCACCAAAAACGGAAAATACTACCTCTTTTTCCCCGCCCGTGACAAGGAAGGCATCTTCCGCGTGGGCGTCGCCGTGGGCGACAAACCCGAAGGACCATTCAAACCGGAAGCGGAACCCATAAAGGGCAGTTTCAGCATCGATCCCGCCTCCTTTGTCGACGACGACGGCACCGCGTATCTCTACTTTGGCGGCATCTGGGGCGGCCAACTTCAATGCTGGAAAACTGGCTCCTTTGTCCGTTCCGACTACGAAACCATGGAAGCCACGTCGGGCCCCGCCCTGTGCGCAAAAGTAGCAAAACTCTCGGATGATATGACATCTTTCGCCTCCGATGTGGCCGACGTCGTCATCCTAGACGAAGCCACTGGCGCACCTATAGCAGCAGAGGACCACGACCGCCGCTTCTTCGAGGCCGCGTGGATGCACAAGTACAACGGCAAATACTACTTTTCGTATTCGACGGGCGACACGCATTTTCTGTGCTACGCGGTGGGGGATAGTCCGCTGGGACCGTTTGTGTATGGAGGAAGGATTTTGGAGCCGGTGATTGGGTGGACGACACATCATAGTATTGCAGAGTTCAAGGGGAAGTGGTATTTGTTTTATCATGATTCGAGTTTGAGTAAGGGGGTTAACCATCTGAGGTGTGTTAAGATTAGGGAGATTGTGTACGATGAGCAGGGTAAGATCAAGTTGGCGGAGAGTCAGCCGAAGGTGGAGGCGTAGGTTGAGTTTGCTTGGGTTGAAGAGTTGATTGTAGGATGTGGGTGGCGGCAGTGGATTAGACGTAGATGGCCTGCCTTTGCTCTTTCTTGATACCAAACAACCACCTAAAACACACCTTCACCCACTCTGTACCAGGAATCCTCGATCGATAGCGTGGCCAGCAGCTCTTCCTATCAGCTTTCCAACATCCCTCGTCTTCCCTCCTCGCCCTCTCCCGTTCAAGCTGCCTATTACTCCTGAGCTGCATCTCAACCCCATTCCAAAACTCCCTCTTTCTACCCTCATGTTCCTCCCTCCTCCTAGCCTCCTGCTCCTCTTTCCTCCTAGCCTCCTCCTCTCCACTCTGGACTCTCCTCCCTCTCCTCTCCCCCCTACTAACCCCCCTCCTCTCAGACATACTCACCACCCCAGCACTCGCCCGCACATCTTCTTCCCTGCCCATGGCAATAATCTCCACCTCCCTCTGATGAATCTCCACCTCTTCCATAACCACTGCCCTCGCCTCGTCCTTCATCACAGTCGCCAACCGACAAACCGCCCACTCGTCATCCACGCCCAATCCCCGCACAGTACGCAGAAACCAATCCTTGAACAAGGAATCACTCAACTTACAAAATGGCTCTGCGAAATCCCTCTTCGCTACCCGGGCCCTTGCGAAAACGAGCATGGCACTGCGTTCCGAGAAGTTGCAGCGTCGGTCCCGTCCCCCCATTCTGAGTTGCACCGGCGACGCGGTGGATGTGAGGTCCTGCGATTTCGAGGGGCGTGCCACGGGCGTTGTCAAACTTCCATGACTGGGATACAACCATGTTTGGTAAATCGTCGTGTGTGGTACGAGGACTTTTGGCCATATTTCCTCTGCCTGGTCTGGCTTTTCCACTTCTGTTCTCTTTTCCATTTTGTGGCCGGGCAGCAGATCGCGTCGTTTGGACGTATTGATGTCCATGTTGACGGCGCTGCTGCCTTGTCGTAGGACAGGGCGGAGTACGTTGCGGTTGTGGGGTTTGGTTGCTTTTTCCCCCATGTCTTTTTGCTGACGGGATTTCCTCGGAGTATCTGCATTCAGCTTGCTGCCGGAGGTGACGCCAAATGTCTTTGAGGGTTTCGAGCGGAAGAGGGATGAGCTGGATTCGGCGGCGTAGAGGTGGGAGAGGGATTGGGCGTAGAGTGGGGAGATGGGCAGGTCTTTTTCATAAAGTTTGTAGGTCTTAGTGACCGTGGATTGTGTCGGTATTGTGCGCATTGATTTCCTAGATTGCCGGCGGATTGGTGGTGAAGGTGAATAAAACCGTCGCTCGTGTGGTTTTCCCACCATGAAGATGGTTCGTTTAGCCATGACAGAATGGGATGCTGTAGAGGTGTAGTAGTGGAGAGATGGTGAATAGCAAGCTAAGATATTCGTGTTTATATTATCTTTCAAACTGGCGTGCTTTTTCGAGATAAAAGGTTGTGTGCGCACATATATCCATGGTTCGTGCTGGGCCTGTGGTGGATACACTGTAAGCCGCACGTTATAAATCCAACATGACGAGAGATTTCCAGAGATATGAATTTTGATTGTAGGTATGCAGTACTTAGAGACTGACAGTCGGCCTATAGCGTGCATCTCTGGCAGGATGGTGGCATCATGAATGCCATCCAAGCGAGTTGGGAACCATGGTTCGACCATCTCCCTTAAGAACCCCTCGCTCACATCATGTCTAGACACTGCCATTTAGTTCATCATCTCAACACTTCTCGCTCCTAGACATTTTCGCGAGGTACTCAAGGCTTTGTCGAGACATCGCCACCCATCTCGACCATCCGAGTCAGGTGAGGCATCATCTCTTCCACTCATTTTGCACACTAAGCCTCAGACAGGTAACGAGGTCATCGATAACATTATCAAAGTAAACCTACTCCATATGTCTCCTAGATCGAAACTATATCTAAGATAAAAACTAGGTATCTAAGCGCCTCTCCGGCACAAGTGCAAATAATACGCCGATAATGCTACGCCAGCAAAAAATGCGCCCAACCCCAACAAAGGAAACGAAATCTATTCTAATCTCTAAACATGTACGCATGCATCAACATCTAACAGTACCTCAGACATCCCAGCTCCATATCCAGCCCGTTACTCCTCTTCTTCCTGTCCTCACCCTTCTGCGCCATCGCAGTATCCAGCTCCTTAAACTTGTCAAAGTTAATTTTCTCCTCCTCCTCCTTCTCCGTCTCCTTCTCCGTACTACTCTCCTCCTCTTTCTCCCCCTCCTTTAACTTCTCAAAGTCAATCTTCTCCGTCTTCTCCTCCTCCTCCTCCTCCTCCTCCTCCTCATCCTTCGTCTCCTCCTCCTCCTCCTTCTCCGTCTCCGTCTCCGTCTCCGTACTACTCTCCTCCTCTTTCTCCCCCTCCTTTAACTTCTCAAAGTCAATCTTCTCCGTCTCCTCCTCCTTCGTCTCCTCTACCTTCTCCTCCTCTTTCTTCCTCTCCTCCTCCTCCTTCCTCTCCTCCTCCTCCCTCTCCTTCCCCCTCTCCCTCTCCTTCTCCTTAGCCCGCAAGATTTTTCCCGCTTCAATCTTCTTATCCTTCTCTGCTGCGAGTTCCTTAGCTTTCGTGTAATATCTCTGGTCATCGAGGCGTTTCGACTCTGAATCCTTTTCAAGTTCTTGTAACCACACGCCTTTCCCGTCTTGGAAGGCTTCCTTGAGATGCGCCACGCTGCCGCATACGCCGTCGACTTCGCCCCACGGGAACCAGATCTGGCCGGCTGCGGTCCAGACGCCGCCGCGGCCGCCGCGCGTGTCCCAGTATCGATCGCCGCCGACGAGCGAGTTGTGGTAACCGTCGGGTGACTGGCGTGCGCGGAAGTAGTTTCGCAGCATAGCACGTCTATGCTTGGAGTACCATAGACTGTTCCAGGTGATGTTTGCAGCTGGGATTTTCTCGAAAGTGAAGTGATGGGGGTCGTTCAGGAGGATCGCGGGAATGGTGCCGGTATACGTATTCTGGATCAAGGGAATCTCGGACCAGGGAACTTTATGATCGGGCATATTGTCGAGTTCTGTTTTGTATTCTAAATCGTCGATGTAGGCTGGCTTCTGGTTGGGTGATGGGTTATGCTTGGCAAAGTCCGGACGCCAAAACGGAGATCTTGTCTGATTTAGAGCCGACGGGAGAGAGATCTGCTGAGCATTTGGAGCGTGGCTATGTCGGGATATCTCTGCCGAATTGTCGTGAACACGGGGAACAAGTTCATCCTCCTTGCAATAGCTTATGGGCTGAAAGAGTGTGTGCGTGTAGTCCAAGCCCATCGAGAACTCGTGTCGTACCAAATCTGAAAGCTTAAAATCTGCCCGCTGTAGCCTCTGCTCTGTTACTGCAGATCCGCCTATTAAAAATTCCTTCAATTTTGTACCCATGCTCTTTCTCACTACTTCAAACTCATCCCTTTTGAATTGCTGCTCGGCGAACAAGGTTGCAAACACCGACTGCATGGTTTGCGACTGGCTTGTGGCCTCGGTAAACTTCTTCACTGCCGCCTGATATAGCACCCTCATATCGGCCGCCGGGCCCATAACCATCTTTGAACTGATAAACTTGGCGGGTACATCTGATATATGGTGAGAAGTTTCGGTTGCATATGTCTTGTTCGGCAGAATCGAGGGCGGTACGTATTCGCAGGCCTTATCATTGTTCTCACACAGCTTCTGTGCGCCAAAGATGATTGTCTGGTTGAATTTCTGGTAGCCATGCTTGTCAACGCCATACTTGCTCTTCAGTCGCAGGTTGGCATCTGCAAGCAACTTCTTGTACTGTATCACTAACACGTCGCTCGGGAGCTGGAACCACGATTCTTGGCCGTCCACGATAAGTACCAGATCCTCATCCTTGACCAGTTTCTTATTGTTCAGGTAATTTAGCGTGCTGTTCAATGTATCGCCTTCTCTCTGTACATCTGTTTCAATCCGCGCGTATAACAGGGGCACAGTCGGTGGAGGGTAGTTGAGCAACATAGCAGACAAGGTGGTCTGGCAGAACCCGTGTGTATCCTGATTTGACGGTGTGATAAGGTGGAAATTGGGCGATGTCTTCTTGAGTTTTGGCGGTACATGGCCAATTGCGCCGTTCTCAATCTGGAGCGTTGTGTTGGAAGGAGTCTTGAGCGGCGCGTCGACTATCGGAGGCAGACTTGAGAGACGCGACCGCCATTGGTAGTACGAGGAGAGGTGCTGGTATTTTGAGGGTATGACCTTTGGTGGTATTAGTATGCGCTTGCGACTAACACCTAAGCGCAATTGAAGTTTGCAATGCAACGTACCTCATGGTGTTCCATGCCCATCAGCCCAAAAAGAATAGTGAAAAGCGCAAACGTGAAAACCAACATCCTCCCTCTCCTCGTACATGCCCATTGTACCGCCGCAGTCCCAAATTGCTTGGGTGACTGTGCCGGCGACATTGACATGGTCAGAAAAGAATCCCCCGCCATGATGACGTTATAACAAGTGCTTCACAATGTTCGACTCCCAAGGCCAGCTCTGTGGAGTCCGGAAAATACTCAAGTGAAGGGCAGTTCAAGGGGAAAAGAAAGACACGCAGAGAGATCCTCCCTCGCGGGGATTACCCTAGGCCGACAGTCATTCCGCTCCAGTACGACGGATGCATCCCTCAAACTGTGTCTCATTCTCTCGCTGACTGTAGGTACGGGGTTTCGCACCGAATGGGCACGTCACGGTCCGATCATGAACGCGCGTAAGTCCCACCGAGAGCACGTCCGGCAGGTTGAACGAAACATCGACTTGCGCCAGTCCCATCGCAAGAAAGACGTACGTATGTATACCAAGAGTAACATTGAAAATGCATTCTTGTTGGTGTATGCATTCTTGCGTGTCCTCAAAGTAAGTAGAGCAAAGTTGATAGGGCAGTTGGTATTTCACAATATCCCGATCTGCGGCATCACGTCGCTAGTCCATTTTTGGAACGAGGAGCCGCCTCCGCTTTCCTCACCCACGCGTTGGCCAGGTTTGGATCTGCATTACTTTTCGTTAATCCATCTGCTATCTATGCAGACTAAAAGGCCTGTAATTATTAGGTCTGCAACATCCAACCCACATATCTGATCATCTCAATTTAAAGAGATTGGGAGTCGTTGCGCATGCGCGAGTTGATACTGTGAGCGCGTCATCCAACAATGTTGGCTATGTGGCCCGATATGGGATTAGGGTTTCACCGTGCACTCGCTCCTTATCAGAAGAGGCTGAGGAGGCTGACACACAGAGCCAAGGGAGAGCACGTAATATCCCTTTGAGGCTAAAATAGTGCCCCCTGTGGGTAGCACAACGGCCGAGACCCACCAGTTCAGTTGCAAGCTTCAACACTACAAGTCCAGATGGATGCCACAATCTTGTGTAAATGTATGTATTACTACAAGTACTCTGGGAATCCAATCAAGTGATTTCCCAACTGTGCATCATGGGGTATCTAATGCTCTGACCCAAAAACGCCCATCTCTCACCCAAGAACGTGATGCTTCTTCCTCCTTGACAACGACTGAGATATCGGTACATGCCTACCAGTCAGAATCTCAATATCCCTTCCTATTGCTCTGGGACTGGAAGCAGGAGCACAAGAGGCACCCTCGTCCCTCGGTCCCAAATTCAAACTACATGACCAACGAGGTGTGGTAACATGGCTTTCGTTGACAGTCAAGTGCTCTGCATTCCTGACCGCGTCCTGAGGACCGCTTCTCCCATTGCCGCGAATCGAGTCCGCGGTCCTATAAACTTGTCAGCACCTGCAGACTCGATGCAGTAGCCATGGGCCACGCTCAGGCCTGGAGGGTCTGGTACAACTTCATAGTCTTATTCCGCACATCCGCACACTGGTGCAACGCAGTGATGTGACGTTCCTGTGCAAGCTTCCACGTCTCCATTACACTCTCATCTTCCTCCATCTTGGCCAGGTAGCTCGCAAAGCCAACCTTCCTTGTCGTCTCACCGCGATTGTGTATAAAGTGTTCATCGAGGTCTTCCATCTCAGCACTTCGCGCAGCAAAGTGACCAGTAAGGACGTCACAGTACTTCCTATATGATTTGACATAGGAGCCCATGCGCATGAAGTAGTCATCTGCAGACGACAGATCCAGCTTTGTGGGTGGTGGAGGTGCGTGAGGGACGTCGGGGTACTTGAGGCTCTTTGCAGCATTTGCCTTGATGGGATGTGACCTGGAGGCTTCAGAGGCAAAAGGAAGTGCATCTCGGATATTTGACAGGCCACCAAGTCCATTCGCTTGAGGCTCGAAAAGTGGCGGAAGCAAGTCTGCGCCAAGACCGTTCAAACCTCCGGAACCTGCTGTAGGGGTCCGTCGCGGAGATGATGGTGCTGTACGAGAGCCCCTCTTGATTGGTTCTGGTTTTGCTGGTGGCTCAGGGTCGATGTCCATGGCGTCTGCATCACCACTTGCCGCCTCCTCTGCAAAGGCTTGGTACTTTGGCCGCAACGTATTGGGTTGGTCCTGGTTCTTCGAGGTTCCGTTCTTTTGCACAGAAGCTTTCCGCGAGGCCTTTGGTCGCTTTGTGGCTTCTGCCGGTCTACGAGGCGATGTCTCCTTTGCATCATTGTAAACCCAATTTGCGTCCTTGAAGGTCCCTTGCCAATCCTGAGGGCTGAAAGTTGTAGCATGTGGCGCCATCGGAGGAGGGCCTGGAGGAGGGGCAAAGTTGAGACCCGGAGGCGGACCAGGAGGCGGTGGCGGTATTGGGTGCGTTTGTTCGAAAGACCATACAGGGGGCTGCTGACCCGTGGGCTGAGAGGTAAATGCGCTGCGGTCCGTTGCGTTCCGCTGCGAAGCTCTGCCGCGAGTTGGAGAGGTTCGGCCTTTTGCGCTGGCACCTTTTTGTATGTTAGGAGCGAAGTAGCTACTACTGCCTTCGAACTTGCCATGCCAGTCCGAAGGCGAAAACTTCATATTGATGCTCTCTTCACTCCTGCTTTTGAAGCTGTTTGCCGTGTTTCCATTCGCGCCGCTGGTCTGCCGTTTGTGCTCAGGCGTTGCGAAGCCACGCGGGGTCCACGTCGGCGGAGGCGGTTTCGCAGCTTGTGGTGGAGGATTGCGGCTCTTTGGTAAAGAGTTCTGATCGGAATCTTCAGAGTCGTCGCTAGAGTCGGGATATCCATGCGCAAAAGGCACGCTTGTGCTTCCACTAGCCTTCTTTGCCTGCGTTCTACGACCAGAATCCGAGTATGCGCCTGCGTCATACGATGAGCCGCCTCTGTGAGCATGAGTCGGCGAGTTGCGCACACTGGATGATCTCCCGACACCCTCGAACATCGATGTACGCTCACCTGCTACATGCGAGAAGTACGGTGTGCGAACGCGGTTGGCCTCCGAGTACGGGGCATCGTCTGTTTGGCTCTCCTTTGCATGCGGAGGAGTGGTAGATTCGGGCGGCGTGGGAGCCGGACGGGCATAGTTCCTATACGCTGACCGTGCTTGGCCTTCATCAACGCCTGGTGTTGAGGGGTCAAAACCTTGCTTGGATGAGGGAGCCCTCGTGCTCTGGCTGCGTCCAAAAGGCGTGCCGTTGGGGTTGCCTTGTGTGTTGTTCTGTGGGTTACTATAGGCATTTGGATTGTGCTGGCGGGGCTCCTCTCCTCGTGGCTGCTTCATCTTCTGCCATGCTGTGAAGACATTCGCCCGAGCTTCTGCATCCTTTGCCCTTGTGTCCTGTCGCTGCGCTGTCGGCGGCGCGCGGTAGTTTTTGCTCGTAAACCTGTCGGCGCCTGTATTGTATGTGTTGTTGTGTTGCGGCGGGGGTGGGCGCTGGCTTTGCGGCTGTGGTTTTGGGGGCGGGCCGCGATAATAGGACCCACTAGGGGTGGTTGTAGTGTATGCATTGCGTGACGGCGGCGGCGGTCTCGTTCTCGGTGTGTTTGGTGTGTTTGTGGGAATGTTCGCGTTCCGGTATTTTCTCCTCTCGGCGTCATACTTTGCTCGTTGAACCGGATCGCACAAGACTTCGTGTGCTGCCTGAATTTCTTGGAACCTGACAACGAACTCGGTTTCACGCCCAGGATTGCGATCGGGATGGAACTGTAGCGCCAGTGTCCGGAAGGCTTTGCGGATCTCGTTCTCGCTTGCGTTTGCGGAAACCTTCAGGTCCGCATAGTAATTTCGCGTGGGGTCGGCTTTGACCATTGCAGCGGTGGTTGCGGTGGGAGTTTGTTGAGAAAGGTGGGCAGAAGGCTGTGAAGTGGGAAACGTCTAGTTCCGCAGGCAGCTGTAGCCACGGTGTAGCCTGGAGGGATTTTCCTTTCACTGCCTCGCCTGGTCGCAGGGCAGTGCTCAGATGATGGTGGACCACGCGCGTGAACGTCGGAACATTGTGTATGGGAGACGGGAACGACAGAAGTAGCGGAATCTGAAGCAATCAGATTGTCAGCCGCATGTCATCAGTATTATAGAGCGAGTGTGCCTACTCTCGGCGGTTATTGGAGCTTTCGGTCGCTTGTTGCGCTGGCGGCGACGCTGCAGGTGTTATGGGTTGGGCTGAGTTGTTTTGGCTGCGAGGGGCCTACAGCAACGCCTCGGTGGGCCTACGCTACACCCCAGCCTAGGTAGGGTAGGTCGGTCCTCCACCAAAACAACCTAGGACAATACCCGTGGACGTTTGCCTACGCTTGTAGAGAGCCTGGACATTCAGGAACAAACAATGCATGCCCTCAGCTTACCTTTCAAAAGCACGTGGGCGCACAGCCCTGCTTTGCACCCGTCTGACGTCGACGGTGCAGCCGTTTTGCCGGTGTCAGCCAGCTGTCTTGGTCCAAAGCCAACCTATCCCGTCTTGGCTAACTGGCCAGCGAAGCAGCACATGCACGCCTTATATGCCCTTTGACAACTGTGAGTTTGATGTTGCTGAGTTTTCACAACGCTTTCGACCCAATGTCACAAGGCCCCGTCATCACGCGCTTCACGGTAGCAGAAGATGTCTCCATGTGTTATCTTTCGTGAAGATCATGAATCCATGGTATTTAATTTTGAAAGTCCTGGCAGCCTTCAAGCTGTTCGGAAGCTACATAGCCCAGGACACCCGTTTCCATTCACGCCAGCCCATACGCTTGAAACAATCGACCAGACGTCCCACCAAGCACGCGAGATGCTCAGAAGGTTTAACGGTAACGCCAGAGAGAGAGGGTGTTGTGCCTCTTCCAGGTCTTCCTCCTGCCGGCGGTGGTGTTGTTGAACTTGTGTCCACGACCAAGACCACGGCTCTTCTTGCCGTGGCGGTGAGACCACGGCTCTCGCGGTGCTTGTGGACGGGCTTGACGATCCAGTTGATGCGAGGATCGCGGCGGATGGCCTTGTGCTGGGGGTCGACGCAGATGACCTCGTAGTACTTGTAGGTCGAGTCCTGGTTGATCCAGTACGAGTTGAGGACGCGGAGGTTGGCGCAGCGGCGGCCGATACGCTCCTCAGCGGTTGACTTGAGCGAGCGCTGGTACTTGAGCTGGTTGATACCCTGGTTGGTAGGCTTGCCTGTTGTCTGTTAGTCTCTGTACAAAGCAATACTGCTGCGTCAAGCGTACCGTAGGTGGCGCCCCTGGAACTAATGTTAGCAGTGTCTCAACCTGTAGATGGTGCTTGTACGTACTTGGGAGCCTGCCTCTTGCGACCTCCGCGGCGGACGCGAATGCGGTAGATAACGTAACCCTGCTTGGCCTTGTATCCGAGACGGCGGGCCTTGTCGGGGCGCGAGGGGCGGCTGGCGCGGTGGATGACCTTAAGTTGGCGAAGCTATCGATGCACTCTCAGCAAAGTTCAACGAGTACACCAATTGAGACGTGAGTCTCAGGAATTGTAGATCATACCTCCCAGCACTGTCATCTGTTAGCAAAGCTCATTGTTCAGCTTGATTGTGTGTACATACGCGAACGCGCATCAAAAAGCGCATCATGTCCGACTGCTTCTTCTTCTGAAGTTCCTCGACATCTGCGGCGGATTAGCTGCGAGCGTGGAATTGCGGTATCCCATGTGCGCTTACACTTGAGGGCACCCATCTGGCTGAATGTTAGTAGCTGGTCTTTCACAATTCAATGATATCGTGGAGACGTACCTTGACTGTTGGTTAGTAGATTGTTGACGCTGTCGTGTCGGAGGGGAGTGCGAAAAGACGATGCCGATATTTCGCATGCTGTGTGGGCGGGTCTGTGCCCTGCGCTAGCCCGGCCTGGGTTGGCGCAACCTGGGCTTGAGTCGGGGCCGGCTTCACTGGAGCTTAGAACGGCAACAACATTAATCGTGCGTGAAAACTCTTAGATGTTGATCGAGGGAAATTTGAGAAGGCAGACTCCATTGCGAGACGTTCAAGTAGAGCTAGCACGCCTATAACTCAAGCCTGCAATACATCTCAGCCCCTCTTCGCTACATGTCATGCAGCCATATCTGGAGGGTAGTTATGTCAAACATCTTAATAAGACTCTCCCGTAACTTTTGCATATGTTTCAGCAGTGATGTTGCCCTCATCCATCGGTACCCTCTTGACCATCCGCATACCCTCGACTCTTCAGCAGCTCGTAACTTCGCTTGATCGGTTTCAATCCTTCCATTGCCACATCTCCGTCTTTGTCCCCCATTCCCTGTTTGCCATCTCCATCTGCAGCACCAAAAACCTTCTTGACACTTCTCAACGCAGCCCTCGTGTTCATACTCAACTGCCTGTCAGCGGCTTCGAAGTCCCTCTTCCTGGTGCTCGTGTTTGCATCTGCGTGCTCGTCCCGCAACTCTCTCGTCATTCCATCTAGCCTTTCGTATTCGCCGATCAGACCTTCTGATGCTGCTATGATGTTCGCGACAGCACTGTAGACTGCGTTCTCTGCAATGTGTATGCCCACGAGGATTGGTGCCTCGCCTTCGGCGAGCCGGTTCGGTATCTGGAGGGCTTCGACAATCCTGGACGCAAGATTCTGGCGATGTTGGTCTTGTTTTTTTCTGCTGTTGTTATTGTAAGCGGATTTCCCAGATAAATTTACTCTCCTTGTGTGAGACTTACGCCTCATGCATCCGCTGAGCAAGTAGCTCTTTGAGCCTTTTCTGGTCCTCCCATATCGTTGCGTGGAACTGCTGTACCTCGTGGTCATTGTCCGTGTGTTGATCACGGCGTTGCGCCATACTTGAGACGGTTGTTTTTGGTGAGGTTGAGTGGATAAGGTGAGAAGACATGTCACAGATGAGGAAGGTGCGACCTAAGCCTGAGGACATACACATTACTTTGACTCTTCATCTACACAAATCAAAGTAGACCGAGGATGTCTTCATGCCACTGGTACCCTTATACCAAAGCACTGGAAACTAGAGCCAGGAGGCCTTCGACGTCTACCTACCTCATAATGTAAGGTGGGTATAAACACACATGGCATATACATTCACATCACAAGGTAGCATAAAGACAGTAAATTGGTGCCGAAGCTTTTCTTATTTCTGCCAGAAGGGCCCATATCGCAGATGACGTACTCTGGTATGAAGAATATGCTCATAATTAGGAAATTTTGTAAAAGGAATTGAAGCAGAAACGCCAAAGGAAAAGAAAACAGCTTGCCTCGCAAGGCCTTTGTTATCACCGAAAGAAGCCTAAATCACTAAACCGAAATGATGCAGCAAAATGAAGAGAAACCGTTAGACCATAATGCCTTCCATGAAAAAGAAAAGTCGCATACTGTCAAAGGCCGTCGACTGCTAACCAGTAAGTGATAAACCTCAGCCTCAAGGAGATCTCTATGTGCAGTAAGCCTATCAACCCCTACTAGTGGTTGAATGAAATGTTCTGCATGGCGGTCATCAAGGTCGGGTCAAAGCCAGACTGGTGTTGAGAAGCGGTGGCGGTTTGACCAGCACTATAGGCACCGGAGCCAGTCGCACCTTGATAACCACCAGGAGTGTAACCTGGCTGTGCAGCAGTAGTGTAAGGAGAGAAAGAAGAGCCAGCGCTGGAAGTGTAGTTGCGCGGGGCAGCATAACCAGCCGTAGAGGTGGTAGGACCGTATCCTCCACCATAAGACGAAGAGTAGGTCGACGATGGGTAATAGGCGCCGCCACCGTAGTTCATGGGACTGCCGCTCGCAGTAACGTTCGGGTAGTAGCCGCGATAAACATGGGGTGACATCTGCTGACCGTGGGCCCAGGGTTGCATACCGTACGAAGGCTGATTCGGATATGCAGGGATCTGATGGGAGAAGGCATGGAATGCATCATCATAGTTTCCATAAGCACCGTGGTTGCGTCCTTGAGCTGCTTGGTGGTTAGCATGTCGACGTGTACGACGAGAAGCAGGAACTTACGATACTGCTGGTTGCCGCGAGTGTTGCTAGAGCCAAAGCCAGGTCCGACAGCGAGAGGGCCGTTGGTGCTAGAAGTCAGGATCGCACCAGGGCCGATGGCAGAAGGTGGTGGGATTTGTGACATGCCGGCTGGGTTGACAACCGACGCGGGGTTGACAGCTGACATCCAAATGCGGACCTTGTACTGTTTGAAGAGATCGGTGACAAGCTCGTTGAAGTTGACATAGGACTCGGCGTAGTAGAAGTAGGTGAGCTTATGGTAATCACTAAAGTTCGTTAGAAGATTTCCAACGGGTGAATACGATTGAACTTACGCCTGATACTCAGCATCCAAGATCTCCATGGGCAACTTGTGATCAGCCGCCTTCTGAGCGCCGAGACGCTTTGCTTTGGCCTCACCACCTTCCTTCTCGCGCAAACCGGAGATCTCATGCGCCTGGGCAAGACGCTTGATCATCTTGGGCTTGAAGACTTCCGTATCCTGTTGGCCAGACACGGACCGGCTCATGGGGTTGGGGAAACCATTTGCACGTGCAAGGGCACCAAGCATACCCGAGTCGTTTTGTGTGCCAGCCAGGGAGTACTGCGAAAACATGACAAGCCAGCGGAAATGCTCATCGTTGGCCTCGTTCTTGAAGCGCTTGGCCTCCTCCATGGTGAGGTCAGAGTGTGTGACTTGGCCGAGATCAACCCCACGGTCGCCCTCGACGATGACAAGATCACCACGGCGGACTTCAAGACCGGTACCCTCGTAGATGTAATAGATGTCTGCGCGAGAGCACTTGAAGGTGACAATGAAGAGGCGACGGGTCTGACGTCCAATGAGGTGGGGCACAGCGTAAGGGTTGGCCGCCGACATGGCAATGTTGGGCACGACGGGGTCGGGATGAGCTGCGGAGATGGCCGAAGAGTTGATTGCCCGAGATGCAGGACCATAACCGGTGAAGTAAGCGGCAGGGTCGAAATCCTCTGGGTCGTCAACAGCAGGAGTAGTTTGACGAGGAGACATGTACTCCTCATCCTCCTCTTGAGTGTTGCTCAAGGTGGATTGCTGCATGTGAAGGTTGTAGCTGGGGTAATGGGCAACTGAATGGCGACGGCTGAGGTCCACCTCGGCTGGTGAGATGTTGCCAGTGGTCCACTGAGGCTTCTGGGGGCTGTCGATGATCTCAACCTCGTGGTCACGATTGAGAATAGACACGTGCTCACTGAAGCGACGAGTGAGGCCGGGAGCGTGGCGGGCCAAGGATGACTCAGTATCATCGAGCTCCTCGATAGCGTACTCGGGGGTGTTGTTGTATGAAGTGCCTCGCAGGCCGGCAGTAGTCTTGCGACGCTGTTGCTGCAACTGCGACACAGGAGAGCCGGTCGATGTCGCACGGTTGCGAGCACGCGCGTTCTCCATGGCGGCTTGCTTGAGTAGAGCTTGTTTTTGTTCGCGCTCCCAGTATCCGGCAGGCAGACGTACTCCGTGTTCCGAGCCGTTGGACGACTCGATCTCGTCTGCTTCGTCTTCGCGCAGTTGAGAGAGACCGACTGCAGGCTCACCAAGAAGGCTTGGCTTGGAAGGGCGGTGTCGAAGATTGGCACTGGGTGGCTGGCGGGAGAAGCGACTTACTGGGCTATGCTCAATGTCGCCTTGTCCTATGCTATAGGACTGTGATCGAACAGCTTTCCTGAAAGGATTGGGGGCTTGTTGATTCAGCAAGAAACCGATACCGTCATCTGCTTCAAGAGTGGTTGGGGATGGAAGAGACTTGTCTGCTGGAGCGTATGCAGAGGTGGGAGAGGGGGCGACCTCCTTTAGGCGGCTATTTGTACTCGTGGTGAATGAGGGAGTGTTCCACGGAAATGCGGAAGTGCTGGGTCGAGACTGTTGGGGTAGCTCGAGCGATGGCGTGGTCGGCTGTGATCCAGCAAACGATACTGATGGCAAAGAGAATTTCCGATTGGGTTGGATATCCTGAAGCCAGCCTGAAGAGGGGCGACGGGCAGCAGGATACACACCAGGGGTTGGGCGAACGACCGGTGCCACGTGCTCGCGGTCATCATCGCTGGATGCCAAGACATCACTATCAGGGGTGGGACGTCGCAGCTGGAGCTTCGATTTGTCGAGCGCCGAGCCGCCTACAGCGAGACCTCCTTTGTAGCTGGAACTCATCTTGCCTTGTGCTGTCTTGCAGACGTCAGCCATCACTTGCATAGGCACAAGTGAGGTGCAACGTACCTCAAGTCTATGAATGGTAAAGAATGAGTGCACGTCTACCTGCACACCGTCTTCACAGGGAAAACGTGTCTGATTCACAGTGTACAGTTTGTCCCTGTACCAGGGTATGTAGGATGATGTAATGTCTAGGTGGACGGTGTGTCTAGAAGTCGCCTTCACCTATCGAGGTAAACGCATTAGCTTTTTGCACAGACATGCTAGAAAAGTGGCGGTAAAGAGTGGGGCATAGAAGGTGAGAGCGGCAAAGCTAAGGGCAAACATCAATAATAAAGGCAGGTGCGGGGTCGGCTTGCCCGGATGGCATGCAACCAGTGGGTGCCTTGATGTTTGCTAGGCATGCGCCGGATGATGAGAGTCATGCCATGTGTTGGGTATTGATAATTGTGGCATATGTTGGGCGTGGAGAATCATGTGTGGTTGGTACATACCTGAAGCGTAGATCTCAGAGATATGGGTTAGGTCCGAACGTAGGCTCGTTTGCTCGCGAGATGTGTTGTCGGCGGGCTGTAATGGAGTAGCTGGTGTAATTATCTCAATAGCAGCTCGGCACAAGCTTCTAAAGTAAGATTTGTTGTTCTGGGAGTTCATGTCAGTTTGACAACATGCGTGAAAGGAAACATTCGCGATGTTTCTCATCGAAAGTAAATGCGTGTTTTTGGGGGAACATTAGGGGGTGTTTATGGTTCATTCGAAGATGAGCTTGTAAGAAGACGTACCTACCCCTTTTGAGGAAATGTATGCCTGCAACAAATGCAAGTCGATGACAAGACTGGATATTGTCTTCCCATGCAGATGGATCAAAGAGATATGGCACAGTATCGGTATGGGTTCCTTGCTAGTATATGTGTGGTGCTGGCTGGAGGGGGGGGGGGGGGAAAGAATAGTAGGTTGTTCCGAAGGCAGGTGCTTGCTGGTTGCGGACTTCAGGCTCACCTCTCAATGACAGGACGTCCAGGGGGTTTAAGAGAGTCTGAGGGAGCAGAAGCTGCAGACAGAAGGGGATGATGAGGGTTCTGAAGAGTGTAGGATTGAGGATAATTGACAGAGTAGTGGTAAATGGTAAAGGGGAAGAAAGAGGGAGGAGATGACGCCAGAAGCGGGGGTTCAAGGTCCACAGCTGAGCTGTCACAGTCAAGTGGCTCGATTCGGTTGCCGGCTCGAAGCGGTGGAGGAAAGACGGTCGATACTGGGGGCAGGAGCACTCAGCACGGATGGCGGCTTTAGAGATTACTGTTGGACATGGTCTTAGCAATGAACGCGGGGCACCAGAGATGGCTACGAGGTCTGCAGAAAGAAGCAAGATGTAGGAAAGCCTGCATTGTTCTCGCTCTTTCCCAAGAGGGCAAGAGAGCATGCTGCCTGCCGGCTATGCACACACAAATCTAGGGCACTCGCTCAACCCCAATACAAGACATGCTGTCCGTTAGGGTATTGATGCAGACCCCCCTCGATGTAAGGCAGAATGCTCTGATACATGTGGGAAGGTATGCGGGGCTTGATGTCCCTCTGGGGCCGAGCTGCTTCTCTGTAGCCTCACCCCCACCAACGCCATTACAACATGCTTGGACACTCTCGACACCACCACGCCAAGGGACAGGCCATGTACAAGCCACAGAGGAAAGGGTGAATGGCAGGGATGCCATAAGAGAGCAGCAAGATGAAAAAGAGGGAGTTTGCTTACCTAAAATAACTGGATTTTGTCTAGAAAATTACGCGATACGGAGCTCGATGCCCAAAGCAGATCTATCAGAAGGACGGGCAGTATATCCTGTTGGACAGAGTCAGTGTCAGGCGTGTGTCTTTCTGCAGACATGCGCCATGCCGGGACGCAGGAAAAGGGCAGGCGGCCAAGGACGATGACGACAAGGGCAAGGACAAGGACAAGGACGACGACCAAGTCCATGAGGGCGGACAGGCTGGGGCAGAGGGACACACGTACCGGGCAAGCTCTATCCCACAATGACTCTATAATAAACCGAATCGGAAGATAACTAGCAGCGGATGTAAGCTATAAGACGTTGCGATGGGATGCCAGATGTGCGGATACGTTTGTGGCGTTTCAGCAGACACATGGCTCAAAACGTACGCAAACCAAGCGCCAAACTCTTGAACCAGTCTATCCCTAGTCTTTTCTCCTCGAATATATCGAACACGGACAGATACGCTATGGCATCAGTCGTCGCATGAGCTTACACAAGCCTAGGATCGGCGATAGGGCTCCGGGTGCTAAGAGAGTGGGGAAGCGCCAGGCTGCTAAAGGCAGGGCTGTCCCGCAGATCAAGGACAGGTGGTTTGGAGGATGGACAAGTTATACTAGAGCGAGTACATGTCGTCCAATGCCGCAGACGACAGAGGATGAAGATATGGACAAGGAGGACGGCGTCGACAGTGGCCAGACCGACGGCAGCCGAGTTTCGCCTTGGCGATCGCGTTCGAAACGCTGGGAGCGAGAGGCGGCAAAAAGACAGCCAGGGTTCCGGGCGGGCCTTGTCAGATCAGGAGACACGGTCAGCACAAGCGCGACAATGTTGAGGCGGGCGTTGAAAGGGTCGAAGCCAGCAGCAGTAGGGCAGCAGGGCAGCAGGGCAGCGGGATCAGCAAAGACGTCGTGTCAAGACGGTCATTCCACGAGGACGAACAGATGGAGACTGGCAACTTTGGCAGACGTCCATGCCTTTGGGCTTTCTGCACCTCACACGGCTGGCCAAGGATCAGGGGCTTCTGAAGGGTCGTTGCGCAGGCAATGCGGAGACGTCCAGGCCGACTGTGGCTAGTCGTGCATGCTTCAGGCGAACACCTTGCAAATTGCTGGCCTGTTGGGGGGTAGCGAAACCTCCCCTGTCATCTTCTCATCATCTTGTAACCACTCTTCGACGACACCCGCTTCTCATCAGCTCTCGGCCAGAGTCTACCGTACTGACAGTACTACTCGATTCGTGATCGACGATGCGCATGCGCAGCATCCCCAGGGGCCCTGTCAAAAGAACCCCTCATTTCTTCCGTCTCGACTCGGTTGGGCCCGTCGGAAGACATGCATCCATTTCATCTCTTCCATCCCTCCATCTAGCTGCACACCACTCTGCTGAGCTTTCCACCGCCATTCGTCGCACTGCATCTGAGCCAGCCCGCTGCCTCTTGAACCGGCACACCCCACAGACAGCTTCAGCCCTAGAGTGCAACCATGTCACGCGCTCTCGCGACGACATCCTAGGCCCGGATACCAAGCTCTTAGCCACTTGACGTGCTTGCCGCATACCCCGCTCACACCGGTCATCGCGTCGACTCGCTCGCTATACCCACCAATTCATGCCTGCACAGCGAGCGTTCCTGGACCTAGCCGCGTACCATGGCCGCCCACACGTCCTGAAGAAGACGCAAACTGTTGTTTTCCTGCACATGACAGCCTCGTACAGTGTGTCTCACGCTGGTGCCCGGCACACCAAGCACGGCGTCTTGTTGAACACTATTTCCTCTTCTACGCCTCTGCATATTAGCTGCGAGCAACACTCCAACCCCGCATTTCCCTGCATACCAATGTCGATTAAGCCAGCCAAGCTCTGACGAGTCCGAGAGTAGTTCCCGTCAGCCATGCCGACGGCTTGGAACGTCTTGCCCGGTCATCATCTTCACATGGCCTAACCCCTGTTCTTTCTGACAGAACAGCATTTCCATCATGCTTCTTGGTTCCAGGGGTCCCTGGAATGTGTTGAGGAGTACCAATCCTTCTAGCCACCATCGGCAGATGAACCACCTATAATAAACGATGCAACTCGACCATGAACATTTCCATTTGGTCCCAGCTTACACGCCCCGGTCCGATTCGTGGCTGCCCGATGGACATGTATGTACATACTGGACGGCAAGGCCAAGCATACTACCGATGCCGACCAAGACAATATCCCTCGGCTTCTGGACCCTCGTATGCTTGTACACATCTACCTGGTGTTTGCGACACATTCCCGTATGTTGCCGTACGCTGCGACGGTGCGATTGAGGCGACCCTTCTTGTCCTTGTGCCCGGTTTTCAGTCGTAGCCACGAAAGGAGGTTTGTAAGGGGGGTTTTCGCAACTACACCCAGGACCCAGTACCTGCATGTGTCGGTTCTCTTGGTCTAGTAGCCCGCTGTCGAGCAGGCCACCATGTCTCCTCCAGCGTTATTGCCGCTCTCTTCCGCGGACCTTCCGTATGTGCAATGAATCTTGGGCGATGCCAAGAAGATTGTTAGCGCCCATCTGTGTCGCCCGGTCAGCTACCAAGGTTGTTGGTAGGATTTTTTATGGAGTTGTACTTCGCCCTGTCACATCGCTTGGCCCTAGTATGTGGAAGAGCTTGTACGGTCGTCGCGGGGTATGTTGAGACCTCCGGCGAGTCTCCGCACTCTTGGTGTCCTACCAGTCTGGCATAGAGCAGGAAGGGGCATGTGTAACGCACCTTGGACTCGAAGTCGGCGGAGTCGTCGGCGTCATCGCAGGGGTGTTCTCTTCGCAATAGTTGATCCAAACATGTCGGATAGTCCTTGGCTGGGGCTGGTGGCTGTGGACATCCAGGGCCCGAGCTGCCAAACGCCGGAACAGCCTGGCCGAACGAGGCAGAAGGAGAACAAAGAGTACAAGTCTCGCCCTCTTAGAGAAGAGGTCGAGGCTTGTATTGGCTTCCCAATAGTTGCGGTGGAATGTCGAGGCTTGTGGGGTGGAGTCTTCGTCGCCACTCGAGGCACCATCAGCAGCACTGTAACCAGCGCTCCAGGAAGGGCCTCGCCCAACATCACAGGTAATGTACTTTCAGGGGCAGATACATTACTCTCGCCTTTACCTTGAATGCAAAGACAGAAAAGAGAGATTAGGCCGCTGTCTAGCCAAGTAGGGTGGACCCTTGGACAGCGAGGCAGGTAAAGTAGGAAAGCATCCAAGCCACTGGCGGGGCACTGCCACGGCCATTGGCGTTTACATGAGCACACGGATTGCCATGAATCAAATTGGCAAGGCATATGCCTTGTGAATTCACTTCAACGTGGCGGCGTTCTCCCTAGTGCATCCTCCCAACGGCCGCTTCCAGCACCTCGATCACCCCCGGAAGTCCGCACACAACATGCTCAGAAAATCCAACTACCTTGGGCTTCTCAACGACACCACGACATTGGACAACAGAAGCTTCCGAACCACCCCCTTTGCCTTTTCCGTCTTCTTTGTGCCCTGGAATGCTCTACGGTCAACAAGAGAAGTTTGGGAACACATCCGCTGCATGAGCGCCTCATGCAGCTTGTCTGCAAAGGCTCATGACAGCCTCTACCGCCAACTCGACTAGATTCAGCAGGTGCCTGAGGATCACCAATCCTACCATGGAGCCTCCTGTATCATCATGTCGCTCGTTTTCCAGGGTCCAACTTGTTTTACTGCCTCCGCATTACTAACCCTGTCTCGTCTAGCAACCGAAACCCTAAATCGACACTTCTGCCGCAGTGTCTCTTATGTTCTCTTTTTTTCCAAGTACCCGTCCGACAGCCAACAGCACCTGTCCTGGCTCTATGCGACTCGATTGCCAGCGCTCACCCCCTGGGCATAATAGTACATACTCGAGAGCGCTCATGTGCACAATGGCTATAGTCTCGATATTTAGCACGCCCGTACGAGCTTCTTTACACACCTATATCGCTGTAGATTGGCACAAGTACATGACAGTATTGCCACTGGAAGTCATTACCCCGCTGTGCTTACGGAGACGTACAACTGTGCCTACATTATTCTCGTGAAATAGGTAAGCAATCAGGCTCGAGTCCTCGTACTTGCGGTATCAAGTCGCATTGCGTACTCAAGCCTTGCTCGAGGAGGTTGAGCCGACATCAAACCACCTTCTCAAAGCCTCTTCAATGGTACGAGGAGATGTTAGCGGCACTGCTTGTCAGAGCTGCACAAAGATTGTCGAAGATTAATTCAGTCAATGATACCCTCCTGTCATTGGCAGCGATGGGTATCTGGACAACCCGCTCTTAAAAGTCGCCTAGATTGAGACTCTTGTCTTTGCAATACAGATACGGGCTGGACATTGGATAGGTAGAATGATATATATATACAGTACGTTTAGATTAATTGCCTCAATATTCCCGGAGCATCCAACAAGGCCGACAGTACGACACGGTCGGATGACTCTTTCAGGTGGGTCGGATCGGGACCCGGCATGGTTTGCTGATCGAACAATGGCATCTCGGGACTCGGCTAGATGGTTCGCTTGAGGTAAAGTTTGCAACATGTCACATGTTTGTTTGCGTGGTGCGAGAAGACGCGAACATGGAAACGCAACAGCCATATGGGAAGACAGGTGCGCTACGTCTCACGATGGTGGATGAAACAACATCAAAGCTATTCAAAAAAAAACCCCCAAACAAAGTTTTTGAAGCCTTTGGTTCCAGCCGTCTGTTGTTTGAGGACTATTTTTTCCCTTCCTTGGGTTGTTTGTCCGCCCGGTTTTGTTTACATGCATCCGTCTGCACGGGGCCTCTAGCAGGTATTGCCGTGCCGACTGATGATTTGCAAACAGGGTCAGTTCGCAGTTCGCATCATCAGACGGGTGCCGGCCATGGGGTGATTCCGTGCGCGCACACGCCCTAGGCCGGTAACAATGACGATCCTGTCGATCTGGGGGAGGGTCGCACTTTGAACCATGGGAGGGGCAAATTCGAGCATGTCGTCAAGACAGCGTTTTTGCGCCATGGTCGTGGTCTGGAAGCACAGCACATGTCATAGCATAAACGGTTACGTAGAAAAAAATACGCTGTAGCTCCCTCGGAGAAATGCTTAGGTCGGCAGTACATTCACGCACATGCGAGAAGCGTCTTCGGGGCGTAAGCGGCGTTGCCGGAAAGATGCCTGCGCCGACTTGCATCATCGCTGTTGTTGCGCAGCAACCAAGCACACAGCCGCGTAACAACTGATAAAGAAAATACTATATATCCTCTCCCATAAGTCTCGGGGGCGAAGGTTGTCTTTGGTCTTATAGATTCGTGCATACTTGGCCAAACACCGAGTTTTCCCTGATCGGCGCCAATAGTGAGGTATGTACCGATGATTCCGGAAAGGGTGGGACGATTGGACCCTGGTGACGTATGGGGGTTGTATGACGCTGCCGGCCCTTTGCTGACTGCCTATAATTTCTGCAGCACCGACGCATCTCTTGTAGCAGATCATCAATCTTCAGCCACTCTCCACATCCTTCTTCATAGCACAGAAAGCCCTGACGCTTGGGTTAGCTGCCAGTCTTTGTTCATACCATCAGACCATCAGACCATCACCTCACACCACATCCTTTCCCCACACCCAACATCAAAATGGTATCACGAGGTCTGTCAATGGGCCTGCGCGCCTGGCAGGTAGGTTACACTCGATTATCGGATATGGACATGCATTGACAGGATTAGTTGTTCTGCGCCGTTATCGTCACCGCCTTGATGGGTAACAATATTGCTCGCGCCAATGCGGGTGTGCATTCAATCATAAACTACTCCCTATTCGTCGGTGTATGGTGGCTCCTTACGCTACTGTACTTCCTACCCACCTCTTTCATCGACAAAATTCAGCATCGCCATTGTTGACATCACGCTGGATGCCTTGAGCGTCATCTTTGGTTTCTGCGCCGCCGTTGCGCTACCCTCATACATTGGTGCACACAGCTGCTCCAACTCGGTAAGTTTTTCATCACCAACTACGCCCTAGATACATAATCTAACATACCACAGGCGTACACACACTCCAACAACGTCCTCAACAGCTCACGCGACACAGAACAGAACTGCCGCCAAGCCCAGGCTACCACTGCCTTCCTGTGGTTCGGATGGGCTGCATTCGTCGCCACCCTCCTCTTTAACATTATGAATGGACGCGGTAGTGGCGCCAACCTCCGTGGTGGTGTCCGTCGTGGTGCTCCCTCCATGAGCCAGGTCTAGGACGCCTACAAGGAGTATTCCGACAAATCTTGGAACTCGGACAGATCTTGGAACACGCGATCAGACGCCAGCGTTGTCTGAAAGATGAGAGTTGACTTGTTGAGATGAAGTCTAGTTTGGACTATGTATACTATGTTGTGATGAAGACATTGTGGCTTGATGCCAATGTCAGGATAAACAGACAGGATCTTGATGCCAACAGTACAAGTCTACGATGACATGCAGCGTTTGCACTTATTTTCAACCAATGTAATAACACTTAATACAATACCACGCCCCATCTTAATATTCACACTTTCTACATGTTGCAAGTTGCTCTTTTTCATTCTCGACCAAGGCTTTCTCATGATGACGTCACCGTTCTGAGCGGGTTAACAAGCCCAGCGTCTATCCACACTCTAATGCCCCACGCTCCATTGCATTGTAGCCATCGGCATCCTGTCTGGATTTCTACCGGGAAATCATACACTATCCAGAAAAAAAAAGAGAAGACATTATATTCATGTCTTAAGTAGTACCAAGCAACACTTGAAAGTGCCCCCCAAGAGACCATTCGCTATCCACCAAGTAGTTAACGAAGAAAAAAGAAAAGGAAAGAAAACACGTCGTACTTAACACTTCAACTACATCCCATAACTAGTCCACAAAAATAAATCGCCTGTTACAGCACTTAAAACGAGGTGAAAAACAACAACACTGGGATAATACCAACAATATTGCACATGACAATAGTCTCCATTACACAAAACTATCTTAAAATTAAAAAAAAAAAAAAAAACAAGAACAATCGGACGAAACCAATGTCCAGCTCTGAACGCCCAACCCCGCCATCATAAAGCGACCCTTAAGGCCGATGCATGTCCTTGATATAAACGCCCGATAAAAAAACAAGAAACAAAGATACAATGAACAATAAACAACGACCGTGTAAAGCACGTCTCTCGCTCATGCTCTCTCTCTTGTACGATCTTTTCGTGAGTACAACGCCTATACAATATGTACACACATACATACATACGAGCCACCGAACCCTTGGGAACACTCATGGACAGACATGCAGCTCCCGTGTCCAACGCCAGTCATATACCACATAATGAATGCAGCCGAAGGAAAACATCATTGGTGTCCGCTTTTTAACGCGAAGAACCCGCTTGCTTAGGAAGAGGCGAAGGATTATACGTCCATCCGCCATCACGTACCAGACGTTCTCTCGCCTCGCGCTCCTTGCGCTTCTCCTCGGCGGTAACTTCGTCATTGGCCCAGTAAGCGCTGCTGGTGCGCTCGCGGAAGCGCTTGTGGCGCTCTTTGTTGGGGAAGACCTTCTCCATTTCAAGAGGGGCGATGGGGCCAAAAATGTGCTCCGGGTCCATGAGTTGTTGATTGCTGAGCATCTCGCGAAGGTTGGGCGTGTTGACCCAGCTAGGCTGCTCAAACTCGTTTTCAGAGTCTTCGTCTTCCGAGTCGGTCATGATCTCGGGAAGCTTAATGTCATCTCCATTCGGGTATTGTATTTGTTGGGCTTGAGACTGCGGTGCGTGCGCAGACTCGGCAAAAGGTATTTTGCCCTTTGCGAACTGGGCGTGAGCTGGTGTCATCGGAACCAAGTTCTTCGCTTGTTGCGAAGGTCGCTTGGCTGGTCGGTGAAGAGTCTCATCGCCCTCACCTGGGAATTGCCGCTTGGGTGGCTTGGCGGGGTTCATTGGGGGAATGTTGATGCGGTTGGCATCTTGGACAGTTTGTAGTCGTGATACAGGTCGCGCCGCACCTAGATCAGCTCGTGCCGGCTGTGATGCGGGAGCCTTGGGCTTCTCTACAACCTGGGTTGGGGGGCGGCCAACTCGAGGAGCCGCAGGCTTAACCATAGGCTGAGTTGCCTTGGAGGAAGGCCCTGACTTGGCGGATAGCGCCGAAGCTGGTCGTGACGATCCAGATGGAGCCGGCTTGGACGCAGCGACCTTGCCTGCAGCTTGGGAAGCTGGACGAGGAGCTGGTGGGGGTGCTTGACCATAGTGGCTGCTCTTGAGATTCACCATGATCTTTTGTGGTGCCTTCGCTTTATGTATACCATCCTTGCTTGATGGTTTGGCAAGTTTTCTGGGCTCTCGGAGAGGAGCCTTGGTGGTCTTGGTAGTAGGTAGCAGACTCTTGGGCGCAGGCGGTGGCGGCATGTCCTCGGCAGAGTCCACGTCTTCTCTTGAAGATACTGTGTTGGATCTGGGAATACCAGGGCGGAACAGAGGCTGTTGTGGTTGTGGCTGTTGTTGTTGTTGTTGTTGTTGTTGTGGCGCCGGCTGAGCTGGCGTCTTGCTTGTCCCCACAGCAGTAGGCTGCCTAAGACTTGACTGGGACGACATTGCGGTCGGTGTCTTTGCGCCCATAGCACGGAGCTTCTGAGCCTGCGCGGCCGCCTTCTTCTGCTCCTTCTCGCGCATCTGCTTGAGTCTATCATCGGCGCGCTGTTCCTGCTTGGCCTCCCTAACCTCCTTCTCTCGCGTCTCGCGCTCCTTTTGCTTCTCACGCTCTGTTGAGCTGCGAGTGCGGCGGCCATCACTCTTCAATGGACTGCTGGGCGTGGCACTCTTATTACTAGACTTGTCAGAGTCCTTGGAGGGCGAGCGGATGTGGTCGAATATAGAAGCAGGCTTCTCTGACCGCTTGGGGCTGCTGAAGACCTCGTCGGATGAGTCTTGAGAGGGCAGCTTGGGTCTCTCTGGGCTCTCCCTTTCCCTGAGGGTGTCCATCTTGACCTGAGCGCTTGTAGCACTGGACCCGATGAGCTTCTCCTTTGCCGCGCGGAATGCAGAATACAGCTTGGATTTTGATGCACTGAGGGGGGCATCCATGTATTTCCTCGTAGTCGGTGAACCAACTGGAGTCGTTGATTCGGCACCTGCTGAAAGATCTGGATTTGAGACCGAGGCAAGCTTTGCAGGCGAAGTCTTCTGTGGAGATTGACGAGCATCAGTAGTATAAGACTTGCCAAGCACCGGCCTAGCAGGCTTGGGAGCAGGTGCTACTGTCCGAACTGGCGATATCCAGTCGTCGTCGTCATCTTCTTCCTGTGCAGGCTCTGGCGGTGGGAGACTAGGGTATGCTGGTTGTGATGTTTGTACAGATTCAGCGTCCTCTCTTGCGTGTGTGGAAGAGTAGCTCTGAGGCTGGGATTGCTGCGACGTGATGTTCTGACTGATGCGCTTGGGTGCTTCGTTCTGTTGTTTGAGCATGTTGATGCGCTCAAACAGGCGCTGAGTCGAAGTCTTGTTGTGGGCCTTTGTGGTCTCCGACTCCTCCCTCTGAAGCTCCGGACGTTCGATATCAGTGTCGGTGTCATCGGCATGCTGTAGCTCGGCAGGGTGCGCGAGCTGCGAGCCCCCCAAGCTCTTTCCTCCGGTGAACCTGCCCATGTGGCTGTTTCGACCCTTGTTCGCATCGAGGTGGCTGGTACGCGACACGCGGTTACCCATGCTCTTCTTGGCGAGCAATGGTTCGCGCGCGGGGAGAGACGCAAACGTAAGGCTGCTCTTCCTAACGAGTGGTTTTACGGGACTGGAGTTGTCTGATGGCGAGCGCACATCGTCCTCCATGTCCGTTTGGTCGTCGATTTCGTGGTGAAGAACGGTGCCGTCGTGCTCAACTTCAGCTTCAGGAGAAGCGGGAGGAGGGCCAGCCGGCGTGGTCGACTGCTCTGGTAGGTACAGGTTCTTCGGTTCTGGCGCAACAGCGCGGTTGTTGGCCGTGTCAAGCGCGTCGTGAGTTTCGGCGGAAATGCTGTACTGTTCCGATACGGCGCGTGGTGGCGGGTCGGGAAACTCGGACAAGTCTCGCATGTCCTCGTCCTCTCTATCAGAGAGCTCGTGGTGAACCATGGTACCCTGAACATCCGACTGCGACTGGTCCGCCTTGTACTCGTCGTCCACATCCATGATAGAGACTTCTTTGCGAGGGCTTTCCTTGGAGACACCCTTGCTGGCGAAGGAATCCTTTGCTGAGACGAACGAATCGCCATTGTCGCGGCTTTCTTCCTTGTCGTCGAACGAGTGCCTGAAAGAGTCGGCGGGCTGGGTGGGCTGGGTTAATTGCGTCTGCGGCGGTGAGAAGACATCGCTAGCCTGTGATGACAAGATAGTATCTTGTGTGGACTGGATGGGGCTCCATGGCGCCGCAAGAGGTTGTGCTGGGCGCTTGTCGTACACATTGGCCTGGAAGTTGTTGTTTACGTTTTCTTTGCCGGCGCTTCCGGTCTTGGAGAAGAGCTGTCGCGCGATGGGTGTGCGCTTGTTAGGCGATTGCCGCATCGTGTTCTCCGATTGAGTGTCTTCGGCGATCTGGAATCTAGCCTTTACGTTTCGGAGACTCTGTTCAGCGGGGCTGAGGTGCTGCACATTTGCAGACTGGATGCTGGCGAGAGGCTGTCTGGTTTTAGTATATGAGACGAAAGCGCGCGAACAAGAGTCATACCTGGCGATCCACGGCCTTCTTGCGCGCGGTGCGAGGCGTCTTGCCGCGTAACTTGCCCGGTGTCTTGAAGACATCGAGATTGTGTCTACATGAAATCAGTATAACGCGCGTATGGGAGACAATAACGCGACATACTGCCTTTCGCTGGCCAAAATATCAAACATGTGCTCGTTCAGCCATTCTAGCTCATTGCGCACAGAGAAGCCAAAATCCTCCAGTTCCTGGGATACAAGCGTGTTGGATTGGTGGCGCTCCTCGAGAATCCATCCAGCGGACCCAACCGTGGGCGCTTTTGTGCGGGTAGCCATGGCGAGAGTGTGTGTAGTTGAGTGTGGTGTTTAAGCGCGTCGCAGTGAGGGCAGTCGCGTTTTGGGTCAGGCTAAGGGGCGGTCAGGGTTAGCCGGACATGTCGATGCGGAGAAAATCTAGTCAATTGTCGTGTATCTGTGCTGACAGGCAAGCAGAGTTATCCCGGCGACAAGTTGTTGGGGTGTCGGTGTGGGTGACTTGAGCCTTCAATGTTGTGACGCGGGACGAATCCAAACAATCAACCTTGGAAGTGGGCCGTGAATCGCGCTGGCCCAAGCGCCGCCAAGACCCGCCTCTCCGTTTTGGGTCGAGTCCTACACAATCCATCTGCGCGAGATGCCGTGCTTTCCATCCTCACTTGTTGCTGTCTCCCATCTCACCTATACACATATTCACGATGCATAGTACTGTTTTCCCTGCCAACCGTGGTGGTTCAGAATCGTGCACGTGATAGGCCCACTAAGGCGATCGCTGTAGCCGTTAAACACTGACCGCTGGGCTATCTTTGTCTCGGCTTCCCTCGCTTCACCTATCGATTAGACATGGGCATTCGATGTTGTGATGTGGAATACTATTTTAGGCTAGGCACATCTCTCGCTCTTCACCATTCTGTATGCCTGTAAATGATTGTGTGCACTGCGTTCGCCATAAATATCTTCTTTGGTTAGAATGTACCTGTATCAAAATTGGAAAGTCAGTTATACCGCCCCGTGTCCAGGAAATATGGAGTCCCAGAACCAAGGGTCAATTCCATGGCTAGTCATACGGCGGTAATCATACCACTGATTTTGGTGCAGACCCTCAAATCCTGGATTGGTGTCGTTGGATGATGCAACGGCATATTTTTTCCTTTGGTGCTCTGTTTAAAATATCATGTCACTCTCGTCTTCTCCAGTCTTCTCCCGTCTCCTTACAACCCTTCTCATTCTCACCACCCATTTGCCTCCTTAAACTGCCAATACCATAGAAAACCCAGGTCAGCATCTGGACAATACCGAACATCGACAGAAACCATCTTCACACCATGGATAGAGACGCATGGTGCGACTCAGGGGATGAATACCGTATACCCGACTACTACGTTAATCCAAAAAAATCTCCAGACTGTTACCCTCCCAGAAACGACCCTCGCATAGCACGCACACCGGTTGGACCGACAGCACACCACGTGCACCCAGTCCCAGTTCCGCCATCTCAACCAGCAATGGCTGTGCGACCAGTATGGAATGACTCTTTCGGGGCCCCGAACAATCATGAGCCCGATGTCTCCAGGAACAGACACGGCATTTGTTCTTCTGCTGGTGCTAGCAGTATCACGAGGGGTGTCGCGCCTACAGTCTACGAGCATAGGTGCACACCAACCGAAGGCTTCCAATACGAGGGCCAATTACCTGCAACGTTCCAAAAGGACAACCAGGAAGAGATAGGGTCTCTGATGCGGATTCAGGCTCAGAAAAAGGCTCAGGCAGTAGCGTCGACAAAGGCTCAAGGAGAAGCTCTAGCGGAGGCAATACTACGAGAACAGTCAGACACTAACCAGATGCGGGCGCGGCTACAGGAGCAGGCAAAGAAGAAGAAGAAGGAGCAGTTATACAGGCTTCAACGTCAACAGCCGCAGAATGATTACATCCATGAACGCCTCCTGGAAGAGCAAGAAAAGCTCTTTTATCTGGAGAAATATGATCTAATATTTGGGGCTGCCTCACATGGGAAGTCTGCTAAAACCACCAAGCCAGACCGGGTCGTCAAAGACACACCCATCCGTGCGACACTACCCGAGGGACCTACAGATCCCCGTCCTATGCCCCAAGCTTCCTCTCCTAAAACGGAGGCCATTCCAGACTTTATCGTACGTCCTAAACTTAAGACGGCTGAGAGAGCTCCAGAGTGTCTTCCCACGCGCAAGGCTGTCGAATCTACAATAGAGGCAACCCCGGAGCGTATTGCATTTAGCGGACTGGAGGCGATAGAGAAGATTCTCAAAGCTGATATTGACTACATCTGCAAGTTCCGTCTCCCACATACTAGAGACAGGACAGCCGGGAAGACTCCAGAGCCTATGCCCACGCGCAAAGCTTCCAGGCCTGGAGTTAACCCTGTCGTCGTACCTTCTAGATACGAGATGACTACAATGACTATATCTCAACCACATATACCGAAGGCTTCCGAGGAAAAGCGATCTGGTGGACAATGGCCGAAGTGGACTGAAGGCCATGACTTTCCAGGAGATTTCGTGTCTCTGAGCTTGGTGTCAGATATAAATGAGGATTGGGAGGAGGTCGAGGGCGAGCTGAAGGAATGGGAGATGCTTGAGATGTAGGTGACGCATAGGGATCGGGGTGCGACACAGTTGCACGCTGATGTGACGTCACATGTTTCTGCTTTTGCATTCTGTCGGTCTCATGGCTATAAAATCGGCACTAGTGCAATGCGCTCCGAATACCAAGTCTTAAAAAACTCTTTTGTTGTTGCAAACGCTTGTCTTGGCTAAACAATCTACTCACCCACTTCCCCACGCAGCTCACTCCGTCACTCCACCATCGCTCTAACACATAATCCTACAAGATGATACAAGACCTAATGGACCTTGATGGTGATTATAGCACTTCCCATCCCGACAACGCAAGTGTGCTGCGAGACTTCGAGGTAGCTACATCGTCACCCGATTAGTTGGTCGCACTGCTGATACATCTTCTAGGGAGTTCTCTCAAAGTGCCGAGAGGTAATGAGCTCAAGCGATAGCAGATATGAAGAGCTTCTTGCCAAGTACAACGAGCTCGAGAGCAAGGTCATTGGTAGGGTCATGCAGGATACTGCGACACCCCAGACTCTCACGAGCCAGTTTGTCGTCGTGCTTGTTGACGCCCATAGTCACAAGGTATGTCACATTGATTTGTGATACGATCAGCTGCTGAACACTTTGCTAGTTTATGGATAAGTATATATACGGTGCGGAGTCTGGGGGTAGCCAGGCTGCCAAGTTACTGAAGAAGGCTACCGCCAACTATATAACTGAACACCACCCGGACATGAGATCAAATCACATTCATGCGCGAGTATATGCGAATTTGAAGGCTCTTTCGACCAAAGTTGCCGAGGGGCGCAACGGTATTAACAGAAAGCTCAAGTTGCCACACTATCCTCGTTCCCTTGGAGCGTTTGCGGCGGGGTTTTCGCGGATGGACGCCTTTTTCGACTACGTTGACGTAGTAGAACAGGGGGATGTGGAACAGAAGATCACTGGTATGCACTGATCAGATTTATCTAACATACGCGGCTAATCGGAGTCTAGCACTATTCTGCTCCTATATCAAGGATCCACAATGTTCACACATCTTCCTGGCTGCCAGCGGCAGTGCAAAATACACCCGCCTCTTAGATGAGCATGCAAAGTCCGCCGTAAAGTTTACGATGATCCCTGGAGGACTGCAAGATAGTATCATATACCCGGGAAAACAGAGTACGACATTCGCAAATGTGTTTGAGCAGGTTGGCAATGGCCGCATTTCCACAGAAATACCGACCAATGTTGCGAAATCACAAAACAAGCTATCAAAAGTACCCTCCTTACATGAGGCCACGCCTTATATATCGGAACCTTCCGGCGGTATACCCGTGAACTTCGACGGCGACCGTATCGACGATCACATGAACACTCCCACCAACTCTCAGTGGAGCACGTACGAAGCCCACATCTCCAAGAAAAAGTTATGCACACCCTTCTACCTAGGAAAAGGCTGTGAGGACAGAATTACTTGTACATACGATCACAGCCCCATCAACCCAACAATCACATACTGTCTCCGATACGCATTGAGGAAGGTACCATGTCGGAAGCGTGGCGCCTGCCGCATGGAAGGCTGCTTCATGGGCCACACATGCCGCAATAGCGGGTGTAAGAATGGGAAATTACGCCGGTGCAAGTTAAATCCTCAGATGCACGACATGGATATGAGGGTAGCGAGATGGGTGCAGCCTGACGAGTACGAGGCGGGTGTGGAGGATGAGGATGAGGATAAGCGGGAGGTGGTGGGTAGTGAAGAGCCGGAGACGTCAGTTGAACCATGTGGTGTTCGAACTGGCATATTGATAGATATCTGAGATGGCGGCGTGGTTGGAGATAGACGGGAGAAAAGATAAGATGGCTGGTGCTTGGACAACGACGACAGCCCTCTCCACAATATGCAGTGGTGAGAATCTCTTGAATGGTTCGACCGCTCTTAATGGACTGGATGGGGATAGAAAGACTGTAGATGTATGTCAGAGGAAATATAGATCTCCCGGAAGATACAGGGCGCCGAGTAGCTTTAGAAGTATATGGCTCGATTCCATGTATACAATACACAACAAATGAATAATAACCCAACAAATCTACCCATATCTACCTTGTCTTCCCCCTCGTAGCCGTACCATACGCGTTTGACATTGAATGGGGCGGGTGCGCTTTTGGGGATATGCACATGGAGGAGCGACTTGAGACGTAGTACGGCGCGTGAGAATAGAGTGAAGGCTCTGTCACGAATGTGTTCATATGGCAAAAAAAAGGGCGAGGGCGCCAATGCAGCAATCACTCACAAGGAAACTCCTATAACGCAAAAGACCCTCTATCACCGCATATTACGACATCGCTTCCACTATCTATGCATTGTTGATCAGAACCCTTACAGCAACCACATCAAGCTCCAACCACCACCCAAAGTCCCTGTTCAACCACCGATCTCAACCAAACAACGGCTTCAACAATTTCAATATCCCTGTCAATCTATAGAGGCGGTCCTCCTCCCCTCATACTCTTCTTATCTGCCGACCACCGCAACCTGCCACAACGCCTTCCACAGCACACACGTACCCATCCTCATCGTCGGGCACCCTACTTGTCGAGGCCACGTCTTTGGATACTAGTGTCTTTGCAAATGCATCGCGGGCAAGACGCGCAACAGCGATAAGTGTCCGCTTTGTCGGACGGAGAGGTTTGAGATGGGCGAGAGGGGGGTTGAGGGTGCTGGGAGAGGCGTGGGATGGGTTTGAGAGGAGGGAGAGTTTGGCAGAGATGTTGTTGCTAGTGGAGGCGGGCGTGGATGGAGCCTAGGGGTTTGGGGCGATAGTCGTACCTTTTGTTCGGCCTATGTGTGTGGCCATGGGGGTTATGGTGAAGACTGTGGTTTTGGGGATCATATATATAGTTTTGTTTGGGATGCTTTGTGGAGTTGTATGTGAAGTTATGGGGTTATGGGGTTGTGAGAGGGTGGCTTCGTAGTGATACCATGGCCTAGGATACTCAAGGATGAGCCGGGTATGATCGGAGTTTTTCGAGTGTAGACGTAGAGAGTTTGTTTAACTTTTTGTAGTTGCAGATGGATGATGATTCGACATAACAAAAGTCATAACATTACACATAACACGTCGACTATTTAACATGAACGCACTATCAAAACATCCCACTCATTAGACGCCCATTTTCCAACCCAAAACGCCATGCCAGAAAGACAAATTATGCAACAGTAACGATCCTTCGTTTCCACACTCTCTTCTACTACTTATTCTCACTCTAATCCCCTGTTTCTACTTCTAAGTCTCGGACCATCTCGCAAGTGTAACACTGGTAGTGTATACCATAGCAACGAGACCAACAACCATCATCGTAATATCACCGAACCTCTCCCAAGGACGACTAGCCACGCCCTTGTAATGCAGGTACGCCGGGTAAATGTACACAAGCGGTACACAAGCAAAGCTTCCAATGAGCGCGACGAACTTATCGAGATCGCTAGCTCCGAGAATGGCAATCAGTCCGCAGAGAATCACCAAGCTAGTCCTGAAGGCGTTCTTCTTCCACTTTGTCATGTTGCTCTGCTTTCCGGAAGCGCGACCAAAGATCTTGAGCTCAATGTTACGCATGGCGGGGAAGAGTTGGACTGGAGTTCCGACAAGCACAGCCATGGAGTATAGGAATTGTACGGCATTGACGAGCTTGCTGGATTGAGGGAAATTGGTAATGACCTCGACGGAGACGTGTTCGCCAAAGGTACCGTAGCAAAGCACACCCACGGATGTGAAGATGACGGTAATGATAATCATGACGAGGTAAAGCAGCTTGCTGAAATGTTCAGGCTGCTTCATGCTTGATTGAATTGGGAGAATGAGCCCAATACCTTCGAAAGTGAAGATGGCTGAACCGATTGTCATAGTAAAGTCGCGTGGGTTGAAGAGCTCAACCGAAGGATGGAAGCCGCCCATCTTGAAGATCCAAGAGATGTCATACCAGTAGATGTAGGTCAGGCCGATTAGGATGAAGACATCGGCGAGTAAAGCAGCAGGTCCGAGCTTGGAGATGTTCCGGATGAAGGACATTGGAATCAGAACGGCGATCTGGATGCCGATGAGCGCATTCGTCGATAGGGGTTCTTTGGCATGGGACACAGCGTCAAGGAACGACGCAAGATTGTCCGCCGTGAAGATGAGACCAGCACACACGAAACCAATTTGCGAGAGCGTGATGGACACCAAAATCAGAGCGCGGAACTTCGGTCCGACCACAATCTGACCCAGATCACCATAACCACCGCCTCCATATCTCTTTCTCGTCGATAGAAGCAGTTCAAAGCAGAGCGCTGTAATTGCAGACACCATGATCATGGTGATGGATGAAAACAGCATTCCACCGTTCTTGAACGCTTTTGGTAGAAACATGATTCCGGTACCAATAAACGCCTTGAGAAGCGTAAAGAAAGTCTTGACCTGGTCAGCATCACCCTGAGCCCGCAGTCTCTTGGAACTCTGTCGACGTCCAAGCAGCGGTCTGCGCTCGCCTTCATCCTCTTCATCTTGGATGGCCGATTCATCGTCGGATTCCTCAAGGTCTTCACCAGCAAAATTGCCGTACAGCTCCAGGAAGGAAATAAAGTTTCGCGTCACGGGTTCTGAAATGTAGCTAACACGCTTGCTTTGCCGCTGCAGAAATTGTCGCCTCAACCCTCCTGGCGCAAGCTGATCGCGAACGGGTAGCTCATCATGGTCAACATCTGAGACCGAAGGCGCTGAGTTGTTGCCAAAGTGAATGGCTTCGGAAAAGGTTGCTGCTCGTTGGTGTAGCTTTTGGCGTCTGTTCTGTGCTGCAATTTTATACAGGTCACGATGGATGTCGCCACCTTGTAGTCGCAACGAGGATTCGGGAACTTGTCGGTCAGTTGAGTTTGCAGAGCTTTCTGCACCATCTTCCTGTGATGGAGTCGCTGGATCGAATTCCGAATAACCGTAGCTTGGGTCCAGATGTTGTTCGAGAACCCTTGCCTCTTTAGGGTTGGCACCTGCAGTCGTCTGCGGCGTATCGGCCATTGTGAAAATGTTCTATAACGATGGTTTGCAATGGACAAAGAAATGGAGAATCAGGGAGCTACGAGATGTGCGCGTCCTACTTTTGGCGGTGAGGTGCTAACGATGAAACAGCAGCCAATGGAAGGGTTTGCAAGCTCAAATGGTCCGTGTGCCTGACATCACCTGGCTGTCGGTCTCCAGCAACTGCAGAGGTGTGTGAAGAAAGTAGAGAAAGCAGCAAACGCGGCCACAGGAGTTGAGAATGAGAAGCTGTGTCTTGAAGCCAGGAAAGAGACGAGAATCTTCGACGACGAGACGCCGACAGGACCTTGGACAAGCATGACGGTCGGGCTGGCGTCTTGGCGTCAGGGCACATGGTCTGGAGCACGTCCATCCCTGTACAAGCCGAGATGATCATTGGTACAGCAGCCGACAGTTGCCGCATTACGGTACGTCACTGTGTTGAGAAAGCCGTTTGATTGAACTCATTGCTAGCAAAGCGACCTGTCCTAGGGTCTTATATAAACGTTGTGTTGTTGTAGAACACGACATTGAAACTTACAGGCGGGAAGTGCACTACTGTACGAAAAGCTCTTACAAAGAACCACTAATCCTGTCTCCCCAACAACCCCACCTGGATTCGGCCCAGGTTGCCCTGTCGCGACACCTCGAGAGGGGTCGGACAACGGCGCTCGGCCCTATGTGATATGATAGTCGTCTCATACATACTGGTATGCATCTCGGTTGCTGTGCTCTGCTCGTGAAGCTTATTCAAAAAGCTAATGTGCCGCGTCCACTACAGTATGACTGGTTGTTCAGTGCAATGGCTGTGGGTAGCTTGTCTATAATATGGATGCACATGTTTCAGTGCTTCAACGCCAACTATCAGTCATGGATGATCGCACGCAGCCAAGCTTGAGTTGCAGCAGGACTGAGGTCCGTGGTTGAAAAACACAAATGTGTTTAGTGAAGCATAAGAGATGGCCATCGTATGGACTACGAGCCGGGTATTGATCTGGTCTTAGACTATGCCTGAGCGCAAATGTATGCGAGCTAGCACACATATTGGAATCTCACTGAAAACATTAGGCATTCATCGCGGCGTATGCTATACATGGGCTTTTTAGCTTCTCACGATATTATCCCGTCCACCAGCTCTAGGTTCGCCAAAACCGGGATCTCGGGATTACAGCTGTGTTGGCTTCGCCATCTTCGCCACGGCGTACCCAGTGATGCGATTGGCTGATCAGTATTACTGGCATCATCCTACACACTTCAAAAGCCCAGATGACAGACTGGACGCCTCCTAGCATGCCAGTGAATATGACAGCGAAATGGGACGTCGCTAGTATGCCGGCGTCTCCGTCTTGGGTCGGAGGAATGATGTCGATACGTGGCTGCAGGAGCGGAGTTTGTGCGGCCGTGGCTGGGGAGAAGGCGGTTGATTTAGATGCACTAGGCTAGTAATGCGTCTGGTCCCTATGAGTTGTTAGTGGACGTCTGTACCATCTGATGAATCATAAGCTCGTACCTGCATCGTCTCCTGTAGCTTGCACAAGAGTCAGCTTCTACGTCAAAGGCGCCAACTTGTCTGCCATAAACAGCAGCGACCTGTGTGTGCGCATCCAGAAGCTTTAGCGTGCACAGTCATGAAACCAAGGTTTTGTGCCGGTCGTCATGGTTGAGGTGAATAGTGAGTCCTGCACGTAGTCCGGTCCCTGGTCCAGAAGCGCGCCGGTACGCTTGTATCCTACGAGGGGGTCGAACGGCTGGTATACCCGTAGAATATATTGGTGTCTAAGAAGGCATCGGGCTATTTTTACAACACGTTGGACTAGATTCCAAACGTCCATGTAGGTACGGTGGCATGAGGCTACAATCCGGAGACACCTTCTGGCGCAATCGATAAGCTTTACGCTAACACAAACTCCCGAGGTCCGCCCAATGTCCAAGCTCCACTCCTACGTCATCACCCAAAAACAGCAAACAGCAAACAGCAAACAGCAGATTCCTACCCGCCTCATCTTCGTTGTTTGTGGTGCGATACTTCTAAATCAGAGTACAGATTATCAGTATCTCATCAGCAAAGTCACGCTTCATGTATGACATGGCGTGAGGTCGTATTAATCAGCGCCCCAAAGCGGCTCCTCCGCAACCTCAATGTTGCATCCCACTCAATGTCGCGGTTTCTTACCATGGAAATGCCTTTCCCCGCTCGCTGGTACGGAACTATCGATTCGTATCAAGGCAGATAAGCCACTGCTTATTTTCATGGGGCCCTGCCAAAGGTGTCGGCACTTATGCAAAGCTTGGGCGACAGCTTGGCGACTTGGGTTCGCTAATGCGCGGGGCTGTTCTCTGATTGACCTGATTGAGCTGATGATTACTACATTGGGCACTCGGTAGCCTGAATACGAAGACATGGTATTTCTACTGCAGAGGCATAATATGGGTGTGGCAAAGCTGACGGGTAGCGGAACGTCACGGCCTGTCTGGCAGCCGCTAACCTTGCACACATGACCGTCGTGCAGGTGCGACGTTGAAGGAATGGGTCGCCATGAAGCTGCCAAAATCTGGCAGCGACGAAAGGGTGTCAAGAGTAGGTATAAAGGCAGCTGGTACCCCGACTGCAACTTCATCTCATCCACAACATCTTCAGACGGATAAAAGACACATATTCCCTTGCCAACATCAACCAACAAACACAAGGCATCATGAAGGCATCATCCATCCTCCTATCTCTTGCGGCGGCTGCCATTGCTAGTGCCCAAGACCCGTTTTACAACATCACCACCCCACCTTTCAACCTTCTCATCGCATCCGAGGATCATTCTATCAACACCACCCTTAGTGCCTGCCACGTCGGAGCAGCGCTTGAGTCGCTTTGCCTTAGCAACGGCAACTTCGGTAGCAGCCCAACTCCCCTCCGTGCCGCAGAGTTCCAATTCAACACTTCCATCTACTCCCAGACAGCCGAGCCTCCCATTCTCGCGACCGGCATTCTGACCTGGTGGTTGAGAACTGATGTCGACACCAAATATTCCTCATCTGCGTCCTTCAGCTACGACCCCACCACAGATCTCGCGCTTCCTATCATCTTCCCAGGTGAAGAAAACGCGATATTGCTGTCTTGGGATGCGCAGAACAAATTGACCATCCAAAGCTACATTCGGGGCGTCAATGGCACCGGCAGTTACAAAAACTTCTACCGCTGGTACGCATGCGAGACTTACTATGGAAGCTACAACTACAAAAACTTGGCCTGGGGACTGGGAGCAGATGCACCGGAGAACCAGAGCTGTGTCCCAGTCAACGTGACGAGGGTCTTTGTTTGAGATGGATACGGGAGAGGTGGAATGGAGTGGATGAGATTGAACATGTCACGACGAGAAACGATCCTACCTGACCTATGAAGTTATGTGCTACACCGATAATTTTTAATCCACAACTACTATTCTTATCACAAATGTTGTTGTACAAGTGTTACCTGTCAGGCTCTGTTCGAGGTGATGTAACAAGATACCGGCAGATGTTGAGGCTGATCAACGAACCTCTTTTTTCACCCGACCATAACGCCTCGTATCAGTCTCTTATCATCCATCATCGCGATGCTGTGATTGTTTCCTTCTTTTTCGCAATCTTCGCCCTTGCCCAAGCCAACTATAACATTGCCTTCGCCCCCTTCAACCTAGTCTTGATACCCACTGACACAGCACTGAAAGGCGACGCACTGTCTGCCTGCCATACAAGCGTAACAGCCTCCTCATCCACCATGGCCAAAGAATCTAACAAACCATACAAGGAATACGGTACCCGCGGTACCTTGACATGGTTCGTGCCACTCGACCCCTACCCCCTCCCATCATCCATGTACCTCGACCCGCAAACCACCGTCCCGCTTTCCATTCCCGTTCTAGCCAGGGGCGACGTTGGAGAACTCATCTCGTTCGACGACAAGGACCTGATGAATATATAGTTCAACGTTAATTGGGAGAGTGAGAAGCCCAGGTGGGCGAATTGGAAGGAGTACTATCGGCGGTGGGTTTGCTAAACGTTCAAGGGGACGGGATATATAAGAAAAGCTTTGGTAGATTTTGTTGATGGGGTGTGGTAAGAAAGTCAGGCAATGTTGGGGATGGATGATCGTGCCCGTCATTATTGTGATTTGTTCATCAACCAAGAGTAAGCAGGAAAATGAACACACATCCCCAAGACCATATACCTAGGTATACCGTCCTCCCACCCTCCCCCACACCATCCATCCCTCTCAAATACGCATCCCACCCCCTCCCCTGCAGCACCCTTTCCCCAAACAGTTTAGCGCGCATACCACGCGATCACGACATACGACCCCAACATTTCGTGTACGAGCCGAACGCCATGATATGCAGCAAAACGAGAAGGTACTATGCCCCATCAGCGTCGCCATCTGGCGCAAAAGCCCAATGCGCCCCCAATAACACTTCACCATGGTGCCTGGGTTCTTGCACTTGGACCCCTGCCCAATGACGGCCGAGGATATGTTTTTGGGTGCTTACACCACGTTCTTGCATCATTTGGGACTGCCGAGGGTATGGTAGGTAGGTCATGGCTGGTGCACGGGGGGTGGGATAAGTAGGCGTGTTTGTCGCTGCGATAACATATGTCTTTTTTTCTTCTTTCCGTCCTGAGAAGTATATGCACTTACGAACAGCACACCATGGCGTCTGAGACGAAGGACGCGCCTGCTGCTGCGTCCATCACGTCGGGCTCTGATATCGAGGTCCTGACAAGCGGTGTCAACGAGAAGAGTTTGCTGAGGAAGTTGGATTTGAGATTGCTGCCCGCCGTGTCGATATTGTATCTTCTGAGTTTTCTGGATCGCAGTAATGGTATGTTTATCGCAGTGCATTTTGGTAGCGGAAGTTGAGAGTAACTGACGGTTTCCTGTAGTCGCCAACGCGCGCATCGAAGGTCTTACTAAAGATCTCAAGATGACTGGGAATCAGTACCTCACTGGTCTGACACTTTACTTTGTTGGTTACGTTCTTTTTGAACTTCCATGCAATATCGTGCTTAAGCGAACGACGCCCAAGTTCTGGTTGCCGACGCTTACATTGGCTTGGGGCGTGGTTGCGACGTTGATGGGTGTTATACACAATCGGGAGGGGTTCTTTGCTGTGAGATTCTTGTGAGTTGTAATCTTCTTTGATGAGTTTGAGAGGTGAAGCTAATCAGCGGTAGTCTTGGTGTTGCAGAGTCTGGATTGTTTCCCGGTGTGGTGTATTATCTGAGCATGTGGTATAAGCGGAACGAGCGCCAGTATCGCATTTCGCTATTCTTTAGTTGCGCTTCGTTGGCAGGCGCGTTCGGTGGTGTAAGTTCTCATATCAAGAGGGGGTATTCTCTTACCGACTTTCATAGATCTTAGCTTACGGCATCGCACATATGCGCAACGTGGGAGGATACGCTGGATGGCGGTGGATCTTCATTCTCGTAAGTCCAAACATATCCTGATCACCTTCTCGCCTGACCACAGAAACAGGAAGGTCTATTCACAATCCTCGTCGCAATCATCGCATACTGGTTCATTTCAAACTACCCCGACACCGTTAGCTGGCTCAGCAAAGACGAGCGAGCCTTTATCCAAGCCCGTCTCAAAGCCGACAGCGACGCAACAAATGATGAAGCGTTCTTATGGTCTGAAGTGCTCATCGCGGCCAAAGACGTCAAAGTATGGCTTTATGCGTTCGCTTTCCATACCATGAGTCTGCCGCTCTACACACTCTCACTCTTCTTGGTACATCGTCCCTCATATTACACATCATCCCAAACTAACAACTTTCCAGCCAACAATCATCCGCGACATGGGCTACACATCCGCTCAATCACAACTCCTCACCATCCCACCCTACGCCGTCGCAACGCTCTTCACAATCTTCTGGGCCATACTATCTGAGCGCTACGCCCGTCGCGCCCTCTTCATCTTGACCACCACCACCGTCGCCATCATCGGTTACATCATCCTACTCGCCAACACAGATCCCAAAGCGCGCCCCGGAATATCCTACCTCGGAACCTTTTTCGCTGCAATTGGCATATACCCCTCCGTTGCACTGGTTCTCTGCTGGCCCGCCATCAACGTCAGCGGGCAGACGAAGCGAGCAACAGCAAACGCTATGCAGATCAGCATAGGTAATCTGGGTGCTGTACTGGGTACGCAGTTGTATCGCGCAAATTCAGGGCCGCGGTATGTTTTGGGGCATAGCTTTGCACTGGGGTATTGTTGTTTGAATTTGGTAGTTGTGGGGGTGCTGTTGGTGTTGCTGAAGAAGGAGAATAGAGAGAAAGACAGGGTGCTGCTAGAGAGACCGGAGACGGCCGGGTTTCATGATAGTGTTGAGGATTTGAAGATGGGGGACCGGCATCCTAGGTGGAGGTTTCAGGTTTGAGGGTTGGATGCATGGCGGTGGAGAATACGATAAACGGACTTGGACTTGTTGGCAGCGTGGTCAAGCCAATGTCTCGTACTGTGTCCCTATATACCTATCAAACGACTATTCAAATCGAAAGCAATAAACCAATGTTCGGCTGTTATCCTGGTTGAGGCCGACATCCTCCTCTGACCTGATGTTTTCCAGATGATGAGGGGTTGGGTGTGTTACGCTGGTCCGCGTAGGGTCTTCATTGCTATTGATGCATACATAGAATATCATTCAGTACATCTCTTCGACTATGAGTCCCCGATCTATGCTCTTCATCTAATCGGCGCATATATTTGCATTGGGTCTGACCTGAACAGCCGGGGCTAGTTTGAGTTTGAAGCGACCTCATTGTTTGTCTCCGTGCATTGATATGACACGGGTCACCGGGCTATAATTCAGCATAACCACTGACCTATCCTCTCTTCCGTCACTTGTTTCATTGATAACGCCAATGGCGATTCTGCATTAATAATCACATGAAATTACTCCTTCGTATCATACAAGTAGACTCTGGGTATCCCGATAAATCCTGACAATACATATCCCTCGCCTGCCTCACTCCTCTATCTTCACAGTCGGTTCCGATCCAGATACCAAGTGTGAAGTTCGAATCGGCTTATTACACTGGTCTCTCCCTTCCTTTACCAGGCGTGCCAAGTTGGCGCACATCTTCAATGCGCTCTCACTGGGCTTTTGCTGAACACTCAGCTGCGTGGAAGCCGTCCTGATTTCGTTCATCACTCTTTCGATGGCCTCTTCTCCCAGCTTTTTTTGTTTCGTCTTTTGTGCTCCCCAGTACTCGTTGTGTTTGTTCTGAATGACAAGGTATGGGCCCTGGGGCCCGCAAACGCCATTCTCGAGCATGTTCAAGGCAGCTCTGAATGAGTGCTTTTTGGACTCTTGGTCTTCTCGAACAGCCTTGTAAAGCAATCTCATTGTACCGCGACAGTAGTCACCGTTACCGTCTTCAAGTAGTCGTCCTTTGTGCAGTTTCAGGTCACTCCGGATAGCCGATTCAACTCTGTCGAACGCTCGCTGTAATTCGGGCCCTTTGTTCTCCAGGTTTTTCTTGAATGCCTTGCTGTCAACGCCCTTGATCGTGTTACGCAGGTTGTGCATAAGGATCTCTATTTCACCTTCGACGAGTTTCTTCCGCCGTTCCACGATTTTTTTGGTTTTTTTTATCGATGCTATTCCAGATTGGATCGAGGTTCCTTTGCGGCTCACTCAGAAGCTTGGCGTTCCAACTGGGTCCATTCGATTTCTTGGTCCGATGCTCCCCATCTTTCCTTAAAAAGGCTTTTATAGTTGTACCGTGTAACCTCCGCCACCCTTGAAATAGGTCCCTAGCCTTCAAATTCCATGTTGGGGTATACTCTCTAATAGCTTCAGTTATTTCATTGATGAGTTTCTCCTCGAAATCATCTAGAAGGTTGGACAGCTGCTTTCGGAAACGGTCTTCGTGAGAGTCAAAATCGAACGTGACGATGGCGTGGGCCTTGGCTTCCGTGATACTACACAAGAAGTCGACATGGTCGAGAAGATCTGGTAGTGTCTGCTTTTGAAGCTTTACCAGGCTCTTCTCCAGTCGGTATCTTGGGATATCAGCAAGTTGCCTGACCAGCTCGGGAATGTTTGTCGACTCGACGGATAGAAGAGGTTCAGGTTTATCGTTCTTGTCATACCCTTCGATATGTCGCATGTAGTCCATAGCAGAGATTGAGAGGACCAACAACTTCTTATCGTATCGCGAGTACTTCTGCAAGAGTTTGTCGCTAACGCGACGACTGCGTTCTCGAGCTACAATCTCAATTTCCTCCAGTTCAATGAAACGAGTGATATTGTCGAATTTGTCACGTCCGGCATGATCGCGCACACGGAGAGCCTTCTTATCCTTTATGATCTCTTGTTTCCAGACGGCCAGATTGTCGAGTGCTCTCTGCTCGTGAGCCGTGAAGGCCACATTCATGCGATTCTTGACATCAAGATTTGCTTCGCTCTTACTCAGCGCGACAATGACAAGTTGATGTGGCCTTCTTTTGTAACACTGATCCAAGAAATCCGCAAGAAACTGGCTGTCTCCTGCCCGACTAATATCTTCGACAACAATGACTGCTTGGCATTCTCGTAGGTACCTGTTCGCTTTGGTTTCACGATCTTTGTTAATATCGCCGAGCCCTGGGCAATCGCCGATTGAGAACTTCAGTCGGAAATCCCCAATGATCTCGATTCTGTCCACCAGCAACGAGGGATTGAATGATAATGGTGAGTCGGCCCGGATATCTTGTTCACTGAGATCTGCGTATGGTGCGAGCTTAGCCCAAAGGTCGTCAACACTTGCCGCAAATATCCCCTTCTTGGTGTTTGTGATAACCTCTTTACACAAGTCCTGGGTCCATGCGATACATTGGTTGTAAATCTCATCTTCCGATTTGCCAGGCTTGGCGGAGCTGGAGTTCTCAAACCCCATGAAGGAGGAAACCGATTCATCAGTCGCAAAGTCTGGCTGGCCGCGAAACAAGCCTTTGAGTGTTGTCAAGCTCTCCTCTCCTTGATCTCTGTGGTCTGCAAGCACTGTCATATTACTGTCCCCTTGATCTCCATGGTCGGTGGTGTATACAATGTCGTTTTTGTCCAGGCTTGATATAATGTTGGCGACATGTAGGCGTATGGAATCGCGGATAGTTGCTATATCGCATAGTTGCACTCTCGCTTCAAAGCATGCTACCGAGTCCGCGCGAATAGGTGTGTATATGATTGGTACACGAGTAACGGCTTCGCCGCCGGATCCCTGAGAATGTATTAGAAACTGCCAAGTAAGAGCTCTTGGGGGCCGCTTTGTACTATTTTTGTAATCCCGGGTACACCTAGGAGGGCTTCTATCGCGCTTGATTTTCCTTGTCCTGTCTGGCCCACAACTGCTACGCTCTCGGGAACACCTCGGTAACTATGCAGAGCCTCTTGTGTCTTTGATTGAAGTCCCACGGCTAGCTCAGAGTGTTCATCTTGCTTGACGACTGTGGCAACCTTCCGTAGAATCCCCAAGCAGTCATCTTCAGCGCGTTTGAATTCGGGCTTGTAGGCGTCTGCACCAGGCGGAGACTCTGTTTTGATATCGTGATGATAGTGCTCACTCTGAGCGTCGGTTTTGATTCGAGTATTGTATTCGCTTATTCTCGTGTCTATGCGTCCCTTCATCTCGGGGTCAATATTCCCTTCTGGTGATGACTTCTTGCGGGGTTGCGAGGGCGAATGTAGATGATCGGGAGCTGCACTTGTTAGTGCCCAACCTTGAGGTATATACATATCATGGGCTTACCTGGTCGTTTCTTTGGGTTTCGCATACTCTTTTGAACCCTACTGGGGCTAACAATGGGAACCACCCTCATAACTCCTAAGTTCAGAGGTAAGACAATCTTTATGATCAGAGGTGAGGGACCCTGTGGTGACGATGCGAGGGGAATCGTGCTCGTGAATATGCGATATGAGCTGGATGAACTTATGCAGGCATACTGTCAGATAGATCAGCTTGTGTGCAAAAAGGCGTTTTTTTTCGAAAGTTTTCTTCAACAGACACATAACCCCGCGCAAAGGTTGGAGAGAATAGTAAATCAAGTGGAACAAGCCACCATTAGTAGACACCGTTTGTAAGCTCCAGATCTCTGTAGAGAGAAGCACAAGAAATGATCAGATATGCCCGTAGGCTTGCGCACAGATGACAATAGTGTTCATTGACAGATGGACGTATGTGCCATTAAAGGGTTCGTGAAAGGACTACGCCGCTTAAGGTGGAGGATAAACACGAGAAAACATACTGGGCGCCAGCAAATGTGACAGGAGAACCCTATGTAGGGCAGGATACTCGTAATTCCAGAACGCGACGGTTCAGCTTGTTGGAGCAAGTACGCGTCCACGTGTAGGGCAATCGGCACATGCGCTAAGACAGAAATTCGATCTTGGAATGTAGCTGGTGGAAGCAAAGTCGAAAGGTAATCATGATTGTACAACATAACAGGAGACGATTTAATTATATTCTGCTTCGTCGGTTCCATCGCGGATGAGGTCGCATCTTCTTGCGGAATAGATTATCGGTTGGAGTGTAATCCATGCCCAATTGCCCCCCAATTAGAACAGCTATGGACGTAAGTTGTTCGTTGTGGAATTGAGGGGGCTGGAGTATCCTTGCCAGCGACGCGGAAACTCGAATAGAAACAAAGTATGCTCCCGGGTTGAGTAAGCCCTAGAGCTCCCTGAGCACCGAGGTGGTGATAAGCAAACTTCAGGTACAAGGGAACTCTGGTACCTGGGATGTTGGTGCTCCGTGCGGATCGGCGCACTGTTCAAGGGTCTCAGTCCCAGCTGTGATAGTTGCACAAACAGGAACATTTGGAGCGATATCAATTTAGAGGCTCAAGCCAAGCCCAGCGACGTTTTCCAGAAAAATTCTCCATGCAAATTCCAGGGTGACAAGCGAAGGATGGTCGTTTTGCTTTTGTGTGTCAAGTGCCGGAAGCCGATCCAACGGTAGACAGAAAGGGGTTGGAGATGAAGTTCGTGCTGTGTTCGTGTTGAGCCAATGGAGAAAGGCGGCAAAACTGACGGCCCGAGATTAGCGCGCTATGCCATCTCAGTTCCAGAAACTTCTGCCTCAAGTTCCCCTCTACGTACATAATCCGCTTTGACAGCTTCTATTCTTCAAACACGGCTTTTGATCTTTGCTTTTATGAGTTTTGCATCCAGCTTCAGCTCCAGCAAGTACATTTTGTGTAAGTATTGCACTTGTTCCCCACGTACCTTTGAATGATGAGACACAAGCTGGCACCAGTCTGAGAAGACTTGTACTCTTTGCATGCGGATCAGCTGCTTAGACTTTTAAGTCGCCTTCTGACAATATCTTTCTCTACACATATTTTCGAGCATTGTAGAGGGACACGGCTGACAAGCTCATGACAGAATAACCAATCGAGACTGAGCGCACACCCCGCTCACTGCTATCGCCATGGTCCTCCACAACCCGAACAACTGGCATTGGGTGAACAAGGATGTGTCGGGATGGACGCGGGAGTATCTTGACAAGGAGCTCACGCAAATATCTGCCGAGCACGATGGCGTCACAGCGAAGATCGACAAGGTTGTAAGCATGGACGGAGATGTGGACGTCAGCCAGCGCAAGGGCAAGGTCATTACCATTTTCGACGTGAAGCTGAAGCTGGAATACTCAGGTATGTCTTCCTCTCGTTTGCACTCTTGGGCGAGCTGACTCGGTCGGCAGGCAAGAACAAAGAGGGCGAGGAGGCCAGCGGCACAATTACCGTCCCGGAAGTCGCTCACGACACGGAGGAAGACGAGTATGTCGTATGTTCCCTTCGCTCACACCCTTTGCCGTTTTGTACATTAGTCTTGAGGTGGTTTCTGACGTTTTGTAGTTTGAGGTAGACGTCTACTCCGACGACAGCAGCAAACAACCTGTAAAGGACCTAGTACGATCCAAGATCCTACCGCAGTTGCGTACGAGCTTTGGAAAGCTGGCGCCAGCGGTCATGGCGGAACACGGAAAGGACATTCAGCACGCGCCAGGCACCAATCCTGGTAGCAGCTTTACTGCTCCCAAGGTGTACTCGAGCTCCAGCGTGAACAAGTCTACTGGCTCCAAGGCGGAAACGTCGGGCTCCCAGCAGAGCAGCTCTGGTGCGGTTGTCAATGTGACCACAATCACCGACAGCACAGAATTCCGCACAGACGCAGCCAACTTGTATCAAACCTTCACAGACCCTCAGCGCCTTGCCGCGTTTACACGAGCACCACCGAAGAACTTTACTGGCGCAAAACCCGGAGGTACATTCGAGCTCTTTGGCGGAAACGTCAGCGGAGAGTTTACCGAGCTTCAGGAGCCTACGCACATCGTCCAGAAATGGCGACTGGCGCAATGGCCGGCGGGTCACTACTCGACATTGTCAATATGGTTTGACCAGAATGATGTTGACGCCGTGACGGTCATGAGGGTGGAGTGGAAGGGTGTCCCAGTCGGCCAAGAGGAACCTACAAAGACCAATTGGGATCAGTACTATGTCCGCAGCATCAAAACCACATTCGGGTTTGGCACAGTGCTATAGCCGAATGTGAGCCTTGAGCCTTGATCACATGGTACCCGGGAACGGAGTAAGAGGCGTTGCGGAGATTTACGAATGCACATGCAGTGATAGATACTGAACGATTCCAACGACAACCTTCACGGCACACACAATGAATAAATTATTGAACCCTGAAAGCCCAATGGCCTGCTTGCTCTGGTTGGTGACGACATAATCCTTGCGCCAAGCCCTCTGCTTACCTTGTGTGCTTACTCTACGAGCACTACATACTAACACTCGTACTATTAAAGACTAGGGAAAATTGATTCATGACTTGGTGGGGCTACCACCAGGATAAAGCAACATATTGCTAGATCCAACTACAATTGTGTTGGCCTCGCTGTATCGCGTGTTTAACAGCAAAAGAAAGAAATCACGCTACATCTACCATTTTTTCCACACGGCAGACAGCAGCAACCATGTCACAGCAGGGCATACAAGCTATCCCCTTTCCTCGTTCTCAGTGCAATTGGCAGGATAATATCGTGATACCTGCCCGATCATGGCCACCTTCCTGATTAGCTATAGCTCACATAGTGGCTATCGCTAGAACAGCCATTAAGCCTGCACAAGCCTCTACCAAGACTTCCGACGTATGCTTGAATAAGCAGTGTGGGGACAGTTTCTTTTGCTCTCAATGCTCAGAATGACGTGCATGAAGTTTGCTACTGGCTGGAGATGCGCGGAGGCTTGTCTAGTGAAGTAGTAAAGGCATCGATCTACATAGTAAAGCAAGTTCGCTCGATGCCAACAAGGTACCACATCCGGCAGCCCACTCCCAGAAAAACGGCACCTGGGTGACAAGAAATACTTGACCGCGACAGTATGAATAAACCCCTCTATTACATTCCTCACAGGTATGTCTGGCGCCTACAAAGACTTTGTATGATAGAGGTGTCAAGTACTTTATGTCACCTAGGTGACGGCTCTCTGGGCTATACTATGACGTTGCTAAGTCCGAGCAATGGATAACCGATGGCCTGAGCCACCGTCCGAGTTACCGACCGAGAGGAGCGATTGCTTAGCCTACACAGGCAGCTGGCTATCGCACTCAATTGCTCTAACTTTGGTGACATGCATAAGCCCCGAAAATAAATTGCGGGTTGTCACAAGGGCGAGTACTTTGCTCTCGGTTTTCCCTCCCCTCTTGGATTTCCCTCACCTTTTCGTCTTCACTCAACTTCTTGGGCCCAAGCAATTTTGCAGCACATCTGCTCAGCCTAATTGCTGCACAGTCCATCAAGTCAGAGCAGAAGAGGCCTTTGTATCGCTACTCACACGATGAAGAGTGCGATTAAGCTCGTCGCCGCGCCTTTGTTGGCAGCTGGGGCTCTTGCGCAGTTTGTACCCGCACCTACAGATCTGATTACCAAGGAAGGCTATGCAAACATCAGCGTACGCTACAAGGAGGTGCAGGCGGGTATCTGTGAGCTCGACCCAAGTGTCAAAAGCTACTCGGGCTACGCAGATGTCGCTGAAGACGAACATATCTTTTGGTGGTTTTTCGAGGCGCGTAACCAGGATCCGACGGATGCTCCGTTGACTGTACGTAAACCGCAAAACACAATTGACCTTTACTGACAGCGCATAGGTTTGGATTAACGGAGGACCTGGATCTAGTTCCATGATTGGGCTTTTCCAAGAACTAGGACCATGTGGTATTGGCCCCGACATGAAGCCTTTCAACAACCCCTACTCGTGGAGCAACGCAAGCAACATGCTTTTCATCGATCAACCCACAACCACGGGCTTTTCGTATTCAATTCCTATTCCGGGTTATACAGACAGCGGCGGCAATATTATTCAACTGCCCAACGCTACTTGTCCAGATTACGCTCAGGCGGAAGGAACATGCGGCACATATTCGAAGCCAGACGTCACCTTGACCGCCAACAACACGCTGGGTGCGGCTCCCAATTTCTGGAAGACTCTGCAGGGCTTCATGGGCGCTTTCCCACAATACTCGCGTAATGGCTTCAGCTTCACGACGGAGAGCTATGGAGGACATTACGGCCCCGTGTTCAACGCCTACTTTCTCGAGCAGAATGCGAAGAACATTTCAGGTGCTCATAAAATCGACGTTGAGAATGTGCTCATCGGTAACGGGTGGTTTGATCCGCTTGTTCAATACCAGGCCTACTACAACTTTTCTGTTTACCCAGGAAACACATATGATTACGACCCGTACAACGACACGGTGAAGGCTCAGTGGTACAATAACCTGTATGGACCTGGAAACTGCGTGGACCGCACCAAGCAGTGCTATGAAACTGGCAATAACGCTGTCTGCTCTAGTGCTGATAGCTTCTGTGCAAGCAACGTAGAGAACATGTTTGATATCCACAGCGGGCGTGATGAGTACGATATGCGGGAATTTACGCCAGACCCATTCCCCTACTCGTACTTTGAGACTTACCTCAACACGCCCGAGGTGCAGAAAGCCATTGGCGCATATCAGAACTTCTCCACACACAGTGATACGACCGGTACGGCATTTGGTAGTACTGGCGATGACGACCGTGAATCGGGTACCATTGAAGCTGTTCAGAAATTGGTTGCTGCAGGCGTGCAGGTTATTCTCTATTATGGCGACGCGTAAGTTTGTATGGCTTCTCTGGGAGAAAGCTACTAACACTCGATTAGTGATTACAACTGCAACTGGCTAGGTGGACAAGTCGTCGCAGAGCTCATTGATGCGCCCGGCTTCTCCAAGGCGGGCTTCACAAACATGACCACTAGCGACAACATTGTGCACGGCCAGGTCAAGCAGGCTGGCCATTTCTCCTTCATCCGCATCTACGAGTCGGGCCATGAAGTACCCTTTTACCAGCCGCTCGCGTCTCTCGAAATGTTTGAGCGCGCGCTAAAGCAGGTCGATATTGCCACGGGCACGGAGAAGTGCGGACACGATTACCTGACGGTAGGCACCCCGACGAGTACATACCGCGAAGGCAATGCCACGGTCCAGTTTGAGGTGACGCCGGCAAATGCGACGTACAACACGGCGTTGAACGGCCCTGACCCAACACCGACGTGGCCTGCTGGTGAGCTAAAGAAGCGCGATGCGCGGAGGATTGGAAGGCCAAAGACGTGGAAGGGTGGAAAGCGGGGGTTGTGAAGATTGGAGGATAGCTCTAGCGCAGTACTGCTAAGCTAAGTCAATATCATGTAAGCGATGGTTCTGCAGTTTAGTGTGGTACTGTAAAGGAGATAGAAAATTTCAGCGCGCACGCGACCGAGTCCATCTCTTATACCTTGCACAGTAATAAAATGAGCTGCACGACCATTAAAGCAAGGCTTATAGGTAAGCGCGTTTGGGGTACACACCCTCACCAGAAAGCGCCGAAGAGAGTTTCAGAAACTCAGCAGGAGCTTCGCCAGAGAGAGTATCCCCGGGCATGTTGAACCCAAAAAAAGCACTTGACCTAGGTGACAGGAAATACATACTTGACTGCGACAGTATAGATGAACACCTCTATTACATTCCTGATAGGTATGTCTTGTATGATCGAGGTGTCAAGTATTTCATGTGTCAGCCAGGTGCTTGGTACCATAGTAAAGAGTCGCACGCACGTCTAACTAGTGCAGCGAGCTTTACTTGGATGCAGCTTCACATGCAAACGTCATCAGGGTCTCGATGTAAACGGGCCGGTCTGCTGTCAATGGAGTGACATGCTGGGCTCTGTTTTTCTCCCATGCGGACATGGAAGGGGAGGAAAGAAAGTGCGGCCATTGGACCATGGGATTGTGCAGTTGGATACACTCCTAACAGGCAGCGAGTGCACGGGAAGGCGGCCGTTGCAGGAGCGTTCCAAAGAGCGCAGTGGGGGCGGACTGGTGCGGGAGGGAGCCCCTGCTAGCGGTCAAGGCATGAAATCTTGGTGTTGGGAGAGTCCCAGCGCAGACGCCTCAGCGGTCGCGGGAAAGCCAGCAAGAAACAGAATAGCACCGCTTTCCCACCTGGACGAGACTGTCGCATCCGCCCGCTTCGGCACTTGGTTTCCCTGTTCGCGCCCTGCACATACTGTACATTGCCGGCGCACAATTGCATGCCGGTGCCGCCCCCAGATCTGCACCACGGCGAATCCACCCCCACACCAACTTTTGCATTGGCCGCCTGATAAGCCCCATCATATCTCTTCCTCTCCGCCCAGCGATGGTGTACTTTGGTACATGGCCTCGCTGAGAGGCACCACAGTCGCCCGACGCAGCCCCAGCTCGTCCCCCCCACCGTCACTCCCTGCCGTCGCCTCAAAGTAACCCGAAACACCGTCATGGCGCCCTCAGGTTCGAGCATCTTCTCCAAGCTGAGGTCCGGCCATGCGAGGCGCAATGCTTCGACGCTGGCCTCCCCAGAGCCCGTCCCTGGCCCCGCGGCCTATCCGTTGCCTTCGCCAGCGTCGCATAACACCGACTACTTCCCTTCACCGCGCCTCAACGACCATGCCACCCACGCCTCTGCCTCGCCCATATCGCCCTTTCCGCCTCAACTCCCGCCAATTACGCGCGTCGCCTCGAAGCTTGAAACGTCTGCCTCGCCTAATCGTTCCCCATACACGCCTAGCCAGCATTCACTAAGCACTGGTGGACAAAGCAGTGGCAGCAAACCTCAGCACCACAGCATACTCTCTCCACCCCCGCAAGCTCAGAACCCCTTGTCGCCAACCCAAGAAAGCAAGCTGCTCTCTGTACCATCCTTCTCGGCAGCCATGCCTGCACCAGTTCAGGGCGTGCCACCGTCCGAGACCTCGTCGCACTCTGTCATATCCCCCAGCTACTCTACCTTTTCAAAGTCGCAGACATCGCTGCTGAGTGGAATCAGCGACAAGCTCACTGGCAACTCGCGAACATCCACGCCCACAGGAATGCCTACCAAGTCAAAATCCAGAATGAACCTGCGCAATCCCATGACGCTCCTCATGCGACGGCGATCAGGCCAAACACTAGATCCACTCGCCGACGAGTCGCTCGTTACCCAACGCTCGCCCTCGAACGTCCCGCCCATGCCCGATGACTACGACCCCAGGATTCGTGGGAAGATTGTCCACGACTTCAATGCGCCCAGACTCAACAGGGGATATTCTAGCAATGCAACCGAGGGAGGCGAGGTGCAGCAGGAAATCAATCGCGCCAGCCCACCAAAGATGGACAGGGAACAAACGCCAATCTTCCACGAGCACTTTGACGACGACACCAGCTACGAACAGTCCCAGGCCGCTATACGAGCCGAGCAGTTGGCCAACAAGGATTTCCTTGCCCGGAACTCTGCCCAACTCGCACCACCTAGACGCTCTCCCCTCCCCCCCCCCACCACAGCCCAAGAACTCGCCGCCACCCCCACCGCCTCAGACAGCACCACCACCACCTCCTCCTCGTCCTCAATCATCCCGCCGCCCCGGCAGTCGATGCATACCTTTGACAATGGGCCATTCATTCTCTCGCCAGTACAAGAGTCAGAGTCGCCAATTGACGTCTCTACTGATGTTACACCGCGAAAGAAAAAATCTACAAAAACACCCCCGCCCCCAGCACGATCAAGAGCAACATCCGTTACAGATCCCTCATTTCAACCAGCTGGTCTACCCGCCCACTTTAGCAGTCGAGCCTCCAGATTCAGTTTCCAAATCTCAGGCGGCACCGACTCTGCGCAAGAGAAGCTCCTCGAGGAGCGACACAAAGCGAAGGAGGCGGAGAAGAAGCAGGCGCGGATATCCACACATTCTGTCGAAGACGAGTACGATGACTATGGCATGGACGACTATGACATGGACGGTGGGTATGATGAGGAGATACCCATGTTGGGCGAGGAAGACGAGTTTGGTGGGGGGCTAGGAGACCAGACGCTGGATTCCGGCATAAATGCTTTCGATTTCTCCTCTTTGTCCATGCAGTCAGGCATGAATAACCTGATGAGTCCATTAAACCCGCTTGCACAGATGCCGACGCCCATCGACATGAACGGAAACCGTATTGGATACGCCATGTCGGAGCAGATGATTCAGCAGTTGCAAATATCACCCATACCTGGCCAATTCGATGGACAGGGCGCAGCGAATATGCACACACATGGTCTAGGCTTGACAGGCCTAGATGAACGCAGCAACTCTTCTCCAACCAAAGCGACCGATGCACCGGCGAATACCATGGCTCCCAACAACCAGCGAAGTCTCAGTAATATCGATCTCGACGACGACATGTACTTTGATGACGGTCTCATTGGCGACCAAGACGAAATTGACGCTGCCGAGTTTGACGAGAGCGTGTTCGATGACCCGAACGGGCCGCTATACGAGCGCAAAGTCAAGTTTGCTGAAGGCGAATCAGCGCCTGCTATTCCTCAGGCACGTCCGTACGATCTCATAAACTCGGAGACTGGATACGATGCGGATGACGACACAGTCTCCAAGGGTGTGGACGAGTCGGAACCTTCACTTGCGCACAAGACGTCTGTTGCGCAACAGAATTCAGTCCCCAGTTTCGACAACCTAGCCGCATATCATAGCGCTTTGGCGGACGCAGCGACTCGTGCCCAAGCCGAGGGGCGTTTTTCCAGAAAAGCAAGCGTCGATGCGGGCCATGTTAGCTCTGATGCTGATGAGTTGCCGTCGCTAAGTAACTCGCGACCAAGCTTGGTCCCCGACGATGGCCGCTTTAGTGTCGACACTATCAGTTTTCCAATGGACAATGATGTATACGGTATGGATTCTAGTTTTGTGGACGACTACGAGTACAGTGACTTTGATTCTGCCATGGAAGATGACCCAATCATCGCTGCCGCAAACGCCGAAGCACTAGCCTATGACGACGAAGGCTTCTACGGGCAAGAGTTTGGTTTTTATGCTTCTGCAGCTGGCGAATCACCCAGTGCTTGGGGTGGCGTCTTTGGTCCATCGGGAATCGGTCGAACTGTCAGTGGGCGCAACGCCGTGCGTGAACCCAACTTGACGCCTATTACGGAGCGTAGTGAATACAGCACGCGCAATTCGTTCATCAGCCTCAACCACTTCCGCGACGGGCAACAGCCCATCACCAGCCCCGGTTTGGCACATCTCGCTCGTCTCAGTCCGTATGGTTTCCCTGGAACGGATGAAGAAGAGTTGAGCCTCGACGCACTTTTGAGGTTACGCAAGGGGGCTTTTGGAGGTAGTGCCAACAGCTTACCGGGTAGCGTGTCTAATAGTCCGCGTACGTCATCGCCTATGGGCATGCAATTCCTTCATCGGACCTCAAGTCCTGTCGGCAATCGCATGAGAGAACATCCATCAAGCTCACAAGAAAGCGAAGAAGACCAAGGGGAAGATGATGATGGCCTGGCGGATGCTGTTAATGGCGCATACGAATCTGACCGTTCAAGTGAACAAGAGGCGGGTGGTGAAGAGCGTCCAGAGAGCCCTACACTGACAAGCAGTGACTACAACAACATGTCCAGTCCGATGGGCTACACCGTCGGCAACGAGGCGCCACTTTTACCCCCAATCTCCGAACTGTATGCCCAGCATAACCTCAGTCTCGCCATGTCGCCCACTGGAATGCCCATCTCCTCGCCCACAAACGTCTCTCTCCCCATCTCGCCATTCCCAATGCCCCTCCCCTCGCCCTACCTCGCACAACACAACAACCGGCCGCCGAATCCACCTTCCATCGACACCTCGCTCTCCTCGCCCTCGGCACCCACCGTGTCTACGTCAGCAGGCGGACCGCGCCGACCCTCGATGGGACTCTCCCCAATATCAAACTCCAGTCCCATCACCCCCAATGGCAGCAGCGGTGGCTGGAACCGTGGACACAGTCGCAAGGGCAGTGCGGCAGACAGCGTAACATATGTACGCGAACACGACGAAGCTGGCGAAGGAAGATGGGTGCTCGAACGCAGACGCACTGCTGAGAGTGGCGAGCTAGAATTGATTGGCAGGCAGATTGTTGAAGGTGGGAGGATATAATACCGCTGGTTTATTACTATTGTTTTGGGAAATGCGGCGTAGCGAACGAAACTTGCAAAATAGCGGGTTGCACATGTTGATTTTTGCATGCATTGCGCGGCGTTCTTTTTTCTTTTCTTCTCTTTTGAGTTTAGCATAACCATGGAGCCTGGGATAGCGGGCTTGTCTTTTGGATAGGAATGGGTTGGGATATATACATATTACACGCATGATTAGCATACTGGATATGCTTTGTGCGGGGAGCGGAAACAAGAAAGAGGCTGGTTCTCTCTTTCTTTTTATGCTTGTAAGACGCTTGTAATGACGGTCATGGACTGAGATGGAAAACGGGAATAGAAATGGGAACACTTGATACCTCTGTTTTGACGGATGGATGGATGGATGGCAAGACTGGTCATAATATAGCTGTTAGCATATATAATAATCAATCGTCAAAAGCCTCACCGCGAATTTCACATGCTGCATTTCCTTTGACGCTGAACGGGTGCTAAAGATTACAATAACGGTGTCCTTGCCTCCATGGTATCCTGCCCTCACCTCAGCGTTTGCACACGCACCCGTTGCTAGGCCCACGGCACCACGCGTTTGCTCTTCGCTATGATGATATGTTCCTGTGTACCTGGCGGGTCACAGGGACCTTGAAGTCAACCAGGCGTACGTACGATGCTTGTGGCATAGGAATGCTATGGTAGTCGGACAAATACTGGTATGTTGCTGCTTTGATGTTTGCCGTTGCTATCGTCGCCTTGGCACAAGGACACATAGGTATATTCTAGCATTCATGTGCGACATAGACGACTTTACATATTGCTCTCGAGGTTTTAATTACGAGTGTATATGTTCCTTGAGCATGTCTGGACGGCAGGGTCTAGGAGAGGCGTGTACGAGATGGCATATAGTAGCCGCTTGGAGTAGCTAGGCATAATGGCCTCTGGAAAGTTTATATAAATCCCTTGTAGTCGTCTGACTTGTATAATAGTACTGCGATGAATACACCTGACGGCGATGTAGCCGCCTGGTATCTCCGTGTTAGATCAGCTACTTTGAGTTCATGGTGGTTTGGCTGCACGAAACGCGACAAGTCACTGCGGGATAGTACAGAGAATGTGTAGTAGAGGGGGGGGGGGGGAATCGCTACTGTTATGGGCTTGCTGTTCAGGAACAATCCTTGTAAGGTGCCAGAATGTTATTGTGTATCTTAAGGAGGAAGAACTATCTATGCCCGAAGCTAGGTATACGGTATATCCGCCCGCGCTAGGCCCATCTTGGGCAAGGACAAGGACAGGCAAAGCCTGGATTAATAATATGGTGAATGAGTTACTCGAATCTCGAAAGAAGTTCTTGTACTCAGTTGCTGCTAGTGTTAGACTAGGAGTAATTAATACTCTTATCTACCCTATTATCTACAACTATGTATCTTCTATAAAACATGCTTCGCGAGGTAGAACTATGTTTTTTATTAATAGACTCGCTCCTTGGGGTATTGTTGAGGAAGAAAATTTTATTGGTGTATAGTGGCGGTAATTGTCTCGCTGGTGGATGATGATTCTACTCTGTTCTGAAGTGGCGGTAGTTGCCTCGCTAGTAGAGCCACGAATAGTTTGGTAGTGCATAGAGGTGAACAATTACCTCGCTGGCATATGAACGTTGTACTCTACTAGTGTTTTATCCAACCTGGTAGTTGCCCCGTTGGTAGAACCATCAAGCAGTTGGCGATATACGCACGCAGGTAGTTGTCCCGCTGGTGTATAGCCATCGTCCTCTGTTGGTGTTGTGCTCAACCTGGTAGTTGCCCCGCTAGTAGAATCGTCAATCAGTTGGTAATGTACGTAGGTAGGTAGTTGTCCAGCTGGTGTGTAATTGATGTACTTTGATGATATCATATCACGGTTTGTAGTTGCCTAGCTAGTGAACAGCTTGTATTCTGCTGTCTCGAAACAGTGAATATCTCTTCGTAATCTGGATGACTCCAAGTCGGAAGGGTAGGTCGGTAGTTGCCTTGCAAGTGTAAGCCCATATTTTCCCGGTGATTACACATTCCGGTAAGGCTACACGATCAAAATGGGCGCGATATACGCAGACTGACAGTATACGCCGGTAGTTCCTCAGTGTCGTACGACCGTACCCCGTTGGCGTGTACTTTGGGGCGGTAGTTGCCTCGCTGGTATGGAACGCATGTCCCCCTCATGATTCGTATACACCCATATGGCTACACAATGAAGAATGGTATGACATACGGCGGTTGGCAGAAGAGGCGGTAGTTGTCTCGCGGGATAACTTGTTGAAATGCAATTGAGCTAAGGCTTGACTCGGAATGTAATAATACAGCGAAGGGCGCACAAAAGGCTGGGTGGGTAGAGGTTGTATTGGTATGAGCGGCAGTCCAGGAGTCGTTGTGCATGCGAGTGCAAGGCAAGTACTTTGGGGGGCGGTTGCTTGCTACTGGCGGGTTGTCCGCGATTATATCGCGACTACAAGCTTTACAGCTCGCGCGCAAAACAACACGGCGTGTCGTACTGCGATCTAATAAATATGCGAAGGACTCCCGGATGCCACATAACATAGCTCATCCTCTGCACAATGACTCGAGGTATAAGCCAAGCTAGGATAAGCCATTGGGTCCCTACCGGCGGCGTTCAGCCACATGTTCCTGATATGGCGATGCATTGAAGCCTGCAACAGGTCATCCCAGCTTACAGTTACCTGCAATACCATGTCGATGGCGGATGAGCGAGCGTCAGCGAGCTCGCTGCCATAGCCCGCCGCGAAGCGGCGCCAGAAGATTAGCATGGCCCCTGCACTAAGGATGACACGCTCAGTACGCGCCCATAATTCCCGTCTTCTCGAATGACTAGCATTACCGGAGCAGGGGTGAATACAACGTTGTCTCGAGGGTTGGTGTTCCTAGTCTTGGCGAAAAAAAGGCGAGCTTAGCGGCGATTTCAGCATAAAAAAGAACAGTGTACACCAATAATCTTCCTTCCTCGAAAGAACCCAATAGAGGGAGTCTATCAATGAAAAAATGGTCCTACCGCCCGAAGCATGTTTCCCGGAGGATACACTGCAGCGTTTAATAGGCTAGTAGAGGATCTAGATTGCTCCTAATCCAACACCAGCAGCGCTTAAGTTCAGAAACCTCTTTCGAGGTTTTAATAGCTTATTCACTGCACCTAGAGCGAGGTAAAAACCTCCGGAGAGGTTTCATGCCATGTCTAAGTGCTGGTAGGTTCTGGATTGCTCCTGTACCTTGCCAGCAGCATCAGATGATGCTGAGCCATTCCTGTGTATGTTAGTGAAACGCCCCGAAAGTGTTTCATACGAGGGTCTGGTCAGTGGGGGGGTTCTCCTTTCCCACCAATTCCCTCCACTTCTCGCCGACATCATCTGGATGGAGAGTGTATCCGCAGTAAGGTCGACCGAGGTTCGTGTTGGTAGGATACCAGCGACGAGGTCGTAACTCCTCGGTATCGAGGCCATCCAGCCAATCGACTAGCCGGTTGATGCGCGGAATGCTCTTGTCGCCATTACCGTCCAGCGTCAACCAGCACCACCCTTCTTGGCCGTCGCCATTCCGGATGCCGCTCACTTTGATGCCGAGTCGCCGCGCTGGGTCCTTGTATGCTGGTCGAAGGCCAGTGCAGCGAGTGATGGCCTGCGGGTGGATTTCTCCTTCAGGCCGCAAGTCGCACCATACTCGGATGGTCTCAGGGGCGCAGCGGTCAATCCAGGCTTTGCCAACCCGGAGCTTTACGCTCCAGATTTGGAATTCGTAGTCAGCTTTGCCGTACCAGCCAGGGGCATTCCAGAAGGAGCCCTCGAAAATGTCACCCCGCAAAAATGCTTCAGTCCGGGCAACAAATTCAAGGCTACGCTTGAACTCAAACCACTCCCGTTTTAAGGACACTGGTGAAAATTTAAAGGAGGCGCCACTCATTGGGTAGTCGTGGAAACCAAAATTTTGAGCGAGAGGCTCACGAACTCCCATGCCCTTGTGCATTTCTTTGGCGGGAATCCAGCGCAAAGTCTCAGCAGAAAAGTTCTGCCTCAACTCTGAAGGCTGAAGAGCGCAGAAGATTAGAGCGACCCATTGCTCTAGTATATTGTGTATGGGTCCCCCACTCAGAAGCGCATTGTTGATAGGAAGAAGGTAAAACCCCTCACTCGCCCGTTCGTAAAGGAAATAAAAAAACGAAGGGTTCGAATTGCGGTTAGTGGCGGATTCGTGTTGATAGGCGATGCGTCTATGCGCATTTGTCGATTGACCGGCATATCGGAAGTCCTCATTCTCAACGACAAGAAGGTTCAGATATACTACCCCATGCCGGGGGTACTCCGTCACCGCATGCCGCTTCAGCCTATTAAGAAGATTAGAATGGCTTCAATTTCAACAATTTCTATAATCATATACTTGTCAAGCTCCCACAGCGACCCTTTCCTCCACAGGTCCAGGACCCAACCGGCCAGGAAGCTCCTGCATTCCTTGATAGTGGCTTCAGGATCATCAAGCTGTGCCTTGTAAAAGGCAGCCACTTTCTCCTTGGAGCACCGCTCGGGGAGCACGTTCTTGACCAAATGGTCGAGAATAAAGAAGGGGTGGGAGGGGTGCTCCTCGTCTTGCTTCCTCGCCTTTGCTGGGGGACGCTCATCGACCTCGTTGGCGACGACATGGCGAGCGCGCTTCTCTGTAGGTAGCGAAGACATGGTATTGGTGAATACAATGAAAAAAGGAAGACGTTACGGACAAATATCAGGACACTGAGATATGCCAGGCTACATCACTCTGCGAACTCAGACCTCCTTACTAAGAGCCTTGCCTCGCTTCCCGTATGCTCCTTCCATGGGAACCGGAGCTCTGCTCATTTTTGCGGGATTTATGGTCTGGTCTCACAATTGAAGAAGGAGCACCTGGAGACACAGTTGGCCTCGACTCGCATCAAGCTGTGAAGCTGAGGAGTCATTGTCTCTTGGAATGCAGTGCACAATAACTTGCCATGATGCGAGATTAGGCATTCTAAACGCTTGCAGCCATTCCGTTGATGCTCACTGTTCAAGCACAGTAAGCACCGTTGCTGAAGGTTGACGGTGGCGAACATCGCGACTTCCTTTGGCAGAACACTCGCTTCCCTAGCGTCTTCAACAACCCCACCCAAACGTACGAGATGAAGAATCCAAAGCCCTACACAATGGTCATTGGTGCTTTATAGTCAATGCAGCGCAGATGCCGACGCGTCTGGCCTGGTGAGTCGGATTCATCCGGTCATGGCCAAGTAGAGCAAATGGCCGTTTGGTGACGACATGCCATAGCCTTAGATCGTATATAGTTCTCCTGTGATGCCTCTTGTTCTTTGGCAAATCCGCATGTCGCCCATACCCCACAAAGCATCACTCAAAGTAAGCATATCCTTTCTGTATTTCGCCAACAGCAAAGCTTCACATTGCTATCTGGTTGCTATACGATACTGTCTGCATATCCACGCGTTGCAATGAGCAACCCTTTGCGAGCCTATTATGGATTCACGGAGCCAATGATACTGCTTGAGGAAAGTGTGCTAACGTCCATGCAGCGCAATGCCGATGAAGACATGCACTCCGGCTACGGCCACCAACGCTCCCTCGGAGCCTAAGACGAACGTTCTCGCCTGGGTTAGTATTGTTCCATTAACCCTGCCATCACTTTGCTCCATTACCGTATTGCATCTCACTATCCCGCTTCTTTCCGTTACGACATGTTCCTAACTAGTCTTCAGCGCGCATACCGGGTAGAGAAGAAGGAGAAGAAGAAGAAGGAGGACGAGAAGCAGCTCGCTGCCCGGCTGAGGAAGCTGGAGAAGAAGGGGAGTGAGGTTGAGACGCCCGTTCCGTAAGAGCTCACCCCTAGACTTTAGTTTTACCATGTTGACCAACATGTAGTAGCAAACTCACCGCTACCCAAGCGCGCAACAAGCGCAAGCGTGCAGCGGAGAAGAAGAAGAAGGTCGAGGAGAAGAAGGCCGAGGAAAAGGCCAAAGAGAAGACCGAGGAGAAGAAGGACGAGATCGAGCTCCCGCTCGAACCGCGATACCTCCCTCCTGGCCCCAATGGAAGGCGGTGGTGCCATGAGCAAAAACGCCTCGTCAAATTTTAGAATGCAATTCTCCTTTCTACTCTGTTTTGCAAAGAAGCACATTGAAAACAAGTGATGATTTTCTATAATTTCTAAAATTGTACCGAGACGCTACTCTTTCACCGAAGATGATACAAGGTCGCAAATGCATGAGCTTCCGTTGGCTCAAAGATTGTCATGATTTACATGGCCGTCTAGCTATGGCAGGGGCAGACTAGCATTGGAATAAAGGGTGGTAGGGAACAACAACCCCAATGTGCCTCATAGCCAGCAACCAGATATCCTAGCGTACAATCCGCCACTGTACCATTTTGATGGCCGTTTCAGGGTCACCCAACACCCTCTAGCATCACTTTTATCAATCAATGTCGTGACTACAGGCTTCACACCTCGCGCGTACAAAACAATGGCGGATGAGCGAGCGAGCTCGCCACCATAGCTCGCCGCGAAGCGGCGCCAGAAGATTAGCATGGCCCCTGCACTAAGGATGACACGCTCAGTTCGTTCACCCAAATTTCCATCTTGCGAGTCACTAGTACTAGCGCAGCAGCAGTAATTCCAAGTTTCAAAAGTTGGTGTTCCTAGTCTTGGCGGAAAAAAACGGCGAGCTTAGCGGCGATTCCAGCAAAAAAAAAGAGCGAACACACCTGAGATTCGAACTTTGGCAAAAAAAAATGGTAGCTTCTCTTTGATCTGTTGCGCGGTTAGTAGTTACTCGAAAGATGGAAATTTGGGTGAACGAACTGAGCGTGTCATCCTTAGTGCAGGGGCCATGCTAATCTTCTCTGTATCGTTTCAATTGACCAATTGCCCGAAGGCGAAGAGTGGCGGAATAAAGAAATATATATAGTCCAGATAGAAGCTCCTACGACCTGGGAGCAGGAAGCTGTTGATCCATCGGAAGGTGAACTATGGGCTGTGGGTGAGATTGTGTGTCAAGCCCACTTTTTCTTAGCTCACTTGATCTGCTTTGCCCCCTGGCCTATGACTCGTGGGTAACAGCTTGCGTTCTCTTCCATACTTGTTCTTTTTTGTTTATCCCAGCTCTTGTTGCCGCTGCTGAAGAGACGGATTTTATTATCATTATTTTTTGCAGTGAGTATTAAACGCATATTGGCTGACTCCAACGCTGTTGTCCGCGAGCTTTCTGTTGGCGCGTTGGACGCGCCAACAGAGTGACAATGGAGCCGGAGATTCAGACGGACCACAGGTTGGCAAAGGTACTCCAATGCCCGCAATATTGATGGGTCATATTGTTCGAATAGCCGGATCGAAGCCGTAAGTAATATGAAAGGTGTGCATGCTTCTTGGCGTAGTGCACCTCCGTAGTAGATCTTAGATAGCCCTGTATATGTTGTTAGCAAAGGTCATTATGGCAGCCTTTCTACCTGCCTACTAGGCAAACTGAGTTCCACAACGCATGGAGTCCCTAGTGCATGACATGCTGGGAGAATGATGTGATTAGGCAGTTGAGCTCGAATCAAGATAATGGTAAATGTACATATCTCATACTCTTGCATTGCGCATCGTAGTTCAACCAAAGACGTCGTTGAGTGGTCCTCCCTCTTCTACAACGAACTGAATATCTGGACAAGCATAATCTGAAGGACCAGTACTTAGTTCCTTCTATTTACTTGCATCGCAAGTCGTCGCTACCTCAGGGGTGGAAGTATGAGGTTATGGAGATGCGCGCATAGTCAATCGTACCTCTCGTGTTGGGATCACGGCATGGTATCGCATGAAGACTGCGACATACGCGGGAAGAATTATTGGACAAAATTAGTGAGGTGAGATGAAGAGTGTTGGACTTCAAGTGTCGGAATAAGCACAATCTTTGTTCAAATCATCTGCGCTCCTGCCCTGTTGGTGGTCCTGCATCCTACGCTCCTGCCGTTATTTGTCTTCACTCGCTGCATGTTAACACTAGCACTCAAAATTAGACAAATCAACAGTTGGAAAGAGCAGAGGATCATTCTTGCGACATGTAATTGGGATCGGGTATCATTGCTACATCTACTCGTCCAACAAGTCCATCACCAACTGTGGAATGACCTGCACACCTTCCCCTTGTATCGCACTAATCGGCACAGCTTGCACATTCTTCTTCCATGCATGCTTACGGTTACTTGGATGAGCCTGCTTGCCCTTGCTCACTTCACCCAGATACTCAAGAAGAGCTTCAAAGTTGGCCTGCGTGTCTGGCAAGTCCGCCTTTGTCGCAACCACAAACCATGGCTTCGAAGAGATTGGTGTAGAGGTAAGAAAAGGGAGAGGTTTGGGAGATGGATCCAGATGAGGCGAGTCAAGGACATCAGACGGGTCGCTGGGTGGTGGGCTGCGGCCAGCAGGCCTGTAAGTCACCATTCTGCGCTCCGTTTCCGCGTTGAGCTCCTTTCCACGCAACGTCTCGTATTCGGATACTTCGCGCCAAAGGAGTTTGAGCGCAGCCACAGCGTCGCCAGCAGACAAGTCAATGACAAAGGCGAGTACCGCGGCGCGCTCAATGTGTCGCAAGAAGCCCAACCCGAGTCCCTTGTCCAGATGTGCATCTTCAATCAGTCCTGGCACATCGGCAACGGTAAAGTTCTCTCGTAGCTCCCCGTTCGGTCTACGAGATGTGACGAGCGGTCGACCCTTGTGGTTATCTAGGACAACAGTACCAACGTTCGGCTGCAGCGTCGTAAAGGCCCAATTACCCACTCGTGCCCGGCTATTGCTCAACGCGCGAAGAAGCGTGCTCTTTCCAGCATTAGGGAGACCAACAAGGCCCAGATCTGCCAGTATCTTCAGCTCCAGCTGCAGGGATATCTTCAAGCCTTCATCTCCCCTCGTAGCCATCTTGGGCCTCGAGTTGTATGGTGTCATAAAGTGTGGGTTGCCCAGGCCGCCCATGGCTCCTGCCGCTATCAGCATGGGCGTCTCCATGTGTTTGTCCAAGTCTAGCCACATGGGCGCTTCGGGTTCGAGGGCTGCGAGGTGCGATCTCCGTGGTGGAGGGAGTTTGGGGAATTTCATCCTGCTTAGCTCCGAGGGTATAGTTCCAGGATAGACGAGCCATCGGTCTTTCCTATAGCTAGGCGTGCCCTCCTCCAATTCCTCTTCTCCTACCTCTCGCTCCATCTTCCAGTGTTCCTTCTCCATTATCGCAATCGGATCATGTCTTTGTAGTTCGCGCACAATTGTACCTACTGGTACCGTAATCAAAACGTCAGTCCCTCGCTCGCCACCTTTGACTTTTCCCTGTCCATTGCGCCCTCTACCGGCCTTGATCTGTCGTCTTCGAGCAAGCTTATGCAGCGACGTCTCGCCGCGGATTGCTTGTATATACACATTCCCTCCACTGCCACCGTCTCCACCATTCGCGGGCCCCTCTTCAATGTACTTTTCGCGCAAAAATGACACACAGCCGTGACCACCTGCACCGGCCTCAACCGTGAGGATGCACCGGTCAGCAAATGGTGTTAGGGAGTAATCGTCTGGTTCAGGGTCAAGTCGTGATGCCTGCGCATTCGGTGGAGCTTCCGACTGCTCAGCGGCTGTGGAGGCGCATCTAAATTGCGGCGGAAATCGACTGTGAAGCGGCCATCTCCGCGCAACCGCGGCGAGCGGTCTTGGGAGAAATGCGGGATACAGAAACGGCGTCAGCGTACCGCTTAAGCAGCGCGACCGGGCGAAAGACATGCGTCAATTACTGTGGCGGCGTGGATGGAGAACGATGTCTATTATGCTATGCCATGGATTTCTGACGTACACAATCGCGTCGCGAAACTAGCGAGTGGCGGACCCAAGCCCCCATGATGATCTACAGCACTTGCATACCACTACTCTTCGTGCCTCGGTATCCAGCAAAGGTACATTATATATTGTCAGGTCTTTGTTAAACAAGAAATCTTGTTTGCAGTGGCTCCGACCTCACGGATAACTTGTGCAGAGGATCACCTGTATACCCAATACAGCCCCATTCTCAATACGCCCCTGGCCCCATCCAGCCCCATCATGATTCGATGTGCCCTGCTCACTCTGGCCTCTGTCATACTCCGAGTGGCTAAGCCCGAGTTCCTGAGGCTAGGTGGTAAGCTGGATCTTTCCAACAGTCAGCTTACAACCATCTACTGGTATCTCAAGTGGGCCTTGCCTCTGTGGGCTATAGTAGACCTCAACTCGGGATTGAATCGCTGGGCTGAGAGGCGATGGATTTGGAAGACCGATAAAAGTGGTTGGGACTGGAAGCGCGAGGTCGCTGTGGTCACTGGCGGTTCGGCTGGCATAGGTGCATGCGTGGTCAAGAAACTTGCTTCCCATGGCATCAGGGTCGCAGTTCTGGACGTCAGTCCTCTGTCGGATGTCTTCAATAAAGGTACGTTTGCGGCGCAGACATATTGGGTCGCAGACTTATGGGGGCGCAGATGAGCTAGCTCTTGTGAGATTCTACAAGTGCGACATAACATCGCGAGACAATATCCATCAGGCAGCAGAAGCCATACGCTCAGACCTGGGCCCGCCGTCAATACTGGTTAACAACGCTGGAATCGGGAATGCTTGGACTATTCTCGATATTCCCCAAGAGAATCTGAAGAAGATGCTCGACATCAATCTTACGAGTCACTGGAGCACCGTTCAAGAGTTTCTGCCAGACATGCTCGCGAAAAAGAAGGGCCATATCATGAGTGTCGCAAGTCTTGCGTCCTTTGTCGCTCTTGCAAACGCTGTCGACTACAGCTGCACTAAAGCGGCGCTTCTGGCTTTTCATGAGGGGCTTACACAAGAGCTGAAGCATCGCTACAAGTGCCCTCAAATCCAGACCTCCATCGTACACCCCAACTGGACCAAATCGGCCATAACATCGCACTCGGCGATCGAGGCGGGGCTGAAGAGCGTAGGAGCGAAGATTTTGGAGCCAGAAGACGTCGCGCAGGCCATGGTAGACCAAATAATTGCAGTAAAGAGCGGCCAGTTGATTCTTGGTCCAGCGCTGGCTCCCAAGCTCCGTGCACTGCCTCTTTGGCTGCAAGAAATCGTTCGCGATAGCCAAGCCAACATCGTCAGTGGGAATGGCTCAACAGCGGGCGGCTAGGTGCATGAACTATTTCTTTTCATCAGTCATGGCAGGAAAGAGCCGCAGTGAACGGCGCGGCACGGAGCGCACCTATTGATCCCTGGGGGCCAGTGGTGTTACTGATGGGTCCCGAGCAGAAGCTCAGCGCCACAATTTAGCGAGGCCGGTCATATGCAAGGCCGAACGAGCGACATACCGTAGATGCTGCTGGGGAGATAGTAGCGGCCTCAGAGGCGAGTGGTGGCGCTTCGCGTGCGACTCCGGCAACGACAAATATGTACGTTCGCAGCAAATCGATATAAGTTACAAAAATGCCATGTTTCACTTCGCGACATGACAGATTGAGGGACGAATCCCGAATATGCGAAAGACCCAACGCCACAGCCGAGTTTTGAGCTAATGATAGCATACGCCCTGGGTATTCTCGGTGTTGTATGCAGGCGGTTGCGGACTCAGCCCCACGTTCCTTTGCCAGGGCCATGTCAATGTACTTCACGCCAACCCCAACCCGGCCCGAACAAAGTGGAAGCATGCGAAGCACTTTAGTCTTTTTTCAAGAGGCGCGGGAATTACTACGTATATACCGTCGCCTTGTATTTTGTTTCATGCTTTCAGGGGATCTGTATAATGTGTTCAATTTACTGTTGTATTGCTCGTTTACCAAGTCATTCGTTTCAAACCTTGTGAGCATGCGATGGGTTGGCTAACGGAAGTCCTGACTGCTTGTTGCACAGCATGGTCGGTAGCTGAAAGTAATGTGGTGGCGGACGTACAAGGTGGGTGGATGAACATTTCATCTTTGTGTCTACTTACACTCGTTGCATAGATGCAAGACTCTCTAATACTCACCTCACGAACGGGAAACATTCTATAATACCACGGCAAGATTTCTCTTTTCTTAATGCTACGACATCTCCTGCGAAGCTTGGAATTATATCACAGACGCCTACTCCATCCACTGTGCTTCCTTCTACAACAGCAGTGCCAGCTGCAACGTCACAGCCGAAGAGCGATGCGTCGGTATCTCTCGATCGGCATCTTTCAAGCTCTTCCTATAATTCTGGATCTACATCATTGACCTCAGCACTGGCATCGGAAACGTCGGCCAGTACAAGTAACAATGCGCCTTCAACGTCACATTCCATGAGCCATTCAGGGGCCGCATCGCATGCCATCACGGAAGCGCAAAGGATTTCCACAACAACCTCAACTTTTGCCACAACAACAATACAAGGATTTGTTCCCACGCTGATAACTTTGAATTTATCTGAGGTACTCTCTTCTGGGCGCGCATCATCCGCAGTTCAAGAAACACCATCTGCTTCAGGAACTAAGTTTAGCGTGACTATCTCGAGAACACAAATATTCCCAAATCATGCAGAGTTGTCGCGATTATCAAATATCCAGCCATTAACAACGACCTCCAGTGCCGAAATACCCGCATGGAGTACCGTTGCCACCGCCTCATCGCCCACTACGAGCTTCGATGGGCCACTGGACGACACCCGAAGCGCTCTTTCAGTGCATACGATATATACGGCCGAGACACAACCGACTATCCTTGCACTCTCAAACCCGGGATCACCATCCTCAGATGCTCTGATGTCATGGAATCCACACGCTTCACCGACCGACACAGACATGGAAACATCGAGCGTAATCCCGTATCCCACAGCGACCCCTCTGACTGTCTCTTTGGGATCAGTCATTGATTTGGCCTGGTCCATTGGCCCACCTAGCTACACACCCCAGAGTTCTTCAAACTTCGACTCGGTCAGCATTGCGAGCCCCACTTCCGCTTCAGATCCGATCAATGGTGGTGCATCTTCACTCGTCAATATGTCACAGTCACAGGTTTACAGCACCCCTACACCAGTAACACAACTACTATCGCATTCGGTCTTAAGCCTTTTCAGTTATTTGAGCTCGACTCCTACCTTGTCGGTTTTCGTTGACAGTAGCGATGCGAACCCATTCATCAATACAACTGTCTCAGTGGATACTGTGATGCCTACCAGCATCACAGTCCCATCCAAACAACCATCCAATACGGAGAACTCGGTGGACCTACTATTATGGCCGCATTCGATGCTGAATAGCACTGCGAGATTCGATCGATCATCCACAGTCGCCCTCGAGACCCATACTAGCTCCTTGACACCTGCTTCTTCCGCCGTCATCAGCTTTCACACAGCCACCCCGTCTCATCCGACTTCTTCAGTAACTAACAATACTCTGGCTCCACCGGGTTCCTCTTCAAGCGGCGGCTTGCCATCTACGATAACTGCGTCAGTCCTATCGTTCGTTCCATTATCCGTGAGCTCAAAGACTGGTGGCAACGATGAAGCCTCAGAGTCAATCGCCCCCAGTTACCTCGTGGCTCCAACCGAGACCCCGACTTTTGCCATTGTCTCTGCGTTCGTTAACGCTACAACTATACCTAGCCCGAGTAGTGATGTTTGGCCGCGGCCCATCTCCTCGACTGTTACCATTATTCCAGGAAACTATACTGCATCTTATTCGAGAAGTCATACCACGCCTACTCTGGGAACACATAGTCACACAAGTATCTCAGCAAGTACACCATATCGAACCGCGACCGAGACAGCTCCACCGTTCTCGTATGGTCTCGGTTCTTCTACGCGAAATTCTCCTACTTTTACCATCAGTCGAAACCTGAGCACTTCAGCCACCATTCCAACAACAAGCGTCTCGGATCGGTCATATCAATCGAGTGCTGTCTTTACTATGCTACCAACCAATGGCTCATATGCTCCCACAACAGCCTCCACCTTTGTCCCGCTTTTCCCCGCGATTTCGACCTCCAGCAAAGTTGGCGTCAGTAGCTTTATCACAAAAGCTTCGGGGTCTTCGACTTTGCGCACTTCGACTGCCAAATCTGCCACGCTATCGACTCGCACGTCACTCAGCACTTTCGAGACACGTACAAAGACAAAAGGTTCTGGTTCGAGTACACGCACTGGTCTGATACCACAGGATATTGCTGTCACTGCCACCGAGACTGTATTCGCTGCTGCTGCACCTCCACTAAACCCATCGCAGACAGCTGGGGTTGCCCTAGGAAGTACCGCTGGGGTTTTCCTGGCTATCGTTGCCGCGCTCTTTGTTGCTCGCCGCTATCACGCTACGCATGCAGTAAAGCGAGCCTCCAAGTACGATCCAGTAATGAACACAAAGGGAGGCATAGGCAGCACTCCAAACACGATGGCCCGACTGTTGCCTTTTGCAGCAAGACGTAAGAGTGGGCGATCTTCAAGAGTATATCTTGAAGAAGCGTATCTATACGCCCCTTCGCTTGGTGGAAATAGTGGCAGAAACAGTGGAGATGATACAGCTTGTATGTCTGGTGGTACAGACAGACGACTATCCCATGGAACCAGGCCTCCGCCTCCTACACCTCACACTTCTTTCGAAGATGATCATCGTCCTAGCAATTTTGATTGCTATCGCAACGGCTCTGAAACTCCACTGAGAAGCCCCGGAGATCCTTTCCTGGACTGGAGAAGCAGTGATGCCATTGGAAAACCAAGCGATCATGCTTCCGCGCTCTTTGCTGCGATCTCAGATTATGGTGCTGGTCCTCAGAGACCCTTACCTCCTATACCAAGTACCTCGTCGACGCACACCATTCGCGATCATGTGATTCCGTCTTCGACACTGAGTCCACTCATCAACAATGAGTGCGAATTACGTCGCAGCCATGCTAGATCGTCAAGCCGAAGCAGTGTCAAGAGCCAGAGATCTTTGAGGAATTTCCAGGCATGTACTTCACCAAATCCTGCATCGAAAGACTACCCGCCACTTTCACCATATGGACGCATCTCGAGACAAGATCTAGGATCTATCACACAGGCTAGCATCCGTGAGCCGTTCATGAATCTAGGAGAGCCTGATCTCCCCTTGCGAGTTCTACGGACTGAAACACCAGACTCAGTGACATTTTACGCGCCTATCCCAGTCCATAAACCACCAAAAAGACCGGTCTTGGCCCCGCTGTTTTCACAAAAGTCTTGCACCGTATCTCCCTTATTCAGTCCAACGCATGCAAAGTCACCACCAGCGGCCAAACCGCGGTCTACTGGCAGCATGCTCTTTCCAAGATCAGACGACTCTTCGTACTCTTCACTCACACAGGATGTCCCATCATCACCCGCTTATCACCAACAACCAAGCAGCGACCAAGTCATCACGCATTCACCCAACAACATGTCCCCCAGGTTTCGATTTCTGAAGCCACAAAATAAGGGCTGGGAGGACATTAAGTGTAGCTCCAACCGCTCCTCAACTATCACCACCCCATTGCCTACGTCGACACTTCAGTACTTCACTCCACCCCGCGCAAACCCTTCTCCCCCAGCACCTCTAAAGAAACGTTCGTTTCTCAATCTTGGCCGCAAGACACCCTTGGCCGGCGATAGCCAAGCCATGTCATCGCAGAACCCGTACTCTACACCTGCGTTTAATGCGTCCTTTACGTACGACAACCCAAATGCGAGTTTCGAGGGACCGAGAATGAGCCTATTCGCAAAGGTTCACGGCATGACTGAGGAGCAAGGGGGTTTGAAAAAGAAGACTGGGGTGGTCTTGGGTTACAGGGGCTCGGTGGAAGCGAAGAGGGACAGGGAGAGGGCAGCAAAGTGGTCTCCCGATGTGATGGGGAGTAAGTTATAATTTGACATGGGGGGGTTTGAACATTGCGATTATGGATTTTCTTTCATTAAGTTGTTTGGGCCTACCGACGTCCCTTCCACGCCTGATCGGTCGTATCTCCTTGAGTATTTCCAGCTGATCTCTCGGGCTCTCTCTATCGGCCCACTGCTACATTATCCCGCACTACGATTGCAAAAACTACCGGCCAACGCCCGCCCATCCCATTTCAAACTTCATTGCAGAAGACGGCTCATTACCCGTGCGTTCCTTTAGCATCTCGCGTGCAAGCATTGACACTGCCATTGCCAGTTGCGGTACATATCCCTGCGTATCATCATATCATTGCGCAACATGCAAATTTTTTTCTCTTTCCTTTCTTACTTTGATTGTACATAATTTCTCATATCCTATACCTATACGTAGTACTTACGTGGTGTTAGCCACGCTAAAGAAATCTTCATAAACACAACACAGACCAAGGAAGGAAAAGAAGTAAAAGTGCCCCCTCTCCACTCATGCCGCCACCCCACCAAACCATGCATGCATGCACGCAACGTCTTTTCCTTTTTTTTAATCGAAATCTGTGATCGCGAAAACTCCACATCTACCACCCACGTCACAACACGCCGTTTACTAATCCCTCTCCATGCAAGCCACCACAAACGCCGTGTACCTATGCAGTTTCTTCTCCCCAAACGCTCCTCGCATATCTATGGATGCCTACCGTAAATGCAATAAACGAACAAGCAAACAAGCAAGAATCCTGAGCAGCATGACACAGCATAATACATTACTGGACCTGCATGTACCCATGAACCAGGACAAGAAAACGACCAAGGTTCTTTTTTTCTTTTTTCTGCAAAAAAAGTTTGTTTTACAACGCTCATGCCATGCCGCCCCCTCCACACACTTTTTTTTCTTGATTACTTCTCCCCACCTATCCGCTCCTCGGGCGTTTTGAGAAAGAAAGGAAAAAAACCCGCTCATACACCATCACCCGTCCACCCACCCACACCCACACCTACCCACCGCTCTCCGCTCTCGCACCCGCTCGCGATCGATCCTGCACCCGAAATTCAGGAAAAACATGGCTTACTCGAAAAGGAAATGCCCGCTCGCTGACCGGTCAATGTCTTTTTCCTTCTGCAGGCTAACCGAGAAAACACTCGAACGGGTCAATGGGTGCCTACTTACGCTTCCCTCGGGGCAAAGTAGAGCAGAGCAGGGTCGTCGTCAGTCGGGGACCAACTGTTGCAGCTCAGGTCATGTCATGCCATTATTCAAGGGTCAAGAGTCTACGCATTGTTCCTGATTTCGGGGAACGTGTCCGCTGCAAAGCTGCCCGCCCGCATGTGTTGGGTGCCTACCCTTCAATGTGCGTATTGTGTGTGTGTGTGAATGTACGGTATACAAGGGTAAATCTCGGAGCCCAATGTTACGACGACGGGCAATCGAGTGATGTGGGCTGCAGGGCGGGCAGTTACACAAACTTTATTTTCTACCTTGGGTGCGTCGTCTAGATTGTTTGCCCAGAGATTGTTTGTGCGGTTCGGAGCTTGCATGCCCGAGGGGGAGGGTCATGGCGGATTATGATGGCATTGGTTTTAGTGGGAAAAGAGATAGAGAGAGAGGAGGAGAGGCATGCAGACAAGTGCCGTGGCAGGGTTGACGCTGGAGCGGTCGAGCAAAAGCGCATATGCGTCCCGGAGTGTGGGTATTTTCGCAGAAAGGTAATGAAAAAACGAAGTGCAGTTGCAGTTGGCGTCAGTGGTTTAGTGTCTAGAGCAGCTTAGGGATACAACTAGCGTGAAACAGAGGATCCCGGGACAAACATTCGATGACATGCGATGCGGACTTGGTAGCTTCTTGCATTAGCTTGCATACAGCCAGCCTTTTGAGCTCAGCCACGCCAGCCTCACCCTGCTTTTGCCCCATTTCCGAAGTAGGACCCGTGGAGAAGGGGTGTTCAGCCGAGTTCGGCCGAAGTTCTCTACTCGCAGAAGCAATGAAAGTTCCCGAATATGCAAAAAGCAATTAGGGCGCGTCACCACGTTACATGGATGGCACGCAATGGGAGCACTGCCCGGTTTCGAGCATGCAGGGAAGAAAAAGGCAATCATACATGCGGGAAGGGAAAATGCTGTAGTGTTTGGTACGGTGTGCATGGGTACGATCTACTGGTAATAGTGGACAATCATAGATCACTATGCGGGATCGTAGAAATCCGGGGCTGCAAGATTGAATCCTAGCTAGCGCGGCTGTACTGTGCTTAAGCGGAAAAAATGTTGTCGCTTGTACCCTTGGACCAGAATGTTCCAGAACACCATGGCCATAATTCCCATCTTGGACGGCGTTCCAGATCACCATAGCCTGAGCGGCATCGTAGAAATGATTCCAGATCGTAACAGCCATGAATGTCCATAAAAGCAAAATCGTGATTCCAGCACATGGTCGCCTTTGCCATCATCCGCCGTCCCTAGTTCTTGCCTGGCCGTCAGCATCGAGCCAAAAACAAAGGCACTGACAGCCATGACTGGCTTCTGACCACTTTTCTCGGTAGTCGGCAAGCTGTCAGTCATCGCATGGTGCTCAGGCTAGACGTTCCAGGCCCTCAATGCCATTGCGTCGGATCTTTGTACGGTTCCACATGTCCATGAGCCAGTCATGCGTAACTTCGATATCGATAGGGCCGGGGCAAAGCGGAAGCCTCTGTCGGCATGTCTTCTCGTATTCATGCACAGCCGCGTGGCACTCCATCTCCTTCAACATGCGCTCAACCAACTTGTTTACTTCTTCACAAGTATCGGGGAGGGTGCCCATAGTGCCTTCAGCTACAAGCTCAATGTCATCCTTGAGAGCATGGGTGAGCTTGTAAAAGTACAGGCGCTTGTAAACTTCCATGTAGGTGTCTTTGGGAGGGGTGAGACCTCCAAGCTCGCGTGTAACGACCAGTGGCCTCTCGGTGTAGTTCCAGGATTGTGGCTCATGGATCGAGTTGCGATGCAAGACTTGCACGTCCAAGAGGTGTACCTTGTCTGCGCCTACGTGGATGGAGTTTAGCAGCTCCTGTCTTAGACCACTGGCCTCTAGACTCGAGTTGAAAATGCGATTGGTAGAATCCAACCTAACGCTCTGGGTCTCGGATTGGGTGACGCGGATGCGGAGGAAGATTGTCTGGAGCTGTCCCAGGCGCAGTTGAGGGATTTCCGTGCTTCCATGGCACTCGATGAGCTCACAGCCAGCCTTGGTCCGGATGTCAACGCTCATCTCGGCCAACTCGCCCACGGGTTTCACAGATCTAGCGTTCTTTATGATGCTCTTGATCCGCCCGGTTGTCGACTGATACTTGGATATGTTACTGGCAAAGACATTTTTACAGCAATGATGTGCACAGACCGTGTCCTGCAACTCCGGGTCTGTCCAGTAAGGAAGAATTGCAGGATTGATCTGATGGATGTAGAGATCGGGAAAGCACTTTGACACCCCATGAAAAGCATGGGCAGCAGGAGTCAATACGATCAAATGGGTACGGCCCGCCTTTAGATGTTCGCCTTGCATAGACCTAGCTACGCAGAGGATGACATCCGTCATAGATGGGTTGGGGCGAGGCGGGTCCCGAAGTTGGGTACCGGACTGCGCAATGTGGCATGCCAGTTCTCGGATCGTCTCATTAGTATCCGCACAGATGGGCCGAATGGGAAACATCTGCTCGGGACGGTTCCCAGTGACGTCATGGTGAGTACAGTGCGTGGTGTACAATGCCAAGCGATCTCCACGACCCAAATGATGCTAAAATAAGTAAACATATGGACCTCACAAAAATTCATGAATGACGTGACTTACAAAGGATCCTTTGACGACATCCAATGCCTTTTCAAGACAAGCATGAGTCACGTAATACCTACACACTCTTAGTTTGTACTATCAAAGTACCAAGATGTGAGCGCGTACCCATTGTCTACCAGAAAGATGATATCAATGGTAGTGTCCGGCAGGGACTTGCGATTGTGCAGAGTACCCTCTATATCGATCGCGACGGTAAACTCTTCAACCTCTTTAGTAAGAACCCTGACCTCTGAGAAGACTCTAATCGCTGCCCTCAGTATGGTCGGGACTGTTGGAGGCGAGGTCGACACGCCATCTTCATGGTCCGCGGGGCAAGGCATGTACTTTGTAGCGAGGCCCATGAAGCGATTGAACCAGTCTCCACTGACTAAAATTAGCTTCCCATTATGGGAAAAGGCATGTATATTTTCTTACTCGCTAGCTTTCTTCGATAGCCAAGCTTCGATGGCAGCGTCATCTGGATCCTTTGCGTCCTCATCGTGTGTGGCAAGTGTCGAGGTGGCTGTGGGAGAAGACGGTCCAGGTGCATTGGTACTGACGCTTACATCTCCAGTGCCCTGCCGGCGCAAGAGGGGGAAGCCGCTGGTCAAGCGTCGGAGCCTAGAAGTGCGTCGCCTGGGCGGTTCGACAGAACCTCCGTCGCGGTGGATGACGTTTTCCAGAGCCTGTTGCGCGGTCACGTGCTCAGTAGCAGTAGAGAAATTGGAAGCCTCTGGCCCATATGACATGGCGTCGACTGTAGGCCAAGTCTCGAGTGTTGCTGTATGTGGGGAACGTACTGGACCGCCGTTTGCAGGTACATGCTGACCGCTGTTGTGGGTGTGCGACATGGGATCTCCGAGGCTTGAGCCTGAAGTCGTCGAGCGACTGTTTCTGTTCTTGCGTATCGTCAGAGTATGGTCTCTCGGAGTACGGCTGACGGGTAGAGGTGCCGTGGTCCACAACAACGGTGCCTCGAGAGGACGCGCCCAATCAAGGACGGACAAGTCGAAGCCGTACTCGGGTGGCGACTCCCAAATATCGCTTTTGATCTCGTCGATGATGTCGTCGAGTGGACCGAACACGCACTCGTCGTCGCTCCGCTTGTGGCTTGACTTACGGAATATCCGCCGACGAAAGGTTGGTTTGCGGGACTTTTTCTGAATGTGGAGAGGGGGTGGGTAGAGAGGAACGTGGGGGAGGAAAACGCTCCCCGTTGATGTTGTGAGCATCTCGGACGCGCTCAAACGTATTTCACCATTCACTTGTGCTCACCGCGACGTACTCTCGTTCACGTCCGCGTGCTACCTGTTCTGGGTAAGTTTGTGAAAATGGATAATAAGAGTAACCATGTGACAAGCTGAGAATGCGCAATAGTGTGTGATTGAAGAGAAAAAGGCTGCCGAGAGAAAGAATTCGGACTCAGGTCTGGTATCATGATTGGGAAGGCGCGAATGTGTTGAGTAAACAGCATAAAAGGTTCTTGCTACATGAAGAAAAACTCGCCTATTGTCTCTGCTAACGACGCATTGAGTAGCGCTGTTGTGGCAATTCTCGTGCAATGCAGCCCCTCATGGTTTTAGCTAGATACTTTAGGGACATAATTTTGGGCTAGCTATACGACAAGTCAAGATTCTGCTGCTGCAGCGGCGGCAGTCTCTAGATGCCACTTCATTTTCTCTTGCATATCCTCGTCGGCCTCGCGGAAGCGAATCTATTGCAGGTGTGAGCATAGATTTAGGCACACAGATACATGGTTCTTACTATATCTTCTCCGGCACTCGTGCCATATAGAACTGGCTCAGAAAGACTGGCCTTGACTGCCTTTCTTACACGCTCCTCCCACACGCCTTCCCAGTTCCATTCCCCAGGACGTCGGTTGCGTCCCAGAGTAGAGCTGCCTTCAGACTTTTCGCTCGTGGACGGTTCTGGGCTTGGCGATGTTGGCTGGTGAGCTTGCACGATGGGGGCCCGATGGGCTCTCCATGCATGGTAGGCGCCTGGGTTTGCAGCAGCTTCTAGCGGGAGTGAGTCGAGTATGGATTCCTCACTAAAGGTTGAACGAATGTACTCTAGAATGCGCACAATGGATACTTCGTGGGTCGGCTGGATGGCACTGGGAGTAGCGGAATTGGCGTTCAAGTCGGAGAATGCAGGAGTGGTGCTTGCGGGACTGGCCAAGGCAGAACCACTGGCATCACGAGAGTTTGGTGCAGACTTGCGGCTTCGTCCAAACCAATGGGGGAAGCCGTGCCGCAGGCTGAATCCGCCTGGTGGCAGGCGCTCCTCGTCGGTGGCACTAACGGTATCCGTGTCTGCGGAGCCAGTCGTGTAAGTATACGTGGTAAGTGGCGTGAGGAGCGGGTGAAAGACATCGGTGGAAAAGGTCACGAGGGGCGGCAAAGCAGGATAGGTGGGTGGGAAGGATATTTGGAAGCGTAAGACTGCAGGCGCATATGGACCTGTCGATGGTGAATACAGACGGGCTTCAAAGGGGGGCTTGCAACACAAGATGCTCGCTTAGCCCTATGGGCCCTCGCTACCTTTTCGCACGAAGATGACACCAAGCCATAGCGACGGGTCGCCAGGCGTGATGCTTAGGAAGACGCCGTCGAGGTGTGCATAGCGCAGGCGGGAGCTGGACACGGTCAGGACACGCGACCTTGTTGGTGTGCTGTGACGTACAACTCAACAAGCAGGTGTTGCTTCCGAAAGGACGGCAGAGCCGGCACAGCGACGGACAAGGGCATGTCGTGAACAAGCTTGGAACGACGGTGGTGGTCGGTCGTATGGGACGTTGTTCGGGATCCGCGCAGCATGGCGGATGCGCGTTTGGCGCTAGCACTAGGCGATCTACGCGATCATCTGCCCTCATCTCTAACGCGCCTCGTCAGTTGCAATTCGCCGTGTCTGGTGTACAAGACCACCAACAGGCCCTCGTTCTCACCGGAACTCCAGACGAGCCCACAGGAGATGCGCGCACCAAAGTGATATGCCGCTCGCTAGCTACCCAACGACGTGGCAGGGCGGCAGTGGTGATTGCCTGGATGGTAACGTCATTTGTTGGACGAGTGCTGTCCACCATGTACGAAGACATGTACGAAGACACGTACGGTAGTAGGGTAGAGATTGAAATTATCCATCCGGTGCCGGAGTGCCGGTTGATGCTCGGCTTTCTCCATGTGGGATGGGATGCGACTCGGGAGGCTGTTTTCGGGCCCCGGGCAAGGCTCGCAGTGTACCGTACTAGTACAATGAGGCCGGCCGAGAAGACGACCACGGTCCGAGCAAGCGTATACAGTACTACGGGCTCACGTCAGAAGGTGATAGTAACGACGGCAACGACACCACCATGCACCGTTGGCAGCGGCAAGTCATGGCACACACACACACACACTCACACACACTCACACACACTTGCACAAGGCCCAAAGCGTTGCCTGATATGTGTGCGTTCGCAGCATCAAAAGCCGCTTTGCGTACACAGGCCTCTGGACGAGCAGGATCCGGCGTTGCATGTTGGTTTGTCCTGGCCGGAGGCTGTAATGACGACCTGTCGTGCGACCATGTGGTGCAAATGCGCTGGCTCCAGTCAGCGCACCCATGGGTAGCCTTACGCGGTTGTATCAGTCGCTGGTCGGGCTGTCGAAGGGGACATGAGACCTCCAGGGCTCACACACAGGGGACTAGCGTGTGATGCCTGTCCTGACTGAATGGAGACAGCCTTCTCTAGGTAGGTATGTAGGCGGTAGGTACGGAATCAGCGGGCAAGGCTAATTCCGCGGAAGCCACTTTTCTCGTCTTGTACTATTGCGGTCCTCGGGGGCTGCGCGCAGACGAACCCCAAGCCTCTGGAACCTCGTAAACCCAAGGGCGGGCTGTGGTGTACAAGTGGAAATGGAATATTGGATACGGCACCGTCAGCTTTGCGATTGAGCCAGCCAAAGCAGCATGGTGGGAATGTTTCGGAGCATCGGAGGATTGCATCAGAGCAATCAGAGAGGGCCAGGGGCGTGGTTTGAGCGACGCTAAAAGAAGCGGTGGCTGTCTCAGACGCTTCCATCTGCCACAACCCTGCTCTCGCGTGGAAATCTGCAGGCCAGCCTTACATATCCACACACCGCCATGGCCGCTTATGCCACGGCCCACTCTGGCTGCGTCGAAACAGCCGTTATGCTTTGACAGGGCTCTGCCACTTTGGCCGTCCAATCCAAGAGCCAAGACCAAAAAGCAAAGGATCGCTGGAGGGCTGCGACACCTCACTTGCAACGCGCGCCGGAAGTCTGTCCGGGCCCACAGCGAGGGCTGGTACGGTGGTAGGCTGCTATGTTGGTACGCTGGTACGTTGGTACGCTGGTACGCTGGTACGCTGGCACGCTGGCGTGGGCGGTCTGGCATGGGCAGCAGCAGTACACCAGACGGACGCTACGACGGCTACGTCGTCGCAGATGGGCGCAGAAGGGGGTCAGCTGATGGTGGGCCGGGGGGGTGTTCATCACGTCTCGACAACTAGCAGTGGTAGTAGCAATCATCACGATGTGCGACGGGCAATGACAGGTGCGTGAGCAAGAGCTACGTCGTCGTGCGACCCGGTCGGACCCAGGGCGCGGTCGTGGGAAGCTTCGAAACCAGGCTGGGTGGACAGGGGGGCGTCAAGTTGATACCTGGGGCAGCAAATGAAGACGGCGCACGCACGCCGCCAGGACGCCATCTGAGCGACACGAAACACTCTGCGTCGACGACGCCCTTTCGGCCACGCAACCGAAAGCGACGAGGATTCTTGTGGCGCTGATGACAGGCGTCCAGGTAGGTGTACAGCATGTACAGCATGTACGGTACGCATGTCCGCATGTCCGCATGTACGTATCGCAGCAGGCAACGGGACGAGGCATCGAGTACGCACGACTGGTACACCGCCATTTTTTGGGGCGGTTCGTCGGAGTAATCAATCGCGATATGATGCCACGGACGCTCATCATGGCTCCATGACAGCAGCATGGGCCCCGCGCTACATGGCCCAAGCTGCCTTCTCGAAATTCTTCGGCGAATCCTCTGACTCGGGTCTGGTGGTGAGATTGCCCGCGCCGGCGTGGTGTTGCGGGCGCCCCTGAGCTGAAGGGTGTGAGCAGCCATGTGCGAAAATTACCATGTTAGCATGGGCTTGGGTGCCATGCCGGAAGCAGGTCCTATTTGTCGGCCGGGGCAGCGGCTGGCCAGCCGTGTCTCCCTTTACGGCATGTGAACGGCCAGCTGCGGCCGGTATGTAGTTCACATGCTGGCCGGGGTGCTCCCACCCCCCCTCCTCCTACGGTACTTACATAGTACTATGTACTAGCTATCTAGGTACATACGGTACTACTCCCCCCTGCCCGGGCGCGACTCAGGGCGCTGGACGTCGGTAGAGGCATGCGGGCACTCTAGCGCCGAGCCTTTGGGTCCCGGGGAGTCGGGACGCGCTGTTGATCCTGTTCCTCTTACGAGCCACGTCCAACGCTCTCTTGCAACTCTCCCTTGTCTCTCCCCTCCCCTCCCCTGTCCGCCTTACTCGCTTGTCTCTAGCTCGTCCAAGGTCGTGGATTCCGCCCAACCCGAACCAGTTTGTACCAGACTGTACCAGCTCCCAGAAGCCAGACGCCTTCCCCAGCCCAACCCCCGGTCCACCTTCAGGGGTCGTCAAACAATGAGTAGCTTTTTTTGCATGCGAGCACAAAGCCCGTCCGGTGACATGGACTCACACAAGCAAATGAGCTAGCTACAAGCCGACTGCCAACGCTGCAGCTGCCGGTCGCCTATCGACTGCTGGTGGGTTGTTTCGCTGCTGGGTGCAGCAGCAATGCCATGACGGATCCGCTACTCATTTTACATTTGCTGGTCCCTCCGCCGTCCCTAGCTGTCCCTATCCGCCCACACTACATACGTATCCATACCCACTGCCATCACCGCTTGTTGTCCGTTCCTTCCCCGCCGCCACCATCCTTGCTCATCCCAGCGGTCTATCCGTTTTCAGGACGCCACTTAAATCTTGCTGCTCCTTATATACCCTGTGACGCTCGCGTCCTTTGCAAACTGACTCTGACCTCTGAGCCCGGGAGGTACTAATCTGTCGCCCAACTCGCACATGTCTTGTCTGTCTCGATCAATTCTCTCCCACAAACCCACCCATCATCACCTCTTGTCATAAACACACTTGACGTGATAATACTCTTGTCGACAACAACGACAACAACCTACATCACCACCACCGCCACCGCCACCACAACCACAACGTGAAGCCAACAATACACATATCCGCAAATCGAACCAGAAAGAGAAAACCCCCCCAGCAACAATGGGTCGGTATGGCTCCACATCTGCCATTGGCAGCGACAAATCACCCTTTCCCACCAGACAAATGGCTGTACTCGGTAAACCATCACCATCACCACAACTGATAACAACAGCATGATGCAATTGCTAACCTTTGTTAGCACTATGTCGGATATGTGAGCCAATTGCCTTCATGTCAATATTCCCATACGCCTACTTCATGGTCGAGTCCTTCTTGAGCGGCCACAGCGCAACGCAAATTTCAATGTACACGGGCATGGTCACATCCTCATTCGCCTTCATGGAGTGCATCAGCGGAATCTTCTGGGGCCGCCTCAGTGACCGGATCGGACGGAAAAAGGTGCTCCTGGGAGGACTTTTTGGTACGGGGCTGAGCATGCTACTGTTTGGCTTCTCTACAAGTCTACCAATGGCTTGATCGCTCGGGCCCTCGGAGGATTGCTCAACGGGTGAGGTCATCGCGTCGACTTGGCGTCTGAGCCTCGCTAATTGGATATGCAGGAACATCGGCGTACTTCAAACCACAGTCGCAGAACTCATCACCGACGAGCGACACCAACGTGAGTTCGGTCTAATTACAGATACGAGTCGATCCAAACTGACTTTGCCCCCAGCGCGCGCTTATTCGATAATGCCCTTCGTATGGTGCCTTGGGTAAGTTTGCTCTAATGACCAGGGTTTGTCCGTGCTGACCGCTTTTTTGTAGCACCATCATCGGCGGCGCCCTTGGCGGCCTGCTCGCTCGTCCTGCCGACGTAATGCCCTTGTTCAAGGATAGCATCTTCGACAGGTATCCGTTTCTTCTTCCGAACCTTGTTTGCACTGGTTTCGTCCTACTTGGACTTTCCGTCGGCATCTTGTTTCTGGAAGAGACTCACGAGGACCGCAAGTACGACCAGGATCGGGGACGCGAAGCGGGGCAATGGCTTCTTCGCAAACTTTGGAACCGAGACGCAGATGCAACCTTTGACGACAAGGATGCCTCGCTTGACGAGATGACCTCGATGCTCAGCGACCACAACCACGGCGGCAATGTGCAGGCGTACCAGAGCACCGACACTTCGCCCACGCTGTGCAGTACGCGCACCTCCATTTCCGACCCACCAGAGTTTTGCCTGGACAAGGAGCTCGCCCCGGCCCCAACATTCCGACAGGCCTTCACCAAGCAAGTGTGCCTAAATGTCGTTTGCTACGGCATCCTTGCCTTTCACACCATTTCCCTCGAACAACTCCTCCCCATCCTCATGTCCAAAAAGGTCCCGACCGGGCATTCTCAACAGCTGCCGTTTCACTTTGAGGGCGGCTTTGGTTGGTCCACGCAAACAACTGGAGCATTCCTGGCTGCACAAGGCTTCCTCCAAATGTTTGCACAGGTCATCGTCTTCCCATGGCTCAGCAGGAAACTCGGAAGCCTGCGCACGTTTTGGATCACTCTTTCGTGCTACCCGGTCCTCTATTTGCTCGCACCTTACCTGGCCATCCTCCCCGAGAAGCTTCGGATTCCTGGACTAGTCGTGTTGCTCATCGCAAAGGTCACGTTCCAATCTCTCTCGTACCCATCTCTAGCCATCATCCTGGCAAATTCGTCTCCGTCGAAAAAGGTGCTTGGCACGCTAAACGGAGTCGCCATGTCTTCTGCAAGCATCTCTCGTGGATTCGGTCCTACAATATCGGGCGCGGTGGACAGCCTCGGAACCTCACTCCACATGTCCGGACTTTCGTGGTGGGCCATTGCCGCGGTTGCGCTCATCGGCTGGCTTCCGGGCTTCGCTCTGCAGGAGAGCAGCAAGCGCACAAACTATGCGGCGCAACCTGACGAGGAGGCCCTCATTGACACGGACTCTGACGCAGAGTCAATCATAACGCTTACGCCTGACGAGGCAGTGGAGAATTTTCTTTCAAAATAACCGGTTTTAATCACGACAAAAAGTAATAGCGCTTTTCATTTCCCGTACGACCAAACAGCAATGGGTACGGGCCTGTTTTTTTTACGCGCTGGCAGCGACACTTCGTTTCACATTATACTTTGGGAAAGATATACTTTTTTTGGGCGAGGCTCGGCGCATCAAATACAGGTGCGACTTAGCGACATTGGGATATTGGGTGGCATTTTGGGTCACGTCATGGAAACTCGGGACAGCATTTATTAGAAGGGGAAAGCTCGATTGTACGGGACACCAGCAATGGTCATCCACGAGCCGGCGTTATATTTTTCTTTTGTGTTGGTCCAAACAGAATACCCCCGTAGTGATTATTCCTTGTAACAGTGTATATGTTAGATTAGGCGCGGTCAGGCAATTGACGAACACGTATGACTTTTGTAACATCTCACGAGACTTGCTTCTGGTGACATGTCATGGGTAAAAGTATGAGCTGGCCGGCTGGCCGGGCTGACCGGAAGGATCCATCAGCGGTGAGGAGTTGTGGTGCCAGTTTTGTCGACCGGGGGGTCACGAGGGCTGAGCGGCTGAGGCAGAAGTAGGGCGAAAGGGGCCTAATGGAATACGCATTGCCGACATCAGATACGGTATTGATCCTTCTCTGTTGTTACGGATACTTCCTTTTCGCTTCGACACGTGCTTGGATCGGTGTGCTTTATGCACATGGTGGAGAAGGCGGTCGTGAGTCAGTGGGGATTATGCTACGGGCGTATGAAGCAGTCATGGTGCATACATGTCCCCGCTCTCTCTCTCTCTCTGTCTCCCTCTCTCTTGTGATGAAGGTTCCTGGGGCAGCAAGCGGCCGTGGCCTGTTAACCGAGGGGGAGGGGGAGGGGGAGAGGGCGATCTTGTCGGTCTGCAATTGCGGTTAGTCCAAGCAATGACCCCCCATCCCACATCAGCCGAGTAATGAGGTGCAGTCAGTCAGACGAGGGAATGCATAGCATAGCCAAGCCAAGACGAGGAGAAATGGCAGGGAGGCGATTTGAACAGAGCCGATGGGAGGGGGGGGGTGAGAATGCTGTGTGCTGTGCTGGACCTACTAGGTATACCTAATTATTAACCGACGACGTCCAAGTCCAAGTCCAAATCCTCCCACATGGTCGCCGCGGCCATGACGTGCAGCGGCACCCACGCTTGGCCCACGCAGCCTATCTACTGCACTGGAGATAAGACACGAGCGACGACCAACGGCTGTCGGTTACGCGCTGGATAATGGCAGCGGTACGGCACGGCACAGCACTGCGCACAGCAACAGCAACAGCAACAGCAGCACCTTTTTCATCGCGCCCGCACACTTGCATCTAGGAACCCGAGTTTGGTGTGCTTGTCAGTCAGTGCGGGGGGAAAAGAAGCTTACCCGTCCACCGTCCGTTCTTGAGCTCGACTAGTCTGAACCCTGCCGACTTTCTTGCCATGCGCCCTGATGAGCAGCCTCAAGCGCTCCTTGGACGAGTCCTCTCATGACGGGGACAGGCCCTCGCCTTCGGACTCGTCCATTTCGACTGTGAAGCCCGCCTCGCCCGTTGCGCACTCGGCCTCGAGCTCGTTCCGCAACGTGAGCGCATGTAACCGCTGCCGCCTGCGCAAGAACCGATGCGACCAGCGCCTGCCCTCGTGCGCCTCCTGCGACAAGGCCGCCGTCAAGTGCGTGGGCTATGATCCCATCACCAAGCGAGAGATTCCGCGCAGGTACGAAGTTTGAGAGGGCGGCCCCATCCCGGCTGAGAACTGACGTGCGTGCCGCAATAGCTACGTCTACTACCTCGAAACCCGCGTCGCATACCTCGAGACACTGCTGCAGGAACACCATGTCGCCTTCCAAGAGCCCGAGGCCTTCAATCCAGCCTTTGCATCCAATGACGCTGCCACACCTAGGCCCATCACCGCCGCCCCGCCCCCGCCTCGCAATGGCACCACCAAGCCGACCACGGCGCAAGCACGAGAGGAGAGCGACAAGTACGACCGCGAGAAACTGACCAAGCTGGTGTCCAACATCGGCATGGTCTCGGTCCAAGGCGCCAGTGACCCGCGATATCTGGGCTCCACTTCCGGCATCTCGTTTGCAAGAGTGGTTTTTGCGGCTGTGAAGAGCTCCGTATCCGGCTCCTCCTCTGAGCGCGGGAGCAACAGGGGCGCCAAGGTGACGAGCAGCGTCGTGGACAGTGGCACCTCGATGCGCGACTCGTTCTTTGGACTGCAGACCAAACCCACCATACGCCAGGCGCCCTTCCCAGACCGAGAGCTTGGCGCACGTCTCGTTGAGCTCTACTTTGAGCATGCAAACCCGCAGATACCCATCCTGCACCGGGGCGAGTTCATGGACATGTTTCAGCGTGTGTACGCCTCGGGAGAACGGCACCGTACCTCGCGCGAGTCGTATATGCTCAACATTGTCTTTGCCATTGGCGCTGGCATCATTTTGGGCAGTTCCGACTCAGAGGGCTCCCCGATGTCCGACCACGGCCGCTCCCCAAACAAGTCACGCTCATCACCCCCAAGCAACAAGAAGCGGAGACTTGCAGGCCATCAGCACCAACCCGAGGAGTACCACGCTTCGGCAATCGTTCACCTGGAAAACTTTCTAGGTTCCTCTCCCGCCGCGGACCGTCCCGACGGCTTCGGTGGTGGTCTTGAGGAACTGCAAGCCGTTCTACTACTCGCTGGATTTGCCCTGTTGAGGCCCGTCGCACCCGGCCTGTGGTACATTGTAGGTGTTGCCGTTCGTCTCGGCGTCGATCTAGGGTTGCATTACGAGGATGGTGTGGGTATCGATGGGGCAGGTGCGGAAGACCACGCTGCTGGGAATGCGGCTTTCAAGACCGAAGGGGATGGGAATACAACGGCTACCGGCAGCGCAAATCCATCCAAAATTGACGCCAAAGAAAGGGGTCGTAGACAGTGGGTCAGAGATCTGCGCCGGCGACTATGGTGGTGTGTCTACTCTCTAGACAGACTTGTGAGCACATGTGTCGGAAGGCCTTTCGTAAGTACTTTGTTTCTCGTATCCTGTGAGGTGACTGCCTTCTCGTCTGGTTCCACGACCCATGTGTATGGGATATGTGGAAGAATTATCGACGAGCAGTGAATGTGAACAAAAAAATCAAAATTCCCACATCGATTGCGAGCCTCAAAAGGAGTTGACCAGAAACTAACAACCATCCAGGGCATCACTGACCAAATCGTGACTACTGAATTCCCTTCACTGCTGGATGATCGCTACATTACAAAGGAGGGCTTTTTGGATCCACCCGTACACCAAGAAAAGCCAACGTACAAGCTCGTAGCTCACCACTACTTCCGTCTGAGACTACTGCAGAGTGAAATTCTCCAAGTCTTACAGCATCGGCAAGCACAGCAGGCAAGAGCAAGTGGTGCAAACCAAGCAAATGAATTCATGCACACCAAGCTGCCTTCTCCATTCCTCGCCAATTTTGACTCGTTCCGCGCCTGGCGTATCGATATTGATAGACGGTTGTTAGAGTGGAAGGATTCGGCGCCCACACAACTCGAGGCCGGGGTACAGTTCTCACCACTTTTCTTGGAGCTGAATTACTGGCAGGCCATCATCATGCTGTATCGGCAAAGACTGGTGGTGCCTTCGGGCTTGCAGGACGAACTTGGCAATGCTGGCTCGGACATGGGCAGCCCTTCAATGGCCAATCCAGAGGAGCGGGACGATGAGGATTTGGTCTTCCTCAAGGTAGCTGAAGCGGGCCAGAAGGTCCTGAAGCTATACCGGCAGTTGCATCGGGTCCACCTTGTTAATTATACATTCCTCGCCACCCATCACCTCTTCATGGCTGGTAAGTCGTTTATAACGCTTATTTCCGGTCGTAGTGCTGACTGGTCTAGGTATATCCTTCCTCTATGCCGTATGGCACAGTGTTCATGTGCGCAGCTTATTGGTACGTCAGACTTACCCTTGCACAAGCCCAACATGGCCGTATTATATGTGTGACGTTTATATCTGACTCCTGCAGTCCCTTGACGATGTCGACTTTACAGTTCTTGCCGCGACATCCGTATTAGGCGATCTGATTGACAATTGCCCGCCCGCGGAAGCATGCCGCGATGCATTCGATCGGATGAGCAAAGCCACCATTCAGATGTGCATGTCGACGACGGGTTTTGGAGCCCAGGCCCTGCGCGCATTGCCGCAGACTCAACAATATCATGCGCAAACGTCACCGAGTGCCGCATATACCTCGTCTACCTCGGATGCAGATGCAAGGTCGGACACCGAAATGCAAGGGTATGGAACCGGCAACACGGCAAACTTCTTCGGCCAACAGCGGCAGCGTCGCCCTGTCCCACGTTTCGACATGAACCTCAAAGACCTCTTCTCGGATGACGAAACGGACAAACGGTCTTTTAGCCGCGTAAGCAACCAAGTCAACGCAATGAGACCCCCTCCCACACCCATGAAATCGGAAACCCAACAACAGCCTTTTACCGCTGATCTCAAAATCTCCCCTCAGATCCGCACTCACCACCAACCAAACTACTTTGCTGCTACTGCTGCTGCAAGTCCAAACATGACTAGCTCCAATAACCAAGCCACCATTTTTAGCAGCAATGGAGCGACACCAACATCCCCCTACCAAATCCAAAATAACCAAAGCCCTTACAGCACCTTTGCCTCTCAAAACATTACCAGCAGTTACCCGGATATAGCCGGTTTCTCAGACCTAGATTTCCTCGACAGTTTCCCCGTGCACGGCGCCGGCAGCAGCACCAGCGCCGCAAACGGTGGTGGTGGTGGTGGTGGTGGTGCGGACACGGCGGCGGGTGGCTTGCAGGACGTGGGTATTGGGTTTGGCATGGGTTTTGGTGACGGCACTCATGATTGGAGTGATGGGAATGGTTTGGATCTTTTCGATGGCTTCTTCTTTGGTATGTTACTTCCCCCTCCCCTCCCCTTCCCCCACGCCGGAAAGCTGCAGACGTGATGCAGTATGTGAGAAGAGCGGGGTTTATTGTGGGGAGTCTCTTCCTTCTAACACGTACGCAGGGCCCGGTGGAACGGGTGGGACGGGCATGTGATGAATACGCTTTCTTTGGCTATACTGTTGTGTTGAGAGCTTCGGGCTGCTGCTGGCCCGATGTATCTCCTTCGGCCCGGGAAGTGTCGTTGAGTTTGAGAACAGAGGACGAGGACGAGGGGCTTTCGGGCCCCCTGCCGCTGAACATGGCTGCGCTTGTGGCTTTGCGGCACGCGAGTCTGAGTGGGGGTTGCGGTTGCGTGTATGTGGGGGGGCGGTTCTCGGCGGTCTCCGAGGCTGTCGGTCACTTGCAACGACTTGCAATGAACAGCCCCCCTCCCCCTTTTTTGTTTCTCATGCTACATGTGTATTTTCTGCATGGGCAAAATGAGGCTAGCTATATGATGTGATGCCAAAACTGGGGAGGATATATGTACATGGCAGGTTTTGACGGTCTGAAAGGAAGGAAGGAAGATTGGGTTGGATGAATATATACCATGACATGACATGACATGCAAAGCTATATACGTTATTGATGACAAGATACTGTTTCTCACAATTCTCCCATGTACCACTCACTGCTTGTGATGAGAAACATACAGTATGCTCAGACCCCGTTACCAATTGGCAGGATTCATTTGTTGAAATACCTAGAGACCAGTCCAGGTGAACTCCAAACAGGAGAGGATAAAACGCCTTAGATGAAAAAAATGCCCATGTCCAAAATCCATGCCCATACATATCCACATGTCAATCATCAGCCCTCTCATGACTTTTTGCAATGCAAGTTGAAATCCTCCGCAAAACCGAACACTGCAACACCTAAGCGTCACCATTGGCCATTTCGACATCATCATCACCCTCAGCATCAAGCTTGACACCACCCTGCTCCTCGTCCGCAACCATGTCCTCAGTAGCCTGTTCGCCATCACTCACATCCCCCGTCTTTGCAACCTCCTGCTCGCCCGCCTCCTCAGCATCCCTAGCCTCTTTTTCCGCCTTTGCCTTTTCAGCCACATGATTGATAATCTCCGTATCCTTCTCATTGAACAATCTGAGCAACATGGCCTTGCGATCGTCCTTGTCAACCATGAGATTGGCACTGCCAGGATGTCTCCACAAGGGCAGAACCATGCGGAACGGAATACCCTTTTCCTCATCCTTTTCGACGCGGACGAAGCAGCACCCCACGTCCATCTTCTGAAGTTGGTCGCCGACTTCTCCGAGACCCGTGTCGCCCTCCTTTGGTAGTTTGGGGAACATCTCGCGGATGAGTTGATGGAGAGTTTCCTTGCTTTCGAGCTTGACGATGCGCTTATGAGCCCAGGGCTCCAGGATGCGGATGCCTTCGTTTTGGAGGCGCCAGGGCGCTTGGGTGCGGTCCATATCTTTGATCTTGTGCGCGACAAACATGACGACGCCGCAGTGGATAAACTTCATGCCGCGGTCCTTGTTTTGCGAGATTATCGTCTTGGCCATGGCGGAGGTGTAGTAGATTTTGTTGAGGGAGAGCCCTTCCTTGTTCTTGACCATGAAGCGGTCGCGTGGGAAGCGGCTGTCGATGCCGAAGAAATCCATGATAGAGGCAATGGTCTCGTCGTCAGAGGAGAGGTACTCGAAGTACTCCTTAGCCTGGGACTGGTTCTCAGGCTTCAGTCGGGCTACTGAGCCGCTGGCTGCGGGCTTGGCGTCCGGTGTTTGTGCTGATCCATTTTCTATGGGCTTAGCATCTGCATCTTCGGACGTTTTGCTCTTCTTTGGGAGTGTAGCGTCTCCCGACTCCTCCAACTTACGCTTTAGAGGGGCTGCAACCTCCGGAACTTCGTCTGTAGACTCTGTCTTGGTGGCATCCGCTTCAACTACGTTCTCAGTCGGAGTGGGAACCGATGAGTCAGTAGTCGTGTCGGCATGTGCTTGACCGCGTTGAGCCTTGGCCAAGTTTTCCGGATTCTGGACTTGCGCAATCTTGATATCGTCTAGCTTCTCAATAATGGCAATAAAGAAGCCACCAGTATCCTGCAAGTGTGGGTAGACACGTATGCAGCGTTCTAGTGGGATACGGTCTTCAGGAGACTTGGGCACAGGTGGGAAACATCCAGGAGTGATCTTTTGAGAGAACTGACGTTCTGGCTCTTCAACCTCGTACTTTGCCTTTGCCTTTTGGAATGCCTCCCAGTTGGTGAACATGTGAGCAGTCTTCTCTCCTCCTGCAGTAGCTGATGATGTGTCCAACACTTTCCATGCGTTGAGACCAGGCTTTCGCCTGAGATTTGGTAGGTGATCTGAGCAGTCTACCAACTGGACCTTGGAATTACCACCGCAAGCTTCAATAGCTGCTGCAACAACAGCCTCGTTCTCTACAGGGTTCAAGCTGCACGTCGAGTATACCAGACGTCCACCCTTCTTCAACATCTGTAGTCCTCGGAACAGGATGCGAAGTTGAAGACCGTGCAGACCAAGTCCGTCCTTCGGTGTCCATTTTTGCCACACATTAGGGTTCTTGCGGGCTGTTCCATCACCGGAGCATGGCACATCAGCCAAAATCCTGTCGTACTTCAAGTACTGCTTCTTCTGACCGTCGACGCTTGGCAGTTCGATCGAAGGGAAAATAGAGGCGTCATGTTGCGTGACGATGAGGTTGGGGAAGTTGAGTCGCTTGACCTGATGGACCAACATGCCGGCGCGCTTGTAGTCGGAATCGTTTGCAATGAGCAGACCGGTTGAGCGACCGTCGTCGGTATAGTCACCGTCGTCAGCCAGATCGACAGACTCGCCGTTTGCTACCCGCTGTACGCGCTCTTCTTCGTCGCCGTGAATCATCTCAGCCAACTGCGCCGACTTGCTGCCCGGCGCTGCGCACATGTCGAGGACTACCATACCCGGCTTGACGTCGAGGAAATGCGGTGGAATCATACTGACGACCTCCTGTCTGCTGATGTTGCCCGATGCGGCTTCTGCGACAAGGAACTTTTGGAAATCGGCAAAAGGCGCATGTCGTCGAATGACCTTCTTGTGCGTCTTCATGTGCCATACGAGCTCGTCTGGGAAGGCTTGCACTGGCTCTGGGGGCGATACGGGCTTGCCTTCAAATTGCTTGGATGCAATGGCTGGAATGTATCGCTGCTTGAAGATCTCGCGTACCGCAAGAGCATCGGACTTTGTGCCAGTGAAGCGGAAGCTGTTGGGCAAATCGGCTTGGAGAGCCTTCCACATTTGCTCGAACTCTGCTTCTTCAAGAAATCCGCCCAAGCGGTAGTAACTCTCGAAGAGTTCATTCTTGCGCTCAATGTTGGCCCATGGCTCTGAGCGAGTATCTCGTGCTCCTCCTCCACCACCACCGCCGCCGCCGCGACCTCTACCCTTGCCGCGAAATGGCTTGCGACCGCCACCCTGCTCAAAAAGTTAGCCATATCATATACAGGCGCATAATGCGACCACTTACACGACCTCCGCCTCTTGCCATTACTGCGATTTAGGGAATATGTAAGAGCTGGGATTTGCGACGCTGCAGCAGCTTTCGCAAGTTGAGCTCTCTGGAAAATGTCGGTAGCTTCGAAGAGCGCGCCAATAGAGCGGGGCGTTGATGATGCCCTGAGTCTTGGCGCACGCGCTAGCGTCCGCACATGAATTTCGATCTCGCCTACCAAACTTTCTCCCTCCAGCTTTCCGACAACATCAAGCCTACTAACCACCAGCAAAATGGCCCGCTCATCGTGAGTACATCATCACCACGACGAATTGCCAAAGTCTAACACATCCAGCGTCCCCACCCACAATGACATCGCTGTCCCCGAGTCAGTGCTGAAGAAGCAGAAGGCTCACCAGAAGACGACCGACTCGCAAGCGGCCGACCTGAAGAAGAAGCGTGAGGTATAACAATCTCCCAGAACCTGCGCAAGCAGATAGGAGTATCACAGTTGGCTAAGACTTCCTTAGGCCAGCAAGCAAAAGCGCGAAGTTATCAAGGAACGCGCCGCCAAGTACAACCAGGAGTACGTCAAGGCCCAGCGCGATGTCATTGAGGCTAAGCGTGCCGCCAAGCGCGACAATGCTCTCTTTGTCCCCGCTGAGTCCAGGCTCGCTTTTGTTGTCCGTAACAAGGGGTATGTTGTTTTCGTCCGAAATGGTTAGATGCATGCTAATTTGCGCAGTATCAACAAGATCGACCCCAAGAAGCGCAAGACTCTGCAGCTCCTCCGTCTCCTCCAGATCAACAACGGTGTCTTCGTCAAGCTCACCAAGGCCACCAGCGAGATGCTCAAGATCGTCGAGCCTTTTGTTGCTTACGGATACCCCAACTTGAAGACCGTCCGCGAGCTCGTCTACAAGCGTGGCTACGGAAAGGTTAACAAGCAGCGTCTGCCCATCACCGACAACGAGCTCATCGAGAACACCCTCGGCAAGTTCGGCATCACGTGCATTGAGGATGTCATCCACGAGATCTACACTGTCGGCCCCAACTTCAAGGCCGTCTCCAACTTCCTCTGGCCATTCAAGCTCTCTTCGCCCAACGGTGGTTTCCGTACCCGCAAGTTCAAGCACTTCATCGAGGGTGGTGACCTTGGTAACCGCGAGGAGTTCATCAACCAGCTCGTCAGGCAGATGAACTAAGCTAGGGTAGCTTTTGTTCATTGGGTGGAGTAACGGTTAGCTTCAAAAAACGATACCATGAAGATCACGACTACTGGTCGCCCACGTCTCTGATTGAGATTGGAGGGCAGGCCGAGCCACATGCTCTGGTTAGCTTAGACAAGTCTTCTGCATAAACAGCGGAAGGGAGAAATGAAAAGATTTCAATCCATTCGTGGTCATTTTGTATGAAGAGGCTTGACATGATTTTAGAATGGGATGTGCTGATTGTGGTTATTGATGTTTCGAGGGTTGAGGTCAAATGTGGCTCTGCTTGATCATTTGTATTTTGCATGATTGTGAAATTTGACGAAAGGATATTTTCATATACTCATTAGTGTCGATCACTTCTCCCAAAGAACATATTGCAGTTTGTGGTAACAAGATTAGCAAGTCTGTTCATAAAGTTATGTATAAGAATTGAATAGTTAATTGTATAATCAAACTCGCTCTACATTATTTCTCCCACCCCATTCATAAATAAAGAAGCCATGAAACCCTTTAAAACTACAAAAGTCTCGTGAGACATAAAAACCTTGTTCATACATATACACACCCTCATTACTTCTACTCATGCCTGTTCACATCAACCCACTTTCCATCATTTCTCCAAAGAAAAACCCCCCGCTCCCAATTACTCAAGCCGATACCTCGACCTTAAAAAGTCCGCCTAAGACTTTTCCTTTTCCTTGTCACCGGCCTTTGTCGACACGCTCTTCCCGCTTTTGACACTCTTTGCACTCTTCATGCTCTTTAGACTCTTTTACTGGCACTACGCTTGAGCTTGGCCTTGAGCTTAGTCCATTTCTCGCGGAGACCGCCGGATTCATCGTCTTCGTCGTTGTAGCCTCTGGGCCTGTCGATGCTGTCTAGACTGCCGCGCGGGTACTCGATATCGCTGCCAATGTCGACGGAATCCGTGTTTCTGGTGTGAGATTTGCGGGGCGTTTGCTTGCTTGGGGTGGAAAAGATGTCTTTTTGTCTGTGACTGCTGCCGAGGAGCATGTATTCGAGGGTTTGCCAGGCCGCCATGTTTGCAACGGGCCCGTCGGGGGAGTTTCCTTGCATCTGAACGTTCTTCCAGGGGCAGTGTTCGCGATGGGATTCTAGGAGGTTGAGGCGGAGCGATTCGAGCGGCACGTCGAGCTTCTTGCTCATTTCTTTGAGGCGCGTGTCGGTGGAGAGCCACAGACCGAGGCGCTGGAAGCAGTGGTTGCATACGGCGAGGGAGATGCGAGATTCTTTGACGCCGGTCCAGCCGAAGATGGCAAAGGCAAAGGCGACAATGTCGGTTGGTGATCTGGGGCTGTGGGGTATCGGGCGTGGAGGTGAAGAAGGATGATGGTAGGCGCGAGATGATGTGGTGGATGGATGGATCGGGGTATGTGATGTGCTCGAGGAGAGGAAGGTCGGCTGCTATGGCTCTAAGACAGCGGTATCGATCGAGCAACTCAGCCATGCTCTTCGTTCGTGATGCAATGGCGATGTGGTAGATGTCTTCTGTTCGTATGTCAGTAGTGCAATCATTGTGTCTGCAAGTTCTTCTTACCTTGACAGCCTCGTTTCTTCCACAGACAATCATCTGCATGTCCCTCGACGATGAGTTCCTTGTACTTTTCCACCAAGGCTTCATCGATGTCGAATGCTAGATCTTCGCTCATCTCAAGATCTCTGCCGTTCTTATCCTTTCGCTTTGGCCTCAGCTTGACCGCAACGCGATTCTCACATCCGTTTTTGCAAGCCACAGTGTTCCAGATATCGCAGCTCCATCCTCTCATGGCCCACTCAACTTCGCTGATAGCATCGGGTTTGGTGGTCCACTTCTTCACGTCTGCAAATGTCTTGAGTCTCTCGAGAAAGTGCTCTTGGCTGTAGGGTTGGAAGTTTGGCGCTTTGCGCGGCGTCTGGGCTTTGGGGGTTGTTGAAACTTTGGGTGTGTTTACAGTCTTGCCTACAACCCTCACTGTGCCTTCCCGTCGCGGGGTGAGGAGCTGTTCCTTTAGCAGACGTATGCGCTCTTGGCCCTCTGAAATGTTTCTCTGGCGCTCCATGCTCACGTTTGGGCTGAGCCCTGCGCTGCTGCGAGGGCGCTTGTTCGGCTGGTCGGGGCTGTCTTGTTGTGAAAGTGATTCCGAGGATGCATTCGACTCATGCAGGGAGCTCGCAAGCGACGTCGTGGATGCGCTCGCGCTGGCGGGTAAGATTGTCGAGCAGGCGGTTAAACTTGCGCTTCGTCGTCGCGAGCGCGGGTTGTTGCTCCGTTGTAGTCATGTTGTCCGAGTGCAAACACTGCACTGATATGAATGTGTAAGAGGAATGCTCTGGAGCCAAGCTTCTCGGGGAACGTTCGCGTCGTGTCGTGGTTGGTGAACAGGCAGGCTCTTTGTGCCGATCTTTGTTTACTTCCAGTCAGGCCAAGTGTGATAGCGGGGGATAATGCGTCAGGTGTAAGGTGAATTGTGCAACGATTTGCATCAAGCAACTCACATAAAGATGGCAGATGATGATCGCAGCGTCCGTGTCCACAAGTATAAATCCCTAGCTGAAATGGACTGTTGGTGTTGTTCCAAGGTTGCCATGGGGGCCCTGGACCAAAGCAGTAACCTCCGCCCGCCGCGCCAAGACGTCGCCCTACGTCAACCCAATCCACTCGATTGCAGCACCCCACCAAGACGAGGGGCAGAAGATCTTTAGCTAATGCCTGTCCAAATTGCGCCATCTAGATTCTTTCTACTAGCTTTCTTCATCCTGGCTTTTTCAATCCTCAATCCGTCTTTGCTCTCTCGTAGCGTCACTCGTCTGTCGCAGTTGAAGCAACACATCCGTCCAAATCACGTATACACAAACCCAAGTCGAAGCATACACATCATGGCCTACGAAAAGGAACTGGAGATTGCTCTCCTCGCCGTTCAGCGCGCCTCCATTCTCACAAAGTCCGTCTACTCGAGCCACTCCAAAGGCACCCTCTCCAAGAGCGACTCGTCGCCCGTCACAATTGGCGACTTTGGCGCCCAAGCCCTAATCATCGCATCGATAAAGCACGCCTTCCCGGAGGATGAGATTGTCGGCGAAGAGGATGCTGATGACTTGCGCAAAAACGACTCGCTCCGCGACCTAGTCTGGGACCTGGTACAAGCAGCGAAGCTTGACGACAGCTCAGCAGAGGACAAGATTGGTGGACCCATCAAGAGCGCAGATGCCATGCTATCCGCAATTGATGCCGGCAACAGCCAGGGAGGCAGGAAGGGCAGAATCTGGGCACTCGACCCCATTGATGGCACAAAGGGTTTCTTGCGAGGCGGACAGTATGCCGTCTGCCTGGGCCTGCTAGTCGACGGCATACCCACCGTCGGCGTCATCGGATGCCCCAACCTTCCCGTAGACGACCAAGCACCCTTGGACGCGACCACTGGCCAAGACGCAGACGACAAGGAAGGCAAGGGCGTCCTCTTCGGCGCCGTAAAAGGACAAGGCGCAACAAGCCGGCCCCTAAGCAAAGGTGGCCTCCAAACCCCCAAGCCCATCACCATGAAGCCCCTCCCCGACGTCTCCCAAGCCACCTTTTGCGAATCCGTAGAAGCAGGCCACTCCTCACAAGGCGACAATGCCGCCATTGCCTCCAAACTCGGCATCACCAAGCCCTCAGTCCGCATGGACTCGCAGGCAAAATACGGCTCCATTGCCCGTGGCGCAGGCGACCTCTACCTCCGCCTCCCAGTCAGCAAGACATACCAAGAGAAGATTTGGGATCACGCCGCCGGTGTCGTTCTCGTCCAGGAGGCGGGCGGTGAGGTCACGGATGCATATGGCAAGCCGCTTGACTTTGGCATTGGCAGGACGCTCAAGGAGAACAAGGGAGTGGTTGCTGCGCCAAAGGATGCATTTGCACAGGTCATTGCTGTTGTCAAGGAGGTGTTGAGCGCAAAAGAGTAGGAGAAGAAACTGTTCACAAAGTGATGATTAACTTTGGAAAGCGGCCAAACTCTTTTTCTTTTGCATTTCTGGACATTTGCGAAATCTATATAGGGTGATCGGTAAGGGGGAATCGGTCTGTTCAACCCTGAGCAATTGGCAATGCAAAAATCAAACTACTCAAAAAATGATTTGAAAAAGAAAAAGAAAAAAAACTCCAAAATGCTCGCGACGGTTGACACTTCACTATGATTAACAAATAAGAAACGAAAACGCAGCGCTACTATAAAACCATCAGGTTTGCTCCCCTCCCAAAAAGCAACTCTCATACTACCTACTAACTTTATTCCAAAATGTACACTACATGTACGTATGTATAGTTTGTAGTAGTAAGTTAGTATATGACTTTGGATATTTCCCCCCCGTACGCCGCCTTCCCTCCACCTGTAGAAGACACCGAAAAAGAAAGAGCTAAAGCCGTTTTTTTTGACCGTGATGAATTTCCTTCCTCCTTTGGGTATACCACTTTCGCTACAACTACCTCGTTCTGGTTTCATCTGTTCGTTTCGCCCTCATAGTTTGCGCTGTCAATCTTTCAATCTGAATGTACGTTTATGCTACTAGGCTTTCTCTTGCTTTTCCTCTTCTTTATGGATTCATTTCTTCTTCTCCGTGTCAGGCTGTAATGGTAGTCGTGGGCGTGAGTACACCACCGCCACTAACGGCATCGTCGCCGAATTCATCGACAAACGTCGTCTCGGCACCAGCATCGAAGCCGTCAGTGTCGATATCCGCTTCCTCGCCTGTGTCGGTGACATGTTCAACCTCTCCATTCTCACCCTCTGCTTCGTTTTGCACTTGCTCAGGTGCGGAACTGACCAGCAAATGAGGACCATATGCGCTCGTGCCGTGTACATGCGTAATAGGAGATACATGCATATGTGCTAGCTCTTGGTGAAGTGTCTCTATATTTTCTTGCAGATGCTCAGTCATCTCGACGTTGTTATCGTCGTCCTCGGAATGGTCGTAAGCCGTGTGAAAAGACGAGGGTCCAGAAGAAGTAATGGTTGTCAGGTTGGCTGGCTCTTCATGGACTCCAAATTCGGTCGTTACTGTGATGGAGTCTGGGCTCGGAATAGGCAAGTCAGGTGTCAATGAGCCAGATGGACCGCCGACGGTTGTCGCGTCATCCACAATGGCATCATCATCATACACTGCTGCAAAGAATTCGTACATGGCTCCGGCCAGTTCGTCTGCTTGCCCGCGCTCTTCCTGATCCCTCTGCAGTTTCTCCATCTTGCGCCGCTCAGCATCTTTCTTGGCTTGGATCTCGGCTTCTAACCTGCATTTAGCACGGACGTTGGGCTTACGTGAGCATGTCGGACAGTGGTAATTGACGGTGCAAAAGGTACACATGCATGTTGGATTTGATACGGCACATTGCTGAAGATATATATTAGTATTGGACGTAACAACTTCAGATTCTTACTGCACTTACATCGCAAACAAGGACTGCACACTCAGAACACTCCTTGAGAATCGCCGGACACTGTGGTCTATTGTCTCCTACAGGTCTTGGATATTGGCAAAAGTATGCACCACATCCTTCCCACTGCACTGGATGCCGGGCATTACAAGGTAGTGGAAGCGGGTTTGTGACGGGATGGTTTACAGGGGCGCGTGGTGCATTTGGTGACCAAACATTAGTGGGTCGTCCGCGAACACCAGATACGCTGAAGGATCGTGGCCGCGCAGAACTCACGGGAACGAAAGACAATGACGTCGCGAGTTGGAAAGGATCTGAGCCCGGGATGACGTTGAAGGAGTTGGAGGTCGACAATTCGATAGAAGAGTTAATGAGGAGCAGCTAGTACATGTGACTGTGACATTGGCGTCTCAGAAGACTCTGATTCGTTGTCGCCCGTGGAGTAAAAGTCCATGTGTGTCGACGAAGCAGTAGGTGTGCGTTCAGGATCTGGTGTACTCGTCCTGTTCGGATTGTATTCGGGAATTACCAGGCGCTGGGGGTGGCTCGTTGTGTGCTCTCACATGCTCACGTTCTGTGTGCAGTTCACGATAGCCGCACTTGCGAACCTTGAGTGCCCTAAAGTCGTGCTCTTTGCATATTGGGTTCTTGCAGGCCCGACATGATACCTTCCACCTGAAGCTCCGATAGCAGTCGTTGCATAAACCCCTCGGGCATGTCTGTTGTTGTAGATCAAGCGAATCCTGCTTCAGGTATGACAGAATGTCAACATCTTCACCAAGTACGTACTCGTAGAGGCCGTTGTTTTTCAATTCTCGGATGTAGTCGACGGGTCGGAGTGTATTGCTGAAATCTGGATCCTCGTATTCTTTTAGGCGTGGCAGGGGTGCTGCGCGTATCTTATCCGCCCCTCTGCCACCCAGTCCAGGGCCCAAGACAGCAATACCGCCGCCGCCCGAGAATATGGGCTCCAAACAACACCAGTGCATGTTGAGCTTCGGAGGTTCCCGATTGGCAGGCGGTACAGGCATGCCATTGTGCATATTTCCGCCGTCTTCTGAATCGGATGAGTCGTCATCGTGTGCACTCTCGTTCATCAGGTTTGGCGATCGGGTCGCGCCTGGAGCCCACCAGAAGCGATTCCGATCAATCTTGTCGTCCTGACTTCTGTCTTCCAGGGGTACTGAAGACCCTGATGCTTGGCCAAGTGCGCCGCCCAGAGTATTGCTACTGCCGAAAGCCAGATTTGCAAAGTGCCGTGTCTTTACTCGTTTCCTCGGTATCGGTCTGTTGAAAGCGCAGCTGGCACAGAGCGTCTTCCGGCAGCCCATACAGTGCATGCGGACACTGCATGACTCACACCTCTCCAAGATGGTATCGCTGCATTGAGCACATTTGACCTCTTCAACAAAGGCAGTGTGACTTCTTCGCTCATGCACTGGGACATGCTTGCCTTCTCCTGCAAAGTTTCCATCCCCCGGCCCCAGTGGTTCGCCATCTTGTCCCGTCTCAGCAATCTCCCACAGCCTGCCGTCGTGTTCACCCAGCTTTTTTGTGCCTTCAACCGGCCCTATGCGGTTGCTTGATCGCCATAGCCTGTCAAAAGGTACCCAAACCTCCATGTTCTGGGGACCAGCCCTTCCTGCATGGTAGTCTTTTCTCCGGAAACACCTGCCGCTTGGGGTCGGACACCATGCGGTGTCTGTCCAAATGCCCAGCTGGTGGCATATCTCGATAAGCTGGTGGGTGGGGTCGGAGTCGGAGTCCCGCCGGATGAGAGAGGAGGGGAGATAGGGTCGCCGGCGGTGGTGTCGGCAGCGATAAGTATAAAGGCTCTTGAGTGCGAGGTCTTTCCTCATCCACGGACCTCCAAGTGTATATACCTCGAGAAAGGGGACGATGTGGTATTTGATGGAGACGTTCTTGCACCCTCGTACAGACAGATGCTGGAGGGTATGGACGCGTGGATTGAGCACACTCCCGCTCAGGGCCATGCCAGTCACGGCAGTGTTACATAGATCGAGGCTGGTCAGCCGAGTCCCGTTTGGCGATATAATCTGTTTCAGCAGGGCATCGAAGGAGTAGGCTTTGGACTGCCGGTCCCGGTTCTCGGGCGTCTCGTTGCCTGGCGACCCGACTGTAACGGCGGGCTGGGGCAGTCGGAAGGAGAGCGTCTTCCAGGCTAGAGGGTACCTGCGTAGGAAGTCGCGCAGGTGTCGTGACGTGTGGTACAGTTGGAGGAGCGTAACGGTGGATATCTGGGCGAGGAGCGATTCGAGAATGGGCGGATACGCGGTCATGATGGATTCGAACAGGCTGAGGGTCGCGGCCTCGGTGGCCGTCGTCGTGGGTGTCTGGATACCGCCATGGGTCGTGGACATGGCGTGCGTGAGTGTCATAGTCGCGGCCCAGCAGTCCATCTTCTGGCTATGCGGGTGCTGCTGCTGCATGGCCATGCTTCCTGGCGACGGCACGCTGAACATGTCGGCGCAGACACTCGCAGGAGGCGGGTGGAATGTGTCGTGTTGTCGTGTCGTGTCGCGCAAGCGAAAGTGGTCGTGTGAGAGGCCTTGTCGGTCGCAAGCCAGGATTCACCTGTAGTTGGGCCAAGGATGAAGGCGATCCGCTTGCCGTCGCCGGACGATCTCTTTGCCTCACCGGTGCCCAGGTGCGACCGCGGCCAACTTCACTGGAATTTGGACTTTGATCCCGCTTGCGCTGCTGATACCGACCTCCAACCCGACAAATCGCCATGTGCCAAGCCGACTCACCACCGTGAATACGCTTTCGGCCCTCCTCGTGCTGGCTGCTGGAATGCGACGTCCTGCAGCCTATCAGCCAAGCGCACATAGCAGCGCTATACCTCAGCCTTGCCGCCGCAGCCTTTGCCAGCTCAACATCGTGCATCACGCGTATCACGGCTATCGGCGTGGCGGGACAATTGGGACTAGTGTACACGGTATATCCAATCTTTACTTTTTGGTGCGTCTTCACGACTTCAGGTGACTGCACCCTACCGCTGCCTTCATCGCGCTGCCCCACTGTACTATGTGTACGTACGATGATTCATCAATCCACTTTGCTCTATTTGCTAATTGACTGGATATCATCTCAAAACAACCCAACGTTGAAAGGAAAGAAAGATTAAACCCTATATATGAAATCGCTCAGTGCAACACAAACAATGCTTGCCCATCAGGGGCTACAAAAAGAACCTTGCGCCAAGTGACGCCACGTACAGCATTATCGGACGAGTTTCGAAATTTGAAAAAAATACCGGAAAAAAAGGTCATCAAAGCTCTTCGCCCACACATCATGTCGCTGACTGGGTGGGGCTCGTAGCACAATCAGAACACCCAATTGCCTTCCACGTCTCGATCTTCAAGACCATCAAACAGTATAATGTCCCAATCAAAATCGACATCTTCTACGCTCTCTACCCGTGGCCATAGCGAGTTACGCGTGAATGCAAAGACCGGTAGGTGATCGCCGGTAGCCGTTGTCTTCATCAGCTTGCCAACGTCCGAGTCGACATTGAACATTGGTCGAATGGGCACCTTCTTAGCCTCCAGCTCGACAGTTCCGAAGAAGGGTATGACGTGCCGAACCTTGCCTGTCGATTGTTTGCTCGGATCCAGCGACGAGAGTATCTTCTTGAGCACGATAGCGGTACGCGCAGCAATCTTCTCCCGTGAGCTTGTGTTGGCGAGCTTTTCCATTTCCGTAATGAGGCGGCAAATCATAGCAAAGTCGGTTCCTTTGGTGTTCTGTACTTCGTTCTTGTCTTTTGTGCCCAACTCGATAACAATGTCAAGCGTGAGGGTGACAGCAGCCATGAAGACTGCGATTTCTGCGAACCTACAGCATGCCTGCGTGATTTGCGCGTTTCGTAGTGCAAACCATCTCATCAGTACGTTGCGACTAGCTTGTAGTGCAGTGACCTTTGAGTAGTCATACCGCTTGTCTTGATGTGCTCTCAGCAAGTAGGGCAAGTGGATGAAGATTCTTGTCTCAAAGTGCCATGCTTGTACCATGAGTCTTTCTAGCACTGCGTGACACTCGGGTGATCTGGCTGTAGTCGGTATGTTTGGCACTTCCCAAAACTCCTTCTGCAACTCCATCGTCGATGTCTCTAGCTGCTCGTCCAATGCAAGCGCTGCAGCATATGACTGCGGCGACACATCACCATGGAGGTCCGCCACTTGCTTGGTTATCTGATTGATCCTCGCACGATGAACGAGATACTCATCAGCGCCTTCCGAGAGTGCATAGTCTTCCGCACCAAAAGGAAGCCGAAGGTGCAACCCCAGATACCGATCAAGGTCAACAAAGCTACACCAAATCCTCTTTGCATTCGACACACCTTGGATAGGTGGCGAAAGGTCCTTGACAGTAATGATTCGTTGGAATCCCATGAGCTGCGCCAGGCTGAGGCCACGCCGGACAATCAGCCATGCCTGTCGAAGTGAGGCACTGTTCATGTGGTGGATGGCAAGCAGCAAGAGCGTCTCAAGACCATGAAGCGTCATCATCTGCTCGTCCGATGAGATTATCAGTGAGCACACCGTCGTTACATACTTCTCCATCGTTGCGTCCAGGTCTGATATGTTCGATAGCCGGGTGCAGTCAAAGTTGGGTGGAAGTGAATTGATGCAGACGGCCAGGTGCAAGAGAGTGCGACCAACGATGATGGACCTTTCTTTGGCAACAGCCTGCATGTCTAAAGCATATGACTGCATGTCTCTGTGGACATAGATGTCCTGGGAAGCCCTGTAGATGCCATCTAGGATCATCCACCCGTTGGAAGATTCGAAGATGATATCCGCATCATGCTGGGAAGGCAGCAAGACAGCCAGAGTTTGATGAGTGCCTTCGCTGCGTGTGTACGGCCCCCTGGAGTCCACCCTATCGTCCGGTGTACGGATGGGAGGCGGCGAAGTGCATGCGTGCGTGCCAAGCTGCGAGATTTAGTGAAAGTAACATGCCAAGAGTAGATGAACCTACACCTCCATCCCCTAAAGAGCGAGCGTTTTGGGCGTCACTTGAAATCCCCTGTACGGAAACTTTGCTTTCCTTGGCGCTGGAGCACAAGGAAGTCAAGGTAGGGCTTTGTGGCACAGCAGTCGAGGTTCCGATGACAGAGCTTTTGCGACACACAAATCTTTCAAAGACTTGTTCTATTTTGTAAAGCCTTTCTGCGATATGCTTTGAACATGTGCTCTGCTCCTCTGCCCGGTCCGGCACAAGGCTCTCCGTGTTGGCCTGTGAGTTTGCATTTGTTTGCATACCATGTCCGTGAACCTTGCGCTTCTTGCCTAGGGACATGTTAGCATGCGGTTCGAGACATGTGCAATGTAGAATAGTGGATCTCACATTCCCAGCAAGCCCGACGGAGGCTTCTATAAGGTCGCTTCCTAGTGAAGTCATTACTGGTGTTGCTTGTCGACTCCATGGTATCACGTGCGACAATATGATGTGTGTCGATGTGTTTTACAGTAGTCTGACTCTGCCGGTGCAAACTGACGCATGCTGTACAGTGGCAGCCATTTTACTTTCATGTAGCGGGGTGCAGGCGTTGCGATGGCAATTGCTGATGTGGAGCTGATCGTTGGGGGCACCAGCCGGGATTCGTCCGTAGTCGTCTCGGATCAATGTTCAAGACCGAGGATTACTCCCCGCCCGGCACTTTGTAAGACGTGTAACATCGGCCGCATGCTTGATTCAGTCTAGATGCTTTCCGTGGCTCTTTCAGAAGCTAATCGTCTAACATGTTCGTGTAGCCTTCTTTCCATTGTCAATTTTGCGAGCTTCTGTCATGTCTCAAGGTTGCTTTGGCATGGAGATTTTGGCACCGATGATGCTGCGTCGTACGAATAGACGCGGGTAATCCAGGAGCCGACTGCCCTATCTCCGACACCGAACACACATAGCGAAGCCACGCATAGCATGACAAAGCGCAAAAGGTTTGCCTCTTTGCTTAGTTGAGCTCGGTCCAGCATCCGGATTTCTGGGGGAACTTTGTAATCTCGGTTGCCACTAGTTGCACCGGGCTGCACGTTCCGCATCGTGTTCTGCTAAGCCCGGTGATTGCATTTCCATCTACTGGAAGACACGGACAAGTAATGGTAGTACAAGATGACTTTCCGCGCCACCCGAACAAAGTGTTGGCGAAGCTGACAGATCCATCTGCGGATCATCGGCTCCGTAATTCTTCCTATAATCATCCACGTGCTTGTCACCGACTATAGGCATGCACTGTTCGAATCCGCGCACATGATAGTTTCCACAGACAGTGACATGTCATCAGTGGCGAGCTGTGATTTTTTGGATTTTTTTTGCCGCGTCGCATGTTCTCAGTCATCAGGTGCAGCAGTCGAGTTTGACAGGCTTTGCGAATATAGGCCAGCATGCGATCAATCACCATTTGCCATTACGTCGTGGCCTCGTTCGTGTTGTACACTTTGCAAGATACGACCCGGGAAAGATGAGTTTAACCTCAGGAACGGCGGTAGATAGTCGGCTGTACGACGAAGCATGCTTGTTGCTCTTGATGCTTATTCGTGTAGACCGAAAGTCTATGAGCGGTCAACAGATCACCAGCAATAAATATGGCCGTTACAATGACGAGGGTTTGATATGATACATTCGGTCCGTGAGTACCCAACGAGGACGCGTATGACTGGCACCCTCCACGATACCTTCATACGGCTAAGGTAGATCTCGAAGATCCGCCGTGTTTGCGGCCGATTTGTCAATGACATGCGTTCCCATATTCGCCTATCTGATGGTACACCAAAACTCCGACGCTATGCAACACTGCCTCTGAAGACAGCTTCAGGCGTACATGTCATCATAGTCCTCTTCGTCATCGTCAGCTGGCGGTGGCGGTGGTTGTTTCTTCTTCAAAAGTTCCTTGCGATCCAGAGGACAGGTTGAGTTGAGTTTCAGCCACGGTCCTATGCAGTCCAGGTCAAAGCGATGATCAGAATGACACGGCAGCTGAACTACAAGTGGATATTTGTCTGTTCATTCCCAAGTCAGCCCGGCTCTTCGTAGCGGCTGTAATGCGCATACCTTCAAGAAAGGGGTTGACGCATATAGGACATGTGTCGGTTTCCTTGAGCGCCTTCTTGGGCACTCTTTCCAACTCATCCAAAAAGCTATCGGGGACGCCTTTGAGTTCTGTAGGCGGATCGTCGGCATTCTCTCGCAAGACTTGAATCATGTTCGCAAGTAAATCTCCCTCTCCGTTGCTATCGTCCGACGGACGTCCACGCATCGTTTCGAAGGCATTGGCAAGTAGTCGAAACGCCGCTGCCATGTTCTCGGGCTGCGGCAGAGCATTGGTGTTGGTATGCGAACGTGGATCTGACGTGTCTACTAGCTCGAGCTGCGAGAAAAAGGTAGAGAGATCTGGCCTACGCGCCGGTTGCTGCGGCTGCTCATCCTTGGTGGAGATGTTGTGTTCGACTGCTCAGAGTCAGTTGCTGGCCTGCATGTACACTTTCGCACCCTTACCTTCGTAGCCAGACATTGAGGCGGTAGCGTCAAATCTCACTTGCCAGTACTTGTTGATGCAGATGCTCGCGCTGAAATTATGAAGCTGCGCAAACCAACGCGTCACTATTGGAGCCTTACCTCGCACACGAGCGGGGCGGCCGAAGGGACCCCGCCTGTGGCGCAGTGTCGATATGTGGCGAGTGGGTGGCGCATGAGTGGCGGAAATGTGGCGCGGCTTTGATTGGGCAGCGTCTCTGGGAGCGTTGCCCCAGAACACATAAGCAAAGTAACCTTGGAACTCATGCTCTTGCCACATGCATCGCAACATTTGTCCGACCTGAATTCATGCTCCGACCTAGGCATTCTCTTGTCACCACTATGCCCAACAAGCGTCGCGGCGTGTGCCTGCCTGTCTCATATGCTTTCCTAGCCACAACACACTGACAAAAAGGTCAGCAACTGCGTGACGACAACGTGACAGGCCTACGCTACCGCTAACCATCCACTATCTAACACGATTCGTTGCAGAGAAACTTCGCTCGACAGTACCCCGTGTACGTTCCTTGGTGTCTATGCGCAGTCTGCCCGCTTCGGGGAAACTGCGGGACTTTTGGGTTGATTGCCAGATCTTCTGCACGATATGCCGTCTTGCGTCTTCACCACAGACCATGTAGAAGACCGGGGTGAAAGAAAATTATACTCGAGTACAGCTTAAACCAAACAGCGAGTCTCAGTCCATGGCTGGAAACCGCTCGGTTGAATGGCGAAGCAAATAATCGGGGCGTTGTGGAGCCGGTGATCCAGATCATGCACAGCCTCCTAGTGCCCGCATTCGTCACACAAACACGCCTCCTCCCTCAGACACACGTTACAACATGACTGACCCAGGAGGCGCAGCTTCCCGCAGGCCCAAACACTGATAAAGGTCTCGCACTCAAAAAGACAAGGCAGTCACTGCCATACTCGACACTGTGACCATACCGTGTCAGCACAATTCACCCACAGGACCCTTACCGCTTCAACTCACGACAAACATATCACTATAATTCCTCGAATCGCTCAATGTCACTACTTGTAATGTCAACCGACACACCCTCCACCATGGATCCATGGTTACAACCATTTACTCGCCCATTTTCCCGACGATCCATGTCGCCCAAAAAGGACTCGAGACCGGCATCGCCCAGAGACTCAACACCCACATCACCCAGCGACTCGAAACAAACATCACCTCAAAAAGAATCACGAACAATGAACGGCCTTCTTTCGCCAGAGCTAGCATCACTATCGCGGAGCAACAGCGATATCTCTCCGCGCTCAAGCACATCTGGTCGCCGTGGGTCTATTCTTGATGTCGTCAAGAATAGGCTGCGCTCTTCCTCAAATGCTAGTGTGGCAAGCAACAAGTCACAAGTGGCAGACTTCTCCGACATTGAAAACTGGTTCAATGGTTTCCGACAATATAACCGTCTAATCAGCACTTCCACATCGCTAACGCAACCAACCCCATCCAAAGATATCGAGAAGGCCTCGAAGGTGCTGTCAAAGAACTGTGGTGGTCAGTTCATCCATGGAATACCAGAGGCAGTGTTTGATATTGCACTACTTTGGTGTCCCGCAGGCATATTGGAGAGGTCCAATCCCGAGGAGCCATCATGGAGTTGGGCTGGATACAGTGGATCCGTCAACTTCCCATTCGACCCCACAAGCTGCCCAGATATCTATAAGCTCCCACGGGGCGATGGTTCGTGGTTTCGATCAGAAATCAAGCACTTTACAGTTGGACCTTCAGACCAGAAACAGAGATACACAGTCCGACGGGACAGGAAGAGTAGTGCTCTACGGGTCGACTACCCAACTCCGTTTGATACACCACATGGATCATACCCGAGCATCGAGCCAGGCACATTACATTTCTCCGCATCAACGATATCTGCAGAACGATTCGACGTGAAGCAAATAGAACATGATGGCAAAGCAATCCCATGCTCCCATCTCATCAACGACAAGGACCAGGCTTGCGGCGTCATCATGGATTACGAGTCCTCCCTAATTACCACACAACACGAAGGAGAGTGGGAGTACGTTCTGCTATCTCGCAATCTCTGGCGCGAACCTTGCCCAGACAACCGTAGACCCAGCCTCAACACCATGCACCCATCCGGCACGCCCATCTGGGACGGCGAACGCTTCCTCTGGGATGCACACGTGGGCGAATGTGACGAAGAGCACTTTGCAGTCGGTGACTGGAAAATGCTAAACGTCATGTTGATCAGATGGGTCGACAACGGCAAGCATGCCGAACGTGTGGCTATTGCACGCATCCACGAGGACGCTTGGAAGGCACGGAGTCCGAGGCAGCGGGAAATCGTGCTGAAATGAGCCAGCCATTCTGCTGTTTTGATAACGGACGCGCGGTCAACGGAACATGTGACTCGTTTGTGTTACAATATGCTTGGCACATATCACGGTCCTTGTGGAGAGAGGGGGGGGCTTTTTTTTTCTGGCCATATCAGCAAACAAAAGACTGATTTAGAATTGTACGAGTAGCGAGAAAGTTGGGTTCCGTGTACTACTCTCCCATGATACCACCATCCTGCATAACAATCAGGAATTAGAAATATATTGTTTTGCTCTTGTATTATTATTATTACTGCTGCTGCTATCAGATAGTTATGGTGATTATCGTATTTAACACCTCATGCTCATTACAACACTTGAGCTCGCCCTTTTGAGGGTATATTACCTAGTTATGAGTGATATCGTCATTAAGCAGCAGATTCTCAGAAGTCGGTAATCTTTTGTTAATAACGATATTAGTAAAGCAGTCAAAGTTAGTGTCCCATGAGCTCTTTTCATGCCCAGAGAAAAGCGAGAAAAGGAAAAGAAAACACTGTTTCGAGATCTCAACTAGCCCAGTATGCATGCAGCTATACCAGGGCAATGAACAATGAACATCTGGCTAGGGGTCATATAATATACTCATGGAAGTGCTGTGATCCATCTAGGTCTAAAGGGTAGAGCTTCTTGTACATGTTTCCGTATAATTAGTCCCATTATTATCCATATTGCCCACTTCCTATCATTACATTTCAAGCTCAAGCTTGATCCACTTTACCACTGTCCGCCTTGTCTTTTGTTCTCTTTTCCAACTTGTCCACCTCCTCATCAATCCGCTTAAAGCTCCAAGTCATACTCTGCATCTCGCCGTGGGCATCCCGGGCCATCTGGGCCGGATACAAAAACGGACGGAGATCAAAGCGATGATCATCAGGCGAGTAGGCCTCTGCGTGGTAAGCCGGGGTAGCCACCGTCATCTTGTGGCGATTGATGGCGTAAAAGTGGTGGAAACGTTTGACTTTTTCTGCCACCTCGCGGGGCGAGTATTGTTCTCTCCAGTCGTGGCACAGGCGCTGCCACATGCCAAAGGGACCTAGTTTCTGTACTTTGCGGAGGCGGCCAAAGACGCCGATTTCGGCATATGTCATGCCCATGTCTGCCTCGTCGGACTGGACGTACGACGACGTGATTGGTTCGAGCTCGGCCGTGGGGGTGGCGTCTATGAAGCCTTGGAGACAGTCGAGGGAGAAGGCGGTTTTGGCCCAGGCGATGAAGCCTTTTAGGTCGCCTTTGCTGATGGAGCCGATGGGGTTTAGGTCGGCCGATGAACAGTCGTATTTGGTTAGGTAGCCGCGGAGGCACTCGTCGACGTTTGAGGAGCCCAGCACGAGAAGACCGCCGCCGCCCTTGCGTTGTCGTACCATGGGTATGGTTTGTGCGTAGTAGTAGGTGATTACTTGGCGGGGACGGCTTTGGATGTTTTGAAGGGCAATATTTTCGGCAAAGGAACCTCCATGGACTTTGAAGCGGGGTGTGAAGCCTGTTGCATCGGTCAAGGTTGCTTTGATGGATTCGAATACGGCATCAATGTTGATGTCCAGGTGGTAGCTGCCGATGCGTTCGGAGAGTTCTTTTGCACGACCTCTAGTCTCGTTGGATGACTGCTTCTCCATTCCCATGAATGCTGTCGTCAAGAGGTCGCGCGTGAGTTCCTGTGGACTCGCAGGTAGCCAGTCTTCGTCTTGGTGGTAAGGGCCCGCTATCCTCTTGACGTCTGCAATGACAGCTTCGTTGCCTTTTTGAACTTCTTGGTAGATTTGTCGCGCCATGCTGAAGACGATTACGGCTGTTGCGCAACTATCGATGCCTCCGCTCAAAGGCAGCATGAAGCCTGAGGCTCCAGACCGACGTAGGTAGTCCCAGAGCCACAGAGCCGGTCCAAGGCTGATCTCCTCGGCAGGAGTATGAGTGATTAGATCACGTGGTCGGGTGGGGAATATGTCTGGGTTGAAGTCATCTTCTGGGGAGCCTAATGCAAAGGTGGTCTCTATCCGCTGATAAGCCAGGGTTGAAAGTGACTGTAGCCCTCGACTGGGGGCAAAGCGGTATGCTCTGACTTCTTCAAGGTCGACCGTGGCGGTGATGACCTCGACGTCGTTTAGCGAGAACTGGCTGCCCTGTGCCAGAATTTCGCCATTGCAAAATATCATCGATGAGCCATCATAGTACATGCGGTCTCCGTCGCAACCCTGCTGATTCGAATACAAGTAGATTCCGCCGTTCTTTCTGGTCGCTTCCTTGATGAGCGATATGCGTGTTTCCAGTTTACGCAGGGAATGATGACTACCAGAGCTGTTGGAGAAGATCTCGACACCATTCAAGCCCATGGCATTGTGTGGCGAGTTTGGCGTGAAGAGCTCTTCGCAAGTCTCGAAGCCAATACAGGTATCTGGGGTAGAAAGCACGCAGTCTCCGATGGGTATCTTGGTACAGCCGTTGAGCTTTTGTATGCTCTGGGGCAGATAGTAGTCCTCAACATGGCCCGGCCTGAGCCACGGTATAAAGTGGCGCTGTTCCCGGTAGATGCCATCATTCGCCAGGAACAGCTTGGGACGGAGCATGATGAGCTTCCCATTGAGGATGATGGCCCGGCAATTGAACCTGTTGTTGCGGTGCACGACCGGGAGCCCAATGTCGATGATGATATCGTGCAGGGTAGCGTCTTGCATGATGATGGAGATTTGCTCCCATGAGTGCAGGTAGACATCTGACTCCAGAAAGTGGTCCAGACAGCCGTAGCCGGTAATCTCGAGCTCTGGGCCAACACGCATGGTGGCGCCTCTTGCCTTTGCTATGCGAATGCTCTCCACGATCCTCTTGCGGTTCCCTTCAAAGTCCAGGGCCCATTGGGTCAGCTGGCAGGCCGCCAGCGTCACGAGCCGGCCCATGTTGTAGAGTTGCAAAGTGTCGAGGCACTGTACTTACAGAAGCGATGAAGAGGCTCGGCGGTTATCCGGACATGGCGGGGCAGTAGTGGGGGTAGGCGAGGCCGGGATTTGCATGCCAAGAGAATGTTTGTGGCCAGGTGAGACATGGACAAATCACTCACTCACTCAGGGTGAAGACGCTAGACACGGGCTACATACTGCGGCTGAAGATCGTGGACTCGAAAGCGCAAACGCGTCGGTTAGGCGTGAATCGCGTCCAAGGACACACACTGTCTCTCGTTGCCCAATTCCACAGGGCGTCAACGGTCGTCGTCAACCCCCCGCCCTTCACGAGTCCCTCTCCCTCTCCCTCTCCTTCTCCCCATAGCTGTGCGTGCACGCCATCTCACGCCCCCTGGCCTGATCTCTGCTGTGCCGGCATTGGGCAAGGCTGCTGGCTGGGTGCTTCCCTTCACCTTCCGGTCACACGGACTGTATAAATCCCCGCTAGATAGAGGCGGTTCCTGACCAGCGACCCTTGGTGGTCGGCTGCATCGGGCTGGTCATATCTCGCCCACCGCCCAAAGTACGGCCGTTGTTCTAGCCCGACTTAGTGAGTGGCGCGCGCGAGGACATGGTAAAGTGTCGTCCGCAGTCCGCAAATCAATCTTGGTCTTGATTCACTCACACATGCGCAAATGTCGGAATATCACGATCATGCCATTGCGCGTTCCCAGGCTCGCAGACGCAGGAGGATGGAGCATGCAGACTTGGCCAAGGAGCGAGAGAAGACCTTCTATCGGTTTGTACCCTCTCCATAGTCCTCCATAGTCGACTTTCGCTCACGCCATGCCCAGCTATTACCCCCGACCGGGCTTCCACCGCCCACAGACAGACGGTGCTGCCACCCGCCAGTCGTCGCCGTCGCCAGTTCAAAAGGCACAGACTCCTCCAAACACCCCGCCGCCGTCTCTCGACTATGCCCCGCGAGCCTCCGACGACAAGGCCCTGACGGCCTTTGCCCAGCTGGGTGCGCTGCGACTGAATGCACGCCGATGCCTCATATCCTTCTTCGACAGGAAGGACTGCTTCCTCCTCGCAGAGGCCACCCGCACCCTGTCCCTGCAGACTGGCGAGCCCGAGTTCGAAGACGACCGTCTGTGTTTTGGAACCACCATTTTCCCAAAGGAGCAGAGCCTCTGCAACTACACCGTCAACCTGGCCCCAAAGTACACCGTCCTGCCTCTGGACGACCCGAGCGACCTCCCTTCGCTGGTTGTCAATGACCTCAGCAAGGACAAGCGCTTCGCAAACTTTCCCTTTGTAAAGGGTGCGCCATTCTCTCGTTTCTACGCCGGAGTCCCTATCCGGAGCCCTAGTGGCCACAGCATCGGCACCTACTGTGTTCTGGACGAGAAGCCGCGCGACGGCCTGACGCCACACCAGCTGGCTTTTTTGAAAAGCATGGCCGGTACCGTGATGCGCCATCTTGAGAGGACCAGGGCGGCTGAAGATCACCGTAGGGCAAAGATCATGGTCAAGAGCCTGGGTTCTTTTGCCGAGGGCAAGAGCGGCCTGGAGAATTGGGCACATGACCCGTGGGATGTTGATCAGCTTCATGTCCCCGGAATACCAGAAGGCATTGCGCCCCACCGCCAGCGGCCCGCTGCCAATTCAGATGCTTCACTGCACTCACCACAATTTCCCATCCTCAACGGATATAGCCATGCAGGCTTGAACCCTACAGATACGGTGAACGGCACACTCCCGTCAGACATGGCAGGCCCGCCAATGTACACCCCACCGGTAAGCGGTCCATCAAGCACGGTAGCATCCAGTGCCGCCGCACCAATGGCCGGCCAAGGAGACGATGGCACGCGCCCGGACATGACCACCACAACATCCTCCAGCTCTACCAAGGGGTTCGCAAAGGCCGGGGAGAAGCACCGAGTAGCCCCGGAACTTAGAGCTCATTTTACCCGGGCAGCCAACATGATTGTCGATTCGACCGAGGCCGAAGGCGTTGCATTCTTCGACGCCAAGGTCAGCACTTTCGGGGGTCTTGTAGACGATGACTTTGATCCCGATCAGCTCCCCGAACCGGACAAGCCGTGCGACATCCTTGGTGCCGCCTTGTGTAAAACCGACCGCGATATCAAGCCTCTGCCCAACACTGGTGAATGCATCTCAGAGAGCGTTCTGAGACATCTTCTACGACTCTATCCGCATGGTCAAATTTTCCACCTCGATGATGACCCTACCTCCCCTTCTATCAACTCCCCGTCAACGGGCTGCGAGGACGTCGAGTCGTCAGATGGCTTTCCATTTGTTACGCCACGCAAGGCAGAGTCTACGCGGAGCTTGGATGACGAGGCTTATCTGAGAAGGGTGTTTCCCACTGCTCGTAGCTTGATACTGTACCCCTTGTGGGATCCGCATCGTGAGCGATGGTTTGCGACCGCCGTCATCTGGAGCTCGGAGCCCAAGAGGATTTTCACAACCGAGCAAGAGCTCAGCTATTTGGCAGCATTTAGCAATTTTGTCATGGCTGAAGTCGCTCGTTTGGACACAAAATTAGCAGATGCTGCAAAGGCTGACTTCATTTCTTCCATCAGCCATGAGCTGCGATCTCCTCTACACGGTATACTCGGAATGACCGATTTGCTAAAGGACTCTGCGCTCGATAATCAGCAAACTTCGCATTTAGCAACAATCGAGACATGCGGCAAGACCTTGCTGGAAACTATCAATCATGTAAGTTCAGAGTCATCGTTGCATTATCCACCGTCGCTAACTATGTAGGTTCTTGACTTTGCCAAAATCAACAATCTGACACGCGGAGTGTCGAAACGTCACAAGAAGCGCACACAAAGTGCGAAGCACATGATTAGCCCTGGCCAGGCTCACACAAACGACATAATGACACTTATCAACGATGTTGATATGAGCATACTCACTGAGGATGTTGTGGAAAGTGTCTTTGCTGGTTACACATACGCGAAGACGTCTGCTCAGACATATGAGCTCACGACAAACAAGGCGGACAAGCCGCCAATCTCGATTGTCTTGGACATCAACCATAGTGACAACTACGTTTTCCGTACACAGCCCGGTGCCTGGCGACGCGTAATCATGAACTTGTTTGGAAACAGTCTAAAGTACACACCCAGCGGCTATATCAAGGTGAAGCTTGAGGCAAAGCGAAAACCTGAACTGGAAGACGAGACTTGTGAGTTCCGCTTTTCAGTGACCGATTCCGGTATCGGTATGTCGGAAGACTACATCAACAACAGGCTCTTCCACTCTTTCGCCCAAGAAAACCCTCTAAGCCAGGGTACCGGCCTGGGCCTCTCAATCGTCAAGCAGATTGTCGAATCGCTGGGAGGCGACGTGGAAGTGCGCAGTGAGAAGGATCGTGGCACCAAATTCATAGTCACCTGTCCATTGAAAGAGTCCCGCATGTCGCCAAACTTCTGTGCAACTGGGCCAGAAGGCGAGAAAGATTTGCGACTACAAGCAGTCACCAAGCGCACCAAAGGCATGAAGGTGCGCTATCTGGGCTTCAACGAAGAAGAAAAATTCTTTGTCAGGGACCTTAAGAACAAGACAGCCTCAAAGTTGTCATTGAAGGCACTCCACAGTCTCTGCACAGAGTGGTTTGGCATGCAAAGGTGCGACGAGGGTTCTGCCCATGACCCAGACATGGTCATCACTACCGAGGCTTGTGCAAAGGTATTGCGAACCACTTACAGTCAAAATCCTGGCAAGGTGGCACCAGCACCAGTCATTGTTATCTGTCAGGGTGCAGCAGCAGCGCAATCGACTACAGCCATCACCGTTCCGGGAATTATATTTGAATGCATTGGCCAGCCAGTGGGACCACACAAGCTGGCAAAGGCCCTCGCTTCATGTCTAGATCGACACGCGAATCAGTCACCGGAGCAGACAGTCGGTGCACTTATCCCTAAAATAACCGAACTCAATCTCAAGGAGGATGCAGCAGCCGGCCAACGCACCGACTCTTTGCACGTAATCGAACCCCATCGACCACAGCTCACTAGCGTCAGCAGTGCTCCTGAAATACGGTCCATGACCTCGAGTCCTGTTAAGCCATCGAGATATCAAAAGCCGACTCGTGCACTAAGATGTCTCTGTGTCGACGACAACCCCATCAATCTCCGCCTTCTACGCACCTTTGTCGACAAGTTGGGGCATAAGCACGTTCTCGCAGCCGATGGCCTGGAGGCACTGGAAATCTACAAAGACTCAGATAGCGACGAGACACGCATCGATGTTGTGCTCATGGATATCAACATGCCCGTCATGGACGGTCTCGAAGCAACGCGCCAAATCCGCGCCCATGAAATCCGCTCCAATCTCCCCAAGGTAACCATCATCGCGCTAACAGGTGTGGCTGACACCGATATTCAACAAGAAGCAAATTCGAGCGGCATCAATCTATTCCTCATCAAGCCCGTCCGCCTCGCTGATCTAGAAGTCATTCTCAGGGGCGTGGTTACCGGGCAGGATAAGGCCAACCTGGAACTTGAAGCCGAGCGCGAGAAGCTTAAGCAAGCGGAAGTCAAGGCCATCCTCAACGTGGAGAGTACAAACGAGAAGACTCGGAGTGTCAATGTAGGCGTTGCCGTGGTGCAAGGCGAAGACGAAGTGCACAGAACGATCAGAATACATGAGCATAAGAAGAGCGCGTCGGCGGTGATATAAGCGTCGATGAAGAAGAAAAAAGCAACAACGAATCATTCTGGTAAAACGGACGGACGGGAGTAGGAACTTTAAGGATATTGGTTATCAAACGACCAACACGAACATTTTTTTTTTCACATGGCGGCGGCCACACACACACACACACACAGAGAGAGTCCCTCCAATAAATTGAAACAAAAAAATAAAAGGAGTACGCGCATTCTAGTCGGCGTACTAAAGGGCGTACGTTTTTGAGAGAAGGGGGAAAGGGGGGACGCAAAATACTTTCTTGAGCTTTACGTTTCTTGTCTTCCAAAATCATTGGCGTTTATACCCTGTCAATCTGGTTGGTTTTCTCTCTTTCTCTCTTTCTCTCTCTCTCTGTTGTATTCTCTCTCACGTGCTAATGGAGTCTCAAGGCGGTTGCTGTTCGTTTTCTCTCAATAGCTTCTTTTACTAGGGCAGTTTGCTCAAGGACAGTAGTAGCATTAGCGTGGCGTCCTTTTTTTCTTCTTATTTTTTTTCTTTCATATTTACTACTTGTTCCGTTTCTTGTTCTTCTTCTTCTTCTTCTGTTGGTTCGTTTGCTCATTATGACTATCTTGAAGGGAGGGAGCTTCTTTCTCTTTTTTCTTTTTTTCCCCCCCAAGTCTAGGGACTTGTCGCGTAGTTATGATTATGGTGGGGGCGTTGGGGTGGAGAATGGGGAATGGGATATTGGAAATAGAAGATTCAAGTGCGGATTTGTTCTTTGATGGCATCAGAGTGATTTGAAGTCATGTCATGTGAAGTAATTTGAATTGAAGTGAAGCAAAGTCATGCGAATCAAGATTGGTGTTGACATGTCTTTTGATTGGGTAGTGCAATACAAGAACGACAACTGCGCATGTAGGCATTGTCAACACAGAGACAACTTAATCACGCTCTTCTCCCCACATTATGATAGTTGCCAACACATGATTGCGGGGTTTTTTTTGATTATGGGTATGTCTACATAGATTCAACGAGGTCAAGTAAAACGATACAATAAAAACTAATACAATATGCTTCCCTTATCCATGCCGACGCCAACAACCCAAGACTAACAACACCTCCGATATCCAATCTCTACCAACATTGTGGAAAACCGCAGCGTCCAAGCGCCGTTCATCATGGCCTAATCTTCCCTGACCCACTCCATGAACGCACCAATAGAGGGACCCATGATAGCAAACACCTCAAAGAGAAGAATGTGCCCCAGAACAACCAGAAGGGCCACCATGACGAAAAAGGTCTTTGCGAAGAGCTTGATGAGACGGCGACGAGCCTCCCAGTTGAAGGACCTCCAGGCATCCAAGAAGCCAACGACGCCGGTACCGCCCATCATCTGGCTGACGACCTTGCCGCCGAAAGTGCGATCAAAGGGAATAATGGTATCCTGGTCCTCTGGGAGGATGGAAGCTTCGATGCGGACGAGGGTGACCATGGCGGGGAGGCAGAGGAACATGGTGCAGGTGACGGCGAAGATGGCGGTGGCGGCGAAACGGCCAACAAGACTCATCCACTGTGAGCACGTAGTGATGTTCTCATTCTCCAACTTGTGAAGGCCGAGGAGCATACCAACACCAGCGGTAAGGTACAGGCTGATGTATGGCATGACAGAGGCGATGGCGGCGGGGACAGCGAGCGTCTTCCAATGGCTCTTTGAGGGGATGCACTGCCACAAGCTCTGCGTGTTTGGCATGCCAACAACCTTGTGTGTCCATGCTGCGTGGACGTTTGCGAGGACGGCACCAGTGAGACCGGCGCTAACGACAATCATGCCGGGCACTTCGGGGAGAGCGCCGCCGAAGAAGGTGGCGACGAGGCTGGCGAGGATGGAGTACAGGGCATGGATGCGGAACCCACGGAAGCGTGCCCAACGGCCAGCGTTGGCGACGAGGTGGCGGAGTGTGCCGCGGATAGTCGAGGTAATGGGCTTCTGGTGGACGAGGGTGATGGTAGGACCAGTCTCAAGGAGACCTTCCTTTTCGCCATCTTTGCCGGAAGGTTCGTACTCGGAAGGTGAGACGGTGATGGCGGCGACGGGGGACTCGACCATGCACAGAGTAGTGACGACTTGGTTGAGCATGTATGAGGTCTAATACAGTGTTGTTAGCGCAAAGCCCCATGTTGAATACACTGATGCAGCCTGAAGGAGGCGACAGTATAGGCAACAAACACACAAAAGGGTACTTACGAGGCTCACAGCGACGCTGGCAATCAATACGGTCACGTAGACGACAACGACACCCCAAGTCGGCACCAGGAGCTTATCTCCTGTGCCATTCTGAACAGTTACAGCGCGCTTGACAAACGTCGCTGTATGCGGATGCGAAACCGCGCGGCGAGCGAGCTCGGCGAGCAAAGACATGTGGCCGCGTGGGTGATGTCAGACCTGTACAAGGTGATTTCTAATAAGTCGCAGATGGAAAGGCGTGGTTTTGGTTTAGTGGTAAGGAAGGGAATAAAGGTAGGAGAGAGAAACGGCAGAAAGCTGACAGTAGGAGGTGGGAGGCTTGGTGGTCTTGAAGGTTCCAACCACTGTCACAGCCGGCACGCCTAACAGGGAGGAGGAGGAGGCGAAGCCGCCCGTTGATTGACGCAACTACGCCTACCTAGCGCCTCGGCCAGGGTTGGCTTAGCCCTGGAGCTGCCGATCTATAATTGGTCTCGTCTCAACTTGGATGCCTAGAGGAGAAGGATAAGTACATGTGGTGGATAATAACTATGTATGCATTTCCTTTCCATTCATGCCTGTCATGTATCTTGCCATGGGCTTCGAACTGATGTTGCGCAATATACACAGGGAACTACGCGCGTCCTCACTCAATCGCCCCCACTGCGGGTACGTACTTATCTGAGGTAATGTCAGCATCCCATACGAGGCACAGCAATACGTCGTTGGCTGAGATGCAATATATCCGAGGCTTTTTTGTTTGGACACAGGGCGATTCGTATGGCACCTTCATGCGGCGGCATCACAAAGACGGCGTAGTGCATGATACACCAAATCAGGCAATTATAAAAGACAATATTTCATTACAAATCCCGTAACCCATGTGAAGGGAAACACAACTCCTAAGTTACCGTGATAGCCAGACCGAAACCCCGCCCATAACAGACAACGCTGTTCCGAAAAAGGTGGTGAATGCAGAGGGAACACATGAAGGCGCTAGAATAGAACAAGAAGACGCTTTTTAACGAAAAGTGGGAAACAAGCGTAGGGGTGATTTTCCAATTTCTGCCTCGGTGAAACTAGCCCTGGAACTGAGCCCAAAGTCGTCAACCGTGGTCATGGTAAACATGTGTACTTGTTAGAGTTTGGTCGCAGCATGTTCGAGGGCTGGAGAATGCAGGAGCCACTAAAGTCGGACTAAGGGGAAGAGGTCTGCATCAGCTTCGCCAGGGGGTACAGCTTAGATGGCAGGCTGCGCGACTGGCACGGCCTTGTCCTCTTCCTCCTCCGACAACTCAGCAGCAGCGGGTGCGTGGCTGGGGGCAGCAGGGAAGTCTGCCTTCTTGACCTCTGGTGACGTGGAACGACCACGGTACTGGTTGACAGTCTCTTGGGCCTTTGCCGTGGCTTGTTGTGTGTAACCCTGCATTGTCTTCATAGCGTTTCCAGCATGCTGGTTGGCAAGACCCTTGACCTGCTGAGCCTGCTGATTGGCAATATTGTAACCCTTCTCCAACTGTGCGTCGATGAGGTCCTTGTTCTTGATGTAGATCAGAGGGCCGAGGAAGGTGATGACGGTCGAGATCAAGGTCAAGCCCCAGAGAGGAACAAACTTGATTAGGAAGTAAGACAGGAGGGAAGCAAAGAAGGCCTTTTTTCAAAAAAAAAAACCAATATAGTTAGCCATCAGGCACTAGTTACTTGGTAGAGCCAACTTACGGTAACGGTGACGTAGACGTTCTCGGCGAATACAATGCGCTGAGATTCAATCACAAAGAAGTTGACGAGCTGCTCAAAGTCGTCTGTCATACGCTCGAGCGAGGCCTTGGGAATGGTGAAGTACTGTCGCGGCCTGAACTGCGAGGTAAGGCCACGTCCAATGGTTGCCTGGCCGGCCACTTCGGCAGCGGCGGTAAGACCAAGGATCATGTACGAAGCCTTGAAGATGTAGCGGATGAGGTTCAGGTATCGGGCGGCGAAGATGAAGACGACTGTACCGGCAAAGGCGATACCGGTGGCACGGGGGTTCTTCCAGCTCAACAGACGGTAGAACATGCTGTGGTAGTCTGTCGAATGTTAGCCATGTGCTATCTGGTACAGCAGGGTGCTCGTGGGCAGCTTACGCGTGAGGTTCTGGCCAGTGGCGGCCGTGTGGTCAGGGACCGTCTTTGAGTTTGCGAGGTCGGCAAACTCGTCGCGAGTCTTTGCGCCCTCTGCCATGACATTCTGAGCAACGGGTCCTATTCAGTTTAGCAATGCGTCGTGTGTAGACCAAATTGGGCATCTATGTCGTGGCACCACCGTCAGCAGCTGTCCGTCGAGCACAGGGCAAGGTCCGACTACATACCTTACCGTTCATGACGGTGTTCTTGGCGTTCTGCACACTGGGGTGGTTACTTGCGGCGTTGATCGCGTGCGAAGCTGCTTTGTGGGTGTAAGTTTAGGGAACCGGGAGTTGTGCGGACGCAGATAAGACGACTGTGATGTATTGCGTTAGCTTGCGTCTCGGCTAGGACCGACTACGTGTTGCCCGACTCACCTTACTCTCTAGAATGCCGTCCTTTGCCTTGATTGCACTGTTGTGCATGTCGCTTGTGGCGTTGCCGTTGGAGTGTGAGGACATGTCGGCGTCCATTTGGGACACGTTTGCTGAGCCGTTTGTGTTTAGGTGGTCGAAGTCGGTATCAGTGTTGGGCAGCTCAACTCGGGGAGCGTCTGACATTGCTCTGTAGATGCAGCTGGCCAAGTGCGATTGGATGGACAGGTAGGGACGAGCAAATACAGTGGGAAGGAGCAGGGGTATGTGGGAGATCGGAGAGAGGGAAGGCGATGTTGTGGTTTTGTTCTGGTAGTGTCGTGTGCGCACCAGTTTGTTGGGTATTCAGCAAAACGTCATTGCTCCACACTGGTCTGGCCATGATTTGTTTGCGCTGCACGACGACGCGCCTCTGCAGCATACAGGTTTGTTTCACTATGGCTGAATCGTCATTGCCATGGACAAGTAGCCAGATTGCCGCCCCGTCACTGAGACAGCATTGCTGCCCGCCGACGTGCTCGTTGCGTGGGTATGAATGAATGAATGAATGAATGTGCGGGCGGGCGGGTGTCAGACCCTAGCTCGTCGTAGTTTCACATGTGAAGATGGCATCCGCCCCTCTCTCATGACGCCATAGCATGGCCAATAACATAACTAAGTACAGTACTGTAGGTAGCATAGCTCGCAATCGGCCAACAGCCTCAGGCATGACTGGCACGAGGACCTGTGGCTTGCACACTCGTTTTTTTTATACGCCTTGTATTTGTATTTACTCTGCTAGATTACATGTACAGTACGCTGGCCATGTCAGGTCCCAATCCCACTCCCCCTGCGCAGATCACCCTTTCATCCGGTCTTCGGAGAGCTGCTTGTGTATAGGAGTAGGCTTGGTAGGTAGTGCATCAGCTCTCAGCCTGCTCCGGAGCACCCCGCATCCCCACTCCCACCGCCATTGAGGACGAGCTGAGCCTGAATGGCTGTTGATTGAATGGCTGTTGATTGAATGGCTGTTGATTGAATGGCTGTTGATTGAATGGCTGTTGATTGAATGGCTGTTGATTGAATGTCTGTTGACTGATGTCTGTTGACTGATGTCTGTTGACTCTTCCAAGCCTGTTTCACCACGTCGCCGTGTCACTGGGCGAGCGACTTGGCCGGAGCCGTGTTTGTCCACGGACGACATGCCATGTGACCAGCTGCACACATTGGCTCGTGATGCACAATCGTGGGCGCTGTACACGAGGTCCTCGGTCCCTCTGCGCTATATATATGCCTCAACCGGCGAAAGAGGAGGCTCCCAAGTCCCAAGTCATCCGCGCGCCGGAGTGCGACAGACTTGCAGGCTGTGCAGTCTTGTGCATTGCGCAATGTTCAAGTGGGTTGAAGATTCCACTGTCGGCTGATAGTCGGTGGTGCTATCTTGGGCGTGGGAAGGAACAGCTCGCAGTAGGAAGGAGCGCCCTCGCATCGAGCAGGTGCGAAACAGAAAGGCGGGGGTCACGGTCGACCACGCGACAAGTGACGACTTCACCGGTGGGGGTCATGGCCCTCCCTCCCGTCCTCGTCCATCGCCTGGCCGCTGCACTGCACTGCTCTACTCTACCGGTACTCTGCTCAGATGCGCAAAACTACCATGTTGCGCACTTGTCCTCCGACTAGCCACGCAAACCGCCTAACCAGCCAGCCTTGAACCCGGCACTCGGGTCTAGTCGTGCAGCGCCCCAATCGCCCTTTGTCTACCGTAGAGACCAAGCGTGTGATTGTGACTGTGACTGTACTTAGTAAATGCAATTGCAACTGTCAAGCTTCACACGCTTGGCCATTCGCATACTCGGATTCACAGTCCATGTTATGCACGTCGCCGCGCCGTCAAAGAAACGCCTATCAGTGAATGCCAGGCGTCGGCGACAAGGACGCTGGCGTGTTGGCAGCGCGTGGCAGCACCCAGCCCGCGCGCCTGTTGATGATCGAGGCGGCCTATACAGCGAATGTGTGGCGTACCTCCGAATCCTGGACAAGGGCTGCCCGTTGCGATAACGACCCACTCACTTCGTACTGTCGCTTGGTTTATCACACCTCCCAGCCCGTGACCGGCCTCTTTTCCTCTTCACCCTCACTTCATTCACCGCGTCGTCGCCTCGTCCCCGACACGGCCGCCAAACTTGACCTGCAGTCGCCGACGCCATATCGTGCATATCCATATTCACAAACGCCGACTGGCTCTTCGCTCCGACAGCAACGTCACCCAACGAGCATACTTAGTGATAGCGACATGGTCAAAGCGCTCACCTATCATAATCTGGCTTTCGTCACCACAATTGCTACGCCCCAAAATTGTAATTGTTGCTGAGCACGCCACTTCCAAACAGCTCCCCCCTCTACGGAGGCGAGAGTCTGTGAGGACTGCTCAAACAGCAGCATGATAACACCGCGCCATCTGTACAACACTGCTCCCCCAGACCGCCGCACTCGCCTCGCCAACAACCCGACTCTTCTGTACAGCTGGTGGTGCACCGTCTTCTCCGCAGTCATCATAGCCGTCCGCCTGACGGGTCGCTACATGCGCAATGAACGCCTCTTCCGCGAAGACAAGATCATGGCCTTGAGCATCATCCCCCTGTTTGCCCGTATGGGTTTTGTTCATGTCGTTCTCATCTACGGCACAAACAATGTCGATGTTTCAGAACTGACCGATCCAATTGTCATTGACCATCGCGAAATCGGCTCCCGCATGGTCCTGGGAGCGAGGATATTCTACGCCATGTTGTACGTACCCTGACCAGCTTTCTCTTTCGCCTCGACTAATGTCCAATCAGCATTTGGATGGCCAAGTTCACCGTTTCCGAATTCTTGAAGCGCCTGACAGAACGCTTCTGGAAGAAAGGATACGAATGGGGACTACGCGGCATTCGCATTTTCCTTGCCCTCACCTTCGTCATGGTGATTATTTCGACTTTGGCAGAGTGTCGCCCCATCTCTCATTACTGGCAGGTCAAACCGGATCCAGGACCGCAATGCCGACAAGGGTACGCACAGCTGCTTACTATGGGTATCACCGACATTGTCACCGACATTTTCCTCATCGCCTTTCCCATCCCCATCATCGTGCGTTCGAGCATGCCTTTAAAGCGGAAGATCTCACTCACTGCCCTCTTCTCCCTATCCATCATCCTCGTCATTGTCACGGGAACTCGCATGCCTTTGGTCATTGGGCGACAAGGCCTACAACAGTTCCGCACCGTCTTCGCCTCATCCGAGATCCTAGCTGCAGCTATCGTTGCCAACGCCATCATACTAGGATCCTTCCTTCGCGACCGTGGCGTCAAGAAACCAAAGTTCAAGGCACCGTCCACCACAGACAGCATGGAACGCAGAGGTTCAACACGCCGGTTTACCGACCAGACATGTAGCAGCGACGAGGACCTCGCCCGCTCGCTGGGCTATCGCACCAAGCCGGAGCTTCTTGAAAAACCTTCAAATGTGCCAAGGCCGGCCCCCGTTGCAGATCTTGACCTCCTCTCGTCAAGCAGACAACCCAATGCATTCGCCAACAACAACTGGAACTTTCCTGACGAAGAGTCGAGTACGCTGCAAGATCATGAAAGCTCCAGCATAACCGGCGAAGACATTCGAGATCCCATGCCCAGCCCGCGCTGTGGGAGACGAGTATCGTGGTTCGATGTCGGTGGTCTGTTAGACAATCAGACACTGTCCTCGTCGCCCACAGACTCAGTCATTGCCCATGACTTTGCGACCCGACCGAGGCGAGGCTCCAGAGCCTCTAATACCATCATGTCAAATGGTCGCGCTTTTCTCCCACAAGTACGGCGAAACTCTCGGCTTTCGCAACAGTCCGAAGACTATGAGATGTCGGTTCGACCGACCCACCAATTGCAAGACTTGGGTGGCCTGCTCTCCGAAGACCGCGAGCAAGAAGAAGCTCAGTCTAATGCGTCACCATACTCGGGTTCTTCTTCGGTCGGTCATTCCATTCGCTATGACCGGACAGCGACTATACATCGCACCTCGACACGTTCAACACGAGCGAGCTACGATGTGCCATCTCTGCAAGATGCTGGGGGCTTGCTATCCGGGCCCCCGCCTACATCTATCCGACGCACCACTACACGTCAGAGCCGCGACATGCCATCCCTGCAGGATGCCGGCGGTCTTCTTAGTTAACGACATGGTTCTTACTCCCTATTCTTATCCGTGATACCCCGGCCTTCGCGGCCTGTTTGCATTTGCATGGCCTGCCTATTGCTTCTGCTATGTTATGTCCTTTTATTTTACTGCTTTTAGTCACTATTCACGACATCTTCCAGGTCACTGGTCTACGATTTAATGCTCACAATGACGGAATACCTACATCTTGGGTGGATAGCAAGCTGGCTATGTAATGTTGGGCAGCGACATACATGTACAATATCACTATATCGGTGGTCGACGTCGTCATGGCGCACGTCAAGCCCACAAAATACAAATCTATAAATGAAATTAATATGCATCCTCGGCTCCTTCGCTCTGGGAACCGGGAACATTGTACCGTGCCGTAGAAAGCACATGGATCCATGCCAAGTCATGTTACCGAACAGATGGTTCGGCGTTAGACAACGGCTTGTATACTTAGCGTTCGCCTATCATTTACTTTGTCTTGGCTCATCAACGGCGGCGCGGGAAGGAAGGAGAAACGGGGTCATAGCTCGTACTATCACCAACAACATCCCGCCATCTTCCCCTCGGGAATCGTTCGCCAACACCAACAGCGCCACGAGTTGGGCGCACTCCGCAATGAACGAGGATGCGCCCACGCTTGACGAAATCATCGGACTAACCCGTCAAGAACTCACCACAGCACAGGCACCCGACCCAATTCGTGAATGCGGCCGCGCCGCACTGTTGCTCCTTCCCATCGACCCCGATATTTGCCTGAAGCTCGCATACCAAAAGCTACACGATGTGCCATACAAGGATGTGAAGACATGTTGGCGGAGACTGTATACAGATGCAAGCCTATATCAAGTGCTGAAGCTAGCCGAGGGTGGATGTGAAAGGGACGAGTAAGTCCTCGAGGGCAGAGCAGAAGCTCATTGAGAAAGCTTAGTAAGAAATGTTAGGATCGATCAGGTTGTACGGCTGTTGGATATGGCCCTCATACTAACAGGAGCGCCTGGTCGGGAAGAGCTCGTGGAGCTATGGTTTGCAGCCCTGAAGGCAGCCTTGACTACTACAGCGCCAGAAGTCGAAACCCATGATCCTGGAAGGCCATTGAAGCGACGGAAGCTTTCCTCATCATGTCAAAGCTCGAGCATTCCAACCAGCTTCCCCGTTGATTTTCCCAACCCTGCACCTACCCTTCAGTACCCCATCCAGCGAAGGAAAGAGCTTAGTCTATCAGCCTTTCAGAAGATGGTCTCCAATACGAAAACTCATTCACCGCTGGTTATTGAAGGTGCAATACAACACTGGCCTGCGCTCGAAGAGCGACCTTGGAACAACCCAAGGTACTTGCTAGAGCAGACGCTACGAGGCAGAAGACTGATACCAGTCGAGGTTGGGAAGAGCTACACAGATGAAGGATGGGGCCAACGCATCATAACTTTCCGTGAATTCATGGAGACGTATATGCTGGACGACCCTGCTGAAGCCACGGAGCCTACAGAAGATAATCATAACAATCAAAACCGAGGCGCCTACGAGAGCGAGAGCGATGCCGCACCACCGAGCAAAAACGCGCAAAAAAGGCCCACTGGCTACCTCGCCCAGCATGACCTCTTCGCGCAAATCCCCTCTTTGCGTGCAGACATTAGCATTCCCGACTACTGCTACTCGGAGCCAGCGCCCTCACCACACCTCACACACATCAAACCCGTTGCCAAACTCGACGAGCCGCTTTTGAACGCCTGGTTTGGTCCTGCAGGCACCATTTCCCCGCTGCATACAGATCCCTACCACAATATCCTTGCCCAAGTAGTAGGCTACAAGTACGTGCGTCTGTACGCTCCAGACGAAACGCCAAACCTCCACCCCAGAAGCGTAGACGAGAATGGTGTTGACATGAGCAACACGAGTCAAGTCGACCTAGACGAAGCTATGGCGCTGTTTCCACATGTCTCGTCTTGCGAGACGAGGGAGAGTAACAACGAGCATGAAGCCTTGAATGCAGCAAGGACGCTATTCGAGCACCACTTTCCCGGCTTCAAAGATGCAAAGTATATAGATGCTATCCTTGGCCCAGGCGAATGCTTGTATCTTCCCGTGGGCTGGTGGCATTACATTCGTAGTCTGACGCCTAGTTTTAGCGTCAGCTTTTGGTTCAACTAGATGGTTATGTGGAGAAGATGTTTTTATGTGTTTGATTTTTTTCTGTTCTTTCTTCAAGATTAAAACATTTACATCAACGTTCAATAAACTCGCATACATACATACACAGACAGAGTCAAGTCAAGTCTAGTCAACCAAATCCCAAATAAAACTCCTCATGGGGAAATGCATTGTACAGCCATTTATATAATACAACGCGTGTCATGGTCGCTTTGTCCGGCCCTTGTCCTTGTCCTGATGTCTTCATTTTGCCCCAGCGACGGCCACGTTTTGAATGCCCGTTATGAAAAGATGAGCACCCAAGTCCGCAGACAAAAAAGCACCAAATAAACCCATACACGAATGAAAACATACAGAAAGAAAAAAGAAAAGAAAAATTGACAGTTGTTGTACGCATATTGATCATCCCCATTAAATCCATGCATGCACACACGTACCCGTCCCATTCCCAACCATGGTCCGCTCAATGCATTCCTTGAATCTCATCTCATCTCAGTTTGTGATCACACTCACTCACTCGCTTGCTCGTTTACTCGGCACCAGCTTGTGCGTTACCGCCACCGCCGCCACGTCCACCACGGGCCCGCTTCCCGCCTCTGGTTGCAGCGCCATCGCCCTCGTCCTCTGCACCACGCTTCTGGCCGCGACCACCCTGTTGCTGACCGCCACCTTGTCCAGGTACAAAGCCCGGAGCATTCGCGCTGAGGCTGGTTCTAGGCGAATTGGGGTTCTGGTTCTGGGTTTGGTTTTGCTGGCCGCCGCGACCTCCGCGACCGCCGCCTCCACGCCCACCACCACGACCGATTTGCGAAGCAACTTGGACTTGGTTTTGGTTCTGGGGTTGCTGGGCCTGTTGTTGTGGGTGCTGTTGCTGTTGCGGTTGAGGCTGGTTTTGCTGGCCTCGTCCACGACCACCGGGCATGGGGATGTTGCTTCCTCCGCGGGGAATGTTAGATTGCAGGGCACCTCGGGCGGGCTGCTGTAGGCCGTTACCGCGGCCGAATTGCTGCTGCTGTTGTTGACCTTGTGGTAGCTGCTGACCTGGAATTTGACCTGGGTAGGCGAAACCTGGCTGGGGAAGTCCCCGGCCCATCTGGTTATTGCCTTGGAGGAATGGATTCATCGGTGTACCGTGACCAGCAGATTGACCAAACGGGTTCATTTGGTTGAAAGGCACAGGCTGGGCCACCTGGCCGGCGGACATGTTGTTTGCATCGTTCGCCTGAGGAGTATTAGTAGCCATGGGTGTTGCTTGCTGTTGCTGTGCAATTGTAAGCTGTGGACCAGGCTGGGATGGCGTTGATGTATTGGGCGTCTGGCTTTGGCCTCCAGACTGTACCGCATCCTGTTTCGCAGGTGTGGCAGGTTGTGTCGCGGTCTTGACTTCAGGCTTCTGAGTCATTGCAATCGCATACACCTTCGCAACCTCCTCTGTGGGCGTCTCTTTAGAAGCCTTGTCGACGTAGGCGAGCCGGGCCCGGACAAGTGCAAGCTGCGAGTCTTTGACCTTGGACTTCATTTCAAACGTCTTGGTCAGATTTACCTCCTTCTCCTTCACCTTCTGCTTCACTTTTTCCTCCCACGCGGCCGTAACTTCCGGGTCCTCGGCCGGCTTCGCCTGTTCTGGCTCCTGCTTGACAGCAGTTATGCTATCAATAGCCTTCTGAGTATTGAGTTGTTCGACCTCTTGACGGAGCTTGGTAATGACCTCGTCCCTCCCCACACATGCTTTCTTAACGTTGATCCCTATTTGCGCCTTGACAACATCACCAGCGGCTGCGTTGGCCCTTAACCACAGTGCGAATTGATTGCTTGTGACAGTAGGCCGCGGTAAGTCCTCCGTCGTTATCATGCCATCGGGTACAGGAGCGACAGATGCGTCGGACGTCTGCTTTTCTTGTTGCAGACGTTCGACCTCAGCTTGGTGCTCCTCATGTAAAGTAGCAATCTGTGACTCATAGTCCTTCTTGAGCTCAGCAATTCTTTTGTTTGCCTTGACTTTGAGATCTTCAGATTTAACCTCCCTCTTAGCGACCGCGTCTTGACGGGTGTTCAGGTCTGCTTCGCGAATGTTTAGGGACGCCTCGAGCGCCTTCAGCTCAGTCTCTCGTTGATCGAGTGAGGCTTTGAGAGCCGCAACCGCTTCGTTGTTTTGTGAGGTTTCCGGTCCTGTCGTGCGCTCGGCAGACTTTGCAACGTTAAGCTGAGCCCGCAGATCGTCGACCTCTCTGGCTTTGCTAGCAAGCTCGTTCTTGAGCTTTTCTATCTCTGCCTGTATGGTGGAGTCAACAGCAGGAGCCGGGTTGGCTGCAGATTGTGAATCCTGAGCCTGGGGTCGTGAGAGTTGTTGTTGAAGTTCAATGATAGTGGTATCCTTCTCAGCCTGCAAAAATGAGTGATGGATATATTGTGAACGGTGCAAGTGACTTACAGTTTCCTTTTGCAGACTCTGTAGACCATTCTTTTGTGCCGAAAGCTGGGCCTGAAGATTAGTGAGTTGAGCGACTGCCTCAGACCGCTGGTGCTCTGCCTCTGCAGCCTTCCGCTGGGCTTCTTCCAGCTGCTTCTCCAACTCCGCAAGTCGCTGGGTAATAGCACCGTGGCCCCCCTCATTGATCTGACCTTCTTCACCTCTCTCTGCATCTCTCACAGGTTGTGTTGATGTGGCTGCCTTGGCCAAGGCTTCATCACGAGCAGTGTTCGCAGATTTGAGATCTCGCTGGGCTGCCGCAAGTTGAGTGCGAGTCTGTTCCAACTCTTTCTGCAGTTTCGCCACCTGCTCTTGTGAGACCACAGCGCCTGCGTGTGCCGCCTGTGAATTTGTGAGCTCTGTTTGAACGGCATCGAATTTCTTCTGCAACTCTGCCATCTCTGCCTTCTTCTCATTCATCTTTTCAGCGTGTCTTCTATTGAACTTTTCTCTCGCAATCTTCATCTCGGCCTCTTTGGCAGCCTGTATCTCTTCAGCCTTCGTCGCCAGGGCTTTCTCCAGCTTTTCGGTGGCGTCTTTTAGTTGTTCATTGAGGCCGTTGACTTGCTCCAAAGCTTGGTCTCGCTCGCCCTTGTATTCTTCAATTTGCTTCTTCAGATCTTCAAGTTCCTTGGGGTCGATGCGGTCGTAACGTTGGAGTACATCCTGATGACGCTTCTGCCAACGGTCGCGGTCCTCTTCGACGGCCTTGAGATGACCATTGTTGAGCTCAAGCTCGCCCTCGAGCTCGGAAACACGGACTTGTAAAGGTTCAAGTTCGCTCTGCAGATCCTCAAGTGCCTTAGCCTTTTCAGCAAACGAAGCTTGGAGACGCAGGTTTTCGTTTCGCAAAGTTGCATTGCTCTCCCGGTAGACGTTGAGCTCTTCGAGGTTCTTGTTGAGGTGAGCAAGGCTTGAACCATTTTGTGACCCGGAAGCCTTTGCTTGTTCTTCCAGTAGCTTTTCGCGCGTTTGGTCCAGTTGGCCTTGGGCATGCGCCAGTTGCTGTTCCAGACGTTTGGATTCTTGTACCTTGAGGTTCAGCTGAACTTCCAGAATCTCCTTTTCGCGACGGAGGTAAGACTCAATATCCTGAAGATTACTTGAACCTGCTTCAGCACTGCCTGCATCGCCTGCCGCTGCTGACGCGCCACGATCGCTCTTCAAGCTGTTGATCTGCTCTTTGTACTCGTCGAATTGCTTAAGCAAGGTCTGGTTGTACTGCTTCAGATCATCATGGCGACGCTTGGCTTCTGCAAGCTGCTCCTCATAGCGGCCTTCGGTTGACTTCCAATGCTCTTGGCTCTGTTCCAATGTAGTGCGAGCAGCTTCAGCTTGTGTCTTGAATTCCGTGATCTGAGTCTGGAGTTCATTGTACTGGTCCCGTACTTCTCGGAGCTTCTGCATACTCTCAGCGTGCTTTTGGAACTCATGCTCGTAGTCCTTTTGGGCGCGCTCAGCAATTTCGGCTTGCGTCTTGACATACTGGGTTTGGTTCTCGGCCTCGGCCTTGTAATCAGCCATGTCGTTTTGAAGGCGAATGATCTCTGCCTCCAAAGTCTCCTTCTCTTGCTTGAGTACCAAAGTGTCTTGCTCATGTTGTCCTCGTAACTCGGTGAGCTCGGTGCTGCTGGTAGCAAGCTCAGAAGATATGTCGTTGACGCGCTGCTGGAGGTCGTTGATAGTAGCATCCTTCTCTTGCTCTGCCAAATTGAGCTGCTCTTGAAGGCGTTCGTGGGCCTCGACAAAGGTCTGTAAACGATTCTCGGCCTCCTGGGCGATATCCTGGAAGCCTGCAATCTGAGCCGTGACAGCCTCGAGGTCCTCCTCCTTGCGCTCAAGCTTGCGCTTAAGCTCCGACACCTGTGCAATGAGTTCTTCTTCACGGCTGGCTGAATCTTGTTCCTCGGTCGAGTCGGGGCGTGGTTGAAGAGCTGCTACACGCTCCTCGGCAGTCTGGAGTTGGTTCTGCAGATCCTTGATGCGTTGTTCGAGCTGTTGACGAGTCGAGTCGGCAGTAGCCGCCTTTACTTCTGCACTGTTTCGCGCTGTGATGAGGTCGTCTATCCTTCGTTGGGCTTCCATGCGCTCATAATCCCGCTGTTGGGTTGCTCTCTTGTGTTCAGCGCTCTCGTCTTCCAGTCTGCGTTCAGCGGACTGCAGGTCCATTCGAAGCTTGTCAACACTGTTCTGTAATTCTCGCCTACTCTCTGCAGTAGCTAGTTCGGCTTCGTTGCGTAGGCTCTGGATGGAGGACACCATGCTGCTCAGTCGATCTCGCTCTGTCATCAACTCTTGATTGCGCTCCTTGAGACGTGCCTCAATCGTTGCAGACATTTGCTGAGATGCTCTAAGCTGTACCATCTCGCCCTGCAAGCTCTGAAGGCGGGCCTCAGCTTCAGCCGCATTCTGAGTGGCCTTAACAAGGTTGTCGTCCTGCTGGGCCATAGTGGCTTGGACCTTGTTGTAGCGCTCTTGGAGAGAGTCCTTTTCGGACTGGAGCAGCTTGATACTGCCCTCGAGGCGAGCATACCTATCTTGCTCTCGTCGCAGCTGCGACTCGCAACGGAGCTTGTCACTCTGAAGCTGAGTGTTGTCCTTGGTAAGACTGTCGACTTGAGACTTAAGCGTGGCTCGATCTGTAGCACTCTCCTCCTTGAGTAGGTCGATATGCGATTGGAGATCCTTGATAAGCTTGCTGTACTCTGGAATCTCACGGGACGCGGCTCCGTTTTCGAGCTGCAGGGGTGCGCCAGTGGCCGGTACTGACTGTGCAAAGGCAGATGTCGACTGTGCGTGAGACGACGGTTGGTTACGACCGCTGACGATGCGGCTGTACATGTCGCGTTCCGTCTTCAGGGTTTGTGAGCGAACATGGAGTGACTGGATTTCCTCATCCTTTTCGGCAAGTACAGAGCGGAGATGGCCAAGCTCCTCAATGTCCTTTTGATACTGCTCGGACTTCATACGAGACTCTTGCTTCTCCTGTTCATCACCGACTTGTCGCAGTGTGCGGAGAAGTTCAGAGTTTTGTCCCTGAAGCGTCTTGATGTCGTTGTAGAGAGTAAGATACTGCGTGATCATGTTCTGTGTAGGCGAATCGTCTGGCAGGAACTCGTCGGCAACTTCGTTCTTCTCCACGGCTGTGATGAGGAATCGTTGCTGCTCTTCCGGAAGAGAGCCGAGTCCGTTCTTCTCTGCTTCAGTTCGCCACATTAGTGAACGCAACTGGATGGTCAGATCCCCGAGCTGGCGTTGGAGTAGGCCATTCTCGCTCTGGATGCCTTCCAGGTCACCCAGAGCCTTGCGAGAATCCCTTTGAGCTGCCTCACGTTCAGAGATGGCATCATCAAGTAGACTGGAGATCTCGTTGTTCTGTTCGATGAGGGCGTCATTCTGGCGACGAATCTCTTCAAACTCGGGTTGGCGGCTTTCTAGCTCCTGGAGCATTTCGTTGAGTACTGCGTTCTGCTCTTCGTGTTTCTCCCGGACTCTACGAAGCTCCTTCTTGAGGTCGTTGTTTTCGACCAGCAACTGGGTCTTGGATGCATCAGCCTTGAGCTGCGAGCCACCAGGAGAGAAGACAGCAGGTGAGCCTGCCCTGCCTGGGGTACTAAAGCCACCGTTCATGCCGTGTCGGGGTGTTCCAGGAACTCGCACGGAACTGCGAAGGTCGGAGTTGTCGCTCTTGAGAGACTCTACTAGTGTCTCGAGCTCAACGGTGCGGGCCTCAGCCTCGGCGGCCCTATTACGCTCCATCTCATACTCGGCTTGGAGCTGTCCGATCTCATTGGCAGCGTCTTCCTGTACCCGCTCGGTGTCAGCCTGCAATTGCTCCAGGCGCTTCTTGGTCATCTCGTGGTTCTGCTGGTGCAGCGTGGCAAGTCGGCGTGCACTGTCGAGCTCCAGATGGAACTTGGTCTCTGCTTGCGACACCTCGTTCTCCAACTCTTCAATGCGCAGACGATCCTCTTCGGCCTTGCTCTTGAGCTCCTCGATGTGTTGTCGCAGCAGCGTCTCGGAGCGGCGCAGAGTGTCGATGGTCTCGGCGGCGTCGGCATTCTCACGCTGCAGCTGGGCGATCTGGGCATTCTTTTCCTTTCGGTACTTGCTGTGGTCGTCGGCGCGGGTCTTGAGCTCAGTTGTGTACCAGTCGTTGTTGTTGCGCAGCTGCTCAATCTCCTGCTGCAGATTGGCCTCACGGAACTTGACGTTGGTCGCAGCGCTCTCCAGCGACTGGTTCTTCTCCTCGAGGGCAGACACTTGCTTGCGCAGCTCAACTGACTTTTGGTGTTGCTCCGAGAGCTCCTTGGCCAGACGGTCGTGGGCAGCCGTCTTTGCCTCGTGCATGGCAATGGCATCGCGGTTATGGGATTCGAGTGTCTTGATGCGCGACTCAAGTGCCTGCGTCTCAGACGTCGAGCTGGTGGCCGTAGCCTGTAGCTTCTGTAGCGCTGTTTGTGCCTCTTGCCTGGCATTTTCTGGGGTCCAGTTAGCATCTACACAGCAAGTGGGATCATTCTGTTCCTCACCTTCCTGGATTAGCTTCTTCTTCAGCTCTTCGGCCTCCTTCTGCGCCTTCTCTGCTGTGGCCTTTAAGCTTCGCGCGCGCTGCTCGCCGCCCTGCACAGCAGCCTCAAGCTCGACATCGGCGCGAATCTTCTCCGACTGCAGGTCATCGTATGCGCGGGCCTTGGCCTCAATCTGGGTGAGCAGTGACTGGACTAGCTCGACGGTGGGCTCGGATAGTAATGAGTGAAGAGTCGTCTCTGGGACGGCATAGGACGCGGCCAGGTAGCCAACGTCGACTGCTGTCGCCGCCATAGTGGTGTAGTTGGTTTATCGCAAATCCTCGCGCATTATCGAACAGTTGTTTGAATCGAAGTACTCGAGAAGGAAAGAAGACAAAGGAGGGTCGCGGCGGGGTGTGACGCGAACAATGAATGCCCTTCTTAATCACCAGTCGCGCCTGCAGTTGTTTGACGAGCAGGGGCCAGCCGCTAGACCTGCATGCGCTCATAGCGCCCGTCCACCACGGAACTGCCTTTCTTTCCGCGCCAGCCTAAGCCTTTACCAGCTGCCCAGGTGCTTTCACTGCCTTGCCTTCACTCTCACCTCATCCATCTTCTGCGGCAGACTCACCCCACGCTCACTTACCAGCCCACCCGTTTCCTCCCTGTTCGCTGTGCGACTCTTTAGCTAGACGCTGCACAAGACACACACACACATATTCACACGCGCAATACAACCAAATCCATCGCCTCTTCTACCCATATCTCCACAACCAACAGCAACCATGTCCTTTCTCAAAGCGAACTCGGCCACAGGCATGAATGCACCCTCGCCGACGCCTTCGACGTCTTCAGCCAGTGGTTCAAAGCGCAAGCGTCCAGCAGATGGAGTCCCCGTTGTCTACTCGCAGCCGCAAGACACAGGCACGGGTGAGCACGTCTTCACCCGCCTCACCTATGTCAACGACTTCCTGCGAGAGCGCAAGGAAAAATGGCACACATTTGACGACATCATGGAGTACCTCAACATCCCACCTGGCCACATCCAGCGCGAGCAGCTGCGCGCCCTCATGCGCGCCGACAACCAAGGCAACCGCATCTCATGGGACTCGCACAATGAAAAGTACCGCTACAAGCCCAAGCTCGACATCCGCAACCCCGCACAGCTCAAGGGCCATCTCCAGACGCAAAAGTCGGCCATGGGCCTGCAGATCAAGGACCTCAAGGACGGCTGGTCGACCGTGGCCGACGACATTACAAAGATGGAGGAGAAGAACGAGGTGCTGGTGCGACGCGCTAAAGATGGTGTACCAAAGACTGTCTGGGGCAACGATCCCTCGCTCATGCTGCCCATGGACCCAGCTTTTGCAAAGACGTGGCATTCGGTCCATGTGCCTGAAGACCCAGAGGAACTGCGCAAGTTGCTGTTGGCCAACAAGCTGACGGCTGCGACCCAAGCAAAGGTCATTGTCGCTGCACCCTCGGGCAGGAAGAAGAAGGGACCTCGTCGTGGCGGCAAGCAGACAAACACTCACATGATTGGTATCTTGAAGGATTTCTCTGGTATGAGGAAGTAAATTTGTTTTCGTTTTGTTTTCGTGATTGCATAGCGTTGGTGTTACGGGTGTTCTGCCCCCCTTTTTTTTTAAACAACAGACTGGGGAAGGGAATGTGTGCATGGCCCTTTGAACGGGCTCAGTCAGACTGCTACAAAATGTGTACAACAACAACAGTATGGAAGAGTAAGTTTTTCCAAACATGATTAATAGAGAACTGGGTAAGAATTGCCTTCTTTTCCAAACTTCCAACAAAGTTTTACCTTACTACAATAAGCCATTTTGTCCAAGTCGCGCTACACCATCTCTCATCCTTCCCAACCTACCCCATCCATCCAAACCCCTCCTCACAACACCCCCTCATCAACATTCCTAACCCACCCCCACATCCACCTTACTGTATCTAAATGCGCCCTGACCCCCACTCTCTCATCAACCGTATGGATATTCCCCAAACCAACCTGTTCCCTATCCCACCCCGGTCCATAGCGAAAGATGTTCTCGCTCAGATCCCAATAGTAGCGTGTATCCGTATTTCCCGTCATGATACCCGGGCTAACCAGCAGGTCTTTGCCATAGAGGGCACGTGTGGTACCAGAGAGGATGGCATATGGTGTTGTTGTTTTGTTGGAGGAGGAGGAGGAGGAGGAGGAGGAAAGGGAGGTGGGTGTTACAGGTGCGGGTTCAAGCATAGTAGGGCCGTGGGAGAGAGTGATACTAGAGGGAGATTCCGAACCGTTGAACGCGTGGAGAGTGAGATTGTATTTCCCCGCGACTTGTGCGGCGAGAGCCGTGATATGCTTTTTGACGACGCCAGAGCTGGATCCGACATTTATACGGTGATTCACGGTAATCTGAGTGCGTTCGGGTAGCGCGTTTGTTTTTACGCCGCCGTGGATGATGTCGACGGCAACGGAGGTTGTGAAGAGGTACTTCACCGCCGGTCCTGCTTTTGCGGCTTCGAGGGCGAGGGCGTCTTTTTTGCTGCACGTCTTGTGGTGCGAGGAGCGCTGGTGAAGGAGTTTGGATAGGTGGCGGGGGAAGTCCGGGGCGTGCTCGGCGCCGCATTGGACGAGGCCTAGGTACGGGTTTGAGTCTGCGAGGTAGGGCTCGTAGGCGTTTGCTTCGATGAGCGTGATGAGTTCGCTGGCGACGTCAATGCCGTTGTGGGCTGGGGGGATACTGCTGTGGCCGCCGGGCATACGCACAACAATGTCTACGTCAACATATCCTTTTTCTGCAACTCCTGGAATGGCAAAGTTTGCGCCCCAGCTCTCGACGTTGACAGCGCCCTCGTCTACTATGGCGGCGATGGAGTTGTGACCGAGCTTCTTCAACAAGTACTTCGCAAGATGCTGTGCACCTTCCCTTCCAGAAATCTCCTCGTCAAACCCAAACGACAGAATCAGACTACGTTTGGGCGTGAAATCCGCAGCGATGAGTGCCTCGACCGCATTCAAAATAGCCATCAGTTGATTCTTGCAATCGCTTGCGCCTCTCCCCCACACAAACTTGCCATCGAAATGACCCGAGAAAGGCGGATACGACCACTGTTTAACAGTCGAGTCAGGCACCGGAACAACATCCTGATGAGCCATGAGCAAATTCGGCTTCAAGCTCGGGTCGGAACCAGCCCATGTGTACAACAAGCCATGCGTGTTAACTTTTTCGAGCTGCAGCGTAGCATGCACCAGTGGATAAGTTTTGCTGAGATAGTCTGCAAACGAGTAGAAGATATCCCAGCGTGGATCCTCGCCGATTGTTCCCATGTCATCATAGCTCTGCGTGGGTATCTGGACCGCGCCTGATAAGCGCTCAATGGCTACATCACGGAACGCGTCAGATGTCAGGTACGCTTCCATCTCTTCCAATTCCTTTGTTGTTCGAGCCGGGAATAAAGGTTCCACCTGAGAACATTGCTCTTTCGCCTCAAGGCTGTTGAATCCAGTGGAGAGAGACCATTGTGATGATGTAGGCGCGATGATGTAATGCCTCAAGAAACCCAAGACTGCAAAACAAAACAGGCCACTTGTGATGAATTGACGCTTGTAGGGATGTTTCGGTGGCTCGGGTGCCACCTTTATGGTTTGATTCCCCAAAGTTTTGCTAGCCATCTTTGAGGTTGAGGTTGAGGTGGGTTGGTGACGGAATGGACTTTGGCCGGGGATAAGGTGCGGTCATGAGATAGAACTAGGCTGTGTTAGGAAGGTATGCATTACTAGAGCCACTTTTTTTAAGCAACCAAACGCGTATGTCTGCTTATTAACCATAAAAAAAGTAGCGGAATCAGATAAGTGTAAGAATTCAGGGATGTAAACATAACCTGCACGTCGTGCATCTTTGAAAGTATAAGTAGATAACAGGATAGAATCCTGAAGTAGAAAGAATACAGAATGCATTAAGCTAACTTGTATATATCTACATAATGCAAGATGAGACTGCCATATTTGTCATGTTTCCCAATGTGGAATAAGCATAATCAGTACATTAACTTTACCCAACAAAGACGACAGATGACCGCTGCATTGACTCCAAAATATGCTGTATCCAATACTGTACTACTCCTCATTCTCTTCATCATCGCTGCCGTCATGAACCATACCGTGCAATCCTTCTCTTTCTCCTCCGATCAATGGAGCTCTCTCGCCCTCCTTACGCGCAAAATGACCCCCAATGCTGACAGCAAGTGTACTGAAACCATGTATCATTGTACTTCCGAGCACGATGAAGCAGACAATAGGCCAAATCATGGTTACTGTCCTTTGTCTATCCATTGGCAAGTCTTCAGGCGGACTTGGCAGAGGCAAAGACGTACCCGTCTCGAGCTGTGCGCGAGCTTCGATGGCGAGGAAGATTGCACCGACACCTATTGGACCGAAATGGCCGATGAAGAGTGCCTCAGTAGTTGTCTTCACCAGCGGCAGCATCTTCATCTTGTAAAGCGAAAATACAATTGGGATGCGGCGGAAGACCAGGATGAGTGCCAGCAAGGCGAAGAGTCGGGGTATCGTAATGTTATCCAGGCCACCGAAACTCTGCCAAGGGATCATGGCACCAAAGAAGACGAAGAAAGTCGAGTTGATCAATAAATCAATGACAACTGGTAGAGATGTCTCAGCCATCGGCGAGGGTTGGTTGTGGGAGAAGCCACGACCCGCGAAAAAAGCCACCAAGAAATCGTCGACGCCAAGTACTGATGCCAGGCCAATAGAGAAGACAGCCAGCAGGAGGTAGAATGCCAGATAAGAGGCGCGGCCCATCCACTCGCGTCCGTGTGAGAACCTGTATAATGCGTTGAAGATGTGACCCAGGGCAATGCCGAGAAGAACACCCACGACGCATTGGTACAGCACAGTGATGAAAAACCACTTCTTCAGCACACCAATAGCGGTACTTTTCAGGAGAAGACTCAGACCAATGTACAGAAATGGGAATGATATACCATCATTACAACCGCTCTCTGCGCTCAAAAGGTCCCTGATCCGCTTCGGTACCCTGGTGCTGAATTGACTGTTAGAAAGTACCGAAGCTGCGAGCACGGGATCTGTAGGCGTAAGGCATGCAGCTATGGTCATGGCAGTCTGGAAGTCGGTCTGAAACAAGAACATGATGAACATGGCACAAATGAGCCAGCCAAATGTCATCACGGGACCGAGCAGAACAAGCAGAGCACGCCATCTCTTTTGCAAGTAGCCCGCGGGAAGTTCAAGGCCGACAGCGAAACACTGAATTCCGACAATGAGACGCGTGAATTCCTGTATTATGTCATCCTATTATATGTTAGCATGGTTTTGTTTGTAATGCAAGGGTACCCACCGAGAAGCCCCAGTCATAAGGTCTGAGTATGTTTAGTGCGCGTGGGCCAATGATCTATATTAATTATCAGTCAAGGTATATTTTTAGTTGATATGGAACACCAGGTACTTACAATGCCAAACAATGTGGCCAGCGGTGGTTCCGAAAGATGTAGCCGGTTCCGTATCATAAGCGAGAAGAGCGCGTACAAGATCAGGAAGAAGGACAGAAACACATAGGTTACATGCGGGCCCGTAGGCTCGAGCTGTGACCAGGCCATGATGTTTCCTTGTTCGATGAAGAGAGCGCGTCTGCTTGAACTTTGGAGGTTGCGAAGACTCTGCGAAGCTTGGATGCTTGGGTAGGCGCTTCGATCAGTGACGTCACCTAAGGCGATGGCAGATGCAAATGCAAAGGCGAAAATCGACTGGCACGCTGCGTGAGACGGAAGCTATTTATTTGAAGGGCAGTTCATGCGGCGAACATGGTGTTGATTTGCGGAGTGCAGCAAGAGAACAAGGAAAAAAGGCGCGATGGATGCAATGCATAGGTAGGTAGGCAAGTCCATGGGTGATGCGGCAGGCGATGACGAGGTTGGCCCGAAGAAGCATTGTACAGATGGCGCTTAGACGGCACTATCCAAATGCAGATCGGAAGCCCATCACCAGAAAGCAAAAGTAAAGGAAATCTGAGTAGACAATGGTGTTATTTGTATGCATGCAGGACAGTGAATTCTAGAGCTGGATGAGGCTTGCAGCTAACTCAGCCACAATCTTCACGTGAAGACGCGAAGTAATCGATTGCTACTTTTGTATCAACAGGAGCGCCCCCTCGCATACCGATGTGACCCAAACGCCGCTCCCACGCGGTAATGCTACTCAATTTGTCCAGGACCCAGAATCCAGGGCCACTGGGATTAAAAATACATGCAAAATTACAGCCAAGCCAAGCGATGCAATTAGGAAAGTCGTCGACTATATGTCATCCGGGGGGTTGTTGAAGAAAGCGAATCGTATCCTGTGAAACTGGAGAGAGTTAGAGAGGTAGTGTGTGCTTGGGGTTGGGGTTGGGATGCTCACCGAAGGTAGCTTGGGAATGACTACGGCTATCGTTGCGACGACGTTGATAAGAAAATACGTCAAATGGTAATTGGTGTAATGCGTGCTGACGAGGAACAGCACTATGGGCACGGTGAGGAGAAACTTCTTGGCCGGTGTGTATTGGTCTCCGTTGTCGATCTGCTCCCACATGTTGAGGTTGTCGTAGGCGCCCGAGTTGAAGTCAAAGGGCACGCCGCGAACATAGTGGAACATGAGGTATGATCCAGCCACGTACGAGAGGTTGACCAGAGTCCATGATGCTTCTTGCGACATGCCGGGGATGATATCGAATAAGATCTTGCCGAAGAAGATGAGGACAAAGTGGATAGCCCAGGCGCCTGTGTTTGTTAGCACACAATACAGGCCATGGTATGGCATGCATCAGAGTATGGTGATTGCATGCCTGGCGGGCTCACCCTTTGCGTTGACCCATTCTGCGTTCAAGTTGGGCAGGGCCGACTGGTCGCTCAGCTGCTCCAGCGACTCGGGAGGCTCCTTGTAGACAAGACTACTGCTACGTCGCCTCCGCGCGTCCTTTGCGGGATCCAGCGACATTTTGGCGTACGACGAGGGCGAGTCTGATGGGCGGGCCCGCGGGTCGCCTGCGAAACTCAGGCCGGAGGTGCGGTTGAGGAGTATGGGTGACAGTTTGGCGGTATTGATGGGCGTTTGGGAGGCGGAGAGGCGGAGAGGCGCGAGCGAGTATGAATGGGGGTATGGAATATGGAATATCGAATCTGGAATATGCGGCGTCGTCACCAGCTATCACCAACAATGGCTGTCAGTGAGGTCCAGCAGACAGGTCCAGAAGCACCAAGGCGGATCGGTGGGCCTTCAGGGTCTTACAGTCCAAGTACGCTGCGCTTTTCCGCCGTGTCCGAGCTTGGGGGGGTTGTTTGAGTGATTGGCGGACAGGAGAACAGTGGAAGAATACGACGTGTGGGCTGGGTCGACAGTAGAGGCGCGTCTGGTGGTTTAAAGGAGCAAGGGGATCTGGAATCCACACAGGCCAGGCGTGAAGACGGAAGCGTGGCAGGTCCACATGATGCCTCCAAAGACCGTGTTCCTCACAATCACCGAGGCCGTGCACAGGACACCAGCCATCATGCAACTCTAGAGCGCTCAACACCAAACCCCCCAAGACACGTAGCCGGCCCCCATCATCACAGCATACACCGCACACGGTACATGATGGCCTCGGAAGTGCCGCCCCCAATGGACACGCCCGCGCACGAGGCTGCACCCATTGCGCATCAGGATGCCGTTGGTGATGCGGCACAGAAGCCCGTCAAGCGGTCGTGGAGGTAGGACGCGCCGGCCTCTACATGTCGACAGCCAGCTAATGTGCACAAAAGACGCAAGTACCGCAAGATGCGCATCAAGTTCGACGAGGCCATGACAGACAGCGACAACCTCATCAAGCAGGAGTGGAAGGCCATGGGCACCGCACGCCGCCTGCAGGAGAACAACGACCAGCTGCTCGACATTTTGCTTGAGCTCAACGAGCAGTCACGCGTCAACCCCCGTCTGCGTTATGACCTGCGCCAGTTGTCTGCTGCCGACACAGCTGTGCCGTCTCTGGAGCCAGTGCCGGACCCGGACCTGATCAAGCAGCAGCTGCAGGCGCTGAGGGATGACGTCGCGACCGGAAACATGACAGCCGACGAGTACACGATACGGGCAGACCAACTTCACAGCTCGCAGGCCATACAGCAGACGCTCAAGTCCCTTGCCAGCCTCGAAGCAAAGGTGCCGCACACGACGCGCGCCGACCTACCCGACCGCCCCATTCCAGGCCTGGACCTGAGCGAGCATGCGCCGGGTTACATGTCGCCCACGCACGAGGAAGAGTATCTCCTAGCCATGGACCAGATGCTCGACCAGCCAGGCTTTGACCAGTCCCTCCAACAAGGCCGCCCTGTCCGCCTCGCATCCGCTCAACCGCCTCTCAGCGAAAAGGACCTCACTGTGCGCAACCCCGACAGCGTCTACAACTGGCTGCGTAAGCACCAGCCACAAGTCTTCCTGCAGGACAAGGACACGGCACATCACGAAAACATCTCCGAAAAGTCGGCCGCACCCAAGACGAGCAAGGCGAATGCGAACAAGGCCAAGCGCGAGTCTGCCATTGGAGGCGGCACGCCCGCCCCACGCGACCACGACGAAGATGACTCGGCTGCTCCCGAGACGGGCAAAGGACGACGGAAGACGGGTGGTGGCGACGACGACACAGCCTACCGACCCAAGGGCGGAAGTTCTCGGCCCACAAAGCGCAAGCGCGAAGAGGGCGACACGCCCACGGCAAAGGGCAGCAGGAAGAAGAATCGTCCAAGCACCGTGCAGGCTAGTTGAACAAGTAAGCAGGCATCGTCTGTGACCACACCATCTACACTACTCCATCACTTGCACATGCACTCACCCCAAAGTGGAAGCAAGAGTTTTTTTCCTTCTCAAATCATGTTTTCTTCCGTTTACAAACAAGCTATCCTCGGACGTAAAATGGCGTTTGGGAGTGCGCGTGGGCGCAGGGGCATCGGGTTAGATATACCCTTGGGCTAGTATTATGTATTATTTTAGGCATCTGCGGGAGATGAAAGAAAGGGGGCAGATGGGCAGTTTGGCTATAATCAAAGCCCTCGAGACAACCCAACTAAGGTGATCATCTTTTTCAACCGTGTTATTCCTCGACGTCTAAAATTGACAGGAGTGCACATGTGGCCGTTTCTGAAGATTTGCATTTCATATAGTTATAACTAATCATACAGGTTAATCTGTACATCAACACATGACGTCCGACGCAACTGCAGCTACCTCATCGGTTTGCCCCTCGCACCCCCTGCCATGACCGTCTGTGGCTGCTGACTCTCATTCATAAACGGCAAGCTCGTGTCTAGCACCCTCTTGCCATCGACCAACATGCCATTGCCCTGTCGCTGATCCTCTAGATACTCCGTCTGCTTGCGCTTCTCCTCGAGATATGTTTTCCTTTCCTTGGTCAAGACCCACTCCTTGGGGAACTCGGTCCTCTTCTTGGGCGTATGATGGCGAAAGTCAAACGGCACGTCTTCAAACGTGTCGGTGGCGTCTTTTGCGGCTTCAATCAGGCTGACGATTGTGTCGGCGAGGAAGCGTTTGTTGCGGGCTTGGGTATCGAATTTCTCACACGACATCTTGATGATGCGGGCCGTGGGGTTGTAGCGGGGGCCGGCGAGCTTGATCATTTTGTTGATTTGGAGGGGTGTTAGCTGGTCGGATTGCGCGAGGTCTTGGGGCGAGAATTCGACGACGACTTTGTTGGTGGCTGGGTGCGATTCGCCCAGGTAAGAGGTGTAGCGGAACCGGTAGGGTGTTGCTGCTGTTGGGGGTTCAAACGGACGCGCGAGGTCTGCGTTATTCGTTAGTATATATACATATCATATACATGATTTTGGTGTTCAACGTACGGCTCAAAAGCGGCAACTCCCATGCAATCAGCCTCGCATACTCCCTCAATTCCCTGTGTTGCTCCAATTCACCGTGACCGTGACTCGTCAAGTCGTCGCCGTAGTAGTCTTCGTCTGGTCCCATTTCCTCCTCGCCTTCAGCCCAGAAACCACTTTGGATCTTCCTCCTGTCATCTTCCTCAATGTCAAAGTCCTCGTCGGCTTCGAGGCCAAAGTCTTGCGTCTGTGGGAGTCCGGCTTTTCCTTTGCGCTGGGCGTCGGCGACAACTGAGGGGTCGATTTCGGCCAGCGAGGCACGCAGGTTTGTAAGCATGGCTTCACGACGCTCCTCTTCCGTCATCTTGTTGAAAGGAATCTCCTCTGTGGTATTGGAGTAGGATAATTCCGGTGCTAGCTTGTCGAGCGTTTGAGTCGGTGCCTGGGCATCTGCTGCGGTTGCAGAGCCCTCTTTCGTAGGTTCATTCGCGCATCGTCTGGTTGTTGTCGAGAGTGGGCGCTGCTGCCATTGTGCGCGTGTATTGTGTCTTGGTGATGCGCGAGCTCGTATCCTTGGTGGGCATTGCCGTGACTGCAAGAGCAGTCTTCGTGTTATTGACGCCATTGCTGTGCGCATTGGCGGGTGCATGCTGTCGTCGACTTTTCGATGCAGCCGTCCTTGGCGCTGGGGAGCAAAGTGCGACCGCACACCGGGCCAATTGAAGGGAAGACCGCCCGACCTCCGCTCTCATCCCCATCATTTTGGACTTGGATCTTGGAAGACACCTGTAAGCCACTTTTTGGAAGCACCGCTCGTTTGACTTAACATTTGCACCTATTCTAATAATAATCTGACGAATATCTTGTCATACCATGGCGGAATCGTGGAAATGGACGTCTGACTCGAAGCTCTGCTTTGTTACTACGGGAGCTACAGCACCATTTACCGCCCTTATTGAATCAGTCCTAACCCCATCGTGTCTGGGTGCACTACAAGAAGGGGGCTTCACACATCTTCTAGTCCAATATGGATCCGCCAAGGATGTCTACGATAAGTGTGTGAGCACTGCTCGCTCATATGTACACAATGACGACGATAAGCGGCATCTGATCATAGATGGTATCGACTTCAACCCAGATGGTCTACAAGCACAGTTTCAACTTGTCCAAAGGTCAAAGGGGCTGGTAATCTCACATGCTGGTATGAACACCATACATCTACATGGCAAATCATTGGCTAATATAGTCAGGGTCTGGTTCTATCCTCGAGGCTCTCCGCTACCAGATAACACTCATAGTGGTGCCCAACACTGCACTACTCGACAACCACCAAGAAGAGCTTGCTGTAGCAATGGAACGAAACAACTACCTGGTCCGCGGTCATGTTACGTATGTAGTCCCTTCTAATGAGATCATATTATACCTTCATTGACGATATCATAGCGATCTCGGGCCAGCAATCAAGAAATCAGACGACTTCCGCAAAAAGATGTCTCAATTTCCGCCCATCACAAGTGGAAAGCATCGTGAGACCAAAAGCTTTGCGGCCATCATGGACGAAACAACCGGCTTCATGGACTGATGACACCAGCACGAGACGTTAGTATTGTTGGGTGTGTTGACTTATCCTGCCAAAGGGTGTGGGCACTACATCAGAACCGCATGTCAAAGATATCTTGGGGGTGACGAGCCAGCAGCCCCACGAATTCAGAAGTGATTATGAAACAGCACTTTGGGACAAGATTACGACCTACGGCGATATAGCCCAAGCTCCACGCAGCATCAGCATTCCAACATGGAAAGAGCGAAAACGGTCTTAGTCCGAAAGCTTAACGTGGCGGGTTCCCGCTTCGTCAGCTCTTCCGTGTCAGCCACCCTTCTTTTTCCTCGGCAAAGCGCTCCTCAATAACACCCGCCAATCGAACTATCATGGCCATGCAGTTACGCGAACCCGGTTGTACTTGGAGAACCTAACTGCAAACTGCCGGAAAGACCCAGCAACGGCAATGTCGTCCTTCAGAAGGGTACCACATATCAAGAACTAACGTACAACCAAAGTCGAAAGGGGCCTCACACAAACGACAGGCTCATCTCCGGTATGCCGTTCTACCAAATTTGAACGAGAGTGCAACATGGGGTATGCTCGTACGGAGCATGGAGAGTGCGGCTCGAGAATACGAGCTTACTCACGAACTGCCACCACCTCCATCATTGGCTTTGTGGACCCCTGGCTTCCCATTGGGGATGTCACCAAATAAATGGGACACGATGTACCGTAATGGAAACGGAAGACGCAGGGCGCATCACACGCTCTGCCTGTTCTGGGCATCACCATATGAAAAAATTACATATATCAATAAATGCTTGCAGATTTCCGCTTACTTTCAACCATCACTTCCATTTTATAATTTTTTTTGTCGTCTTTGCGACTGCCCACTGTGGCGTAGGGGCTAGTCAACACACACTCGTTACTTCCTGCTTCTTTACTAGCTTCCTGCGATTTCTACTCATTTCACATAATACATTCAACAACCAACCACGTACACTCCTTACATTCTCGTGTTCATCAACTTTACAATAGAGACACTTGTAACTGTCTCTATCACACTCATTTCAGTATGCGATACTCCATCATTGCGGTTTTTGCTGCCGCGGCTTCCCTTGTGCATGCCGCGCCTGCTTGGTATGTATGTGCGTCTGAATGACTGTTTTCAATACTGATGGAAAGTTTAGCCGTGCCAATTTACAGAGCACCAAGTCTGTCAAGCAACAAAGCGTTGAACCCGTCAGTCATGGAAGCGGCACCAATACCAACCAAGGAAACGCTGGCCCTGCCAAGAAAGGAAACACTAGCCCTGTCAAGCAAGGAACCGATGCCTCCGTCAAGACGCAAAGTGTCACCTTTGACTGGGGCGTCGACAAGGTCCGTGGTGTAAACATTGGTGGCTGGTTGGTCCTTGAACCGTGAGCATTACCACTATCCTCTGCTTGCATCGCCTAATGATTGCAGGTACATTACACCTTCGATCTTCGAGAAATACAGCTCAGACGACAAGCCTGTCCACGATGAGTGGACGCTTTGCGAGAAGGTGGGACAGAGCAAATGTGCTGAAGCGCTGAAGGCTCATTGGGAAAACTTCGTCTCGCTCAACGACTTTAAGAAGATCAAAAGCGCAGGATTCAATGTTGTGCGAATTCCTGTTGGGTACTGGATGTGAGTGTCTCGTACTTGATCTGTGTGACATCGCTGACAGCGTACCTTGATAGTTTTGTAGAGCCATGGGGTCCTTACACACAGGGAGCCGCTCCCTACCTTGACCGTGCAATCGAATGGGCGAGACAAACCGGCCTCAAGGTCGTCATCGATCTCCATGGGGCACCCAAGTCCCAAAATGGCTTCGACCACAGCGGCCACAAACAAGCTGCGCCAGGTTGGGGCGACCACGACAGTGTCAGCTATACGCTTGCTGCGCTTGAGGTGCTCGAAAAGAAATACGCCACGCCTAAGATGCAAGACGTCGCCGTTGCTATCGAATTCCTCAATGAGCCTTATCTGAAGAAGCTTGATATGGCGACTGTCAAACAGTTCTACCGCGATGCGTTTAACAATCTGAGAATGATCAGCAACATGACTGCCATGATGCACGATGGCTTTTACGACCCACAATGGCTGAACGGGTTCTTGACCCCACAAGACGGCAACTCTCAGGGTGCCGTTGTCGATCATCACGAGTACCAAATCTTCGATAGTGGTTTACTCAGCATGTCGATTGACCAACACGTTGCTCTTGTTTGTAAATCTGTAGGTCACACGCTTACCCGTACCGCACCGCAACGCTTGCTGATATGTAATGGCAGGTCAGCAATTATGATGGTTCCGATAAGCCGACTGGTAAGTAGTAGGTGGAATCATACAAGACACATACTAACATGTCTCCCCAGTCATCGGCGAATGGTCCGGCGCCCTGACAGATTGTGCTCCTCATCTCAACGGCTTCAAGGCCGGCTCTCGGATGGAAGGCACATTCGCCAGCTCTCCCTACGTTGGTTCCTGCACCGGAAAAAGTGGACCCATTTCCTCATGGTCACAGGAATGGAAGAACGATGTACGCCGTTACATTGAAGCACAACTCGATGCGTTCAATACAAAGACGCGCGGCTATTTCTTCTGGAACTTCAAGACCGAGGGACATGCGGGCGAGTGGGATCTGTTTGAGTTGCTCGACAATGACGTGTTCCCGCAGCCACTGGATAATAGGCGGTTCGGAAAGGCTTGCTCGAACTTTTAACTTTGCTTTGAGTGAAAAGGGGGTCGAGGATGGAGGGTGGTAAGACGGGAGACGGGTGTAATGCTACACATCATGGATAGGTGATGTGGTAGGAGGTAGTACTTTGTGTATACATATACCAACATCTTAATGGGTGGAAGCATATTTGATTTTTTGCTCCTCATGAACCTTGTACCTCGTGTTGCTGACATACGAAATTGATCTTCACACAAATATGTTGTGCATGTATGACAGCGGAAGGTGCATTGATTTGCATTCCTGGATTTTCTTGATTTCTAATCAATGCAGAGTCTCCTGTCTCCTGTGTTTCTGTTCTTCTTTTAATGCCACTTTTCTCACCTTGTTCATGATGTCCCTGCTTCATGATCATGTCACAACCAAATTCAGCAGAGTCATATCAACAACAGCATATCGCATGCTTTAGATTAAAAGAAATACTACCAGGACGATCATAATGCATAATTTCTATATTATGTAAACCATGCAGATGAGATGGGCAAGGAGATGTCGTTCATTGTCTTATGCCGAGGGAACAGGCGTCGTTTATGCATCACCAGGATAAGGGATTGTACTTTACACAGGCATTATTTATATTTTTGCTAACGCTACTATAGTACACAAAATCTCTCCCTCAAGGCGCCTGTTCACTTGCCGAATCCAACACTGGAATCACAATCGACTCAACATCTGTACCACCGCCCTCCAACCAATGTACCATGCACGTAAAACACAGGTCTCCATCACACCGTTGCCATGCGGCATTCGCTTGCCAACTGAAACACCACGGCCGTTCTCTTGGAGAGATCTCGGCCCATGATCGTTGTCAACTTACGACCTTTACGGGACGTTGCGTTGACTACAACAACTACTAATAATAACTGGGCGTTTAAGCCCCGACGCTACGGTGTCTACTCCGCAAAAGACAATTGCGGGGGTTCAAACGCTACCTATGGTACATCTAGGATAGAGGTAGCCGCAGAGTCTACCATGCCCAGAGTTCGAGGTGGGTGTGAGATACGAAACCAAGACTGTACAGCATTGTCCTTGCCTGTTGGGGACTTGGCGCTGCGGATGCGACATGAGTAAAGAGGGGGTGGTAAGTGACAGAAGCAGTTTGTGGGTTTGGATGAACGCGAGGCAGGATGCGGTTACCTACACACCGCCCCTTCTCAAACAACAACGCTGTATCTGGGAAACCATGAGTCGACAACACCAGTACACTGCGCCATGGGCACTCTCCCAAGAATTGATCAACATATACCACGCAGGCATTCGAGTAATGCGACTGCCAGCTCATCTCTTACACAGACCAGCGCATGTAACTTTAGGTGAAAATAAAGTTTACAGACATGAGTCCATGTGTGAAGTCTGAGCTGTCACGCAACGTTCGATTGCTTACGAAGAAAGAATTGTTGAGCAGCTTTTCAACGCTTCGACGTTCGGGGTTAGAGGTGCGATACTAACGGGTATCCGTATACGACATACGCTGCTGCTGCCAGCAAACTATTGAATGGTTGTTGTACGCGTCCGGAGGCGGGTACGTATGCGAGGTCCACATGGCTGCGCCACGGATGGGATTTACTAATCAAGACTAGCCGACGGTGCAACGGTGGTAGTGGCAGCGACTTCGACCTGGAGTTCCGATGGGACCCTCTGCTGTGCAACTGGCAATTTCGCAAGACATGTTTCACCTGGTTACTAGCAGATTAGTATCCCGAGTGGCATGCGTCGCTTACAAGGGGACGGCGGCCGGGAACCGGACTGAGTCTTGTCGATTAACCCGCTAGGATGCGACCTGGAGAATCCTCGTACTTGGAAAAGGACACGCGACAATTCAGTGCAAAGGGGGGGTGATCGTTGAAAGTTGAAACAGGGTTATATGGCGTTGCAAGAGAAACGAAACGGCGAAGCGAAACAGCAATCGATGAATAATCGATAGGCCGGCCGGGCGAGGAAATGATAAACCCGAGTCCAGAACAGCGCACATGGTTTCTTTACGTCTGTGACATAATACGACATGGATGAGAAGCTTTTGTTTTGTCGCGGTCCGAATACCATCACATGTCTGCCATGCTTCGTTCCGTCCTTGGTTGCTCGCCTCGCTGCCCGCTTCATATACCGGGGGTCAGCAGTCGTGGAACGGGCCTTCCGGTGACCCTAAATGCCGCCTTGGAAGTGCGAATACTTTACCTAGGTGCCAATATGTACCATATGATTTGTACTGGTATGCAAGCAACAGGGAGCCCAAATGCCGCAAGTCCTTGGCCAAAGGATCATGTTCAAGCCGTGTCTGCCTTTGAATTCTGACATCTGGTAGTGAACGCTTCTTCCTTGCAACTTAGCGTCGTCTACCGGTGCCGCGATGTTTAGTGCTAGAAGTAGTGCTAGAAGCTGCAGCAACGGTTTCCAAGGTTGTTGCGGCCCAAGTGCCGGCACACCAAATTCGGGCATCGAAACCATCACTACCATGTGTGTACTGTAGTTACCACGACTCTGTGAATGTGACAAAAGTTGGCAGCTTCTCCGTCTTGCTAATCCCCCTATATCATGCTTCATATAATGCCACCTGTCGCATGTTGCTATTAATGGTGCTGCTGACGGTCAGCGGCTTTACACTTACCCCCAACAGCTTGGTCATGAACGCATCCTCTAGCCGTTTCGGGGGTGTGGCTACGACTTGGCATCTTGTCCGCTAGCGTGAATGGCACGTGCCGAGCCACGGCTCATGAGATTGTTGGAAATTTCGCGTGCGACTCGACGCCGTTGGTACGAGTGTTCGGTCGTTATTACAGTAGTATTCCTCCGGATTTCCAAAAGGCCAACAGCTGGTCCCAGAGTGACGCGTTGGATAGCAGAGCAAACCATGTTGTCGCTTCTTGATACAACTCAGAACGCATGGGTGGTGAAGTTTGTTCACATGACGTCGATCCAGTTGCCCGACCCCACCCCGTTCATGCGTCGATGGACTAGCCCTGCGGAGGAAGCTGCGTAATTCATACGAAATGCTTTGGAGCAACGGAGCCGAGAGGACAGTGAAAGCGATGAAGCCCAAGTGTCGCGAAGAGTTTGTTGATGGGAAATTGCAAACAGAGTTTCGGACCAACGAGGGTGGCTCATGATGTAAGTAAGTAAGCCGCAATGACAACCCAAGAGGCCGCCTCGTAGTGTGAACGGCCTTTGCGCAGAATAAATGGGACGTGCGATCGATCGATTTTGGGGTGAGTGTTCTGGACCTCTTCGTTACAGTTGCTCTCTCCACCCTTTTCTCCGACACATCCTAGCCATGATTTTTTCGACAATCGTCACCGAGGAGCCGGCCTGCGACGAAGCTTGTTATCCCTGGGCATGTCGCAGTTGTGTCATCGCCGCTGTGCCATTGTGAAAAGTTTAATAGTGCATAAAACCAATATCGCTAACGCATCCTGTGCATTGCAGGATTGCAGCTTGAGAAGCAGAAATCCGGACGAGCCATTCTCGTCCAGTGTGCGCGTATGTGTTATGTCAGCGTAAAATGGCGAAGCCCTGCCCCCAGACGAGGTTGAGCGAGGTTGAGGTGGCCGGCATAAAGTCCGAAACAAAATAACGCCCGTCGCCCTGTGGAACCAGACAACCCAAACAGCTATCGAGCCAATGGGCAGCGAGCCGGCGGCCTTCCGGTCAGCTGCTGGGGTATCGACTGCGTGGTACTGCACGGCACTGCATGGATCAACCGTTTTTCTGGTTTCCTGGCGTCTTTAAGATTGCCCCGCCTTACTTTTGCAGCTCCTAGTGGAGCCGGGGAGCCGTAGCGAAGGTTTCCCAGTTTCAATTCTATTTGTACCCTTTTCGCCCACCACAAACAACAACAAAAACAAAAAGAAAGTTAATGTGACCCCTATAATGACCAACATGCCCCCTTGAACAATAATCAACAAACCCGACCTGCACCCAATCTTCTCCACCACCCCATAGCACCCAACCTCGACTTTTTCACCATGACGACTACCATCGGCCTACCATACGATGACCTCCGGCCTCATGTCGTGAGGCCCAAGAGGTCTTTTCTCCAAAGGCTCAACGAAACCCACGAACAGCTCATCTCCCACATGCGATCGTTGAAAGTCGAGGAAACAACTTTGTCAACCAAACACCATGGACCTTCCACGGAACGTATGCGCACACTATCGACCGTATCGCTCACATCGACTGCTGGCTCAGAACGCGAATACTTCCAAAACACCGACTCGGAGAGTGAAAGCCCTCTGTCCAGCGGCTTCCTGTCCCCGCCACTTTCACCAGCCGACGGTAGCTCCTTCCCCATCCACCAGTTTCTCTCGCCAAAGGACCGGAAAAGCAGCCAGGAGTATATCAAAGGCATGCAAAGCTACGTGAACCGGAAACAAGCCACCTACGAGTCCATGGTCCAGCGAAGTCTCCCCATCTCCCCGCCACAGACGCCTCCCCTGGACTCTGCGAGCTCGCTGAAGAGCGCAAAGAGCGAAATGTCCGACGAGCAGATTGACGACTGGCTCGACCGGCCCATGGACGCAGAGTTGCACCGGTTTCAGAAGCTTTCAGCCTCGGGATCAGAATACTCGACCGATTCGGAAGAGGATGAAAACAAGATCCACGTCATTGTGGAGCAACCAGACGAGGAAGACAATGCCGCGCACGAAGAACGACTAGCGAATTCCGCTCGCTGGCGTGAGACGTGGTGCATGCAGAAAGCACCTGAATCCGGAAGTACCGCAAGCCTACCTTACAAAGTTAATGACGCCGTGTCGGGCGATGTTTGGGCTAAGGAAGTAGAGGCGGAGACTGAGGCGGAGGCGGAAACCGAGAGTGCCGAGTCAAAGTTGGTGTTGCTACCGACCGGTATCCTCCAAAACGTAGCGTCTCATCTACAAAAGGAAGATGTGCGCTCGGTCCGACTTAGCTGCACAAAGCTCAACAGCCTGCTTGCAGCGCCACTGTCTACATGATTAACCTGGAATGGGGAAATTACCACAACAAGCCCTCGGCTCCAAGACGAGCCGTGTGGCGCACACCAACAAGGCAACAAAAAAGATCGAGTCGAGCACTACACTACGATGGAAACTGCGAGCGAGATCGGCCGCAGACTTTTAGCGGGGGATTCCCCAGCAACATCGCGATTTGAGAGGACCCAAGCGCTTGCATGACCTCACTGAGTTATCGCTAAGAACCAAAAGCCTTGCCACACTACACAAAAACGCACGGAGCAAAAGAGGAGAGACAGACAGCCCGAATTGGGAGCCTTGAAAGAGCTCTTGGAGGAAGAACAAGTGTAATTACACTTTATATTTTCACAACACCAAACTGCCGCTTGCTATTCGAGCCGAGCATACTACATCACGACCTACCTAGATACCATTTTCCTTTGTCAAAGATAACCTTAACTTATATTCTCTATTGTTAAATAAACATTACATTACTCTTACTTTACTCTGCTGCGCTTCCAACCACTGACACTGATACATCAGAGTGCAAAGTGCTATGTGGGAAATGATGAGACCAGGGCACAACAATCAAAGAAGATGCCCGACGACCATGACGTCGACATCACATTCCATGTGCGTGACCCGGTAGCCGTATACAGACGTAAGACGATAACGCCAAACCCCATCACTGCCACATCCAACGCATCAAAACGCGACACCAAAGACAATAAAACAAACTGAGCAGCACCACAGTACCACCAAAACTAGCAACGTTCAAGAAGAAAAAAAATAAAGCCCTCGAAACTATTGGGGTCGTCGGCATGGGGGAGGGGGGGGGGGTGAGTAGCTCAGTTGTCCACCCAAACCATTCAACCTACCAGCTAAGCTTTTTCTTTCCCTCTCCCGCCGTGCAACCCCCCCGGACACGAGAGCTAGAAGCACAAGCCGAAAAACCACACGCGGCGGCAGGTCCCAACAAAAAGCAAACAACACACACAGGGATACGATCTACGCCCTAAGCTGAGAGAGTCTGCACGGCAGCGCCAAACGCCAAGGGGGAAACGAGAACAAAGTGGACATTATGTTTTTTTCCCTATGTTTGTAGATCGATGGGGAAACGCTATACTGGAAGTAGACCCTGGAGAGGGTGGCTGGGGGGGGGGGGGGGGGGGAGCTAGGAAGCCCATGTTTTGGTCAAGGATGGGAAACGAAGAGAAAAAAGAAAAGGTTGTTGAAGAAGAAAGGTGAGGGCGATCTTCCGTACACCCACCCACACACGACCGTGTACCCGGGAGAGGAACATCCCGCGTTGGGATCTACAAAGAAGCATGTGATAAGCGAAGCCAGCGCGCGTTGTTGTTCCTCTACCCCATGTCGTGTGGCGGTAATCGTACATGTTCGTCTTTTCTATTAATATCTACAAATACAAAGTCCACATGTTTGGCATCAAAACTCCGTATTACGCTGCTTACCCCTCTCATTATAATTGGTGTCCTTGGTTTTTTTTTTAAAATCCATTATCATGTCCTCCCTCCAACTAGGCAGGTAAGCCACACCCCCCCTTTACGCTTCTTCACACCATCTCCTTTGCTCGAGGCTGATCATGCGTTCTCGTATTTTCAAAGCTTTTGGTCGAATGTACAGATTCCGTCACATCAACCTTCGTCGTCACGGTGATGTTGCCCATGGCGCCGTGGGCATGCGCCTTTGTATTCAACCTCGTAATACTTTCGTTGCTACTTCTGGCTCGGCCTGGTGAGCTCTGCTCAAACGAGGCGCTTCTATTTGTGGCGCCACCCCCATGTCCCCGAATCGCATCGATAGTGGTGAGGGTGTATGCTTCGCTGCGATCGCCGTCTGCGGCCCTGTCTGAGGATAGAGGACCGTAGCTTTTGCCCACCGAGCGCTGTTTCGTGCCGGACGCGTATGGGTTTGAGAAGTACTTTGGCTGCGTGTTCTTGCGTGAGCCGCTTCCGTAGGTGGACAAGAGGATGGATCGGAAGAGAGGCTTGAGGCAGGGTAGGTTTCCGGCGATGATGCCTACGTTGCACTCGGTGACGGTCCACATAGTGAGGTTGCGAGAGTCCCACATGAGATCACCCGAGCGGCCATAGGTGGGCAAGTATGAGAGTTTGACTAATGCCGCGGCTGTCGCAAAAGTTCCGAGACCGAGGATGCAAATGAGAGAAGCTTTGTGACGGCGGTTCATCTGGACTCCCCAGAGCATGGGAATCTACGAACGGGCGTTAGTGGGGTTTGTGATGGAAATTTCCATGATAAGACTTGCAGGTATGCCGACTGAAAAGGCGATATCAGTGCTGATGTTCAGGCAGATGTTCAGATAGCCCAGCATCTTGATTTGCTTCACGGTCCAGCATCTGCCAGCTGCTGTCTGGTCCCACATCATTCGGATATTAGTGCATTGCAAGAGGATAGTCAAAACGCTACCGATTGTGTAGATTGTCATGAAAACTATGAATGGTCAGCATGCGTTTTCCATGTTCGGGTGACAGCCTACCCATGATACCGATGATCACGCGTCGATATATCGCTTTGACTGCAATTCTCAGAAGAAACAAGCCTACTGAGAGCTTGACAGAGCAAATGGCGACGAGGTAAACGGGTTGTGATATGAAGTTCAGCTTCATGCCATTCGAAAAATCGCTTGGTTCAATGTGCTCGATATGTCTCCCGGCCCCGTACACAACTTGCATTATTATGATGCATTGACCGGCGACGCACTGCTTGTTCATCAGCACCACAAGAAAGCCAGAAATCTGAATCTTACCAGTAAGACCGTCCATAACATTACATAGTCCTAGGAAGTGAATGTCAATGGGTAAATCTCTCAGATCGTCCCGGGAGCGCTCACATCCCAGCCCACGGCCCTGATCATGTTGGCCCTGACATGAAATCGCGCAATAGTAGTGAGCACGGCCACAATGGTGACAGTTAGCGTTGATGCGAGGATGGTGGGGCCCTGATTCTCGTACGGACGCATTGGTGCGTCCACACGGGAGGCCAGAGAATTCATGCTGTTGAAAGTGACCAGGTAGAGTGTTGTAGACTTGGGACTACGTTGGCTTCATAAGATACCAGCTAGGTGCTTGCGTATTACCCGTCACCTGCCGAAACTCAAGTAATACATCAGGGGCGCTACCATAGAGACGCCTTCGGCGCCCAGGAACTGCTCTTCAAGTGATGAAGGCCCGCCACCAGATGGCTCAGAGCATATAGTTCTCGGTAGCCAACCTTATCTGTAACTGTCTAACCGTGAAGAACATTAATACCGGCCTAAGCGAAGCGTCCCTTATGCGTGAATGGCAGGTAGGGGATAGGCTCATTAACCGGAAGCGTGGGAACTACACAAAGTCTTCAAACCGAAGGGCTCATCGAAGCATGACGGCCGGACGCCGGAGGCACGTGGGGGGGCGTTCTTGGGCCCACAACCAACCTGGTACAAAGCGATTTCTCTTACACATAGATTTTGGGGCAACAGTAACGCGTAAGTCTTCAGAGAGAGGCGAGTGAGGCATGGAAGAGACATTATGCGCATACTCGGGTCTTCCTATTCGGACCCCTAAATCACTTCTCTTGACCGTAGAGACGAAGAGAAAAGCATACTTGGATCGTGCCATCTCATTAGGTGACGCCGAGGTCGCCTGATGGCCATGTTGTTGAACCGCTCGTCATGCACTTCGGAGTGCCAAGACAAGAGTAGACCCGAGACGGCTGCTGCCATATGCTCTGCGCAGTTCAGGCCAGATACCGTTAGAGTGCATGTGATGGGAGATATGTAGTCCGCATGTCCTACCGTTTAATGCAGGCTTTTTGTATATTATCACCAACGGCCATTCGCGGGCAGGGTAGTGAGCAGAGTGAAGATTTTGGCTATTAGGGAATACGTTTCGCAGCCTGGCCACGAAGAGAAGGTGAGGCGATGTGTATGCGGGTTCCCAATTGCTGAGGGCTCATACGTCTGAGAAGATTAACTCGAGGCGGGACGGAAATAGTGCCATGGTGCATCCATCCATCCATCCTGGGGCTGTTGTGATGGCGCCTAATATCAACCAGGAGATTGGTAGCGACTCGCCGATTTGGAGCCATTGGTAAAAGTCGCATGCGGAACGTGAGCCGTAACCAGTGAAGGCCAGATCAAGTGGCCCATGGGCGTGTGGCTTGCAAATAGTAATCGCAGAGCGAGTAATGGAGGTTATCTGCTGATGGCGCAAGAGACGATGCCGCGGAAACGCCAGCGGGGAAAGAAGACGGTGACGGGACGGGGAAACGGCTGATCCGGAACGGACCCCGCTACGGAAGTGGCATAGCGGCATCGCAGGATGCGCCACTAATACACTCTTCCTCGTCCCGACACTCAACACGCACGATATCCGAGTGATGCCAAACCCAGAATGGCATGTGTACTCATGGAAGGATTGATATGCTTTCGGGGATCTCCTTCTAGATTGAGGCGTTTTGGGGGCTGTGAAAAACCTCCCTCCCACGCCTCTTGCACGTGTCTGGGCCGCGGCACGTTTTCCTGCAGGTTTGGAAAAAACCCGATATTGAGGCGTTCACGGCACGAAGTCTCCTTTTCACGACATGTAGCTGACAGGCCGAGCACCGCGGCCCAAGGAAGCAAGATAGATCTTCTTCAACACATGACTCGAAAACCGTTCGTTCCCAGGGCCCAGACGACTCCAGATCTCGGATTCTGCCTGTCTAGCTAGTCAGAAGCTGCGGCAGCGGGACGGTAGGGGTCGGCGAGGCGACATGCTCAGCTCTCATTCAGCGACAGCTGCTTGCATCAACTCCCACTTACGGGCAGAGTTCGCTTGAGGATTAGTCCGCCACTCCTCACGATAATACAGACAAGGGATTGCAGAACACTCGGAGCTCTATGGAATCCCATGCGTCAGGCACTCCTTCACGTTGGATCCACACGTGGCCTCGCTTTATCAGACCTGCCCAAGTGATTCGATGTCGTCGATCAGGTAGCGAGTCTAGTTGCGGCCGTCAACACCATTCCAGAAGGGCGTACAGAATTTTCGGTAAATTGCAGCCACAATTTTCGGCAGTGAGGCATGGAAGACCCATTCGCCATTGAAGGAGGATAATCTCACCCCGGATATATCTATGTAGCCTTTCTGTGCTTTCTTTTCGATACAGTCTTCAGCATTGCTTCCTTCCCCAGTCGCTACTATACAACTGCTTCTGTACCCCCAAGACATAATGCGTTTCAGCTCTCCTCTAGCGTTGGCACTCCTTGCTGGGACTTTGTCAAACGCGCTACCAGCCCCCCCAGGATTCGACACTAGACCCTTCGGCGCTACCAACGGAAGCCTCGAGCGACGCCTCAATTGCAAGTGAGCAAATTGACCAACTGGTCGCGTATGCCCAACAGCAAGCCGAAGCCGTGCTGAAGGCCAACTCCAAGAAGCGTGGAACTTGCAACAAGAACAACGTCGCCGTGCGCCGAGAATGGAACGCTCTTTCCAAGACCGAACGCAAAGCCTATACCGATGCTGTGCTTTGTCTTCAGTCAAAGCCGGCCAAGACTCCTGCCTCCGTCATGCCTGGAGCAAAGTCACGGTTCGATGACTTTGTTGGCAACCATATCCTTTCGACCCTGAACATCCACTACACAGGTAATTTCCTGGCATGGCACCGCTACTTCACCTGGCAATACGAGCAGGCGCTGCGCAATGAGTGCGGCTACAAGGGCTACCAGCCATACTGGAACTGGGCCAAGACTGCCGTCACTGGCCTTGAGAAATCGAGCATGCTTGACGGCTCAGCTTACTCCATGTCTGGCAATGGAGAGGCGGTTGCAGGCCAAGGAGATGTTGTCATCATCAACACTGGACCACCAGAGATCCGCATCCCTCATGGTACTGGTGGCGGTTGCGTCAAGAGCGGCCCATTCAAGAACATGAGTAAGTCGATCCACTGGACGCATTTACAAGAAAAAAATACTAATCTAGATTCATAGAGGTGAACCTCGGCCCAGCTTCCCTGAACCTGGCCAACGGAACCACAATCGCCAATGGCGACGGCCTAGGCTACAACCCAAGGTGCCTGAAGCGCGACTTGACCGACTACACCATCCAAAAGTGGGCAACGGCACCCCTAGTCGCCAGCTTGATCATCGAAAACAAGGATATCTGGAATTTTGAGATGACCATGCAGGGCTGGCCAGGAACCCAAGACCTCGGCGTCCACGGTGGTGGCCATTACGCTATGGGCGGTGACCCAGGCCGCGATTTCTTCGTCTCTCCCGGCGACCCTCTCTTCTACCTGCACCACGGCATGATTGACCGCACCTGGTGGATCTGGCAATCTTTGGACAGCAAGACGCGTACCAGCGGCGCGGGTATTTCTGGCACTCAGACTTTCCTCAACAACCCTCCTTCCGCCAACACGACGCTTCAGGATATTGTGGATCTCGGATATGCTGCAAGCCCGCCGGTGAAGATTGCAGACCTGATGAGCACAATCGAGGGACCCATGTGCTACATGTACGCGTGAGCATGGTATACCAATCATGGTGTGGTAATGTGCTTTAGTGTAAATAGAACTTAATAGACTGTACATATGCTAGTATGAAGCTTTTACAAGTGACCCTGTGGAAGTAGCCGATTCATGTACTTGCGTGTGACTGAACCCTGGTCTACATTCGGATATAAATACCTCTTCCTAAGTTGAAACAAGCTCATTGTGTGCTAGTAAGTAAACACTATCACCTATTGAGTATAAGGTATTAAGACAGCATCTTAACTATTGTCTTATATTGTTGTTATGATAATACTACGTTATAATAATCTGCTTTCAATTATCGATATTACTTGCATACTTTTATTCATATCTCTTCTCCTGTCTCCATTCCTCCCTACTGAAAAAATAGGGTTGCCGTATGCTTGCATACATTGTTAAGAAAAGATAGTTATTTACTGCTTGATATCATTCTAGAATATGATTGCCATTAGATGATACTGTAATGTACCAAGACTAAAAATTTAATAGGTTGGGATGCAGACAGTTCTCTAGGTATTTATAGTGATATAGAGAGCGCGGAGCCTTTACTGCAGAGAGAGATAGGAGGCCAACTCGCTAAAAAGTCTCCTCAAGAGCGACACATGCTTTAGGTAAATTTGACAGTGAAATCCGAAATACCCACTACATTATCGATCCGTGTATCAAGGTCCCCTGCTCGATCGCGAGCTAACTGGAGGGCAAGCTACAGCCGCAGTAATTTCAACAGCCGGGCAGTATCCACGGCCGCATATAGTAACGCAGACTTCAACTGTAGAAGGATAGCCCATATCCGATGCGTAGCTATCCAAGGGAGATGCGACATAAACCACGAAAAAACGGAAATAACACACTGTTTGAGCAAAAGCGACACAGAAATCGCTAACGGCAGTATTTGAGGTTGAGAAAACGTTGATGCCGAAGCAGGTTCCGGAGCCAAAACCGAAATAATCAATATTCTTGATGTTGGACCAGGCTGCGACAGAGTCCTGCGTTCTTGAGCCCTCTTGCACCTTGACCCGCCCGTTAATCTCGCGCGAGATCTGTCCAAACACAGGGCACTAGTGCGTTGCGACTACCTGCATGGAACGGGATAGGTAGCGTTTTGAAAGCGAAGCCCCTGGGTAGTCTGGAACGGGAGCAAGAGCGTTATATGTGGAAGCCGCAATAAGGGCTGCAATCTCTTCCTCGGTGTATTCTCTGCCGATTTCGAGAAGTACGGCTTTTCCTGAGCGCTGTTTCTCAATGCTGACTTAGATACGCTCAATATGCCAAAAACAGCAAATCCAGAAGAGGTGAAGCTCTCCGATACCCATGTCGCCATTTAAGAGGCCCGCAGTCTAGCGAATCAAGTTGCGCTTGGCCAATTAACTTCAATGGTGAACAACGACTCTGCTGCAGACACCTCTGAGGTCTTAAAGCGAGAGGCAATAGCATATCCCTGTCTAGTTGATGAACTCGCCGTGGCGTTTGGCTCAACCTCAAACGATAAGAGATCCAACGGAAATACCCAACCTTCCGTTGCGGCTGGATTATTGGACCTACCAGTAGATGGTTCTGTCAAAGTCATTCCCTGTCTAGACCAGTCAGTTCTAGATCTAGCGCATGCAACTCAAGAGTACGAAAGATTTCCCAGCCATATACCCAAAGAAATGGCGACAACACTCAACCAGGTCATACGCGGCGAAAAGATCTTGTTTCAGCTCCATGATACCTTCGTCATCGATATTAGATCCAGCTATGTGGTCAAAGTCGCCCTGTCTCTTAATCTCGATTACATTGATAATACACAGTACCTTGCTACCCATATACCGGAACTCCTAATTCCCCAGAGGACTCATTTATTGATGTCTCGAGCACTAGGCACCACAATTGAAGGCGTCTGGCTAGAACTCTTGACTACGCAGGAAACATCTGTACAGCAGCAGCTTAATTCTTTATTTCGGGTCCTTCGCACTCAGGCCGCTAAGGACTTTGAGTTAGGTGTACATCTAGGGAGCTTCGTATCTAGACTATGCAAAGATATAAAGAGGACTTAACGCATAAGCTCCGGAACTCTACGTATAGAAGCGGAATTCAATGACTTCCTTCTCGAACACCCTAAAAAACGGTAACGCTATAAGTTAAAATGATTCGATATTCCATAGAAGACGACCATCGCATCGTAATGACTTATGGTGACTTGCACCCCCGGAACATAATAGTTAATCTGGAGGCTAATAAGTTGGAGGCTGATAAGTCTCCTTCGATATAGAAGGAGATTATATAAACTAAAAACAGTGTCGTTCGAGTGTCGTCTATTATTGACTAGGAAGCAGTAGGCTGGTATCTAGAGTCCTGAGAATTCGTTAAAGCCGTAAGCATGATCGATACTTGTGGCCCTTTGAGTGACTAGTTTGAATACTTAGAGCTCGCTAAAGAGGGGGTGGTTGTGAACGCAGATAGGACTACTTCGAAGCCACCCAGCCGCCGCACATTGTATCGAGTGCTCAAAGGTGAAGGCCTCACCAATCACCGCTGCAAAAAGAGACCTAAGCTTAACCGTGGGCATGCTGCAAAGCGGCTGCAGTTCGCTAGGCAGTATAGGCAGTTCGCATAGGGTCGGCGCACGCTCAAGTTCTTAGATGAGTGCTTAGTTCAGAAGGGCTTTAGTACAAATTAGGAGTGGTGCTTTCGCTTTCCTTAGGAGAAATGGAAGCCAGAGATGATCTTAGAATATGGGACAAGCCGCAAGCCAGCGCAGATGGTGTGGGCTTCAATATGGCTCGATGAACGGGGTCGGGCGTGGAGGAGCAACCTGGTCATCATGGAGCGTGATTCTGATGCTCCCCGCAGTGGCTACAGCGCCTAAAGTTACATTGATGCCTTAAAAAAAGGTCTCCTGCCTCACTATAGGCGTTCGCAGCTGTTTATGCAGGATGGTGCTGGCATCCATAGGTCGCGCGCGGTGGCTGCTTTCCTTCAAGACCACCACATCAATACGATCGCCTGGCCACCTTACTCACCTGATCTCAACCTAATAGAACACCTTTGGTGGGCTCTCAAAAGGCGGATGTACAAGCACTACCCACAATACAACAATCTTAGCCAGGCCGAAGAGGAGTGGGATCGGTTTTGCGAGGCTTTAAAGAAGTGTTGGAGGAGCATACCGAGTAAGCTCATCAAGCGTCTAATCATGAGCATGCCTCGACGCCTGTAGGCGTGCGCGAGGGTGGCAAACGAAATATTGGATTAATGCGACTCTAAAACACCAAAAATTATTAAATGTAATGCAGTATAGCTATATTTACAGCCTCGTGGAGTTTGGGGTGGACATGTTGGCGAGGTGGCCCAAGCTCCCGCGTTCGGATACTTTTGGCACATGACTGTACAGTGTCGACGTCGACGCGCTGGTGAGGAGTTCGCTTGGGTGATCAATTCGCTTATGAACCATGTTATATGTACGATTATCAAAGCCGCTAGCACAATAATGGCGACTACGATAGTGCCACTTTTAGCATTCGGTGTTCCGCCAGTTGCCTCTGTGTCGTTTAACATTACGATGAAAACCGAGTTTCACGGCCGTCCTGGGGAAAAAGATATATGAGAGCTCCAAGATTGACGGTGCTTGATGTAGAGCGTATATACAACGAGAGATGTATCCATCGTCGACTGTTCGAGCTTAATGCATACTCCGGGTGTCGCAGTAATCGACCAAGCGTATGCGGTACCCTCACGGCCGACGTATCGTATTACAATGAATAGCGCACAGCGTGCACATAGACGCCGCACAACTTGTAGACAATGCAAGTCAAAGAAGATAGGTGGCTGTGGAATTTCATATCGAGGATAAGCCCGGCTTTTCGGTACCTCGTAACTTAGTCAGATGCCAAGGTCTACGGCACTTCCCCGGAGATGACATCCGTCACTGTAGGTAGGTATTACGAGAAACCCTGTGAGCCGAAAATGACCGATTGGGTCGCAAGCATCATGAACCGTGTGACCCTTGTAATGTACCTACTTCAGTTATTAATCGTTTTCGGCCCATAGGTTTTTCCGGCATGTAGGGACGGACGTTACTCTTGGGTTTCTCACCGCAGATGCGATATGCCACAGGAGCTTTAGAATAAGCATCTCTTTTATGTTCAAACCTGAGGTGCATGTTTACGTGGTTGCACATGAGCTGTGTGCTACCATACTTACAGTGCTGCAGCCCAGCCTCTTTTAGCCTTCAGCGTAGCTGTGTCATGGATCGAACTAACGACCTCATTAAGCAAGACGCTAGCGCCGAACTAGGCACTGGCGCAAGGCTGGTGCGGGAACATCACAAAGTTCTCGTCTTCTATACCTATTGCTCGACAACGTAGTATCTCACTGTCACGAGAGGCAACGAGCAGGGACAACAAGGCTTGCTTCAGAAGCTTGATTGGATATGCTACGAACAATACTCAGGTGAGGCCAAGAGGATAGCTAAGGAGCAAGCTGTACGCAGAGCGAGCTGAAGACATATAGCGGTGAGAGAGGGCACATGCAGGTGACAGGGGAGACGAGAGGATACCGTGACACTCACTAGTAATACAATCTCAACTCATATTCTCCGCCCGTTACAGCTGGCCGTGCATCTAACACTTATACTACAGCTCATAGTCTCATAGCAGTAACTCTTAGGAGCAGATTCTTGTGTTCATAGCTATCTGGTAACAGGTGTAAGGGTCTCACGGGTTCAGGTATTTGAAACTGTGTTGAATTACAAAGTTATTGCAGTGCCGAGCTTGTAAGAAGCTCGGTGGAGAATATGTACTGCGGGACGGCACTCGGGTCTCGGCACCCGGGTCGCCGGAGTGGTCCGTGCGGGAACACCGGGTTCCAAAACATCACAACAGGAAACAAGGTGTCGTGTGTTGTACCGCTGACTACCTCATTTTCTTCCTGCCACGGGAAAAAAACAGTACTTAAGACTAAGCTCAAATAGAATAGCATTTACGAAATTGAGTTATATTCTAACAATTTCATGAGCTTTACTCCAATACTGATCTATCTTACCAACCTATCCGTCTGATACATCACTTCTCTTATTAACTAATGGATACAGAGCGGTGAATTTACAGGTTGGCACGTGAAGGTGCTTTTATCTCCACAAACAATTGCTACTACAGCGTTAGTATGATATACTATAGGTAGCGTCAAGGTTTGCCTACTCTGGCAGTTTCCAGAGCAGCACTGCTTCTGGTCTGGGTTGCCGCCGTCACACGGAACTATTATCTATTAGCAGCGAAAAGTTAGTTTAAATAGATAGTTACGTACGTCCATTGATTAGACATTGTCTCTCTTGGAGTGTTGCGGGAACGGCCGCTACTGATGTAATAGCCACGATAGTAGCGACGATGGAAGTAAGCTTCATGATGTAGGTTGAAGTAGACGTGGGTGGTAAAGTTTAGGTGATGATGTGTCGATGTCCTCTGTTGGGTAGAGCGACTACCCGTTCTTATACTAAACACCGACCTTATCAATTGGCATGCACGTACCCCATCACCTAACGCTGCACAAGATACCCGCCTCGATTCTACTTCGGTCCGACTTGCGCCGAGCTCAGGTATACCTTCGTAGCACCCCCATTCATAGATCAATATACTAATACTAGTCACTAGAAGAACCTCGTTGTTGTTATTCACCCGTACAATCGTACAAAGCCTTCTAATAATGCTATATAGATCGCGAACAAGGAGGCGATGCGAGCTAACTAACCCTGGTTACGTATAAGTAGCTGATGAACTGGCTTCATATTTTTGATACGGTTCTTCTTCGGCATTAGAGTATGCGTAACCTACCGCTTAAGGAGAGCTATATCAGGTTGATCCAGCCACTGTTTAATCCCCGCTTTATAATCTTTATATTTTTATCTTAGCGTCTAAGCGCGGATTGTTAGGCGGCTGCCTTTTTAGATACGGAGTCAACTTTCAAGGCATAGAAATCCCCCCTTAACAACCCAAAAACATCATGTCTCCGACCAGGGAAATTGCGATCCTATCAGCTATACACGAGGACTAGCGGTGCTTTTCAGTACCCTCGCGACCCATAGGTCGCTCCTAATGGGCTCGCGCCCATTGGTGTTTAGTTGGGTGTGTTTTGTTTCGGTACCGAATCTTTATCGTGGACCGGAGCTTAGGCTGCCAAGCCCGAGCTCTAAAAAACTCGCTTTACCGCATTTTGTATATGATATAGAGGGTGTCGACCTGTGTAGTGATCTCTATATAGCTTTCTCTTTTTCAACTCGCGGAAACTTCAAATGAAATACACGAGGACTAAGATTAGCGTCTATAGTTCGATGCATATAATACTCTTAGCCTGCTTCGATCATTAAATCGTGCCTAATACTAAGGCGGTTGCACCAGGATGAAGTGCATAAAGAGACAGGTAGTTACTAAATAAGGAGGTTGGCGGAAAGAGGGAATGCACTAGTATTAGCTATCTATCGCTAAACCTGCCTTGCCAGCATTACCTTAACAATCTCGTGAACGCAATTTATTCCCGCAGATCAACCGAGAACTAACTGTTGTCGTATTTCTTCGTAAACGGCAAGATAGCGCGGAATACAGTAGTAACGTGTTAATCGGCCCGATGAGCCACTTCATAATATAATGCTATCGGATAATTTCCTATAGAATTCTCAATCGATCGCCTGCTCGACCAGTGGCTTGGATGATGAGAGGAATGGGATGCCTTGCGAACCATCGAATTGCGACGGGAAGGATGCTAGGCCGAACTCATTGAAAGTACAGGAAAGTGTACGCGGGATTGTAGAGAAGGGTAAATGATAGTTATATAAAGTCACGAATGCGAATCTCGTCTCAAGCATAACCCAATCTATATTGCCCTTCTGACAAGGATTCCATACCAACTTCACTCGACCCTATCCCCATCGTTCTTGATCTAGACGCGAAAGTTCGACCACAGTCTCGTGTCTCGGCAGGCTATATCATCCTATCTATCCGATTTGACCCAGAAATCCATGAATATCGTCCATCTCGTCCCGAATCTTGAACCAATGTCCTTCTTCTTCCGAGCCTGAATACTCCTTCCATTCTAACGGCAATCCCGCCTGGGCAAGAATGCATGCTGCCTGTCGCCCGAGCTCAACATTAACGTATGCATCGTCAACGCTGTGGCCGATGAAAACTGGAGGCAGCCTGTGGGAGACTTGAATGACACCCGTCGTGCCAGGGAATGTTTTGATAGCGATAATCTTTTCCACGAATTCATCGAACTCCGTTTCCTGGATTTCATGGGGCCCCGACTGTCTTGCGAATGTCCTTTCTATGTTGGCGGCAAACGGGAGCCATGTACTCGCAACCACAACTGCGCCAGGCCTCATTGCCGAATCCTGTTGGCAGAGGAGGGTCCATAATGCGACCGCGCCTCCTTGGCTAATTCCTCCAAGCAAAAATTTCTGAGGGTCCCCATCTAGGCGTCTAATCTCTTCGTTGACTATCACGGTGACGTGGTCCACAGAATCCCTAATGCCGCGGACCTGAAGATCCCGGCGCGCGGCGATGTCGGTCAAAGAGTGTGCTTCGAATCAGGCTGGCACACCTTCCTAAAACATTGTACTCCACAGTTCTTGAGACGATGGAAAAACCCAGCGACATCCAGGCAACTTTTCGGATAGTGAGAACCCATCAGAGAGTGTAGATTCGAAAAATTCTTCCGCAAATTCTTCCCCAGAACTACCTCGGCCGTGCAACATTACAGCTGTGTGAATATGCTCAGACTTGGGTTCGACGATGTGAACTGGGCCAAATGACCGATCCTTGCTTTCCAGATTCATCGCTATCTCAGCGCTGGCCATTTCGCCTGTGGTGTTTGGCATAGCTGGTTTGTGGAATCGTATCCGTAGTCGGCACGACAGAAATTCGAGTCAGTGAGTTGGGAGAGTATTATCATTGCATTGTGGAGCGAGAGAGAGAGAGAGCTATGGTTAGCCTACGCTGTAGCGCTGCTTTAGAGCGTCCCGAAATAGAATAGGGTAGCTGTTCTAGGCGGCTAGCAGGCGGCACGTAGTGCCCACTCCCACTCTGCGCATCTGATTATCGCTTATACACAGTAGCTAGGTCTGTGTTTATGCTAGGTTTACTACTACGGTACTATGCTTTACCCTACCTCTGTTTCCACCCTAGCTTCTTAAGTAGTCTGTTGCGTCTCGAAGGTGGCCTAGTCACTAGCAACCTAACGTCGGCTTCGCTATACGTAGAGGTGTGGCGCTGCACCGACGCTATGTTAGTAGAGGCGTCAATCTGTTCTTCTCTTTCTTCCTCTTCTTCTCCTTCTCCTTCTTCTTTCTCGCTTACTAGAGCTGCTAGATTGTCACGCAAGGCCTGACACTTTTCGTTACGCTCTCCAAACGTTTTCTCGTATCCTAAGAGAGCGTGCGAGTACCAGTGTGTAGCGTCCTCTATACGGCCTTGGCTTTGGCGTAGAGAGGCAAAGGCCCACATGTTGTTTAGCGCTGGGACGCAAGTAAGGAGGTTATCTGGATGGACAGACTTTGCGTATCTAGCTAGCGCCCGCTGGTACATCTGCACCGCTTGCCGCCTGTCCTCATCAGCGAGTAAATACCTAAGATTGTGAAACGAGTCTGGCCGTATTAAGTCCTTAAGAGTCTTCTCCTCGCGTAAACTAGTAACATCTACTAACTACCCGCTGACTTAGAGACTATAGGCTATAATCCGCTTTCGCTTCCTCCCGAACTCCGCGTCCGACTCGAAAGGCACACTTGATGCCACCAACCCTGCCGCCAAGCAACCTAGCTCGTGCTGCTCCTCCTCTTCCACTAGGTAGCCACACCAGCGGTGCAGCACCGAGTGCATCGAGTGGCTGCCTGTACCTTCCCTCCCATCCACGAGCGAGTAGCGTGATAGCAGGCTCATTGCATCCGCAAACGACAGCTCGTCCTCAGCGATCTCTAGCAGCCACGTAGGAACACCCGTCTCTGCAGCCAAGTCGGTGCATGCTGCGATTAGCTTGTACCATAGCTCTCCGTTGTCTAAGAACCCCTACAGCTTAAGCAGACAAGCGGCCTCCTCGCTCTGCCGCTGCACCTGCTCGTATGATATAGTCCACGTGGTCAACACGCTTCGGTCGCCGTACTCCTCTAGCGGAAAGCGGTCCTGCTTCTTCATTAGACGGCCCTATGTGTTGTCGTAGTGCTTCGCATACGTAGCCGCCGACACATTGGTCTCGCGCATGTACAACCCGGCTTGCGTGAGGGCTAGCGGAAGCCCGTGAAGAAGCTCGAGCACCACGTCAGCGTCTGTCCAGCCTGCGTCAGCACAGTGTCTTCACTTTGTAAATGTGGAGGTTCTCTTACCCTCAACCTCCCTCCCAGCGTTGTTCTCTAGAATAGCGCGGGCCTGCTCTGTCGCCACCGTTCCCACCCTGACACCAGAGCCGAGCCGCTGCAGACTAGCTAGCCGGCTTGTAATAAGCGTCGACCTGTGGTCTGCGTGCGGGAAGCATGCCTTCACGTCGTATGCGTGCAAGTCGTCTCGGTCGCGGTGGTCGCGGTCGACGTTGTCTATGATCAGGAGCCAATGAGAGTTTGACGACATGGACAGCCACTGCTGACACTCGCGCACCGCCACGTCAGCCTCGACGGTGGCCTGGCTGAGCATCTGCGCGCCATCAGCCGTCAGCTCGCTGCGCGGAAGTCTCTCTTGTGCTTGCTGACACCTGGTGCGCTTAGCCTACTTTGTTAATACAGTAGCGACTACTACGATGTATAGTTACATTGAGATCGCGCCCACAAGAGCTTAGGAGATGCCTCCACCATACTCTGAACTACTTCTGCCACCGTCTAGAAGTCTTCCTCCTCGGCACCTTCAAACTTGTTCATGTCAAAATACGTCCGCGAGAGCGAGCGTTTTTCCGTTGTCTCAGAAAGATCAAGACAGCCACATCTGTCAGGCACGGTTGGCACCTCTCTCTTCCGCTTCAAGGCTCTCAGCAACCGCTCGGCTACGGTAGATGCGCTCTGCTGCATCGCCTCCTGGCCGAACGACTGCGACTCGTATCCGTACCGCAGGATGCGCGCGTCTGGTGCTACCGCTGGCAGCATATCGTCCTCGATGGGCCAGTTGCGCCATCTTGGTTCTTCTGTCGTGCCAGCGTTCTTGCACCAACTGTCGTCGGGGTGGGCGCCGAGACCATAGACTGCGACAATGCTAGCCGGTTAGCTGTAGCTTCTGCGCAAGCGATCGCTACACGCAAACGTACAGTACTCGATGCTCTGCGCAACCCCAACAACACCATCAGATTTCAAAAATGAGGCTGTAGATCACCACACAATGGCTACTATCGCGAGATTTCATCGAGTAGAAGTAATTAGATGCCCCTGATTACTTTGCGCTACTTATATTTGGCCGGAAGGTTGATGTTCCGGCCGTGGCGGGTCACTATTGGTAGCGCCGCCGGTGCCGCCCCTGAGGCCTCTTCCTCCACAACAACACTATCTTAGAAGAGGTGAGGGCCATGCGGCGACGATGAAATATGCGAGTTTGTGGACATGGTAGAGTCAATGGGTGCAGGGCGCAATAATGGAGTCAACGTGGAGTCAAAAGGTGGTTCATTTGGTTGAGTTTGGTGGGCCAAAGGGCGGAGGGCGCTCAAAGGGCTGATGCGGTTGCGGCGCATCCCAGTTCCTCTATTTACACTTCCCGTCGGCCTGCTTAGTGCAACAGTTACCCCCAGTAATAGTGTTGCCGCCAGTTGGCTTGCAGCAATCACTGAATGAGATAATAGCTTGATTTTCCTTAAATACGTTAGTCTTGCTAAGATTAAGTTCTCTATTAGGAGACAAGTAACGTACCGTATTTTGAGTGGTCACAGCTCCAGAGTAGCTGCAGAGGAGACCGTCCCAACTTCCAAGAACATCGCCCTGGGTGTTTGGGAAGCTGACTCCATCTCCACCTACGCAACATTCACGAGCTGATCTATCGGCGTTTGGCTGATCGCCTGTGCAGTAGCAACTATCCCACTATACGTTATATATTAGTCTACTAGTTGTGTGTTATAGTATTAGCCTAAGGACGTTGCTTATAATACTTACAGCAGAAACTGCAGGAATAAGCAGGATAATAGGTATAGCAAGATAATTCTTCATATTGTAAAAGATAAATAGTATAGTTAACTAATATATAATTAACGTGTTAATATAACTACTATTGCGCTGCTTAATATAAGAAAGGGTTATTGTACTTATATTTATAGCTAAAGACGTAGCATAACTAATTATTATGCATTTCTTAAGGGCTGGCAAACAGGTACATAAAGTAAGCCGGATTATGGCGGAAGTTATAGTCTACGGCTAGACTACAATTAAACCGTCAGCAGCAAGGTATGCGCGCAGCTGTGCCGCATCAGCCCCGTCTAGACCTTAACACGATCATTAGTGTACATGACACGACTAGGTAAGCAGCTTAACTGTCACGAAACGGTAAAGCGCCTGGAAGTAGTCGACGGGTAATAATATGCAAACTCTATATACGAGAATGTTAGTAAGGAATAAGAAAAGATCATCTCTTTTGGCATGTAATGAGATAGGTAGTTCTAGCAACCTGTATTATATTAAAAACGATACCACTAACTAGGATGAGCAAATTAACAGCCTACGACGTGGCTTGAAACACTGGACAGAGTAGTAGAGCACTGTCCCACACAAAGAGACTCAGATCAATTGATGAGAATCAGCGATGCAGACAGACAGCAAGATGCTGCCATTCTACTAAGCCTCTCGGTTTCGAGGTGGAAAAACTAAGCGTGGGATTGCTCTTTCACCAACGTTGTGGGGGGAACCAGTCATCGCCAGAATTAGTACTCGAAAATTTTCAAACATGCTCTAGAGCGCTGTCAATTTATAAGACCGCGGGAACTAACGTGTTAATCGGCCCAATAAGCCTGTCAGATTGAAGCACTATGGCAGAGAAGGGGAGCGTACAGATGCCGGGTGTACGCTGGCGAATGGGTGCGGGGTACCCGCGCGCGGGTTGGGGTTGGGTTGGGGTCGCACAGACTACGGGTCGGGTTGGGGTTGGGTCTACACAGACCACGTGTTGGGTTGGGGTTAGGTCTGCATAGACTATGGGTTGGGTTGGGGTTGGGTGTGTGATGGGCTAGAGCCCAGTTAGTGAATACTCGATGATATCTCGGTCACGTGCGTGAGACGCACAGATCAACCTCTTTGTCAGATATTCACTATTTTGATAGAACTCCAGATAACGTAGGTGTATACTTCGCGTGCCAGCATGCTTCGCGTGCCACCTAAAATCCCTAACAAAATCCAAAATTACAGGGGTCTAGATCTAGAGATCTACTTAATAGAATTCTCTAAAAACTTTAAATAAAGGCTGTACTTATATAAATAATAGTATTTTAGAGTTATAGAATACTAGCCCTAATAGAGAAGAAGTTATTAAGATAAAGCTCTCTCGCACGGGCTACCTTCTAGTATCTCTATAACTAAGCTAGCTAAAGCTTAGTAATCTTAGATTCTTAGTAGTTATAGCTCTAATAGTTATCTATTAAATTTTTAGAAAATTCTATTAAGTAGATCTCTAGATCTAGACCCCTGTAATTTTGGATTTTGTTAGGGATTTTGGGTGGCACGCGAAGCATGCTGGCACGCGAAGCATGCACCTACGTTAAAAGGTGATAATTAATAATATTAATAATATTATATATTCTATCTACGTGTCTATGCTATACTAAGTATACTTAGAGGGTACTAAGAGCCTCTATACTCTAATACTACTGTATTGTTTCTTGGCATTACATAAAAAGCAAACCTTAGACGATGGATGCGCAACGGGCCGTACCGGATATGAATTAACTATTCTAAGACACAGGGCCTGGTTAGGGCAATTTCTGTGGCCTGTCAGATATAGGATTGACACCTAATTGTATCCTACAGGTTATCCTACCTGGCGTTTAGCTATCGTAGATAAGTTAGATAGAAGTCGGATGGTTCTGTGTAGATTTATGGCGCTGTATGGGCATATCATTGCTCAGATGAGACTAGTTAAGGAGGGGGAAAGAGAAGGAGGTGTGGATTGCGTAAGAGCTGGAGTGACTAGCAGGTGAATAATCCATAGTTCGCCTCCTCTAATCGGATCAACCCTTACACCACCACCACCACCACATTTCCCCGCTTATTAGCGTCTTTGTGGCATCCTCCAGGTCATCCCACATATGCCGCGCACTAAATAGGCCGATAGCTGTTCTATCCTAGAGAACTGAAAAAGTATATAGAGGGCGGTAATTCTCGCACTTTAATCACTACCGCTTCAGATCAATCTACTTCTTCCTCATAGCCCAGCTTTCAGCCCTCTAATCAATTTCTTCTATCACTTTCATCTAGCTTCCACGATCAAGGCCAAACAAATACAATCAGATACAACTACCTTGACGCCTCTCAAGCGATCAAGATGCCTAACGCAACTCGAGACTATGGTGATCTGAGGGTCACTATGACTTCAGACTGGGCATGGAAATACAACGACAGGGGCACCGGCGCTATCAAAGCCGTAGAACTCTATCATGCGAAGTCACAGGGTGACCTTCGTCCGCTCGGCTCTTATGCGATGTGAACTTATAACAACAGTAACATAACCGGTGTGCGAGGAACGCTCCTGGTTGGAAAAAACCCGAATGCTAAAGGGGATCCGGCAGTTAAAGATCCTACTGGCTACGATATGGTTTGGGACGATCACAAAAGTAAAGGAGATCATGACGGCGCCATCTGGAGACCCAAAGCCCCCCCTGGATACGTTGCTCTGGGAGACATTTGCACAAATTCCTACTCGACCCCCCCCAACCAATTTGATGTGGTGTGTCCGATCCGATCTGGTCATGGACTCAGACTTTGAGCCAGCTAGTGTGTGGGACGACAAGGGTTCAGGAGCCACGCTTTATTCCACCATTTGGGCAGTTGCTCGCCCCGCCGTTGGTATCAAAGGCTTCGAGAAGCTCCCAGTATTTGTCGATACGTTTCGATCTGACGATAATCCCAATCGTACTATACCTCCAGCCAGCCTTGCAAAGGTCTTGACACTACCCTGCCCGAACGACTTCACCGAGTTTGACCCCGAGGTGCCCAAGGTCACCAAAGACAAGATTCCTGTAGAAGGAGACACTTTTAGCGAAAAATCGCAGGCTCAACTCACTCTACCCTTCACCGCCTTCTTCTCTCCCACCGATCGGAGCTGTCTGAACAACATTTTTGATCCTTTTGTTACACTCAGCAAGCGCAGTGCGTGGATTGTGGCCAGCGCACACGTCAATGACAGCAGAGGCCAGATCACCCTAAAGACAACAGTCATGAGAGGTGTATCAAAGTCGCAATCAGAAGAGATAACACACTCAGCTGGCGTGGAAGTCTCAGCCTCATATGGTATCGGAGGCTTCAGTATGGGCGTCAGTCTCAACTACCAATTTACATCGAAAGATTCCTCGACGTACACCGAATACCAGGAGAGCACTCGAGAGCAAACATACACAATCCCGGAGTATCATGCGACTGTGTTCTTCATCAGACACATGTGGCTCAAGGCGCACCGCAGTAATGGGACTAGTGAACTATGTGAGATTGGCTTCAATGCTAATGAGGACATCCACCTCGTTGGAGTCGACCTTGATAGGCCGTCGTAATCTCTGCAAATCCAGCCCCCATGCTTGTCTGAAAGTATAGTGCCTGTGAACGGCCTATAGGAGCTGTATTACAGCTACCTAGTCCAGATGCTATTTACAGTCAGGATGAAGAAAAGAAGAGTAATGTGGGCGGCCATTCAGATTGTTTGGGTTGGCGTACGGCCCGCATGCTGTTGGGGGGAGAAGTGATAGAAAGAAGAAAGCGACTAGGTCAGCGGCGTAGTCGCTGTTATGACCTAGGGCTCAGCCCGTTACAGTGCCCGCATACATGATTTGGCTATAGCGCCCCCACCTTCATTTATCAGCTAGTATAGAACTTCAATGCAATCCACTTACGTATTGTATACAGTCCTCCTCTCGAATATTAATCCTGACTTATAATCTTTGCAAAACAAAAAAGAAGCGCTACTAAAAGGCACATCCCAAGAGCTATGTAAAGTCTAAGCTACTATCTAGCATTTTTGAGCTCCAGGAAGCGTACCAAGCGTCAAGTACGCGTTGATATGGTAACGTATACCCGAAAGAGCAAGAAAACATCCCGTAAAAGACGCATATATCTTGGTACGCAAGATTAAAATCCTAACCTTCAGAAACTCGGGTAGGCATCCGTAGAAGCTGAATGATGTTAACAATGACTGTGTGTCAATCATAAGGGTAGTTTTGAAATTACGGGCAGTGTTACCCTAACTCCCACTGAAATGTTCAACACTGCAAAAACACCATGACCTCCCATCGGATTGACGCGGAACCTTGACTACCTTGCTCAGAAGCATCGCCACTAGCGATCTACAGATGAGCCGGAAACGACAGACGACTCGGCGACTGAGTCCGGACGCCCAAGCCGATGGCCAAAGCGAAACGAAGAATCAAACGATGGAAATGGCATTGCGATGCATGGTACCTAGGGAACGACAACTGTGAACGGTCCCCTAGGAACTGGATTCCAGCTACCTAGCCGATGCTATTTACAATCAAGATGAAGAAAAAAGGAAGAAGCCGGGCAGCCATCTTGCGTTTTTTGAGCTTACCCACTGTCCGCACGACGCAGCAGCTAGCACATCTAACAAGTTTAATTTCAGAATAGTATTATCTGATGTTGTGCGAGTCCAACTCAAGTGTAATTTGAGGAGAGGGCAAATTATTGTACAGCTCTATGATGACTAGTGGTCTTTCAGCGTCCTTGAGACGCCGAAACGATCGGGAAACTGCTTGGTCCATGACCTGCATTCAGAAAATTGTGCTGGCCACCCATGTCTTGGGAAATGGGTATGCAAATCTGGCGTCCGTAGACGCCTGCAGCTACCTAGTATGGCAAGTTGTCTCAGGTCGCCTTCCAGTTCACTTATCGTAAGCAGCATAGAGGTAGTGGCACAAAGCGACCTTGTTAGCAAGATCCGCAAGACTGATCTGTTCATTCATCATCTGACCAGAAATCTCGTGTTTCGTCAAGTGCCAGACAAGTCTCGAGATATACACAGACGGGTAATTTCCAATTAAAACTAGAGACAGCAAAAGGATATATATCGATCAAGTCAAGCAGTGATGTTGTAGCATCAGCCTATGCTCACTGCTGCACATTCCTCATATCAAGACACGGGCGAGACAAGTGCCAGGGTATCAGTACAGCGCGTCAAGGTTTCACGGCTCTAACTGAGATGTAACGTCCGTCCCCAATTCAACCACGCTTCCACACCAGCCATGACGTTGATAAAACGGTCTTGTATCCCAACCAGTTTGAAGATCTGGTAAGGCACGTAGCCTAAGATATCAAAGAGTCTCCACATAGGCAGCACCTCATCAGTCAGGTCTTCGAGGGAAAAGTCTTTGAATCCGGCCACTCTCATGAGCTCTTCGTAGCCACCCTTTGGAAGTGTGTTTTGACAGTGAGAAAGTCGCAGCACATCTTGCAATTTTTCCGAATTACGACTGAAATCAGCTTCGTGTAGAACCACGACACCGCCTGGCTTGAGGAGTCGCTTAAAGTTGTTGAGAACCTTGATTGGGTCGTCGGCGTGAACAAAGGTCTCCATGGTGTAAATGCCGTCAAATGATTCATCAGGAAACTGACTCAGGTCATGGTAGTTGGCATAGTCGACTTTGATCCTGTCCTGTAGGCCGTATTTCACAACATTCTTCTTTGCATCAGCGACGTGGTGCGGCGTGATGTCGATAGCCTGCACATTGAGGCCGTGTCTCGCCATGGTCATGGCGACGTATCCTGAGCCGGCGCCAGCATCGAGGACTCGGTCACCTGGCTTGAGGTCCAGCCTCGTGTATAGTTTATCTTCCATGGCTCGCTGAGCTTTGGATATGGGAAAGGGTGACAGCTGTCCTTTCGCATACAATCCGCAATGCCTTGCATTACCGAGGACGAGCCAGTATCCGAGTCGCGATTCGAGTGAGCCATAGTAAGCTTCGACGGATGGTTCAGAGCCGTCGGTGCTCGCGATCAAACCTGCAATGGAGTGAGTAAGAGCCGTGGACCGTGAGCAGCCAAGGAGGGGGACATACCAATCAGAATGGAAGCCAGCAAGACAAACAATGCACCCACATATCGACGACGGAAAGTGCGGCGCTCGTCAGGCTTCGCATTAGGCGGCATTTTGAGAAGAGGTGATGTTTTGGTAGCGGCAGATGGATGCAGGCGTTCGGAATTTAGAGAATTTAAGCGTCTGCGAACAGTTTCAGCCTCGGGCACGCGCGGGAGGCGCGGGCGGGGGGCTGAGGGTCCCATCAAGGGATATGCGACAACAACGCTTGAGATAACAACACTTGCATACATCTTCTGTGCTTGGGCAAGCATGTTCTTCTGGAGGTGTAAACCGATGGACGTCCAGGATCCTATCATGGTGCAATGCAAAGTTCCGCTCGCAGCAATCGTGCATCGCCACGGGCGTAGTGCGGCTGAACATTTCCATCTTACTCCGCTCGATTTCATCGATCGGCAAGAGTGGATAGGCAGCAAGCTTTGGACTTACTATGTCAGTCTACTCCGCAAGATGAAGATCATCTACGTCTATGAGAAAGAGCTTCCTGCTCGGCACTTCTCATCGTTCAATTTCATGGCCCCCGATAAGCCATTCGTTATCCTTATACTCATGATCGCCTGTACATACTCGGCTATATTCCTAGCGGCTTGGAATCTCCATTTCCCTACAGACCTTGAGAGGCTCCTATGGCGGGTATGCACTGCCGGGACCATGGGCATTGTAGTATTCGGTGGTGTCTTCGAAGTCATAGGCATACTAATCGAACTTCACCGACGTCGTCCATTCCTCCCGGATACTGAATCAAACTCAGAACATCAACTACATGAAATACCGGTGCCAGTTCGAAGCCATCCTCTTGTGGTGGAGCCAAAAACAAAATGGCAATTGCTCCTACAAAATGCACGGAACAAGACAGAGGACAAAGACCCCTACTTCGACATTCACCTTCGGTCCCTTCTGGTGACAACTCCGCTTTGTGCATTGTATTGCTTGTTTAGAGCATACATTATAGTTGCGGATATAATCACATTAAGAGAACTTCCTGCTAGCGCGTTTATGGCTATCCAATGGTCTACATATATACCACATATCTAGAAAGAGTGGGAATAAATCATTGATTTGCGAAGCATCTGTAACTACTACTAGAATCAGGTGCAATCAACGCTGATTCAAAATCGCATGCCAATTTATCAAGGGTCTCTAGCAGAATCACTTGATGAGCAGGTTAAGCAATTGCGTAAGGGCGCTCAGCAGATCGCTCATAGCAGGAAGAAATGAGTCGCCTTTGAGACGCTGTCGAAGCTTCCACAAAGCGCCAGAGCCGTAAGCGACGCTATGTACGGGCAGAGGAGACTCTTACAGTTGCTGAGGTAAGCGACTCAATTGCTGAAAGGGAGGCTGGTAGGCGTGAGCAAGGCGAGACGCCTGCGAAGAGGGTTCGCCGAGAACAACGCTGCGGGCGTTGCAACGAGATTGGGCATAATTCCCGCACCTGCAAGGTAGGAATAGAAGATAGAGAAGACGGTAAAGAGTCTAAATGATGCTGTATATCGCCATAAGCTGCTTCAAATTGTGGTAAGTTGAGCTACGTTGTTGTATAAGCGTTTAGGTAGGTTTCACCAGGCCGCTCGATGGAGTGGGCCGCTCGTAGGTGAAGCACGTGAATGGTTGTTAAATTCCTGTTGCGAGAAACCGATTTGCCAGGAACCGATTGCCGTTTTCCGAAACCAGCATCATGAAAGATGGCTGAGCGGACATAAGAACTAGTTTTCAGTGTCCTATAGTCGTATATAAAAGAATACATTGTTTCAAAGAAGCTTGATTTATGGCTTTCCGTACCCGCCAAAATGTTGTTGAAGCTGGTCCAGCCATGAATTGCTCGCCCTGATATTCGTAATCGAGCTCGCACATTGGTACAAAAACCTTCGTTGCAGGTAGTGAGGGCAAGTCTTCTTTGCTTAGACTAAAGATTGCGGTACAGTTTCCTTTGTGCTCACTGTTGCTCATACCGAATGTGCCGATTGGAAAGGGAGCTCCAGAAATTGTTGTCATATAGATCCATCGGAGCAATTTGTCCCCCCAGTCTTGGGGCACCTGTATCGGGACCGCGTGATCCTGCAGCGATATAGTCTCTTGCGGAGGATATGCGGTATCGAAATCTCCGATCTTAACGTCTTCGATGCATTTTGGATCAGTCTCGATAGACGACTCATTTCCTCGAACAAATGCCTTTGGAGGAAGGGGTGGCCACTCATCATCACGATGCCCACCACGATGCCCTCTCTCTAGCTGATTCATCGTAGAACGGAGTTCTGCAGGCGACTTCCAATTCTTTTGCCGTGCAAGAGTGATGAAGAGTCCAACCAAATCAAAATGTCTTCTATAAAAAAGCAGCTCTAGAACTGCCTTAAGAAGCTTGACTCCAACAAGACGAGCTCTCTCCGGATACCTCGAACAGTACTCGATCAATCTCAACATGTCTCGTTGTAAAGGTAGCAGAGTATTGCAGATGTCGATGTTCCATAGAATCCCCTGGACTAGTAGGGTGTTATTGACTACCAAGCATGGGTTGCCCGTACTAATCTTTTCATTGTCACCCCCTCGGTGCGGTATCGGATGTCCTCCTGCTAGGCTCAATGTTTCTGGCAGCCATGACGTGTTAGAAGGCTGTGTATCCACTGGGCTACACAATCTCTGACTATCTGTCAAGAAGCTCACATCTCCATTCGCAAATGACAATGAAAAGATACATGCGGTGTAGCTTATCGAGGGGTTTTCTTCTACCAATTTTCTCATATCGAGATGTTACTCATAACCTGCCAAATTTGCCAGGATGCTCGGCCGATCCAGAATCATAAAATTCTTCTTGTCTTGTAGCTCCTTGTACAGGACAAGGATTGAAAACTCGCGTGAGTCGGAAGGCAGTTTCTCCAGCACCAACTGCTGGTGAGTCGAATAATTCGTTTCGGAGCGCCGTTGATGTTTCAAAGAAGATGATGAATTACGAAGGGTATCATTAAAAGTCGAGCTATTGAGCTGTTAGTCTACTGACTGTGTTTCTCTTCTTCGCAGGGCTGAAATACCTGTTGTATGACGCACGCTGTCCAGGCTCTGACGATCTCAAACACAGGGCTTCGTTCATCGCAGTCTGTCTCTGCAAGAATGTATATGACATAATACGTATATTCGACTGGATGCCATATGACATAGACCACAGATTGTTGAAGTCAAGCAGTAGCTCCCTCTTCACGGTTTGTTTGGGGAACTCAGATGTTAGGGACTCAGCCATCTTGCCCCAGCTGAGGCCTTGCGGATCGAGATGATCCTCCCATCCTATCATATACACCAATCTTTCTGCACCTGCACTGACGGCCTCTTGCATCGTCCAGGCACGTGAAAACCACCGGTCCCTGAAAATCTGACCGAAGATAATGCGAGACTGCTGGAAATCCCCATGCTTAGTAGACCGGCTCTTGTCCCCGAGTAATTTTATAGCCTGGATATCCTCCACAGACTGAATATGATCATCTAACAGCGCCAGTGTCAAGGTCCCTTGCAGATACAGTTTCTGCATTGCGCCTACTAGTGTCCTTTTGTCGTCGGCTTCACCTTGATGTATACACTCCTGGTCGACCCAAACTCTTTTGATACCTCTAGCCTTCGCAAATTCCATGCTTATGATCAGAACTTGAGGTCGGACGCGGAGAGGTCTTACGTCGGAACCGTTGCCAGAGACGTGTGGCACTTTGATATGGTGCTTGTGGTTTTTCTCCTCGGTTCGTTTTGCCCAGCAGTAAGAAACAACTACAAAAGGTTCCTCGGTATTTCTGCCGTTGCGAAAAGGTTCGATAACCTCATAGTCGTAATCTTCACCGACAACTTCAACCACAAAGCGAAGGCGCTCTTTCCATGTTCCCGGTTGCTTAGGACTCTGAATGCTGAACAAGTAATCCTGAGCTCGGCATATATCATTTTGTAGTTTTGTAATCCCGATCTCATTAAGCGAACGCGCTGTATCGTCTCTTACGTCGGGTTTCTCTTCGGGCCTATCTGTGCGATTGTCGTTGGCCTTTATCTTGGTTCATTCTTTTGTGTACAACAGCACCCTCATGGTCGCACCTTTGTCGAATTTCCTAGCATACCACCACGCTGCCCTTCCAGAACCACCTTTGAGGTCCAGTACTACACCCTTGTTACGAGAGATAGTAAGCAGGCGTTTTACCATCTCTGTGAAACCACAAGCAGCCGCGGTATGGATTGCCGGATCTCCATCTTCGTCTCTTTGATTCAGATCACATCCGGACTGGCAGAGTAAATCCACTAGGTCTAGTCGATTATGACTCACTGCAATTATGAGTGGACTGTGCGAAGCACGTTTGTGACCGTTCGGGTTTGCTCCTTTGCTCAAAAGCAGATGGGCCATATCTTTATGTCCAGCCTGTACTGCCAAGAACAATGGAGTCCCGAACGCCAACAATGTAATGTCGTCAACCAATGCTCATGCATTCAAGAGCGTGTTCGCATCTTGTAAATCTCCATTCTTTGCGGCGATGTGTAATGGCAACAAATAGTTGAGGCTATCAGGCTGCAAAAATGGTCCGAAGCCATCCATCTTAGGAACAATACGGCTGGATGTTTCTTTAAGAAAGTTCGAAACCGTTGCGGAAGAGTGATGTAGAGGGATGAGGCAGAGGAGAGCTGTCTTAACGGCTTGGAGTACATTAAAAAGCGGATAAAATGGTGTAGGAAGTCCTTCGATGTTGACTTTAGACAAGCTGTATGTTCGCAATATCGATTTATGTGCGTACGACCAATAAGACCTGTTGATCGGATCCGAGCCAAGTCTCAACAGCATAATGAAAATGAACACGCCACAAGGGGCTTCGCAGCAGTTGCCAACTGGCAACGAAGCAGACAGCCTGTCGCCACCAATCTGCCGATCCCGCTCTTATCACCAGCCCAGAGCCAGTCGTTTGTAACCTAGCTTTACCTTTACCTTTAACTCCTCCGCGGCAACAGCTAGGCAGCCGATAGGTTGAGCTTGGTTCTTAGCGCAGTTATCGTCCACCCGACCCCCCAGCGACCTCTTTTGCATGGCAGCGGGTGGTGAGCACGATGCCGACCGGGCGTCTAGGGCCTCATTCAAACCAACATTATTAGGGCATGCGGTCTTTTTCAAATCTATACCGCTTGAACTTGACATTCATACCCTGGTGGAGAACGGAGATAATTTCTATTGACGTAAGTGTCAAGCCGCATATAGATAGAAGACATTATTAATAATTAATAAGAAGCATTGCTTTAATATTATTAACTCATTATCATTCACCAGTATTACGAATATAACTATTTAGGTCCTTTTATAGCGAAGAATCGGTTTTTGGTAGGATTACTCAGTTTTCTCTTATGTAAATTATCCTTTAGTAGATTTGACCTTTTGTGTGTCAGCAGGTAACATGTATACTTGGGTAAAGGGCAGTCCGTCAATCTTGCGGGTAAGCCGAAAAGTTCAAGCCTTCCACCCCCATCCCCACCGCCAACCACCAACCCCCCATCCCACGACCCCTCCCCCAATCAAAAAGCCCGCGAGAATCTTACCCAAAACTCTTGCTCCATCCTGCCGTGCCTCCAACACTGCCGCAGCCCCGACAATGCCCCCTGCAGCTACCACCCCCTCTACCACCCCCAAGACAAGTCTTCCCATCTCCCCATTCTTGTTTTCCATGATGATCCCCTCAACCATTGTATTCACCACCACCATTGCTCCAAGCCCCATCCCATAAATTGCCGCTAACACCATAGCACCCACACTGTTCCCCCACGCCATGGGCGCAACTAATATAACAGCGCCCGCCAGTCCCGCAGCAGCAACGAATATAGTGACTGCGCCCATGCGTTTTACAAGACGCAAGTTGCCGAAGAGGGAGGAACTGAGGGCTGCAGTGGCGAGTAGGATGAGCAGGGTGTTTGTCGCTATGTCTGGGTAGAGTAAGGAGGGGGGTTGTGTGAGGAGTAAAGGGAGAAGGAGGGGGTATATATGTATGAGGGAAGTGATGAAGAGGAAGATGAGGAGGAGGAGGCATGACGCTACCTTTTCGCTGAATTTAGTTTCTGTTCTCCCTGCTTTACCCTCTTCGTCGTGTTTCGAAAGGGGAAATGAGGAGGAAGAGGAAGAAGAAGACACCCCCCTAAACAACCCCATGGCCACGCCCAACGTCCCCACCATAACCCCTCCACTCACCAACCCAACCCAGCCCTCCCCCCCACCATGCTCACGTCCAAACCCAACCCTCGCAACACACGTATACACGATCCCGCCCACCGCACCCGCAAACCCAGATTGTAACCCCACAACACCCCCATGACCCCTATAATGACTCTTTACCACCGCCCTACTAACCGCACCCACAGCACCCAGTCCCAACCCTACCCCCACGCCCCTCAGCCCCAAAACAGCCGTATAACTCGCCTCCTTCTTCCCCTCCCTGGGGCGAGAGACAGTAAGCGCGAACATACACCCACACGCTACCAAGACACCTGCTCCAAACACCCCTTTCACCACCCAATCCTCCTTTTTGCTCCTCCTCCTCCTCTTCTTAAACCCACGTTTACTGAAGAAAAACACCACACACGCCGCTCCTACGCACATACAAAGCACCTGTATTGCCACTACCGCAGCTACGGCAACGAGCGAGCGTGTAGGAAATAGTGTGGAGAAGTAGAACTCGAGGACTACGGCGTTGGAGAGGGGGATGCCGAGGGTGTTGAAGAGGACGAGAGCGTGGGCGTAGACACTGTAGGATAGGGTTGCGTGTTAGAGATGTCGGTCTTGCGGCGGTGGTGTGGCTTACGATAGGTTTCTGTGGCGGGAGAGGCGGTTGGGGGTGGTGCTGGGTTGCGGGTTCGTTGCGTGAGGAGAGGTATGGCTGATATCGGCGGCGACGGCGGCGGTGTGTGGAGGACATGTTTGGCTTTGTCTTTGTGCCATGAGTGAGTGTGGGATGTAGCAGCGTAGTGTGTTGCATGCGAGACGACTCTGGTATTTGGAGAGGCGCAAGAAGGTGGAGGCGTGTGAATGTGCAAACGAGAAGACGTCTGTTTGAGCAAACAGAAAGACTGGAGTGTCAATGCTACGCTACTTGACTAAGAAAAGTCGTAATTAATCTACCTCTCTCACCGCGGATAACCTTTTGATAGGGGAAAATACCAAACAGATAGTATAAGAACATGAAGCCCTTTTCCAAAAGACCCCAAAAACGCCAATCACAAGACTTCCATATGCCAGCCCAGCCCAAGTCATGCCTCCAAACTCCTTCTCAAAAGATGGAGTTGACAATGTTTCCTCCAATCGTAGCACCTGCAAAGACGGTAAGCGTTAAAATATCCCATTGACAATCTTGCCACCAATAGTCGCACCTGCACCGAAGATGGCAGCATTGCCTAGCTTCTTGCCAAACTTCTTGCCATTCGCCTCCATCTTGCTAGGCTCGCCCGCCGGCTGCTGCTGCTGAGCCTGGGCACCCGACGCCACGTCCAGCGGCATGTTGCCATAGTTGCTAGGAGCGGGAGCAGGAGTAGCAGAAGGCGTGTAAACAGGCATAACGGCCTTTTCCTCTTTGCGCACATAGCTAGCGGGGAAGATTCCCTCCATGCCCGTGCGCTCGTTGCGGCCCTTCCACCACTCGTTGTTCATGTACTCGGTTACGACGACCTTGTCGTTGGGCATGAGGGCGAGGTCGCCTGCGTCTTGCGCGTTGTACTGGTACATGGCGGAGGCGTGGGCGAGCACTGGGGGCCCAACAGGGGCGGCGGGCACAGAGGGGTAGGCTGGCGGCGGGGCGTTGGCCGCCGTAGTGTCGGCGTAGTAGCCCACGTTGCTGTGCTTCTTCTCTGGCGGCGGCGTCGGCTCGCTCTGTACGCTCATCTGCGCGAGTTGCTGCGTTGGCACCGCGGGGAGTGCGCGCGCGCTGTTCTCGGCTGAGACGGGCAGTTGCGATGAGATGGCATCGTGTTGCGCGGAGCTGAGCACGTTTGATTCGACAAGGAATTGGAGATTCTACCGCGTGTTGTTGGTAAACAGAGCGACGGGGCTATGGGCCATGCCGACTTACATTCTTGATGTCGCCGAGCGCCCGGTTGATCATAGCATTCCTGAAGCTGTCCGTCATGTTGAACCGGTGCCGAATCTGGCTGCTATACCCGTCGCTGGTTGGTGTGTGAATATGGATACAAAGCCCTTGATCGACTTTTGGCAGCTTTCAAGGTTATAGGGGTATATCGTGTGTGTCAAGTGCAGAGAATGCGGTGAAGACGAGTTTTGGGCACCTTGGGTCAACATGATACAGTGGTTTGGGGGCGGGAGCAGCTTAGCGGCAACGCGACCCGGAACGGCTGCGCCGCAATGGGGCTGTGCTTTCACGCCTCCGTCTCCTCATCAACGCACGGGCACTACAGTCACCCAGAGTAACAGGCAAAATTAATCATCGGCTTTTTATACATTATAGTTCAACACTTGGCCGTTCAAAACGTCCCAAATCCCTTGTCGCGCAAGCCCATCAGCCAGGGGTCAAACTAAACTTGTCGTCCGAACTCCGAACAGGGAACAACCCAAACCCACCACCCGAATGACAGAAGTCAAATCAACCTACGACAGGAAAATCTGCTTATACATGTCCTGTCTCTTGTTCTCAAATGCGTCAAAAGCCTTGGCCGAAAACCCAACCGGAATCTGATCCTTGCCCTCGACCAGCCCCTTCCACGCTTCGTCGGTGAACTCGGTCAGTGGCATGCCAATGTTGCCTCCGTCCTTGATGTCCGGCTGGTGCTTCGCGTCGTGCAGTTCCGTCTGCACGGCTGGAGGGAAGATTTCAATCACTTTGATGTTTCCGGGTCCGCTTGCCAGTTGGTGGCGGAGCACAAGAATCATGTGATGTAGAGCCGCTTTTGAAGCGCAGTAGTTTGGACACCGCGGTAGCGGCATCAGCGCGAGACCAGATGTCGTGTAGATGAGCGACGTCTCCTTGTCTTGCTTCTGCAGGAACGGGATGAATGCCGTTGTAAGATGCATGTATGACAAGTAGTTTGTCCTAAACTCCAGCTCTAGCATATCCAAGTCCACCGTCTCGGGCTTGGAAAAGTCGAAGCCGCGCTGGATGCCCGAGTTGAGGAATACGCAGTCGAGGTCGGGGTGCTTGCTTGTTACATCCTTGACAAATTGTGGGATCTGGTCGAGCTTGGTAATGTCCATCACGAAGCTGTCGACTTTGTCGCTGCCATGCTTCTTCTGGAATTCGTCTAGCTTTTCTTGCCGCCGTCCGACAATGATGGCATGTTTGCCGTCTTGCACAATCTTCTCCGCCAGCGCCCAGCCGATGCCGGATGTCGCGCCTAGCACGAGAACCTTGTTGTATTTGAGAGACATGATAGAAGATATAGAGCAGATGATGATGTTTGCTACGAGTGAAGAGCTTGGTTGGGAGTGTCCATGCTTATACCAACTTTGACAACCCGCTATTATCGTCAACATCATCATGAACATCATCGCGCCGCCACAACCAATCTCTGACTTGCATCGCTCTAGATTCAAGACCCACCCCAAAATCTTTCGGTGATGTCGGCTTCTAGAGAAATCTTGCGTAGAGCGCTGCAGGTTGTCATGGACGTCTGAACATGTCCAAGTGCAATGTAGACGTCATCGTGGATCCGCATTCTCGGCAGTTGCATCGGTTGCAACAACATCAACACCATGACGAAGAAGACACAACTGTGGGAAGGAATTGTATTATGTATAGTAGTTAGAGTAGTAGTAATAGTAGGGGTATCAATCTAAATCACAAAGGCCGTTGATTCGAACAATCCTGCAACTAGTTGCAGAGCAGCTTGCGCATCCATACGTTGCCCTTCTCAGCATCGCTATCCTTGGTAATCTGGCTGTTTGCACGTCCAAGGTTGACAAACTTCGGCCAGGTATTGGTAAGGACAAGGTATTTGATCTCCTTCTCGGCAGCATCGAATATCATCTCGGTGAAGGCACCTGGGATCTCCACCTCAGCCAGCATTGCATCCTCATTGAGCTCCTCCATGTTGGAAACGGCCTTGAGATTCGCACGTCCCAGCCTATCAAGGCAAATGGGTGTCGCAGGCGACATGGGGCTGGCCGGTACCTTGAGCTCATGAGATGATGCGCTGCTGTTGCTGCGATCACTGTCGCTGTTGAAGGGTGAGTCTGAAGCATCATCTGGCATGACGTTGTCGAAAGGAGTCGCCTTGTCGCTGAGTGAAGAAGTAATCGAGCCTTGACGGTGGCTGTAGAGAAAGTTTGCAGTTTGCGAAAAGATGACGTGAAGACGCTTCATCTCCTTGGATGAAATGTTGATGGGAAATTCGGAAAACTCGAGAGAGATGAAATGAGCGTAGATGCGTGTAGCAGCAACAAACTGCTGGCGGCGGTGCTCAGCCGTGTTCGACTTTGGTGTGAACCAGTAGCGTCGCCAATCGGCAACGTGGGTGAGGAAGCTCACGTTCTCGCCAGAAAAGTCCTTTAGAGCGGCAAACTCAAGGAGGGGCAATGCGTTGGTCCGAAGCGCGTTCTCCAAAGCAGTCATGGTCAAGATATCTGACTTGTGTGACTCAAATGACTGCTGGCTGTAGCTGAAGTCGCCACTAGACTTGACCGTGATGGTGGTAGTGAGTGAGTCACCAGTCTTGTACTGGTTGGTAGTGTCGTTCAAACCAGCGGCTGCTTGACGTATCTCCCAGTCAGCGATGGCATCAATTGTCTCTTGAGCAAGTCTCTTGCTTCTCAGCAGGTTGACGATTGGGAAGCCAATGCTGAAAACCTCCATCATACTGAAGCAGACGGCGAACCAGACAGGTGGAGGGAAGACTGCGCTGAAAGGAGCAAACTGGGGAGCGTAGAGACCAGCAAGCCAAAGAGGAGATGCGGGTAAGCCAACAAGGCAGCAACAGATGGTCTGTAGCCGCCAACCGTGGACGTCCTTGATGCTGCGGGACTTGAACAGGATCCAAGGTGCGTACACCCAGGACCAGAACAACTGCCAGACGATCGATAGCCACCACTCCCAGCCCTTGACACAGTTGGCCGTCGCTTCCATACCGGTGCCTTTGATTGTGTAATCGAAGATGCCGAAACCCGGATGAAACTTCTCTGACGCGAGGAAGACGAAGAGAACCAATGCAATCTTGCCGTCATGTTAGAGTCGTATCAACAGGTCGTAATACGAGTAACTTACCTGAGCTATCATGCCCATGCCAATGAAGATAAGGGTCCGCTCGATGTTGTCGGCACGCTCGACGCCCTTCATGATGCGCTTCCACCGGCTGTTGGAAACTTCCTGGGCCTTCTTTTCATCGATTGGCTCATGATCCTTCAATGAGCTCATATGCGCAAAGCGCTTCTGACGACTCGCAAGGTGCAGAAACTGGCTGTTGGACGCATGGAATAAGGCTGGTGTAGTGTCAGCGCTGGTCCATCGTATGCAATATCAAGCTTGCTTACCCATGCCTAGTGGAACAGCAATCGACATCATCCAAAAGACGACTGAGCAAGGAAAGGCTGCACCAAATGGGTATGCTACAGGAGAACAGTCATATTAGCAAGGGAGCCATGTGTAGAAGGTGGCATGTTACGTACCAAGGCAGCAAATGTTACCATAGATGTGAAGCGAGATGATACCAGTGAACAAGACTGGAAGCCTACGCATGCGAAGTGTGGGGTGCTGCCGGTTGAGCCATAGGAATGTGAGACCTGATGCTAGCAAAACGTTCCAAACAATGAAAATAGAGACATAGGTCCAACCTAAGCGGTCAAGAAAGAGTTGGTACTCCATAGTGATGTGAAAAGAAATGTCCAAGGAGTGTATTAGGTACAGCTGGAGAGGCTGATATCGTGATGTCCGTAGACGTTCCCCCTCGACCTTATATTCAATGTCGTCTGCAGGATGAAGATCATACAAAGTATAGATTGTCGGCGAAGTATTAGGTGAAAGGGTCTACGGCACCCTGCAGGTATCAGATCGACAGTTACATCCAAGTTCACTTTCCAAACGGGAGACGTTCGTGGGTCAGCCAGGTAATTAAGGTTAGCCGGCGCAACTGTCAACGAATAACGTGGCGCTAACGTGCACCGATGCCATGTGCTAAAATGTTTTATGCCTACTAACCCAGCTAGTACACGATCTGGCACTTGAACACCCCCGTCTAGTTTGTAGACCAAAGTTTATCGCCGTACCCCAGGATGACGTTGGCTCGCCGATGATGAGTTCATTCTGATGGAAGAGGGGGCAAAGGCATGTTTGGTGTACCAAACTTCTGCTTTTTCCTTCGAGAAGAAGTTTGCTGCAGGGCATGGGCCAAAAACCTACCTCGCGCGTGTGTACAACTAAGGTAGACTTGCGGAATTTGACGCTGAACCCTGCCTTGGTACAGTCCAATCATTTGTATCGGTCGTGGCAGAGAAAGTCAACACGGTGTCGCCGACCTGGAACCGATGTAGTCGTAGGCGCCATTTCCTGTTGACGATTTCCACCGAGCATGGCTTCGCCCGTCACGCGGATTGCGAATTGTGTATGACTCGTCTGACAGTACGTGTCCCCGTGTCCGGGTTTTGGGTTGGCCGGCGCTGCGATCTTCATCACCAACTCCCTACTACCAGGTCAAAGAGTGCCATGATACTATTGCCGCGGAGTTGTGTCCTGACTTTCAATACAATGAAGCTTTAACTGGACATGGCATTGGACGTGGACATGTGTTTTCGATAGTCAGTATGAACATGTGCCTGTTAGACAGACATGCCCAATAGACCTAGCAGATCATCATAACACGAGGCGGGTCAGTGCAATCTCGCATAGTGCGAACTGTTCCTAAAAGGAGCAACAGTGAGCAGGGCGAATAGCGCCGAGCCGTGAAGGTAGATTTCCGCTCGCTAGTGACGCATGAGGCGAAAAGAATCACAGCCTCACACCAATGGGATAAGCGTCAGGAACTGCAGGCTTCCGGTCGTGTTCAAGGCAGCGAGTGGATGGGCATCTCCGTATCTGCCGGTGCCTTGCCGATAGTGTACCTGACAGTGGATGATCCAACACGCGACGCCAAGCAGGACAGGCTTGCTTCTGTGGTCGTAGCCAAGGGTTCAAGTCGTGCTTGTATGTACTGCATCTCCGCCTCTCAGGCCATCTGCACACCACGTGTCGTGGAGCTTTATGCGGGAAATGCCGTATGGAGATGCATGTCGACTCTCGAAACATTGGCGCTTTTACTTATGTCGCGCACAAACATCGGTCAAATCCGGTCTCGCTGTTGGGACGGGAGGGCGCGCTGCTGCAGGCAGGGAATGACCATGGCAAACATGTGTTCTGGACTCAGCTGGGCCTTGTAGGAAGAACAGGATGTGTTTTTGGGGAGGCTGACGGGAGAGGGGGAGGGGGGGGGGAGGGAGAGGGGGAGAGAGTGAGACGGGATCAGCATGGGGTTTGCCAATCCTCCATGATCACCGCTCGGGCCCCACAACGTGGAAAATGACTCGCATGCAATATTTCCTCTACCAGTTCTCTTCACATGACGCTTGGCTACCACCTACCTCCACCATGGCACCTGCATCCTGCGCTCTATGCAACGTGAATCGCGCCCTGATCCTGAGGCCAAAGGACCACTCCAAGCTGTGCAAGACATGCTTCATTTCCGTTTTCGAGACGGAGATCCACCACACCATCACCACCAATGCCCTCTTCCAGCGGGGTGAAAAAGTTGCAATCGGCGCATCAGGCGGCAAAGACAGTACTGTGCTCGCCTCTGTGCTGAAGACACTCAACGAGCGCTACGACTACGGACTTGACCTTATCCTGCTGTCAATCGACGAGGGAATCAAAGGCTACCGCGACGACAGCCTGGAGACTGTCAAGAGGAATGCGGAGCAATATGGCATGGAACTAACCATACTGGGATATGATGAGCTATATGGATGGACTATGGACCAGGTCGTGGAGCAGGTGGGCAAAAAGGGAAATTGCACCTACTGTGGTGTCTTCAGACGACAGGCGCTTGATCGCGGGGCAGCAAGACTCGGGGTGAGGCATGTGGTCACCGGGCATAATGCCGACGATGTTGCTGAGACAGTATTGATGAACTGTAAGCGCATGCATCATCGTTCCACTCCTGACTCGACGGCTAACGAAAGCAGTACTGAGGGGCGACCTACCCCGTCTATCACGCACAACTTCAATAATCACGTCCACGCCCTCTGCATCTGCGAATCCTGCGTCAAACACAAACATCAAGCGCAGCAAGCCCCTCAAGTACGCTTACGAAAAGGAGATTGTGCTGTACGCTCACCACAAGAACCTCGACTACTTCAGCACAGAATGCATATACTCGCCCGAAGCCTTTCGCGGCAGCGCGCGTGCTCTGATAAAGAACCTTGAGCGTGTTCGACCAAGCGCTATCCTGGATGTGGTAAGGAGTGGTGAGGATATGGCCAAATTGGTACCTGGCAACGACCAAGCATGTGGGGGCATGTGCTCGAGCAGCATACCCGCGGCCGAAGAAGAAGAGGGCGGGTGCGGAAGCGCTCAGGGACGCAGCACAGGCGGCGACATGGCCAGTGTCGAGGCACGGCTCAGGCAGAACGAAGCTGCTGCTGACAGCAACCTCGAGACGGAAATCACAGCAAAGAGCATCAGCGGCAAACAGCACCCACGCCACGATAGCGACACGGTATCACTGGCGAGTGGGAACAAGCCAAAGAAAGGCTTCACACCAAAGAAGACGAGCAAGCAGGTAATGGGCCAATGCAAGAGGTGTGGCTACCTTTCCAGCCAAGACATCTGCAAAGCCTGCGTTCTTCTCGAGGGGCTTAACAAGTCGCGACCAAAGAACAAGATTGAAGTCGGATATGAAGTTCAAGATATAAGTCTGAATAGCGTTCGCGACGAGCTTGAGGCGACAACCATCGGGGGTGAATGAGCATCTCGGAATCTTCCCAAGATGCATTTCCGACAGATTCCGATACGAGACTTCCGTTGGTCACACGACAGTATCCTGAATTACCCAGCCTAGCGACTGGCTTACATTCTGTAGCTCGCCTCAACAAAAGTACTCGACAGACTACTCGACTACGTGCATCGTCTAGCCAGACAACTAATGACATGCATCCACACCCGCCCCGCACTCAGCCACCAGGCGCAAGCCACCCGCACAAGTACCAACGTCAACCGGCTTCAAAGCTATCACGAGGTACACGAGGCGGTAAGCCCGAGACGAGACGAGTCACAAACGTGACCGTTGGAAAGACAGGTCTCAGCCTCGCTCACGCACGAGTCAACGTCCGCCACATACCCCGCACACATCATGTCTCCCACCTCAGCCGCCCTGTCTTACCCTTGCGCTGTGACCACATAGTTAATCTGCACGACGTTGACGTAGTACGTACCGATGTGTCTATTGTATTCGCGTGTCTTGGGTTGTACCTGAGGGTTGCACGGCGATTTCGACTTCACGTTTGATAGGTATTGGAATGCAAGGGCAGACATTTACGCACGACTTGGCTGCCAAGTCAAAGATTGCAACAGAACCAAGAAAAAGGGAAATGTGAAATGGTGGAATTAGAGTCTGTAGGTATCTAGGGTACCAATGCCGTAGCACAAACCGCCTCCTGCGAGTGAGAAACCCGCTATCCAATGCTCGCTTCATCTGAGATGAACATGTCCGTGTCCGTGAACGCCTTGCTATGCAGACGTGAAAATGCCCACCAAACGCCCCGTCATGTTTCTATCCAAGTGAGGCCCCTTTCCCGGCACAAACTCCAACCCAACCCAATCCAATCCAGGCCGACCAAGAAAAAAGAGAGAGAGAAAGACAAGAAGCTTCCAGGTCAGCATCTACAACTGAAAGCCAAACTCTCCCGTCATCTCAAATGGCCCCTTTACCGTAACAGTGCGCTTGTCAGCGTCAAAGTCGCCCTTGACACCCGCCTTGTCCTGACCCAAGACCACAACATTAGCAACAGTGATGCTCTCACCACTCGCGGCCGCATAGCCAAACTGGCCTGTTGCACTAAACTTTCCGTTGTCAAACGAAAAGGAAATCTCGCTCGTAAGGGGCTGCGCCAAGCTCTCGCCGTCATCAAGGTACAAACGCCCCGTCGCCTTGCCATCTGCCCCGGGAGCAACGAGGATGCTAAAGTCCTCGTTGCGCAGCGCCTTTGTCGTGTTTGCGCTGTTGAGACGCTGGGGGATGATTGTGCCGCCGCGGATGTGTACGGGAATGTCCGTGTATGTCAGGTTGCTAAGCGTGACGTTTTGGGCCTGACCGACGATTTTGGCAAATGTCCAGTAGTCGTAGAAGGTGTCGTTTGGCATGTAGAAAGTGACGGTGTCGGAGTAATCGGCCATGACGGGCGAGATGAGGAGTGCGTCGCCGTAGAACCACTGCTCTTGAAGAGCAAATGTGTTTGCATCGGTGGGGTACAGGAAGAAGAGGGGGTTGATCATCGGGGTGCCCTCTTGAGTTTGGTAATACAGGCCCGTGTAGATGTAATCCAGGAGCCTATAACGCACGTCGATTGCCTTTTTCGCGGCGGCAGTGACAATGGGCCACTGGTAAAACTCTTGTTGGATGGTGCTCAGCTCAGCGTGGTTACGGTAGAAGGGCTGGAAGGCACCGAGCATTGCCCAGCGGGCACACATGTACTGGTCTGCGTTTCCGTTGAAGCCGCACACATCGGAACCGACCATGGGCATCTGGTGCATGGCCACAAAAGCCAGCATCTGCCGGATCGAGGTACGGTAGTCCTCCCAGTCAGAGAAGTTGTCGCCAAACCAATGCGCTACCTTGCGCCCGGCACCAGCAAAGGTCGATCGTGTCAGTACAAAGGGTCGAAGTTTAGGACGGCGGGCAAGCATGGATTCGCGGGTTGTCGCCGCCATCATGTCACCGTACAGGTTGTGCGTATCGTATTGCCAGGTACCGTCGTAGTTGGTAGTATTCATGGGAATGGTTTGGCGAGATACGTCACCCAAATGGCTGTTGACATGGTATGCAGGCGAGAACCATTCACGATCGGGGAGACCCTTCATGTTTCCAGTCGTCTGACGAGCAGCCAGCGACTTCTTTGCCTTGGAACTACCCGGCTGGAAACTGGAGGGAAACCCAGGGATTGGACGGCCAGTGTTTGGACGCGGCGCATTCCCCGGCTTGGGCGGGATACCATCGTCGATAGCCTTCTGGCGAGGGTTGCATGTCGTCACATCTTGACAGAAATTCGAGGCTTCGTTCATATCGACCCAAACGCCGTCAATGTCAATACCGGAGTCGGCGTTGAAGACGGTCTTGAATTGGTCCGTCCACCACTTCTCAGTGTTGGGTGCAAACCAATCCGGCCACGCTACAGCGCCAGGCCATTGAACACCGAGCATGTCGCTACCATCGGCCGCCTTCAAGAACACATCCATGTCATGACCCTTTTGGTAGGTGTCGTAATTGCTCACAGCGTGGACACCAGGGTCGAGAATCAGGATGTACTTTTGATCGCGCGAATGCAGAGTCGTGGTCAACTCATGCATCTTTGTCATTGGAAAGCGGTCAGGATCGGTGGTGAAGTCCTCACGAAGGTTCATGTAGTCGATGTCGGTCCACATGACCTCGAGGGGAATTCCAGCAGTCGAATAGTTACCGACAACCTCGGCGACCATATTGACGTCCCAGTATCCGTACTTGCATTGGTGGAAGCCAAAGGTCCAGTATGGGTACATTGCTGAGTAACCGGCAATGTCGGCATATTGCTTGGAGACGTCGGCGGGCTTGCTGCCAGCCATGAAGTACAGATCGATGACGCCACCGATCGTGTTGTATTCCAGGTAGTTGTAACCAGCGTCAGCCTTCTTGACGTTGATCTGCATTGGGCTCGAATTTAGTAGAAAGACGCCATGTGTGCCCTTGTCGCCACGGTGATCGAAGTAGATAGGGTGAGTTCCGTAGAGATTGGCGTTGTTAGGAATGTTTGGCGATTCCGCATTCAGCAACACACGCTCGTAATTGTCGGTGGCAAATCGGAAAGAGTCGCTGTGTTCGCCGAGTCCGTAGATGTTTGGGTTGTCGGGAAGCTTGGTGCGAAGGCGGACATACTGCTTCTCGAAGACCAAGGGAGTGACAGCGGTGTCGAAAAGAACCTCGTCGTTATCCTTGCGCTTTACAGCAAAGGAGAAGGGGGTTTTCTTTGATACCGAACACAAGCGCGGAATTTCCAGCGGCCGCATTCTCGTTCTTGGGGCGGGGAAACACCTCTTCCTGGACCCTGGAAGACTTGCTCAGCGGCGTCGTAAATCTTCACGTGAAGGCGCTCGTCTGTGATGTTTTAGTATCTGCCATTGCTTCGAGATCGCAAAAGTGCCAAAAGAAGGAAGACACTTACTGGTCTGGTACTCGACGACCAACTTCAAGTCTTTGATGTCCTCACTATATAGGTTGCACGCTGCGCCTGCGAGAGTAAGGTCGGCGGTGAGGCTGGAGTCTGTCTTCACAACATTCGAGGCGGAGTAGCCCGTGCAATTGTCGACGGCGGCCCGGGAAGCAATGAACTCGGAAACCTCTGTGGCATCTTGCGATATAGGAATAGCCGAGACAAGGCTCGAGCAGGCAGCGAGCCCGAGCAACAGGCGGTTGAACATGTCTTAACGATACTACCAAGAGAGAGCTGGGAGGTGTTCGTGGAGAAAACAAAACAAGAGAGAGCAACGAGGAGCGGTTTGTGACGGACTATATACGCGGGAGGCACTTGCCCGCCGGATGGTCTGTGCTTATAATTCACGATGGACATCGGTGGAGGTGGTAGGAGTGACTGGGGTAAGTCTGAGACCAACGGACAACCACTTGACCCACAATATACTCTTTTTTAGCATGGATCATGTCGACCAGGTGATGCTAACACAAGAAACAAGTCCATATTAAAGCACGATGACGGACTGCCAACGGTAATCCTGCATCACTCGCGGGCAGCTGTGGGGAATAACAGTTGTCATGCAGTAAACCGGTCAGAAAAGTGTACCTGCAGAATTGGACCAAGAAATATGCAACAAACCGATTCCCCCGAGGCTGGTGGCAAGCCGGCGCTACACGAAACGGAACAAAAGTTGTTGTTTGGATGCTAGCATCGCTTCTCGGAAATGACGCATTGGCGAGTACCTCGAATCGTTGTATCCAATACCCAGCCCCTCGGCCATGTACTCAGAGTTTCCGGGGAAGCAAGAGTAGCAATCCCTGTGGACTACATCGGCACCTTTTCCGTCTGTCTGAGCACGTCGTCCAATGACACGTGCATCTCGATGGCCAAGATCCTTACAGTGATCGTCATAAAAGTTGGCGGCTTGGCCGGGGTGTACTCATGACATGGAAGGCCAACCCCAACATCAGCTTTAGGAAGGACATGAGGGAAAGTATTTGGTAAGAATGCCACCAGTTTCGCATTCCAGTCATGGTGAGGTGTCTTCGTGACGGCACGCAGATTCCGTCAGATCAGACGCACGGTTCGCGTGGACTTGCGGGGGCGGCGCTCCCGCGCTAAGCTTTTTAGCGTGATGTCGAGTGCCGTGTCACCTGCTCTCAATGGTCAGCCTGATGCATTTGCAAATCTCCCTCACCACCCGCCTCGTCGCTCACCGACATCAGCCATCCGTCATCTCAAAGTACACACAGGTCGCGCTTTGCGCGTCAAAAAAAGGTCGATTCCAAAATGCCCCATGTTGGATATTCGCCACTTTCGGTCTGGCACCACTGTGAAGGACTAGGTTCACCGCTAGCGACGACGTGAAACAAACACCCTTCTTTTGACAAGACCAAAAACAACATGCCGTGACCTGTTCACGACCTGAACATGATAAAAACAAGAGCGTACAACCATCTCGGAACCACCATTCAGTTCCCGGGCCTCCCCCTAGACACTCACACTGTCCAAGGCTGCTCCATCTGCGACCCATTCTTCCATTGCTCTGAAATCGGGCCGTTGCAAGCATCACCACTCGCCACCCAGCCTAAAGTTTCTTTCGTGAGAATAGAGCGTTTCCCACCATCTCGCTAGAGATACACTATCAACATAGCGCATCAAAAATGCCAATAAAGGCCACAGGCTACGTAACGTATTGGCTCTTTTTCGTCTGCTGATGTTGTGTTCTGCTTGGCTGCCACATCTGTCGAGCTCGTCAAGAACCCCGGTTTGACTGACCCACACTCGTCATCTGAGATCGACTTGCTAAGAACGGGGAATGTTTGCATGCAACAACCGAATTTACAGCATAGGATACAACATCCATTTCTATATCATATCCTCGATGGGGCTTTGTATCCCTACAAAGACGTCACTCTCGAATTTGCATAGCGATGGGGCTTGTGGTATTGAACAACACCATGTCGAGATTGGTAGATGGACTACGGCATGCCACTACCACGTCCGAGGACTTCCATCTTCTCAGCACGTCCTATAGACTGTAGCGAAACTTCCTGTTGTGGAAATCTGTCACATCCTCAATGTAATTCTCATTGCTTGGTAGATCACTGCCTGCATCCAGGCCTCCATCGTCTTCGCCATCACGTCGAGAATTCCGCCGCACAAGCACAGCTCTCAGGACCAGCGCTAGTACAAGCTGGGAAATGGAACATCCTAGTATTGTCCTTACACCCGTCTCGTATATCGGAGCTTCGCTCGCTAGGAAAGCGTGGGGCCCTAGAATCCATCCCATTAGCGACTACGAACAAGGGTGTTGCCAGGACTCTAAACTCACCAATGATGTTACCAATGCAGTATGCCATGAACACTACGGCTGTACCCGTGGTCCGCTTCGTGTATCCACCTACGTTAGAGGCCGGCAGCTGAAGCGCAATAACTAGCGAGCCTACGTATGAACCAAGCTGCCAGGATTAGCAATTGTCAATCATCGGATACACGCGGAATCATACCATGTAGTAACCCGCCAAACTCCCGCCCAAGTTTGTTCTTGGCAATTTCCAAATGAGAGTGGTACCGATGACCGTGGGACAGAGATAGAGGGCCATAATGTAGGTGCGCACATTCGGAAGATGAGAGGCAAGGAAGGGACCGGTGAAAACCCAGAACACCTGGGCAAAGCCTTGTGGTATTCCATACAGGGTAGTGCGGAGGGGATCTCCACCAGCTACGTTCTTGATGATGAGCTTTCCAAAGCTAGCCATGCCGCCATTGATGATCTCGTTGAGCAAGACAAACAGGAACAGGATCCAAATCTGTGCATCTTGCATCGCTTCCCAGACCTGCGGCAGCTTGATCTTGCGATTGTAAACTCCGGTACGGTTCTTTGCAGCGCGGGCGATGAGGAGAGCCTTCTCCTCTGTGGTAAAACTCTTGGCCGTCATGATGTTGTTTGGGAGTCTGAAGAAGAGCAGTACAGACCAGAGAATAGTCATGCCTCCGCAAATGATGTAGATGATCTTCCAGATGACGAAGCTTTTCGCGAATCCAACGCCGTAGAAGAGAATGCCTCCCGTGGCACTGCCAACACCATTGAAACAATAGAACATTCCTGCCCTTGCAGGCTGCTGCTTTGATAGATACCACATGCTAACAATCATCATAAACGCCGGCGTGACGACTGACTCGAAGATGCCGAGGAGAAATCTCAACGCGGCGAAACCCGCAAAGCTATCCGTAGCCACCGTGAGCAGCATGACCGAGCCCCAACAGAAGCAGTAGATTGATACGACTCGTCCGACCGGAAAATGCTGCGCAAGATACGCAGATGGCCACTCGGCTACTAGGTATGCAAAGTAGAAGATTGATCCTAGCCAGGAGTACTGCTCGCTGGTAATACCAGTCGTTTCGAAAAGATCAAACACTGCAGAGTAACTGAGTGCTTGCTTATCGATGTATTGTAGAAAGTAAGTTCCACATAGCAGCGGTAGCAGTAACAGGTCCACCTTCCTGGATACCCGCTTATTTGCGATCTTGTCCTCGAGAAGCTCCGCGGTGTATTCCGGCGTAATGTTGTGTTCCCTCAGATACAGGGTGGCTTCATCGAGATCCTCAACCTCGCCCTCAGCAATACTTTGTTGGGGCTTGAGAGAGTCGTCCACGAAGTGTCTTGGTTGGAGTTCGCGTTCTCCAGCTATAGCGGGCGCCTTTTTGTCGCCTATGAGGGTATCCGTAGAGACTCGCATGGTAGCGAAAAAAAGAGAGATTGACGAGTTGGAAACTCTACATTAGACCAGGAATTTGCAGGTTAATACATACAGGGAAACACAGGATCGGGCTCTTGCATAACCATGAGGCGCATGGAAATACCCCGCATGGCCAATCCCATATCACATTCGCCGAGCGGGTCTCGATGCGAGCGAAGTTGATAACGGTGATAAGTCTCCCAACATCATGTCATAGGTACATACCCGATAGCACATACCGATTTTATAATCAGAGCGGCGCTGCGGTCGGAAAGAGTCTGTTATCTGTGTTCGGTAGATAAAGTAGATACCGGAATTGTGGAGTACTGCGCGATTGGGGCACGGGTGGGAAAGGTGGGGGGAGATCAGTATGCTAGGATGATGAGTAAGTCAGGAGCGATAACTAGCGACATCGGCTACCCAAACTGCGGCGAAACCTCGGTCCAAGCCGGAGTAGTGACCCGGTTTCTATTGCATTTTCGTCATAGGTCGATCCAAAGCTATTTTCCATTTTCAATGCCATGATTTTCGAGAAAGAGGCTGCCGTTTAGCCGGATACCCATCTACTTTTACTGCTGAGATAGTTCGACCTTTGACCACCAAAATTCACTCTCCTTCTTTGCGTAATCATCATCAATCATGACAGCCGGCTCTCCCGTATTCTGCCCTCCAATAAACTCCTCGTTGTCTTTCCCGAAAATCATCACTCTCGGCTGGGCTCTGTTGTAAGACTGCCAGTCTGGTCTGTTGCCGTACGAGCCATCGAGTGTATTCGGGCTGCCTGTACAGATGAAACTGGTGATGTACGCGTGTAGGAGTCCCGACAACTCGTCTTGAGTCTTGGAATACGAGCATATCGCAGCATCTCTCATACCGTAAAGCATGTTGTCGCCATGACGAGCTCCGTCGACAAGGTTTCGTCTCATCGCCCAATGGTAAAGGTAAACCGGCACATTTTGGCTGGCGAACGATGCGGTTTGACGGACCGGAGCCACATACGCGTATTGTGCATACGCCGCCTCAATTCGTTTGTACATGGGGCCGACGCCATGCTCCAGTCTGGTCTCTTTGTAGATTGAGTCGGGTACTTCGTTCGGATCGGGGTACAGTTGATTTATCGTCTGAATGTCGTCGTCGCTTAATTGCGGCAGCAAAGTCTTCCAGAATTCGAGGAATTCTGAGGATTCGGACATCTTCTTATTCACGTATAGTGAACCTTCGTTGCCTTGAAAACCAGTCATTATTGGCACCTTGTGCCATCTACCGTTCCGCCAGGCATCGATAGGACGGCCACGAATGATTTCCTTGTCAATAACTGGCTGAAATGCCCAACGCAGACTAGGGTTGTACTTTTGGAATACCTTTGTCTGCGCTTTAGTGATTGCAGAGATTGGGAGCGAGCGGAGATATTTAAAAGTCTCCGATGCAGATAATGACGATGCACATTCGAGCTCTTTGAGAAAATCATCAAACTGCTTCTCGTGAATCTCCGCATCTGGGTTGCGGACTGCGCGAGATGTCGGGGCCCCAGATTCGATTATAGCACGGTGGAACTTGGGCGCTTTACCCTCTTCATAGTTCAATAGATGATGACCTATCTGTAGCAGGATGAGTTAGACTACACGATAATGAACCGGATGGGATTTGTACGTACCGAGTGTGCACCAGCCGAAAGTCCCATTAGTGTTACGTTGTTTTTGTCGCCCCCAAAGTGATGGATGTTTTCTTCAACCCAATCAAGTAGGCAGATCTGGTCTTTAAGACCCAAATTAAGCGCACCCTCCTCCGCACTCATCTTTGATGGGAGAAAGCCCAATGCACCTATGCGATAGCCGAATGATACTCCTATGAAGGGAGCCTCTGACCATCCAACCATGGACGCAGTATTGTGCATTGCAGCATTTCCGCGGTTGAAAGCACCCCCGTGAAAGTATATCATGACTGGCAGGGCAGTTGAATCGCTGTGTCTTGCTTGTCGGAATACATTGACGGTCAGGCAGTCTTCGCTTTCATCGAGCGTGGGTCCAATTATGAGAAATTGTTGTGCTGGCGCTCTGGGACCAAACTTTGAAGCATCAATAGTATCCTGACTTGGTTGGACCTTCTGCGGCGGTCGGAAGCGGCGTTCACCCGTAGGCGGCAATGCATAGGGAACACCTTTGAAAACTTCGATCGCATGAGAATAGCCCTCTTGTAAGGTAGTACCAACAACAGTTCCTTGCGGAAGCTTTACCTTGGGCCTTGAGATTGTATCTGAAGCTGCATTCATGACTGGCACGTCGTTAGCACACTTCAAGTCTTAGTAGACACAAACATTAGATTGTTTTCTTCTGACGGACCTTGAGACATAGCCACAACATGTAATTCTACTATATGCGAATATTAGTATACAGCACTTTGGCTCGAAATATCGGTGGTATCGCGTTACGTTGATGATAGACTAGAAGCGAATCTTTGGAGATATCTTTTGGGGTGTTGATACTTGCCCTTGTTCAGCCCCGCCATCGGCAATTGACCCCCACCTTGTCGCACTCGATAAGTAAGCGTAGCGTCTAATTTCCGTAAGTAGTACCGAACCTGATTTCCGTAAGAACCCGGGGGACGAGAAAAAGTTAACACGCTAAGGAGGTGCTAATTAGCACTAGTTAGAGTACGGGCTACACAGAGCTACAAGACTATAAGAGTATAGTAAATATTAATACTAAAATTACTTATAACTCTACTAATATTAAAGTTTTTTTTTAAAATTGTAATTATAGAAGCTTCGCGATATTATATCTAACTATTCTATCTAAAATCTCTATCTTAATACGCTAACGTAGGTTTAGTTCTTTAATATAAGGTAGACATCGGGCACAGAAGAGCAGACTAGTTAGATAAATTTTAGATTTAGAAGTAGAGATAATATATAAGGATAGAACTCTTTTTCTTATATACTAGTTCTACGCTAGTAAATAGGTTAGAGTTAGGTTAGAATTAGATTACTAAGACTTAGAGTTAAGATTAGGTACGTTAGTAAATAGGTTAGAATTTATTTAGATTAGGTTACTAAGACTTAGAATACTAACCTAACTTTAATTTTAACTTAGATTTTAATACTACTAAGTTATAGTTAAATTAGAGTATATAAACTATAAGTTAGAGTTACTCTTAATAAGGTAACTAAAAGGGTCACTTATATTAGAACATAGATATAGTAGAATTATAAAGTAATTATAGTGTAGAGCTTATAAGAAGCTCTATAGAGAATAAGTATAGATAGAGGTTATATAGGCTACCTATTAGATAGCCCGTACGTAAGTATTAAAGTAGCTTAAAACTATTATACGTCTCCTCTCTAAAGCGCTTAAAGTTCCGACTAAGGTATAAACTATAAGATATTATAAAGTAGAGGTACCTCCTAGCGAGAATACTTAAGAAAGAGAAATAAGAAAAAAGATCTATTATACTAACTAAAGTAAAGTAACTACTAGCTTTCTATTATTATTATAGTTATAAAATATAATATATAGACCTAGTTAGCTAGAGTTATAGGTATAAAAGTCCTATATAGACTCTTTATAGCTATATAGATTACTATAAGCCTACTATAGTTTAAACTAGTTATTACTAACTTATTCTATCTTATACTATAGGAGTCTACGCTTACTAGTATAAAGATTAATAAAGTTACGCTATATATATAAGTCTAAGACTTAGAAGATAATATATTCTATAATACTATTATTAGTAAAATAGACTTTAGAAAGTATAGTATTACTAGAGTAAAGTTATCTAAGTAAAGTATTATTTTTATAAGCCTATAAGAGCTAAGAATAGAAAGCTAAAAAGATAGTCTTAAGCTAAAAGAGTAAGTCTAGTTTATAGACTATATTATTAATAATATAGGTAATCTAATAGGGGCCTATATTTTTATAGTCTAAGGACTTAACTAGTCTTTTAGTCTTAATATAGTAGGTATTTAGTATTACTTAGTTACCTACGTTAAACTATAGTACTAGGTATTAATTATATCTAAACTTCTTTATCTTATCCTAGGTTTATAAGATTTATTATTATAAGAAGGTACGCGTTATATTAATACACTAGGCGAGGGTATTAGTATTACGTTACTATTAGGCAATAGTAGAGTAGTTATTAAGAGGGCGTAACTAGTAAGTAGGCTCTAGTCTAGATTATAGTTAGCGTTCTTTTATAGTAAGGAATAGAAATAGACTTATTATAGTATTTATTACTAAATTAGCTTTAAACTCTACTAAAGGTAATAGCTAGGCCTAGTCTATCTATAGATAATTAATATAAGACCTTAAGTATTACTTAAAGTTAGTATTTATTTTTAGTCTAGCTATTAGTTTCTAGGTAATAGAAAGTAGATAGTTTAGAGTATACCTATCTAAGTATATAAGCGACTCTAAAAATAGAAAGTAAACTAGTAACCTTAATTAGATATAATAGTTCTAGAGTATCCCTCTTTCTTCTAGATATACTCTATAAACTTATTAATAACTATAAGTACCTTTAGCTTCTCTATTATAATAAAAATTTTTATTTTAGATAGATAGTTAACTACTACTATAATATATTAATAGGCGTAGCTATACTAGATTAATATAAGTAGTAGAGTAATAAAGTTAATAGAGATATTATTCTAATACTAAGTAGAGACTAGAAGTAGATAAAGTAAACTATACTTAGTAGAGTAGTTAACTTTAGAGTGTTTATAGGTTATATAACTATTTATAAAACGCGTAATTATATTAGTTATACCTTACTAGTAGTACTACTAGCTTACTTATTAGTAGGTTATAATATAACCTCTATAGCTACTAGGTAGGCTATTATAAATATATACTATAATTCTTATGCGTAGCTTATCGCTAAAGAGGATAATAAGGCGTCTATTACTAATAAATAGCTTACCTTTATCGCTAACTTCTAGATTAGCTAGCTCTATATAAATACCCTCTATAATAAGGTAGTATAAGATATAGTAGTTATTAGAAGTAAAGGCTCGCTTTATATTATTTAAGCGCGGGTTACTAATATAGAGTTCTAAAAGAACGTTATTAAGTAGTTAGTTATTAGCTTCTTTAATATTATTATAGAGGTTATAGCTACTCTTAAGAGAGAAGTAGGCTAGCCCTATAAGAGATATAGAGGTAGATAATAAAGTATTTTTACTTATCTTCTATATTAGTATAAGAATAGAGCTTAGATTATAAAGATTATTACCTAGTGTTATAAATAAACACTAGATATCTCCTCTAGTTAAAGAATGCAAGGTTAAAGGCTAACTATCGCACAATAAAGAGGTTATAATTAGCGCGGGGCGTATAGATTACGTAATATAGTATCCCGCTAAGATATAATATCTTACTAAGAGAGTAGATATTATAATACCTTAAGATGCTAGGATATTAGAGATATCTATAGATGCTATAGGCTTAGTAAGAAGATATAGATATTAATAAATTAGGTAATAAGTATATAGTTATAGAGAATTCCCTTAATATACTTATTATAGTTAACTTATCTTATAGTTCGTCTCTTACCTAGATTAATACTTAAAGTTATTCTATTACTTATATAGAATTAGATTATTATTACTAAATACCTACTATCCCTATTATATCGCTAGATAACTAACGCGGACTTAAATATTAGTCTTACCTACTTTAGTATAGACTAGGATTATAGAGTAGTATAACCTCTTATATAATACTTTAACTACCTATAGACTTTAGAAAGGTATTATAGTAAGTTATTTAAGTAAGATTAGAAATATATTAGTTAATAGGAACTCTACTATAATAAGCTATAAGGCTAGCTAAGCTCTCCCCTAAATAATAAGATACTAGACTAAGATACTAAGTTAGAGACTAAGAAATAGACTCTAGACTTAGGCTAGTACCTATAGGAAACTATAAATAATCTTAAATAATAATTATAAACTTAGGTAAGATAGATAATAGCCTTAATAGAAACTATTAATTAGCTAATAGCTTAGCTAATAGCTACGCTAAATAAGAAACTACGAGCGCTATATAAGCTTAAGATAGCTACTATAATAGGCTAGAGCCTAGTTAGTAAACACTCAATAATATCTCAGTCACGTGCGTAAGACGCACAGATTAACCACTTGCGTCTAAATAACGCTTAGACTATCTATACAGTCTATAGGTAGAAAGTTATTCTAAGCCGCTCTCTAAATAACCTTTAGCACGAGATAGCTTATAGTTTCTCTCTATTAAATATAACTCTAGTATACTATATAATAGCTCCCTAAGCGTAGCCCCTTATATTTTATATTTAATCCTAATTAATAGAGCCTTACTATAAGACTCTATTAACTTATAGCGCGTTAATCCTCTTAACTACTACTTTAACATACAAGTAGAGTAACCTACTATATAAGATTAGTGTTACTTAAAGGTATAATAGGCCCTTAGATAATAAGTAGGTAGAAGCTATTATAAGATAGCTAGCCTAAGACTATAGCTTTATAGAATACTTAGTTAAACGCGCTACTAGCCTTATAAGATATCTAGAGTAAATAAATATTAGTTAGCTTAGTAGACTTTAAGCTATATTACTAAATATTATTTAGAAAAGCCCTACCTAATACCTTAATAGTACTAAGGTATAAGTCCTACTACTTATAAAAGACTTTATAAGAAGGTAAGTAAAAGTGGTAGAAGCTCTATTAGTCTTTAAAAAATTAAAGAATAAGTAATAACTTCTTACTATAGTAGAGTAAGTATTATTAGAAGTCCTATTAGTTCTCTATAAAAAAGGTATAAGCTATAATACTTAGCTAAAGGAATAGCTAAGAGGAAATTATAAGCATAAAAATTAGTTCTAAAAGTCGCGACTTATAATAACTACTAAAAGTTATTTAGAAAAGCCTTATTATAGAGAATAAGTAAGAGATAAGCCTTACTAGTTCCTTACTAAAGAGAAGTAGGCTATAAAGAGATTACCTATATAAGTTAATTAAAGAATAATTAGAAGCCCTACTAGTTCTTACTATAAAGGAGTAGGCTATAGACGTAGAAGCTTATAAGAAGCCCTCTACTATTTAGAATAAAAGATAACTTTCCTAACTTTAACGCTAATAAGCTATCTATATACGCCTTAGCTAAGTACCTTACTAGAGTACCTAATAACTAAATATACTAGAAGATTATATAGATACTTAGAAATAATAAGTAGAAAGAAGCTACTATAGCCCTAATAATAAATAAGGTTATAAGATAAATAAAGAAGTAGGAGAAGCTAAAGAATTACTATAGAAGTTACTAAAAGTCCCTTAGAACCTTATAGTAGTAATAATAGCCTAACTAGTCTAGCTACTATTCTCTATTATAGCTTATTTAGATATAATAGAATAATAGAAACTTAGCCTAGCTCCCTAAACTTATATACCTAAGACCTAGCTAAATATAACTACCTATTTAGAGAGATTATAAAAGAAGAGGCTTTTTAACCTAAAATATTTTAATAGAGACTATTTAAACTACCTAAGTTAGAAATATAAGTATAAAAGTAAACTAGAGTATAACTTATACTTATACCTCTTCTAAGATACTAAGAAGCGATATATCCTTAGTTAGACTAAAAAGAAAGTAACCTAGGTTCTCTTACTATAGCTACTAGAAAACTAGCTAAGTACTATAAAAGAGTTATAAGAATACCTAGATACTTAATTCCTTAACGTGTACTATTAAAAATAGGCTCTAAATAAGCTTTAATACCTAAAGTAAAGCTAATAGCTAGTTAGAGATTATATCTCTAAGTTTAACTAGCTACGCGTAGAAGCTAGCTAAAACTTTAGTAAGTCTATTCTCTAAGAGATATTTAGCAAAAAGCTTAGTATAGAGCTCTAACACTTTATACTACGTATCTCTAAAAATATTAGTTTTAAAGAGTATATAGAGGAAGCTATTAAAATCTTAGATAACCTCTATTATATTAATCTTAATAGTAAGTTCTAAGAGAGGATATCTTAGCGCGCCTATAGTATAAGCTACTAAAAGAATACTTAGATACTATTACTACCTAAGAAGATAGACTAGGAGCTAATAAAGGCTAGTAAAGTAAGTATAAGAACTAGTAGGCTAAGCGCTAATTAGGTTAAGTACTACGCCTATAGTAAAAAAAGATATATATCTAAGTATTATAGAAAGAGTTCTAAAGTAAAGAGCACTAAAGTAAACTAAGTAGTATAAAGGGAGCTACTACTAAATAGTAAAATTCCTCTAAAGAATATAAATAAAGGCGAGTTAAATAACTTAGAAAAAAAGTAGCTTTAGACTAAAGTCTTAGTCTAGAGCCTTAGAAAATAAATTAGTAGATAAGTAGTAAATAGAACTAATTTTAGTAGAAGTATAAAATACTCTTCTCTTATAGCGCACTTAATTATAAACTCTATCTATAACGCTACTATATTAATTAATAGTAGGTATTTATACTATATATTAGTTAGTAAAAAATTCGCTCGCTAAAGCTATTTAGAGCGCTTCTTAATTACCTCATAATAGAAGGGATTAATAGGAAGATATTAGAGATAGATAAAGTCTTTAAGTTTAAGTTTAATATATATAGCTACTAAAAGGTTACTTATACGTATATACTTAATAGTATAGATAAAAAAGTAGTTCTAAGAAAAGAGTAGATAAACTACTAAAACGTCTTAATTACTCTAGTAAAAGAAGCCTATTTATATACTTAAGAGGTATTTAAGTAAGGTGCGATAAAAGTATTATAACCTAGAGCACTATATATTAGGTAAGTGTATTTACGTTTATAGGTCTTATAAGAAGATCTAAAGACCTAAAGAAGAGAGTATAGATATTTACTACCTTTATTATAGATATTAATAAGGCGTTAGTACTAAAAAAAGTAGTAAATATAAAGTTACTACTACTAAAATAGTATTAGAGCTATTTTAAGCTCTTTAATCTAAAGAAAGCGTTAAAACTTTCCCTATACTAAGGTCTAGAAGTAGACTATAAGATTAAGCTAGAGTTAAAAGATAGTTAATAGCTATAGCTACTATAGAGCCCGCTATATAGTATATTAAGGGGTAAGTTACTAGTACTCTAAAGGGAGCTTATAGCTCTCTTAAAAAAAGGATTTATCCGCGTAAGTAGCTTACTAGCCTCTTTACTAGTTCTATTTATAAAAAAGCTAGAAAGAGGACTCTAATTATATATTAACTATCACGCGCTTAACGCTATTACTAGGAAAAATAGATACTCCCTACTACTTATCTAAGAGATACTTAATAATATAAGTAGGGCTAAGTAGTTTATAAAGCTAGACGTTATTACCACCTTCTATAAAATTTATATAGTAAAAAGTAATAAATAGAAGATAGCTTTTAGAATACGCTTTAGTCTATTTAAGTAGTTAGTTACCCTATTTAGTATAGTAAACTCTCTAAGTACCTTCTAGTAGTATATTAATTAGATATTAAAAGAGTACCTAGACAAGTTCTATTAGTATATCTTAATAATATATTAATCTACACTAATAGTAGCCTATAATAATACTAAGACTATATCTAAAAAGTTCTTAGTAAGCTCTAGAGTATAGGACTCTATATAGATATTAAGAAATATAAATTTAAAGTAAAATCTACTAAGTACTTAGATTTTATTATTAATATAGGGAAAGATATCTCTATAGACTAGATAAAGTTAAAGCTATTAAGAAGTAAGAAGTACCTAAGATAGTAAAAGGCGTATAATTATTTCTTAGGTTTACTAACTTCTACTAAAAGTTTATTAGAGACTTTATAAAGATTACTACTCTCTTAACCTATTTAATAGGCGATATAAGCTTTACCTAGGGAAAAGATAAATAGGCCGCGTTTAATAAGCTAAAGAAGATCTTTATAATAAAATCTATCTTAGCGATATTTAACTCTAAATAAGATATAATCCTAGAATATAACTCTTTTAGCTACGTAATAAGAGGAGTGCTATTCTAGTATAATAAAGAAGGGATATTACGCTCTTACGCGTACTTCTTAAGAAAGAATAACGCCTATAAATATAACTATAAAATACACGATAAAGAACTACTAGCTATAATATAATACTTAAAAGAATAGAACGCTAAACTCTACTTAGTAAAGAGCTTTAAAGTAATTACTAACTATAAGAACTTAAAGTACTTTATAAAGCTAAAGATATTAAGTAAATATTAAATCTACTAAGCTACGTTATTAAGCTAATTTAATATAGAGATACTATACTAGCTAGAGAAGTAAAACGTAAGAGCTAACGCGCTCTTAAGAAGAGAATAAGACTTACTAAAAGATATAAGAGACGAACGCTTATAAAAGCGTATTATTTAAATCTTAAAACTAATATCCTGCTACTATAAGAAAGTAAGTAAGGATAAAGAGGACTTAACTAAGAGCTAAGTTATATTAGTAAGGATTCGTATAAGATAAATAAGAAGCTATCTTAGCCTAACTAAAGAATAGTTAGACTAATAAGACGCTACTGCTAATAAGAGTAGTATAGACTAGTTAGAACTTAAGAAGCTATAGCTAGAAGCTCTAAGAAATAATTAATAGTACTAGTAAGTAGTATAAGTAGTACTAGAGTAGAAACGAAAGTTCTTACTAAGCTTAAGTATAAAATACTCTATCTTAGAGTATATAATTAGCGATTAGAGAGAATTACTATATTAAGGTAAGAGATAAGTACTAAATAATAAGAAACTATATATCTAAATAATTAGAGAAGTCTATAATTCTCTCTTAGCTAGATATCTAGGTAGAGAGATTATCTATAAAATAGTCGCCTAAGATTTCTTCTAGCTAGGTATATTAGATAATATTAGATATTATATAAAGAACTATAATATTATAGAAGAATAAAGCTATAGTAAGAAAGTACCTAAGAATTTCTTAAACTACTACTAATACTAGATTAGATATAGAAAGAGATATCTATAGACTTTATTAAAGAACTACTAATAAGTAGAGGTATAAGCTACCTTATAGTTATTATAGATCGCTTAAGTAAGAGAGCTATTTTTATTTTACTACCTAATATTAAGATAGAGATAGTAGTCTAAGCCTTTCTTAGCTAAGTAGTAGCTTATTATTAGTTACCTAACGTAATTATATTAGATAGAGGGAGCTAGTTTATTAGCATACTTTAGGAACGCCTTTATAAAGTCCTAAAGATTAATTAATAGTTATTTATAGTATTTTACTTATAGACTAATAGCGCTATAGAATAAATAAATAGCGTATAGAAAGTATATATTTAAGCGTTTATTAGCTAGTTATAGAATAACTAGGCTATATACTACCCTATAGCTTAGATCGCTATTAATAAGAGAGATATAATATTAATAAGAGTATCCCTATTCTTCTTATAATATAGTTATAATATAGACCCTCTTTAGTTAAAGGCTCTACTAAGTATAAGTTAGAGGAAATATACTACTAAAAAACGTTTAGACTATAAGAAGGTAGAGACTATTATAGCTAAGTTCTAAGATATATTTAACTTAGTATAAGCTAGTATAGCTAAAGCCTAAGTAGAATAAAAGAAGTAAATAAATTAATACTATAAAGAGGCTAGAAACTATAAAGTTAGTAATAAGGTTTAGCTAAAGCTTAATAAATAGTATAAAATAAGATATTAGTTATAAAAGCTTAATTAGAAGAGTACTAAATATATAGTAATAGAGATAATTAATAGCTACTTAGTTAAGCTAGATACCCCTCTAGGCTACTACCTAGTCTTTTATATTAATAGACTACGCCTTACTAACTTAGACCCTCTACTAAGCTAGGTATTAAACGACTATTAGCTACTACTATTATAAGTAGGTAATAAAAATAAGTAGTTTATAGAGGAGATTATAAGTAAGAAGTAGAAATACTAAGAATATAGTTAGCGCCTTTACTATAAGGTAAAATAGGTTAGATACGCCTTAATAGATTTTTAGCTAGTAGAATTACTAAAGGAAATAGAAGCTCTAGATTAATAAGAGGCTTATATAAAGGACGCTTAGAATAAGAAGGGACGCTTACTAGAAGGTTTTCGCTAAGAGACCCCCTAAGGGAGGAGAGAAGGGGGGTATTATAATAGGCTAGAGCCTAGTTAGTAAATACTTAATAATATCTTAGTCACGTGCGTAAGACGTATAGATTAACTACTTGTATCTAAATAACGCTTAGACTATCTATATAGTCTATAGGTAGAAGGTTATTCTAAGCTGCTCTCTAAATAACCTTTAGTACGAGATAGCTTATAGTTCTCTTCTCTATCAAATATAACTCTAGTATACCTATGCAATAGCTCTCTAAGCGTAGCCCCTTACAGCTACGCTAGAAAAGTATAAAAGCGGGAGATTAGAACTCTACGTATTTCTTACTAATATTAACTTATACTATAAGTATAATAAAGTACCTAACGATTAGGAAAAGATTCTTATAGTAAGTATATATATAAAGGAAAAGCAGCTAGCTAAATATAGCTATATATTAAAGATTACCTCTATAACTTAGCTATAGAAGAAGAAAAAAAGAAACCTAAACTCTATTTTTAAGTTAGACTAACTTTAAAAATAAAATAAAATATATCTTTAGTAAAGTAGATATAAAAAACTAAGTAGAGAAAGTAATTACTTACTTAAAGTAAACTAAATTAATATTAATATATATAGCTAAGTTTAAATAGCTATAGTTATAAATTAACTAAGATAATACTATACTCTAAATAGTATTTAAGAATAGTTTAAAGGAAATAATTAAAGATAGCCTAGTATACTATAATAAGCTAAAAGATCTATATTTGCTTATAGAACTAGCTACCTAAATTAATAACTATCTATAGAAGAGAATAAAGTAGAAAAAAAATACTTTCTTAGCCCCTAATATAAAGAAATACTAATAATAAATTAAGGTTAATAAGGAAGGAGACGTTATTATAACTAATAAAGTATAGAATAATTTAAAGATTAAAAGACCTAAGGAAGATATCTAGATAGACTATTTAAGAAAAAGCGCTAGAAACGCTATAATAAAAAGTATATCTATAATATAGTAAAGTTAGATACTTTTATAGAGACTACTTAAAGAATAATACTAAAAAATAGAGAGCTATTAGAATTAGAATAGTTTAATAAAGTATACTCTACTCGCGTACTATATACTTACTAGATAATAACGTTAGTAATATAGACTATATAATAAAGCTTAGATACTAGGTAATAAAGCTTATAAGCTTATACCCTAAGTAAAAGAGGTACCTAATATAATATTATAGAATAAAACTACGCCTATAAACTAGTTAGTAACTAGTACTAAAGTAAGATAAAGGTTAGTAGAATATAAGTATTAGGTATATAGAAAATAAGAATATATAGCTAAGGATTACTATTAAAAGGGATAAATTACTATTACTAGCCCTAAAGCTAAGGAAATAGTATACTAAGCTATACTAGAGTAACTATACTTTAAGAACCTAGAGGTATAAAATAATAAACCTATAGCCCTTAGCGTGTTAGAATAGAAAACTAAAGAGTATTAAGCTACGCACTAGACTAAATACGAGCTAAAATATAAGTTTTATAAAGAATAATATAGGACTATTAGATAGCAGATAAATAATAAATAGTATAAAACGCTCCTTAATAAGAAATATTAAGTAGAAGCCTACTATATATATAAGAAGCTAGAACTATTAAATAGTAGAGAAATTAGAATAACCTTCTACTACTAAAGAAGTAATATAAGGATCTATACTAGCTTAACTATAAAAATAAGTATTATAGTATAGTAGATTAACACGTGTTCGGAGTTAGGTAATTAGCGCTAGGGTTAAGTATTTTAGGACAACTCCGCGTAGAGGAGCTTAATAGTTATCGTACACTATTCTTAATACTACCGTTTATTTATTTAGATACCTTCTTATTCTCTACTCTCTACTAATTACGAGTTAGTAGCCTCTCTTCTAACTATTAAGGCTATCTCTCTACTATATCTTTAGTAACCTAACTAGGGGGACATAATAGTCTATTAGTAGAGTAGTAGAAAAACCTCTTTATTTTACCTATTTTTAAGAAGAAGTTATAGAGGTAGAGACCTATAATAAGTTTTTAGGGACCCTATTAAACTCTAAGCGCTTACTAATAAAGTTTACTAAGGTAGCGAAACTCTTAAAGAGTTTCTATAGTATTAGTAGAGTAGTATAGTAACTTATAGAAAGACTATAGAACTAGTATAACGTATAGCTAAATAAAAGTAGGTAAGAGCGTAATACCTAAGTACTAAGAAGGTACTTTTTACTAAGGTAGTAAAAGGATATTAGAAGAGAGAGAAGGAACCTATCTTAGAGAGAGAATTAAGAGTCTAAAAGTAGTAGAATAGTATATACGCTAATAAAGGATTAGCGACTTCTAAGAACTTTTAATTAAATAGTATCTATAATATATAACTAGAGTAGATTTCTTTTATTAAATAGTATACTATCTAAGACGTCTTTAACGCAGAGTAAAAAGCCTATAGCGACTATAATAGTAGAACCTAAGCTACCTATAGTAACTTATAACTCTTACTATTAGTATCTAAGAAAGCTAGAACTATATAATATATATACGCTACGCTTTAATATAGAGATATTTTAGAGTTCTTAAATAAGTATAACTTTAAAGCTAATTAAGTAGACTAGCTATAAGATTTTTAGAAAAAGTAGCTACTATACTTCTATATATAGAAGTATAAAGCGTTTATCTAAAAGCTACTAAGCTACTATAGAGCGGAGACCTATAAATAGTATAAAGATAAGCTTTAAGAGCTATATATAAGGTAAGATAAGTTTTAGTAGTAGAGTACCTAAGTATTTATTAAGAGCTATATAAAAAAGATATAGTAAAGGTAATTTACTATCTAAATTACTAAATACTACTAGAACTTTATAACTTACTTTATAGCTATAAAGACTTAAGAATAGGTTATAAAAGCTAAGAAGGGCTACTTTTTCTTCTAAGGACTTACTTAAGAGGATATAAAGTAAGTAATATACTATATACTAAGAGAGGATTAGCCGCGCTTAGATAATATCGCTTTATTTAAAATTAAGAAGATCTACTAATTTATCTATAAATACTAAGTATAAGAGGAAAGGTTAAGTACTCTATATACTAACTATAGTTTAAAGAGCTAAATACTAGCCTACTATAATATAAAGATAGTAGAGAAGCTAATACTAGCGCTTAAGAAGTCTTTAGTAACTCTATAATAGGCAGTCCCTAGAATACTACTAATTATTACTTAACCTAAGAAGCTAGCTACTTTAAAAGTTAATAAAGTAGTAGAGAACCTTATTTAGCGCTTTTAAAGGCTATCTATAATAATAAAGTAGCTTAATAAGATAGCTAAGAGTAATATAGGACTATAAAGACTTCTTATTAAGCTAGAGAACTACGTAGAGGTATATAAGTAGCTAGTACTAAGACTATATTAGGTAAGTATAGAGATTCTAGAGCGTAATAATAAAAGCTTTAAATTAATATATCTACTAATAACTAGCGCGTAATTAGGCGTAAACTATATAAGTAACTAAGACCTATAGCGTACTTATTATAGGTACTATAAGTAAGAAGGGTATCTTATTATAAACTATCTAGACTAGAACCTACTAAAAGGTAATTAGTAGTGTTATACTTAAAGTAAAGAGTAAATAAATAGCTAAAAATAAGTATAGTACTACTTTAGGCTATATTTAACTACTATTTAAGATATATTCTAAGTAGAGGTATTACCTTAAAGCCCTTTAGAAGCGAGGTTCTTAAGTAAATACTATAGTTATTAAAGAAGCGTTTTAAAGTAACTAATAATTAACTAAAATAACTTATATAAGAAGTACTTCTAAATTAATTTAAGATAGCTAGTAGGCCTATTAAGGTTAAAAGAATTAGTAGTAGTAGCAAGAGCTATATAATAGAATTAAGTAAGGAAGTAGAGCTAATAATAAAGTAAATAATAGTTTAATTAGCTGCGTAGTTCCTTAAAACTATATCTTATAGAGTACTACGCTCTAAAGATAATTTAGAAGTTAATACTATAGATAGGCGCATAAAGGCTAGTTAACTAGCGAAAGAATAGTAGGAGCGTAAGGCTCGCCTTAGAAAGAAACTTAGAATACCTTAGATAAAGAGTAGTTAAATAGTAAATAGCTATAAAGATATAGACGTTAAGAAGGAGTTAAAGGTACTAAAGTATATAGCTAAGTAGAGATTAATAACTCTTAGGTACTAGAAACTTAGGTTTAAAGACACCTTAATACTCTAATAAGTAGTAAGATACGTAAGAGAGATAGCTAAAGCGTTATAGTAGATTATAATATTATACCTATACTAGCGCCTATTCTAAGAGCCTCTTAAGCCTCTATATCTATAACTATACTAATAACTAAAGATTTAGTAGTAATAGCCTAGAATATAGTACTAATAGTACTTATAAAAGTAATATTAAACTAGAAAGTCTATAGAATTTAGTAGCTTAACTTATTAGCGTCTCCTAAAGTAGCTATAGTAGTAACTAAGGTACTTAAGAAAGTACGTAAGCTACGTATACACTTTTAGATTAGCGAAACGCGTTTAAGAGAGATAATAGAGGTTTAGTAAATAAAGACTAGTAGTAATAAAGAAGAGTTAATAGAAGAAGCTATATAGTAACTATATAACTAAAGTTTAAAAGAAATATATATAATAGAAGCTAAGAATTTATAGCTAGAGGTTATTATAAAGGATATTTTAGCGTAGCTATATCTAAAGATAAATTATAGTATTAAGTAAGTAAGAGTTAGAGAAATAAATAAGCTTTATAACTTCTAAAACTATAATATTAGTAATAAGAAAAATAGCTATATTAAGGCGTAGTTAAGAATACCCTCTAAAGCGCGACTAAAGGGTAAAGCGTAGTAGTAGTAGTATTTAGTAAAAGAATAGTTACTAATATACTAAGTATCTCTCTATAGTAGTATAGGGCGAGCGCTTATTAATATAAGCTTATAGCTAAATATTATATAGCTTTTAATAGTAAGAGCGCTAAATATCTATATTACTAAGCTAGATTAGTTAGGTCTACCTCCTAAATTATAGTAAAGTATAATAACTACTAATAGAGGGATAGACTCTTTTATAAGTATAGCTTATTTAGTTCTAATTATAGTTAGAGAAATTATAGTACTAATATACTTTTAGATTATAAAATATATAAAGAGTAATTCTTCTTAGAATACTATAGTACGTAATAGCGCGGCTCTAGATATAGTTTAATACTATTAGTTAGATACTTTACTATATTAAGTTAATAAATAGGCGGCGTAAAGTCTCTTTTATAGGCTATAACTTAGCGCCTATAGCTAACGTAGTATTAATTAAGTATTAGAGAAAAGAATAGTAAGCGCGCTTACTAGAGAAGTATACTTAGTAGAGGAGTATTACTTAGAACTTATATTAAGTAATATATAAGTAGCGCGCTTATTTACGTATATACCTAAGTATAGATAGTTATTTAGGGAAGAGCTAAACTACTAAAAAGAGGGGAAGTTAGGGTAGGTATTATTAGCGGAGGAGTAGAGATTCTTTAAGAAGATAGTAAGGTAGTAGTTTTACCTATCGCGTAATAGGTTATTAAAGGAAGTAAATACTCTATATAAGAGAGTCGCTAATAAAGTAAAGCCTATAGATATACTAAGAGAGGACGCGCTAATAGATCTTAGACGTAAGGACTAAAAGAAGCGCGTAATAGCTTATTAAGCTACTTAAATAGCACTTAGAAGACTAAATATTAGGCTATTTAATTACTTTTTTTATAGCTAGATAGTAACTTTTCTAAGAGGGTATTAGTTAAATTTAGAGCGCCTTTAAAAGATAAATATTAGTAAAGATCTTTACCTAAATAAGGTTTACTTAATCTAGTAGCTTATATTCTAAAGAAAGAATATACTAGCGTAGGAGTTTTAGTATATTATAAATTTATAAAGATATATAGCCTCTATATAAAATTTAGACTATTCTATATACTATATAGTAAGAGAAGAACTTTTTATTACTAAAGAAGCTTATACTAATTATAAACGTAATAGTAGACGTATAAGTAGAGCGAGGGATATTTAAGCATAGAGATAGGTAGTACTATAATAAGTACTTTCTTATCTTAAAGATTAAGCAACTAGTTAAACTAGAGAACTTTTAGTTTATTAATAATACTATATAATATAACGCTATAATAATAAGGGATGCTTATATTCTACTATCTACTAATAAGTTCTTAGAGAGGTTCGCGAATAGGAGAATATATACTCTATTTAATCTATTTTAGGTTATAACTAGATACTATTATATATATTTAGTAGGGATATAATAGCCTTTTAGACGCTAAATAGGCTATACTAATAATATACACTTCTAATAGGCGCGATAAACTCTATAGTAGTCTTTATTTAGGTAGTAATAAAAATTCTCTATAATTATCTTCTAGAGACAGCGCCTTTTATAGATAATATTATAGTAGTAGGGCCTTAAGATAACTATAGAGGAGAGAAAGTTTTTAATAGTATATATTAGTTTATTCTTAAATATGCTTTATAGATAGATAAGGTCTTTATAGATATTACTTAGGCTAAGGCTATAGTCTTAGAAAAGAAGTTATAGTAGGGAGTTCCCTAAATAGCTATTATAGGGTATAAAGTTAATAAAGATAGTTACTATTCTATAAAGAATAAGGTCTAAAAGATTCTTAAGTAGCTAGAGTGCTAAATAGTAAAAGAGGTCTAATAGTTTATTAGTATTATTATCTACTATTAGTAATAGATCTTCTATTTCTCGCTAAAAGTAGAGCTACTATTTATACTTCTTTAAAAGAAAGCTAAATAGGTTTAAAAAGATAGGTAGACATATATAATAAAGATTCTAAAGAAAGTAATTACCTCTCTACTAGCGCTTATAGCGATAGACTATTAGAGTAGTCTCTTAATAGTTAGCGTAGACGCCTTAGTTTATAAGGTAGAGGCTTACTTAGAGTAAGTTAGATTAGATAGCTATCGCTATATAATAAGGTTTAAAAGTACGCTATAGTTAGAAGTAGAGTTAAAGCTCTACTTTATAAAGCTTAAGTATAAAGCGCTTATTTAGGTACTAAAGGTCTTTTAGATTTACCTTTATAAATACTCCTTTTAAGTAGAAATAGACGCAAAGGTACTAATTACGTAGCTTAATTAGTTATCTCTAGATTTACTAAGCTCTATAATAAATAGGTAGCTTATAACTATTCTTTAGTAGGAATTTAAGATTATCTACGTACTAAGAAAGAAGAATATTATCTCTAATACGCTATTAAGGTATCTATAGCCTAAGAGGTAGACGCTACTAAAGAAAGATAAGAATAACCTAGAGCCGTTTATTAATTAAGTACTAAATAAGTTTAAGGAGATAAACTTAGTTATAGCTACTAAGGAGGCGATTAGGAAACTACGTATAAAGAAGTATAATAAGAAATTAAAAGAGATTATAGTATTCTTATAAATATTAAAGAGACTAAATAGGCTCTAGGGTTAAGAACGGCGAAAGTAGATAAAAAATACTATACGCTTCTTTATATAGAACTAATATCTATTTAGAAAGGCTACTAAGACTATACTAGTTTACTAAGTAGTAGATAGAGAAGACCTATAAGTAGCGTTAATTTAGGAAATTTATAAATAATTAGGCTATAAAGAGATTTAGATAATATTTAGAGTAGTATATTAGTAATATTAGTAAGATAGTATATATAGATAGGTAGTAAAATAGCTTAGGCCTTATAAAGTCTACTAAATAATAAGAGGCACTTAGAAAGAAGTAGAGCTAAACTTAATATATTCTTAGGTAATATAGTCTTAGTAGATAGTTAATATCACGCATATACTAAAGGTACGCGGTAGGACCTACCTACTAGTTATAAGAGAGTATCTTTTAGGCTAGCTAAAAACACGTGCGCTTTTAATAGTAAATTCTAATTTAGTTATAAAGTTTATCTTTAAAGAGATCTACTATCGCTAAGGCGTACTAGAAAGGATTTTAGTAGATAGTAGAACTAAGAATAAGTTAGTAGTCTAGTCGCTAGCTATACTCTTTAGTATTTACTAAGTTTAAGCTTTAGCGTATAACTTACGCGCGTAAGGACTTATTAAAAGAGGTTATTAAGGCTTTATCTATAGGTTAGTAAAGATACTAGGCTTATAGATAGATAACTTATTAGTAATAATATAGGCTAAGAGAGTATTACTATAAAGACTACTTAGGTTCTTACTTACGCAGCTAGTACTAGGCTAAAATCTAGTCCTTCTAATTAAACTTATAGTACTAATATAGTAAAGCCTACTATAGAACAAAGTTTAGAGCTATACTAATCTCCTTATAGTAAGAGCTATATAGCTATAATTCCGCAAAGAGAACTTAGAAGAAGTAGTCTATTATATAAGAAGACTTTAGAGAGAAGCTATAAAGAACTATAATATAAAAAAAGACGTACTAAAGCCCTTTTAAGTAGGAGACCTAGTATTAGTTTAGGACGTAATTAAGTCTATTAATAAGAGCTTAGATAGGAAGCTTAATAATAGATAGAGAGGTCTATATAGAGTTTAGAAGGTATAAGTAGATAAAGAGTACTACTAGCTAAAGAATCTAAATAAGGTTATATTTTTAAATATAACTTAGGCTAATTACCTAAAGAAGTTTAAAGAACTACTAGAGTAGCTTAAAGATAGCTTACTATAAAAGCGCTTATAGTTATATTCTAAAACTAAAGAAGTGTAAATAGCGAGGCCTATAGTACTAAAATAAAGGTAAACAACGCTAAGAGCTAAGCGAGTAAGAGATATTTAGGCTAAGAAGAACCGCGAGAGAAAGTAAAATAGATAAATAATAGTTAGAGAGATAAACTAAAGGAATATTATAGAAGAATTAAGAAGAGGAGGGTAGAGTTAACGTCTCTATATAGTATATAGAGATAGTAACACTAAGTAAGAAAGATAGAAGAGGCTAAGGAGGGCGTTATTAAGAGTAAATTAGATAGTTATAAGAGGTATTTAGTAGCTTAAGGGGACTAAGCTAGAGGCTAGAGAGGAAAATATAGTATAGTAGATTAATACGTATTTAGAGTTAGGTAATTAGCGCTAGGGTTAAGTATTTTAGGACAACTCTGCGTAGAGAAGCTTAATAGTTATTATATACTATTCTTAATACTACTGTTTATTTATTCGGATACCTTCTTATTCTCTACTCTCTACTAATTGCGGGTTAGCAGCCTCTCTTCTAACTATTAAGGCTATCCCTCTACTATAGTATAACTACTACCTTATATAGAAAGAATAATCTAAGAGATAAGAGAATAATTACTACTACCTAAATCTAAGAGATAGAGAATACTTAGTAGAAGTATATTACCTTTATAAAACCCTAAAGATAGGACTAGTATAGTATAAGCTTATATACTAGACCTTTTATTATAATAATAATTACCTAATATATTAGGACGTAAAGTCTAATATAGGCTACTTTCTAAAGAAATAATCTAGAAAGTAAGGTTAGTTAAAAAACTAGGATACTACTAGAAATAAAGTTACGCTAGTATAGGTAATCTTAAAATAACCCTTTATAATATATAGAACCTAGAGCTATAGAATCTTAGGTTAAGAGCGGAGGTTAGTATATATAGATATAAGATTATAGCAACTATAGATAGTAGTACTATATAGATAGTTATCTTATCCTAAGCTATAGAGAGATATAATATACTATACTAAGTTAAGAACTAACTAGTATAAGTAGTATTAGCTAATAATAACTCTATAAATATAGAGACGGCGTAATAAAACTAAAGACCTAACTAATATTACTAGACGTAGTAGGGATAGAGGACTAGATAAATATTAATATTATAGATTTTAGAGAAAAAGATATATTAATTAGCTATAATTAGTTAATTAAGTATAACCTAGCTATTAATTAGCTATAAAAAAGAATACTTAGCTAAGAACCTATATATAAAGTTACTAGAGTATAAAAAAAGATAGGCCTAATAATCTAGAGCTTACTCTAGAATAAAAGGATTAGTATAATCTTATCTTATAAGATTATAAGAATTTATAAGAAAGACTCTTAAAAAATAAGAGTTATTTAGATATAGTAAGTCGCGACTATAAAGGAAAGACTAGTACTACTAAATATACTAGAAGAGTATAAAACGAATAAGTTTAGAGAACTATTTAAGAAAATAGAAGTAACTAAGTTAGTAGAATACTAAGAATAGGATTATAAGATTCTTATTAAAGATAGTACTAAGCTTATTCTAGGACTAATATATCTAGTCGCGCTTAAGTATAAAGCTAAGCTGCGAGAGTATATTAGAAAAAATCTAAAAAAGGGATTTATCCGCAAGAGTAGTAGCTAGATAGCCTTGCTAATACTATATATAAAAAAGCTTAATAAGAAGTAGCGACTATATATTAACTTTAGGAGGTTAAATAGCGTAATAATTAAGAATTAATATCCCTTACTACTAATAATAGAGCTTATAGATTAGATCTAAGGAGCTAAGTAGTTTATAAAATTTAATATTTAAGAAGAATTTTACTATATTTAAATTACTAAAAGGATATAAGTAGAAAATAGCTTTTAAATAAAATATAGACTATTTAAGTATATAGTTATACTATTTAGATTAATAAACGCGCTAGTAACCTTCTAATTAGTTAATAAGATACTCTATAAGTACTTAGGAATCTTTATACTAGCGTACTTAGATAATATACTAGTATATTCTAAGGAAATACTTAAAGATATATTAAACTTATTAAGAAGGTACTTTAGAAGCTTAAGAACTATAAGTTATACTTATAATCTAAAAAGTATAAGTTTTATATATAGAAAATAGAGTTCTAAGGTTTATTATCTTAATAGAGGGCGTTAAAATAAATCTAAAGAAAATCTAGACTATATAGGAATAGCTAATATCTAAAATAGTTAAAGATATATAATCTTTCTTAGAATTTATAAACTTTTATAGAAAGTTTATTAGGAACTACTCCTAGATTATAGTACCCCTTATAGAGATTATAAAGAAAGATATAGAGTTTAAATAAGAAAAGGAATACTAGGAGGCTTTTAAATAACTAAAGTAAGTATTCTTTAAAGCTCTAGTACTAGAAATATAACTTAAGATATAAGATATAAGTTAAGACTAATATATTAGATTACGCTCTTAGCGCTATATTATTATAGTAGAGTAAAGATAAAAAATAGAGACTAATATTCTACTATTCTAGAAAGTTCTCTAGAGTAGAACTTAATTATAATATTTATAATAAAGAACTACTAGGAGTAGTTAATACCTTTAAATAATAGAAAGTCTATTTACTAAGACTCTTATATTAGATTAATATATTTTTTAATTACTAGAACTTAATAAGTTTTATAATAATAAGAAACTTAATAGAAGATAAGTCTAATAGGCTAAAATACTCTCTTAGTTAACTTAAGATTACTTATAGAGCTAGATCGCTTAATAGAGCTATAGACGCCTTAAGCTAAAGATCTAACCTATAAGAAGAAGGTTATAAAGAACTATAAACGTAGTACTTAAGTAGATATCTAATAGTAGCCTAAAGTATAACTAGCTAAAATTAGCTAGAATAGCTAAGCTAAGATAATAGATAATAATATTATAAACGTAGTAGTAGTAGAAGGCTGCTAGCTAGTAACTAGACCTAGGTAGTATAAGTTATAATAACTTACTATAAAATAAAAAGAAGTACTAAGATATAATCTAGAAGAACTAGATATATATACTTCTATATATAAGAAAGAACCTTATTATAGAACTATATAAGTCTCTAAAATATAGGTATATAGAAGTAGAAGAAATAGTTAGAAGACTAGTAAAGGAATTTATAATACTACGTTTATAAACGTAGGTATAGAATATTTTAGGTAACTATTTAGTATATTATTAAAATAAGCCTAAGAGATATAAGCCCTATAGCCTATTACAGCCCTTAACACTACTATAATAACTATAAATAAGTATAATAATAGACTTTATAGTAAAGCTCTCGTAATTATTAGAACTAGAATCTGTAAGACTTTATAATACTATCTTAGTAATTATAGATTAATTAACTAAGGTAGTAAAGTTTATACCTACTAAAAAATAATAATAGTAGAAGAGTACGCCTATAAAGTTATAAAGGCACTTATCTTAGAATATAGAATACCTAAAGAGTTTATTATAGACTATAATAAACTATTTACTTCTAAATACTAGAGTATATTTCTAGTAAAGTTAGGTATAAAAAAGAAGCTTTTAATAAGCTTTTACTTAAAAATAGATAGCTAGATAAAGAGGATAAACTAGATATTAGAATAGTATTTAAGGATATACGCTAATAAGCTATAGGATAACTAGGTTAAACTCTTACTAATAGTATAACTAGCCTATAATAGTATAAAATCTATAATAATAAGGTAGTTACCTTACTATATAAACTATAGATATAAGCTAGTCGCTTATTAAGATTTAAAGGATATTAAAAGTATTATAGTAGGAGTAGATAATAAAGCACGCCTTTTATAAGAATTATATAAATAACTAAGCTAAAATATCGCTTAGAGAAACCTTATAATATCTAAGAGTATAAATAAATAAAGGATTAAGAGACTAACCTTAAAAAGGGGAATAAAGTTTTCTTATTAAAATAAAATCTAAAAACTAAATAGCTATATAGAAAATTAGATAACCTCTAAGTAAGACTATTTAAAATTCTAAAGATAATTAGCCTAGTAAACTATAAACTCTAGCTACTACTAAGTATATATATCTACCCTATCTTTTATAAGAAACTACTAGAACTAGTACTACTAGATACTAAGTTAGTAATAGACGTTAAACTTAAAGATAATAAGTATAAGGTTAAAGAGATTAAGGACCTATAGAAAGATAGTTATTAGTAGAAATACTTAGTTAAATAGTAAGGATAGCTAAAGAGCTATAATACGTAAGAATTAGAATAAAATCTTATAAATTATAAGGAACTAGTATAAGAGTACTACTAGAAGTATCTAATATAGTAGGGACTAAATCCCTAAGAGAAAAGAAAGATTAAAAGAAGAATTAAAAAAGTTAAGTTTAGCCTATAACTAGCCTATATTAGCTAGAGATCTAGATAGTAATAGTTTAATAGTAGGAAGGTCTATACTAGGGGTAGAGTTCCTCTTAACCTACTCTTTTATATAATCCTAAATAGTAAGAATTATAAGGTTATAATAAATAAAAGACTACTTCTATTTCTAAACTTTTAAGAGCTTAAGCTCTTATTAAGATAGCTAGGTATCTAGCTATATACGCTACGCTTTTAGATAAGCTACTAAAAGCTCTTTCTCTTCGCGCTCTTTCTATATAATTCTCTACTCTTCTTTAGGAATAAATAGACTATATTTAGTACTAACTAAAATATACTTAGTATAGTAACTAGAAGATATCTCTATAAAGTAGCGAAGCTTCTTCTCCTTATATTACTTATAGCGGAAATCTATCTCTAAGCCCTTCTACTTTACACGCGTAGTATAAACGCGCTTCTAATTAGTTAATAAGTATAGACAAAGGGTATAGAATTTACGACCTTAGGTATAGTTAGGAAGGTATAAAGAAAAAGAGTATATAATATAATAAGTATACTAAAGCCTTATATATAACCTATATTATAAATATAGTATAGGAAAATAAAACTCTAGAGTATTAAGATAATAGCTCTAGAAGAGAGATAGTATTATAAATAAATACTAAATATCTTCTCTAGTTAAAGGATATAAAGTTAAAGACTAACTATTATATAATAAAGAGGTTATAATTAGCGTAGGGCGTATAGATTACGTAATATAGTATCCTACTAAGATATAATATCTTACTAAGAGGGTAGATATTACAACACCTTAAGATACTAGGATATTAGGGATATCTATAGATGCTATAGGCTTAGTATAAAAGACGTAGATATAATAGATTAGGTAATAAGTATATAGTTATAAAAGATTCCCTTAATATACTTATTATAGTTAACTTATCTTATAGTTTATCTCTTATCTAGATTAATACTTAAAGTTATTCTATCGCTTATATAGAATTAGATTATTATTACTAAATACTTACTATCCCTATTATATCGCTAGATAACCGACGCGGACTTAACAACGTTAGCCTTACCTACCTTAGTGCGGACTAGGATTTAGAGCAGTATACCCCCCGTGTTAATACCTAGGTATACTCTAGTAAGTCTTATAGTAGTATAACTACTACTCTACTAATTAGAGTCTAGAATAGTCTAGTACTAGTACTAGACTTAGTTATCTATAACTAAATTTAGTAAGTCTTCTATTCTATAAGTAAGGCTATTAGATTTTATACTCTACTTATCTAGGCAATATTATATATAGAAGTCGAACTCTTCTAAGAACTTAGCCTAGTAGGCTTATTACTAGTTTAGGTTATACTTAGTATAGAAGAACTTAAAACTCTAATAATTAGTAAGTACTTCTACTATATTAGAGACTTTAGTAAGTTCTAGTCTCTATTTATTAAAGGCGTAGACTATTATAAAGAGCTCTTTATTATATATTTTATAGTTATACTTAGTAAGTAATATCTTCTTTAAAGGATAGGTAATAGGCTAGACTAACCTATTTAGCTAGACCTAGAAGAGGACCGCTATATATATATAATTAGACGCGTTAGTTTCTATAATACTCTTTAGGTTAGGGTTAAAGTAGGCGAGTACTACGTCGCTTTAAAAGGCGATTTTTAGCGTATAAAATAATTACTTAGCCTCTTAAGTTGTTTTAAATAGCTTAGAGTCTCTATAAGTAAAGTGCGTTAGTAGTTTAGCTATATTAGAGAAACTATATATAAATTAGTAGTAGAAGTTTATAAAACTTAAGAAGGCTTAGATATTCTTTAGAGACTATAGAAGTTTCTAGTCTTAGATAGTACTAACTTTCTTAAGGTCTATTTAATACTATTAGTAGTAATAATAAGACTAAGGAACTTTACCTCTATCTTTAGAAACTCTAATTTAAGAATATCTATAATAACCTAGTATCTATAAGCTAGAAGACTATCTATACTAAGTACTTCTTATATTAATCTAGAGTCTTACTAAAGATAATTATATTATCTAGGTAAGCTATATAGAACTTATCTAGGTATTTATATAGAACGTTAGTAATATACACCTAAAAGGTTCCTAGACTATTATATATACTAAAAATATAATAGTATATTAGTAGAGCCTATAAGGCGTAATAAAGATAGGGAAGTATTTATAATTCTCTTTAATATAGATCTTATTAAACGCGGTAATTACGTCTACCTTAGAAAAGTATTATAGTTTAGATAACTTTATAAGTATATCGCAGATTAGAGATAGAGTATTATAGTTCTTTATAGTATATACGTTAAAGCCTTAATAGTCTATATATATATAGATACCTCCGCTAGGTTTATATATAATAAAAGAGGTATAGCCTAAGTAGAAGTACTACGCTCTATATATTCTTTCTTTATTATATTATTAATATAGAGTTTTACTACTTAGGCTTTATCCTAAGATATTAGGCGTAAACGCTAAGATAAAGGCTTAGGAGACTAACCTATATTATTAGGCTTAAGCTCTATCTTATAGTTAAGGTTACTTTAGAGCTCTAGAAGCTTATTAGCCTCTTTAAAGTTAAAACTTTAGTATAAGAAATAGAGGACCTTAAGTAGTTATTTAAGAATATTCTATTTAGATACAGCAGGGTGACAAAAAGAAAGAGACATCGAAAAAGGTCTAGTTTTAAAATATCTATAACTTTAGATTTAAAGACGCTAGTCCAAATCCGTCTAAATATAATGCTTAATAATATATGTTATATATACAGAGAAGTGGAAATATAGTGTATATATTCTAGCGTACTAAGTTAGAGCTAGAAGTTAGAGAAAGAAAATTAAGATCTTTGACGCTATATAGCGCTTTAGTCTTTACGAAATATATAGATTTATTTTTAATATATTATAAAGCTATATTAATTATATTTCTATTTCTATTTTTAAATTTTAATAAATTTATTAAGCAAGTTATAGCGATAAATATAGAAATAGTTTAGTCTCTTATAAATAACGTTTTTTAATATATAATAGTTTATTTTTTAGTTCTATCATAATAATAAATGGATTAAATATAAGATAAGGTAGAAAGTTTATTTATTATAATATTACTTTTTAAATATTAATAAACTTTAACTTATAAGAATAGTTAGACTACTATAACTTCTCTAATATAATAGATGATAAAAAAGTAACGTTGTATTCTTTATCTAGAGATAACATAGAGTAGATTAGTACCTAGTAATATTATATTACGTAATCTTTTATCTTTTCTAATATTTCTCTTTTTTACTACTTTATTCTATAGAACTTATATAGCTTTTAGATTAAAATTCTAAAATAGTATTAATATACTCTTAAATAAAAGTATATTGTTTCTATTAAGAGAATTTCTTTTTTTAGACTACTTAAAATATATACTAAAAATAGATTTCAAGATATCTTAAAAATAAACTCATAAATATTGTCTAAAACTTTTAGTATAAATTTATATAGTAGTAGGTACTATAGAAAAAAGTTTTAATTTTTTTTATACGTCTATTAACTAGATATATAGTATTAAAGTTCTAGTTTTTTTAAAGTCTATATTTAGGCTTAGTTAGTACTAGCTTAATAGATACTAAGTAAAATTACTAAATTACCTAAAATATAACTAAGTTTTATACTTTCTAAAAATAAAAAAAGTTATAGATTAGCCTTTCTAGTTCTAACGCTATAGATATTTAAAAACTAGAACTTTTTCGATGTCTCTTTCTTTTTGTCACCCTACTATATATATAGGGGTTTTATCTTAACGTAGGTGTATGCTTCGCGTGCCAGCATGCTTCGCGTGCCACCTAAAATCCCTAACAAAATCCAAAATTACAGGGGTCTAGATCTAGAGATCTACTTAATAGAATTTTCTAAAAATGTAATATTAAAGCTGCACCTAAATAAATATAAATATTCTAGAATCTTAAGTTATTATCTCTATAAAATAGAAAGTTATTAAGAGAAAACTCTCTCGCACGGGCCACCTTCTAGTATCTATATAACTAAGCTAGCTAGAGCTTAGCAATTCTAGCTTCCTAATATATATAGCTATAAAACAAATCTATTAGATTTTTAAATAATTCTATTAAGTAGATCTCTAGATCTAGACCTCTATAATTTTAGATTTTGTTAGGGATTTTAGGTGGCACGCGAAGCATACTAGCACGCGAAGTATGCACCTACGTTAACCGCTTGTCTAAATAATACGAATAAGTAACTATAATAAGTAAGCTAATAGTATTAATATAGTTACCGCGAGTATAATAATAATAAGTACTATAGAAAGTTATTTAGTTAGTATAAAGATATACAGCTTAAAAGAGAGAGGTAGTATTATAGTTTTAAGAAGAAATATAGCACACTCTAGGTTATAAGAAGAAATAGATATAGTATAGTATTATAAGTAGACCTAGGTTAGATAGAGAGTCGCTAAGGATTACGTAATCTACTTTATAGTCCTAGTATATAATAGTGCGCTAGCGTTAGTAGCTATAATAGGATTCTTAGAGAATCCTACGCTATCCTATAAGTCTTAGTAGTATAAGATATTCTAAGACTCTATAAACCTCTAAGATAGATATAGTATATAGTATTAGATAATAAGCTTCTATAGCTTATTATATTTAACTTTAAAATCTAAGGATTAGTACTTAGTTCTTAACTCTCTATATATTACATTAATCTACTAATCGTGCTATATAACCTTGTGTCTATCGTATCACTCTATTCCTAAGAACTAACCTAAGATTATCTTTAGACGACCTTTACATTACTATTCTAGAGCTAGGTCTAGGTTAATATAGTAATATACTCTAATTTTATAATACTAATAATATACTAAGTATTTCTATCTAGAGGTAGCTTCTTTACTCTATACTAAAGTTCGCTTCTATATAGGCTACCTTATAGCTTATAAGGCTTATTATTAATAAAGATAGCCCTAATACTTTGTTTATAAGAGATTCCTTAGAATTAATAAGATATCTCTTAGATTTAAGCTAGTAGGTTATATAGTGCCTCTACTACGCGGTATCTTAGGTAGTAGCTATAGTCCTCTATTAAGAGCTATATTTGTAAGAGGCTACGCTTAGGGAGCTATTGCATAAGTATACTAGAGTTATATTCGATAAGGAAGAGAACTATAAGCTATCTCGTACTAAAGGTTATTTAGAGAGCGGCTTAGAATAACCTTCTACCTATAGACTATATAGATAGTCTAAGCGTTGTTTAGACGTAAGTGGTTAATCTATATATCTTACGCACATAACTAAGATATTATTAAGTATTTACTAACTAGGCTCTAGCCTATTATAATACCCCTCTCCTCCCCTCCCTTAGGGGGTCTCTTAGCGAAAACCTTCTAGTAAGTATCCCTCTTTATTCTAAGCGTTCTTTATATAGGCCTTCTATTAATCTAGAGCTTCTATTTCCTTTAGTAATTCTACTAGCTAAAGATCTATTAGAGCGTATCTAACCTATTTTACCTTATAGTAAAGGCGCTAACTACGTCTTTAGTGTTTCTACTTCTTACTTATAATCTCCTCTATAAACTACTCGTTCTTATTACCTACTTATAATAGTAGTAGCTAATAGTCGTCTTATACTTAGCTTAGTAGAGGGTCTAAGTTAGCGAGGCGTAGTCTATTAATATAAAAGACTAGGTAGTAGCCTAGAGAGGTATCTAGCTTAACTAAGTAGCTATTAATTACCTCTATTACTATATATTTAGTACTCTTCTAATTAAGCTTTTATAACTAACGTTCTATTCTATACTATTTATTAAGCTTTAGCTAAACCTTATTACTAACCTTATAGTTTTTAGCCTCTTTATAGTATTAATTTATTTACTTCTCTTATTCTGCTTAGGCTTTAGCTATGCTAGCTTATACTAGGTTAAATACGTCTTAGAACTTAGCTATAATAGTCTCTACCTTCTTATAGTCTAAATATTCTTTAGTAGTATATTTCCTTTAACTTATACTTAGTAGAGCCTTTAACTAGAGAGGGTCTATATTATAACTATATTATAAGAAGAATAGAGATACTCTTATTAACGTTACGTCCCTCCTATTAATAGCAATCTAAGCTATAGAGTAGTATATAGCCTAGTTATCCTATAACTAGCTAATAAACGCTTAGACGTACGCTTCTTATATACTATTTATTTATTCTATAGCGCTATTAGTCTATAGGTAAAACGCTATAGATAACTATTAATTAATCTTTAGGACCTTATAAAGGCGTTCCTAAAGTACGCTAATAAACTAGCTCCCTCTATCTAATATAATTACGTTAGGTAACTAATAGTAAGCTACTACTTAGCTAAGGAAGGCTTAGACTACTATCTCTATCTTAATATTAGGTAGTAGAATAAAGATAGCTCCCTTACTTAAGCGATCTATAACAACTATAAAGTAGCTTATACCTCTACTTATTAGTAGTTCTTTAATAAAGTCTATAGATATCTCTTTCTATATCTAATCTAGTATTAGTAGTAGTTTAAAAAATCCTTAGGTACCTTCTCGCTATAGCTTTATTCTCCTATAAATATTATAGTTCCTTACGTAATATCTAATATTATCTAATATACCTAGCTAGAAGAAATCTCGAGCAACTATCTTATAGGTAATCTCTCTACCTAGATATCTAGCTAAGAAAGAATTATAAACTTCTCTAATTATTTAGGTATATAGTTTCTTATTATTTAGCACCTATCTCCTACCTTAATATAGTAATTCTCTCTAATTACTAATTACATACTTTAAGATAGAGTATTTTATACCTAAGCTTAGTAAGAACCTTTATTTCTACTCTAGTACTACTTATACTACTTACTAGTACTATTAATTATTTCTTAGAGCTTTTAGCTATAGCTCCTTAAGTTCTAACTAGTCTATACTACTCTTATTAGTAGTAGCGTTTTATTAGTCTAACTATTCTTTAGTTAGGCTAGAATAGCTTCTTATTCGTCTTATATAAATCCTTACTAATATAACCTAGCTCTTAGTTAAGTCCTCTTTATCCTTACTTACTTCTTTATAGTAGTAAGACGTTAGTTTTAAGATTTAGATAATACGCTTTTATAAGCGTTTATCTCTTATATCTTCTAATAAGTCTTATTCTCTTCTTAAGAGCGCGTTAGCTCTTACGTTTTACTTCCTTAGCTAGTATAGTATCTCTATATTAAATTAGCTTAATAACGTAGCCTAGTAAATTTAACGTTTACTTAATATCTTTAGCTTTATAAAGTACTCTAGGTCTTATAGTTAGTAATTACTTTAAGCTCTTTACTAAGCGGAGTTTAGCGTTCTATTCTTCTAAGTATTATATTATAGCTAGTAGTTCTTTATTATATATTTTATAGTTATATTCGTAGGCGTTATTCTTTCTTAAAAAGTACGCGTAAGGGCGTAGTATCCCTTCTTTGTCGTACTAGAATAGCACTCCTCCTATTACGTAGCTAGAAGAGTTATATTCTAAGACTATATCTTACTTAGAGTTAAATATTACTAAGATAGGTTCTATTATAAAGATCTCCTTTAGCTTATTAAACGCAGCCTACTTATCTTTTCCCTAGATAAAGCTTATATCGCCTATTAGATAGGTTAAAGGGGTAGCAATCTTTATAAAGTCTCTAATAAACTTTTAGTAGAAGTTAGTAAATCTAAGAAATAATTATATACCTTTTACTATTTTAGGTGCTTCTTACTCTTTAATAGCTTTAACCTTATCTAGGTCTATAGAGATACCTTTCCCTATATAATAATAAAACCTAAGTACTTAGTAGATTTTACTTTAAATTTATATTTTTTAATATCTATATAGAGTCCTACGCTCTAGAGCTTACTAAGGACCTTTTAGACGTAGTCTTAGTATTATTATAAGCTACTATTAGTATAGATTAATACATCGTTAAGATATACTAAATAGAACTTGTCTAGGTACTCTCTTAATATCTAATTAATATACTGCTAGAAGGTACTTAGAGAGTTTACTATACTAAATAGAGTAACTAACTACTTAAATAGACTAAAGCGTGTTCTAAAAGCTATCTTCTATTTATTACCTTCTACTACACGAATCTTATAGAAAGTAGTAATAACGTCTAGCTTTATAAACTACTTAGCCCTACTTATATTATTAAGTGTCTCTTAGATAAGTAGTAAAGGGTATCTATCCTTTCTAGTAATAGTATTAAGCGCGCGGTAGTTAATATATAATTAGAGTTCTCTTTCTAGCTTCTTTATAAATAGAACTAGTAAAGAGGCTAATAAGCTACTTACGCAGATAAATTCTTTTTCTAGGAGAGCTGTAAGCTCCCTTTAGAGTACTAGTAACTCGCCCCTTAATATACTATATAGCGGGCTCTACGGTAGCTATAGCTATTAACTATCTTTTAACTCTAGCTTAATCTTATAGTCTACTTCTAAATCTTAGTATAGGGGAAGTTTTAACACTTCCTTTAGGTTAAAGAGCTTAAAATAGCTCTAATACTATTTTAGTAGTAGTAATCTTATATCTACTACTTTCTTTAGTACTAACGCCTTATTAATATCTATAATAGAGGCGGTAAATATCTATACTCTCTTCTTTAGGTCTTTAGATCTCCTTATAAGACCTATAAATATAAATGCGCTTACTTAATATATAGTACTTTAAGTTATAATACCTTTATCGCACTTTACTTAAATACCTCTTAAGTATATAAATAGGCTCCTTTTTACTAAAGTAATTAAGACGTCTTAGTAGTCTATCTACTCTTTTCCTAGAACTACTTCTTTATCTATACTATTAAGTACGTACGTATAAGTAACCTCTTAGTAGCTATATATATTAAACTTAAACCTAGAGACTTTATCTATCTCTAATATCTTCCTATTAATCCCTTCTATTATCTAAGAGGTAATTAAGCGCTCTAAATAGCTTTAGCGAGCGAATTTTTTACTAACTAACGCGTAGTATAAATACTTACTATTAATTAACGTAGTAGCGTTATAGATAGAGTTCACAATTAAGTACGCTATAAAGGGAGGAGTATTTATATACTTCTACTAAAATTAGTTCTATTTACTACTTATCTACTAATCTATCTTCTAAGGCTCTAGACTAAGACTCTAGTCTAGAGCTACTCTTTTTCTAAGTTATCTAACTCGCCTTTATCTATATCCTTTAGAGGAATTTTACTATTTAGTAGTAGCTTTCTTTATACTACTTAGTTTACTTTAGTGCTTCTTACTTTAGAACTCCTCTTATAATACTTAGATATATATCCTTTTTTACTATAGGCGTAGTACTTAACCTAATTAGCGCTTAGCCTACTAGTTCTCGTACTTACTTTGCTAGCCTTTATTAGCTCCTAGTCTATCTTCTTAGGTAGTAATAGTATCTAAGTATTCTTCTAGTAGCTTATACTATAGGCGCGCTAAGATATTCTCTCTTAGGACTTACTATTAAGATTAATGCAATAGAGGTTATTTAAGATTTTAATAGCTTTCTTTATATACTCCTTAAAACTAATATTCTTAGAAGTATATAGTATAAGGTATTAGAGCTCTACGCTAAGCCCTTTACTAAATATCTCTTAGAGAATAGACTTACTAAAGTCTTAGCTAACTTCTACGTATAGCTAGTTAAACTTAGAGATATAATCTCTAACTAGCTATTAGCCTTACTTTAGGTATTAAAGCTTATTTAGAGCCCGTTTTTAACAGTATATATTAAGGAATTAAGTGTCTAGGTATTTCTATAACTTCTTTATAGTACTTAGCTAGTTTTCTAGTAGCTATAGTAAGAGAACCTAGGTTACTTTCTCTTTAGTCTAACTAAGGATATATCGCTTCTTAGTATCCTAGAAGGGGTATAAGTATAAGTTATACTTTAGTTTACTTTTACACTTATATTTCTAACTTAGATAGTTTAAATAGTCTCTATTAAAACATTCTAGGTTAGAAAGCCTCTTCTTCTATAACCTCTCTAAATAGGTAGTTATGTCTAGCTAAGTCTTAGGTGTGTAAGTCTAGAGAGCTAGACTAAGTTTCTATTATTCTATTGCATCTAAACGAGCTATAATAGAGGATAGTAGCTAAACTAGTTAGGCTATTATTACTGCTATAGGGTCCTAAGGGACTTTTAGTAGCTTCTATAATAATTCTTTAGCTTCTCCTACTTCTTTTATTTATCTTATAACCTTGTTTATTATTAGGGCTATAGTAGCTTCCTTTTACCTATTATTCCTAAGTATCTATATAATCTTCTAGTATATTTAGTTATTAGGTACTCTAGTAAGGTACTTAGCTAAGGCGTATATAGATAGCTTATTAGCGTTAAAGTTAAGAAGGTTATCTTCTATTCTAAATAGTAGAGGGCTTCTTATAAGCTTCTACGTCTATAGCCTACTCCTCTATAGTAAGAACTAGTAAGACTTCTAATTATTTTTTAATTAACTTATATAGGTAATCTCTCTATAGCCTACTCCTCTTTAGTAAGGAACTAGTAGGGCTTATCTCTTACTTATTCTCTATAATAAGGCTTTTCTAAATAACTCTTAGTAGTTATTATAAGTCGCGACTTTTAGAACTAATTCTTACGCTTATAATTTCCTCTCGGCTATTTCTTTAGCTAAGTATTATAGCCTATACCTCTTCTATAGAGGACTAATAAGACTTCTAATAACACTTACTCTACTATAGTAAAGAGTTATTACTTATTTTTTAATTCTTTAAAAACTAATAGAGCTTCTACCGCTCTCGCTTACCTTCTTATAAAGTCTTTTACAGGTAGCAGAACCTATACCTTAGTACTATTAAAGTATTAGGTAGGGCTTTCCTAAATAATATTTAGCAATATAGCTTAAAGTCTATTAAGCTAACTAATATTTATTTACTCTAGACGTCTTATAAGGCTAGTAGCGTATTTAACTAAGCGTCCTATAAGGCTATAGTCTTAAGCTAGCTATTTTATAATAGCTTCTACCTACTTATTATCTAAGAGCCTATTGTGCCTTTAAGTAATACTAATTCTATATAGTAGGTTACCCTACTCGCACGTTAAAGTAGTAGTTAAGAGGATTAACGCGCTATAAGTTAATAGAGTCTTATAGTAAGGCTCTATTAATTAGGATTAAATATAAAATATAAGGGGCTACGCTTAGGGAGCTATTATATAGGTATACTAGAGTTATATTTAATAGAGAAGAGAACTATAAGCTATCTCGTGCTAAAGGTTATTTAAAGAGTGGCTTAGAATAACCTTCTGCCTATAGATTATGCGGATAGTCTAAGCGTTATTCGGACGCAAGTAGTTAATCTGTGCGTCTTACGCACGTAACCAAGATATTATCGAGTGTTCACCAACTAGGCTCTAGCCTATCACAATATTAGATATACTATTATTATAAGCTATAAAAGCTACTTTATACTTCTCTATTCTAAGAGGATTGTATATTATTATATACTCTTAGAAATAACTTATTATATTCTTATAAATTATTTCTCGCGCTATCCTTTTATTATCTTAGAAATTTATAGTCTAAGTAGACGCTACCTTATAGATAGAGACTATAAAGTCTTTTATACTTAACTTACCTTATATAAATTAAAAACTAATTAAAACGCGTTATTTTTTATCGAAATATAGTCGAAACTATTAGAAGAAAAATATTCTAACTACTCTAAGCCTCCGTAGCCAGCTAGTTATAAAGCTAGAGCTAGTAGAACAAGATTCTTTAGACGCGTTTAATCTTCTAAAACAAAAACGCATAGACTAGTCCTTATTAATAAGATAACTAAAAATACTAATAATTAACTCTTTTGCTATTTTCTAGTCTTCTAAATCTATTTCTATCCTAGAGATCTACTTAATAGATTAGTAATAGAGAAAAGAGGGTAAGAAGAGTAAAATAGTAAGGCTTTTACTACTTTTACACTAGTATAGCTAGAAGAACTAGGTATCCTTCTAGTATAAAGTAGTAATAATAGAACAAAATACTACTAGATAGTAATAATATTATAGTGCAGATTCTAGAGGTAAGCGGAAACAGCACTATTACCGCAATCTATCTTAAAAATAATATCTAAATAGGTATAGAAGAGGACTAGACACTAGCGACCCTAACCTAAACTTAACCTAACCTACCTAAACGACTAGTCCTAATTATAAATAAACGACTAGCCCTCTTCTCTCCTATATATAATAGAATAGGAAGAAATCTATTCTAAAAGAATAACTCTAACAAACTAACTATAAAAGATCTAGAATAGGTAATCTAATAGGCTAGAAACCTTATCCTCTAAGCCTCTATTATAACTAACTTATATAAAGAGTAAAAAAGCTACTTAAACTACTAGACGTATTTAGAGACTATATAGAAAAAGGGAGAGTTATAAACTAGATCTTAGACAAACTATCTACTAAGCTCGCCTTCTACTTAGCTACTTTAGCAAACGCTTTAGAAAAAGTAGTAAAGATATTAAAGAAGGCAATAGCTATAATAGCTAGTTAAAATAACTAAAAAGTAGTAGTAGTAGTAGTAATAATAATAATATAAAATACTCTCTAATTATACGTAATAATTATAGCTTAACTATTAAAGAACGCTACTTAGATAACTATAGCCCTAAAGAAAAAGCTAACGCCTAAGAAACTAATTACGCACTATTAAATAGTTATAATACTAGAGGAAAACTAAACTATTAACCTACTCTAAATACAAAATAAAATTAACGAGGTATTCTAAAAAGCTAGTATTATAGAACCTATTATCTATAAGGACTAATGCTTACTAGACTAATAGACTAGACTAGGTCTAGTCTAATAGCGCCTAGTAGCTAGCCCTTACTATCTCTACTATATATACTAAGCTAGACTAAGGACTACTACTTAGTTATTCTTCTCTTTTTAGACTATATTAGCGTAGCGGTCTAGCTCTATATTCTTATATAATAACTAAGTAACTCTAGGTTTAATTCTTGTAAGTTTCGAATTTAGAAAGCCGAGCTCTTTATTATACTTAGAGAGGTCTACTACGTAATAGCCTTCGCCTACGCAATAGCCTCGTATCTCCCTAATAGGTATAGTAAAGTAATCTAGTTATTTACGGCCTATTTAGAGACTTTATTAGATTATATTAGACTATATTAGGTTTAGCGCGTAACCTGTCTAAAGGACTTATAGAGACTTATAAAGACTTAAAGAGACTATTAGGCTTAGATAGTAACTAGACGTTACTACTTAAGGCTAGTATATATAACTTAGAGATTTATAGTTTATTACTCTATCTAGAGGACTAGATTATTCTTCTTTAAAGAAGAGGATAGTATAAGAACTAGTGCTTACTAGACTAATAGACTAGACTAGGTCTAGTCTAATAGCGCCTAGTAGCTAGCTCTTACTATCTCTACTATATATACTAAGCTAGACTAAGGACTACTACTTAGTTATCCTTCTCTTTTTAGGCTATATTAGCGTAGCGGTCTAGCTCTATATTCTTATATTATCTAACTAATAGCTCTTAGTAAGAGAAATAACCTTATACTTACTACTATAAGCGGATACTCTAGAGAATTCCTTCTCTAGTAATCTAATATCTAGATAGACTTCTTTAATATTAAATACGCTTAACTACTAGAATCTTAGATAAAAGTTATAGTCTATAATGTCTATATAACCTTTAAAAGAGTAGATACGCTAGAAATCCTTTAAACTAAAATCCTTATATATAATAAAGTACTATAAATAGTTAGTAACTCCTACTAGCTTATAAAAGACTAGAAGAATTAATAAAATAGCTCTATTATTATTACTTTTAAAATAGAAGCTAAAGCAAAGAAACTAGAATTAAGGATTATTATCCTTAGAGAGAGCCTCCGTACTAAAAAGTATAGAAGTATTCTAGCTACTACCTAATATAATAACTACTAAGGCTTTAGCTATAAAAAGCTTAAATACTAGAACTAATAGTATACTAGGTATATACAAGGACCTACTCTATATTATAGTATAATACTCTACCTATATAATAAGTAGAAAGCCTTATATCTATATACTCCTAAAATACTTAAACTATAAAGAACCTTACTTTACTAATAGTAGAGACTATAAAGTCCTCGCAGCTATAATAAATAAAGAGAACTAATATATAATAGAATATTAGATAATATTAAGATTCTCTAAGCGAATCTAAATAAGAGTATCTAGGCTATAAAGTCTACTCTTTAACTAGCTATTAAACTAAGAGTTAATATAATTATAGTCTAAGAGCCTTAGCTTATACTAATAAGAAATAATAACTACGCTAATACTAAGTCTACTAGCTATATAGTATACTTCTAAATTCTTCTATAATCTAAACTAAAACTTCGCTCTAGAGTACTATTCTATATCTCTAGAACGCTATTAGTAGAAATCTACCTACTAGAAGGTTTTATATTAGATCTAGACGCTATAGCACTAGTAGTATAGAAAGAAAACTATAAGTTTAATATCTTTAACCTATATAATAAGAGAGGTATAGAAGATATAAAGACTATCCTAAAAGTTATTCTAAATATAAATATAAGACTACTAGAGTTATCTATTCTACTTCTAGACGTAAATAAGTACTACTTATAGTAGAACCTACTATACATATTAACGAGCTAAGGAGCACCCTTATTTATAGAATAGATAGAAAGCTAAAACCTTAGCCTTCTAAATATACTAAGAATAGGCACTTTCTTTAGGCTATACCTATTAAGAGAATTAGTTTTAAACCTATCTCTAGTTACTCTAGACCTAGCTAATAAAGCTATTAACTAGTAAGTTACTATAGAGACTAAATCTAACTACTATAGTCTACTCTTCTTAATTTAATTAGACACTAACTAAGTAGATAATCTAATAAACTATCGTAAGTTTAATATAAAAAAGGTAGATTAGCTACTATTTTAAAAACTCTAAATAAGGCTATTTAAAATAATATTACGCTATAGTATATAAGTAAGATAAACGACTCTAGGAAATAAGATTATAAGAATCTAATTCTAGAAGAGGACTAGAAGCTTTAAAGTAAACTAGAGGAGATAAGGGAAGTAATTATATAAGTTATCTAACTAGTAGCTAATAAAGTAATTCTAAAAGTTAAACTAGGTTCTAAACTAAAACCCTAGTAGAACTAAGAGCTTACTAAGCTTAGAAGAGAGCTTACTTACTATTAAAGAGTCTATATATAATAATTGTAATAGTTATCTATCTAAAAGGTATATCTATTTAAGAAAGACTTCTTAATAGCGCGGAATACCTACGTAAGAGTAATTAAAGATACTAAGAAGAGATATTAGAATAGCTTTCTAGAATAAGAAACTCTATAGTCTATCTATAAAGCTATAGTATATATAAAAAATTAAAAGGTTAAAAAGATTCTACCTATCTAAGGAGAGATACTAAAAAAAATATTTAAAGGAAAGTATAAGGCCTTTAGAAAGTACTCTTCTCTCCTTCTTTAATAGTAGAACTACTAAGCTTTCTAAACTATTAAGAAAGTATTTAGGACTAGCTATAACTATTAATTTCTACGCTAGAATAAGCCTATTCTAGTAAAGTTAAAAGTAGTATACTAGGGCCTAACGCTATTAGATATTATAACCGCTACGTTTAAGTTTAACCTAGAGATCCTCTTTATCGCCTACTTAATCTTATTTAATTATAGATACTACCTTTAGTGCTAGAAAGTAGCTATAAGATTAATTCTTAAAAAACTATCTAAACTAGATAACTCTCTTCTAAAAGCTTATAGAGTAATTACTCTCTTAAATAGCTTAAGAAAGGTACTATAGTAGAGCGAATACCTACAGAAACGTGTGCTCGATGTAAGATATTAGATATTATATTAAGTAGTATGTATGTGTGTTATATATCTCTAAGTAATATTTATTACACCCTAGTATCTCTATATCTAAGCGTCCTTTAGCTCCTATTATCTCTATTTCCTCTACTATATCTCTCTCTTACTTAGAAAAGAAGGCCTTCTCTTCCTTTATCTTAGCTAAAGGCTTTCTAGACTAAGTGCTAATAAACTACGTATCTTCTTTAAATATTTACTACCTCTCTAAAAATCTCTTAGCTCTTAAGTACCTTTTTAATTAATTTTATCTAAATAAATAAAAGCGTTTAGCTACTATTTAATACTTATTCTTTTTTTCTATTTTTTTTTAAGTCTTTTTAGTTTCTATTATATTAGGTAGCTAATAGCTATTTAAAGATATCTTAAGTCTCTTTTATTTAGCGCTTATTCTATATCTACCTAAAAGGTCTCTAGAGTCTTCTAATTATAGTCTAACTAGCTTAATATTTTATTAGCTAAGTTTTTAGAGCTAGTAACTCTAAGTATTACTTAGACTTATACTACTATTCCTTCTTATATCTAGACTACCTAATTAACTTAATTAACGCTTTCTATAAAGCTTCTAATAGCTTCTTAGCCTTATAGTTTTATTCTTACTTTATATACTACTCTTATATTATTCTACTATAGCTAACCGCTCTTATTATTAGTTATTAATACTTTACTTTCTAAGGTTACTTTACTATCTAGTTAAGCTAGTATTTACTATAAACGCTTATTTACTACTTAATTAATAATAATAGCTTATATTATCTCTTTCTTTTTAGCTATACGTTATTTTACCTCTTACTTAAACCTTCTTTTTTCTAAGTAGCTCTCTATACTTATCTACTTCGCTTTATTTTTACTACTTATATATACTTCTTTACCTTAGCTAAGATACGTTCTAACTACTATTTACTTATTACGCTCTTTACTATCTCTATTATACCTACTACTAAAGTTACTAATAACTTCGCTAAAAAGCTTAATTAGACTATTTACTATTCTTCGCGTTTAGCTAGTAGGCCTACTATTCTACTTATTATTCTTACTATATCCTTTAAGGATAGGTCTAAGCGTAATTTAGAAGAAGATAATAGTAATAATAGTAATACTAAGAGTAAAGATACGTTTAATACTTTTTCTTTTTAGAGAAGTTAGTTTTAATAGTAGCTTAGAGCTATAGATACGTACTATAGCTAGTCTTTTAGACTTAGTTATTTATAGAGGTATCTCTAAGTTAGTTTTATAGCTATTTCTTCCTTTATTTAAGTAGCTATCTAAGTGCCTTTTATATAGTATATAGTATCTTTAATAAATACTTATTCTAACTTTCTATTCTATTTATACTTTTATTAAGTATTCTCTAAAGTCTTATCTAAGTCTCTTTTATATACTATACTCCTCTTCTACTTAGAGAAGATAGACCTCTCTTTTTCTATTATACTTAAATACTTACTAAATAGCTCTTAGATATAATCTATATCTTAGAGATATCTAGACCTTATAGTAGTCTTTATCTCTTTATATCTTTTTATAAAAGTAGTACTTAGTTTCCTTCTTTAAGTCTTTAGTTATCTATCTATTCTAGTCTAAAGTATTATCTAAGCTTCTTTTGCGCCCTATATCTATCCTACCTACTATTAATAACTATAGGAATACGCGATATTTAGACGTATTAAACCCTTCTCTTATTCTTAGTACTACTACTATAGCCTTTCTTATCTTTTATAGTACTCTTATAATATCTTCATCTTCTTATATATTCTAAAGCTAGCTATCTAGCTAAGCTATATTTAGGTATCTAAGATTATAGTGTTTCTCTTTTCTTACTTAGTTACCTTCTCTAATAGAGGCGTCCTAACTATATTTTAGTATTTATTATTTAAAATCTTTTATACCTATATCTATATATTTTTATTACTATTCGCAATCTCTTCTAATAGCTATTTAGTAGCCTTTTACCTCTTTTAGTTTAGTTATTTATAGCTCTATTATAGTGCGCTAAATAAAACGCTTTAGCCTATTATTTAGCGTATAACTATAGAATAAGGTTCTATCTAGTTCTTCTAAATTATACTATCCTTTCTAATAGGTTTTTATAATGCGAAATAGACTAGTCTATTTAGAGAGAAATTTAGTAAGTATTAATCTATTAGTCTTATAAAAGGAGTCGCGTAGTAATATAAGGTCTTTAATAGCTAATAGTTCTTTTTAAAGAACTTTCGCGTTATTAAAGTAGTCTTTATTTTCCTACCTAAGCTATACTATTCTATTAATAGCCTTCTAGAACCTTTTATCCCTTCTTTAGAATTACTAAGCCCTTATTATAAGTAGTATTAAGGTATCTTTAACTTCTAACTATAGTAATATTTACTACGTAGAGATTAAAAGCTCTACTAGAAGAATATATTCCTAGTCTAATACTAAGTATACTAGTATCTTCTACGTAAATTATTTAATAGTTATTTAGTTAGCCTAGAGTATATTAGCTAAGTTATCTACTTAGTTTCCCTAAAGCTTCTTTAATGCCGCTACTATAGAAGTATAGCCTCGCTTAATTAGGCCTTACTTTTATAGATAATAAGCACTTAAAATAACTCTATTAATACCCTATACTACTATAGGTTCTTAACTAGTCCCTTGTTCTCTAGTCTACTATTAGCTAATATTTTTAGTAGTAGTCCCTATCTACTAAATATATTATTAATTAGAAATTTCTAAATAGCTTTTAAATTATTTTTTACTAGCGCTTTAGCTTCTAGCTAACTAGACGCGTAGTTCTAAGTAACTATTAAGTACTTATAGCTATTTAGTTTTAGTAGTATATATATAATATTAATCGTAATCTATCTAAAGAGAATAGAAAGTAGTTCTATAAGCTATAAAGCTTCTTATACTATTACTAATACATATAATTAGTATTTAGAATAAGATTAAATATACTTCTTAACTTATTTATATTGCCCTTTCTAGTAATAGCGTATCTAAACTTTACGCTATATACTTTTTTTACCTCTATACTCTAAGTTATTATATAGTTCTTTAATAATCTCTTATTACTATTTAGAGTTATCTATAACTTAGCGTAAAGGCCTTCCCCTACTTAGTAGTATAAAAAGATATTATTCTTTAATAGTTATTTATAATACCTTATATTTAAACTTATATAATTCTAATTTATTAAGGTTCTCTAGGCGTTTCCTAAAAAGAATCTATACTATAAGTTACTAAGATTCTTCTAAATAGCTATTATCTAATAGCTTAGTACTAAAAGATAGGTCTACTAGATAGCAGCTATATAGAAGCGCTAAGGTTATCTTATAGATCTCCTCTAAAAAAAGCTAAGTAGTATTTAGGTGTATATTAATAAAGTCTTTAATATTCTCTTTTAGATCTTTTAGTAGTTCTTATCCCTCTAGCTTAAGCTTATATAAAAGGGCGTTAGCTACTATATTTTTCTTTCTTAGTATATAGATAATATCGAAATCCTAGAGGTTTAAAAGGGTAAGCTATCTTATAATAAGTACTTTTATTAGGTCTATTACGCTGCGCTAAAGCTATACTATAAGTATCTTAGTATCTATTATAGTAGAGCGAATGCCTACAGGAACGTGTACTCGATGCAAAATATTAGAAATTATATTAAGTAGTATATATATATGTTATTTATCTCTAAGTAATGTTTATCGCGCTCTAGTATCCTTATATCTAAGCGTTCTTTAGCTCTTATTATCTCTATTTCCTCTACTATATCCCTCTCTTACTTAGGAAGGAAGGCCTCCTCTTTCTTTATCTTAGCTAAAGGCTTTCTAGACTAGGTACTAATAAACTACGCATCTTCTCTAGATATCTACTATCTCTCTAAAAATCTCTTAGCTCTTAAGCGCCTCTCTAATTAATTTCGTCTAAATAAATAAAAAGCGTCTAGCTACTATCTAATACTTATTCCTCTTTTTTCTATTCTTATTTTAAGTCTCTTTAGTTTCTATTATATTAGGTAGCTAATAGCTATCTAAGGATATTTTAAGTCTCTTCTATTTAGCGCTTATTCTATACCTATCTAAAAGGTCTCTAGAGTCTTCTAATTATAGTCTAACTAGCTTAATATTTTATTAGCTAGATTTTTAGAGCTAGTAACTCTAAGTATTACTTAGACTTATACTACTATTTCTTTCTATATCTAGACTACTTAATTAACTTAACTAACACTTTTTATAGAGCTTCTAATAGCTTCTTAGCTTTATAGTCTTATTTCTACTTTATATACTACTCTTATATTATTCTGCCGCGGCTAACTACTCTTATTATTAGTTATTAATACCTCGCTTTCTAAGGTTACTTCGCTACCTAGTTAAGCTAGTATTTACTATAAATACTTATTTACTACCTAATTAATAATAATAGCCTATATTATCTCTTTCTTTCTAGCTATACGTTATCTTACCTCTTACCTAAACCTTCTTCTTTCTAAGTAGCTCTCTATACTCGCTTACTTCGCTTTATCTTTACTACCTATATATACTCTTTTACTTTAGCTAAGATATATTCTAACTACTATTTACCTATTATACTTTTTACTATTTCTATTATACCTACTACTAAGGTTACTAATAACTTTACTAAGAGCTTAATTAGACTATTTACTATTCTTTATATTTAGCTAGTAAGCCTACTATTCTACCTATTATTCTTACTATATCCTCTAAAGATAGATCTAAGCGTAATTTAGAAGAAGATAATAGTAATAATAGTAATACTAAGAGTAAAGATATATTTAATACTCTTTCTCTCTAAAGAAGTTAGTTCTAATAGTAGCTTAGAGCTATAGATACGTACTATAGTTAGTCTCTTAGACCTAGTTATTTATAGAGGTATCTTTAGGTTAGTCTTATAGCTATTCCTTCTTTTATCTAAGTAGCTATCTAAGCGCCTTTTATATAGTATATAGTATCCTTAATAAATAACTTATTCTAACTTTCTATTCTATTTATACTCTTATTAAGTCTTCTCTAAAGTCTTATCTAAGCCTCTTTTATATACTATACTCCTCCCCTACTTAGAGAAGATAGACCCCTCTTCTTCTATTATACTTAAATACTTACTAGATAGCTCTTAATATAATTTATATCTTAGAGATATTTAGGCTTTATAGTAGTCTTTATCTCTTTATATCTTTCTATAAAAGTAGTACTTAGTTTTCTTCTTTAAGTCTTTAGTTATCTATCTATTCTAGTCTAAGGTATTATCTAAGCTCCTTTCGCGCTCTATATCTATCCTACCTACTATTAATAACTATAGGAATACGCGATATTTAGATGTATTAAACCCTTCTCTTATTCTTAGTACTACTACTATAGCCTTCCTTATCTTTTATAGTACTCTTATAATATCTTTATCTTCTTATATATCTTAAAGCTAGCTATCTAGCTAAGCTATATTTAAGTATTTAAGATTATAGCGTTTCTCTTTTCCTACTTAGCTACTTTCTTTAATAGAGGCGTTCTAACTATATTTTAGCGCTTATTACTTAAGATTTCTTATACCTATATTTTATATATCTTTATTACTATCCGTAATCTCTTCTAATAGCTATTTAGCGGCCTTTTTACCTCTTTCTAGTTTAGTTATTTATAGCTCTATTATAGTACGCTAAATAAAACGCTTTAGCCTATTATCTAGCGTATAACTATAGAATAGAGTCTTATCTAGTTCTTCTAAATTATACTATTCTTTCTAATAGGTTTTTGTAATGCGAAATAGACTAGTCTATTTAGGAGAAATTTAGTAAGTATTATTTATTAGTCTTATAAAAGGAGTCGCGTAGTAATATAAGTCTCTAATAGCTAATAGTTCTTTCTAAAGAACCTTCGCGTTATTAAAGTAGTCTTTATTTTCTTACCTAAGCTATACTATTTTATTAATAGCCTTCTAGAACCTCTTATCTCTTCTTTAGAATTACTAAGCTCTTATTATAAGTAGTATAAAGTATCTTTAACTTCTAACTATAGTAATATTTACTATATAGGGATTAAAAGCTCTACTAAGAGGATATATTCTTAGCTTAATACTAAGTACGCTAGTGTCTTTTACGTAGATTATTTAATAGTCGTTTAGTTAGCCTAGAGTATATTAGCTAGGTTATCTACTTAGTTTCTCTAAAGCTTCTTTAGTGCTGCTACTATAAGAGTATAGCCTTGCTTAATTAGGCCTTACCTTTATAGATAATAAGTACTTAAAATAACTCTATTAATACCCTATTACTACTATAGGTTCTTAACTAGTCCCTTATTCTCTAGTCCGCCGTTAGCTAATATTTTTAGTAGTAGTCTTTATCTACTAAATATATTATTAATTAGGAACTTCTAAACGGCTTTTAAATTATTTTTCGCTAGCGCTTTAGCTTCTAGCTAACTAGACGCGTAGTTCTAAGCGACTATTAGGTACTTATAGCTATTTAGTCTTAGTAGTATATATATAATATTAATTATAATCTATTTAAAGAAAATAGAAGATAGTTCTATAGGCTATAAAGCTTCTTATACTATTACTAATATATATAATTAGTATTTAGAATAAAATTAAACGTACTTCTTAACTTATTTATATTACCCTTTCTAGTAATAGCGTGTCTAAACTTTACGCTATATACCTTCTTTACCTCTATACTCTAAGTTATCGTATAGTTCTCTAATAATCTCTTATTACTATCTAGAGTTATCTATAACTTAGCGTAAAGGCCTTCCTCTACTTAGTAGTATAAAGATATTACTCTCTAATAGTTATTTATAACGCCTTATATTTAAACTTACGTAATTCTAACCTATTAAAGTTCTTTAGGCGTTTTCTAAAAAGGATCTATACTATAAGTTACTAAGATTCTTCTAAATAGCTATTGTCTAATAGCTTAGTACTAAAGAAAAGGTCTACTAGGTAGTAGCTATATAGAAGCGCTAGGGTTATCTTATAGATCTCCTCTAGAATAAGCTAAGTAGTATTTAGGTATATATTAATAAAGTCTTTAATATCCTCTTCTAGTTCTTCTAGTAGTTTCTATCCCTCTAGCTTAGGCCTACGCGAAAGAGTATTAGCTACTATATTCTTCTTTCTTAGTATATAAATAATGTTAAAATCCTAGAGGTTTAAAAGGGTGAGCTATCTTATAATAAGTACTCCTAGTAGGTCTATTACGCTGCGCTAAAGCTATGCTATAAGTATTTTAGTATCTATTTCTACTGTAAATCTTACTCTATATAAGTAGAAGCGAAACTTCTTTAGTATTAATAGTAACGCTTTATACTTATATTTACCTAAGTCCTAATTTCTTTCTAATTTTAACTAGACTCTGCTTTTATATCTAATTAGGTATTAGCGTCTAAGCGTATTAAGCTATATAAAGACAGCGCTCTATCCTTTCTTTAATCTATCTACTACTACGAATATCGCTTAGAAAGGTTCGCTATAGTCGATTAAAATAAGTATAGATAGATAAGTATAGGCGCTATATATAAACTCTCTTTAAGAGAAGCTATAGCTAAACACTACTCGGATTTCTAATAGAAAGGGGCATTTTTTCTAAGTAGGAGAAATAATAGTTCTATAACTATAGCAAAGCTAATAATCTAGATTCTATAATAAATATAGACTCTAATAAATATTTAGACGTCTTTCTAGTTTATTAGTTTTAGCTAGGTAAGAATCTTCTTAACCTTTTTTATATCTAGGTGCCTACTATTTTAATTAATTCTATACCTAATAATAATTATTAAAGCATAGTAGAAATTAGATTTATACTCTAAGATAGTTACTCTAGCCCTCTCTATATCCGTAAGAATCTAATTTATTTAAGAGGTGTTTAGCGATATATTAGTAGATACCTAGCTTAATTTCTTCCTTATTATACGTTATCTTAGGTCCCTTAACGTAAACGTTATCTAGGTAAGGTATATAGTAGTTTAGAATATAATTCTAGTAGATTTTAGTTATTACGCGTATAAACTCTATAATCGAATTAGTAGTACCTATTAGCAAAGTATACTACTAAACAAGTCTAAGTAGTATTAAGAAAGTATAATATCTCTTAAGTTCTTATAAAGCTCTACTTAGTTGTATCCTAAGAAGAAATCTATAAGTAATATAATAGTATAGCTAGTAAACTCTTATAAGAACTTATTAAGGTTAGGTAGTAGATTAGCGTCTTAGATTATTATACTATTAATCTTCTAGGCGTTATTAATTAGCTAATAGCCCTTATTCTTCTTTACTACTAGAAACTAAAGGTTATAATACTAGCTCTTATAAAGCTCTAGCGTACCCCTATTAATCTAGTCTTAAATTATCTTAATAACTACCTTCTAAAGCTTCCTTAGAATAGGAAACTAGTTCGCTTACTACGCCTTATGCGGGATAGTATTAATAACGACTAGCGAGATTACTTTTTAGCTAACTTTTTTTAATTCTCTAAAGTCCTAAGTAAAGGCTAACTTTCTTCTATAGAGTAGTTTCTCTAATATCTCTTTTTCTCTTAGCTAGAGATCTAGTAATATCTTTATTTCTACTAGCTATTTTAGAGTAATCTAAGTGCCTCTTAGAAATAAAGTATACTAGGGTTTAAAGTATTAGCTAAAAGGCGCTTTATTACTATTATAATTTAGGATCTGCTTCGCCTTAGCTCTTTCCTTCTAATCTAATTGCCCTTTAACCTCCTTTAGAGTTTAGCCTAAGTTATTAATAGGCTCTATCTTCTACCCTTTATATTTATATATACTATTTACCTTAAGCGCTAATTTATCTTTCTAATTACTCTTTAGGCTAGTTAGAAGTATTAATATTACTTCTACTATAAGACCTCCTTTCTACCTTTAAGTATCTCTTAGCTAGTTCTCTTATACTAACTCTATATCTCTTTCTTTATACTTATATTTCTTTATTAGCTTTATAACTTCTAAGAGAATCTCTTCTAATAGCTTCTTAGTAAAGTTATTTAATAATATAAATAGTCTATCTTTATCCCTTACTATAATACACTTATTTAGCCCTTTTCTAAGAAGCTTAATCCCTAAATAAAATACCTATTTTCTATAAGTATTAGTCTCTTATCTAGTTAAACTTTTCTTAGCTACTTTGTTACTAGTTGTATCCTTATAAGTTTTTAGTTAGGCTTTCTTACTCTATCTATATCCTAATTAAGTTTACTCCTCCCTATAATCTATTCTTAGCTAGCTATTCTATTTTATAATAAAGGAGTATTACGCTAGTAATTATACTCTCTAAGAGTTTTCTAACGTAGGTCCCGCATATACTCTTAGCGCATAAATCTAATTACTTCTTATATATATAAATCTTATATTAAACTCTCTATCTTCGCTAAAGATATAGTAGTAAGTAAGCCTATTAGTTATATACTTAAGCCTCGCGCGAGCGTTAGTTAGAAAAGGATTACCTAATATAATAAGGTTTATATAACTCTCTACTATAAAGAAATTAGTCTAAACTTTAATCTACCTAATATATATAGGCATACTCTATATAATACCCGTAAAACTTTATATAGTACTATTAGTAGATACTATGCGCGCTAATAGTATACTTTTTAGTAGAGAGGTAATTAGAAGACTTACTTTCTCTGCTATTACTTTCTTTATTATATTAAGTTCTACTCTAAATCTAATAAAGAGAGGAAAGTATTACCCTAAATATTAATTAGAACTTTAGAGTAGTCCCTTTATAGGTGTTTAATACTAGCTAATTAGTTATATTCTCGCTAATTATTATTTATATTACTTTCTACTAGGCCTACTTTATAGTCTTCTTCTAGGATAATATTCTACTATATATAACTAATTTAAGCGTCTATCTAATACTTAGCGTTAATATAGTAGTATTACGTAACTTTCTTAGCTAAGGCCTCTACTAGTATATAGTCTAGTAGCTATTCTAATAATAGTAAATTAACTTAGATTCTAGGCTTAAGATCCTCTTCTAAGTTATCTTTATCCTTATTTACTAGTGCTTAAGCTACTAAGTTAACTTTAATCTTCTTAAACTCCTCTATAGTATATCCTATCTAAAAAAGCTTCTTATAGACTTCTAGTATATTTCCTAGGACTATTTTAAGTAGTAGCTTAACTTTAGTATCTAAGATCTACTAAATAACCTTTTAAGTATCTAAGGCTAGCTTTTCTACTATATAGTGCTTTTTCGCCTATCTTTCTTTAGACTCTAGGTAAGCATTCTTTAGAGTTTTATTTAGCTTAGAATCTCTTAGAGTATTAAGTATTTTATATCTACTAGTCTTAGCGTATCTATAAATTATAGTATAATCTTTGCTTAGACTTTAGTCTATAAAGTAATTATTATCCTAGTTCTTATACCCTCTAAAGTATAGAATATATTTACTACTAGGCTTCTTAAGAATAGTTTTCTAAGTATTCTTTTAAATCTTTCTTAGGTTATAGCTAGCTAGAGGTTTCTTACTTAGGTTACTTTGCGTAATAGTAGCTAATACTACTATACTATAGTTATACTAGTTAGCTCTATATAGTATAAAACTCTTTTCTAAGTTAGATTTACTAAAGATAGTAGAAAGGTTCTAGAATTAGTTATAGTCTTTAGATAGGATTACTCTAGTATTATTAGAGATAACTTAGATAGAAATTATATTATTCTTAATAGGTCTAGCTTCCCAAACCTCGCTTAGAAAAGGTAGAGTAAATATAAGTAGGTTAATATCCTACTTAATCTAGCGTTATTTAATCTTAGAAGCTATTAATTCTTTTATAAGTAGAGCTCTAAGTTTATAACTCTTTCTTATAGGTAATTTAGAGTACTCTAGTTAAAGACTAATTAATTATTAAAATAGTACTAACCCTTATTAATATAGGCTTAGAGAGTTAGGTAATTCTTTTTCTAATAGTTTATCTTATTATAAACCTAGTAAAAAGTCCTACTTCTAATTTTTACTTATATTAGTTACTTTAGTTACTATAACCTATTCTTTCTTAATAGTTCTAGAAGTTATTACTATAGTTCTAATAGCTATTCTAGTTGTAAGTTAGCTATATATAACTCTACTAATATTAGCGCTATAGTTACTAACTACTATTTAGGCTACTATACTAGTAGCTTTAGTTATAAACTATACTACTAGCTTAAGGTATATAGCTACGTAATACTACTATATACTTATTAGTCTACTTATTAATCTCTCCCTAGATAACCTAATTAGTTATTAACTCCGCTTCTTAAGGCGTCTATTAAAAGTTCTAGAGTTCTAACTCTAGCTAAGCCTTATTTAGCTTAAGCTAAAGTATCTTATTTACTAGGCTATTAACCTTATTCTTAGTTAGCGTTAATCTAGGTAGAAGTTATTTCTAAGTAGGCTTTAGGGCGTAATCTTTAAGAGAAATACTTAATATTTAAGGCTTAAAGACTATTATTTATTAAGGAGCTAGTTATTACTTATAAGCTACTTCCTAAGACGCTTTCGCTGTAGCTAGGTTAAATTCTACCTCTAAAGTAAACTCCTTTACTACTTCCTTTAGGTTAAGTATTTTAGTATTTTCTTTTATTTCTAATTACTTTAAAAGGTAATTAGAGATCTTTTTATAGTTAAAAGATAAGAGCTTATTTATATAAAGCTAGAACCTTTCTAGAACCTTTGTTACCTATCTAAGTAGAAGTCCTTTTATAAAAGAATCCCCTTCTACTTTCTTTAATTATAGTAGCTTTAATATAGCGCCTACTTTAGATATAGAACTCTTATAGATACTTTATAGTACTAAGCTTTATTTAAGCTTAACACTCCTTAAGCTAGTACTTAAAGTACTCTATCCTAACTTTTTATTAGTACCTATTATTAGTACGAAACTGTTTCTTAAGTACCTTTTATAAGTCTTTTTAGCTTCTTATTTATTAGGCTTCTTTAAACTCTTCTATTAACTAGATAATCTCTTTCTATTTATAGCTATAGTACGCTAAAAGCCTCTTAAGCATTATTTTAGGCGTAAACTTATAGTAATAGGCTATTTTTTTATAGCGCTCTATAAATAGAGTAATATTATTACTATTAAATATTAGAATACTATTAGCTAAGTAAGATAGTAGCTATAAAGTATATACTAGTATAGCGCTTTTACTCGCTATACTTACTATTATCTAAAGGACCTTCGCTATCTCTAACTTATATCGCTTCTACGCTATTAAAGGCTAGTATAATTTACTAGGTATTAGAACTTATTATAATACTAAGGACTCTAGTAGATAGATAATTAGAGGTACTCCTACTATTTAGATATTATTATCTAGTATATTTATAGCTGCTCTCTTATCTTTCTAAAGCGTTATTAGTAGTAGTATCCTTAGACTAAAGGAGAGAAACTCTACTATATCTAACTATTTTTTAGATAGGTCTAGTATTACCTATCTTTTAGTCTTCTTACTTAACTCTTTACTACTACTCTAACTATTACTTATACGCGTAAAGATATATACTAAGCTTATATAAAAGATTAGCGTAATAATTATATAAGTTATAATAATTAATATTACTATTATTATGCTAAGTACTATTTAGTAGCGCTTCTTTCTTAGAAGCGTAATTTTAAGCCCTTTTATCTAGTCGCTTACTAACTTCTCTTTAGAAACCTTAAAACTCTCTAGTTCTTTCTAATAGTTTATAATATTTATTACTCTACTATTATTGTCTAATAGAGTGCCCCTCTAACTACTTATTATAGTTCTCTAATTTACTTTTAGCTATACTCTAGTAATTATATATCTAAATCTAGCTCTTGCGCTTATATAAGCTACGTTTAGCTATCTTCTTATTCTTTACTACTTCTTCTATATTGTTTAGGGGTTTCCTATATACCCCCGCGTTCTAATATCTTATTATCTTACCCCTTTCTAAGTTACTATTCTAAGCTATTCTACGCCTTATAGTATTTTAATTCTTATTATCTAATTACCTTTTAGATCCTTTATAACTCTTTTACTCTAATTACTTCTTTCTTCTAAGCCTTACTTACTTAGCTTAGATATCTATATTATAAAACTCTTTTAGCTCTTCTTAGTCTACTTCTATATTCTTATATTCTTTCTATTCTTAAACTTCTTAGATATTGCTATTACGAAAGCTTATTAGATAATGCGTAATAGTAGCGCTTAGCTCTTCTAAGGGTAAGCTAGGAGTTTAAGTTATAAATTAGTTACTATATATAGTAGAGCGAATACCTATAGGAACGTGTGCTTAATATAAGATATTAGAAATTATATTAAGTAGTGTATATGTGTGTTGTTTGTCTCTAAGTAATGTTCGTCGCGCCCTAGTATCCCTATGTCTAAGCGTCCTTCGGCTCCTATTATCTCTATTTCCTCTACTATACTATTTCTACTATAAATCTTACTCTATATAAGTAGAAGCGAAACTTCTTTAGCGTTAATAGTAACGCTTTACACTTATATTTACTTAAGTCCTAATTTCTTTCTAATATTAACTAGACTCTGCTTTTATATCTAATTAGGTATTAGCGCCTAAGCGTATTAAGCTATATAAGGATAGCGCTTTATTCTTTTTTTAATCTATCTACTACTATAAATATCGCTTAGAAAGGTTCGCTATAGTTAATTAAGATAAGTATAGGCGCTATATATAGACTCTCCTTAAGAGAAGCTATAGCAAAATACTACTTAAATTCCTAATAGAAGGGGTATTCTTTTTAAGTAAGAGAAATAATAGTTCTATAACTATAGTAAAGCTAATAATCTAGATTCTATAATAAATATAGACTTTAATAAATATTTAGATATCTTTCTAGTTTATTAGTTTTAGCTAGGTAAGAATCTTCTTAACCTTTTTTATATCTAGGTACCTACTATTTCGATTAATCCTATACCTAATAATAATTATTAAAGTATAGTAGAAATTAGATTTATACTCTAAGATAGTTACTCTAGCCCTCTCTATATCTATAAAGACCTAATCTATATTTAAGAGGTATTAAGTAATATATTAGTAGATACTTAGCTTAATTTCTTTCTTATTATATATTATCTTAGGTCTTTTAACGTAAACGTTATCTAGGTAAGATATATAGTAGTTTAGGATATAATCTTAGTAGATTTTAGTTATTACACGTATAAACTTTATAATTAAATTAGTAGTACCTATTAGTAAAGTATACTTCTAAATAAGTCTAAGTAGCGTTAAGAAAGCTATAATATCTCTTAAGTTCTTAAAAGTCTACTTATATTCTAAGAAGAAATCTATAAGCGATATAATAGTATAACTAGTAAACTCTTCTAAGAACTTATTAGAGTTAGGCGGTAGATTAGCGTTTTAGATTATTATACTATTAATCTTCTAGGCGTTATTAATTAGCTAATAGCCCTTATCTTTCTTTACTACTAAAAACTAAGAGTTATAATACTAGCTCTTATAAAGCTTTAGCGTACCTCTATTAATTTAGTCTTAGATTATCTTAATAACTACCTTCTAAAGCTTCCTTAGAATAGAAAACTAGTCTACTTACTACGTCTTATATAGAATAGTATTAATAATAACTAGTAGAATTACTTCTTAGCTAACTCTTTCTAATTCCCTAAAGTCTTAGGCGAGGGCTAACTCCCTTCTATAGAGTAGTTTCTTTAATATCTCTCTTTCCCTTAGCTAAAGATCTAGTAATATCTTTATTTCTACTAGCTGTTTTAAGGTAATCTAAGTACCTCTTAGAAATAAAGTATACTAAGGTTTAAAGTATTAGCTAAAAAGCGCTCTATTACTATTATAATTTAAGATCTACTTTACCTTAGCTCTTTTATTCTAATCTAATTGCTCTTTAACCTCTCTTAGAGTTTAGCCTAAGTTATTAATAGGCTCTATTTTCTACCCTTTATATTTATATATACTATTTACTTTAAGCGCTAATTTATCCTTCTAATTACTCTTTAGGCTAGTTAGAAGTATTAATATTACTTTTACTATAAGGCCTTCTTTCTACTTTTAAGCATCTCTTAGCTAGTCCTCTTATACTAACTCTATATCTCTTTCTTTGTACTTATATTTCTTTATTAGCTTTATAACTTCTAAGAGAATCTCTTCTAATAGCTTCTTAGCAAAGTTATTTAATAATATAAATAGTCTATTTTTATCCCTTACTATAATATACTTATTTAGCCCCTTTTCTAAGAAGCTTAATCCCTAAATAAAATACCTATTTTTTATAGGTATTAGTCTCTTATTTAGTTAAACTTTCCTTAGCTACTCTATTACTAGTTATATTCCTTATAGGTCCTTAGTTAGGCTTTCTTACTCTATCTATATTCTAATTAAGTTTACTCCTCTATATAATCTATCTTTAGCTAGCTATTCTATCTTATAATAAGAGAGTATTACGCTAGCGATTATACTCTCTAGGAGTTTTCTAACGTAGGTCCTATATATACTCCTAGCGTATAAATCTAATTACTTCTTATATATATAAATCTTATATTAAACTCTCTATCTTCGCTAAAGATATAGTAGTAAGTAAGCCTATTAGTTATATACTTAAGCCTCGCGCGAGCGTTAGTTAGAAAAGGATTACCTAATATAATAGGGTTTGTATAACTCTCTACTATAAAGAAATTAGTCTAAACTTTAATCTACCTAATACGTATAGGTATACTTTATATAATACCTATAAAGCTTTATATAGTACTATTAGAAGATACTATACGCGCTAATAGTATACTTTTTAGTAGAGAGGTAATTAAAAGACTTACTTTCTCTACTATTACTTTCTTTATTATATTAAGTTCTACTCTAGAATCTAATAAAGAGAGAAAAGTATTACCCTAAATATTAATTAGAACTTTAGAGTAGTCCCTTTATAAATATTTAATACTAGCTAATTAGTTATATTCTTGCTAATTATTATTTATATTACCTTCTACTAGGCCTACTTTATAGTCTTCTTCTAGGATAATATTTTACTATATATAACTAATTTAAGCGTCTATCTAATACTTAGCGTTAATATAGTAGTATTATGTAACCTTCTTAGCTAAGGCCTCTACTAATATATAGTCTAGTAGCTATCCTAATAATAGTAAATTAACTTAGATTCTAGGCCTAAGATCTTCTTTTAAGTTATCTTTATTCTTACTTACTAGTACCTAAGCTACTAAGTTAACTTTAATCTTCTTAAACTTCTCTATAGTATATCCTATCTAAAAAAGCTTCTTATAGACTTTAGTATATTTTCTAGAACTATTTTAAGTAGCTTAACTTTAGTATCTAGAATTTACTAAATAATCTTCTAAGCATCTAGAGCTAGCTTTTCTACTATATAGTACTTTTTTACCTATCTTTCTTTAGGCTCTAAGTAAGTATCCTTTAGAGTTTTATTTAGCTTAGAATCCCTTAAAGTATTAAGTATATCTATATCTACTAGTCCTAGCGTATCTATAAATTATATAGTATAATTTTTACTTAGACTTTAGTCTATAAAGTAATTATTATTCTAGTTCTTATACCCTCTAAGGTGTAAGATATATTTACTACTAAGCTTTTTAAGAATAGTTTTCTAAGTATTCTTCTAAATCTTTCCTAAGTTATAGCTAGCTAGAGGTTTCTTATCTAAATTACTTCGCGTAATAGTAGCTAATACTACTATACTATAGTTATACTAGTTAGCTCTATATAGTATAAAACTCTTTTCTAAGTTAGATTTATTAAAGATAGTAAAAAAGTTTTAAAATTAGTTATAGTCTTTAGATAGGATTGCTCTAGTGTTATTAGAGATAATCTAGATAGAAATTATATTATTCTTAATAAGTCTAGCTTCCTAAACCTTGCTTAGAAAAGGTAGGTAAATATAAGTAGGTTAATATCCTACTTAATCTAGCGTTATTTAATCTTAGAAGCTATTAAATTCTTTTATAAGTAGAGCTCTAAGTTTATAACTCTTTCTTATAGGCAATCTAGAGTACTCTAGTTAAAGACTAATTAATTATTAAAATAGTACTAACCCTTATTAATATAGGCTTAGAGAGTTAGGTAATTCTTTTTCTAATAGTTTATCTTATTATAAACCTAGTAAAAAAGTCCTACTTCTAATTTTTACTTATATTAGTTACTTTAGTTACTATAACCTATTCTTTCTTAATAGTTCTAGAAGTTATTACTATAGTTCTAATAGCTATTCTAGTCCTAGGTTAGTTATATATAACTCTACTAATATTAGCGCTATAGTTACTAACCGCTATTTAGGCTACTATACTAGTAGCTTTAGTTATAAACTATACTATTAGCTTAAAGTATATAGCTACGTAATACTACTATACACTTATTAGTCTACTTATTAACCTCTCTCTAGATAACCTAATTAGTTATTAACTCTACTTCTTAAGGCGTCTATTAAAAGTTCTAGAGTTTTAACTCTAGCTAAGCCTTATTTAGCTTAAGCTAAAGTATCTTATCTACTAAGCTATTAACCTTATTCTTAGTTAGCGTTAATTTAGGTAGAAGTTATTTCTAAATAAGCTTTAGGGCGTAATCTTTAAGAGGAATACTTAATATTTAAAGCTTAAAGACTATTATCTATTAAGAAGCTAGTTATTACTTATAAGCTACTTCCTAAAACACTTTTACTATAGCTAGGTTAAATTCTACCTCTAAGGTAAACTCCTTTACTACTTCCTTTAAGTTAAGTATCTTAGTATCTTCCTCTATCTCTAATCGCTTTAAAAGGTAGTTAGAGATCGTTTTATAGTTAAAAGATAAAAGCTTATCTATATAAAGCTAGAACCTTCCTAAGACCTTTATTACTTATCTAAGTAGAAGTCCTTTTATAAAATAGAATCCCCTTCTACTTTCTTTAATTATAGTAGCTTTAATATAGCGCCTACTTTAGATATAGAACTCTTATAGATACTTTATAGTACTAAGCTCTATTTAGGCTTAATACTCCTTAAGCTAGTGCTTAAAGTACTCTATCCTAACTTCCTATTAGTACTTATTATTAGTACGAAACTATTTCTTAAGTACCTTTTAGAGGTCTTTCTAGCTTTCTATTTATTAGGCTTCTTTAAACTCTTCTATTAACTAGATAATCTCTTTTTATTTATAGCTATAGTGCGCTAAAAGCCTCTTAAGTATTATTTTAAGCGTAAACTTATAGTAATAAGCTATCTCTTTATAGCGCTCTATAAATAGAGTAATATTATTACTATTAAATATTAAGATATTATTAGCTAAGTAAGATAGTAGCTATAAAGTATATACTAGTATAGCGCTTCTACTCACTATACCTACTATTATCTAAAAGACCTTTACTATATTTAACTTATATTGCTTCTATACTATTAAAGGCTAGTATAATTTATTAGGTATTAGAACTTATTATAATACTAAGGACTCTAGTAGATAGATAATTAGAGGCACTCCTACTATTTAGATATTATTATTTAGTATATTTATAGCTACTCTCTTATCTTTCTAAGGCGTTATTAGTAGTAGTATCTCTAGACTAAAGAAAAGAAACTCTACTATATCTAACTATCTTTTAAATAGGTCTAGCGTTACCTATTTTCTAGTCTTCTTACTTAACCTTTTACTACTACTCTAACTATTACTTATACGCGTAAAGATACGTACTATATAATAAGCTAGAGCCTAGTTAGTAAACACTCGATAATATCTTAGTCACGTGCGTAAGACGCATAGATTAACTACTTGCGTCTAAACAACGCTTAGACTATCCGCATAGTCTATAGATAGAAGGTTATTTTAAGCCGCTCTCTAAATAACCTTTAGTATAAGATAGCTTATAGTTCTCTTCCCTATTAAATATAACTCTTATATACCTATATAATAGCTCTCTAAGCGTAGCCTCTTATATTTTATATTTAATTCTAATTAATAGAGCCTTACTATAAAACTCTATTAACTCGTAGCGCGTTAATTCTCTTAACTACTACTTTAACGTGTAAGTAGGGTAACCTACTATATAGGATTAGTGTTACTTAAAGGTATAATAGGCTCTTAGATAATAAGTAGGTAGAAGCTATTATAAAATAGCTAGCCTAAAACTATAGCCTTATAGGACGCTTAGTTAAACATGCTACTAGCCTTATAAGACGTCTAGAGTAAATAAATATTAGTTAGCTTAGTAGACTCTAAGCTATATTACTAAATATTATTTAGGAAAGCCCTACTTAATACCTTAATAGTACTAAGGTATAGGTCCTACTACCTATAAAAGACTTTATAAGAAAGTAAGTAAAGTAGTAGAAGCTCTATTAGTCTTTAAAGAATTAAAGAATAGGTAATAACCTCTTACTATAGTAAAGTAAGCGTTATTAGAAGTCTTATTAGTCTTCTATAAAAGAGATATAAGCTATAATACTTAGCTAAAGGAATAGCTAAGAGAAAATTATAAGTATAAAGATTAGTTCTAAAAGTCGCGACTTATAATAACTACTAAGAGTTATTTAGAAAAGCTTTATTATAGAAAATAAGTAAGAGATAAGCCTTACTAGTTTCTTACTAAGGAGGAGTAGGCTATAAGAAGATTACCTATATAAGTTAATTAAAGAATAATTAGAAGCCTTATTAGTCCTTACTATAGAGGAGTAAGCTATAGATATAGAAGCTTATAAGAAGCCCTCTACTATTTAGAATAGAAGATAACTTTTCTAACTTTAACGCTAATAAGCTATCTATATACGCCTTAGCTAAATACTTTGCTAAAGTACCTAATAACTAAATATACTAGAAGATTATATAAATACTTAGAAATAATAGGTAGAAAGAAGCTACTATAGCCCTAATAATAAATAAGGTTATAAAATAAATAAAGGAAGTAGAAAAAGCTAAAGAATTACTATAAAAGCTACTAAAAGTCTCTTAGAACCCTATAGTAGTAATAATAGCCTAACTAGTCTAGCTACTATCTCTTATTATAGCTTATTTAGATATAATAAAATAATAGGAACTTAGCCTAGCTCTTTAGACTTATATACCTAAGACTTAGCTAGACACAACTACCTATTTAGAGAGGTCGTAGAAGAAGAGGCTTCCTAACCTAGAATATTTTAATAGAGACTATTTAAACTACCTAAGTTAGAAATATAAGTATAAAGGTAAACTAAAGTATAACTTATACTTATACCTCTCCTAAGATACTAAGAAGCGATATATTCTTAGTTAGACTAAAGAGAAGTAACTTAGGTTCTCTTACTATAGTTACTAGAAAACTAGCTAAGTACTATAAAGGAGTTATAGAAATATCTAGATACTTAATTTCTTAACGTATACTATTAAAAATAGGCTCTAAATAAGCTTTAATATTTAAAGTAAGGCTAATAGCTAGTTAGAGATTATATCTTTAAGTTTAACTAGCTACGCGTAGAAGTTAGCTAAGACTTTAGTAAGTCTATTCTCTAAGAGATATTTAGTAAAAGACTTAGTATAAAGCTCTAACGCCTTATACTATACCTCTAAGAATATTAGTTTTAAGAAGTATATAAAGAAAGCTATTAAAATCTTAGATAATCTTTATTACATTAATCTTAATAGTAGGTTCTAAGAGAGGATATCTTAGCGCGCCTATAGTATAAGCTACTAGAAGGATACTTAGATACTATTACTACCTAAGAAGATAGACTAAGAGCTAATAAAGGCTAGTAAAGTAAGTATAAGAACTAGTAGGCTAAGCGCTAATTAGGTTAAGTACTACGCCTATAGTAAAAAAGGATATATATCTAAGTATTATAGAAGGAGTTCTAAAGTAAGAAGCACTAAAGTAAACTAAGTAGTATAAAAAGAGCTACTACTAGATAGCAAAATTTCTCTAAAGAATATAGATAAAGGTAAGTTAGATAATTTAAGAAAAGAGTAACTCTAGACTAAAGTCTTAGTCTAGAGCCTTAGAAAATAGATTAGTAGATAAGTAGTAAATAGAACTAATTTTAGTAGAAATATATAAATACTCCTTCTCTTATAGCGTACTTAATTATAAACTCTATCTATAACACTATTACGTTAATTAATAGTAGGTATTTATACTACGCGTTAGTTAGTAAAAAATTCGCTCGCTAAAGCTATTTAGAGCGCTTCTCGATTACTCCTTAGATAATAGAAGGGATTAATAGGAAGATATTAGAGATAGATAAAGTCTCTAAGTTTAAGTTTAATATATATAGCTACTAAGAGGTTACTTATACGTACGTACTTAATAGTATAGATAAAGAAGTAGTTTTAGGAAAAGAGTAGATAGACTACTAAGATATCTTAATTACTCTAGTAAAAAGAAGCCTATTTATACACTTAAAAGGTATTTAAGTAAAATGCGATAAAGGTATTATAACCTAGAGCACTATATATTAGGTAAGCGCATCTACGTTTATAGGTCTTATAAGGAGATCTAAAGACTTAAAGAAAAAAGTATAGATATTTACTATCTCTATTATAGATATTAATAAGGCGTTAGCACTAAAGAAAGTAGTAGATATAAAATTACTACTACTAAAATAGTATTAGAGCTATTTTAAGCTCTTTAACCTAAAGAAAGCGTTAAAACTTCCCCTATACTAAGGTCTAGAAGTAGATTATAAGATTAAGCTAAAGTTAAAAGATAGTTAATAGCTACAGCTGCTATAGGGCCTACTATATAGTATATTAAAGGGCGAGTTACTAGTACTCTAAAGGGAGCTTATAGCTCTTCTAGAAAAAAGATTTATCCGCGTAAGTAGCTCGCTAGCCTCTTTACTAGTTCTATTTATAAAGAAGCTAAGAGAAGGACTCTAATTATATATTAACTACTACGCGCTTAACGCTATTACTAAGAAAGATAGATACCCCCTACTACTTATCTAAGAGATACTTAATAATATAAGTAGAGCTAAGTAGTTTATAAAGCTAGACGTTATTACCGCCTTCTATAAAATTTGTGTAGTAGAAGGTAATAAATAGAAGATAGCTTTTAGAATACGCTTTAGTCTATTTAAGTAGTTAGTTACTCTATTTAGTATAGTAAACTCTCTAAGTACCTTCTAGCAGTATATTAATTAGATATTAAGAGAGTACCTAGATAAGTTCTATTTAGTATATCTTAATAACGTATTAATCTATACTAATAGTAGTCTATAATAATACTAGGACTACGTCTAAAAGGTCCTTAGTAAGCTCTAGAGCGTAGGACTCTATATAGATATTAAAAAATATAAATTTAAAGTAAAATCTACTAAGTACTTAGGTTTTATTATTAATATAGAAAGGTATCTCTATAGACCTAGATAAGGTTAAAGCTATTAAAGAGTAGAAAGTACCTAAAATAGTAAAAGGTATATAATTATTTCTTAGGTTTACTAACTTCTACTAAAAGTTTATTAGAGACTTTATAAAGATTGCTACCCCCTTAACCTATTTAATAGGCGATATAAGCTTTACCTAAAGAAAAGATAAGTAAGCTACGTTTAATAAGCTAAAGAAGATCTTTATAATAGAACCTATCCTAGTAATATTTAACTCTAAGTAAGATATAGTCCTAGAATATAACTCTTCTAGCTATGTAATAGAAGGAGTGCTATCCTAGTATAATAAAGAAGGGATACTACGCCCTTACGCGTACTTCTTAAGAAAGAATAACGCCTATAAATATAACTATAAAATATATAATAAGAAACTACTAGCTATAATATAATACCTAAAAGAATAGGACGCTAAACTCTACTTAGTAAAGAGCTTTAAAGTAATTACTAACTATAAGAACCTAGAGTACTTTATAAAGCTAAAGATATTAAGTAAACGTTAAATCTACTAAGCTATATTATTAAGCTAATTTAATATAGAGATACTATACTAGCTAGAGAAGTAAAATATAAGAGCTAACACGCTCTTAAGAAGAGAATAAGACCTACTAAAAGATATAAGAGATAAACGCTTATAAAAGTATATTATCTAAATCTTAAAACTAACGTCCCGCTACTATAAAGAAGTAAATAAGGATAAAGAGGACTTAACTAAGAGCTAGATTATATTAGTAAAGATTCGCGTAAGATAAATAGAAAGCTATCCTAGTCTAACTAAAGAATAGTTAGACTAATAAGACGCTACTACTAATAAAAGTAGTATAAACTAGTTAGAACTTAAAGAGCTATAGCTAGAAGCTCTAAGAAATAATTAATAGTACTAGTAAGTAGTATAAGTAGTACTAAAGTAGAAATAAAAGTTCTTACTAAGCTTAGATATAAAATACTCTATCTTAGAGTGTGTAATTAGTAATTAGAGAGAATTGCTATATTAAGGTAGAAGATAAGTGCTAAATAATAAGAAACTATATACCTAAATAATTAGAGAAGTCTATAATTCTCTCTTAGCTAGATATCTAAGTAGAGAGATTACTTATATAATAGTCGCCTAAGATTTCTTCTAGCTAGGTATATTAGATAATATTAGATATTATATAAGAAATTATAACGTTTATAGAAGAATAAAGCTATAGTAAAAAGGTACCTAAGAATTTCTTAAACTACTACTAATACTAGATTAGATATAAAGAGATATTTATAGACTTTATTAAAGAACTACTAATAAGTAAAGGTATAAGCTACCTTATAGTTATTATAGATTACTTAAGTAAAAGAGCTATCTTTATTCTACTACCTAATATTAAGATAGAGATAGTAGTCTAAGCCTTTCTTAGCTAAGTAGTAGCTTACTATTAGTTACCTAACGCGATTATATTAGATAGAGAGAGCTAGTTTATTAGCGTACTTTAGAAACGCTTTTATAAAGTCCTAAAAATTAATTAATAGTTATCTATAGCGTTTTACCTATAGACTAATAGCACTATAGAATAAATAAATAGTATATAAAAAGTATATATCTAAGCGTTTATTAGCTAGTTATAGAATAACTAAGCTATATACTACTTTATAGCTTAGATCGCTATTAATAGAAGGGACGTAATATTAATAAAAGTATCCCTATTTTTCTTATAATATAGTTATAATATAGACCCTCTCTAGTTAAAGGCTCTACTAAGTATAAGTTAAAGGAAATATACTACTAAAGAATATTTAGACTATAAGAAAGTAGAGACTATTATAGCTAAGTTCTAAGACGTATTTAACCTAGTATAAGCTAGTATAGCTAAAGCCTAAGCGGAATAAGAGAAGTAAATAAATTAATACTATAAAAAGGCTAGAAACTATAAAATTAGTAATAAGGTTTAGCTAAAGCTTAATAAATAGTATAAAATAGGATATTAGTTATAAAAGCTTAATTAGAAGAGTACTAAATATATAGTAAGAGGTAATTAATAGCTACTTAGTTAAGCTAGATACCCCTCTAGGCTACTACCTAGTCTTTTATATTAATAGACTACGCCTCGCTAACTTAGACCCTCTACTAAGCTAGGTATAAGACAACTATTAGCCGCTACTATTATAAGTAGGTAATAAGAACAAGTAGTTTATAGAAGAGATTATAAGTAAGAAGTAGAAATACTAAGAATATAGTTAGCGCCTTTACTATAAGGTAAAATAAATTAGATACGCTCTAATAAATCTTTAGCTAGTAGAATTACTAGAGGAAATAGAAGCTCTAGATTAATAGAAGGCCTATATAAAGAACGCTTAAAATAAAGAAGGACGCTTACTAGAAGGTTTTCGCTAAAAGACCCCCTAAAGAAAGGGAGGAGAGAAGTATTATAATAGGCTAGAGCCTAGTTAGTAAATACTTAATAATATCTTAGTTACGTGCGTAAGACGCATAGATTAACTACTTACGTCTAAATAACGCTTAGACTATCCGCATAGTCTATAGGTAGAAGATTATTCTAAGCTGCTCTCTAAATAACCTTTAGCACGAGATAGCTTATAGTTCTCTTCCCTATCGAATATAACTCTAGTATACCTATGCAATAGCTCTCTAAGCGTAGCCCCTTATATACTAAGCTTATATAAAAGATTAGCGTAATAATTATATAAGTTATAATAATTAATATTACTATTATTATACTAAGTACTATTTAGTGGCGCTCCTTCCTTAGGAGCGTAATTTTAAGCTCTTTTATCTAGTTACTTACTAACTTCTCTTTAGAAACCTTAAAACTCTCTAGTTCCTTTTAATAGTTTGTAATATTTACTACTCTACTATTACTATCTAATAGAGTACCCCTCTAACTACTTATTATAGTTCTCTAATTTACTTTTAGCTATGCTTTAGTAATTATACGCCTAAATCTAGCTCTTACGCTTATATAAGCTACGTTTAGCCGCCTTCTTATTCTCTACTACTTCTCCTATATTATTTAGGGGTTTCCTATATACCCCTATATTCTAATATCCTATTATCTTACTCTTTTCTAGGTTACTATTCTAGGCTATTCTACGCTTTATATCTAATTTCTATTATCTAATTACTACTTTTTAATCCTTTATAACTCTTTTACTCTAATCGCTTCTTTCTTCTAAGCCTTACTTACTTAGCTTAGATATCTATATTATAAAACTCTTTTAGCTCTTCTTAGTCTACTCCTATATTCTTATATTCTTTCTATTCTTAAACTTCCTAGATATTGCTATTACGAAAGCTTATTAGATAATGCGTAATAGTAGCGCTTAGCTCTTCTAAGGGTAAGCTAAAAGTTTAAGTTATAAATTAGTTACTATATATAATAGAGCGAATGCCTATAGGAACGTGTGCTTAATATAAGATATTAGAAATTATATTAAGTAGTATATATATGTGTTATGTATCTCTAAGTAATGTTCGTCGCGCCCTAGTATCCCTATGTCCGAGCGTCCTTCGGCTTCTATTATCCCTATTTCCTCTACTATAGTACTAGAGAGAATTATCGCTAAAAGACTAGCTAGTCTAGTAGAAACTATAAACCTCCTACACCCCTTATAAATTAGAGGTAGAAGTAAGAAATCTATAATAGACGCTGCTCTCCTCCTAGTAGACTAGATTTAATATAAAAAATAGTAAGGCTAAATTACTTCTATAGTATTTATAGACGTTAAAGAAGCTTTTAACTATATTATATATAACTAATTTTTAGACTAACTTAAGAAACTTAGACTCCTAATTAGCTTAATTTGCTAGGCGAAATCCTTTCTCTCTAATAGGACTCTAATACTAGCATTTAATAATAAGATTAAAGAATTTAGTAAGATTATAGTAGGTATCTTATAAGGCAGCCTAGTATTACTAATCTTCTTTCTTATCTATATCCGAGACCTATTCCTAGCCTTATAAAGCTTTTAACTATTATATATTAATAATTTATCTCTTACTACGTTATTAACCTCTCTAAAGAAAATATAAGAGTACTATAAAAAGAGATAGCTATACTCTTTACTAAGAGAGAGTAGCTAGATATTATCTTTAATATATCTAAATAGAGCTAATCTACTTTACTACTAAGAAGAAGAGAATAGAAAAAGCCCTTATACTTCTAAATAATAACTAAATAGAATATAAAGATACTATTAAGTAGCTAGGTATCTATCTAGATAACTAACTATTATATAATTATATATATCTATACGTGTAAGCTAAGCTAGATAAGCTTTCTATAGGCTAGGAAGACTAGCGAATATTAAACTTAGCCTATTAACATACGCTATTAGATAACTATACTTAGTATATATAACTAGCGTGTTAGACTATAGAGTATAAATATACTAGTAAAACTAACCCTACGCTATAAAGAAACTATAGTTACTATATAACCTAGCTTATTAAAAACCTCTAGAAGTATTTAGAATAGTACTAATAGTCTCTATAAGCCTTAAAGCGAGCCTACTACTACTAGTAATTAGACTTAACTTAACTATCTAGAACTACGTAAGTAGAGTAAACCTGCTAGCTAACACCTATCTAATTACAAAGGTAATAACTTAGATCTAATTAACTAATCTCTAATATAGGTATATACTTTGCGTGCTAGCATACTTCGCGTGCTACCTAAAATCGCTAAGAAAATCAAAAATAATAGGGGTCTAGATCTAGAGATCAACTTAATATAATTTTCTAAAAATTTAATAGATAACTATTAGAGCTATAACTACTAAGAATCTAAGATTACTAAGCTTTAGCTAGTTTAGCTATAGAGATACTAGAAGGTAGCCTGTGCGAGAGAGCTTTATCTTAATAACTTCTTCTTTATTAGAGCTAGTATTCTATAACTCTAAAATACTATTATTTATATAAGAATAGCCTTTATTTAAAGTTTTTAGAGAATTCTATTAAGTAGATCTCTAGATCTAGACCCCTATTGTTTTTAATTTTCTTAGCGATTTTAGGTAGCACGCGAAGTATGCTAGCACGCGAAGCATACACCTATATTAACGCTTAAAGAAACTAAACTAGTATAAATAGCTATAAACTATTACTAACGTAATTTCTAAAAATAATAAAAGAGATATAGAGTAGACTATTCTATACTAGTTTAGGCTATAAGATACTCTAAACTATACTATAATAGTCTCTTAAAAATCTAAAGAAAAGGAGGTAAATGCGTACTAAGCCTATATTAAAATAAGGCTAGATAATTATATAATAATATACTTAGACGCCTCGTAAATATAAGAAGGAAAAGAAATAGGAGTTAGAATAGCAGTCTATAACTTAACTTAGTAAGAGATCTACTTAGAAATAGTTAATATTAGATAATACTAGCTAGTCTATAATAGCGAACTAGAAAGGATTATATAAGTATTTAAATACGCAGTAAAGAACGCTACAACTAACTAGGAATTTAAAGTCGACTTAGATAACTAAGTAGTAATCTATAGGCTTAAAAACCTATTAGATAACTTAGAATAGTATTAGTAACTTTAATGTCTAAAAGCAGTAAATACAATCTAATAAAAATAAGCAAATATCTACCTACTCTAGGCACCTAGATATATAGATATAGTTAGAAACAAAAGAGTAGACTACTTAGTAAAAGAAGCAACTAAAGAGGACCCTAGATTAATAATAAAGAGTATTACCTACCTAGGCATAATAATTAAAAGGATATAAAATAGAATAACGCTAAGAGTAAAAGAAATATAAGTAGAGTAACTACTCTAAATAAAGCTACCTACTTAGCTAAATACCCTCTTAAAATTAGTAAAACTATCTAAATACTATAGAATATAAAAAGAGTAACCTTTAGCGCTTTCTACTCTCTAAAGCTAGAACACAGATACTTTAACTTCTACCTAAAGAGATTTAAGAAATAAGACTCTAATCGCTATACCTACTAAAATATCTAAACGCTAGAATACCTACTACTATACTATAATCTATATAAAGACTATCGAAAAACGCTCTTATAAATAATTAAATATTACCTAGTTACACTACTACTACTACTCTATACTAGTATAGGTATAGAAGTAACCCTAGCTTTTATTACTAGCACTAGAATAGGAATAAGAAAATAGTATCTAGGATAGCTACTAGAAGACCTATAGAGAGACACTATATAAAACTAAAACTATAACCCTCTTTTTTACTATAAGAGCCTACTACTATATCTCTTTTTACTTATTAAACTACTCTTTAGCACCTAGTAATAAATAGATATAAGCTATCTTTTATAGAAAAGCTAAAAACTATATTAGCAAACTATACTAGAAAACTATATAAATTAGAAAAACTAAGATAGAACGGCCTTCGGCTAAAGTCCTATATAGTCTCTAACTAAAAGAGGACTCTAATAGAATAATATAATAATAATAAATAATATAAAGTCTTTTATAAGTACTAATATTAGACTAGTTTTTAGAATATTATTTCTTTCTACTTCTATAGCGGCTTAGTTATATTTAGTAAGCTAAGTATTCTATTAGCCTAAGGTCTTTATTAGCTTAAGTACTACTAGGTAGTAGTCTTTTACTTACTCTATCTCTTAGAGGTCGCTAAGACTAATAGTGTCCTTAAGATCTCTTAACTAAGTGCGTAGCGGCTCGCCTAAAAGATAGTAAGTGCGTAGAAGATAAGTTAAGATAGTTAACTAAATTAGAGCTATAATTTAGACGATATTTAACTACTCCTTTTTATATTAGTATCTATTACTCTTATACTATTTAATTTATAGTTTATAGTATTCTAGGTCCTCTCTATAGTTTTATTTTACTAGGTTTATTAGTTTAGTAACTCGCACTAGTATATTAATCCTTATAGTAGATAGGTAGTTAGCGAGGTTTAGAGCCCTTAGCTCTAATAGTTCTAGAAGAGGCTAAATATTCTATACTAAGTTAACTTTTTCCTAGAGTTTATATATAACGTATTACGCCTAAATCTATAGAAACTAGGCTATATAGTCTACTAGTTTTTATAGGATAATAGTAGTATATCGTTTATTTAGCGCTATTTTAGGTAGGTAAGTAAAGGTAGTAAGACTCTTAATTATTAGATATTTACTATTTTAATAGAACTCTAGATAAAAGGTAATAATTAATAATATTAATAATATTATATATTCTATCTATATATCTATATCGCGCTAGGTATACCTAGAGGGTACTAAGAGCCTCTATGCTCTAATTAGCTATTATAGTTACTAGATTATACTAGCGTACCTAGTATCTATACGCTACCCTCCTTTACTATAGTGCTCTAATCTAACAATAGTATACTTAAAGTTTATTAGCTAAGTATATAGAAGCTTATCTAAAAGTAGTAGGTTTAATAAAAGTAAAGCGTAACTATTAACTAAATTAAGCGTATAATTAGAAAAATATTTACCTACTTTTTATTATCTTAATATTTATTATTCTTATACTATTCTATATATAGTTTATAGTAGTCTATATTCTCTCTATAGTTTCTCTATTTTATAGAGGTTAATTTAGTAACTTACTTTAGTATATTAATTCTTACTATAAATAAGTAGTTTATATGCTAAGAAATCTTAATTATGTTTAGTTCTTATAAATACTAAGTAATTTATTTGGTTAATTTTATTATAGAGATTATATATAATATTACGTCTAAATTTATAGAACTTAGAATATATAGTCTATATAGTCTTAAAGGATAACTATTATATTATATAGTTAAGGTAGTTATTTTAGTAGGTAGGTAAAGGTAGTAAGACTTTTAATTATTAGATATTTACTATTAATAGAACTATAAATAAAAGCTAATAATTAATAATCTTAATAATATTATATATTCTAACGTATTCTACTATTAAGCCAGCTAGACTACTAAGCTAGCCACTTTTCTTAGTATCGTAAGTACTACGTATAAAATATAAAATTACTCTATACTCTCTATAGATTCTTTGTGCGATATAGCTATATTAGATTTAGAATCTTCTTCTATATCTTTTAAACACGTATAAGCGTTATATTAAGTCCTTTTATAGTTACTATAGCGTTATTAAGCTAGCTAGGTCCTTTCTTAACTACCTCTACTACTACTCTTCTTAGACGTTGTATAAGTAGTAGAAGTACTTTTTATAAGAGGTAGGTCTATTAGACCTTATATATAACTATAATACGCCGACTACTTAGCTAAAAGGCTAGTATAAGATAATAAAGCTATATATTATCTTACGTAGTTAATACTTAAGGTCGCCGCCGCAGACCGTAACGTAAGGTATACTACTAAAGTATTACTAAGGATTCTACACTCTAGGCCTAGCCTATTATATTACCCCTCTACTAGGTAAAAAGTACTATACTACCCCTACGCTACGCGTATAAGCTAAAGTTATTACTAAGTTTTAAACTCTAGACCTTAGACTCTAAAGTAGCTTTATTATAATATAAGAAGTAGGTCTATTAAACTTATATATAACTATAACACGCTAACTACTTAGCTAAAAAGCTAGTATAAGATAATAAAGCTACGTGTTATTTTGCGTAGTTAATACTTAAGGTCGCCGCTATAGACTGTAATGTAAGGTATACTACTAAGGTATTACTAAGAATTCTACACTCTAGGCCTAGCCTATTATACTTTTAGCTACCTATAATACGCCTATACTAAACTCTATTATACTACCTATCTAAATTTACTTTCTTTTACGCCTTTTACGCCTTATTAACTTTACTACTTACTCTTTAAGCTCTTATATGTAAGCCTTAATAAGAATATTTTTATATAGTATCTTCTTAGCTTCTTTAATAAGCTTTAAGAAGCCTTCTTAAGTACGTATTAGTAATATTATAAAGGATTTCTTTATAAGCCTTAATTATAATCTAAATTTATATAGATTACTTAGTATTTTAGACTACTAAAGTGTTTCTAGTAGAGCTACTAGTAGTAGCGTATAAAAATAGACTTTACAGTAATTAAAAACTCTCTACGCGTTAATAGGAACTAGTCCTACTACTTTAAAGGCCTTCTTATAGTTCTTATACGTAAATACGTTAAAAAACGCGTTCTTAAAAGTAGAAAGAAAGCCTTCCTTATTAATATAGTAGATATATTAGCGTACTAAGTCTTATATATATTAGAAGTACTTCTACTTCAATAGTAAAAAGCATACTATATTAAGTAGCTAAAGTATATATAATAAATAAGTAGGTATATAAAGAGTTAAGATCTTTATATAAAGTAGTAGTCCTTAAAATTCTAGTTTTGATAGCTCTTATAGCTATCTAAGATAAGTAGCCTATATAACTCTACCTAACGCGTCTTTATATACTTATTAAAGTACTTTAACTACTCTAGACTAAGCGTATTATTTATCTAGCTATTCTTAGATACTAAAAGCTTCTAGTTATATAGTATTAAAGCCTCCTTATACTATACTAAGATATAGACGCGTTCTTTATAGATAATAAAGAGTAGAGTTACGTACTTAGTAGTATAGATACTCTAGATAACTATAACTTACTTACGATTACTTAGCTAGATTATAGTTAGCTTTATATAATACTTTATGCTAGTTACTACTTTTATTAAGCTAATAACGCCTATCTAGAAGCCTATCTTATAAAGTTATAAATATTATTATTAAAACTCTATACTTAGCTTTTATCTCTTATATAAGCTTAAACTAAGTATTAATAACTTCTAAGTCTTCTTAGAGTATTCTCTAGTAATTCTTTACTTAATTATAAGCTATTATAAGCTTCTTTATATAAGAAATAAACTATTTAGGCTAATTCTTACTAATAAGTATTCTACTACGTATAGCTAATAGCTTATTAGCTATATCTACTACTTTATAAAGCTAAGGAGTAAATTCTTACTTATCTAAGTTAAGAATATATTATATAATAGTTTACTCTTCTCTAGAAGAGAGTTTCTAATAGTTTAGTAGTACTTAAGCTTAATACTTAATTCTATTAAGCTAATTAGAGAGTTACTAATATTATACGTTAAAGGCTATAGTAGCGCGTTATAGGCTCTTAAATAAGCCTAAGTTATAGGCCTAAAAAGTAAGATTAATTCTACTTTCTTTATATAATAAGTTAGAGTTATTTTAAGATAGTATTATAGTTTGTACGTAGTATTCGCGATACTAAGAAAAAGTAGCTAGCTTAGTAGTCTAGCTAGCTTAGTAGTAGAATACGTTATCTATATATTTATACTATACTAGGTATACCTAAAGAGTACTAATAGTCTCTATACTCTAATTAGCTATTATAGTTACTAGGTTATACTAGGTTACCTAGTATCTATACGCTACCTTTCTCTACTATAGTGCTTTTATTACAAACCTAAGAAGACGGGGCATAGTAACCTATATATAGAAGTAATAAAGGAGTTACTTTACATAGGTTAAGTAGACGGTTAACCTTTAAGAACTAATAGGTAGCGTTACCCTATAGCTTACGTAATTCTATAGTCTTAATAGAAAGCTACTATAGAATAAATTACGTATATTCTATAATATTCTATAATATCCTATAATATCCTATAAGATATTACGTATAGGATATATAGGACCTTATAAGATATATAGAATAATAAGTTATATTTTCTAAGTATATAGTAACTAAATAGCGTACTTATATAATTACTATATTTAACTTTAAAATCTAAGGATTAGTACTTAGTTCTTAACTCTCTATATATTATTTTAATCTACTAATTATGCTATATACCCTTATATCTATTATATTACTCTATCCTTAAGAACTAACCTAAGATTATCTTTAGATAACCTTTATACTTTATACACTCTTAAGATAAGTAATACCTTAATAAATATACCTATCAGAACTTTATAAGGCTATATTAAAGTAGCTAGACCTAATCTATTTTATAGCAATTAATATAAGCTTAAAGATAAAATTCTCTAGTTTAATCTCTTCTTTAGGTTAAAGTAAGAAGTTAACTCTACTAATTATAGACTACTTATAGTAAGCTATATACAAAGAACTACTACTACTTAGATTAAGCCTTACCTTAATAATATATAGACATAATAATAATAATAATAATAATATTAAATCAATATTTAAAGACTATCTAACTTTTAAAGATAAGCTTAGATAGTAATTTAGAGTTATTAATAAAGAATCTAAGGTAGATTATATAATCTAATAGCTTAAATAAACCTAATTAGTCGCTAACTACGCTAGTGTCTTCTAGGGATATACTCTAAAGACTAACTAGAATAATAAGGTATTAAAGGTTATATATAAATAAGGACTTAAGGAAAGGGTTAAAGAAGAGCTTATATAAAGCGGCGTTATAATTAATAACCTATAGGATCTTATCTAAGAATTAATTCGTATTAATAACGTACTCTATAAATTATAGTAAAAATCTAACTAGTTAGAGCTAACTAGTTAGTATATGTATAAAGAGATAATTTTTTAAGAAGAAACTAGGATATTAGATAATATCTAGAGGTATTATACTCTCTATTAGTAATAACTAGCACGACCCTAATATAATATAACTAGATATATTAAAAAAGGTAAGAGTTTTGTAAGGTATAATAAGAAAAAGCTATATATTAAAAGAGGATTACTTATTATAATTATAATAAGAAGATTATATAGCTAGAGACTATATAATAGGCTACGCTTAGAGAGCTATTACATAAGTATACTAGAGTTATATTCGATAAAGAAGAGAGCTATAGGCTATCCCGCTTAAAGGTTACTTAGAGTACGCGTCTATACGTAGCTTAGGTTATTCTTTAACTACTAGTTAGGGGTATTACTCTAGCCTACGTCTACGTACGTAACTAAGATCCTATTAAAGATTTACCTACTAGGCTCTAGCCTATTATAATACTCCTCTTCTCTCTCTCTTTCTTAAGGGTTATTTTAGTAAAACCCTTCTAGTAAGTACCTCTCTTTACTCTAAATATTCTTTATATAGGCCTTTTATTAATCTAGAGCTTTTATTTTCTCTAGTAATTCTGCTAGCTAGAGATTTATTAGAGTATATCTAGCCTATTTTACCTTATAGTAAAGGCGCTAACTATAACCTTAGTATTTCTATTTCTTACTTATAATCTCTTTTATAATCTACTTATTCTCGTTACCTACTTATAATAGTAATAGCTAATAGTTATCTTATACCTAGCTAGATAGAGAATCTAAGTTAGTAAGGCGTAGTCTATTAATGTAAAAGACTAGGTAGTATTCTAGAGGGGTATCTAGCTTAACTAAGTAGCTATTAATTACTTAGACTATTATATACTTAGTACTCTTCTAGTTAAGCTTTTATAACTATTATTCTATTCTATATTATTTATTAAGCTATAACTAGACTTTATTACTAACTTAGTACCTCTTTACTTCTTTATAGTACCTATTTACCTATCTTTCTTATTCTATTTAGGCTATAGCTATACTTACTTACGCTAAGTTAAATACGTTTTAGAACTTAGCTATAATAGCTTCTACTTTCTTATAGTCTAAATATTCTTTAGTAGTATACTTCTTCTAGTTAGCTTCTTAAGAGATTTTTAGTTATAGTAGATCTATATATATCTATATTATAAGAAGAATAGCGCTACTTCTATTAATATTATATTCCTACTATTAATAGCTATTTAGGCTATTAGGTAGAGAGGTACTTAGTCTATTTAGGCCTAGCTAATAAACGCTTAAGTATAGGCTTTTTATACGTTATTTATTCTCTTAGTTAAGCTATTAGTTTAGAGGTAGAGATATTAATAACTATCGCCTAATCTTTAAGATCTTATAGAGGCGCTTCTATAATACGCTTATAAACTAGCTACCTCTATTAGAAGTTATAGTATCTAGTAACTAGTAGTAGGCTACTACTTATCTAAGGAACGCTTAGATAACTATTTTTATCTTAATATTAAATAATAGGATAAGATTAATCCCTTACTAAGCCTATTAGTAATAACTATAAGAAAAGTTATACTTTTACTAGTTAGTAGTCCCTTAATAAAGTCTATTAAGATCTTCTTCTATATCTTATCTAGTATTAGTAATAGTTTTAGAAGTCCTTAAGAGCCTTCTCTCTATAGTTTAGTTCTTCTATATACGTTATAGTTACGTACGTAGTATCTAATACTATCTATTATACCTAGCTAGAAGAACTCTTAGGTAAGTATCTTATAAGTAATCTCTCTCTTTAGGTAACTAGCTAAGAGAGAGTTATAGACTCTACTAATTATTTTAGTACGTAGACTTTTATTATCTAGCACCTATCTTCTACCTCTATATAGTAACTCTCTTTAGTTACTAACTTTATACTCTAAAATTAAGCACTTTATGCCTAAGCTTAGAAGGAACTTTTATTTTTACTTTATTACTACTTACGTTACTTCTTAGTACTACTAATTATTCTTTAGAGCCTCTAGCTATAGCTTCTTAAGCTTATTTTTTTAGGCTAGATCTTTTTACTACTCTAACTACTCTTTAGTTAGACTAAAACTATCTTCTATTTATTCTACTTATTCTAACTACTCTATACTACTCTTATTACTAGTAGCGTCTTATTAATTTAGCTATTCTTTAGTTAGGCTAAAATAGCTTTTTATTTATCTTATATATATTCTTACTAATATAACTTAGCTCTTATCTAAGTTCTCTTTATCTTCGCTTATTTTCTTATAGTAGCGGGATATTAGTTTTAGAATTTAGATAATTTACTTTTATAAGCGTTTATCTTCTATATTTTCTAGTAGGTTTTATTCTCTTCTTAAGAGCGCGTTAGCTCTTATGTTTTACTTCTTTAGCTAGTATAGTATCTCTATATTAAATTAGCTTAATAACGTAGCTTAGCGGATTTAATATTTACTTAATATCTTTAGCTTTATAAAGTACTCTAAGTTCTTATAATTAGTAATTATCTTAAAGCTCTTTACTAAGTAGAGTTTAGCGTTCTATTCTTCTAAGTATTATCCTATAGCTAGTAGCTTCTTATTATATATCTTATAGTTATATTTATAAGCGTTATTCTTTCTTAAGAAGTACGCGTAAAGGCGTAGTACTCTTTTTTTATTATACTAAGATAGTACTTCTTCTATTATATAGCTAGAAGAGTTATATTCTAAAACTATATCTTACTTAGAGTTAAATATTGCTAAAATAAGTTCTATTATAAAGATCTTCTTTAGCTTATTAAACGCGGCTTACTTATCTTTTCCCTAGGTAAAGCTTATATCGCCTATTAGGCGGGTTAAAAGAGTAGCAATCTTTATAAAGTCTCTAATAAACTTTTAGTAGATATTAGTAAACCTAAGAAATAATTATACGCCTTTTACTATCTTAAGTACTTTCTACTTCTTAATAGCTTTAACTTTATCTAGGTCTATAGAGATATCTTTCTCTACGTTAATAATAAAACCTAAGTACTTAGTAGATTTTACTTTAAATTTATATTTCTTAATATCTATATAGAGTCCTACGCTTTAGAGCTTACTAAGAACCTTTTAGATATAATCCTAGTATTACTATAGGCTACTATTAGTATAGATTAATATATTATTAAGATATACTAAATAGAACTCGTCTAAGTACTCTCTTAATATCTAATTAATATACTGCTAGAAGGTACTTAGAGAGTTTACTATACTAAATAGAGTAACTAACTACTTAAATAGACTAAAGCGTATTCTAAAAGCTATCTTCTATTTATTACCTTCTATAATATAAATCTTATAGAAAGCGGTAATTACGTCTAGCTTTATAAACTACTTAGTCTTACTTGTATTATTAAGTATTTCTTAGATAAGTAGTAGAGAGTATCTATTCTTCTTTATAATTGTAAGGACTAGTGCTTACTAGACTAATAGACTAGACTAGGTCTAGTCTAATAGCGCCTAGTAGCTAGCTCTAACTATCTCTACTATATATACTAAGCTAGACTAAGGACTACTACTTAGTTATCCTTCTCTTTTTGGGCTGTATTAGCGTAGCGGTCTAGCTCTATATTCTTACACGATAACTAAGTAACCTTAGGTTCGATTCTCGCAAGTTTTGAATTTAGAAAGCTAAGCTCTTTATTATACTTAGAGAGGTCTGCTATGTAACAGCCTTCGCCTACGTAATAGCCTCGTATCTCCCCGATAGGCATAGTAAAGTAATCTAGTTATTTGCGGCCTATTTAGAGACTTTATTAGATTATATTAGACTATATTAGGTTTAGCGCGTAACTCGCCTAAAGAACTTATAGAGACTTATAAAGACTTAAAGAGACTATTAGGCTTAGATAGTTACTAGACGTTACTACTTAAGGCTAGTATATATAACTTAGAGATTTATAGTTTATTACTCTATCTAGAGGACTAGATTATTCTTTATTAAAGGAGGGGATAGTATAAGGACTAGCTCTATATTCTTACAATAATAGCGTTAAGCGCATAGTAGTTAATATATAATTAGAGTCCTCCTCTTAGCTTCTTTATAAATAAAACTAGTAAAGAGGCTAGTAAGCTACTTACGCAGATAAATTCTTTTTCTAGAAGAGCTATAAGCTCTCTTTAGAGTACTAGTAACTCGCCTCTTAATATACTATATAGCAGGCCCTATAGCGGCTATAGCTATTAACTATTCTTTAACTCTAGCTTAATCTTATAGTCTACTTTAGAACCTTAGTATAGAGGAAGTTTTAATACTTTCTTTAGATTAAAGAGCTTAAAATAGCTCTAATACTATTTTAGTAGTAATAACTTTATATCTACTACTTTTTTTAGTGCTAACGCCTTATTAATATCTATAATAGAGGTAGTAAATATCTATACTCTCTTCTTTAGGTCTTTAGATCTTCTTATAAGACCTATAAACGTAGATACGCTTACCTAATATATAGCGCTCTAAGTTATAATACCTTTATTATACTTTACTTAAATACCTCTTAGTATATAAATAGGCTTCTTTTTACTAGAGTAATTAAGACGTTTTAGTAGTCTATCTACTCTTTTTCTAAGATAACTTCTTTATCTATACTATTAAGTATATATATATAGATAACTTCTAAGTAACTATATATATTAAACTTAAACTTAGAGACCTTATCTATCTCTAATATCTTTTTATTAATCCCCTCTATTATCTAAGAAGTAATTAAGAAGCGCTCTAAATAGCTTTAGTAAGCGAATTCTCTACTAACTAACGCGTAGTATAAATACTTACTATTAATTAACGTAGTAGCGTTATAGATAGAGTTTATAATTAAGTGCGCTATAAGAGGAGAGGTATTTATATACTTCTACTAAAATTAGTTCTATTTACTACTTATTTACTAATCTATCTTTTAAGGCTCTAGACTAAGACTCTAATTTAGAGCTAATCTTTTCTTAAGTTATCTAACTCGCCTTTATCTATATTCTTTAGAAGATCTTTACTATCTAATAGTAGCTCTCTTTATATTACTTAGCTTACTTTAGTGCTCCTTACTTTAGAACTCTTTCTATAATACTTAGATATATATCCTTTCTTACTATAGGCGTAGTATCTAATCTAATTAGCGCTTAGCCTACTAGCTCTAGTACTTACCTTACTAGCTTTTATTAGCTTTTAGTCTATCTTCTTAGATAGTAATAGTATCTAAGTACTCTTTAGAGTTAACTACTCTACTAGCGTATATTCTTATTAGGCTTAAGTTATTAGACCTACTTAGTATAGGTTATTAGACGTCTAGATAGCTTTATTAATAAGCTACTTATATAATAGGTTCTTATCTACTATAGCGAGGGCTTTCTATAGCTTTATATAAAGGCCCTTTAGAAATATACTCTTCTTTACTATCTTACTAAAGTATTCGCTTAACTAGATTTTAAGCTAGTTAAACTTTATATAGTAGTCTCTAACTAATAGCTTACTTTATTTTAAGTTTAAGAGCTAATTAAAGGCCTTTAACGTCTAGTATAGGTTATTATATTACTATTTATAAAGTACTATAAGTTATTAATACTACTATAGTCTTAGTATTTTTTAGCTTAAGATAGTAGTACGTTTATAGCTTTACTAAAATATCTACTTACTACGTACTCTATCTAAGCGACGCTTAGAGCTCTCTTATATTTATATTAAAGTTTTACTTTTACTTTATAGTAGAAGGCTAAGTATTTTAATCTATCTCTATTAAATAGTTTTAGATAGAGGAATTTACTCTTTATAGTGTAGCAGAGGGATAGCCTTAATAGTTAGAAAAGAGGCCGCTAACCCGCAACTAGTAGAGAGTAGAGAATAAGAAGGTATCTAAATTACTAAAAGATAGTATTATATATTATCTAAAAGAAGGTATTCTATGTTATGTCTAAAGGTAGTATATCCCTCTTATTTCTCTTATAAAGTCGCCCTTAAATACTTAACCTTTAGCGCTAATTACTTAACGCTAAACACGTATTAATCTACTATACTATATTTTCCTCCTTAGCCTCTAGCTTAGTCCCCTTAAGCTACTAAATACCTCTTATAACTATCTAATCTAATCTCGATAATACTCTCCCTAGCCTCTTCTATCTTTCTTACTTAGTATTACTATCCCTATATACTATATAGAGACGTTAACTTTACTCTCCCCTTCTTAATCTATCTATAATATTCTCTTAGTTTATCTCTCTAACTATTATTTATCTATCTTACTCTTTTTCGCAGTCCTCTTTAGCCTAAATATCTCTTACCTACTTAGCTTTTAGCGTTATTTACTTTTATCTTAGTACTATAGGCCTCGCTATTTATACTCCTTTAGTTTTAGAATATAACTATAAGCGCTCTTATAGTAAGCTATCTTTAAGCTATTCTAGTAGTTCTTTAAACTTCTTTAGGTAATTAGCCTAAGTTATATTTAGAAATATAACCTTATTTAGATTCTCTAGCTAGTAGTACTCTTTATCTACTTATACCTCCTAAACTCTATATAGACATCTCTATCTATTATTAAGCTTTCTATCTAAGCTCTTATTAATAGACTTAATTATATTCTAAACTAATACTAGGTCTTCTACTTGAAAGAGCTTTAGTACGTCTTTCTTTATATTATAGTTCTCTATAGCTTCTCTCTAAAGTCTTCTTATATAATAGACTATTTTCTCTAAGTTCTCCTTATAGAATTATAGCTATATAGCTCTTACTATAAGGAGATTAGTATAGCTCTAAACCTCGCTCTATAGTAGGCTTTACTATATTAGTACTATAAGTTTAATTAGAAAGACTAGATTTTAGCCTAGTACTAGCTGCGTAGGTAAGAACCTAAGTAGTCTTTATAGTAATACTCTCTTAGCTTACGTTATTACTAATAAGTTATCTATCTATAAGCCTAGTATCTTTACTAACCTATAGATAAAGCCTTAATAACCTCTTTTAATAAGTTCTTACGCGCGTAAGTTATACGCTAAAGCTTAAACCTAGTAAATACTAAAAAGTATAGCTAGTAACTAGACTACTAACTTATTCTTAGTTCTACTATCTACTAAAATTCTTTCTAGTATACTCTAGTAATAGTAGATCTCTTTAAAGATAAACTTTATTACTAAATTAGAATTTACTATTAAAAGCGTATATATCTCTAGCTAGCCTAAAAGATACTCTCTTATAACTAGTAAGTAAGTTCTACCGCGTACCCTTAGTATATACGTAATATTAACTATTTACTAAGACTATATTATTTAAGAATATATTAAGTTTAGCTCTACTTCTTTCTAAGTACCTCTTATTATTTAGTAGACCTTATAAGGCCTAAGCTATTTTGCTACCTATCTATATATACTATCCTACTATATTGCTAATATACTACTCTAAATATTGTCTAGATTCCTTTATAGCCTAATTATTTATAAATTTCCTAGATTAACGCTACTTATAGGTCTTCTCTATCTACTACTTAGCGAACTAGTATAGTCTTAGTAGCCTTTCTAAATAGATATTAGTCCTATATAAAGAAGTATATAGTATTCTTTATCTACTTTTACTATTTTTAACCTTAAAGCCTATTTAGTCTCTTTAACGTCTATAGAATACTATAATCTCTTCTAATTTCTTATTATACTCCTCTATAAGTAGCTTTCTAATCGCCTCCTTAGTAGCTATAACTAAGTTTATCTTCTTAAACTTATTTAGTACTTAATTAATAAATAGCTCTAAGTTATTCTTATCTTTCTTTAGTAGTATTTACTCTTTAGGCTATAGATACCTTAATAGCGTATTAGAGATAACATTCTTCTTTTTTAGTATATAGATAATTTTAAATTCCTACTAAAGGATAGTCGCAAGCTACCTATTTATTATAGAGCCTAGTAAATCTAAAGATAACTAATTAAGCTATATAATTAGTACTTTTACGTCTATTTCTACTTAGAAAGAGTATCTATAAAGGTAAATCTAAAAGACCTTTAGTACCTAAATAAGCGCTTTATACTTAAGCTTTATAAAGTAGAGCTTTAACTCTACTTCTAACTATAGCGTACTTTTAAACCTTATTATATAGCGATAGCTATCTAATCTAACTTACTCTAAGTAAGCTTCTACCTCGCAAACTAAGGCGTCTACGCTAACTATTAAGAGACCGCCTTAATAATCTATTACTATAAGCGCTAGTAGAGAAGTAATTACTTCTTTTAAAATCTTTATTGTATATATCTACCTATCTCTCTAAACCTATTTAGCTTCCTTGTAAGGAGTATAAAGAGTAGCTCTACTTTTAGCGAGAAATAGAAGATCTATTATAAATAGTAGATAATAATACTAATAAACTATTAGACCTCTTTTACTATTTAGTACTCTAGCTACTTAAAAATCTTTTAGACTTTATTTTTTATAAGATAGTAACTATCTTTATTAACCTTATACTCTATAATAGCTATTTAAAGAACTCCTTACTATAACTTCTTTTCTAAGATAGTAGCTTTAGCCTAAGTAATATCTATAAAGACCTTATCTATCTATAAAGTATATTTAAGAACAAACTAACGTATACTATTAAAAACTTCCTCTCCTCTATAGTCGTCTTAAGGCCCTACTACTATAATATTATCTATAAAAGGCGCTATCTCTAGAAGGTAATTATAGAGAATCTTTATTACTACCTAAATAAAGACTACTATAGAGTTTATCGCGCCTATTAAAAGTATATACTATTAGTATAGCCTATTTAGCGTCTAAAAGGCTATTATATCCCTACTAGACGTATATAATAGTATCTAGTTATAACCTAAAAATAGATTAAATAGAGCGTATATCTTCTTATTCGTAAACCTCTCTAAGAACTTATTAGTAGATAGTAGAATATAGGCGTCTCTTATTATTATAGCGTTATATTATATAGTATTATTAATAAACTAAAAGTTCTTTAGTTTAACTAGTCGCTTAATCTTTAAGATAAGAAAGTACTTATTATAGTACTACCTATCTCTATACTTAAATATCCCTCGCTCTACCTATACGTCTACTATTATATTTATAATTAGTATAAGCTTCTTTAGTAATAGAAAGTTCTTCTCTTACTATATAGTATATAGAATAGTCTAAATCTTATATAGAGGCTATATATCTTTATAAATTTATAATATATATTAAACTCTTATACTAGCGTATCCTCTCGCTAGAATATAAGCTACTAGATTAAGTAAACCTTATTTAGATAGAGATCTTTACTAATATTTATCTTTTAAAGGCGCTCTAGGTTTAACTAATACCCCCTTAGAAACGTTACTATCTAGCTATAGAAAAAGTAATTAAATAGCCCTATATCTAGTTCTCTAAGTGCTATTTAAGCGGCTTAATAAGTTATTACGCGCTCTTTTTAGTCTTTACGCCTAAGATCTATTAGCGCGTCCTCTTTTAGTATATTTATAGGCTTTACTTTATTAGCGACTCTCTTATATAAAGTATTTACTTCCCCTAATAATCTATTACGCGATAAGTAAAACTACTACCTTACTATCTCTTTAAAGAATCTCTACTCCTCCGCTAATAATATCTACTTTAACTTCCCCTCTTCTTAGTAGTCTAGTTCTTCCCTAAATAACTATCTATACTTAGATATATATATAAATACGCGCTACCTATATATTACTTAGTATAAGTTCTAAGTAATACTTCTCTACTAAGTATACTTCTCTAGTAAGCGCGCTTACTATTCTTTTCTCTAATACTCTATTAATACTGCGTTAGCTATAAGTACTAAGTTATAGCCTATAAAAGAGACTTTACGCTAACTATCTATTAACTTAATATAGTAAAGTGTCTAGCTAATAGTATTAAACTATATCTAGAGCCGCGCTATTACGCACTATAGTATTCTAAGAAGAATTACTCTCTATAAACGTCTTATAATCTAAAAGTATATTAGTACTATAATCTCTCTAACTATAATTAGCACTAAATAAGCTATATCTATAAAGAGTCTATCCTTCTATTAGTAGTTATTATACCCTGCTATAATTTAGGAGGTAGATCTAACTAATCTAGCTTAGTAATATAGACGTTTAGCGCTCTCGCTATTAAAAGCTATATAATATTTAGCTATAAGCCTATATTAATAAGCGCTTAACCTATACTACTATAGAGAGATACTTAGCATATTAGTAACTATTCTTTTACTAAATACTACTACTACTATACTTTACTCTTTAGTCGCGCTTTAGAGGGTATTCTTAACTACGCCTTAATATAGCTATCTTTCTTATTACTAATCTTATAGTTTTAGAAGTTATAAAGCTTATTTATTTCTCTAACTTCTACTTACTTAATACTATAATCTATCTTTAGATATAGCTACGCTAGAATATCTTTTATAATAATCTTTAGCTATAAACTCTTAGCTTTTATTATATATATTTCTTCTAAACCCTAGTTATATAGTTACTATATAGCTTCTTCTATTAACTCTTCTTTATTACTACTAGTCTCTATTTACTAAACCTCTATTGTTTCTTCTAAACGCGTTTTGCTAACCTAAAAGTATATACGCGGCCTATATACTTTCTTAAGTGCCTTAGTTACTACTATAGCTACCTTAGAAGATACTAATAGGTTAAGCTACTAGATTTATAGACTTCCTAGTTTAATATCGCCTTTATAAGTACTATTAGTGCTATATTTTAGGCTATTATTACTAGATCTTTAGTTATTAGTATAGTTATAGATATAGAGGCTTAAGGGGCTCTTAGAATAGACGCTAGTATAGGTATAATATTATAATCTACTATAGCGCTCTAGCTATCTCTCTTGCATATCCTACTACTTATTAGAGTATTAAAGCGTCTTTAAACCTAAGTTTCTAGTACCTAGAAGTCGTTAATCTCTACTTAGGCTATATATCTTAGTACCTCTAACTCTTTCTTAATATCTATATTTTTATAGCTACTTACTATCTAACTACTCTTTATTTAAGGTATCCTAGATTTCTTTCTAAGGCGAGCCTTACGCTTCTACTATTTTTTTACTAGTTAACTAGCCTTTATACGCCTATCTATAGCGTTAACTTCTAAGTCGTCTTTAGAGCGTAGTACTCTATAAGATATAGTTTTAAAGAACTATATAGCTAACTAAAAGGCTATTATTTACTTTACTATTAGCTCTACTTCCTCGCTTAATTCTATTATAGCTCTTACTGCTACTACTAGTTTTTTTAACCTTAATAGGCCTACTAGCCGCGTTAAACTAATTTAGGAGTACTTCTTATATAAGTTATTTTAGTTAGTTATTAGTTACTTTAAAACGCTTCTTTAACGACTATAGTATCTACTTAAGAACCTTGCTTCTAAAGAGCTTTAGAGTAATACCTCCGCCTAGAAATATACTCTAAATAGTAGTTAGATATAGCCTAAAGTAGTACTATACTTATTTCTAGCTATTTAGTTACTCTTCGCTTTAAGTATAATACTACTAATTACCTTTTAGTAGGTTCTAGTCTAGATAGTTTATAATAAAATACCCTTTTTACTTATAGCACCTATAATAAGTACGCTATAGGTCTTAGTTACTTATATAGTTTACGCCTAATTACGCGCTAGTTATTAGTAGATATATTAATTTAAAGCTTTTATTATTACGCTCTAAGATCTCTATACTTACCTAATATAGTCTTAGCACTAGCTACTTATATACCTTCGCGTAGTTCTTTAGCTTAATAAGGAGTCTTTATAGTTCTATATTACTCTTAGCTATCTTATTAAGCTACTCTATTATTATAAATAGCCCTTAAAAGCGCTAAATAAAGTCTTTTACTACCTTATTAACTTTTAGAGTAGCTAGCTTCTTAGGTTAAGTAATAATTAGTAGTATCTTAGAGACTGCCTATTATAGAGTTACTAAAGACTTCTTAAGCGCTAGTATTAGCTTCTCTACTATCTCTACGTCGTAGTAGGCTAGCGTTTAGCTCTTTAAACTATAGTTAGTATATAAAGTACTTAACCCTTCCTCTTATACTTAGTATTTACAGATAAATTAGTAAATCTTCTTAATTTTAAATAAAGCGATATTATCTAAGCGCGGCTAATTCTCTCTTAGTATATAGTATATTACTTACTTTATATCCTCTTAAGCAAGTTCTTAGAAGAAGAAGTAACCCTTCTTAGCTTTTATAACTTATTCTTAGGTCTCTATAGCTATAAAGTAGGTTATAAAGTTCTAGTAGTATTTAGTAATTTAGATAATAAGTTACCTTTACTACACCTCTTTTACATAGCTCTTAATAAATACTTAGGTACTTTACTACTAAAACTTATCTTACTCTATATATAGCTCTTAAAGCTTATCTTTATACTATTTATAGGTCTCCGCTCTATAGTAGCTTAGTAGCTTTTAGATAAATACTTTATACTTCTATATATAGAAGTATAGTAGCTACTTTTTTAAAAATCTTATAGCTAGTCTACCTAATTAGCTTTAAAGTTATACTTATCTAGAAACTCTAAAATATTCTTGCTATTAAAGCGTAGCGTATAAGTATTATATAGTTCTAGCTTTCTTAAATACTAATAGTAAGAGTTATAGGTTACTATAGGTAGCTTAGGTTCTACTATTATAGTCGCTATAGGCTCTCCACTCTATATTAAAGACGTCTTAGATAGTATACTATTTAATAAAAGAGACCTACTCTAGTTATATATTATAAACACTATTTAATTAAAAGTTCTTAAAAGTCGCTAATCCTTAGTTAGCGTATATACTATTCTACTACTTTTAGACTCCTAATTCTCTCTCTAAGATAGGATTCTTCCCTTTCTCCTAATATTCTTTTACTACCTATAAAAAAGTACCTCCTTAGCACTTAGGTATTACGCTCTTACCTACTTCTTTTTAGCTATATATTATACTAGCTCTATAGTCCTTCTATAGGTTACTATACTACTCTACTAATACTATAGAAACTCTCTAAGAGTTCTACCACCTTAGTAAACTTTATTAATAAGCGCTTAGAGTTTAATAGAGTCCCTAAAAACTTATTATAGGCCTCTACCTCTCTAACTTCTTCTTTAAAAATAGGTAAAATAAAGAGGTTTTCTCTACTACTCTACTAATAGACTATTATATCCCTCTAGTTAGGTTACTAAAAATATAGTAGAGAGATAGCCTTAATAGTTAGAAGAGAGGCCGCTAACCCGCAACTAGTAGAGAGTAAAGAATAAGAAAATATCTAAATTACTAAAAGATAGTATTATACGTCGTTTAAAAGAAAGTATTCTATATTATATCTAAAGGTAGTATGTCCCTCTTATTTCTCTCGTAAAGTTGGCCTCAAATACTTAACCTTTAGCGCTAATTACCTAACGCCGAACACGTATTAATCTACTACACTATAATAGAGATAGGCGTTAGCGCGTAAGAGAGAGGTATATTAGTATATATAGGCGTTCTAACCTAAGAAGTAGCTAAGAGGAGTTTAGTAGTATACTATTTTTCTAAGGCTTCTAGCTAACTAGCTATTAGTCCTAGTAGGCCTATTATCTAAGTTATTATCTAAAATACGTTATCCTATTAGGCTTATAATAGTTAGCCTATTATTGCTGCTATAGAGTTCTAAGGGACTTTTAGTAGCTTCTATAGTAATTCTTTAGCTTTCTTTACTTTCTTTATTTATCTTACAACCTTATTTATTATTAGAGCTATAGCGGCTTCTTTCTATCTATTATTTCTAAGTATCTATATAATTTCCTAGTATATTTAGTTATTAGATACTCTAGCGAGGTACTTAGCTAAGGCGTATATAGATAGCTTATTAGTATTAAGGTTAGAAAAGTTATTTTTTATTCTAAATAGTAGAGGGCTTTTTATAAGCCTCTACGTCTATAGCCTACTTCTCTATAGTAAGGACTAGTAAGGTGTTACGAATAAACACTAGATATCTTCTCTAGTTAAAGGATGCGAGGTTAAAGGCTAACTATCGCACGAATCGCAAAATAGTAATTAGCGCGGGGCGTATAGATTACGTAATTAATATTACGCTAAGACCGACTATTAGGCGCTAGTATATAATAGTAGCATTTATATAATAGTAGCTATTAGAAATATTAGGCAGGATAAAGATTAAGTCGTAATAGTAGTAATAGTAATAGACTAGGTAATAAGTATATAGTTATAGAGGATTCCCTTAATATACTTATTATAGTTAACTCTTATAAGTTCTTCTCTTACCTAGATTAATACTTAGTTATTCTATTACTTATATAGAATTAGATTATTATTACTAAATACCTACTATCTCTATTATGTCGCTAGATAAGCTAACGTAGGCTTAATAATATTAGTCTTACCTACCTTAGTATAGACTAAGATTATAGAGTAGTATAACTCTCTATATTAATACTTTAACTACCTATAGACCTTTAGAAAGGTATTTTTAGTAAGTTGTTTAAGTAAGATTAAAATATTAGTTAATAGGAACTTCGCTATAATAAGCTATAAGGCTAGCTAAGCTTTACCCCTAGATAATAAGATACTAGACTAAGATACTAAGTTAGAGACTAAAGAATAGACTCTAGACTTAGGCTAGTATCTATAGGAAACTATAAATAATCTTAAATAATAATTACGAACTTAGGTAAGATAGATAATAGCCTTAATAAAACTATTAATTAGCTAATAGCTTAGCTAATAGCTATACTAAATAAGAACTATAAGCGCTATATAAGCCTAAGATAGCTACGCTAGAGAAGTATAAAAGTAAAAGATTAGAACTCTATATATTTTTTACTAATATTAACTTATACTATAAGTATAATAAAGTATCTAATAATTAGGAAAGATTCTTATAGTAAGTATATATATAAAAGGGAAAGCGGCTAGCTAGATATAGCTATATATTAAGAATTACCTTTATAACCTAGCTATAAGAAGAGAAAAGAAAGAAACTTAAACTCTATTTTTAAATTAGACTAACTTTAAAGATAAAATAAGACGTATCTTTAGCGAAGTAGACGTAGAGAACTAAGTAGAGAAAGTAATTACTTGCTTAAAGTAAACTAAATTAGTGTTAATATATATAGCTAAGTTTAAATAGCTATAGTTATAAATTAACTAAGATAATACTATACTCTAAATAGTATTTAAGAATAGTTTAAAGGAAATAATTAAAGATAGCCTAGTATACTATAATAAGCTAAGAGATTTATATTTACTTATAGAACTAGCTACCTAAATTAATAACTATCTATAAGAGAGAATAGAGTAGAAGAAAAATACTTTCTTAGCTCCTAATATAAAAAATACTAATAATAGATTAAGGTTAATAGAGAAAGAGACGTTATTATAACTAATAAAGTAAAGGAACAATTTAAAGATTAAAAGACTTAAGAAAGACGTCTAGATAGACTATCTAAGAAAGAGCGCTAGAAACGCTATAATAAAGCATATTTATAATATAGTAAAGTTAGATACTTCTATAGAGACTACTTGAAGAATAATACTAAAAAATAGAGAGCTATTAAGATTAGAATAGTTTAATAAAGTATACTCTACCCGCGTACTATATAATTACTAAATAATAACGTTAGTAATATAGACTTATACAATAAAGCTTAGATACTAAGTAATAAGGCCTATAAGCTTATACCTTAGGTAAAAGAGGTACCTAATATAATATTACGAGATAAAACTACGCCTATAGACTAGTTAGTAACTAGTACTAAAGTAAGGTAAAAGTTAGTAGAATATAGGTATTAGGTATATAGAAAATAAGAATATATAGCTAAGGATTACTATTAGAAGGGATAAATCGCTATTACTAGCCCTAAAGCTAAAGAAATAGTATACTAAGCTATACTAGAGTAACTATACTTTAAGAACCTAGAAGTATAGAATAAGAAACCTATAGCCCCTAGCGTATTAGAATAGAAGACTAAAGAGTATTAAGCTATATACTAGACTAAATATAAGCTAAGATATAGGTTCTATAAAGGATAACGCAGGACTATTAATAGTAGATAAATAATAAATAGTATAAGACGCTTCTTAATAAAGAATATTAGGTAGAAGCCTACTATATATATAAGAAGCTAGAACTATTAAAATAGTAGAGAAATTAGAATAACCTTCTACTACTAGGGAGTAATATAAGGACCTATACTAGCTTAACTATAAGAATAGGTATAACTACTACCTTATATAGAAAGAATAATTTAAAAGATATAAGGATAATTACTACTACCTAAATCTAAGGAATAGAGAATACTTAGTAGAAGTATATTACTTTTATAAAACTCTAAGAATAGAACTAGTATAGTATAAGCTTATATACTAGACCTTTTATTACGATTATAATTACCTAATATTTAGGACATAAAGTCTAATATAGGCTACTTTCTAAAGAAATAATCTAAAAAGTAAAGTTAGTTAAAAAACTAGGATACTACTAGAGATAAGGTTACGCTAGTATAGGTAATTCTAAAATAACCTTTTATAATATATAGAACCTAGAGCTGTAAAATCTTAGGTTAAGAGCGGAGGTTAGCATATATAAATATAAGATTATAGCGACTATAGATAGTAGTACTATATAGATAGTTATCTTATTCTAAGCTATAGAGAGATATAATATACTATACTAGGTTAAGAACTAACTAGTATAAGTAGTATTAGCTAATAATAACCCTATAACGTATAGAGGCGGCGTAATAAGACTAGAGACCTAACTAGTATTACTAAACGTAGTAGGGATAAAGGACTAAATAAATATTAATATTATAGATTTAGAGAAGAAGATATATTAATTAGCTATAATTAGTTAATTAAGTATAACTTAGCTATTAATTAGCTATAAAAAGAATACTTAGCTAAGAATCTACGCGCAAGGTTACTAGAGTATAAAAGAGATAAGCCTAATAATTTAGAGCTTACTCTAAAATAGAAGGATTAGTATAATCTTACTTTATAAAATTATAAGAATTTATAAGAAGGACTCTTAGAAGATAGGAGTGATTTAGATATAGTAGGTCGCGACTATAAAGAAAGAACTAGTACTACTAAATATACTAGAAGAGTATAGAACGAACGAGTTTAGAGAACTATTTAAGAAAATAGAAGTAACTAAGTTAGTAGAATACTAAGAATAATTATAAGATTCTTATTAAAAATAGTACTAAGCTTATTCTAAAACTAATATACTTAGTTACGCCTAAGCACGAAGCTAAGCTGCGAGAGTATATTAGAAAAAATCTAAAAAAGAGATTTATCCGCGAGAGTAGTAGCTAGATAGCCTCGCTAATACTATTTATAAGAAGCCTAATAAGAAGTAGTAACTATATATTAACTTTAGAAGGTTAAATAGCGTAATAATTAAGAATTAATATCTCTTACTACTAATAATAGAGCTTATAGATTAGATTTAGAGAGCTAAGTAGTTTATAAAATTTAATATTTAGAAAGGATTTTACTATATTTAAATTACTAAAGAATATAAGTAGAAAATAGCTTTTAAAATAAAATATAGACTATTTAAGTATATAGTTATACTATTTAGATTAATAAACGCGCTAGTAACTTTCTAATTAGTTATTAATAAGATACTCTATAAGTACTTAGGAATCTTTATACTAGCGTACTTAGATAATATACTAGTATATTCTAAAGGAATGCTTAAAGAATATATTAAACTTATTAAGAAGGTACTTTAGAAGCTTAAGAACTATAAGTTATACTTATAACCTAAGAAGTATAAGTTTTATATATAAGAAATAGAGTTCCTAGGATTTATTATCTTAATAGAGGGTAGTAAATAAATCTAAAGAAAATCTAGACTATATAGAAATAGCTAATACTTAAGATAGTTAAAGATTTATAATTCTTTCTAGGATTCGCGAACTTTTATAGAAAGTTTATTAGAAACTACTCCTAGATTATAGCACCCTTTATAGAGATTATAAAGAAAGACGTAGGGTTTAAATAGAAAAAGAAATACTAGAAGGCTTTTAAATAACTAAAGTAGGTATTCCTTAAAGCCTTAGTACTAGAAATATATAACTTGAAATATAAGACGTAAGTTAAGACTAACGTATTAGATTACGCTCTTAGCGCTATATTATTATAGTAGAGCGAGGATAGAAAATAGAGACTAGTATTCTACTATTCTAGAAAGTTCTCTAGAGCAGAACTTAATTATAATATTTATAATAAGATACTACTAAGAGTAGTTAATATCTTTAAATAATAGGAAGTCTATTTACTAGGACTACTATATTAGATTAATATATTTTCTAATTACTAGAACCTAATAAGTTTAATAATAATAAAGAAACTTAATAAAAGATAAGTCTAATAGGCTAAGATACTCTTTTAGTTTAACTTTAAGATTACTTATAGAGCTAGATTACTTAATAGAGCTATAGACACCCTAAGCTAAAGATCTAACCTATAAGAAAAAGGTTATAAGAAACTATATAACATAGTACTTAAATAGATACCTAATAGTAGCCTAAAGTATAACTAGCTAGAATTAGCTAAAGTAGCTAAGCTAGAATAATAAGTTATAATATTATAAATATAGTAGTAGTGGAAGGCCGCTAGCTAGCAACTAGACCTAGGTAGTATAAGTTACGATGACTTACTATAAAATAAGAAGGAGTACTAAGATATAATCTAAAAGGACTAGATATATATACCTCTATATATAAGAAAGGACTTTATTATAGAACTATATAAGTCTCTAGAGTATAGGTATATAGAAGTAAAAGAAATAGTTAGAAGACTAGTAAAGGAATTTATAATACTATGTTTATAAACGTAGGTATAGAATATCCTAAGTAACTATTTAGTATATTATTAGAATAAGCCTAAGAGATATAAGCTCTATAGCCTATTATAGCCCTTAACGCTACTATAATAACTATAGATAAGTATAATAATAGACTTTATAGTAAAGCTCCTAAAATTATTAGAACTAGAATTTACTTAGCTTTATAGCACTATTCTAGTAATTATAAACTAATTAACTAAGGTAGTAAAGCTTATACTAACTAAAGAATTAATTATAGTAGAAGAGTGCGCCTATAAAGTTATAAAGGTACTTATCTTAGAATATAGAATACCTAAAGAGTTTATTATAGACTATAATAAACTATTTACTTCTAAATACTAGAGCATATTCTTAGTAAAGTTAGGTATAAAAAGAAGCTTTTAATAAGCTTTTACTTAGAAATAGATAGCTAGATAGAGAGGATAAACTAGATATTAGAATAGTACTTAAGGATATACGCTAATAAGCTATAGAATAACTAGGTTAAACTCCTACTAATAGTATAACTCGCCTATTATAGTATAAAATCTATAATAATAAGGTAGTTACCTTACTATATAAACTATAAGTATAAGCCGGTCGCTTATTAAGATCTAAAGGACATTAAAGTATTATAGTAAGAGTAGATAATAAAGTACGCCTTTTATAAAAGTTATATAAATAACTAAGCTAGAATATTACTTAGAGAAACCTTATAATATCTAAGAGTGCGAATAAATAAAGAATTAAAGGACTAACCTTTAAGAAGAGGGATAAAGTTTTTCTATTAAAATAAAATCTAAAAACTAAACAGCTATATAGAAAATTAGATAATCTCTAAGTAAGACTATTTAAAATCCTAGAGATAATTAGCCTAGTAAACTATAAACTCTAGTTACAACTAAGTATACGTATCTACTCTATCTTTTATAAGAAACTACTAGAACTAGTACTACTAGATACTAAGTTAGCGATAGAAGTTAAACTTAAGAATAATAAGTATAAGGTTAAAGAGATTAAGAACCTATAGAAAGATAGTTATTAGTAGAAGTACTTAGTTAAATAGTAAGGATAGCTAGAGAGCTATAATATATAGGAACTAGAATAGAATCTTATAAACTATAAGGAATTAGTATAGAAGTACTACTAAAAGTATCTAAAGTAGCGGGGACTAGATCTTTAAGAAGGAAAAAGAGATTAAAAAAAGAATTAAGAAAGTTAAGCTTAGCCTATAACTAGCCTAAATTAGCTAAAGGTTTAAATAGTAGTAGTTTAATTAGAAGGTCTATACTAGAGGTTATATCCCCCTTAGCCTACTCTTTTACCTAATCTTAAAGACTTAAAATAGCGTAGTCTTAATTAGCGTATGACTACTCTAGGGCCTTAGCCTTAGTAACCTCTAAGTAAAGGCGAGTAACTTTAGCTTTAGCTTAAAGAAGAGCTAGACGCTTCTAACGCTTTTTAGACTCTACTTTCTTCTACTCTTCCTTAGAAATAAAAAGGCTATACTTTACTTTTATAGAAATATAACTAGCGTAATAACTAGTTATAGTATCTATAAAATAATAAAGATTCTTCTCCTTATAGCGACGATAACGACACGTTATCTTAAGTCCTTTCTCTCTTACGCGGTTAGCGCGGGAATAGCGCTAGGCGGTTAAGTTCTATAAATAGGCGCGACGAGTTAGTTAAACCTTAGGCATAGTTAGGAAGGCATAAAGGAATAAGAGCGTATAATATAATAGGTATACTAAAGCCTTATATATAACCTATATTATAAATTATAGTATAAGAAAATAAAACTCTAGAGTATTAAGACGATAGCCTTAAAAAAGGAGATAGTATTACAAATAAACACTAGATATCTCCTCTAGTTAAAGGATACGAGGTTAAAGGCTAACTATCGCACGAATCGTAAAATAGTGATTAGCGCGGAGCGTATAGATTACGTAATTAATATTACGCTAAGACTAACTATTAGGCGCTAGTATATAATAGCAGCATTTATATAATAGCAGCTATTAGGAATATTAGGTAGAATAAGGATTAAGTCGTAATAGTAGTAATAGTAATAAACTAGGTAATAAGTATATAGTTATAGAGGATTCCTTTAATACACTTATTATAGTTAACTCTTATAAGTTCTTCTCTTACCTAGATTAATACTTAGTTATTCTATTACTTATATAGAATTAGATTATTATTACTAAATACCAACTATCTCTATTATATCGCTAGATAAGCTAACGTAGGCTTAATAACGTTAGTCCTACCTACCTTAGTACGGACTAGGATTACAGAGCAGTATAACCCTCTATATTAATATAAGGCTTCTAATTATTCTTTAATTAACTTATATAAGTAATCTCTCTATAGCCTACTCTTCTTTAGTAAGAAACTAATAAGGCTTATCTCTTACTTATTCTCTATAATAAGGCTTTTCTAAATAACTCTTAGTTATTATTATAAGTCGTAACTTTTAGAACTAATTCTTACGCTTATAATTTCCTCTTAGCTATTTCTTTAGCTAAGTATTATAGCTTATACCTCTGCTATAAAAGATTAATAAGACTTCTAATAATACTTACTCTACTATAATAAGAGGTTATTACCTATTCTTTAATTCTTTAAAAACTAATAGAGCTTCTACTACTCTTACTTACCTTCTTATAAAGTCTTTTATAAGTAGTAGAACCTATACCTTAGTACTATTTAAGTATTAGGTAGGGCTTTCTTAAATAATATTTAGTAATATAGCTTAGAGTCTATTTAGCTAACTAATATTTATTTACTATAAATATTTTATAAGGCTAGTAGCGCGTTTAACTAAGCGTCCTATAAGGCTATAGTCCTAGGCTAGCTATTTTATAATAGCTTCTACCTACGTATTATCTAAGGGCCTATTATACCTTTAAGTAATACTAATTTTATATAGTAGATTACCCTACTCGCACGTTAAAGTAGTAGTTAAAAGAATTAACGCGCTATAAGTTAATAGAGTCTTATAGTAAGGCTCTATTAATTAGGATTAAATATAAAATATAAGAGGCTACGCTTAGAAAGCTATTATATAAGTATACTAAAGTTATATTTAATAAAGAAGAGAGCTATAGGCTATCCCGCTTAAAGGTTACTTAGAGTACGCGTCTATGCGTAGCTTAGGTTATTCTTTAACTACTAGTTAGGGGTATAGCCCTAGCGTGCGTCTACGCACGTAACTAAGATTCTATTAAGAATTTACCTACTAGGCTCTAGCCTATTATAGACTACTATAGTAAGAATAAAGTAGTTAGATAACTTAATATTATCTATAAAGTAGTATCTACTAAGTAATATAAGATATAGACTATTATATCTAACTAACTATTAAAATTAATACGTAGAAAAGCGTTTTAGAATTAGATAACCTTATACTTATAGAATTAGACTTAGAAGAAGAAGAGCCTACTTTAGAGTATAATATACTTAAAGATAAGTCTAAGGACTTAGAGGCTATAGAAAATATTCTAACTAAGATATTAGAGTTTCTACTAATAATATAGAAACTAAGCTAGCTTAAAGACGTAATCTAATTATAGGAAAAACTAATAATACTAATCTTAAAAGAAGAGAGCTAGAGATCTATAATAAACTCTACTAGACTAAGAATAATTAGAAGACCTTCTAATACAGCTATAAAAGAAAGGCTAAGAATATTAGTAGATTAGAAGAATACAACTACTAGATAGACTTTAAGAACTTAGAATATAAAAAGTTATTATAGGTTATATATATTTATAACTATTATAGAGTATACTACTTAGATAAGTCTAGATTAGAATAGTTCCTAGAGGAAACTAAATAATTATACTACTATAAGTAGCAATTCTTCGACTATAAAAATAACGTGTACCTAATATACTTATAGGATAAAAGAGAAAAAGTATACTTTCTAGGTTATAATAACTCTAAAGAAATTAATTAAATATAAATAGTATAGCTAAAAGAATATAATAAAGAAGACGCTTAGAGATATTAATAACCTAACTAGTAAACGTGCCTTAGTAAAGAATATAACTTTTATATAATAACTAAAGGATTCTATAGATTTAGAAATTAGACTTTTTTAGGCTAGCGCCTAGCCTAGAATAGCTTAGTAAGAAGATTAACTTAGTAAACTCTTTAGACTTTATTAAGCTCTAGGTAAAGCTTAAAGAGAGATAGATAAAGGTATTAGTAGATTTAGAATTATAAGCTAACTATATTTTAGCGTATATAGCGTTTTTAGCTAGACTAAAGCTACTATAGAAATAAGAAGCTTACTTACTATCTATAGCTAATAAAGAGCTAATACTAAGTAAATAAGAAATTACCTATAAGATTAGATAAGTAACGCTTAATATCTAAGAATACTAAAAGAAGATAGACCTAGATATTATTAGACTAGCTATTTATAATATTATATTAGGACTTCCCTAGTTATAAGAATATAACCTATAGATTAACTAGAAGTTAAAAACGTTCTTATTTAAGTGCTATAGGACGGACGTAACTATAAGCTAGCCTACGTATTATTAGAGTACGATAGTAGATAAGAGGAAACTAAATAATATTATAAAGAAAAAGCGAGCCTTAATAAAGAACAGCCTTAAGAAATAAGAGTCTAACTTAGTAGATACTAGAATAAAGTTACTAGGTTAATAGACTAAAGTTTTAGAGAAACGCGTAACTTCTAAGATCTCTATAAAATATAAAGAATTTAAATATCTATTCTAAGAAGTAGTAGATAAATAAGTATTACTAAAGTATTAACTCTAGAACTATAAGATTATCTTATAGAAAGAAAGAAACTAACTTTCGGCCTAATATATAGACTATTAGAAAAGAATTAAGTACGTTATATAACTATATTAAGATAAGCCTAGTAAAGAAATATATCTAACTATTAAAGTTACTAGTAGGATATCTAATTATATTTATTCTAAAGAAAGATAGAAAACTATAACTATATATAGATTATTATAAGCTTCATAATATTATAATTAAGAATTAATACCTCTTACTAAATATTATAGAATTATAGGATTAATTATCTTTATAAAGATCTTTATAGTATTAGATCTTTAAGATAGATACTACCTAATTTGTATAGTAAAAGGTAAGGAGTAGAAAATAGCGTTCTAGTTAAGATATAGATACTATAAATATATAGTTATACTATTTAGGCTTATAAATACCTTAGCTATATTTTAGAAACTTATTAATAACGTATTAAGAGTATATCTAGATATCTTTATTATAGCTTATCTAGATAATATTCTTATCTACTCTAAGACTTTAGAGGACTATATTAATATATTAAGATAGTACTAAGGGCTCTTAAGTAGTTTAACCTCTAACTTAAATTAGAGAAGTATAAATTTTATAAGACTAAGGTTAACTTCTTAGGCTATATAGTAGGAGTAGATAGAGTATAAATAAGCAAAGAAAAGATTTAGGTTATTAAGAATTAGCTAATACTAATAATAGTTATATAAATATAGTCCTTTTTAGAATTCTTAAACTTTAACTAATAGTTTATTAAGAACTTCTTAGATATTACTATCTTTTTAATAAAACTTATAAGAAAGGACGTACTCTTTAAGTAGAGTAAAGAAGTAAAGAATATATTCTAAACGCTTAAGAAAGTAAATATAGTACTACTATACTTTTAAATATTCTAAGTAGGATATCTATTATACTTTAAGACTAACGTATTAGATCTCGCGCTCGGCAGATACGTAAGTTAATTATATAAAGGTAAATAGTACCCTATTACTTACTACTCTCGTAAATTCTTAGGACTAGAAGAATAATACAATATTTATAATAAGGAGCTACTAGCTATTATTATATACTTATAATACTAAAGAGTATACGCAGAAAGCTACTTAGAACTTATAATATATATAGATTATAAAAATCTAGTAAACTTTATAACTACTAAAGTACTTAACTATAGATAAGTAAGATAGTTAGAACTACTTAGATAATATAAGTTTAAGATTATATATATACTAAGAAAAGAGAATAGTAGAGTAGACGCTCTTAGCTAAAGACTAGATATTATTAGTACTAAGAAAGTTATTAATACCGCGATACTTAAGGTAAATAAAGATAGATTACTAGGACTAGTAAAAACGCTAAACGCTATCCTCTATATTAGAAATAATATACTAAAAGAATTATAAGAAGTAATTATTTAGTAATACTATAATAACTCTATATATAGTTACTTAGGTATTACTAGAATAATAGAACTTATTAGACGTAACTATAGGTTCCTAGAAATAGAAGAGAAGATTACCTTATTTATTATAAAATATATAGACTATTAGAAGAATAAACATAATATATATATACCTTATAGCAAGATATAAGTATTAGAGCTACCTATAGAACTTTAGGTAGTATAGTGTAGTAGATTAACACATATTCGGCGTTAGGTAATTAGCGCTAAAGGTTAAGTATTTAAGAGCGACTTTGCGAGAGAAATAAGAGGGATATGCTATCTTTAGATATAATATAGAACACCTTCTTTTAGACAACGTATAATACTATCTTTTAGTAATTTAGATACCTTCTTATTCTCTACTCTCTACTAGTTGCGGGTTAGCAGCCTCTCTTCTAACTATTAAGGCTATCCCTCTACTATATCTTTAGTAACCTAACTAAGGGGATACGATAGTCTATTAGTAGAGTAGTAGAGAAAACCTCTTTATTTTACCTATTTTTAAGAAAGAAGTTAGAGAGGTAGAGACTTATAACGAGTTTTTAGAGACCCTATTAAACTCTAAGCGCTTACTAATAAAGTTTACTAAGGCGGCGGAACTCTTAGAGAGTTTCTATAGTATTAGCGAAGTAGTATAGTAACCTATAGAAGGACTATAGAGCTAGCACAACGTATAGCTAAAAAGAAGTAGGTAAGAGTATAATACCTAAGTACTAAAGAGGCACTTTTTATAGGTAGTAAAAGGATATTAGGAGAAAGAGAAGAAACCTATCTTAGAGAGAATTAAGAGTCTAAAAGTAGTAGAATAGTATATACGCTAATAGAGAATTAGCGACTTTTAGAAACTTTTAATTAAGTAGTATCTATAATATATAACTAGAGCAGGTCTCTTTTATTAAATAGTATACTATCTAAGATATCTTTAACACAGAGCAGAGAGCCTATAGCAACTATAATAGTAGAACCTAAGCTATCTATAGTAACTCGCAATTCTTACTATTAGTATTTAGGAAAGCTAGAACTATATAATACTTATACGCTACGCTTTAATAGCGAGAATATTTTAAAGTTTCTAAATAAGTATAACTTTAAAGCTAATTAGGTAGACTAGCTATAAGACTTTTAGAAGAAGCAGCTACTATACTTCTATACGTAGAAGTATAAAGCGTTTATCTAAAAGCTACTAAGCTACTATAGAGTAGAGACCTATAAATAGTATAAAAATAAGCTTTAAGAGCTATACGTAGAGTAGAATAAGTTTTAGTAGTAAAGTACTTAAGCATTTATTAAGAGCTATATAAAGAAGGTATAGTAAAGGTAACCTACTATCTAGATTACTAAATACTACTAGAACTTTATAACCTACTTTATAGCTATAAAGACCTAAGAATAGGTCGCGAAAGCTAAGAAGAGCTACTTCTTCTTCTAAGGACTTACTTAAGAGAATATAGAGTAAGTAATATACTATATACTAAGAGAGGATTAGCTACGCTTAGATAATATTACTTTATTTAAAATTAAGAAGATCTACTAATTTATCTACGAATACTAAGTATAAGAGGAAAGATTAAGTACCTTATATACTAACTATAGTTTAAAGAGCTAAACGCTAGCCTACTATAATATAGAGATAGTAGAGAAGCTAATACTAGCGCTTAAGAAGTCTTTAGTAACTCTATAATAAATAGTCCCTAGAATACTACTAATTATTACTTAATCTAAGAAGCTAGCCACTTTAAAAGTTAATAAGGTAGTAGAAGACCTTATCTAGCGCTTTTAAGGGCTATCTATAATAATAGAGCAGCTTAATAAGATAGCTAAGGGTAATATAGAACTATAAAAACTCTTTATTAAGCCTAAGAACTACGCGGAGGTGTATAAGTAGCTAGTACTAAGACCTTATTAGGTAAGTATAGAGATTCTAAAGCGCAATAATAAGAGCTTTAAATTAATATATCTACTAATAACTAATACGTAATTAGGCGTAAACTATATAGGTAACTAAAACCTATAGCGTGCTTATTATAGGTACTATAGGTAAGAAGGATACTTTATTATAAACTATCTAGACTAGAACCTACTAAAAGGTAATTAGTAGTATTATACTTAAAGCGAAGAGTAACTAAATAGCTAGAAATAAGTATAGTACTACTTTAGGCTATATCTAACTACTATCTAGAGTATATTTCTAGGCGGAGGTATTACTCTAAAGCTCTTTAGAAGTAAGGTTCTTAAGTAGATACTATAGTCGTTAAAGAAGCGTTTTAAAGTAACTAATAACTAACTAAAATAACTTATATAAGAAGTACTCCTAAATTAGTTTAATGCGGCTAGTAGGCCTATTAAGGTTAAAAAAACTAGTAGTAGCGGTAAGAGCTATATAATAGAATTAAGCGAGGAAGTAGAGCTAATAGTAAGGTAAATAATAGCCCTTTAGTTAGCTGCGTAGTTTCTTAAAACTATATCTTATAAAGTACTACGCTCTAAAGACGACTTAGAAGTTAACGCTATAGATAGGCGCACGAAGGCTAGTTAACTAGCGAAAGAATAGTAGAAGCGTAAGGCTCGCCTTAAAAAGAAACCTAGTAAGTATAGAGATTCTAAAGCGCAATAATAAGAGCTTTAAATTAATATATCCGCTAATAACTAATACGTAATTAGGCGTAAACTATATAGGTAACTAAAATCTATAGCGTACTTATTATAGGTGCTATAAGTAAGAAGGGTATTTTATTATAAACTATCTAGACTAGAACCTACTAAAAGGTAATTAGTAGTATTATACTTAAAGCGAAGAGTAACTAAATAGCTAGAAATAAGTATAGTACTACTTTAGGCTATATCTAACTACTATTTAGAGTATATTTCTAGGCGGAGGTATTACTCTAAAGCTCTTTAGAAGTAAGGTTCTTAAGTAGATACTATAGTCGTTAAAGAAGCGTTTTAAAGTAACTAATAACTAACTAAAATAACTTATATAAGAAGTACTCCTAAATTAGTTTAACGCGGCTAGTAGGCCTATTAAGGTTAAAAAAACTAGTAGTAGCGGTAAGAGCTATATAATAGAATTAAGCGAGGAAGTAGAGCTAATAGTAAGGTAAATAATAGCCCTTTAGTTAGCTGCGTAGTTTCTTAAAACTATATCTTATAAAGTACTACGCTCTAAAGACGACTTAGAAGTTAACGCTATAGATAGGCGCACGAAGGCTAGTTAACTAGCGAAAGAATAGTAGAAGCGTAAGGCTCGCCTTAAAAAGAAACCTAGGATACCTTAGATAAAGAGTAGTTAGATAGTAAATAACTATAAAGATATAGACGTTAAGAAGGAGTTAGAGGTACTAAAGCATATAGCCTAAGTAGAGATTAATAACTCCTAGGTACTAAAAACTTAGGTTTAAAGACGTCTTAATACTCTAATAAGTAGTAGAATACGTAAAAGAGATAGCTAGAGCGCTATAGTAGATTATAATACTATACCTATACTAGCGCCTATTCTAAGAGCCCCTTAAGCCTCTATATCTATAACTATACTAATAACTAAAGATTTAGTAGCGATAGCCTAGAATAGCACTAATAGTACTTATAAAAGTAATATTAAACTAGAAAGTCTATAAGATTTAGTAGCTTAACCTATTAGTATCTTCTAAAGTAGCTATAGTAGTAACTAAGGCACTTAAAAAAGCGCGTAGGCTATGTATATACTTTTAGGTTAGTAAAACGCGTTTAGGAGAAATAATAGAGGTTTAGTAGGTAGAGACTAGTAGTAATAAAAAAGAGTTAATAGAAGAAGCTATATAGCGACTATATAACTAGAGTTTAGAAGAAACGTATATAATAGAAGCTAAGAGTTTATAGCTAGAGGTTATTATAAAAGATATTCTAGCGTAGCTATATCTAAAGATAAATTATAGTATTAAGTAAGTAAGAGTTAGAGAAATAAATAAGCTCTATAACTTCTAAAACTATAAGATTAGTAATAAAGAAGACGGCTATATTAAGGCGTAGTTAAGAATACCCTCTAAAGCGCAATTAAAGGGCGAAGTATAGTAGTAGTAGTATTTAGTAAAAGAATAGTTACTAATATACTAGGTGTCTCTTTATAGTAGTATAGGTTAAGCGCTTATTAATATAAGCTTATAGCTAAATATTATATAGCTTTTAATAGTAAGAGCGCTAAACGTCTATATTACTAAGCTAGATTAGTTAGGTCTACCTCCTAAATTATAGTAGGGTATAATAACTACTAATAGAGGGATAGACCTCTTTATAGGTATAGCCTATTTAGTCCTAATTATAGTTAGAGGGATTATAGTACTAACGTACTTTTAGATTATAAATATTTATAGAGAGTAATTCTTCTTAGAATACTATAGTACGTAATAGCGCGTCTCTAGATATAGTTTAATACTATTAGCTATACTTTACTATATTAAGTTAATAGATAGTTAGCGTAAAGTCTCTTTTATAAGCTATAACTTAGCGTCTATAGCTAATGCAATATTAATAGAGTATTAGAGAAAAGAATAGTAAGCACGCTTACTAAGAAAGTATACTTAGTAGAAGAGTATTATCTAAAACTTATACTAAGTAATATATAGGTAGCGCGCTTATTTATATATATACCTAAGTATAGATAGTTATTTAGGGAAGAACTAGACTACTAAGAAGAGGGGAAGTTAGGGTAGGTATTATTAGTAAAGAAGTAGAGATCCTTTAAGGAAATAGTAAGGTAGTAGTTTTACCTATTACGTAATAGGTTATTAAGGGAAGTAAATACTCTATATAAGAGAGTCGCTAATAAAGTAAAGTCTATAGATATACTAAGAGAGGACGCGCTAATAGATTTTAGGCGTAAGAATTAGAAGAAGTATATAATAGCTTATTAAGCCGCTTAAATAGTACTTAGAAGACTAGATATAAGGCTATTTAATTACCTTTTCTATAGCTAGATAGTAATATTTCTAAGGGGGTATTAGTTAAACTTAGAGCGCCTTTAAAAGATAAATATTAGTAAAGATCTCTATCTAAATAAGATTTACTTAATCTAGTAGCTTATATTCTAGCGAGAGAATATACTAGCGTAGGAGTTTTAACATATATTATAAATTTACAAAGATATATAGCCTCTATATAAGATTTAGACTATTCTATATACTATATAGTAAGAGAAGAACTTTCTATTACTAAAAAAGCTTATACTAATCGTAAACGCAATAGTAGACGTATAGGTAAAGCGAGGGATATTCGAGTATAAAGATAGGTAGTACTATAATAAGTACTTTCTTATCCTAAAGATTAAGCGACTAGTTAAACTAGAGGACTTTTAGTTTATTAATAATACTATATAATATAACGCTATAATAATAAGGGACGCCTATATTCCGCTATCTACTAATAAGTTCTTAAAGAAGTTTATAAATAGAAGGATATATACTCTATTTAATCTATTTTTAGGTTATAACTAGATACTATTATATATATCTAGTAGAGATATAATAGCCTTTTAGACGCTAAACGGGCTATACTAATAGTACATACTCTTAATAGGCGCGATAAACTCTATAGTAGTCTTTATTTAAGTAGTAATAAAGATTCTCTATAATTACCTTCTAGAGATAGCGCCTTTTATAGATAATATTATAGTAGTAGGGCCTTAAGATAACTATAGAGGAGAGGAAGTTTTTAATAGTATACGTTAGTTTATTCTTAAATATACTTTATAGATAGATAAGATTCTTATAGATATTATTTAGGCTAAGGCTATAGTTTTAAGAAAGAAGTTATAGTAAAGAGTTCTCTAAATAGCTATTATAAGGTATAAGGTTAATAAAGATAGTTACTATTCTATAAAAATAAGGTCTAAAAGATTCTTAAGTAGCTAGAGTACTAAATAGTAAAAGAGGTCTAATAGTTTATTAGTATTATTATCTACTATTAGTAATAGATCTTCTATTTCTTACTAAAGTAGAGCTACTCTTTATACTCCTTTAAAGAAAGCTAAATAGGTTTAGAGAGATAGATAGATATATATAATAAAGATTCTAAAGGAAGTAATTACCTCTCTACTAGCGCTTATAGCAATAGACTATTAGAGTAGTCTCTTAATAGTTAGCGTAGACACCTTAGTTCGCGGGGTAGGAGCTTACTTAGAGTAAGTTAGATTAGATAGCCGTTACTATATAATAAGGTTTAAAAGCACGCTATAGTTAGAAGTAGAGTTAAAGCTTTACTCTATAAAGCTTAAGTATAAAGCGCTTATTTAGGCGCTAAAGGTCTTTTAGATTTACTTTTATAAATACCTCTTCTAAGTAGAAATAGACGCAAAGATACTAATTACGTAGCTTAATTAGTTATCTCTAGATTTACTAGGCTCTATAATAAATAGGTAGCTTATAACTATTCTTTAGTAGGAATTTAAGATTATCTATATACTAGGAAAGAAGAATATTATCTCTAATACGCTATTAAAGTATCTATAGCCTAAGAGGTAGATACTACTAAAGGAAGATAAGAATAACCTAAAGCTATTTATTAATTAAGTACTAAATAAGTTTAAAGAGATAAACTTAGTTATAGCTACTAAAGAGGCGATTAGAAAGCTACTTATAGAGGAGTATAATAAGAAATTAGAAGAGATTATAGTATTTCTATAAATATTAAAGAGACTAAATAGGCTCTAGAGTTAAGAATAGTAAAAGTAGATAAAAATACTATACGCTTCTTTATATAGGACTAATATCTATTTAGAAAGGCTACTAAGACTATACTAGTTCGCTAAGTAGTAGATAGAGAAGACCTATAAGTAGCGTTAATCTAAGAATTTATAAATAATTAGGCTATAAAGAGATCTAGACGACGTTTAGAGTAGTATATTAGTAATATTAGTAGAATAGTATATATAGATAGGTAGTAAAAAGCTTAGGCCTTATAAAGTCTACTAAATAATAAGAGGCACTTAGAAAGAAGTAGAGCTAAACTTAATATATTCTTAGATAATATAGTCTTAGTAGATAGTTAATATTATATATATACTAAGGGTATGTAGTAGGACCTACCTACTAGTTATAAGAGAGTATCTTTTAGGCTAGCTAAAGATACGTATACTTTTAATAGTAAATTCTAATTTAGTTATAAAGTTTATCTTTAAAGAGATCTACTATTACTAGAGCGTACTAGAAAGAATTTTAGTAGATAGTAGAACTAAGAATAAGTTAGTAGTCTAGTTACTAGCTACACTCTTTAGTATTTACTAAGTTTAAGCTTTAGCGTATAACTTACGCGCGTAAAGACTTATTAAAAGAAGTTATTAAGGCTTTATCTATAGGTTAGTAAAGATACTAGGCTTATAAATAGACAACTTATTAGTAATAATATAGGCTAAGAGAGTATTATTATAAAGACTACTTAGATTCTTACCTACGCAGCTAGTACTAGGCTAAAATCTAGTCCTTCTAATTAAACTTATAGTGCTAATATAGTAAAGCCTACTATAGAATAAGATTTAGAGCTATACTAATCTTCTTATAGTAAGAGCTATATAGCTGTAATTTTATAAAGAGAACTTAAAGAAAGTAGTCTATTATATAAGAAGACTTTAGAGAGAAGCTATAAAGAACCGCAATATAAAGAAAGACATACTAAAGCCCTTTTAAGTAGAAGACCTAGTATTAGTTTAGAACGTAATTAAGTCTATTAATAAGAGCTTAGATAGAAAGCTTAATAATAGATAGAGAGGTCCGTATAGAGTTTAGAAGGTATAAGTAAATAAAAAGTACTATTAGCTAGAGAATCTAAATAAGGTTATATTTCTAAATATAACTTAGGCTAATTACCTAAAGAAGTTTAAAGAACTATTAGAGTAGCTTAAAGATAGCTTACTATAAAAGCGCTTATAGTTATATCCTAAAACTAAAGAAGTATAAATAGTAAGGCCTATAGTACTAAGATAAAGGTAAATAATACTAAGAGCTAAGTAGGTAAGAGATATTTAGGCTAAGGAGAACCGCAAGAGAGAGTAAGATAGATAAATAATAATTAGAGGGATAAACTAAGGAAATATTATAGAAGAATTAAGAAGAGGAGAGTAAAGTTAATATCTTTATATAGTACTTAGAGATAGTAATACTAAGTAAGGAAAATAGAAGAGGCTAGAGAGGGCGTTATTAAGAGTAGATTAGATAGTTACGAGAGGTATTTAGTAGCTTAAGAGGACTAAGCTAGAGGCTAGAGAGGAAAATATAGTATAGTAGATTAATACGTATTTAGCGTTAGGTAATTAGCGCTAAAGGTTAAGTATTTAAGGGCGACTTTACAAGAGAAATAAGAGGGATATACTACTTTTAGATATAATATAGAACACCTTCTTTTAGACGACGTATAATACTATCTTTTAGCAATTTAGATACCTTCTTGTTCTCTACTCTCTACTAGTTACGGGTCGGCGGCCTCTTTTCTAACTATTAAGGCTATCCCTCTACTATAGTAGATATCTCTATAAACTTTATTATAGGTTTACTAGTCTTAAGAGACCTAGCAATAAATATAGGATATTATATAATACTTATTATAATTAATTAATTTATAAAATAAGTAGAGTATATCCTATTTAGAAATAATTTTATAGTAGTATACTTAGCTTATATTATTAACAATTAAATTATTAGATATTATAGTATTCTAAAGTTAATTATAAGTAATAGAGATACTCTTTACTTTAAACTTTTAGATAATACTTTTAGCCGCGATTAGTATAAATATAAGCTATTAATAGTATTTTACCTATAAATAGATAGATAGATAGAAAGAACAAATAGAACTATAAAAATATATCTTAGGATATATATTAATTATTAGTAAACTAACTAAGTTTCGCTTTTACCTATAGTATAAATAGCATATAATAATAAGCTTTTAGAATCTATAAGATAGACTCTATTCTATATAAACTATAAGAGACACCTAAATCTCTTTATACGCACACTTCTAAGCTAGAAAATAGAAGTAGCTATTACTATAGCTAAGAAGCTAAAAGTAGTATATAAGTTACTATAGAGTAAACTTAAGATAGTATAACGTTAAAGCATTTTATATATTAATAAGAAACGAAAAATAGTACCTTAGTTAAAGTGGGGGGATAAAGTTTATCTATATATAAAGAATCTTCGTACGAAGTAACTAAGTAAAGAACTTAATAATAAAGTTAGACTATTTTTAATTCTTAATTAGAAAGGACTAGTTATATATATACTTAACTTTCTACTAGATACTAGAATATATCCTAAGTTCTATATAAGCCTTTTAGAACTAGTATACCTAGATATGCTATTATAGAAAACCTTCTACTATAAAATAGAAAAAGAAAATAAATTTAAAGTTAAGAAAATTATTATATACTAAGTTATAGATAATAGAATAGAATACTTAGTTAAATAGTTAGGTTACTTAAATAGCAAAAATATATAGAAACTAGATATAAACTTTATAAACTACTACTAGCTACTTACGTAGTATTATATAAAGCTTTTAGCTACTCATTAAAAGTAGGATCTCTATCTAAGAAAGTTAGTATAAAGATACTCTAATCTAATATAGAAGTACTAGGTATTATACTATATTTAAGAAGACGTACCTTCTAATTAATATTATCTACTACCTTTAGCGCTTTAATCTCTTCTATAAGTTTTTCTAACTTATCTATCTACTACTATTTATAACGCTTTAGTACTTTTCTTTATTTATAAAGATAATTCTTCTTTATATATACTACTAATAGAGTATCTAATACTACTACCTCTACTATATTAGCTTTAGACTTCTATTATTCTAAGTAAGCTAGCTTCTAGTCTAACTAAGAAAAGTCTAGTAAAGAAACCTCTACTAGTATATATAACTTTATACTATTATAATAATATTTCTATATTCTTTCTTTAATAATAATATTATACTCTAGATTCTTTTTTACGTAATATTAATAAGCGACTATAGCTACTTAACTAATACTATTTATATAATCGCCTAGAGTATAATAATAAGTAGTACTATAGAAAACTATAAGGTTAGTTTATAAGGATATAAAATAGAGAAGAGAGAGGTAGTATTATAAACCTAAGAAGATAGGGTATAGTAACTTATATATAAAAGTAATAAAGAAGTTACTTTATATAGGTTAAGTAGACGGCTAACTTTTAAGGACTAATAAGTAGTATTACTCTATAGCTTATATAATTCTATAGTCTTAGTAGAAAGCTACTATAGGATAAGTTACGTATATTCTATAATATTCTATAATATCCTACAATATTCTATAAGGTATTACGTATAGGATATATAGGACTTTATAAGATATATAAGATAATAAGTTATATTCTCTAAGTATATAGTAACTAAATAGCGTACTTATATAGTTACTATATTTAACTTTAAAATCTAAGAATTAGTACTTAGTTCTTAACTTCTTATATATTATATTAATCTACTAATTATACTATACACTCTTATGTCTATCGCATCACTCTATCCCCGAGAACTAACCTAAGATTATCTTTGGACGACCTTCACAGCTTTAATCTAATAAGAATACTAAGATTTTGTAAGGGTCTTACGGGATCAGGTATTTAAAACTATATTGCATTACAAAGTTTTTGCAGTACCGAGCTTATAAGAAGCTGTGGTAGAATTAAATACAAGGTAGAGAGTAGTAGCGCTAGAGCTTAGCACCTAGTGCGCCAGCGTAGCCTATAATAGGGTACCTATTCTCTAAACTATTACACGTTCTCTCCCTAGAACGCTTAAAGTTCTAACTAAGCGCTTAAAACTACGTACTTATATCTATTTAAAGCGCTTTATTTAAAAGGGAAAGAGGGGTCTTTAACTAGCTCTAAGCGCTAAGTTATTAATATAGCGTCTAAGCGTTATTAGAGGAGTAGCTAGCTAAAAGTACTAGGCTACTTTTAGAGAGTTAGCTATTACTAGCGTAATACTAAGTATTTAGGGAGCGCTATAAGGAGCGCTATTAGGGGAGTAGTTAGCTAGAGGTACTAGGCTACTTTTAGAGAGTTAGCTATTACTAGTAGAATACTAGGTGCTTAGAGAGCGCATAAGGAGCGCTATTAAGGGAGCAGCTAGCTAAAAGTACTAGACTACTTTTAGAGAGTTAGCTATTACTAGCAGGATACTAAGTACCTAGGGAGTATATAAGGAGCGCTATTAAGAGAGCAGCTAGCTAAAGGTGCTAGGCTACTTTTAGAGAGTTAGCTATTACTAGTAGGATACTAAGTGCCTAGAGAGCGTATAAGAAGCGCTATTAGAGGAGTAGCTAGCTAAAGGTACTAAGCTACTTTTAGAGAGTTAGCTATTACTAGTAGAATACTAGGTATAATAGTAAGTACTATTAGGTCTATAACTAGCCGTGCGCTAAGTTACTTTTAGGGTAGATAGTAACTAGCAATTCGCGTGCTAAGTTACTATAGTAGGGGGGGTTTAACTACAAAAACGTGTAAGGGTCTTATAAGATTAGGTATTTAAAACTATATTATATTATAAAGTTTTTGCAGTACTAAGCTTATAAGAAGCTATAGTAGGATTAAATATAAGGTAGGGGGTAGTAGCGCTAGAGCTCGGCACCTAGTGCGCCGGCGTAGCCTATAATAGGGTACCTATTCTCTAAACTATTATAGATTTAAAACGATAATAGTACTATTAATATAAAGAAATTATAATAGTTATTATTAAAAAATATATAGTTATTATCTAAAATTAATAACGTAGGTGCATGCTTCGCGTGCCAGCATGCTTCGCGTGCCACCCAAAATCCCTAACAAAATCCAAAATTACAGGGGTCTAGATCTAGAGATCTATTTAATAGAATTCTCTAAAAACTTTATATAAAGGCTGCACTTATATAAATAATAGTATTTTAGAGTTATAGAATACTAGCCCTAATAGAGAAGAAGTTATTAAGGTAAAGCTCTCTCGCACGGGCTACCTTCTAGTATCTCTATAACTAAGCTAGCTAAAGCTTAGTAATCTTAGATTCTTAGTAGTTATAGCTCTAATAGTTATCTATTAAATTTTTAGAAAATTCTATTAAGTAGATCTCTAAATCTAGACCCCTGTAATTTTGGATTTTGTTAGGGATTTTAGGTGGCACGCGAAGCATGCTGGCACGCGAAGCATGCACCTACGTTACACTATAAAGATATCTTATTTAATATAAAATATAGTAAGATAATATACTATCTTCTTAGAAGTTAGCTAGAAGAGTGCTTATAGAGTAGGTAATACTAAGTAAATACTAGCTATAATTCTCTATATCCACTATAATTATACTCTATAAAGCTAATTCTAATGTTTAATATATCGCTAAATACTCTAAAGATAATTTAGAATTAATTAAAGAAGCCTTAGGTCGTGTTGCCACTAAAGAGGGCGCTAAAGTCTAAGTATTAGTCTATAATACTACGTGTTAACACGTCTAACGATATATATAGACGCTAATATATAGCTAATACCTATATTATTTTTCTTAAAGAAATACTAAATTTTATATTTAAAGTTAAAGAACGTAACTTTATAAAACATTAAATATAAAGAAAAGATAGAGAGAAGTGTAGAGTAAAGAGCGTTTAAATAATATATTAAAAAGAGGAACTGTTAAGTTATAATTTTAAGTTATTACTAATTAAAACTATATGCATGTTCCGTCGGAGGTGAAAACACGCGGTAGAGGTGCTCGATGTGGTGAAGGTTAGGGCGCGGCTGGTGTTGGTGAAGGAGCAGTTTCTTAGGAGGGTTCGGAAGAAGCGGAACATAAGGTTTGTGCTGACAGCGAAAAGATCCTGTTATTCCGGAACCTAGGCTGTAAACGTCGTCCGGCCCCGCGCTTACCACCGAGATCTTCTCAGCTTGAGAAACATGGCACGGGTCGGGCAGTAAGCCCACGCCCCGCGTTTTCTGACAGCGAAAAGATGCGGTCGGGAGGTCTTCACCAAAATCGCCCCAACATGTGGAATGATAGGAAGAAGTCCGATATAACACGTCTACGATAGGAGATTATAGCACTTAAGGTTTGAGCAATAGTGATAGCAGAAGACTGGCGAGACAGTCGCGAAGCATTTCTTTTAATCCGCAAGGAGGAGGATTACTGAATGATGACTGCATGATACCTGCATGATGACTGCATGATGACTGCATGAGGACTGCATGATGACTGCAGTAGCAGAAGAAGCGGCAGATCCGTACGAAACGCCTATTCTTGGTCGATAAGAAGCTAACGAATGCTTTATCAAAGATTAGCCCTAACAGGTTACGGCCGGTGAATCAAGCGGAATTTTTCGAGATGAAGCCCAAGGATCGTGCAAACACAGAAGGAGCACCAGAAAGTGGGCGGTGCGAAGGAAGCAAATTTATGTAAATACCTGCCGACTGCCCATGAGCATATCTATACTGTGTAGAACTAGGACTAACAAGGGGCAAGCTGGAGCACCCTAGCGTCTAGATGTTGAACGACCAATCTCTCACACGGCGAAGTCTAGACAGCCTGCAGATTACAATTTTAGCTACTATCCAAGCTTTGACTAAGGGGTACACACACTATATAATGTACCTAACCCTTCTGAAAACTTAGCCATATTTCTTTCTTTACATCTACCAAATTCACATCTACAGTACACCAGCCCGCACTCTTATCGTCAATCCCGCACAGCATATCCTGAGAATTTTGGAGATGCGCTCCCTTTTTGTTCTGGCATTTATCGCCTTGCTCGCTCAAGCACAGCAGAACTGCAAACACTACACAACCTGTAAACAACCCCGAGGTTCCCCATTTTATCAGGTACGTGTTTTTTCTCTGTTAAAACACTTGCTATTTAGTACACTAAAAACTAATATATTGAAAGTTATGTTATCCTACGACTTGTGCGGAGAAAGAGTCCACTGGAACCACTGGTTGTGGTCCGAATGAATTCTGTAAGAGTGGTGCATGCGTAAGTTAGCTAATAAGATTCTTTTCGATTATAATCTAATATATTGCAAGCGCGAGACTACCCAAATGAAAGAGTGCTGGACTCGCTGTTGTCCTAAGTAATACTCTTTCGAGGAACTTTCTACTATGTAGAATTTGGATAGGGACGTAGTAGGACTAGTGTAGCAAGAAGGAGCTTTTAAATATTTAGGAGATGAATTATTATTCTATCTTAGTATATAGAAAGCTCGCTTTTATACTTATAAAGAGTATCTTACTAGTAAATATAGAAAATAGTATCTTTTAAGTATAGAGCTTATATCGCTAGAGTAACGTAGGTGCATGCTTCGCGTGCCAGCATGCTTCGCGTGCCACCTAAAATCCCTAACAAAATCCAAAATTACAGGGGTCTAAATCTAGAGATCTACTCAATAGAATTTTCTAAAAATGTAATATTAAAGCTGCACCTAAATAAATATAAATATTCTAGAATCTTAAGTTATTATCTCTATAAAATAGAAAGTTATTAAGAGAAAACTCTCTCGCACAGGCCACCTTCTAGTATCTATATAACTAAGCTAGCTAGAGCTTAGCAATTCTAGCTTCCTAATACATATAGCTATAAAAAAAATCTATTAGATTTTTAAATAAATCTATTAAGTAGATCTCTAGATCTAGACCTCTATAATTTTGGATTTTGTTAGGGATTTTAGGTAGCACGCGAAGCATACTAGCACGCGAAGCATACACCTACGTTAATGCTAACTAATTAGAGCGTAAAGCTTATATATAAGAGTATTATTATTATAAGAAGGAGCTTTAGAATATTTAGAAGATAAATTATTATTCTATCTAAGTAAGTAGAAAAGCTCGCTTTTATGCTTATAGAGAGTATCTCGCTAGTCTATATAGAAAATAGTATCTTTAAAGCATTAAGCTTATATTACTAGAGTAATACTAACTAATTAGAGCGTAAAGCTTATATATAAGAGTATCGTACTTACGATATACCCTCTAGATAGGTAGCTCGCATACCTATCTATTTATAAGCGCTGTAATATTATATTACGTACTATTCCCTAATAGTAGAGTAGTAAGTATATTTATTATTATTAGTATAGCCTATACTCGCGCTAGAGCGTTTTTAGAGTATAGGGTTATACTTCTTTAATATTTACGCGCTTTATTATTCTTATTTCTTACTAGTTTATAACTTAGCTTACTACTATTCCTATATCTTACGTACTTATTATATTACTTTTATAAACTCTACTTTTACCTAGTTACTTATTATAGTAGGCGTAAGTTTATCGCTCTCTTCTTAAGTAATTATTACTAACTTTACTTTTAGAAGAAGAAGCTAAATACTACTTTATAGAGCTTTTATTAGCCTATAGTAAATACTATAGTATTATTAAGCTCTTAGCAACCTATATAGAGCGTATCTACTACTAGTACTTAGAGTAGTTAGTATAGGTATGCTTATACTAGCTTAGGTAGCTAAAGTATAAGTACTTATAGTAGTTATAAAAGAAACGCTTCTACTAATCTAATTACTTCTAAGCGTAAAAAGAATAAGGCTTTAGTAAGTATTATTATTCCTTATAGCAAGTAACTAAGAGCCTATACTTACTTTCTTAAGGCTTAATCTCCTTTTTCGCTTCTATATAGCGCTAACGCTTTCTTAGATACTTAGGTAAATAATAAAGGTAAGAAGATTATTAATAAGTAGCTTAGAACTCTATTAAAGCCTACTTAAGTTCGCGCGGCTCTAAAGAAGTCTACTTAAGTTCGCGCGGCTCTAGAGAAGCCTAGCGCATTTACTAGTAGCTTATTACTAAGCTTCTATTAGCTCGCTATTTCTAATAAGAACGTATTAGATTAATTCTTTTATAATTAGTTAGGTTCTAGACCTAGTACTTATCGTGCTAGCTTAGAGGTCGCGTCTCCTATTACTTAGGGCTTAGGAAAGAAGTATATAATATTTAGCTACCTAGATTCTAAAGACGCTTAGTTAATACTAAGTACTTCCTAGAAAGGCTCTCTATTTATAAGGACTAGTGCTTACTAGACTAATAGACTAGACTAGGTCTAGTCTAATAGCGCCTAGTAGCTAGCCTTTACTATCTCTACTATATATACTAAGCTAGACTAAGGACTACTACTAAGTTATTCTTCCCTTTTTAGGCTATATTAGCGTAGTGGTCTAGCTCTATATTCTTACACTATTTACTAAGAAATCTACCTTAGCACTAAACACTTGTGTTATAAGTACTTCTACTCCCTCTATAGCTTATCGCATATATCCTACTAGCCTTAAACTAAGTAGTAAGTTTAAAGAGGATTAGCTTAAATAAGTAATTACTACTAAGAACTTTAATATTACTAGTAAGCTTTCTAATTAGCTATTACTAGTAGTATATAGAGTATTCTATAATCTTATTACTATTAAGAATCTACTATCTTTAAATCTACTCTAGTACTTACCTACTCCCGCTAATACTTAGGCTAAGTTAAACCCTCTAGTTATTAGCGTTTAGACTCTAATTACTACTCTTACTCCTAAGTAGCCTATTATTAAGACTATTAAAGTTAAGTAACCTACTATAAATAAAGGTAAATAACCCGCTACGTAAAGTAAGCTTAATAAGTTTATAAGAATAAGTAATCCTAGTCTAGACTCTAATAACGAGAGCTTCGAAAGCTTAGGTAACTTAGATACGTCCTCTATTAATTAAGTTAATAGTAGCACTTTAAATACTTACGCAAAGAGACTACCTTATAAAGCTCCTTACTTTAATTATATAATTAAGATATATACTTACTTATATCCTAGTATTTATTATAACTCTACTAGCGCTCGCGTAAAGTATTACTCTAAGTATAGGAGTAGTCGTAAGTATAAGCCTATTTCTAATTCTATAAAGATACTTACTAGTATAGTTCTTAATACTTAGAGCTATAGAGATACTAAGGCCTTTAAGAAGCTTAAGAAGTCTTTCGCTAATACTATAATTAAAGCGCGTAGGCTTAAAAAGGTTACTAGCGTTAAGTTTAAGAATAAAAAGCGTAAATTAATAGAACTTAAGCTAAAAGACTAAGCTTACGGTAAAAAGACTAGTAGTAATAGCTTAGCTTAAGTTAAGGTTAATACTTAGCCTTAAATTAATCTTACTAGTAAAGATAATAAGATAAGTAAGCGTTTTAATAATAATAATTAAGTACTTATTAATTAGAGTTAAGTTAAAGAAGAGCATATTAAAGCTTAGTAGGGTAGGTCTTAAGATAAGCGTTAAAGTACTCCGCCTTAAAGTTCTTATCTAAGTAATTATTCTAATATTCCGCTTAATACCTCTAGTGACGCTTCTAGATTCTTTACTTATAATATAGAGTTTAGCGCTTATAGCCTTAGATTTTTCTAGTCTATACGCGCTAGTTATTATACTTTATAAGAAGGTACTTATATTTAAGCTTTTAGTTAGTAGTTTAAGAACTTAACTAATTACTATAACTTTCTTTTAAATTACTTACGCTATTATACTTATAATCTTACTAATAATCTACTTAACTATATCTTTAATACTATCTAGGCTAAGCTTAGTAGTCTTAAAGATCTATAAGTCTTAGAGCTATTAAGCTCTTTTACTTATTTCCTTCTACTCTCTAGTAAGAGTCTTTATATATATAGGTAGCTCTCTATAGCCTAATCTTAATCTAATACTCTTATATTAAGCTTTACTTCTTTACGTACTACTCTTCCTTTACTATAACTATACTCTTAATATCTTTAAGTTTTAAGTAAGCTTTAAACTTTATAAACTATAGGCTAATAGGTTTTTAGTAAGCCTATTAGCTAGTATACTCGCTATAGGTAAGTATTAAATCTTAAATAATCCTTTACTATACTCTTATCTAAGCTATATATTTTAGATATTAATATGCCTAAGTTTTATAGTAATTCGCTCGTTTTCTCTAATAACTAAGCGTATAGTTTACTAGTTATTATAGAAGATTATCTACGCTACCTCTAAGTTAAGCTATAGTTCTTTAAATAGTCTCTTAAGAGCTATTATTTCTTTACTTACTTATTTAAGAGCTAGAAGCTTAGCTTCTATTATTAATATTATAATAGTAGCTTAGCGAGCTACTTTCTAAATAATTAGCCCTCTAAAGAGTATAATTAGATAGCCTTAGCTTAACTTTTTTATCTCTAGGTTATCTATAAAAGATACGTCTTTATAAATTAAAAGCTTACTTTCTTTATTACCTCTATAAGTAATCGCGTTATACCTAGTATAATATATAATAATTACTCTATTAACTATATTAAAGTATTCTTTACTTAGATTTATAAGGAAATAAGAGAGCTTTAATACTATAAAAGTAATATCTAGGCGAATTATTATAGCTATATAGAGGATTAAGCCTACCTTCTCTTAGTAGCTCTTAATTTCCTTCTTTATTACTTCTCTATTACTTTTAAATAGCTTATTATATAGTAGAGAGGTTAGAGGAAACTAAGTATTACTTACTAAATTAAACTTCTTAGCTATCTTATTAATATACTTATTATAAACAAGCGTAATTATATAAGATACTTAGTTTCTAATAACTTTTACCTCTAAGAACTACTAGACTAGTCCTTTTTTTTCTATTTTATATATAGATTATAGAGCTTTTATAACTCTATTCGCTAGCTCTATAGCTATGCGATAGTATATTAGTAGTATATTATCTATATAGAAGAGTAGAAGGATCTTTCGCTCTCTATTAAAGAATAAGTAGGGTTCTTCTTTAATAAAAGTAATCTAAGCTTTTCTAGTAATCTAGATAGCTCTTTATACTATAAGAGAGGTAAGTCTTTTAGTCTATATAGAGCTTTCTTTAGCTTAATATACTTCCTAGGTACCTTATATCTATTAGGAAGCTTATAGATAACCTCTAGTTAGTTCTCTCTATTTACGTAAAGAAACGCTTTTATAACGTTATATTATAAATCTCTAGGTTAAAGTAAGTAGCTATTACTATTATAGTTCTAAATAAACGAGCTACGAGCGTTGCTACGTATATTAAGTAGAGAGTATTAGTAATTTATAAGTCTCCTCTTACTACTATATAAGCTTTATATTTAATAAAGTAGCTATCTTAATTAACTTTATAAGTAAATACCTATTTTAATAGAAGTTATTAGGTATTTACTTTACTAATATTAATTTGCTGTTAGGGCTTATTTCTAAGTAATATATTAATTTTAGTCTAAGCTACTTTCTAGAAGGGAACACTATACGCGTAGTTACTTAAATTCTTCTACTTTATTAGCTCTCTTAGTAAGTTATCTCTATATAGCCTTAGTTTAACTACTTAAGCTTTTATTAACCTTACCTAAGCTTTTACCTTTCTAATTCTATAGAACGCCGCGTAGATTACTAAGTGTACTATCGCGAGCGCTCTTAATACTTATTTCTTAAATAAATACTATATAAGCTTATTATTACTATTCTATTATTTAGATAGTATATATATAAGCACTTAATTTCCCTTTTCTTAATAAGCTCTCTAGGTCCTCTCTATGTTACCAATAGCTTAACCTTATTAGTAGACTATAATCTCGCTATTATCTTATTATTACTTATTCTTAGATAGAGTTTACTATATTATTAGAAGCTATAGAAGGTATAGGTCCTAAATAAGTAGTAGCCTAAAGAGTAATTAGTACTTACTCTCTCTAAATACTTAGCGTTAGCCTAGGTTATATAGCGTTTTCTAAGATATTTAATAAGCCCTCTTCTCTAGGTAGTTATACTTTCTAGAAGCTTTTATAGTCTCTAGTCTTATTAGCTTTTAATAGCTAGTAAGCTCTAGGCTTTAGTATTTACTCTAGAGTTTAAAGCCTAATATTACTTTCTAGATTTACTTAGATTCCTAGTAGTCTACTAGCTATACTTTCTATCTAAGTAAGTAATTAATTACGTAAGTTTTTACGTTCTAGCTAGCCTACTAGTTCGTAAGCTTCTTATATACTCTTACCCTTTAGCTTACTTACTAGGTTCTCTTCTACTATTAGTACTTTCTAACTATTTACTACTACTTAGAGCTAATTAAAAATATTCTTATATACTTTACTAGCGTCTTATAGCTTATTTTATATAATATATCTACTACTCTCTAGATCTAAACTCTATTAGGCTTATTTATAAGAGGCTTACTTATTTTATAGAATAAGCTCTTATTAAAAGTAATATTACGCGTTATAATAACATAGTCTAATTTAGGTATCTATATTCTATAGATATTAGATACTCTATATTCTACTAGATATCTAATATATCCTCTTAGGCTTACTTTAAAGCTCTATTTATTCTAGCTTACTACTTAATCTCTATTTAAAGGATAAGCTTAGTAGCTATAGGCGTAAACGCTACTCTAATTAGGCTAAAGATCTGCTATTACAGCTTGTACTAGCCTTAGTTCGTAGTACTTAAAGTATCTACGAAACTACTTATTAAGTACTATATTTAGTACTCTTAACCTATAAGTATATAATAGGCTTATATTATAGAGCTAAGTTACTATATCTATAATTTCTAGCTATAGCTTAGATAGTAAGTTTACGCTTATTCTTATCTTAATTAACTTAAGAATAAGCTCTTATCTAGCCCGTTCGGCTCTACTATTTAGCTTATATATATAGACTAGCGAGCTTTCTATAGTTATTCTATATTTAGCTACCTATATCTAAAACCTTAATATTCCCCTCTAAGAGAGCGTTGCGACATCGTTATCTTATATAATTATAGCAATCGTAAGTCTATACTTTACGTATATTATACTCTTAAAGTTCTTAAAGACTCTTATTATCTTATTAAGCGTTTTAGCTTAGAGAGAGTAAGTATAGAGTTTTCTACTAAAGTCACACTTAATAAGGAGTATCTAGAGCTCGCTAAACCTTTTCTTTAGTATATTAAATAGATTCTATAAGATTCTCTAGTATAGTCTTAGAGAACGCTTACGCGGTCGCCTAGATATAACTTACTATATATATATTATAGTATAATACTTATATTTAGAGCGTAGAATCTCTTTAATTCTTATATTTTAGGCTAACTTAACTAGTGCTTTAAGAGCTTCTACGCTAAGATACTTTACTTTTAAGTGCTAAAGCTTAGCTAAGTTAGATCTTAAAAATATAGTCTATAAGCGATTTTAGCGATTATTATATATTACGCTTATTATAGTTAGATAGAGCATAAGTAGCTTATATTTAATAAAGGTAAAGTTATACTTACGTATAAGCTTAGTAAGTATAATATTCTACTCTAAGGTCCCTATTCTAAGTATTATATCTAGTCCTAGGTACTATAATCCTACCTAGTCTAGGCGAGCTTCTAATATAATATTTATATAAAAACGTTCTATAACTACTATATCTCTAAGTATTAGGTCCTTAATTCTTTCTTTTTATACTCTATTAAGTATTAATTAGATACAACGAGTCCCTTTTCTAAGGATTAGAAAAGACTAAGTTCCTACCTCTATATAGTTAATACCGCTCGCTTTTATAAATAATCTAGGTTTAATAAGCTATAGATTATTTACTAGATAGATAGTAGCTCTATTATCTAGTATAGTGCTCTCTAAAAGTAGATAAGCGTTAAAATCTATAGTAGAGTAGACGCTAAGTAAGTAACTTTTAGTAAGTATTATTAGATTAATAAGCACTACTTAGATAATGCTAAGGTATTTAGCTATATTTAGTCCTTCTATTAAGCTAAGCTTTAGTATAAACTATCTCTTCTTAGCTAGAGCTTTCTTAAGTCTCTTATATTTTATATTATTAAGAGCTTCTAAAATTTTATTACTCTCTTCTCTACTTAACGTAAAGGGTTTACCTATAAGTATAGATTAAAGCTTTCTATAGTTTATAGCTAACTATTTATAAGCTTTTCTATAAGGGTAAGTCTTCTTATTATTTAATTATTTTAAGTTCTTAGGTCTTATTAGTCTAAGTAAGCTTCTAAAGGTAGTAAATACTCTACTATTAGTTATAGATTAAAGTCTATATTCTTAGAGTAACGCTAAGAAAATATAAGCTACTTACTATAGAGTAAGTTATTTAGAGGTTTAACTAAGTACTAATTACTAAATTATTATTTAGTATATATTACGTCTCTACTCTAGTATAAGTTTTAGGGTAATTACGTCTAGGTAATCTTAGATAGCGAGCGTCCTCTCTACCTCTAAAAGCTTATAAGCTCTTACTTTTAAAAAGAAGTAAAGCTACTCTTACTACTACTTCTTAGCGTTCTAGCGTTCTTATTTAGCTTATTAGAGATAAGCTCTATACTAAGAGTATACAAGATTCTTAGTACTCTAATTAGTTAGAGCTATCTCGTTTCTTAGCTTAATAATAAGAGCTTATAAGGTTAACTTTTTATTCTCTATAAGCGTTATTATTATTAGAGTAAGTATTACCTAGTTAACTATTTAGTTTACCTAGTTCTAGAGGTGTATTAGTTAGTTAACTATAGTATTATACTTAAATAAGAGAGCTTAATACTTTATTAGTTTAAGTAAGTACTTTATTATAATACTCTTTTCTAGGAGACTCTCGTCTAGAGAGAGGAGATCTAGCTCTCTATTATTAATAGATAGAGCTTCTTCTCTATCTAGATCGACTTAATTCTATACGCCTTTAGTAAGCGTATAGAATTTAAATTATATAAACTAAGCTAGCTATTAGAATCGCTTAGTAAGGGAAATGCTCGCCTTTATAAGCGTTAGGTTAGTTATTATAGGTTAAGGTAGTAATTAGAGATAAACAAAGCTCCTATTCTTATAGGTACGTCTTATAATAATAAATAGTAGAACTACTTATTTTGTTAAAGCGCTGGGCTTATAACTATTATAAGAAGGAGCTTTAGAATATTTAGAAGATAAATTATTATTCTATCTAAGTAAGTAGAAAAGCTCGCTTTTATGCTCGCAGAGAGCATCTCGCTAGTCTATATAGGAAATAGTGTCTTTAGAGTATAGAGCTTACATCGCTAGAGTAATACTAACTAATTAGAGCGTGAAGCTTATATATAAGAGCATTATACTTATAATAATTATACTTATAATAACTAGTTAGAATAGTTAGAATAGAAGGTCTGATAGACGAAGCGCCTATCTCGAAGCTAGTTATTAGATATTTACTAGTTTAATAGAACTCTAGATAAAAGGTAATAATTAATAATAGTAATTATATTATATTACTATCTATATATCTATACTATACTAAGTATACCTAAAGAGTACTAAGAGTCTCTATACTCTAATTAGCTAGTATAGTTACTAAGTTATACTAGCGCGCTGAGTATTTATATACTACTTTTCTTTACTATAGTACTTTAATCTAATATACCTCTTTAGCTTAAAGATATATAACGCCTATAAGCTAAACTTATAGTTATATAGTAAATTAAACTATAAGACTTTTAAGTTTCTTTTAGATTTTCTTAAGTAGTACTTAGTTTTATACTATAATTATCTTAGTAGAGATAAGATTTAACTACTAAAAAAACTCTAGTTACTTTTTTAGTAGTAGCGCTTTAGTAAGACTATCTACTATTATATTTATAGTAAGTATATACTTATATTACGATTGTAAGGAGGAGAATAAGCAACTACGGCAGAATAACGTAAAAGGTAAGGCACAGCAGGTAAGCTTATACTACGTAGTTACGTAACCTACTCTCTAACCTTAGTATAACTACTATAGAGAGCATAATCTTTATAGAGGGTATAACCTCTATAGAGGGAAAGGCTATAATAGAGGGTATACTTATTATATAATAGTAGGTAATAAGCCTTTATTTAGTGTGTTTAACTTTAAAATCTAAGGATTAGTACTTAATTCTTAACTCTCTATATTACATTAATCTACTAATCGTGCTATATACTCTTATATCTATCGTATTACTCTATTTCTAAGAACTAATCTAAGATTATCTTTAAATAACCTTTACACTTTAAACACTCTTAAGATAAGTAACACCCTAATAAATACACCTAACGAAACTTCGTTAAGCTATACTAAGATAGCAAGACCTAATCTATTTTATAGTAATTAATATAAGCATAAAGACTAAATCCTCTAGTTTAATCTCTTCTTTAGGTTTAAAGGTAAGAAGGTTAACTCTACTAATTATAGACTGCTTATAGTAAGCTATATATAAGGAACTACTACTACCTAGATTAAGTCTTACCTTAATAAATATATAGATAATAATAATAATAATAATAATATTATATCAATATTTAAAGACTACCTAACTTTTAAAGATAAGCTTAGACAGCAATTTAGAGTTATTAATAAAGAATCTAAGGTAGATTATATAATCTAATAGCTTAAATAAACCTAATTAGTCGCTAACTACGCTAGTATCTTCTAGGGATATACTCTAAAGACTAACTAGGATAATAAGGTATTAAGAGTTATATATAGATAAGGACTTAAAGAAAGGGTTAAAGAAGAGCTTATATAAAGTAGCGTAATAATTAATAACCTATAGAATCTTATCTAAGAATTATTCGTATTAATAACGTACTCTATAAATTATAGTTAGAAATCTAACTAGTTAGAGCTAACTAGTTAGTACAACGTATAAAGGATAATTCTTTAAGAAGAAACTAGGATATTAAATAATACCTAGAGGTATTATATATTACGAATAAACACTAGATATCTCCTCTAGTTAAAGGGTATAAGGTTAATAGCTAACTATCGTATAGTATAGAAGGTTATAATTAGCGCAGGGCGTTGATTATATAACTACTATCCTGCTAAGAGCTAGCATCCCGCTAAGAAAGGAATAGTATAAGGATTTAGAATAGTAACTATCCTAACTAATCTATAGAAGAATGTATCTAGAGAGATATATAGAATAGTAATAGATTAGGTAATAAGTATATAGTTATAGAGGATTCTCTTAATATACTTATTATAGTTAACTCTTATAAGTTCTTCTCTTATCTAGATTAATACTTAGTTATTCTATTACTTATATAGAATTAGATTATTATTACTAAATACTATCTCTATTATATCGCTAGATAAGCTAATATAGGCTTAATAATATTAGTCTTACCTACCTTAGTACAGACTAGAATTATAGAGTAGTATAACCCCTTATATTAATACTTTAACTACCTATAGACCTTTAGAAAGGTATTTTTAGTAAGTTATTTAAGTAAGATTAAGAATATATTAGTTAATAGAAACTCTACTATAATAAGCTATATAGCTAGCTAAGCTCTACCTTTAGATAATAAGATACTAGACAAATATACTAAGTTAGAGACTAAGAAATAGACTCTAGACTTAGGCTAGCACTTATAGAAAACTATAAATAATCTTAAAAATAATCGCGAACTTAGATAAAATAGATAATAGCCTTAATAGAAACTATTAATTAGCTAATAGCTTAGCTAATAGCTACGCTAAATAAGAAACTATAAGCGCTATATAAGTCTAAGATAGCTACGCTAGAGAAGTATAAAAGTAGGAGATTAGAACTCTATATATTTCTTACTAATATTAACTTATACTATAAGTATAATAAAGTGCCTAACGATTAGGAAAAGATTTTTATAGTAAGTATATATATAAAAGAGAAAGTAGCTAGATAGATATAGCTATATATTAAGAATTACCTCTATAACTTAGCTATAAGAGAAGAAAAGAAAAAAACCTAAACTCTATTTTTAAGTTAGACTAACTTTAAAGATAAAATAAGATATATCTTTAGCGAAGTAGATATAGAGAACTAAGTAAAGAAAGTAATTACTTACTTATAGTAAACTTAATTAGTATTATATATATAGCTAAGTTTAAATAGCTATAGTTATAAATTAACTAGGATAATACTATACTCTAAATAGTTTTTAAGAATAGTTTAAAGGAAATAATTAAAGATAACCTAGTATACTATAATAAGCTAAGAGATCTATATTCGCTTATAGAACTAGCTACCTAAATTAACAACTATTTATAGAAGATAATAGAGTAGAAAAAAATACTTTCTTAGCCCCTAATATAAAGAAATACTAATAATAGATTAAGGTTAATAAAGAAGAAGATATTATTATAACTAATAAAGTATAGGAATAATTTAAGAATTAAAAGATCTAAGAAGGACGTCTAGATAGACTATCTAAAAAAGATTACTAAAAACGCTATAATAAGAAAGTATATCTATTATAGTAAAGTTAGATACTTTTATAGAGACTACTTAAAGAATAATACTAGAGAATAAGAAGCTATTAGAATTAGAATAGTTTAATAAAGTATACTCTACCCGCGTACTATATAATTACTAGATAATAATATTAGTAATACAGACTTATACGATAAAGCTTAGATACTAAGTAATAAGGCCTATAAGCTTATACTCTAAGTAAAAGAGGTACTTAATATAATTATAGGATAAAACTACGCCTATAGACTAGTTAGTAACTAGTACTAAAGTAAGATAAAAGTTAGTAGAATATAAGTATTAGGTATATAGAAAATAAGATATATAGCTAAAAATTACTATTAGAAGAGATAAATTGCTATTACTAGCTCTAAAGCTAAGGAAATAGTATACTAAGCTATACTAGAGTAACTATACTTTAAAGACCTAAAAGTATAAGATAATAAACCTATAGCCCCTAGCGTGTTAGAATAGAAGACTAAAGAGTATTAAGCTACATACTAGACTAAATATAAGCTAAGATATAGATTCTATAAAGGATAATATAGGACTATTAGATAGTAGATAAATAATAAATAGTATAAGACGCTTCTTAATAAAGAATATTAAGTAGAAGCCTACTATATATATAAGAAGCTAGAACTATTAAAATAGTAGAGAAATTAGGATAACCTTCTACTACTAAAGGAGTAATATAAGGACCTATACTAGCTCGACTATAAGAATAGGTATAACTACTACTTTACGTAGAAAGAATAATCTAGAAGATAAGAGAATAATTACTACTACCTAAATCTAAAGAATAAAAAATACTTAGTAGAAGTATATTACCTTTATAAAACTCTAAGGATAAGACTAATATAGTATAGCTTATATACTAGACCTTTTATTATAATAATAATTACCTAATATATTAAGACGCGAAGTCTAATATAAGCTACTTTCTAAAGAAACGATCTAGAAAGCGAGGTTAGTTAAAAAACTAAGACACTACTAGAGATAAGGTAACGCTAGTATAGGTAATTCTAAATAACTCTTTATAATATATAGAACCTAAAGCTATAGAATCTTAAGTTAAGAGTAGAGGTTAGCGTATATAGATATAAGATTATAGCGACTATAGATAGTAGTGCTATATAGATAGTTATCTTATTCTAAGCTATAGAGAGATATAATATACTATACTAAGTTAAGAACTAACTAGTATAAGTAGTATTAGCTAATAATAACTCTATAATATATAGAGGCGGCGTAATAAGACTAGAGACCTAACTAGTATTACTAGATATAGTAGGGATAGAGAACTAGATAAATATTAATATTATAGATCTTAGAGAAGAAGATATATTAATTAGCTATAATAGTTAATTAAGTATAACCTAGCTATTAATTAGCTATAAAAAGAATACTTAGCTAAGAATCTACGCGTAAGGTTACTAGAGTATAAAAAGAGATAAGCCTAATAATCTAGAGCTTACTCTAGAATAAGAGGATTAGCACGATCTTACTTTATAAGATTATAAGAATCTATAAGAAGAACCTTTAGAAGATAGAAGTTATTTAGATATAGTAAGTCGCGACTATAAAGAAAGGACTAGTACTACTAAATATACTAGAAGAGTATAGAATAAATAAGTTTAGAGAACTATTTAAGGAAATAGAAGTAACTAAGGTAGTAGAATACTAAGAATAGAATTATAAGATTCTTATTAAAGATAGTACTAAGCTTATTCTAGGACTAATATACTTAGTCGCGCCTAAGTACGAAGCTAAGCTGCGAGAGTATATTAGAAAAAATCTAAAAAAAGGATTTATCCGCGAGAGTAGTATAAGGTAGATATTAGGTATAGAAGGGTAGACTAGTTAGATAACTCTTAGATTTAGAAGTAGAGATAATAGTAGACAACCTCTCTAAGAAGAGAGAGAGTTATTAATATAGAGAGTTATACTACTCTATAATCCTAGTCCGCACTAAGGTAGGTAAGACTAACGTTATTAAGTCCGCGTTAGTTATCTAGCGATATAATAGAGATAGTAGGTATTTAGTAATAATAATCTAATTCTATATAAGCAATAGAATAACTAAGTATTAATCTAAGTAAGAGAAGAACTTATAAGAGTTAACTATAATAAGTATATTAAGAATCCTCTATAACTATATACTTATTACCTAGTCTATTACTATTACTACTATTACGACTTAATTCTTATCCTACCTAATATCCCTAATAGCTACTATTATATAAATACTACTATTATATACTAGCGCCTAATAGTTAGTCTTAGCGTAATATTAATTACGTAATCTATACGCCTTACGCTAATTACTATTTTACGATTTATATAATAGTTAGCCTTTAACTTTATATTCTTTAACTAGAAGAGATATCTAGTATTTATTTATAATACTATCTCCCCTTTTAGGGCTATTATCTTAATACTCTAAAGTTTATTTTCCTATACTATAATCTATAACGTAGGTTATATATAAGGCTTTAGTATGCCTATTATATTATACGCTCTTATTCCTTTACGCCTTCCTAACTATGCCTAAAGTTCTATTATCCTATTATAATTATCTACTAAATTTAACTATAGAGCGTCGCGCTTACGCTATTCGCGTAGAGTAAGAGTCGCTTAAGATAGACTTCTATTATAAATATTATAAAGAGAAGAATTTTTAGTATTTTATAGAGATAACTACTAGTCGTTACGTAGGCTATATTTTAGTCTAGGTAGACTATAGTTTATTTATTTCTAAGGAAGAGTAGAAGTAGGTCTAGCTTAAGCGCGAGCGTAAGAAACTAAAAGTAGCTTAAATAGAGAAGCGTTAAGCTCTTACTACTACTAACGCGTTATATTTATATTATAAGCTTTTTTAGGTAAAAAGCTAGAAGCGAGCTTTTACTTATTACGACCTTACTATACTAGATTTTTAAGAGAAGGCGATATAATAGGCTAAAGAGAGTACTACCCCTTATATAGACCTTTCTACTATTAAACTACTACTATCTAAACTTTTAGCTAATTTAGGCTAGTTATAGGCTAAGCATAATCTTCTTAATTCTTTTTTTAATTACTTCTTCCTCTTTAGAGATTTAATCCCTACTACTTTAGATATTCTTAGTAGTACTTCTATACTAATTCTTTATAGTTTATAAGATTCTATTCTAGTTTCTATATATTATAGCTCTTTAGCTATCCTTACTATTTAACTAAGTACTTCTACTAATAACTATCTTTCTATAGGTCTTTAATTTCTTTAACCTTATACTTATTATCTTTAAGTTTAACGTTTATTACTAACTTAGTATTAGTACTAGTTCTAGTAGTTTTTTATAAAAGATATAGTAAATATATATACTTAGTAGTAACTAGAGTTTATAATTTACTAGGCCTATTATCTCTAGAAGTTTAAATAGTCCTATTTAGAGATTATCTAATTTTTATATAGCCTTTTAGTTTTTAGATTTTATCTTAATAGGAAAACTTTATCCCTCTTCTTAAAGGTTAGTCCCTTAATCTTTTATTTATTTATACTCTTAGATATTATAGGGTTTCTCTAAGTATATTTTAGCTTAGTTATTTATATAATTCTTATAAAAGGCGTACTTTATTATCTACTCCTACTATAATGCTTTTAATATCCTTTAGATCTTAATAAGTAACTAGCTTATATCTATAGTTCGCATAGTAAGGTAACTACTTTATTATTATAGATTTTATACTATTATAGGCTAGTTATACTATTAGTAGGGGTTTAACCTAGTTATCCTATAGCTTATTAGCGTATATTCTTAAGTACTATTCTTATCTAGTTTATTCTCTCTGTCTAGCCATCTATTTCTAGGTAAAAGCTTATTAAAAGCTTCTTTTTTACACCTAACTTTGCTAGGAATATGCTCTAGTATTTAGAAGTAAATAGTTTATTATAGTTAGTAATAAACTCTTTAGGTATCCTATATTCTAAGATAAGTGCCTTTATAACTTTATAGGCGCACTCTTCTACTATTATTAATTCTTTAGTAGGTATAAACTTTACCGCCTTAGTTAATTAATCTACGATTACTAAGATAGTATCGTAAAGTCTTATAGATCCTAGTTCTAATAATTGCGGGAGCTTTACTATAAAGTCTATTATTACACTTATCTATAGTTACTATAGTAGTATTAAGGGCTTATTACGGAACGGGATAGTAGGGTAGAGGTAAGAACATAGTTGTAGTGTAAAGGTCTATGTACGAGAGCGCGGGAAGGATATATATAGCTAGGTAGTAGGCGCTAGGCTAAGATAGAGATAGGGACACGTAGCCTATAAAACGCTAAGTTAGTACTATAATAGTACCCCCCTTCTAAACAACTATTAGTCTCTAATAGTTCTAGAAAAGAAAAAATAAAATCTATACTACGTATATACTTAGGGACCTTTACCTATTATAGTAGTCTAGGCTTATTTAGGTTTGCGGCGTAGTATTAAAGTAGGACTTTATCTAAGCCTTAAAGGTCCTTTACTAGCTACTAGCTTACTAGATAGTACTTCTATTTAATTAGATACTATAGGCTATTATTATTGCGGCTATTAAAATTTATTAAATAGCTAGTGTTCTTTAACCTCTTATATATTATTATTATATAGTACGATACGTCCTCTTAGGTTATAGGATTTAGCTTTGTTAATTATATTTTATCTAGGTAGGCCGCGGGCGTTAGTATATAGTTATAGGAGCGAGTAGTAGAAGATAGGGAAGATTTTTATAGTACTAGGTAGTTTAACTAGGTATACTTAAGGGTATACTTTTAAGATCTTAAAGGGACTAGCGATTTTATTATTACTTTTCTTTATTAGTTAGTTAGTCTTTATATGCCTAGTATTAACCTATACTTTCTATCTAATCTTATATATAGGCGCGTCCTCGCGATAGACGTTAGCATAATATTTATATTTATTAATAGACTACTAGGCTAAGGCCTTAAGTTGCGTAATAATATAGTTAAATCTATCTACTACCGCGTTAGCGTAGTAAAACTACTATTTCTATGCTATACTTAGATTTAGAGGTGCTAGCTTTAAGGGTTTAATACTAAGTTATAAGTTATATCTATAGTTTACGAAGAATAGAGAGATACCTATAGTCTTTAAGATAACGTTATTTATTATAAATTCCGCTAATAGAAGCTACTAAACCTAATTATCTTAGTAGAAGTTTATAAACGCGTGTAGGTAGGCCTTAATACTACTATTAACGCGCTTAGTCTAGCTATTAGTTTTAGAGTAGAAAGAAGATAAGTATTTAATATAACGCCTAAGCGTTATAAGAGCTAGGTCTAGAACTCTAAGATAAACTACGTGCCTCTATTAGATATAATATTATCTAGGTAACTATAAAGATAGTATACCTATAAAATAAATATATCGGCGAGCTTATTAGCATTAAGAGATATAATTAGAATTAAGTATTGTATCTTAGTAAGTTTATAGACGACTATAAGGAGATGCTAGTAGGTATAGCTATACTATATAGACTTAGGTAGCAGGGTAATATAGTCTATAGAGACGTCTAACTATATATAGTATAGTAGTAGTAAAGGTTATAAAAATTCTTAGAGGGCGAGTTAGGATGCCTTAGAGCGAATATAGAGGTTATAAGCCTTAACATATTACTTAATATTATAAAATATACCTAGCTACTACTATATATAAGTAATAAGATTAAGCGTTTTAACGTAGCTAGGGTGCCTAGCTAGGCTAGAGGAGTACGCGCAGTAGACTATCTAGAAGCGTAGTTTATTATCGGCTAGTATATAGAGTTTATTATAGTAGAATAGCTTACTATTATAGACTCTATAGTCTATTATAGAGACGCGGACCTACTTTCGCAGGTTCTTTAGCTATCTTATAATAGTAGGGTCTTATATAGTAGTAATAAGTTACTAGGCGACATCGTTATATTTATAGGCTCTAGTAGTAACGTTGTTAATTAGCTCGCTATACGCGGGAGTAATAAGTTTAATAGGGGCGGTGTAAAGGTCGCTATTAGCTATTATATTATAAAGAGCTACTAGGTTAAATTATTTAGGTAGAAGGAGTATATAGTATCTATTCTTAAGTCTATTGTTACTCTAATTAGCTATATCTAGTTAATTACCTAGTTTCCTACTAAGGGCGTCTAGTTAGATAGCGCGGGCTCTAGGCCTATAAATAATCTAAAAATTAAACTAGAAGAGGAACTTAGACTAGCGTACTTATCTCTAGCTAAGTACCTTAGTTATTATAAAGTACTTAAAGTTTTTATAGTCTATAAAGATTTCTATTAGAAGGTCTACTTTTTAGAGCTTAGGTCGCTACTCTTCTATTACTTTAATAATAGCGAGGAGTTCTTTATTATAGATTTTATAGTTATATTTAGTTACTAAGTACTAGAAGGAGAAGTATACTACTAGGCGGAGTATACTATTATTATAGTACTAGGAGAGAACTCCGCTAAAGGCTTAGTTAGAGGCGTTTATTTCTAGTATAGTTCTTTTTCTATAGTTATACGTAGCTAAGATTAGTACTATAGAAAAAGTATACTTAAGTTAGAGGAAGGCATTATACTACGCCTATCTCTATTTCTATAGTTTATCCTTACGCATTAGGTTATTAAGTAGTTTGTAGATACTAGAGAAGTTATAGATAAAGCGCCTATAGAAGTTAGCAAAGTTAATAAACCTCTATAAGTTTTTAAGGTAGGGTAGAAAGAGCTAGCTCTAGATAGCCTTTACCTTTTCTAGGTCTATTTATATACTAGTAGGAGTAATAATAATACCTAAGTACTTAGTTTCTATAACTTTAAACTTATACTTATTAATATTAATCTATAGTCTAGCGTTAAGTAGTCTTCTAACTACTATATAGACATGTTTATAGTACTTCTTCTTATTCTTTAAGTAGACGAGTACGTTGTCTAAGTATATAGTATAAATGCGATCGAGTAGGTTATATAGAGTATAGTTAATATAGTTCTAGAATAATACTAGTATATTATAGAGGCTAAATAGTATAATAAGAGATTCGTAAAGGCTAAACTATATAATAAAAGTAGTCTTCTATTTATAGCCTTTAGTAATATAAAGCTTATTAAAAGCTATAATAATATTAAGCTTAGTATAGACCTTAGCGTCGCAGAGGGCGTCTAGGGTCTCGCGAATAAAAGGTAGAGAATACTAGTTTTTAATAGTAATATTATTAAGGCCGTAGTAGTCTTAGTAGATATATACGCCTCTACTTAGCTTAGTAGCTAGAAGTAGAGGGGCTACGCTTTATAATTAGGATTTATAGATAAAGCCCTTACTAAGGTTATTATCTAACTATTTTTAAACAACAAAGAGTTCCTTTAGTAATAGTAGATAGTTCTTTTTATAAGGTAGTTCGTAGCTAGGTTTAATATTAATAGCGTAATCTTATAGTTATCGTAGGGGAAGCTTATTAGCTTATTTAGAAAGAAACGCTATATATATATCTTTAAGCTAGTTAGGAAGCTTAGTAATAATTTTCTAAGTAGTAAGCTTAGGCTTAATTCTAAGGTATTTCTTAATATCTTCTTCTAAGAGGCGGCGTAAGTGTAGTAGGCTAAAGTATTTATCTACGAAATTATATAGCTAAAGAGAGAGGACTATTTTTTAGTACTCTAGTATTCCTTCCTACTTAATTATAGATTTAAATACTCTTTTAGGAATATCTAGTTCCTTAATCTACGCGTTAGTAAAGGCTTAGTTAAGCTTATTCTATATAACTTTAGTTATAGTATACTTACTTACTTATAAAACTAGATAAATCTAGTAGTAAGTATATACCTAATTTCTTCTCTATCTAAGTCGCTTATAGGCTAGCGTAGAGAGGTATAGAAGGGCGGGATAGAGACGCTAAGAGGAGGTAGAGCTCCTTTTATAGATAGCTTTACTTTATACTTCTACTCTATATATACTTAAATAGGTTATAGAGAGCGTTATTAGCTAAAGATTATATAGGCGCGGACCTTAGGTCTTTTATTAGTAGCGCTAGCGTTATAGGTTTAGTAGTAAGGGCGCCTAAGTATTAGAGTTTAGAGAATATATACTTTCTACGTAGCTAAGACTTATAGAGTAGGCTCTTTATTCTAGTTCTTTATTAATAGAGGCTAGTAGCTAGAGTAGCTAGGTATAGATAGTAGATAGTAGTTAGGAATCTTTAGTCTAGTAGATATAGGCTTATTAGGCTTATTCTCCTTATATATAGTAGGGAGTATAGTAAGAGTCTATTTTAAGCGCTTAGTCTATTTCTATAGTTTTAAGAGAGGTAGTTAGGCCCTAAGGTTTTATAGTAGGCTTACTATAACGTAAATCTACTAGAAGGTTTAGCGAGCTTTATAGTATTATTCTAGTAACTTAATAGCTATAATAGCTTTACCTATAGAGTTATATTAGCTAATATATTTCTATTTATTAAAAGATAACTATATAGTAGTCTAGTTAATAGCGGGGTTATATTTCTAAAGCTATAAGAGGCCTAAGATTACTAGCGTAGACATAGCTAGTTATATAATAAAAAGAATATATTACTCTTTATATTCTAAAATAGATACTAGGAGTAGTATATAATAAGTAATAGTATTAGAAGTAATACTATTAGCGAGCTTAAGCTTACAAGGATAAGAGAGTAAGTAGGTAGAGATACTATACTATTTTATAAAGACGTAATCTATAAAAGCATATCTAAAATAACTACTATTAATTAAGGCTAGGGTAGGAAGAGTATAGTACGTAAGAAGGAGATTAAGTTAAACTATTAGTAATTAACTATCTACTAAGCAGAGCTAGATTAGGGCACTATTTTATAAGACTAAGTAAATCTACTTATTATAGTCTTTACTACTAATCTCTTTTCTTATTCTCTAATCGCGACGCTAATTAGAGGCCACTAGTTTCCTTAGCTATAGAGAGTGTTAGACCTAGAGATACTCTAGCTAGGTATAATAGATAGTAGGGTAGAGAGGCTAGTAGTAAAGCTATAGATACTATTATTATTAATAAATCTACCTATAAGGGCGCAGTTCTATATAGAATATATTTAGTAACTAGTAGAGTAGAGAGGTAGAGTATTAAAGTAGCTAGTATACCTATTATAGAACTAGAAGCCTACTAAGAGGGCTTAGAAAGGTTATAGGAAAGTGCTATTATATTATAGATACGCTAGTAGTAGATCTTAGGCGCGCTTATTATCTATACTTTTCTTTTCCTTATACTCGCTTAGCCTATAGCTAGAGAGTTTATAGTAGAAGTAGTAAGAGTTTTTAGTATACTACTACCTAGAGTTAGTACCTAGTAGGGGGCGTATAGTATAGTTATAGGCTAGCTAGCGAATAGCGCTAAAGTCTATAGTATTAGGGTAAGAGGTAGCTATAATAGTAGAGGGAGGGGTAGCTATAGTAATAAGGTATAGCTAAGTCTTTAGAGTAGTAGCCTAGTTTAAGATAGACTTTTTATTCTCTATTATATAGTTAATATACTTAATAGTTTCTATACCTTTCTAGTTTTTTTAGAATAGCTTATACTAAGAGTTAAACTTATTATCTTCTAGCTCTATACTCTTAAGGATTTATTTTATAGAAAATCTTTACTAATCTTAGCCTTAAGAAGTTCTACCTTTTATACTAGCTATTACTTATAGTAATTAGCGAGGTAGTTAAACGTAGAAAGAAAGTTAGGAAATAGCGTATTACCTATTATAAGCTTATCTAGCTATATCTTTGCTTTCTAGGAGATATCTATAGTAGCGTTAAGATTATAGAGGTGCTTAAAGAGTTCTATATAGATAGGCTATATCTAAGTAGTAGAATCTATATTATTCTTAATAGTTTATAGGCTATCTCGCATAAACTTATATGCGTCGTCTATAAGAAGAGAGCTAATAAAGTAAATATACTTAAACGCTATATTAAAGATATAGTAGTCCTACTTAATATAGTTTATTACCTTATCCTTAAATATTACGTAGTTCTAATAGCGCTTTATAATATTATTTTCTATTCTAGTAAATTTGTCTAAGTTTATAGATAGCTATTAGTTAGAAACTCTACTCTCTTAGAGTTGCGCGATTTAACTATAAAGTTACTATAACTATTTCTAGCGTTATTTAAGGTCTTATTATACGCTCTATAGGTATATATTAACGTAGTCTAAGTTACCTTAGAGGGAAGCGTTTTACTAAACTATCTATTAAGCGATAAAAATAAGGGTACTAATACTATCGCTTAAGTCTATAATAGGGCTAGTAGTAAGGGCCTTAATAAGGCGTATGCTATTACGATTAAAAACTATATCTATACTACGTCTAATATAGTCTACTAAGTCGTTAGTAGTTCCTAAGATAGCTTATATAAAGGATAGTACTTAGACGCGTAGAGTTTAGGGGGCTATTATTATTTAGGTGTCTAGGTATCTAGAATTAGATATTTAGGTTTTAGGTGTCTAGGTTTAGGAATCGAGGTTTATAGATTAAGGTTTAGGTAAAAAAAAGGTTATAGTTACGTTAGGATTTTATTTTATTTTCTAAGAAAGATTAATTACTAGGCGGCGACTCTAGACTATCGCAGCAGGGTGTTATTTAGTAGATACTATAAACTATTACAGAATAGGATAGTAGAGTAGAGGTAAGAATATAGTTATAGTGTAAAGGTCTATGTACGAGAGCGCGGGAAGGATATATATAGCTAGGTAGTAGGCGCTAAGCTAAGATAGGGATAGAGATACGTAGCCTATAGAACGCTAAGTTAGTGCTATAATAGGGCTGTAATAAGCTATAGAGCTTATATCTCTTAGGCTTATTCTAATAATACGCTAAATAGTTACTTAGAATATTCTATATCTCTATTTATAAACGTAGTATTATAAATTTCTTTACTAATCTTTTACTATTTCTTCTACTTCTATATACCTATACTCTAAGGACTTATATAGTTCTATAATAAGGTCCTTCCTTATATATAGAAGTATATATATCTAGTTTTTCTAGATTATATCTTAGTACTTCTTCTTATTTTATAGTAAGTTATTATAACTTATACTACCTAGGTCTAGTTACTAGCTAGCGGCCTTCTACTACTACTACGTTTATAATATTATAACCTATTATCCTAGCTTAGCTACTCTAGCTAATTCTAGCTAGTTATACTTTAGGCTACTATTAGGTATCTACTTAAGTACTGCGTTATATAGTTCTTTATAACCTTCTTCTTATAGATTAGATCTTTAGCTTAGGGCGTCTATAGCTCTATTAAGTAATCTAGCTCTATAAGTAATTTTAAAGTTAAACTAAAAGAGTATCTTAGCCTATTAGACTTATCTTCTATTAAGTTTCTTTATTATTATAAAACTTATTAGATTCTAGTAATTAGAAAATACATCGATCTAATATAGGAGTCCTAGCAAATAGACTTCCTATTATTTAAAGGTATTACTACTTCTAGTAGTTCCTTATTATAAATATTATAATTAAGTTCTACTCTAGAGAGCTTTCTAGAATAGTAAAACACTAGTCTCTATTTTCTATCCTCGCTTTGCTATAATAATATAGCGCTAAGAGCGTAATCTAACGCGTTAGTCTTAACTTATATTTTACGTCTTAGATTATATATAATCTTATAAGGTAGATTATACTAATCCTTCTATTCTAGGGTAAGCTTTAAATTATTAGGCCTATCTTTTTTTATACTCTAGTAACCTTACGCGTAAGTTCTTAGCTAAGTATTTTCTTTATAGCTAATTAATAGCTAGGTTATACTTAATTAACTAATTATAGCTAATTAATATATTTTCTTCTCTAAGATCTATAATATTAATGTTTATCTAGTCCTCTATCTCTACTACGTCTAATAATACTAGTTAGGTCTCTAGTCTTATTACGCCGCCTTTATACGTTATAAAGTTATTATTAGCTAATACTACTTATACTAGTTAGTTCTTAACTTAGTATAGTATATTATATCTCTCTATAGCTTAGAACAAGATAACTATCTATATAGTACTACTATCTATAGTTACTATAATCTTATATCTATATACGCTAACCTCTACTCTTAACCTAAGATTCTACAGCTTTAGATTCTATATATTATAAAGAGTTATTTTAGAATTACCTATACTAGCGTAACCTTATCCCTAGTAGTATCCTAGTTTTTTAATTAACCTTACTTTCTAGATTATTTCTTTAGAAAGTAGCCTATATTAGACTTTATATTCTAATATATAAGTAATTATTATTATAATAAAGGTCTAGTATATAAGCTTATACTATACTAGTTCTATTCTTAGAGTTTTATAAAGGTAATATACTTCTACTAAGTATTCTCTATCCCTTAGATTTAGATAGTAGTAATTGTCCTCTTATCTTCTAGATTATTCTTTCTACGTAAAGTAGTAGTTTATTTATCCTTATAGTTAAGCTAGTATAGGTCCTTATTTACTCCCTAGTAGTAAAAGGTTATTCTAATTTCTCTACTATTTTAATAGTTCTAGCTTCTTATATATATAGTAGGCTTCTACCTAATATTCTTTATTAAGAAGCGTCTTATACTATTTATATTTATCTACTATTTAATAGTCCTGCGTTATCCTTTATAGAACCTATATCTTAGCTTATATTTAGTCTAGTATATAGCTTAATACTCTTTAGTCTTCTATTCTAATACGCTAGGGGCTATAGGTTTCTTATTCTATACTTCTAGTTCTTAAAGTATAGTTACTCTAGTATAGCTTAGTATACTATTTCTTTAGCTTTAGGGCTAGTAATAGCGATTTATCCCTTCTAATAGTACCTTACTATATATTCTTATTTTCTATATACCTAATACCTATATTCTACTAACTTTTACCTTACTTTAGTACTAGTTACTAACTAGTCTATAGGCGTAGTTTTATCTCGTAATATTATATTAGGTACCTCTTTTACCTAGGATAAGCTTATAGGCCTTATTACTTAGTATCTAAGCTTTATTGTATAAGTCTATATTACTAACGTTATTATTTTAATTATATAGTACGCGGGTAGAGTATACTTTATTAAACTATTCTATCTTAATAGCTCTCTATTTTTTAGTATTATTCTTTAAGTAGTCTCTATAGAAGTATCTAACTTTACTATATTATAAATATGCTTTCTTATTATAGCGTTTCTAGCGCTCTTTCTTAGATAGTCTATCTAGACGTCTTTCTTAAGTCTTTTAATCTTTAAATTGTTCCTTTACTTTATTAGTTATAATAACGTCTCTTTCTCTATTAACCTTAATCTATTATTAGTATTTCTTTATATTAGGGGCTAAGAAAGTATTTTTCTTCTACTCTATTCTCTCCTATAGATAGTTATTAATTTAGGTAGCTAGTTCTATAAGCGAATATTAATCTCCTAGCTTATTATAGTATACTAAGCTATCTTTAATTATTTCCTTTAACTATTCTTAAACACTATTTAGAGTGTAGTATTATTCTAATTAATTTATAATTAGAGCTATTTAAACTTAGCTATATATATTAACACTAATTTAGTTTACTTTAAGCGATTAATTACTCTCTCTACTTAGTTCTCTACATCTACTTTACTAGATACGTTCTATTTTATCTTTAAAGTTAGTCTAACTTAAATAGAGTTTAGGTTTCTTTCTTTTCTCCTTCTATCGCTAGGTTATAGAGGTAATTCTTAATATATAGCTATATTTAGCTAGCCGCTTTCTCTTTACGATATATATTTACTATAAGAATCTTTTCCTAATTATTAGGCACTTTATTATACTTATAGTATAAGTTAATATTAGTAAGAAATACGTAAGTTTTAATCTCCTACCTTATACTTCTCTAGCGTAGCTATCTTAGGCTTATATAGCGCTCGCGGTTTCTTATTTAGCGTAGCTATTAGCTAAGCTATTAGATAATTAATAGTTTCTATTAAGGCTATTATCTATCTTACTAAGTTTGCGATTATTATTTAATTATTTATAGTTTCCTATAGGTACTAGCCTAAGTCTAGAGTCTATTTTTTAGTCTCTAACTTAGTATCTTAGTCTAGCATCTTATTATCTAGGAGTAGAGCTTAGCTAGCCTTATAGCTTATTATAGTAGAGTTTCTATTAACTAATATATTTCTAATCTTACTTAAATAACTTACTAAAAATACCTTTCTAAAGGTCTATAGATATTTAAAGTATTAGTATAGGGGGTATACTACTCTATAATTTTAGTCTATACTAAGGTAGGTAAGACTAACGTTTTAAGTCTGCGTTAGTTATCTAGTAATATAATAGGATAGTAAGTATTTAGTATAATAATCTAATTCTATATAAGCGATAGAATAACTAAGTATTAATCTAAGTAAGAAAAGAACTTATAAGAGTTAACTATAACGAGTGTATAAGAGAATCCTCTATAACTATATACTTATTACCTAGTCTATTACTATTACTACTATTATAACTTAATCCTTGTCCTATCTAATATCTCTAATAGCTACTATTATAAATACTACTATTATATACTAGCGCCTAATAGTTAGTCTTAGCGTAATATTAATTACGTAATCTATACGTCTCGCGCTAATTACTATTTTGCGATTCGTGCAATAGTTAGCCTTTAACCTTGTATCCTTTAACTAGAGGAGATATATAGTATTTATTTATAACAAGAGTCTACTCTATATAGTAAGAGGAGAAGTCCCTAAGCCTATAGTAGCTAGTATATATACTAGGCCTAATTAGAACTAGTCTATACGCTAAGCCTATATAGACTAGTGCGTAAGAAAGAGGGTTCTATCTTTATACGTGCCTCTCTAAAAAAAAGAACTTAGCCTTATCTCTAAGGCTAGTAGTAGTAAAAGAAAGTACTAATACTAAAGAAATAGTAAAGACTATAAATAAAACTATCTAGAAGCTTCTAAAAGTTAGATATAGCTCCTAGAATTATCTATAGTAGCTACTCTTAAATTTAGTATTTATGTTTATATAAGCTACGTATATCTACGCGATTTACTATATAAAATATAGGTTTCTAATACTATTTCTAGCTAAGGATCTCTAAACCTATAACGTTTAAGCACCTTACGTTCTTATATACTATATAGACCTAGTAGTAGCATAACTACTAGTACCTATAGTTAAAATATATTAAGATTATAGCTTATTATTAGGCTTATAGGCGTAGGCTTATAGGCGTAGGCTTATAGGCGTAGGCGTAGGCTTATAAGTATAAAGATAGCTTATAGGCGTAGGCTTATAGGCGTAGGGAGCCTATAGCGTACTAAGCTTAGTAGTATATATTTAGGTAGCTTCTAAGCATCTCTAAGGTACTTTTATAGTTACGCTATATATAACTATAAGGTTTTACGCTAATTATCGCTAGAGAGAAAATTATTAGAGAATTAATTATAATCTTTAGAGAGTAGTTACTAGTTAGTAGGTATAGCTAAGCTTAGTAGGTAAAGTTTCTCTAGGTAACGCTAGTAGAATAGAAAAGTATTATAGTAGTCTAAATAGTTCTTAGCGTTATACTACTCTATTTTTAGGTAATCGATCTCTTTAATCTATATTACTAGCGATCTTTTACGCGTTCTTTAGTGCCTAGTTATATATTATAAACTTATTAACTAGCTATTTAGTATAGCTATCCTCTTTCTTATCTATAATTTAAACTTCTACTATAGGTAGTACTTAATCTAGAAGTCCTTTATTATTAGCATCTAAGTAGACGTAGGTAGAAGATAGAAAATACTCTAGCTAATACTATAGTATTAGGTAGTTCTAATTTATATATATATCTATTATATAAGTGCGGGTAATAGTATATAGTCCTACCTATTAGTAGTTAAGCTTCTTTATTCTGCTAAGAGTGCTCTAATTAACTATAGATACTTAGACTTTATTATCTACTTAGTATAGAGGTATAGCGTAGCAAGAGGTATTTACTTACGTAGATTACTTCTATTATACCTAGCGCAGCTATTCTTTTAGGTAGGTAATAAGGTCTATATTAGAATTTATTATTTTATTAGCCTAGATATTTAGTCTCTAGTAGGTTATATAAGTCTATTTTATTATCTCTTAGATATAATACTACTTTAGAGGTAATAACCTAAGTTAGTAAAAAATATAGTTATTTCTATACTTATTAATAGTATTATTTACTTAGAATTTAGTAATAATAAGCTAAACTACTTAGTTATCTTATACGTAGTTAATAAACTAGCGTAGGAATATTTTAAAGGATTAGTTTATATTCTATTTAGCTATTAGATTCTAAATAGTATATAGTTAATAACTTTCTTTTAATATAGAGCCTCTTATAGAGTTACTTCTAAAAAGAGGTAATAAAATTAGAGCTATAGTCTAATATAATATTAATAGATAGACTATAGTGCTAAAAGATATCTATAAAATAACTAGCTATTTCTACTACTTCTCCTAATATAATAGAAGTAGTAACATTTAGTAAGGTAGTTAACTACTACTAAGATATTCCTATATTCGTAGTTTTCGTGCTAAGATAAGGGGAGGTCCTAGATATAGTCTACTATTAGGTTACTCTATTAAAAGTATAGAATTAGTACAGCTATAGTATCTATATTTACTATTCTAAGAGGACTTAGTGCGCTTATATACTATATAGCTTTATAATATATTATAATAGATTATAGTATTCTAGGCTAGTAGTAGCGCTTATATATTAGATATAGCGTTGCGTAGGGGCCCTTATAGCCCGCGATCTTATAATTATAGTATAGGTTAAAGATTCTTTAACGTAAATAGGTGTTACTAGGGATATATAGCTATATATAATCATAAATAAATACTAATTATCTTCTTCGCCTAAAGACGTAAGGTCTACTATACTTATATAGTACCTATTCTTATAGAACTACTTAGAAAGCTTAGAGTCGCTAGCGTTAATAGCTATAAACGCTTTAATAGCTATAAAGTTATTTTAGTAGACTATTATAAGTAGTTTTTTTATAAGTCTAGAGTCTTACTTATAGAGGGTAATATTAGGTCTAGTTTACTATTAGGTAGATTAGAACTAGCTCTAATAGTGCTAAAGAGTCTGGTTACATATAATCTAAAGAGAAATCTATAGAGACGCCGCTATTTAGGCTAAATTTTATTAGGCTAAGAGTCTAAAGATATAAATAGTATTAAAGTACTATTTAAATCGCTAGTTATATACCTAGAGAGAGGACTTTAGACTAAGGATAATCTTTATATCTACGAACTAGAGGTCTAAGAGATCTATAGGCTTATCTTATAAGCGCCTACTAAGAGCGTCTACTTCTCTATTTTATTCTCCTAGGGCGTATAAGATCTTAAAATTAAATTAGATAGAAAAATAGACTAGTAAGCTTTTAGCGTATAAGTAATTTAACTTATAAAATACTTTAGATTCTTATAGTCTATAATAACGCTAACCTAGTAGCTAGAGCCTATAAGCTCTAGTTCCTATTCCTTAAATACCTAAATAATACCTATAAGTTTAAGATTATAATATCGTAGTTATATTCTATAGTAGAGTGCTTCTTTAAGAAGAAGGTAATAAGTTATGAATACCTTATATATTTAGTTATTTATTACTCTACTATATACTTATTCTAAGAAATCTATAAAAATCGAGATAGGCTTCTCTAGGTTAAAGTGCTATAGTATAATATCTAGTAAAAGTGTTTTTTTATACTTAGAATACTATATTATAGTTAGAGTCCTATTTTAGCGGCTTATATATTATATAGACTTTACCTTATCTATTTTTATTAGGAATAACTTTTACGTAGATCTGCTTTATAAAGGGAAGGGCTATAGTAGAGTAGCTCTTAATAAATTATTATAGAATCTAGTATAGCTAAGGAACGCTAGTAATTCTTTTATAGAGTTTAGTTTATTCTATTTATAGATAGCTAACACCTTATCTAGATCTATTTTAATTTTCTTATCTATTATAATATACCTAAGAATTTTACCTTTATATAGTAAAATTTAGACTTATAGAGGTTAATATAGAACCTTAGTCTTTAGCTAAGATAAACTTTCTTAATAGAAAACGTAAGCTAATTTAGATTTAGAGTAGACTAGAATATTATTAAGGTAATGTATAGAACTAATCTAAGTACTTAAATAGAGCACTATTAATTATACGCTAAAGAAAGCGGGTATATTATAGAGGCTAAATAGCATACCTTTATACTATATATACTATAGTAGGTAGTAAAAGCTATAAGCTTTTAGACCTAGTTTTATATATTCTATAGAAAGTGTATATAATATTAAACTTTAAGAAGATAATAGCCTTATTTAGCTTAGCTAGAGTTTTCTAAAAGAAGAGAATAAAGTATTAGTCTTTAACTATAGCCTCGTTTAAGTCTTAGTAATCTACGTATACGCGTAAGCCGCCTTCTAGTTTAGTAATAATAAGTAGTAAGTTATAGGCTAAAAGTTATAGTATTTAATAAAGCCTTTATTTTCTATTCTTTAATATAGAGTCTAATAGCCTCTAGCTACTAGCCTAAGAATAGCTAAGCTAGTAATTTAGAATTTTAGCGTTAGTTTTAGCTCTATATTATAGTTAATTTAGAATATTTAAGAAGCTTCCTATAGTAGCTTTATTAAATATAGAAATATAGCTAGAGTATCCTAAAATAGCTGAGTATAAGAATTTCTTTAAGAGTAGTTTCTAGAATTCTATTTTTAAACTTCTTAAAATCTTAATCTACTACTACTTATCTAACTTTAAGGCGGCCTAGTTCTTTAGAAGTTAAAGTAAAATTATATAGAAAGTCTAGCCTTTATACTTTACTATAACTTTAATAACTCTCTAAAATACTTTCTTTACTTCTAGTAGCTTAGAGGTATTAGAGAGTCTTAGAGTTCGCTTTCTATAGTAGTTTAGTAGGGGTCTTAGGCTCCGCTATACTATTAAGATAAATAATATTTAAAGTAGATCTAGTAAGCTAGTAGTACTTTAGTAGTAGTTATTAGAAAATTTATTCTCTTATTATAATAGTCTAAGGTTAGCTAGTAGAGTTACCTCTATTAAAGCCTAGAACTAAGTTAAAAGAGCTATATATATTAACTATTAAGCTACTATACGCTCTAGATAATTATCTAATCTAAATAGAACTTATACGTTCTATAAGGTTTAACTAGTACTCTTTTATATCCTTTATACGTAACTAGTATAGATAGATTAATAGACTATATTATTTAAACCTATTATAGGAAGTATTAATAAGACGAAATTAGAGTTAGCTCTATTATTTACTAATTATAATATTATAGAGAACGTTATTCTAAGGCCTAATAAAAGAGTAAAATATAATTATAAGAGATCTTTCTACGTAGGTACTACTTTTATCTAAGTAGAGATATTTCTAAGAAAAGTCCTAGCGTTATATAAAGTAAGTCTAGTAAAGAAGTCTACTAAAGCTTTCTTTTAAGGCTAGGTAGAGACCTTAGAGAGTAGCTTAGTCTTTAAGGTTACTCTTCCCCAAATAAGTTAGTATTATAATAGCCTAACTTCTAATATTATTATATCTAACCTAGATTTATCTAAGTATATAGTTATATATTAGTTATTCTCTAAGAGCTAGACTTTAAAAACTTTTTTAACTCTAGATATTCTTATATAAAATATCTAAGCTTACTATAAATATAATATATAAGTATTTAGCTTTAGTAGATTCTATAGAGGCTTTTTAGTATATATACTATTTCTTTTAGGCGTCCTATACCTTTAGGTTTATAGCTTTCTTCTACTAGTTTCTAAAAGTTTTAGAGTTATCTAAGGGCGAGATTAGTTCTATTATTTAGTAAAACTCTAGAAGGTCTATAAGTTAATTAAGCTACTAGGTCTAAGATAGTATTAAGTAGACTATAGTAGCCTAAACTATCCCTTATAGTAGATAATGTAAACGCTATTTTATTATAAAGATATATAGAAAGCTTACTATAGAGCTTATAAGCTAGATTATATAGCTAAGTTAAGCTAAAAGCTAAAGCTTTTAATTTTATATAAAAGTAGCTTTAGGCCTACTTTCTATTTTATATATAGAGTTAGGAAAGTAGAGATAGATTAGGTTATAAATAGCCTTATCTACTATAACTTATAGATTAGAATCCCTAAAAATATTCTAGAGAGTACTATATACTTAATATCTATTTTATCTATAGCTAAATTTATTTATCTTATTAGTTAAGATTATATAGCTAAACTTAATAAGAGAGAAGAGACTATTTACTTATAATTCTAGGTACTAAAAGTGCTTACCTTTTAACGCTAGAACGTAAGTAGCTATATTATAAAGTAGTATAGCTTATTAAATTCTAATTTAAATACTTTAGGCTATACTATATTATTATTATTACTTTTAGCGTATATAGAAAGTAACTCTACGGCTTAAGAGTATTACTATAGTAGAGTAGATTAGAATAAGTCTTAATTTACTAGAATAGAACTTATTATTAAGTATCTTTAAGAGGCTCTAGTAGTATAACTATATACTAAACTTATTTAGTATAGTCTATTATAGAGTACTTTATAGTCTAAGATACGTATAAGTATAAATAAGTCTATTAATTATTTAGGGGAGCAGCTATAAGTAGTTAGCTAAAGAGTAGAGAACTATCTAAAAAGTGTTTTTAGTTCTATATTAGCTTTATTTAAAAGCTTAATACTTAGCTAGTAAGAGAGTATAGAAACTCTTCTACTATTAAGCTAATTCTACTTAGTAGTTTAGGTTTTTAGTATATTATCTACTTACTTATAGCTATACTAAGAGCTTCTCTAAAGTTCTAGGTGTTATTATATCTCTTTTTCTATACCTAAATTAGATTATAGTATAGCTAGTTAGCTAGAGTGCGTAAAGTAGATAATTTAGTATTAATTTATCTAAGCCTAAGTTTCTAGAGTTAGAACTATCTAGTTATCTTTCTTATAAAGTAGCTAGAATAGAGTAGTATATAGCTCTTTATTCTATTAGAATAAGTAAGCTAGAAGATCTTCTAAGTAAACTTATTTATCTATAATAACTAGTAGTTCTCTAAGCTCTATTCGCGTAGTTCTATTATATGCTTACCTGTTAAACTAGATAGTTTGTTAGTATTATTAGAGAAAGTAAATAACTAATCTTTTTTATATAGAGTATTAGGCTTAGATTCTTTAGAGTCTACTCCTAACTATAATACTAGCTAGGAGGGTACCTTAGACGCTAACTAAGTATTATACTTATATTTATAAGATTTAGGGCTAAGGTAGGAAGTAGGCTTATCTATTCTTATAGTAGAGAAAGTAGTTATAAAAGAAGGTAATAGTTCTTTAGTAGACTTAAAGAGTATCTTATTAAAAATTCTAGCTAATATTCTAGCGAACTAAAAGTTAAGAGAATTTTTATTAAGTTTACGTAATATATTATATTTATTAAAGAAGATTAGAGAGGGTAACCTATATAAAGGCGAGGAGTAGCCTACACTAGATATAATTTATAGTAAGAATATAAAAGTATTTACTATCCTAAGGTAGAGTAGAAGCCTCTAAGCTAGAGAATAAGTACTTAGATTAGGTAGTATTAGCCTAATTACTAGAAGTAGGTAGATATACTAAATATTTAGTAGTTTTTTCTAGAGAGTCTATCTCTCTAGAGCGTTTAATCTAAATTTACGCGATACTAGCGCGCTATAGTAAGAGATAGTAAAAGGCTATATTCTTAAGCTATTATATAGTTAAAGGCTATTACGTAGTAGTTAGCTATCCTTCTAGATAGAGTCTAAATTAAATACTATTAGCTAAAATCTACTTTCTTCTTAAAAGAGTTAACCTTTTAGCTACTAAAAAGTAAATCTATTACTAGAACTTAGAATTCTAGGCTTCTTTCTTATATAAATAGTGCTTAACTTAGTAAAGAGGTAGTAACTAGAGCGTATCTATATAATTACTAAGCGCGTAAGAACTACGCGCTTTTATCTAGGCTAGAAGCCTATAAGTAAGCTAATTTAGCTATAAGGTCTACTATTATATAAGTAGATATTAGGTAGAGAGTAGACTAGTTAGATAACTCTTAGATTTAGAAGTAGAGATAATAGTAGATACCTCTCTAAAAGGGAGAGTCTACTCTATATATAAGAGAGGAGAGTCTAAGCCTATAGTAGCTAGCGTATATACTAGGCCTAATTAGAACTAGTCTATACGCTAAGCCTATATAGAACTAATGCGTAAGAAAGAGGGTTCTCTTCTTATAAGTAGTAGCTAGATAGCCTCGCTAATACTATTTATAAGAAGCTAATAAAGTAGTAACTATATATTAACTTTAGAAGGTTAATTAGCGTAATAATTAAAAATTAATATCTCTTACTAGTAATAATAAAGCTTATAGATTAGATCTAGGGAGCTCAGTAGTTTATTAAATTTAACGTTTAGAAAGGATTTTACTATATTTAAATTACTAAAGGATACAGTAGAAAAAGCTTTAAAATAATATAGACTATTTAAGTTATAGTTATACTATTTAGATTAACGATCGCGCTAGTAATTTCTAATTAGTTATTAATAAATACTTTATAAGTACTTAGGAATCTTTATACTAGTATACTTAGATATATACTAGTATATTCTAAGGGAACGTTAAAGAATATATTAAACTTATTAAGAAGGTACTTTAGAAGCTTAAGAACTGTAAGTTATACCTATACCCTAAGAAGTATAAGTTTTATATATAGAAAATAGAGTTCTTAGAGTTTATTATCTTAATAGAGGGCGTTAAAATAATCTAAAAAAAATCTAACTATATAGGAATAGCTAATACCTAAGATAGTTAAGAATTATAATTCTTTCTAAGATTTGCGAACTTTTATAGAAAGTTTATTAGGAACTACTTCTAGATTACAGCACCCTTATAGAGATTATCAAGAAAGACGTAGAGTTTAAATAAGAAAAGGAATACTAGGAGGCTTTTAAACGACTAAAGTAGGTATTCTTTAAAGCCCTAGTACTAAAAATATATAACTTAAGACGTAAGATATAAGTTAAGACTAATACGTTAGATTACGCTCTTAGCGCTATATTATATAGTAGAGCGAGGATAAAAAATAGAGACTAGTGTTACTCCTTCTAAGAAGTTCTCTAGAGTAGAACTTAATTATAATATTTATAATAAGGAACTACTAGAGTAGTTAATACTTTAAATAATAGAAAGTCTATTTACTAGGCCTCCTATATTAGATTAATATATTTTCTAATTACTAGAACCTAATAAGTTTTCTAATAATAAGAAACTTAATAGAAGTAAGTCTAATAGGCTAGATACTCTCTTAATTTACTTTAAGATTACTTATAGTGCTAAATCGCTTAATAGAGCTATAGACGCCCTAAGCTAAAGATCTAATTAATAAAAAGAAGGTTATAAAGAACTATATAATGTAGTACTTAAGTAGATACCTAATAGTAGTCTAAAGTATAACTAGCTAGAATTAGCTAGAGTAGCTAAGCTAGGATAATAGTTTATAATATTATAAACGTAGTATAGTAGAAGGCTGCTAGCTAGTAACTAGCCCTAAGTAGTATAAGTTATAACAACTTCCTATAAAATAAGAAAGAGTACTAAGATATAATCTAGAAGGACTAGATATATATACCTCTATATATAAGAAAGAATCTTATTATTAAACTATATAAGTCCCTAGAGTATATATATAGAAGTAGAAGAAATAGTTAGAAGACTAGTAAAGAAATTTATAATAGTATGTTTATAAACGTAGGTGTAAGATATCCTAAGTAACTATTTAGTATTTATTAGATAAGCCTAAGAGATATAAGCTCTATAGCCTATTATAGCCCTTACGCTACTATAATACTATAGATAAGTATAATAAAGACTTTATAGTAAAGCTTCTATAATTGTTAGAACTAGGATCTATAAGACTTTATAATACTATCCTATTAATTGTAGATTAATTAACTAAAGTAGTAAAGTTTATACCTATTAAAGAATTAATATAGTAGAAGAGTACGCCTATAAAGTTATAAACACTTATCTAGAATATAAGATACCTAAAGAGTTTATTATAGATAATAATAAACTATTTACTTCTAAATACTAGTATATTCCTAGTAAAGTTAAGTATAAAAAGAAGCTTGTATGCTTTTACCTAGAAATAGATAGCTAGATAGAGAGGATAAACTAGATATTAGAATAGTATTTAAAGATATACGCTAATAAGCTATAGGATAACTAAGTTAAACTCCTACTAATAGTATAACTAGCCTATAATAGTATAAAATCTATAATAATAAGGTAGTTACCTTACATATAAACTATAGATATAAGCTAGTCGCTTATTAGATCTAAAGAATATTAAAAGTATTATAGTAATGTAGATAATAAGTACGCCTTTTATAAGAATTATATAATAACTAAGCTAGAATATTACTTAAAGAACCTTATAATATCTATAAGTGCGATAAGTAAAGAATTAAGGGACTAACCTTTAAGAAGAGGGATAAAGTTTCCTATTAAAATAATACCTAAAAACTAAATATCTATATAGAAAATTAGATAATCTCTAAGTAGAACTATTAGAATTCTAGAGATAATTAGCTTAGTAAATTATAAACTCTAGTTACTACTATATATATATCTACCCTATCTTTTATAAGAAACTACTAGAACTAGCACTACTAGATACTAATTAGTAATAGACGTTATACTTAAGAATAATAAGTATAAGGTTAAAGAGATTAAAGACCTATAAAAGATAGTTATTAGTAAAAGTACTTAGTAAATAGTAAGGATAGCTAGAGAGCTATAATACGTAGAAACTAGAATAGAATTTTATAAATTTAAAAAACTAGTATAAGAGTACTACTAAAATATCTAAAGTAGTAGGGATTAAATCCCTAAAGAGAAAAAGTAATTAAAAGAAGAATTAAAAGGTTAAGTTTAGCCTATAACTAGCCTAGATTAGCTAAAGGTTAGATAGTAGTAGTTTAATTAAAGGAAGGTCTATACTAGGGGTCGCGTCCCTCTTAGCCTATACTTACGCCTAATTCTAAAAATTTAGAATAGTAAGATTCTAATTAGTATAAGAATACTTTTACGCCTTAACCTCTAAGAGCTTCTAATAGAGTCGCGTAGTCTCTATTACTATAAGAGCTTAACGCTTCTTTATATAAGTAATCTCTAACTTTTTTTAGCGCTTCTTTATCTAAACCCTCTTCTACTTCTCTTTAGAAATAAAAAGGCTATACTCCGCCTTTATAGAAATATAACTAGTATAATAACTAGTAGTTATTTTAAAAAAATAATAAAGGTTCCTCTCTTTATATACTATAGCAAAATATTATCTTTAAACTCTCCTTCTTTATATAATTAGTATAAGCGCGACACTCTATAGCTAAATTTAGTAGACGATTATAATAAGATAATAGAACCTTAGGTATAGTTAGGAAGGCGTAAAGAAATAAGAGCGTATAATATAATAGGTATACTAAGCCTTATATATAACCTATATTATAGATTACGGTAAAGGAAAATAAAACTCTAGAGTATTAAGATAATAGCCCTAAGAGGGGAGATAGTATTATAAATAAATACTAGATATCTCCTCTAGTTAAAGGGTATAAAGTTAATAGCTAACTATTATATAGTATAGAAGGTTATAATTAGCGTAGAGCGTAGATTATATAACTACTATCCCGCTAAGAGCTAGTATCCCGCTAAGAAAGGGATAGTATAAGGATTTAGACTAGTAACTATTCTAACTACTTTATAGAAGGATGTATCTAAAGAGATATATAGAATAGTAATAGATTAGGTAATAAGTATATAGTTATAGAGGATTCTCTTAATACACTTATTATAGTTAACTCTTATAAGTTCTTCTCTTACCTAGATTAATACTTAGTTATTCTATCGCTTATATAGAACTAGATTATTATAAATACTAACTATCCCTATTATATCGCTAGATAAGCTAACGCGGGCTTAATAACGTTAGTCTTACCTACCTTAGTGCAGACTAGAATTATAGAGCAGTATAACCCCCTATGTTAATATTATACCCTCCGCTAGTAATAACTAGCACGACCCTAATATAATACAACTAGATAATATTAATAAAGGTTAGAGTTTTAGAAGGAATAACAAGAAAAAGCTATAAAATAAAAGGAGATTACTTATTATAATTATAAGAAAGGTTATATAGCTAAGGACTACTATAGTAAGAATAAAGTAGTTGAATAACTTAACGTTCTCTATAAAGCAGTACCTACTAAGCGATATAAGATATAGAACATTATATCTAAACTAACTATTAAAATTAATACGTAAGAAAGCGTTTTAGGATTAGATAACTTAATACTTATAGAATTAGACTTAGAAGAAGAAGAGCCTACTTTAGAGTATAATATACTTAAAGATAAGTCTAAGGACTTAGAGGCTATAGAAAATATTCTAACTAAGATATTAGAGTTTCTACTAATAATATAAAAACTAAGCTAGATTAAAGACGTAATCTAATATAAGAAGAACTAACGTTGCTAATCTTAGAAAAAGAGAAGTAAGAGATCTATAATAAACTCTACTAGACTAAGAATAATTAGAAGACCTTCTAACACAGCTATAAAAGAAAGGCTAATATTAGTAGATTAAAGAAATATAATAACTAGATAGACCTTAGAACCTAGAATATAAAAAGTTATTATAGGTTATATATATTTATAACTATTATAGAGTATCTAGTTAGATAAGTCTAGATAGAATAGTTTCTAGAGGAAACTAAATAATTATACCGCTATAAGTAGTAATTCTTTAACTATAAAATAACGTATACCTAATATATTTATAGGATAAAAGGGAAAAAGCATACTTTCTAGGTTATAACAACTCTAAAAAATTAATTAAATATAAATATTATAGCTAAAAGAATATAATAAAGAAGATACTTAAAATATTAATAACCTAACTAGTAAACGTACCTTAGTAAAGAATATAACCTTTATATAATAGCTAAAGAATTCTATAGATTTAGAAATTAGGCTTTTTTAGACTAGCGCCTAGCCTAGAATAGCTTAGTAAGGAGATTAACTTAGTAAACTCTTTAGACCTTATTAAGCTCTAGGTAAAGCTTAAAGAAAGGTAGATAAAAATATTAGTAGATTTAGAATTATAAGCTAACTACGTTTTAGCGTATATAGTATCTTTAGCTAAACTAAAGCTACTATAAAAATAAAAAGCTTATCTACTATATATAGCTAATAGAGAGCTAATACTAAGTAAATAAAAGATTACCTATAAGGTTAGATAAGTAACGCTTACTATCTAAAGATACTAAGAGAAGATAGACCTAGATATCTTTAAACTAGCTACCTATAATTATATTAGGACTTCTCTAGTTATAAAAATATAACTATAGATTACTAAAAGTTAAAAACGTTCTTATTTAAGTGCTATAGAATAGACGTAACTATAAGCTAGCCTATATATTATAGAGTACAATAGTAGATAAGAGGAAACTAAATAATATTATAAAGAAAAAGTAAGCCTTAATAAAGAATAGCTTTAAGAAATAAGAGTCTAACTTAGTAGACACTAGAATAGAGCTACTAGGTTAATAAACTAGAGTTTTAGAGAAACGCGCAACTTCTAAGATTTCTAAAGAATATAAAGAATTTAAATATCTATTCTAAAAAGTAGTAGATAAATAAGTATTACTAAAGTATTAACCTTAGGACTATAAGATTATCTTATAGAAAGGAAAGAAACTAACTTTTAGCCTAATAGAAAGACTATTAGAAAAAGAATTAAGCATATTACGCGACTATATTAAGATAAGTCTAGTAAAGAACAATCTAACTATTATAGTTACTAGTAGGATATCTAATTATATTTATCTTAAAGAAGATAGAAAACTACGACTATATATTGACTATTATAAGCTTAATAATATTATTATTAAGAATTATACCCCTTACTAATATTATAGAATTATAAGATTAATTATTCTACATAAAGATCTTTATAGTATTAGATCTTTAAGATAGATACTACCTAATTTATATAGTAAAAGTAAGGAGTAGAAAATAGTATTCTAATTAGATATAAATACTATAAATATATAGTTATACTATTTAGGCTTATAATACCCTAGCTATATTTTAGAAACTTATTAAATATATTAAGAGTATATCTAGATATCTTATTATAGCTTACTTAGATAATATTCTTATCTACTCTAAGACTTTAGAGGACTAAATTAAATATATAAGATAGTACTAAGGGCTCTTAAGTAGTTTAACCTCTAACTTAAACTAGAGAAGTATAAATTTTATAATTAATGTTAACTTCTTAGGCTATATAGTAGGAGCGGATAGAGTATAAATAAGTAAAGAAAAAATTTAGATTATTAAAATTTAGCTAATACTAATAATAGTTATATAGATATAGTTCTTCTTAGAATTCTTAAACTTTAACTAATAGTTTATTAAAAACTTCTTAGATATTACTATTCCTTTAATAAAACTTATAAGAAAGATATACCCTTTAAGTAGAGTAAAGAAGTAGAGAATAATTATAAACGCTTAAGAAAGTAAATATAGTACTACTATACTTTTAAATATTCTAAGTAGGATATCTATTATACTTTAAGACTACGTATTAGATCTCGCGCTCGGCAGATACTAAGTTATTATATAAAGGTAAATAGTACCCTATTACTTACTACTCTCGTAAATTCTTAGGACTAGAAGAATAATACAATATTTATAATAAGGAGCTACTAGCTATTTTATATACTTATAATACTAAAGAGTATACGCAGAAGCTACTTAGAACTTATAATATATATAGATTATAAAATCTAGTAAGCTTTACAACTACTAAAGTACTTAACTATAGATAAGTAAGATAGTTAGAACTACTTAGATAATATAAGTTTAAGATTATATATATACTAAAAAGAGAATAGTAGTAGACGCTTTTAGCTAAAGACTAGATATTATAGGTACTAAAGAAGTTATTAATACTATAATACTTAAGGTTATAAAAATAGATACTAATACTAGTAAAGACGCTACACTATCTTCTATATTAGAAATAATATACTAAAAGAATTATAAGAGGTAATTATTTAATAATACTACAACAACTCTATATATAGTTCTTAGGTATTACTAGAATAATAGAACTTATTAGACGTAACTACAAGTTTCTAAGAATAAAGAAAAAGGTTACCTTATTTATTATAAAATATATAGACTATTAGAAGAATAAATATAATACGTATATACTTTATAGTAAGATATAAGCACTAAAACTACCTATAGAACTTTAGGTAGATATCTCTATAGACTTTATTATAGGTCTACTAGTCTTAAGAGACTTAGTAATAATATAGGATATAATATATACTTATTATAATTAATTAATTTACTAAGCAAGTAGAGTATATCCTGTTGAGAAATAAAGTTACGGTAGTATATCTAGCTTATATTATTAATAATTAATTATTAGATATAATAGTATACTAAAGTTAATTATAAGTAATAGAGATAAGCTCTTTACTTTAAACTTTTAGACGACACTTTTAGCTATAATTAGTATAAAATATAAGCTATTAATAGTATTTATCTATAGATGATAGATAGATAGAAAGAATAAATAGAACTATAAAAGTATATCTTAGAATATACATTAACTATTAGTAAACTAACTAGGTTTCGCTTCTACTAATAGTATAAATAGTATATAATAATAAGCTTTTAGAGTCTATAGAATAGACTCTAATCTATATAAACTATAGAAGAAACCTAAATCTCTTTATACATACACTTCTAAGTTAGAAAATAGAAGTAGCTATTACTATAGCTAAGAAGCTAAGGTAGATAAGTTACTATAGAGTAAACTTAAGATAGTATAATATTAAAGTATTTTATATATTAATAAGAAATAAAAAATAGCACCTTAGCTAAAGAGAGGGGATAAAGTTTATTATATATTAAAATCTTTGTATAAAGCGACTAAGTAAAGAACTTAATAACGTTAAAGTTAGACTATTTTTAATTCTTAACTAGAAGAGCTAGTTATATATATACTTAACCTTCTACTAGACGCTAGAATATATTTTAGGTTCTATATAAGCCTCTTAGAACTAGTACACCTAGACATGCTATTATAGAAAACCTTCTACTATAAAAAAAAGAAGAAAATAAATTTAAAGTTAAGAATATTATTATATATTAGTTATAGATAATAGTATAGAATACTTAGTTAAATAGTTAGAATACCTAGACAGCGAAAATATATAGAAACTAGATACTATTCTTATAAACTATTAGTAACTCCTAGCGTAATACTAGAAGAACTTGTTAGATATAAGGTAGTATTTGGTAGAAGGGAGCGGAGTTGAAGATAGCACGTTCTATAGACCCCCTAGTCCTAAGAAGGACTAGGATAGGGTAGACCTTTCGCCTTATCCCTTGCAAGACTATAACACATACAATAATATACACGTTAAACCCTAATTATTATTATCTTTATTAGAACCTCTATTATCTAATAATTAAGAGTCTTAGTGCCTTTACTATTAGAGTACTACTAATAAAATACCTACTAAAATAAGTGAAATTACGCTATCGCACGAACGCGATAATAATAGTAAAAATAATAACTATCTATAACCGCGATTAGACTATAGTCCTTCCTAATTATATATAATAGATTAAATAGATTGCGTAACTTAAAAATAAATACGTACCTCTAAGCGTCTAGTACCTTTTTAATATAAAATAAATATCTTAACTACTTATTAAGCTACGCGCTATTACGCGTCTAAAAGTTAACGCTTACTAGCCCTTAACTACCGCGATTAAGGCGTATATAACCTAATATTAATTAGAACACTTACTATCTATAATAACGCCTTCTTTTATCCCTACCTATATTTCTAATCTATTAAATACTAGTAAGGCGTTATATAAAGAGAATATAAAAGACTATAAAAGAAGATTAGAAGCGTATAAAATAGAAGATACTAAGTACTAGTAAGAGAGAAACTACCTCGCCTAGATTACTAATTTTATTAGAACTACTATATCTATATACTTATTTACTAATTACTATAAGCCCTTCTAGCCGTACTAAGACTAGATTACTAAGCTTACTACTACTATTAGTGTGTAAGTAGAAGACGAGCTTAATAAGGTATAAATAAGATACTATAAAGTAATAATACTAATAAGTAGTTACCTAATAAGATACTTAGCTTACTAAAGTAATTATACTATTACTAAAGGTAGAGCTACTAGAGTACTAGAGTACCTAAATAACTAGTTTATTAAAAAGACTTTATATATTAGTATTAAAATACTTCTCTACCTAGATAATATCCTTTATTATATATAGCCTCCGCGATCCTACTATTACTACTATAGAGATATTCTTTTAGTTTAGATAGAACGCTTAACTTATATATCTATTAAAGAGCTAATTAAATAAGGCGGCCTTTACTATAAGAGGACTAACACTAGATAATAAAGAGCTAGATAATAAGAAGAAAGGAAGAAAAGAATATAATACGTAGAAGCGGTAATATACCTACTATAAAGAATTAATCTTATTATAGAAGTATAAGGCGTATAATAGCTTCTATACTCTTAGTAAATACTAGTATATATTCTTAGATACTACTCTAGAGGGTTAGTAACTATAAGACTATATACTAAGATAGTAAAGAATAGAATTAGTAGTACGTCTAACCTAGAAGATAATATACGCTCTAATAAGCAACCTTAATTAAGAATACTATTATAAAAAGTTATAATTAGCTATACTTACTATTAAGCCTATATCTAAAGAGTGACTATATAGTAAAGAGATTAGAGTAATTAACTTAGTATTATTACTTTATCTTTTATAACTAAGAACTCTAAGTATTTACTTAAATAATCTTTTATTCTTAACTTAGGCACTACGTGCTATATAGGAAATAATATTAAATAATTTATAAATACCTAAGAACCTAGATAAGGAGACTTCCTATAAGTAGGTAATATATAAGTATAGATTAATATATAGTATATTATTATTAGAATATAAGGAGATTATACTATACAACTACTATACTTATATAACGTAGCTTACTACTCTAACCTATACTATAACCTTATCTCTTTTAGAATACTCTGCTAATAAGGTCTATAGTAGGATACTAAGTTAAACCTAATAGTACTACGTAGCTATAACGACGCTGTAATTACTATACTCTTAGAATAATATAGACAATAAGTTATTAAATATAATAATATAAAATAACTATAAGGTAGCTTTATAACTACTATATATATCTAGCACTTAAAATAATAAGCTAAAGTAGTAATATAGTATAAATAAATAGGCTACCTAGGACCTTAGGCACTAAATATCTTATATATTACTCTAAAGGGGTAAAGTTATTAGCGTACCTACTATTAATATAACGCGTGTAGAAGATTAAAGTTAAAGAGAGTAATAAGAAGAGTACTTAGAGAAATCTATAAAGGACCTAAAAAGCAAGTAGCTATTAACTTTTATAACTATAAAGATAGAAGTAATATAAAGGAGAAGACGTAAATACTAATTAGGTATAGACGACTAGTTACCTTTAGAATTTCTACCTTAAGAACTATAGCGCCCTCTCTATTATCTAAGCCCTCTAAATATTATTACCTTTATAAAGACGTAATTTAGTATTATAGTAGTAGTTATTAAGACTAATAACAAGACGTTCTAATTAGTAGAAGTATAATAATAGAAAGATAATTAAGGCATTACTATTAAGCTTTCTATACTAGATACCTAAGCCTAAAATAGGGGAGTAGAACGCTTAGAGGGTGTAATAAAGAAAAAATCGCGAGTAATACGCCTTAACGCTAATCTACTATAGAAGCTCTAGCTAGAAGTTATATAATCTACTATATATCTATATAACTAAACGCTCTAATACTTAAATCGCTAGAGATTACTATATAAAGAGTTCTTTACTAGAGTTACCTATTAAATTAGAGTTATTACGTTACCTTATAAACTAAATTAATCCTATCTACGCACTTATAGCTATAAGGCCTTCGCGATAATAGATAATATAAAGAGGTATAAGAGACGTTTATAAAGACTTACCTAAAGGCCTAGATTAGATACCTTATTAGATATTAATTATCTAATATTTTTAGAGTATAGGTACTATTAATAAAGAAAGTTATTAGTATCTATAATATTACTTTTAATAAGTATATAATCTTTAATAGAAGTAAGAAGTAGATTATAGATAATCTTATATATAGCACTCTTAAAGAATTAAATTATAGATATAGATAGTAGAGTTACCTCTCTCGCCTTAAGACTAGAACTATAAAATAAATACGTTCTATAAAGATAAGACTATAAGCGACTCTTATAAAGCACTATAAGATTAACTCTAATATAATAAGGTAGAAAGGAAAAGAATACTATATTCTACGCTACTAAGTACCCTACCTACAGCGTTTATTGCGTAGTAGATAAGTTTAGTTAGATATAAGTAGTTACCTCTAGTCGCTGCTAAAAGTAGTAATAAGAGATAAGATCTAGTCCTACTTTACTTCTAAAGAATATAGCCGCTAGGAATAGACCTTTTATATAATATAGATAGAGCTAAGCTAGTTAATTACTAAGTATCTCTCCTAAGTGAAAGGGATAGACTCTAATCTCTACTTAATATACTAAGTCTAGCTACTATTACTAAGCTTAGGATTATAGCCTATAAAGCTAATCTAATAGCGAGAAATATTTAAGTATATCTAGCTACTATTACTAAGCCTAGGATTACAGCCTATAAAGCTAATCTAATAGTAAAAAACGTTAAGTATATCTAGCTACTATTACTAAGCTTAGAATTATAGCCTATAAAGCTAATCTAATAGTAAGAAATATTTAAGTATATCTAGCTACTATTACTAAGCCTAGAATTATAGCCTATAAAGCTAATCTAATAGCGAGAAACGTTTAAGTATACTTAGTATATATTACTAAGCCTTAGGCTGTAGCTTTTATAGCTAGCCTACTAGTAGGAAATGTCTAGAGTATTAAAGAAGTATAAGTAAATAATACTAGCCTAATACGTAAAATAATAAAAGGATATTAACCTTATTTTAGCGAGCTACTACTTCTACCCTTACTAAATAGTCTTAAGCTAGACTATCTATTCTATAATAGCTTTAAAGAGGCTAAAGAAAAGTACCTTAAAAGCTATAAGAAGACTAAGTTATAGATAGAGGTACTAAGCTTTTAAGTATAAGAGAAGGATCTAGATACTAAACTTAATATAGGTATATTCTTAAAGCTAAATAAGTAGTCTTAACTTAAGAAGTATAAGGCTAGGCTTATAGTTAGAGGTAATTAGTAGAATAATATTACTACCTAAGAGACCTACGCTACTATACTTACTAGAAGATTATTTTAAATACTTATAGCTATTACTACTTAGTTTAGCTTAGAGCTTAAGTAATTTAATATAGTAAACGCCTTTATATACGCGCCTATTAACTAACTAGTTTATATATATATACCTAGAGAATATATAAATAAGGTATAATACTCTAGCTAGATAAAGCGCTATATAGCCTCTAAATCTCTCCCCTATTATAGTAAAAAGATATTACTAAGTACTTTATAAGTATAAGTTTCTTTATAGTACTATAAGCTATACTATATAATCTATAATAGAGTCTTTATCTTCTTCTACGTTAATAATTTATTCTAGTAATTACCTAGATAAGAGGGAAGTAGTAGATAAGGCTATAGAAGAGCTATAGAAGAAGTACACCCTTACTAGAGGAACCTCTTAAGTAGTTCTTAGGATTAGAGGTTATTAGAGACTATAAAGCCTAAAGATTTAGCTCTCCTAAGTAGTATATATTAATAAGATTACTAAGCTTATTACTAACTATATAATACAATATAATACCCTAATATTATAAGCTAAGCTATTACCTAGAATAGACTTTATAATAGCCGCTAAATTAACTTATACTAATAAAAGATTAGATTACTTCTATTTATAGTAGTAAATACGCGTCTAAATATTACCTTTACTACTTTCTAACTTATATAATTCCTTATAAACCTAAGCGTAGAGTATTACTAAGCTACTAATTATATCCTTCTCTACCTATACCTTACTCACACCCTTAGCCTATAATTTAGTAGAAACGATAACCTTATAGTAGCTAGTAATATATTATTTATAGATAATATAGTAGACTAGAAGAGTTTCTAAGGCTTTATTCTAAAGCTATTTAGAGGAGTAATCGCCTAGTAAGTAAATAAATAAGATATAGTTATAATGTTAATACTAAAGTAGAACTACTCTTTCTAGTATAAGTAGCGAAGAAGGTATAGTTCCTTATATAACTATAGACTAAGATAGGTATTAAGCTTAAGGACCTATAATTATAATATAGTACAATAATAAGTAGATAATCTAACTAGTTAATAAGAATACCTCTTAGCTAAAGACTAAGCTCTAATATATTAATATCTATAACTACTAGCTATAATAAGAAGTAGAGCGTAAGAAGATTAGAGTTATTTATATACCTATTATAATATAATCGCTAATAGTTTTATAAAGCCCTTACCTACTAATAAGATATAATAGTTTCTTAAATACGTCGCGCTAGTAGATATAGAGATAAGATTATTATTAAAGAAGAATAAATAGAAGAGCTACTCTATTAAATAGAGAGTATAGAGGTTATAGTACTATACTATAATACTATAATATTAAAATATACTACCGCAGTAGTATAGAAAGAATCTAGAGTTATATAAGCGAAGTTATCTAGCTTAGAGCGAGGCTTAAGCTAAAGAGGTGTATTAGATATAAAGTAGTATTTAGTAGAAGAGAGCAAAGTTAAAGATAGTACGTTCTATAGACCCCCTAGTCCTAAGAAGGACTAGAACAGGGTAGACCTTTCGCCTTATCCCTCGTAAGACTGTAACACACACAACAATATACACGTTAAACCCTAATTATTATTATCTTTATTAGAACCTCTATTATCTGACAGAACTAGCTAAAAAAAATAGATTAAGATTAGAGGTAAAAGCCTAAGAAAGAAGTTATTAAAATTTAATTAAGTAAAGAATTAAGAAGGTTATTAGCCTATAACTAGCCTAGATTAGTAGTAAACTAATAAAAGAAGATATAGCGATAGTACTACTACTTTCTAATAACTAAGCCTACTCTAAAGTATCTAATAATTTTTAATCGTAATAAATAAACGCTAGCTTATAATTTCTTATCTTAGCTAGCTTATAATAAGCCTAAGTAACCTTTTCTTCTAAATATAATAATATAAGCTCCTTATTACGCTTTTTTATTCTACCTTTCTTACTCCTCTTTAGAAATAATAACTTATAGTTATATTACGCTAAGATATAACCTATATAATAACTAGATACTATATCTATAAAATATTATAAGTTATTCTTTTTATAATACTTATAGCGAAATAGCATTTCTTATCTAAAATGCTTAATATAATAGAGGCGTTTATAACGCTTTTTAGTAGTTATCTTCTTATAAGACGTATAGGTCCTTAGTTCTTTAGGTATAGTTAGGGAGGCTATAAGGATTTAAAAAATAAGATAGCTTACTATAAGTATTATATATAGAACCTCTTATATAACCTTATAGTATAGATAATCTATATATAGAGATAATACGCTAGAAGAGGGAGTAGTATTATAATATAAGGAGGAGAATAAGTAACTATAGTAGAATAATATTAAAGGTAAAGTATAGTAGGTAAGCTTATACTATATAGTTATATAACCTACTCTCTAACTTTAGTATAACTACTATAGAGGGTATAACCTCTATAGAGAGTGCGACCTCTATAGAGAGAAAGGCTATAATAAAGAGTACGCTTATTATATAATAGTAAGTAATAAGCCCTTATAGTTTAGTATATTTAACTTTAAAATCTAAAGATTAGTACTTAATTCTTAACTCTCTATATATTATATTAATCTACTAATCGTGCTATACACCCTCGTGTCTATCGCATCACTCTATCCCTGAGAACCAACCCAAGATTATCTTCGGACGACCTTCACAACTTAATAGATATTCTACCTATAAAGACTTTCTATCTAATTTAGTAGTTATAAATATAATATACCTAAGCTTAGTTTAAAGCTTAGAGATCTCTTTTATAACTAAGTAGATTATCTACTTATTATTATATTAGATAGTAACTATAGAGTTCTCTAGCTATATATCTAGCGTTTTTAGTAGTTTAGAGATAAATTAAGCTTCTTTTATAATTTTTAATAAAGTAAAAAGCTTAGCTTTTATTATAGAAGTAGTAACTATATCTTATTTATTATCTTTTAGGTATTAAGCCTATTAAAAAGCTTAATTATATCGCTTTAAAAGTCTTTTATCTAAAGTATTATTATTAAAAAAGATATTACTAACTATTTATAGGTCTACGCTATTTTTCAGCTAGAGTACTAGATATATTATTATAAGTAAGTATAGTAAACTCTATTATAGTATTATAATACTCTTATTTAAGTTTAATAGAAAGTAAGTAAGTTATTAAGTTATAAAGTAATATCTAGTCTAGTAGTTATAGCTATATAAAGAAGTAATTCTATCTTATACTAATACTTATTAATTTCTAATAAAAATACTAAGCTATTTTAGAGTAGTAGCTTAGCTATTACTATAAGTATATTATATCTAATATTAGTATAGTTAGCTAGTTAATTATTCTTATTTATATAAGCTACTTAAATAGTTAAATAGTTCTTAACTTTTAGTCTTTAATAATCTTAATATTTAGAAACTACTAAAAATAATTTTTACTAGTCAAGAGATACTTATTTTTAAGATACTTAATAGCTTACTATACATAGTACTTATATTTTTATAATAGATAAGAATAATATTATCTATATAAAAGAATATAATAATACTATTTTTAATAAGATAGTAAAATTTATAGAAAACTTTCTAAAATCTAAGTACTTTAAATATACTTATAAACTCTTTCTACTAAAGTAGTAGTAAGATATATAGCCTATAAATTATCTTATTTAGTTTAAGAATAGTACTTAGCTTTTAATAGCTATATAATATTCTTATAAATACTTCTTAGTTAATAGTAGTATATATAAAAGTATTTTATATTATACTACTTACGTTTTAAGTTATATTTTACTATAATTATTATTAGTATCTAGAAGAATCTACTAGTAAGAGTTACTATATTATATCTTATACGATAATATTACGCTACTAATTACTTTTAATAACTAGTTACGCTTTATATTTACGTAGTTAGTAGTACTTATTAAATTTATAGATTATACTTATATATAATCTAAATTTACTATTTTAACTACTTAGTCATATGTATAGGTATTTCTAACTATAAGTTTATTTAGTAGTAGTTAGTAAAATAAGTTTATTTAGCTTTTTCAAATATATCTTTTATTAGATAGTTCTTTAGCTTAGTTTACTATATTAATAAAAGTAGTAGTTAATTATAATAAAGCTTTATACTTTTAATAAGTAGCCTTTTAATTATTTTTACTTATTTTTACTTTTAGTACTTTTTAACTTTTTCTATTTAAGTATCTACTATAAATACTATTACTTATAAAGTAGTTTAGATATTCATTACTAATTCTTTTTATTTAGTAGTATTCTAGTTATTAGCTATATAATTAGTACTATAGATAGTAGTATTATTACAAAAATTAGATAGCTATTTTAAATCTTCTTTCTTAGTAGTATTTTAGTAAATTACTTTATTTACTATTATTTTCTTAGTTACTTAATTCTTCTAAAGTACTATTTTTAAAATAGACGTTATTATTAGTTACTATATTAGAGCTAGTAGCTTAATAGTCTAAATATATATTACTATCTTCTTTAGTATATTATATATAAAGCTGTAAGGGGCTACGCTTAGAGAGCTACTATATAGGTATACTAGAGTTGTATTTAATAGAGAAGTAAGCTCTAGACTACGTAGCTACTTATATAGAATATAAGGTAAGCTAATTACCTAAGAGGTAATTAGGCTAATAAAGAAAACTAAGGTTAGGGATAAAGAGAAGAAGAGCTAAGGGCGTAGCCTATTATAATACCCCTCTTCTATAAAGAAGCCTCCTCTTTCTTTAAGCTAAAGAGGGCATCTATTATAAAACTTTATACTATAGTCTTTATTCTAGGGGGCTAAGCTAGCTAGGCTAAGTAAAATTTAAAGTAGAATTTAATCTAATAGTTATTTAAACTATAGTAGAAGTAGAAATTATTATCTAAGTAGTATAAGTAACGTTCTATAGAAGCTATTAAAGAGAATAAAGAGATAGAGGAGAATCTAGTTTTAGATCTTAGTTTAAAAGTAGCTCTTCTAACGCGTATAGATACTAAATTAATATCTATTTATTAGCTAAACTAGTTTTAGTTAGTCTAGCTAGGCTAGCTAGACTATAAATACTTTATATATTAGTTAACGCTCTAGATAGCCTCTATATACTAGTTGTAATAAACTAAAGAGAGAGTTATTAGACTTCTTAAGCTTTTATCTAAGTAACTATTAGAAACTATAGTAGAGTATTATAACGCGAGAGATCTTAAGCTAAAAAGAAGCTTTCGCTTTAAATATTAGTCTCTTAAATTATATAAGATAAGTAATTATAGACTTATTATCTTTACGTAGATTTATAAGAAATATTAGATTACTTCTTATTACTTATATAGATTATAGTAGAGGCGCTAGAAGAAGAAGAAGATTTATTTTAAATCTTAGTCTAACTTCTTCTTAGACTATTTATAGAGATATAGAATAGAGGCCTACTATAGCTACTCTAATTAATCTTAAATATAGTTAAAAGGGTTAGCTTTATTAAGCTAGTCTAATTAGATTTTTACTTTAATAGATAGTAGCTAAGTATATAGCGCGTATAGTTTACTATTAAATTTAGGCGAGTTTAGTAGGCGTACTTAAACTTACGTCTAAGTAGCGCTTAGAGGCTAGTACTAAGTCTGAAGCTAAGTTACGCTTTCTTATAATAAGAGAATTTTAGCTTATTAGTTTTAGAGCTTCTACTAAAGCTACTATACTAGTAGTATTAAAGCGTTTTAGTTTTAGTTAGTACTAGCTATAGCTCTAGTTACTAAAGAAAAAGAAAAAGTTTTTTTTTAGTAAAAGCTAAACGCTTATCTAATCTCCTCTTAAGTAGGTGTACTTAGACTTACGCCTAAGAATTAAATATAAAATATAAAAGGCTATACTTAGAGAGCTACTATATAGGTATACTAGAGTTATATTTAATAGAGAAGTAAGCTTTAGACTATATAGCTACTTATATAGAATATAAAGTAGGCTAATTACTTAAGATGTAATCGGGCTGATAGAGAAAACTAAGGGTAGAGATAAGAAGAAGAGGAGCTTAGGGCGTAGCCTATTATAAAAGCTTTCTATTAATTCTTTAATTTTATTATTAAATACTAAGTTCTTATAAAAAGTAATATCTTTTATACTAATTACTTTAATAAGTAAAGGTATCTAAATTTAGTAAATATTAGTAATCTAGTATTAACTAAGTATCTAATCTATACTTTTAGATTAAGGCACTAAAAGTGTAATATTTCTCTATAGATATTATCTATTATTATTAAAGCATTATAGCTATATACTTTTAAGTATATAAAGGTTAGCTTTTATAAAAAGTTACTATTTTATTACTAAATACTACTCTTATAAAAAGACTTTATATAGTATCTTGTAGTAGTTATTATACTATAGAGTTCTATTAAATAGATATAGTATAGCTTAAAAGATTTTTAGCTATAGTTCCTAAGAGAGATTAGTATTAAAGTATATATATATACTATCTTCTTATTTATACTTTTTAAGCGCTTAGCTTTATTATTCTAAGCTTATATATTTAGAGTAGAGAGCTTAATCTTATAATTTATATAACTAGCTAGCGTTTAATATTTAGTTTTACTATAGTAATTTGATTCTTTAATTTAATAGTTTTAACTAAAATATTATAGTAGCTCTTTAAAAAAAGAAAAGAAATTATAATTAGCTATATAATTAACCTAGCTATATAGTTATTTATAAAGTATAAGTCTTACTAAAAGCTAGAGAAATAGTTAGTAATAAATATTTAACCTTTCTTTTTTATTATAGTTTAGTACTTATATATATAAAAGTTAATTACTAGCTACTTTTTTAGTTCTTTATTATTAGTTTATAGTAAGTATCTAATTTATCTTCTTGACTTTACTCTTCTATAAAAGTTATACTATACTATTATTTTTTTTTAAACTTATACTTCTTAGACTCCTATACTAAATATTTAATTACTACTAATTCTAAGTAGCTAAGTCTTTATACTATAGTATTACTAAGACTTTCTTAGTTCTTACTTTATATAGGTAGTGATTCTATATATATAGACTAGAGCCTAAAGTAGAGAGTTATCCTCTAGTACTTACAAGCTATAAGTATCTAATAAATTACTAATATATTAATATTAAGTCTATATAAATTTATTAAGTTTAATTTAGTATTCTACTAGATTTCTTTCTACTATAGTAGCTAAAAAGATAGTAAGTTATATATAATTTAGGTAGATTACTACTGTATATTATATAGTACTATTAATATTATCTCTCTGTAGTATTATAGTATAATATTTATTATACTATATCTTTATATTTAAACTCTTATACTACCTACTTAGATATTGTCGCCTAATAATAATTAATCGTAGTTATAAATATAGACTAAGTTATTTATAATATAGTATAACGTATTCTACCACCGAGCCGGCTACCCTACCGAGCCGGCCACCTTTTCTTGGCATTACTCTTTTCTTAATAACTCTATCAATTCTAAAGCAATATATAAGATTAATGAACGAAAATAAAGCTAGGATTTCGGCCTTTAAAATAGGCTATAAATTGCTTAAATAGGCCTAGTGTAGCTGACGTTATAAGCAAGCAAAGAATAGAGAGCTCGCTTAAGCTCTAATCCTTGTATTATATACTTACTATTAGTAATAAACTCTATAACTCTCTCTATATTATATATATATTAATAACGTAGATTTCTAATTTTAAAGTCTTTATATATAACTATAGAGTTATTAAGTAATAGAGACTCTTCAGCTAAAAAATAAGCTTTTTACTATTTATAAACGCTAGGTTATATCTATTTATACGATAACTTTTATAATATATAGAATATATATATATAGTATTTACTAGCGTTTTAAATAATATAGTAAAGTATCTATAAAGTTATAGATTCTTTAAAAGTAGATTATATTTACTAAGAAAAGAGTAATTAGAAATAGTTCTTTTCTAGATAAAGAATAGATTTAAGAAGTCTTTTAAATAATTATAATATACTATTAATATTATTAATACTTAAAGAATATTAATATATAAAATATAGAAGCTACTATACTACCTATTCTATATTTAGCTTTAAGAAACTTCTTCTCTTAATATCTTATATAGTATATTAGCTATAGCTCTATAACTCTATTAAATATATAGTACTATATAGAAAGTCTATTTAAAAAGTTATTAAGATTATTACTAATTATAAGTACCTAGTACAAGGATTAGAGCTTAAGCGAGCTCTCTATCTTTACTTACTTATAACTCTAGCTACACTAGACCTATATAGGCAATTTATAGCTTATTCTATAGGCCTAAATTCTAGCATTATTTTCGTTAATTAATCTTGTATAGTGCTTTAGAATTGATAGAGTTATTAAGAAAAGAGTAATGCCAAGAAAAAGTGGCCGGCTCGGTAGGGTGGCCGGCTCGGTGGTAGAATACGTTATAGCGCCTAAGTTAAGAATAAAAAATTATAAAAAAAAGTATATATAGTTAGTTATATTACTTAGTAATAGAGTAGTAGAAGTAGTATTTATATTTATAATTTTTTACCCTTCTAGTTATTTAAAATAATTAATTAGCTTTAGAAGTATCTAAAAGCTTAATAGTAAGTATATAAATATAAATTCTACTCTATTTTTATTATAGCTTTTATAGTACTAAATATATTCTATTTTATATTTAATTAGTTTATTAATAGTTAGGTTTAGTATTTACTACTCTAAAGTATTATCTAAATAAGTATAGTAATATTTTGTTAAGTTATAATATTATCTATATACTTTATACTTAGAGTATAATATAGTTAAAAGGCTTAGCTTTAATTCTAAAAGTTTCTTAAATACTAGTATTAATAGCTTAACTTATTTATTTTACTATTACGTTTAAAGTCTCTCTTAAGCTTTACTAAAGAAGAATTCAGTTTAAAACTACTAAGTATCTTTAATAACTTCTAGTTAGATTTACTACTAATAAAAGTATTATTATAGATATTTTTATAAGCTACTAAAGTAGTATTAGCTTTATATTTTTAGTTAAGTAGTTTAATATTTATACTTTTAAAACTATTTTAATATCTCTTTTATAATTTATAGTAGTCTTAAATTCTTACTATAGAATTTATTACCTATATTAGCTTAACTTTATTTACTACTTTATAAAGTTATCTTAAACTATTAATAAGTATTATAGTTCTAGTATCTTCTATCTTTCTACTTATATAGTAATATTATTATACTTAGATAGCTAAGTATTCTAATAAGTAATACTTTTTATAGATCTGTAAGGATAGAACCCTCTTCCTTACGCACTAGTCCTATATAGGCTTAGCGTATAGACTAGTCCTAATTAGGCCTAGTATATACGCTAGCTACTATAGGCTTAGACTCTTCTCCTCTTACTATATAGAGTAGACTCTCTCCCTTCTTAGAGAGGTTATCTACTATTATCTCTACTTCTAAATCTAAGAGTTATCTAACTAGTCTACTCTTCTATGCCTAATATCTACCTTATATAATAGTAGACCTTATAGCTAAATTAGCTTACCTATAGGCTTCTAGCCTAAATAAAAGCGCGTAGTTCTTACACACTCTTAGTTATTACATAGATTACGCTCTAGTTACTACCTCTTTACTAAGTTAAGCGCTATTCGTATAAGAAAGAAGCCTAGAATTCTAAATTCTAGTAATAGATTTTACTCTTTTAGCAGCTAAAAGGTCGACTCTTCTAAAAAGAGGGTAGATTTTAGCTAGTAGTGTTTAATTTAGACTCTATCTAAGAGAATAGCTAACTACTATATAATAGCTTTTAACTATATAATAGCTTAGAGATATAGTCTTTTACTACTCTCTACTATAGCGCGCTAGTATTACGCGAATTTAGATTAAACACCCTAAGGAGACAGACTCTCTAGAAAAAACTACTAGATATTTAGTATATACTACCTACCTCTAGTAATTAGGCTAAATACTACTTACTCTAAGTACTTATTCTCTAGCTTAGAGGCTTATACTCTACCTTAAGATAGTAAATACTCCTATATCTTTACTATAAATTATACCTAGTTTAGGCTACTCCTCGCCTTTATATAAGTTACCCTCTTTAATCTTCTTAAAAATATAATATATTACGTAAAGTTAATAAAGATCCTTTTAACCTTTAGTCTACTAAGATATTAGCTAGAATTTTTAATAAGGTACTCTCTAAGTTTACTAAAGAACTTCTACCTTTTTCTATAACTACCTCCCCTACTATAGAGATAGATAAGCTTACTTCCTGCCTTAGCCCTAAATCTTATAAATATAAGTATAATACTTAGTTAGTGTCTAAGGTACCCCCTTAGCTAGTATTATAGTTAGAAGTAGACTCTAAAGAATCTAAGCCTAATACCCTATATAAAAAAAATTAGTTATTTACTTTCTCTAATACTACTAATAAACTATCTAGTTTAAAAGGTAAGCTACGCGTAGTAGAACTACGCGAATAGAGCCTAGAGAACTACTAGTTATTATAAATAAATAAGTTTACTATAGAGGATTTCTTAGCTTACTTATTCTAATAAATAAAGAGCTATATACCGCTCTATTCTAGCTACTTTATAAGAAAGATAACTAGATAGTCTTAACTCTAGAAACCTTAGGCTTAGATAAATTAACGCTATAATTATCTACTTTACGTACCCTAGCTAACTAGCTATACTATAATCTAATTTAGGTATAGAAAAAGGAATATAATAATACCTAGAACTTTAGAGAAGCTTTTAGTATAGCTTATAAGTAAGTAGATAACTATACTAAAGACCTAAACTACTAAGTAGAATTAGCTTAATAGTAGAAGAGTTCCTATACTCTTCTATTAGCTAAGTATTAAGCTCTTATATAAAGCTAATATAGAACTAAAAGACTATCTTTTAGATAGTTCTCTACTCTCTAGCTAACTATCTATAGCTACTCCCTCTAAATAATTAATAGGCCTATTTATACTTACGCGTATCTTAGACCGCGAAGCACTCTATAATAAGACTATACTAAACGAGTTTAGTATATAGTTATACTACTAGGGCCTCTTAAAGATACTTAATAATAAGTTCTATTCTAGTAAATAGGGACTTATTCTAATCTCTACTCTACTATAGTAATAGTCCTAAGCTATAGAGTTACTTTTTATATACGCTAAAGTAATAATAATAATATAGTATAGCCTAAGGTATTTAAATTAGAATCTAATAAGCTATACCGCTTTATAATATTCTACTTATATTCTAGCGTTTAAAAGGTAAGTACTTTTAGTACCTAGAATTATAAGTAAATAGTCTTTTCTCTCTTATAAATAGCTTAGCTATAATAATCTTAACTAATAGAATAAACAAATTTAGCTATAGATATAAATTAGATATTATTTATAGTTACTTTTTAGAACGTTTTTAGGGATTCTAATCTATAAGTTATAGTAGATAAGGCTATTATAACCTAATCTATTCCTACTTTCCTAACTCTATATATAAAATAGAAAGAGAGGCCTAGAGCTATTTTTATATAGAATTTAAAGCCTTAGCTTTATAGCTCTAACTTAGCTATATAATCTAGGCTTATAAGCTCTATAGTAAGCTTCTTATACGTCTTTGTAATAAGATAGCGTTCGCTTTATCTACTATAAGGGATAGTTTAGGCTACTATAGTCTACTTAATACTATTTTAGACTTAGTAGCTTAATTAGACTTTATAGACTTTCTAAAGTTTTTAGCTAAATAATAGAACTACTTTTACTCTTAGATAACTCTATATTACTTTTAGAAACTAGTAGAAGAAAGCTATAAACCTAAAGGTATAAGACGCCTAAAAGAAATAGTATATACGCTAAAAAGCGCTCTATAGAACCTACTAATAGCTAAAACACTTACGTGTTATATCTATAGTAAGCCTAGATATTTTATATAAATATCTAGAGTTAAAAAAGTTCTTAAAGTCTAGGCCCTTAGAGAATAACTAGTATATAACTATATACCTAGACAAATCTAGGTTAGATTATAATAATATTAAAGAGTTAGGCTATTATAGTACTAACTTATTAGAGGAAGAGTAACCTTAGGGACTAGGCTATCCTCTAAAGTCTCTACTTAGCCTTAGAAGAAAGCTTTAGTAGACTTTTTTACTAGACTTACTCTATATAACGTTAGGATTTTTCTTAGAAACGTCTCTACTTAGATAAAGGTAGTATCTACGTAGAAGGATCTTTATAATTTATATTTTACTCTTTTATTAGGCCTTAGAATAACGTTCCCTATATATATATATATTAGTAGATAATAGAGCTAACTCTAATTTTATCTCCTAATACTTTCTATAATAGATTTAAACGATATAGTCTATTAATCTATCTATACTAGTTACGTATAAAGAATATAAAGGGGTACTAGTCGAAACTATTATAGAACGCGTTAAGTTCTATCTTAGATTAGATAATTATCTAGAGCGTATAGTAGCCTATATAGTTAATATATATAGCTCTTTTAACTAGTCCTAAGCTTTTAATAGAAGTAACTCTACTAGCTACCCCTAGACTATTTAATAAGAGAATTAAATTTTCTAATAACTACTACTAAAGTTACTACTAGCTTACTAGATCTACTCTAACTATTATCTATCTTAATAGTATAGTAGAGCCTAAGACCCCCGCTAAACCTACTATAGAAAGTAATAACTCTAAGCCTTCCCTAACACCTCTAAGCTTACTAAAAGTAAAGAAAGTATTCTAGAGAGTTATTAAGGTTATAGTAAAATGCTAAGGCTATACTCTTTATATAATTTTACTTTGACCTCTAGAGGAACTAGGCCGCCCTAGAGTTAGATAAGTAGTAGTAGATAAAGATTTAAGAAGTTTATAACTAGAATTCTAAAAACTACTCTTAAAGAAATTCTTATACTCTAGCTATTCTAGGAATACTCTAGCTATATTCTTATATTTAATAAAGCTACTATAGGAAAGCTCCCTAAATATTCTAAATTTAACTATAATATAGAGCTAAAACTAGATACTAAAATTCTAAATTACTAGCCTAGGCTATTCTTAGGCTAGTAACTAGAGGCTATTAGACTCTATATTAAAGATATAGAAAATAAAGGCTTTATTAAATACTATAACTCTCTAGCCTATAACTTGCTACTTATTATTACTAAACTAGAAGGTAGCTTATATATATACGTAGATTACTAGGACTTAAACGAGGCTATAGTTAAAGACTAATACTTTATTCCTTCTTTTAGAAAACTTTAGCTAAGCTAAATAAGGCTACTATCTTCTTAAAGTTTAATATTATACACGCTTTCTATAGAATTTATATAAAACTAGGGTCTAAATAGCTTACAGCTTTTACTACTTACTATAGTATATATTAGTATAAAGTTATACTATTTAGCCTCTATAATACACCCGCTTCCTTTTAGCGCGTAATTAATAGTACTCTATTTAAATACCTAGATTAGTTCTATACTACTTACCTTAATAATATTCTAGTCTACTCTAAATCTAAATTAGCCTATATTTCTATATAAGAAAGTTTTATCTTAGCTTAAAGACTAAGGTTTCTATATAACCCCTATAAGTCTAATTTTACTATATAAAGGTAAAGTTCTTAGGTATAATTATAATAGATAAGGGAATTAAAATAGATCTAGATAAGGTGTTAGCTATCTATAAATAGGATAAACTAAACTCTATAAAAGGATTACTAGCGTTCTTTAGCTATACTAGATTCTATTAATAATTTATTAAGGGCTACTCTACTATAGCCCTTCCCCTTATAAAGCAGATCCGCGTAAAAGTTATTCTTAATAAAAATAGCTAAGGTAAAGCCTATACAACGTATAAGCCGCTAAAATAGAACTCTAACTATAATATAGCATTTTAAGTATTAAAAATGCTTTTTACTAGAATATATACTATAGCACTTTAACTTAGAGAAGCCTATCTTAATTTTATAGATTCCTTAGAATAGGTATATAGTAGAGTAATAAAATAACTAAACATATAAGGTATTTTATAACCTATCGCCTTCTTCTTAAAAAGCACTTTACTATAGAATATAACTACAATATTATAACCTTAAACTTATAGGTATTATTTAGGTATTTAAGGAATAGGAACTAGAGCTTATAAGCTCTAGCTACTAGGTTAGCGTATTATAGACTATAAGAACCTAAAGTACTTTATAAGTTTAAAATTACTTACGCGCTAATAAGCTTGCTAGTCTATTTTCTATCTTATTTAATTTTAAGATCTTATACGCCCTAGAGGGATAAAATAGAGAAGTAAACGCCCTTAGTAGGCGCCTATAAGACGAGCCTATAGATCCCTTAGACCCCTAGTTCGCAGATATAAAGATTATCTTTAGTTCTAAAGTCCTCTCTCTAAGTATATAACTAGCGATTTAAATAGTACTTTATATACTATCTACATCTTTAGACTCTTAGCCCGATAAAATTCGGCCTAAATAGCGGCGTCTCTATAGATTTCTCTTTAAATTAGTATATAACTTAGACTCTTTAGCACTATTAGAGCTAGATTCTAATCTACTTAATAGTAAACTAGACCTAACGTTACCCCTCTATAAGTAAGACCCTAGACCTATAAAAGAACTACTTATAATAGCCTACTAAAACGACCCTATAGCTATTAAAGCGTTTATAGCTATTAACGCTAGCGACTCTAAGCTTTCTAAGTAGTTCTATAAGAATAGGTACTACGTAAGTATAGTAGAGTTTATATCTTTAGGTAAAAGAGATAACTAGTATTTATTTATAGATCGCACGCGGCTATACGTCTCTAACAACGCCTATTTATATTAAAGAATCTTTAACCTATACTATAATTATAAGATTACGGGCTATAAGGGCCCCCGCGTAACGCTATATTTAATATATAAGCGCTACTACTAGCCTAGAATACTATAATCTATTATAATATACTATAAAGCTTATGTAGTGTATAAGCGCACTAAGTCCTCTTAAGATAGTAAATATAGATACTTATAGCTACTACTAATTCTATACTTCTAATAGAGTAACCTAATAGTAGACTATATCTAGAATCTCTCCCTATCTCGGCACGAAAACTGCAAATATAGGAATATCTTAGTAGTAGTCGACTGCTTTACTAAATATTGCTACTTCTATCTAATATAAGGTTAGATAGTAGTAAAAATAGCTAGTTATTTTATAGATATCTTTTAGTACTATAGTCTGCTTATTAGTATTACGTTAGACTACGGCTCTAATTTTATTACCTCTTTTTAAAAGCGACTTTATAAGAGACTCTATATTAAAAGAAAGTTATTAACTATATACTACTTAGAAACTAATAGCTAAATAGAATATATAAACTAATCCTTTAAAACGTTCCTACGCTAGTTCGTTAACTACGCATAAGATAACTAGGTAGCTTAGCTTCCTATTGCTAAATTCTAAGTAAATAATACTATTAATTTAAGTATAGAAATAACCCTATTTTTTGCTAACTTAGGTTATTACCTCTAAAGTAGTATTTACCTCTAAGAGAATATTAAAACGGACTTACTATAACTTACTAGAGACTAAATTATCTAAGCTAATAAATAATAAACTCTAATATAGACCTTATTATCTACCTAAAAGAATAGCTGCGCTAGGTATAATAGAAGTAATCTATATAAGTAAATACCTCCTACTATACTATACCTCTATACTAAGTAGGCGATAAAGTCTAAGTATCTATAGTTAATTAGAGTACCCCTAGTAGGACAAAAAAGCTTAACTACTAATAGGTAGGACTATACTATAAGAATAGAACCCTCTTTTTTACGCACTAGTCTTATATAGGCTTAGCGTATAGACTAGTTCTAATTAGGCCTAGTATATACACTAGCTACTATAGGCTTAGACTCTCCTCCTCTTACTATATAGAGTAGACTCTCTCCCTTCTTAGAGAGGTTATCTACTATTATCTCTACTTCTAAATCTAAAAGTTATTAACTAGTCTACTCTTCTATACCTAATATCTACTTTATATAATAGTAGACCTTATAGCTAAATTAGCTTACCTATAGGCTTCTAGCCTAGATAAAAGCGCGTAGTTCTTACGCGCTTTTAGTTATTATATAAATTACGCTCTAGTTACTACCTCTTTACTAAGTTAAGTACTATTCGTATAAGAAAGAAGCCTAGAATTCTAAATTCTAGTAATAGATTTTACTCTTTTAGTAGCTAAAAGGTTAACTCTTTTAGAAAAAGAGTAGATTTAGCTAGTAGCGTTTAATTTAGACTCTATCTAAGAGAATAGCTAACTACTATATAATAGTCTTTAACTACGTAATAGCCTAGAAATATAGCCTTTTACTACCCCCCGCTATAGCGCGCTAGCGTTACGCGAATTTAGATTAAACGCCCTAAGGAGATAGACTCTCTAAAAAAAACTACTAGATATTTAGCGTATACTACCTACCTCTAGTAATTAGGCTAAATACTACTTACCTTAGGTACTTATTCTCTAGCTTAGAGGCTTATACTCTATCTTAGAATAGCGAATACTTCTATATCCTTACTATAAATTGTACTTAGTTAGGCTACTCCTTACTTTTATATAGGTTACCCTCTCTAATCTTCTTTAATAAACGTAATATATTATATAAAGTTAATAAAGATTCTCTTAATCTTTAGTCTACTAGGATATTAGCTAGAATTCTTAATAAGGTACTCTCTAAGTCTACTAAAGAACCTCTACTTTCTTTTATAACTACCTCCCCTACTATAGAGATAGATAAGCTTACTTCCTACCTTAGCTCTAAATCTTATAAATATAAGTATAATACTTAGTTAGCGTCTAAAGTACCTCCCTAGCTAGTATTATAGTTAGAAGTAGACTCTAAAGAATCTAAGCCTAACACCCTATATAAAAAAGATTAGTTATTTACTTTCCCTAATACTACTAATAAACTATCTAGTTTAAAAGGTAAGCTATATATAGTAGAACTACGCGAATAGAGCCTAAAGAACTACTAGTTATTATAGATAAATAAGTTTAGTATAAAGGATCTCTTAGCTTATCTATTCTAATAGGATAAAGAGCTATATACCGCTCTATTCTAGCTACTTTATAAGAAAGATAACTAGATAGTCCTAACTCTAGAAACTTTAGGCTTAGATAAATTAACGCTATAATTATCTACCTTACGCACTCTAGCTAACTAGCTATACTATAATCTAATTTAGGTATAGAAAAAGAGATATAATAACACCTAGAACTTTAGAGAAGCTTTTAGTATAGCTCACAAGCGAGTAGATATCTATACTAAAGACCTAAACTACTAAGTAGAATTAGCTTAATAGTAGAAGAGTTCCTATACTCTCCTACTAGCTAAGTATTAAGCTCTTACGAATAAAGCTAATATAGAACTAAAAGACTACCTTTTAGATAGTTCTCTACCCTCTAGCTAACTACCTATAGCTACTCCTCTTAAATAATTAATAAGCCTATTTATACCTACGCGTATCTTAGACCGCGAAGTACTCTATAATAAGACTATACTAAATAAGTTTAGTATATAGTTATACTACTAGGGCCCCTTAAAGATACTTAATAACGAGTTCTATTCTAGTAAATAGAGACTTATTCTAATCCTCGCTCTACTATAGTAATAGTCCTAAGCTATAGAGTTACTTTCTATATACGCTAAAAGCAATAATAATAACGTAGTATAGCCTAAGGTATTTAAATTAGGATCTAATAAGCTATACTACTTTATAATATAGCTACTTACGTTCTAGCGTTTAAAAGGTAAGCACTTTTAGTACTTAGAATATAAGTAAATAGTCTCTTCTCTCTTATTAACAGCTTAGCTATAATAATCTTAACTAATAGGATAAACAAATTTAGCTATAAATATAAATTAGATATTAAGTATATAGTTACCCTCTAGAACGTTTTTAGAGATTCTAATCTATAAGTTATAGTAGATAAGGCTATTTATAACCTAACCTATCCTTACTTTTCTAACCTTATATATAAAATAGAAAGAGAGGCCTAGAGCTATTTCTATATAGAATTTAAAGCCTTAGCTTTATAGCTCTAACTTAGCTATATAATTTAGGCTTATAAGCTCTATAGTAAGCTTCTTATACGTCTTTATAATAAGATAGTGTTTGCTTTGTCTACTATAAGAGATAGTCTAGGCTACTATAGTCTACTTAACGCTATCTTAGACTTAGTAGCTTAATTAGACTTTATAGACCTTCTAGAGTTTTTAGCTAAATAATAGAACTACTCTCGCTCTTAGATAACTCTATATCGCCCTTAGAAACTAGCAGAAGAAAGCTATAAACCTAAAGGTATAGGACACCTAAGAGAAATAGTATATACGCTAAAAAGCGCCCTATAAAACCTATTAATAGCTAAAACACTTATATATTATATCTATAGTAAGCCTAGACATTTTATATAAGAATATCTAGAGTTAAAAAAGTCCTTAAAGTCTAGGCCCTTAGAGAACAACTAGTATATAACTATATACCTAGATAAATCTAGGTTAGATTATAATAATATTAAGAAGTTAGGCTATTATAGTACTAACTTATTAGAGAAAAAGTAACCTTAGAGACTAAGCTACCCTCTAAAATCTCTACTTAGCTTTAAAAGAAAGCTCTAGTAGACTCTTTTACTAGACTTACTCTATATAACGCTAGGACTTTCCTTAGAAACGTCTCTACTTAAATAAAGGTAGCACCTACGTAGAAGAATCTCTTATAATTTATATTTTACTCTTTTATTAGGCCTTAGAATAACGTTCTCTATATATATTGTATATTAGTAGATAATAGAGCTAACTCTAATTTTGTCTCCTAACACTTTCTATAATAGGTTTAAATAATATAGTCTATTAATCTATCTATACTAGTTACGTATAAAGGATATAAAGAGGTACTAGTTAAAACTATTATAGAATACGTTAAGTTCTATCTTAGATTAGATAATTATCTAGAGCGTATAGTAGCCTATATAGTTAATATATATAGCTCTTTTGACCTAGTTCTAGGCTTTTAATAGAGGTAACTCTACTAGCTAACCCTAGACTATTGTAATAAGAGAATTAAATTTTCTAATAACTACTACTAAAGTTACTACTAGCTTACTAGATCTACTCTAACTATTATCTATCTTAATAGTATAGTAGAGCCTAAGACCCCTACTAAACCTACTATAGAAAGCGATAACCTTAAGCCTCCTCTAACACCCCTAAGCTTACTAAAAGTAAAGAAAGTATTCTAGAGAGTTATTAAGGTTATAGTAAAATGCTAAGGCTATACTTTTTATATAATTTTACTTTAACCTCTAGAGGAACTAGGCCGCCCTAAAGTTAGATAAGTAGTAGTAGATAAAGATTTTAAGAAGTTTATAACTAGAATTCTAGAAACTACTCTTAAAGAAATTCTTATACTCTAGCTATTTTAGAAATACTCTAGCTATATTCCTATATTTAATAAAGCTGCTATAGAAAAGCATCTTAAATATTCTAAATTTAACTATAATATAGAGCTAAAACTAGACGCTAAAATTCTAAATTACTAGCTTAGGCTATTCTTAGACTAGTAGCTAGAGGCTATCAGACTCTATATTAAAGATATAGAAAATAAAGGCTTTATTAAACGCTATAACTCTTTAGCCTATAACTTGCTACTTATTATTACTAAACTAGGAGGCGGCTTACGCGTGTGCGTAGATTACTAGGACTTAAACGAGGCTATAGTTAAAGACTAATACTCTATTCTCTTCTTTTAGAAAACTCTAGCTAAGCTAAATAAGGCTACTATCTTTTTAAAGTTTAATATTATATACGCTTTCTATAGAATTTATATAAAACTAGGGTCTAAATAGCTTATAGCTTTACTACTTACTATAGCACGTATTAGTATAAAGTTATACTATTTAGCCTCTATAATACACCCGCTTCCTTTTAGCGCGTAATTAATAGTGCTTTATTTAAATACTTAGATTAGTTCTACACTACTTATCTTAATAATATTCTAGTCTACTCTAAATCTAAATTAGCCTATGTTTCCTATATTAAGAAAGTTTTATTTTATCTTAAAGACTAAGGTTTCTATATTAACCTCTATAAGTCTAAATTTACTATATAAAGGTAAAGTTCTTAGGTATAATTATAATAGATAAGGAATTAAAATAGATCTAGATAAGGTGTTAGCTATCCGCGAATAGGATAAATAAACTCTATAAAAGAATTACTAGTATTCCTTAGCTATACTAAATTCTATTAATAATTTATTAAGGGCTACTCTACTATAGCCCTTTCCCTTATAAAGTAGATCTGCGTAAAAGTTATTTCTAATAAGAATAGCTAAGGCAGAGCCTACATAATATATAAGCTACTAAAATAGAACTCTAACTATAATATAGCGTTCTAAGTATTAAAAAATACTTTTCGCTAAAATATTATACTATAGCACTTTAACCTAGAGAAGCCTATCTTAATTTTTATAGATTCCTTAAGATAGGTATATAGTAGAGTAATAAATAACTAAATATATAAGTATTCTATAACCTATCGCCTTCTTCTTAAAGAAGTACTTTGCTATAGAATATAACTATAATATTTATAACCTTAAACTTATAGGTATTATTTAGGTATTTAAGGAATAGAAACTAGAGCTTATAGGCTCTAGCTACTAAGTTAGCGTTATTATAGACTATAAGAACCTAAAGTACTTTATAAGTTTAAAATTACTTACGCGCTAATAAGCCTACTAGTCTATTTTTCTATCTTAATTCGATTTTAAGATCTTATACGCCTTAGGGGAATAAAATAGAGAAGCAGACGCCCTTAGTAGGCGCCTATAAGACGAGCCTATAGATCCCTTAGACCCCTAGTTTATAGATATAAAGATTATTCTTAGTTCTAAAGTCCTTTCTCTAAGTATATAACTAGTAATTTAAATAGTACTTTATATACTATCTACGTCTTTAGACTCTTAGCCTAATAAAATTCGGCCTAAATAGCGGCGTCTCTGCGGATTTCTCTTTAGATTAGTATATAACCTAGACTCTTTAGCACTATTAGAGCTAGATTCTAATCTACCTAATAGTAAACTAGACTTAACGTTACCTCTCTATAAGTAAGACTCTAGACCTATAGAAGAACTACTTATAATAGCCTACTAAAATAACTCTATAGCTATTAAAGCGTTCGTAGCTATTAACGCTAGCGACTCTAAGCTTTCTAAGTAGTTTTATAAGAATAGGTACTATATAAGTATAGTAGACCTTACGTCTTTAGGCGAAGAAGACAACTAGCGTTTATTTATAAATCGTACGCGGCTATACGTCCCTAATAACGCCTATTTGCGTTAAAGAATCTTTAACCTATACTATAATTATAAGATTATAGGCTATAAAGGCCCCCGCGTAATGTTATATCTAATATAAGCGCTACTACTAGCCTAGAATACTATAATCTATTATAACGTACTATAAAGCTTATATAGTATATAAGCGCACTAAGTCCCCTTAGAATAGTAAATATAGATACTTATAGCTACTACTAATTCTACACTCCTAATAAAGTAACTTAATTGTAGACTATATCTAGAATCTCCCCCTATCTTAGTATAAAAACTATAAATATAGGAATATCCTAGTAGTAGTTAACTACTTTACTAAACGTCGCTACTTCTATCTAATATAAGATTAGATAGTAGTAGAAATAGCTAGTTATTTTATAGATATCTTTTAGCACTATAGTCTGCCTATTAGTATTACGTTAGACCGCGGCTCTAATTTTATCGCCTCTTTTTAGAAGCGACTCTATAAGCGGCTCTATATTAAAAGAAAGTTATTAACTATATACTACCTAGAAACTAATAGCTAAATAGAATATATAAACTAATCCCTTAAAACGTTTCTACGCTAGTTCGTTAACTACGCATAAGATAACTAGGTAGCTTAGCTTCCTATTACTAAATTCTAAGTAAATAACACTATTAATTTAAGTATAGGAATAACTCTATTTTTTACTAACTTAGGTTATTACCCCTAAAGTAGTATTACCTCTAGAAGAATATTAAAATAGACTTACTATAACCTACTAGGGACTAAATTATCTAGGCTAATAAAATAATAAACTCTAATATAGACCTTATTACCTATCTAAAAGAATAGCTGCGCTAAGTATAATAGAAGTAATCTGCGTAAGTAAATACCTCTCGCCACGCTATACCTCTATACTAAGTAGGCAATAAAGTCTAGGTATCTATAGTTAATTAGAGCACCTCTAGTAGAACGAAGAAGCTTAACTACTAATAGATAGGACTATATACTATTACCCGCACTATATATAATAGACGAGCATATAAATTAGAACTACCTAATACTATAGTATTAGCTAGAGTATTCTCTATCTTCTACCTATATCTACTTAGACCCGCTAATAATAAAAGACTTCTAGATTAAGTACTACCTATACTAGTAGAAGTTTAAATTATAAATAAGAAAGGGGATAGCTACACTAAATAGCTAGTTAACGAGTTTATCGACGTATAACTAGGCACTAAAGAACGCGTAAAGAATCGCTAGTAATATAAGATTAAATAGATAGATTACCTAAAAGTAAAGTAGTATAACGCTAAGAACTATTTAGATTACTATAACGCTTTTCTATTCTACTAGCGCTACCTAGAGAAACCCCGCCTACTAGGCCTAGCTATGCCCGCTAACTAGTAACTACTCTCTAAAGATTATAATTAATCCCCTAATAATTTTCTCTCTAGTAAAAATTTAGCGTAAAACCTTATAGTTATATATAGCGTAACTATAAAAAGTACCTTAGAGACGCTTAGGAGCCGCCTAAATATATACTACTAAGCCTAGCACGCTATAGGCTCTCTACGCCTATAAGCCTACGCCTATAAGCTATCTTTACGCCTACGCCTATAAGCTACGCCTACAAGCCTACGCCTATAAGCCTACGCCTACGCCTATAAGCCTACGCCTATAAGCCTACGCCTACGAGCCTAATAATAAGCTATAATCTTAATATATTTTTACTATAGGCACTTAGTAGTTATACTACTACTAAGTCTATATAGTATATAGGAACGTAAGGTGCTTAAACGTTATAGGTTAGGGGATCCCTAGCTAGAAATAGCGTTAGAAACCTACGTTTTATATAGTAAATCGCGTAGATATGCGCAGCCCTATATAAACCTAAATACTAGATTTAATAAGATAGCTGCTATAGAGGATTCTAAAAGCTATATCTAACTTTTAAGAGCTCCTAGATAGTTTTTTATTATAGTCTTTACTATTTCTTAGTTTTAGTTACTTTCTTTTACTATTACTAGCCTTAGAGACAAGGCTAAGTTCTTTTTTTTTAGAGGGGCACGTGTAAGGACAGAACTCTCTTCCTTACGCACTAGTCCTATATAGGCTTAGCGTATAGACTAGTTCTAATTAGGCCTAGTATATACGCTAGCTACTATAGGCTTAGACTCTCCTCCTCTTACTATATAGAGTAGACTCTCTCCCTTCTTAGAGAGGTTGTCTACTATTATCTCTACTTCTAAATCTAAGAGTTATCTAACTAGTCTACTCTTCTATACCCGATGTCTGCCTTATATATATACTATTACCTATACTATATATAATAGACGAGTATACAAATTAGAACTACCTAACGCTATAGTATTAGCTAGAGTATTCCTTATCTTCTACCTATATCTACTTAGACCCGCTAATAATAAAGGACTTCTAGATTAAGTACTACCTATACTAATAGAAGTTTAAATTATAGATAAGAAAGAGGATAGCTACACTAAATAGCTAGTAAATAAGTTTATTAATATATAACTAGGCACTAAAGGACGCGTAAAGAATTACTAGTAATATAAAATTAAATAGATAGATTACCTAAAAGTAGAGTAGTATAACGCTAAAGACTATTTAGACTACTATAACGCTTTTCTATTCTACTAGCGCTACTTAGAGAAACCTCGCCTACTAGGCCTAGCTATGCCTACTAACTAGCAACTACTCTCTAAAGATTATAATTAATTCTCTAATAACTTCTTCTCTAGCGATAATTTAGCGTAAAATCTTATAGTTATATATAGCGTAACTATAAAAAGTACCTTAGGGACGCTTAGAAGCTGCCTAAATATATACTACTAAGCCTAGCACGCTACGGGCTCCCTACGCCTATAAGCCTACGCCTATAAGCTACCTTTACGCCTACGCCTATAAGCTACGCCTATAAGCCTACGCCTATAAGCCTACCCCTACGCTTATAAGCCTACGCCTATAAGCCTACGCCTACGAGCCTAATAATAAGCTATAATCTTAATATATTTTAACTATAGGCACCTAGTAGTTATGCTACTACTAAGTCTATATAGTATATAGGAATATAAGGTGCTTAAACGTTATAGGTTAAAAGATTCCTAGCTAGAAACGGCGTTAGAAACCTACGTTTTATATAGTAAATCGCGTAGATATACGCAGCTCTATATAAATCTAAATACTAAATTTAACGAGATAGCTACTATAGAGGATTCTAGAAGCTATATCTAACTTTTAGGAGCTCTTAGATAGTTTTTTATTATAGTCTTTACTATTTCTTTAGTTTTAGTTACTTCCTTTTACTATTACTAGCCTTAGGGATAAGGCTAAGTTCTTTTTTTTTAGAGGGGCACGTGTAAGGACAGAACTCTCTTCCTTACGCACTAGTCCTATATAGGCTTAGCGTATAGACTAGTCCTAATTAGGCCTAGTATATACGCTAGCTACTATAGGCTTAGACTTTCCTCCTCTTACTATATAGAGTAGACTCTCTCCCTTCTTAGAGAGGTTGTCTACTATTGTCTCTACTTCTAAATCTAAGAGTTATCTAACTAGTCTACCCTTTTATGCTCGATGTCTACCTTATAAGATCTTAGTACTACTTAGTTATACTTATACGCTTTTATTATTATAATATTATTATCTACTCTAATAGTATTTCTTAGATTTACTAGCTACTCTCTAAATATTTATTATAAAATAAGGTATATACTTTATAGATAGGTTAATATAGTAGATTAGATAAAAGTAGAGATATATTATAAGTCTAACTATTTTTTTTTATTTATATAGATTATTCTTATATTAGTTAAAAAGTATTTAAAATATATTTAGCTCTTTCTTAAAGACTTTATAGCCTCTTAGTAAGAGCTTTATAAAGTTTATAGAGTCTACTATATTATTTACTTTTTAAAAGTTACTAAATATAGAAGCTTTTTCTCTATAGGCTTCTCTTCTAAGAGAGTTATTATTTTTAAGTTAATAATATCTTAGATATTATATATAATATAGCGAACTTTAAGTTATTAAGACTATACTATAAAGTTTATATAGTTATGAAGGATAATTATTATATTACACTAGTTCTATATTATAGTAGATACTTTTAGTAAGGTAAATAAGACTCTTAATTATAAGATATTTACTAGTTTAATAGAAATCTAGATTAAGGATAATAATTAATAATATGAATAATATTATATATTTTATCTATATATCTATACTATACTAAGTATACCTAAAGAGTACTAAAAGCTTCTATACTCTAATTAGCTATTATAGTTACTAGGTTATACTAGCGTACTTAGTATCTATATACTAGTCTTCTCTACTATAGTACTTTAATCTAATAAGAATACTTAGTTAAACGTCTTACTAGTCTTATAAAATATTTAGAGTAAATAAATATTAGTTAGCTAAGAGAACTCTAAGCTATATTACTAAATATTATTTAGAAAAGCTCTACCTAATACCTTAATAATACTTAGATATAAGTTCTACTACTTAAAAAACTTTATAAGAAGATAAGTAAAAGTAGTAGAAGCTCTATTAGTCTTTAAAAATTAAAGAATAGATAATAACTTTTTACTATAGTATATTAAGTATTATTAAAAGTCTTATTAGTTTTTTATAAAAAAAGTATAAGCTATAATACTTAGCTAAAGAAGTAGCTAAAAGAAAATTATAAGTATAAAAATTAGTTCTAAAAGTTATAACTTATAATAACTATTAAGAGTTATTTAGAAAAGCCTTATTATAAAGAATAAGTAAAAGATAAGCTCTACTAATTTTTTACTAGAGAAGAGTAGACTATAAAGAGATAATCTATATAAATTAATTAGAAGCTCTACTAATTCTTACTACGCTAGCAAATAGATAGAAAGTACCTACGCGCGGGTTAGAGTTAGGTTAAGATCGCATAGATTATAGGTTAGAGTTAGGTTAGAGTTATATAGACTATAAGTCAGGTTAGAGTTAGATCTATATAGACTATAGGTTAGGTTAGAGTTAGGTCTATATAAACTATAGGTTAGGTTAGGGTTAGGTCTATATAGATAATAGTTTAGAGTTAGGTTAAGGTTTAGCTACCTAGGTTAGGGTTAGGTTATATAGATTTTATAGGTAAGAATTTTAATATACTTTTCTTCTATATTATAGTTACTTAGATAATGTCCTTATATAAAGTAAATAAATATACTAAATTAGAAAAGAATTAGGATCTATTATTATAGCTATTAATTATAGTAACGCGTAGAATGTTAGCACTTTTATAGTAGAAGTACTAACTTATTCTCTATATCTACTTCTTCTATACTATTCTCTTCTATATTATAGTTAATCTCTACTAGAGCTAAAAGCTTAAATAAATTAATAACTTTATTATATAGCTCTTTAATACCTACTATCTAAGATAGTAATAGGTCTTCCTTTTTTTCTTATAGAATATTATATCTTTAAAAACTATAATCTACTATATTATTTGCGTAGAAAGTTAATGCTTTAATTACTAATTATATTCTTAGTAATGTTAAATACTCTCTTAACCTCTACTTAAGTAATTAGTATTAAAAAAAAATCTTTTATAATCTAGGATAGTTATAGATAGATAGACTTATTTAACTTCTACTAGTTTAGAATATTAAAAGAGTTACTTGCTATTATATAAGTAGTACTAAGATAAGACTCTCCTTTTTAGTAGGTTAAGCTTATTACCTTATCTAGTTTTAGTAGTAAAGAGCTTTAAAAAGAAAAGCTTATTAATAGTAATTAGAGTTTAGGGGCTAGCTTTTAGAACTACTTATTTCTAAGTAACCTTCTCTAAAATATACTAGACCTTAAAGCTTACTCTCTCTACTCTATAGAATTATAGCGTTTAAAATAGGTAAGGAATTATCCTTAATAAAAATACTTATACGATAGCTTCTATAATTTATTCTAAGAGTCTAGTTAGTAAGTAGCTATAATAAATAGCTATAATAACTATACCTTATATACTATAAGTTTCTAAGTTAGATTAAAGATTGTAGCGTAATTAAATTAGAATTCTTAGTCTCTATCTATTCTTACGTAGTATTTACTAAGTTTTAAGTAACCTCTCTTAGCTATATCTTATATAACTACTAGCTATTCTCTATTTTTATAGTTCTTTTAGTCTTTATCTAAGTCCTCTATTATCTTATCTAAGAACTTTAATAGCTAGTTATATATAAGCTAAATATACTAAATCTAAGGTTTCTTATTTTAGCTTAGAAAGCTAGTTACGTCTTTAAATTATTGAAGTATTTTAGTAATAAGCTTAAGATTTTGCTACTTAATTAAAGATAACTAGAGATATTTTAAATTTTAAAAATCTACCTTAGCTATAAAGTTATCCTCTAAAGAGCTATCTAAGCTACTATCTAGTTATAATAGAATCTCTTATTTAAGCTATTTATTAATATACTTATATTATCCGTACGAAGGATTTTGATATTACGTGACATGTTATTGAACACAACATTACGTAACCCGCTGCCGCATAAGTAGACTAGCTTATATAGAGCGAGGCCGTATATATACCCCTTCGTATAATAGATAGAAAGAATTAACTTAATCTATAACTAATATATATTTACACCGCGTTTACCCCTTATATTATTATACCCCTGCTTTACCTAGCTAGAGTCCTACTTACACTAATTAGTAGGTAATTACTTATTAATAAATTAGTAAAGTAAAGATAAAGTTACTTTTTAAAGAAGTTAGTCTCTATTTTGTACGTATCCTAAATAGAAATTACTAGAGATAAGAAGATCTTTCTTTATATTATATAGTAACTTAAGCGCTAAAAGAATATTTAAGCTTACTATATAAAATATTTAAAGATAGTATATAACTTATATAAAACCTTATTAATTAATATTATATATATACGCTGTATAAGATAGACCTAACGCTCTACTATATTAGAATAAGATAGGGATATTAAGAGCAACCCTAGTAACTAGGACAGCTAGAACCTATACAAGAGGTACGTAGAAGAGATAAATATCTCTATAGTTATATTATAGAGAGAGATAGAAGAGAAAGAATAGGTTAATAATATAACCTAGTAACTATAATATAGTTCTAACTATTATTATATATAGGCTATACTTTAGCAGAACTTTAATAAATAGATATATAAGAAAGGGACTTCCTTAACTTCTTTTAGAAATACTTCGCATAATAGATAGAGAGCTACTTTAATAAGCTAAACCGCGTATTTTAGAGAGAGCTAGTACTTCTACTTAGTAATAGAGGTATCTACTTAGATAATAATAAAGATACTTAGTCTAGGAAGCTATATAATATTATATAAGATAAAATATTATATAAGATAATAGAAGAAGAGGACTAAGTAGATACCTAATATTACTAGCGTAGTTACTATAGCTAGATTAATAAAAGATATCTCTATAATACCTATAGGCTATATATAATAAGCTAAAAATAGAGGAGCTAATAGCTAAAGACCTACCTTATAGAGAAGAGCTAAAAGCAACGCTACTAACCTTTATATAGACCTTATATAATACCTATCTTAGGTTACTAGCTATATACCTCGTAGACCTACTACGCTGTATAGATAATATCCTATTATACTACTACTAGAATAAATACTAGATACTAGTGTAAAGCTAAAACCTATATAAGCTACCTCTAACCCTAGAAATAACTAATAAGTAACTCTTACTAAAGAAGCTTATCTAATTCTAGAAAGTATAGAGGAAAGATAATAACTATATAGGTAAACTATATAATATACTTACTAATAAAATAAGAATCTTTATAGACCTATACTAAAGGCTAGAGATATATAAGTCTTAATTTATTAGTATATTTCTAGATATTCTAGAGAGTTATGCGAGTATATATTATATATATACTATTAGCTCTAGCTATAACTAGAAATAGTTATATAAATAACTAGATAACTACTTTAATACTAAAGTAAACTATAACTAGTACTAGATAGACTAGATAACTATATTATACGTATAATATAAATAGAAGAACGCTAATAAAACTCTATATAAAGTGTATAAGGTTATAATTAATAAGCTTATACTTGCGTAATAGGCACTAAGACGTAACTTCTAAAAGAAAGTCCTACTCTATATAGTAGTTATATAAGTATACTAAGAGTAACCTAAGCTAAAGTAAGTAATATTCTTAATTAAGCCTATATAGAAAGTACTATTTAGTAATCTAAGATCTGCACTATAGATTACTATAGATAGGTAGGCTAACTAATATCTATAAGCCCTACCTAAATTGTACTATACTAATTAAAGTATAATTTAACCTATTATATAGAGTAGAATAGTAGAAGCTACTAAGAAGCTAGACTATCCTTATATAGAGATATAAAGCTACTAATAAGAGGATAAATATTCTAGAGAATACTAACTATAGCTAAGAAATGCTTTATATACTATAAGAAAGGATATTAGTTATTAAACTATCTTTATATAGATCTAATAAGAGCTAGAAAATAGTATATTATAGTATACGAGGAATTTATAAGAATATACTCTCCTAGAAAGTAGTAGCCTTATATATTATAAGCTTTAAAGGTATAGTAAGTAAAGTAGATAATAGTAATAATCTATATAATAAAGGATACCTTAAGGATAACACCTAAGAAGGCGACTAAGTAGTATAGTATCTTACTACTATAGTATATCTATATCGCGCGATAGGCGAAGATATCTATAGAATAGATTTAGACTACTAAGCTAACTAGTTCCTACTTAATAAAAGATACTATATAACATACTAGAGCGAACTATAGAATACTAGCGTAGCTAAAGTATTAATAGTAGGTAAAGCCTAGCTAGAAGTATACCTATAAGAGAATCTACGTATAAAAATAGATTAGACTCTAAGAAATATAAATATTAGCTTTAGAAGGTAAAGCTCTATATAATTCTAAGGTATTATACAAATCTATAACTCTATTAGTATAGTTACGTATTATATACTAGATATAGATATACTATTTCTACTATACCTAGTAGACGTAGATAAGCTTAGAGTATATTTTAATAACGTACTTAACGTTATTATATAGAAAGATAGAACTACTATCTCTATTATATAGAAGTAGAGATACCTATTCTTTAATATTAGTATAATAGAAGTAGCTACTTCTTTACTAAATCTAAACTACGCTAACTCTACTACTAATTTAGACACCTCTATATAGAAAGACTATATAAGATACTTATAGTAGCTAGACATAACATTAACGCTATAATACTTAAATAAATCTAGAAGTTTTACTACTTCTACTAATCGTATAATAAAACACTATAACGTTAGAAATTCTCTATTAAAGATAATACGTACTTTAACTATAAGATTATTATTAACGTTATATAAATTAGTAACTAAGATATACTATACGTTATTAACGCTAATACCTTATTCTAAGCGGTAGTATTCCTTAGATTAAATCTATATAAGATATATAGGATACTCTATATAAATACTAGATTAATACCTATTAGAGACTACCTAATTATATTATATATAACTTAGGAATAAAGTTTATATTAGAAGAGTTTTAGAACTATATAAAGATTATAGGGATAAGATATTAATAGATACTAGTTAAGGTACACTAGGTAGTAGAAAAGATTAAATAAGTATATAGACTACTATTATATGTTTAATATACTGCGTATAGAACTTAATAGCACTACGTATAATTAAGATATACTATAAATAGTAGTAAAAGCGCTAAATAATATAGTAAGCCTTAATAGGCTTATACTAACCTTCCTTATTTTTAGTATATACCTATGTATTAACGCTAACTTACCCGTATTACTAAAGATAACACAACGTATAGAGGCTATATAGAAGGTAATAAAGATATTAGGGAATAAGAGAGCTAAGCTTAATATTAACTAGGCGATTAATACCTAAAATAGACTAAGGTTATATAACGTTCTTAACCTTCTACTTAACTTAGAGATTATAGTATAAAGAGAGAAAAGAGAATAGTAAGAGCTATATAAGCTAAAGAAAGTATAAGACTAAAATACTATTATAGATATAGAGAATAGCCTAGTTACTTTTAGGTATACTTAGACTAAGCTATACTACTAGTTAGAGAAATTATATAAACTAAATAATACTATTACTAAAAATAGAAGACGTTACTTCTATATAAATTAAAGCCTATAAGTAAGAAAGTAAGGTAGACTAAAGAAGATTATATAGAACTATATATAAGTATTCCTAATATAGAAAGAAAGAATAACTACGCACTTATATAATAGCTATAATAAGATAAGATTATTATAATAGTAAGAGAACCCTTTAAAGAATTAGATTATATAGAGATAGATACCCTTATCGCTAATAGCATATTTAAGATCTTATAGTATAATCTAGATATAAAGTATAGAAGAATCTTTAATCTCTATTTATATAAGAAGTTAAAGGTAAGACTACGTAACTATATAAGAAATCTAGACTTATACTAGCAGGCTACTCTAATAAAGATAAGTATTACGAATAAACACTAGATGTCTCCTCTAGTTAAAGGATGCGAGGTTAAAGGCTAACTATCGCACAATAAAGAGGTTATAATTAGCGTAGGGCGCATAGATTACGTAATATAGCATCCCGCTAAGATATAATATCTTACTAAGAGGGTAGATATTATAACACCTTAAGATGCTAGGATATTAAGGATATCTATAAATACTATAGGCTTAGTAGGAAGACGTAGATATTAATAGATTAGGTAATAAGTATATAGTTATAGAGGATTCCCTTAATACACTTATTATAGTTAACTCTTATAAGTTCTTCTTTTACCTAGATTAATACTTAGTTATTCTATTACTTATATAGAATTAGATTATTATTACTAAATACCTACTATCCCTATTATATCGCTAGATAACTAACGCGGACTTAATAACGTTAGTCTTATCTACTTTAGTGCAGACTAGGATTATAGAGTAGTATAACCTTTTATATTAATACTTTAACTACCTATAGACCTTTAGAAAGGTATTTATAGTAAGTTATTTAAGTAAGATTAGAAATATATTAGTTAATAGAAACTCTACTATAATAAGCTATAAGGCTAGCTAAGCTCTACCTCTAGATATAAGATGCTAGACTAAGATACTAAGTTAGAGACTAAGAAATAGACTCTAGACTTAGGCTAGTACCTATAGGAAACTATAAATAATCTTAAATAATAATCACAAACTTTAGTAAGATAGATAATAGTCTTAATAGAAATAATTAATTAGCTAATAGCTTAGCTAATAGCTATACTAAATAAGAAACTATAAGTACTATATAAGTCTAAGATAGCTACGCTAGAGAAGTATAAAGGCGAGAGATTAGAACTCTACGTATTTCTTACTAATATCAACTTATACTATAAGTATAATAAAGTGCCTAATAATTAGGAAAAGATTCTTATAGTAAGTATATATATAAAAGGGAAAGCAGCTAGCTAAATATAGCTATACATTAAGGATTACCTCTATAACCTAGCTATAAGAAAAGAAAAGAAAGAAACTTAAACTCTATTTTTAAGTTAGACTAACTTAAAGATAAAATAGGACGTATCTTTAGTAAAGTAGATATAGAGAACTAAGTAGAGAAAGTAATTACTTACTTAAAGTAAACTAAATTAGTATTAATATATAGCTAAGTTTAAATAGCTATAGTTATAAATTAACTAGGATAATACTATACTCTAAATAGTATTCGAGAATAGTTTAAAGGAAATAATTAAAGATAGCCTAGTATACTATAATAAGCTAGGAGATCTATATTTACTTATAGAACTAGCTACCTAAATTAATAACTATCTATAGAAGAGAATAGAGTAGAAGAAAAATACTTTCTTAGCCTCTAATATAAAGAAATACTAATAATAGATTAAGATTAATAGAGAAGGAGACGTTATTATAACTAATAAAGTATAGAAATAATTTAAGAATTAAAAGACCTAAAGAGGACGTCTAGATAGACTATCTAAGAAAGAGCGCTAAAAGTACTATAATAAGAAAGTATATCTATAATATAGTAAAGTTAGACACTTTTATAGAGACTACTTAAAGAATAATACTAGAAAATAGGGAGCTATTAGAATTAGGATAGTTTAATAAAGTATACTCTACCGCGTACTATATAATTGCTAGATAATAATATTAGTAATACAGACTTATATAATAAAGCTTAAATACTAGGTAATAAGGCCTATAATGTAATGGGCTAGAGCCTAGTTAGTAAACACTCGATAATATCTCGGTCACGTGCGTAAGACACATAGATTAACTACTTGCGTCCGAATAACGCTTAGACTATCCGTATAGTCTATAGATAGAAGGTTATTCTAAGCCGCTCTCTAAATAACTTTCAGCACGAGATAGCTTATAGTTCTCTTCCTTATTAAATATAACTCTAGTATACCTATATAATAGCTCTCTAAGTGTAGCCCTTTATATTTTATATTTAATCCTAATTAATAGAGCCTTGCTATAAGACTCTATTAACTTGTAGCGTATTAATCCTCTTAACTGCTACTTTAACGTGCGAGTAGAGTAACCTACTATATAGAATTAGTATTGCTTAAAGGCATAATAGGCTCTTAGATAATAAGTAGGTAGAAGCTATTATAAGATAGCTAGCCTAAGACTATAGCCTTATAGGACGCTTAGTTAAACGCGCTACTAGCCTTGCAAGACGTCTAAAGTAAATAAATATTAATTAGCTTAGTAGACTCTAAGCTATATTACTAAATATTATTTAGGAAAGCTCTACTTAATACCTTAATAGTACTAAAGTATAGGTCCTACTACCTATAAAAGACTTTATAAGAAGGTAAGTAAGAGTAGTAGAAGCTCTATTAGTCTTTAAAGGATTAAAGAATAGGTAATAACTTTTTACTATAGTAGAGTAAATATTATTAAAAGTCCTATTAGTCCTCTATAGAAGAGGTATAGGCTATAATACTTAGCTAAAGGAACGGCTAAGAGAAAATTATAAGTATAAGGATTAGTTCTAAAAGTTATAACTTATAATAACTACTAAGAGTTATTTAGAAAAGCCTTATTATAGAGAATAAGTAAGAGATAAGCCCTACTAGTTTCTTACTAAAGAAGAGTAGGCTATAGGGAGATTACCTATATAAGTTAATTAAAAAATAATTTAAAGCCCTACTAGTCCTTACTATAGAGGAGTAGGCTATAGACGTAAAAGCTTATAAGAAGCCCTCTACTATTTAGAATAAAAGATAACCTTTCTAACCTTAACGCTAATAAGCTATCTATATACGCCTTAGCTAAGTACCTCGCTAAAGTACCTAATAACTAAATATACTAGAAGATTATATAAATACTTAGAAATAATAGATAGAAGAAAGCCGCTATAGCTTTAATAATAAATAAGATTATAAAATAAATAAAAAAAGTAAGAGAAGCTAAAGAATTACTATAGAAGCTACTAAAAGTCCCTTAGAACCCTATAGTAGCGATAATAGCCTAACTAGTCTAGCTACTATCCTCTATTATAGCTTATTTAGATATAATAGAATAATAGAAACTTAGCCTAGCTCTCTAGACTTATACACCTAAGACTTAGCTAGACACGACTACCTATTTAGAAAGGTCGCAGAAGAAGAGGCTTCCTAACCTAGAACGTTTTAATAAAGACTATTTAAACTACCTAAGTTAGAAATATAAGTATAAAGGTAAACTAGAGTATAACTTATATTTATACCCCTTCTAGGATACTAAGAAGTAATATATTCTTAGTTAGACTAAAGAGAAAGTAACCTAGGTTCTTACTATAGCTACTAGAAAACTAGCTAAGCACTATAAAGGAGTTATAGAAACACCTAGACACTTAATTTCTTAATATATACTATTAAAAATAGGCTCTAAATAAGCTTTAATATCTAAAGTAAGGCTAATAGCTAGTTAAAGATTATATTTCTAAGTTTAACTAGCTACGCGTAGAAGCTAGCTAAGACTTTAGTAAGTCTATTCTCTAAGAGATATTTAGTAAAAGGCTTAGCGTAGAGCTCTAACGCCTTATACTACGTACCTCTAAGAATATTAGTTTTAAGAAGTATATAGAGGAAGCTATTAAAATCTTAGATAACCTCTATTATATTAATCTTAATAGTAGGTCCTAAGAGAGGATATCTTAGCGCGTCTATAGTATAAGCTACTAGAAGGACACTTAGATACTATTACTACTTAAAAAGATAGACTAGGAGCTAATAAAGGCTAGTAAAGTAAGTATAAGAACTAGTAAGCTAAGCGCTAATTAAGTTAAGTACTATACCTATAGTAAAAAAGAATATATATCTAAGTATTATAGAAGGAGTTCTAAAGCAAAGAGTACTAAAGTAAACTAAGTAGTATAAAGAGAGCTACTACTAGATAGTAAAATTTCTCTAAAGAATATAAATAAAGGCGAGTTAGATAACTTAGAAAAAAAGTAGCTTTAGACTAGAGTCTTAGTCTAGAGCTTTAGAAGATAGATTAGTAGATAAGTAGTAAATAGAACTAATTTTAGTAGAAGTATATAAATACCTCTCCTCTTATAGCGTACTTAATTGTAAACTCTATTTATAACGCTACCGCATTAATTAATAGTAGGTATTTATACTACGCGTTAGTTAGTAAAAAATTCGCTCGCTAAAGCTATTTAGAGCGCTTCTTAATTACCTCTTAGATAATAGAAGAGATTAATAGAAAGATATTAGAGATAGATAAGGTCTTTAAGTTTAAGTTTAATATATATAGCTACTAAGAGGTTACTTATACGTACGTACTTAATAGTATAGATAAAGAAGTAGTCTTAGGAAAAGAGTAGATAGACTACTAAGACGTCTTACTTAGTAGTAAAAGGAGCCTATTTATATACTTAAAAGGTATTTAAGTAAGGTATAATAAAGGCATTATAACCTAGAGTACTATATATTAGGTAAGCGTATCTACGTTTATAGGTCTTATAAGGAGATCTAAAGACCTAAAGAAGAGAGTATAGATATTTACTACCTCTATTATAGATATTAACAAGGTGTTAGTACTAAAGAAAGTAGTAGATATAAGGTTACTACTACTAAAATAGTATTAGAGCTATTTTAAGCTCTTTAACTTAAAGAAAGCATTAAAACTTCCCCTATACTAAGGTCTAGGAGTAGACTATAAGATTAAGCTAGAGTTAAAAGATAGTTAATAGCTATAGCCACTATAGGGCCCGCTATATAGTATATTAAGGGGCAAGTTACTAGTACTCTAAAGAGAGCTTATAGCTCTCTTAGAAAAAGGATTTATCTATATAAGTAGCTCGCTAGCCTCTTTACTAGTTCTATTTATAAAGAAGCTAGGAGGAGAACTCTAATTATATATTAACTACCGCGCACTTAACGCTATTACTAGAAAGGATAGATACCCCTTACTACTTATCTAAGAGACACTTAATAATATAAGTAGAGCTAAGTAGTTTATAAAGCTAAACGTTACTACCGCCTTTTATAAGATTTGTATAGTAAAAGGTAATAAATAGAAGATAGCTTTTAGAATACGCTTTAGTCTATTTAAGTAGTTAGTTACCCTATTTAGTATAGTAAACTCTCTAAGTACCTTCTAGCAGTATATTAATTAGATATTAAGAGAGTACCTAGACGAGTTCTATTTAGTATATCTTAATAACGTATTAATCTATACTAATAGTAGCCTATAATAATACTAGGACTATGTCTAAAAGGTCCTTAGTAAGCTCTAGAGCGTAGAACTCTATATAGATATTAAGAAATGCGAATTTAAAGTAAAATCTACTAAGTACTTAGGTTTTATTATTAACGTAGAGAAAGGTATCTTTATAGACCTAGATAAGGTTAAAGCTATTAAAGAGTAAAAAGTACCTAAGATAGTAAAAGGCGTATAATTATTTCTTAGGTTTACTAACTTCTACTAAAAGTTTATTAGAGACTTTATAAAGATTGCTACCCCTTTAATCTGTCTAATAGGCGATATAAGCTTTACCTAGAGAAAAGATAAGTAGGTCGCGTTTAATAAGCTAAAGGAGATCTTTATAATAAAACCTATCCTAGCGATATTTAACTCTAAGTAAGATATAGTCCTAGAATATAACTCTTCTAGCTATATAATAGGAGGAGTGCTATCCTAGTATAATAAAGAAGAGATACTACGCCCTTACGCGTACTTCTTAAGAAAGAATAACGCCTATAAATATAACTATAAGATATATAATAAGAAACTACTAGCTATAATATAATACTTAGAAGAATAGGACGCTAAACTCCGCTTAGTAAAGAGCTTTAAAGTAATTACTAACTATAAGAATCTAAAGTACTTTATAAAGCTAAAGATATTAAGTAAATATTAAATCTACTAAGCTACGTTATTAAGCTAATTTAATATAGAGATACTATACTAGCTAAGAAAGTAAAACGTAAAAGCTAACGCGCTTTTAAGAAGAGAATAAGACCTACTAGAAGATATAAGAGATAAACGCTTATAAAAGCGTATTATCTAAATCTTAAAACTAACGTCCCGCTACTATAAGAAAGTAAGTAAGAATAAAGAGAACTTAACTAAGAGCTAAGTTATATTAGTAAGGATTTATATAAAACGAATAGGAAGCTATCCTAGCCTAACTAAAGAATAGTTAGACTAATAAGACGCCGCTACTAATAAGAGTAGTATAGACTAGTTAGAACTTAAGAAGCTATAGCTAGAAGCTCTAAGAAATAATTAATAGTACTAGTAAGTAGTATAAGTAGTACTAGAGTAGGAATAAAAGTTTCTACTAAGCTTAGGTATAAAATACTCTATCTTAGAGTATGTAATTAGCGATTAGAGAGAATTACTATATTAAGGTAGGAGATAGGTGTTAAATAATAAGAAACTATATACCTAAATAATTAGAGAAGTCTATAATTCTCTCTTAGCTAGATATCTAGGTAGAGAGATTACCTATAAGATAGTCGCCTAAGATTCTTCTAGCTAAGTATATTAGATAATATTAGATATTATATAAGGAACTATAACGTTTATAGGAGAATAAAGCTATAGTAAGAAGGTACCTAAGGATTTCTTAAACTACTACTAATACTAGATTAGATATAAAAAGAGATATCTATAGACTTTATTAAGGACTACTAATAAGCGGAGGTATAAGCTACTTTATAGTTATTATAGATTACTTAAGTAAGAGAGCTATCTTTATTCTACTACCTAATATTAAGATAGAGATAGTAGTCTAAGCCTTCCTTAGCTAAGTAGTAGCTTACTATTAGTTACCTAACGTAATTACATTAGATAAAGGGAGCTAGTTTATTAGCGTACTTTAGGAACGCCTTTATAAAGTCCTAAAGATTAATTAATAGTTATCTATAGCGTTTTACCTATAGACTAATAGCGCTATAGAACGAATAAACAGCGTATAGAAAGTATATATCTAAGCGTTTATTAGCTAGTTATAAAATAACTAGGCTATATACTACTCTATAGCTTAGATCGCTATTAATAGAAAGAATATAATATTAATAGGAGTATCCCTATTCTTTTTATAATATAGTTATAATATAGACCCTCTCTAGTTAAAGGCTCTACTAAGTATAAGTTAAAGAAAATATACTACTAAAAAACGTTTAGACTATAAGAAGGTAGAGACTATTATAGCTAAGTTTTAAAACGTATTCGACCTAGTATAAGCTAGCATAGCTAAAGCCTAAGTAGAATAAAAGAAGTAAATAAATTAACACTATAAAGAAGCTAAAAACTATAAAGTTAGTAATAAAGTTTAGCTAAAGCTTAATAAATAGTATAGAATAGGACGTTAGTTATAAAAGCTTAATTAGAAGAGTACTAAATATATAGTAATAGAGGTAATTAATAGCTACTTAGTTAAGCTAGATACTCCTCTAGGCTACTACCTAGTCTTTTATATTAATAGACTACGCCTCGCTAACTTAGACCCTCTACTAAGCTAGGTATAAGACGACTATTAGCTGCTACTATTATAAGTAGGTAACAAGAACAAGTAGTTTATAGAGGAGATTATAAGTAAGAAGTAGAAATACTAAGAATATAGTTAGTGCCTTTACTATAAGGTAAAATAGGTTAGATACGCTCTAATAGATCTTTAGCTAGTAGAATTACTAAAAGAAATAGAAGCTCTAGATTAATAAAAGGCCTATATAAAGGATACTTAGAATAAGAAGGGACGCTTACTAAAAAGGTTTTCGCTAAGAGACCCCCCTAAGAGAGAGAAGAAAAAGAGTATTATAATAGGCTAGAGCCTAGTTAGTAAACACTTAATAATATCTTAGTCACGTGCGTAAGACGTATAGATTAACTACTTACGTCTAAATAACGCTTAGACTATCTATATAGTCTATAGGTAGAAGGTTATTCTAAGCCGCTCTCTAAATAACCTTTAGCACGAGATAGCTTATAGTTCTCTTCCCTATCGAATACAACTCTAGTATACCTGTGTAATAGCTCCCTAAGCGTAGCCCCTTACATATAAGCTTATACTCTAGGTAAAAGAGGTACTTAATATAATATTATAGGATAAAACTACGCCTATAGACTAGTTAGTAACTAGTACTAAAGTAAGATAAAGGTTAGTAGAATATAGGTGTTAGGTATATAGAAAATAAGAATATATAGCTAAAGATTACTATTAGAAGAGATAAATTACTATTACTAGCCCTAAAGCTAAGGAAATAGTATACTAAGCTATACTAGAGCAACTATACTTTAAGGACCTAAAAGTATAGAATAATAAACCTATAGCCCTTAGCGTATTAGAATAGAAGACTAAAGAGTATTAAGCTACGTACTAGACTAAATACGAGCTAAGATATAAGTTCTATAAAGGATAATATAGGACTATTAGATAGTAGATAAATAATAAATAGTATTAGACGCTTCTTAATAAAGAATATTAGGTAAAAGCCTATTATATATATAAGAAGCCAGAACTATTAAAATAGTAAAGAAATTAGAATAACCTTCTACTACTAGAGGAGTAATATAAGAACCTATACTAGCTTAACTATAAAAATAGGTATAACTACTACCTTACGTAGAAAGAATAATCTAGAAGATAAGAGAATAATTACTACTACCTAAATCTAAGAGATAGAGAATACTTAGTAGAAGTATATTACTTTTATAAAACTCTAAGGATAGAACTAGTATAGTATAAGCTCGTATACTAAACCTTTTATTATAATAACAATTACCTAATATATTAGAACGCGAAATCTAATATAGGCTACTTTCTTAAGAAATAATCTAAAAAGCGAGGTTAGTTAAAAAACTAGAATACTACTAGAGATAAGGTTACGCTAGTGTAGGTAATTCTAAAATAACTCTTTATAATATATAGAACCTAGAGCCGTAGGATCTTAGGTTAAGAGCGGAGGTTAGCGTATATAGATATAAAATTATAGCGACTATAGATAGTAGTACTATATAAATAGTTATCTTATTCTAAGCTATAGAGAGATATAATATACTATACTAAGTTAAGAACTAACTAGTATAAGTAGTATTAGCTAATAATAACCCTATAATGTATAGAGGCGGCGTAATAAGACTAGAGACTTAACTAGTATTACTAATATAGTAGAGATAGAGGACTAAATAAATATTAATATTATAGATCTTAGAGAAGAAGAAATATTAATTAGCTATAATTAGTTAATTAAGTATAACCTAGCTATTAATTAGCTATAAAAAAGAATACTTAGCTAAGAACTTACGCGTAAGGTTACTAGAGTATAAAAAGAGATAGGCCTAATAATCTAAAGCTTACCCTAGAATAGAAGAATTAGCATAATCTTACCTTATAAGATTATAAGAATCTATAAGAAGGACCCTTAGAAGATAAGAGTTATTTAGATATAGTAGGTCGCGACTATAAAGAAAAGACTAGTACTACTAAATATACTAGAAAAGTATAGAATAAATAAGTTTAGAGAACTATTTAAGAAAATAGAAGTAACTAAGTTAGTAGAATACTAAGAATAGAATTATAAGATTCTTATTAAAGATAGTACTAAGCTCGTCCTAGGACTAATATACTATAGTAGAGGGATAGCCTCAATAGTTAGAAGAGAGGCCGCCGACCCGCAACTAGTAGAGAGTAGAGAACAAGAAGGTATCCGAATCGCTAAAAGATAGTATTATACGTCGTCTAAAAGAAGGTGTTCTATATTGTGTCTAAAGGTAGCATGTCCCTCTTATTTCTCTCGCAAAGTCGCCCTTAAATACTCAACCTTTAGCGCCGATTACCTAACGCCGAACACGTGTCAATCTACTACACCACAATACTTAGTCGCGCCTAAGCATAAAGCTAAGCTGCGAGAGTATATTAGAAAAAATCTAAAAAAGAGATTTATCCGCGAAAGTAGTAGCTAGATAGCCTCGCTAATACTATTTATAAAGAAGCCTAATAGAAAGTAGCGACTATATATAACTTTAGGAGATTAAATAGCGTAATAATAAGAATTAATATTCCTTACTACTAATAATAAAGCTTATAGATTAGATCTAGGGAGCTAAGTAGTTTATAAAATTTAATATTTAGAAAGAATTTTACTATATTTAAATTGCTAAAGGATATAAGTAGAAAATAGCTTTTAAAATAAAATATAGACTATTTAAGTATATAGTTATACTATTTAGATTAATAAACGCGCTAGCAACCTTCTAATTAGTTATTAATAAGATACTTTATAAGTACTTAGAAATCTTTATACTAGCGTACTTAAACAATATACTAGTGTATTCTAAAAGAACGCTTAAAGAATATATTAAACTTATTAAGAAAGTACTTTAGAAGCTTAAGAACTATAAGTTATACCTATAACCTAAGAAGTGTAAGTTTATATATAAGAAATAGAGTTTCTAAGGTTTATTATCTTAATAAAGAATGTTAAAATAAATCTAAAGAAAATCTAGACTATATAGGAATAGCTAATACCTAAAATAGTTAAGAATATATAATCCTTCCTAGGATTCGCGAACTTTTATAGAAAGTTTATTAGAAACTACTCTTAGATTATAGCACCCCTTATAAAGATTATAAAGAAAGACGTAGAGTTTAAATAGGAAAAGGAACACTAAAAGGCTTTTAAATAACTAAAGTAGGTATTTCTTAAAGCCTTAGTACTAGAAATATATAACCTAAAATATAAGACGTAAGTTAAGACTAACGTATTAGATTACGCTCTTAGCGCTGTATTATTTTAGTAGAGCGAGGATAGAAAATAGAGACTAGTATTCTACTATTCTAAGAAGTTCTCTAGAGTAGAACTTAATTATATATTTATAATAAGAAACTACTAAGAGTAGTTAATACCTTTAAATAATAAGAAGTCTATTTACTAGGACTCCTATATTAGATTAATATATTTTCTAATTACTAGAACCTAATAAGTTTTATAATAATAAAGAAACTTAATAGAAGATAAGTCTAATAGGCTAAGATACTCTCTTAGTTTAACTTTAAGATTACTTATAGAGCTAGATTACTTAATAGAGCTATAAACGCCCTAAGCTAGAAATCTAACTTATAAAAAGAAGGTTATAAAGAACTATATAACGTAGTACTTAAGTAAATACCTAATAGTAGCCTAAAGTATAACTAGCTAGAATTAGCTAGAGTAGCTAAGCTAGAATAATAAGTTATAATATTATAAATATAGTAGTAGTAGAAGGCCGCTAGCTAGTAACTAGACCTAGATAGTATAAGTTACAACAACTTACTATAAAATAAGAAGAAGTACTAAGATATAATCTAGAAGGACTAGATATATATACCTCTATATATAAGAAAGGACCTTATTATAGAACTATATAAGTCTCTAGAGTATAGGTATATAAGAGTAGAAGAAATAGTTAAAAGACTAGTAAAGGAATTTATAATACTATATTTACGAACGTAGGTATAGAATATTCTAGGTAACTATTTAGTATATTATTAGAATAAGCCTAAGAGATATAAGCCTTATAGCCTATTACAGCCCTTAACGCTACTATAATAACTATAGATAAGTATAATAATAGACTTTATAGTAAAGCTCCCATAATTATTAGAACTAGAATCTATAAGACGTTACGACACTATCCTAGTAATAGTAGATTAATTAACTAAGGCAGTAAAGTTATACCTACTAAAGAATTAATAATAGTAGAAGAGTACGCCTATAAAGTTATAAAGGCACTTATCTTAGAATATAGAATACCTAAAGAGTTTATTACTAACTATAATAAACTATTTACTTCTAAATACTAGAGTATATTCCTAGCAAAGTTAGGTATAAAAAAGATGCTTTTAATAAGCTTTTACCTAGAAATAGACGGCTAGATAGAGAGGATAAACTAGATATTAGAATAGTATTTAAGGATATACGCTAATAAGCTATAGAATAACTAGGTTAAACTCTTACTAATAGTATAACTAGCCTATAATAGTATAAAATTTATAATAATAAGGTAGTTACCTTACTATACAAACTATAGATATAAGCTAGTTACTATTAAGATCTAAAGGATATTAAAAGTATTATAGTAGGAGTAGATAATAAAGTACGCCTTTTATAAGAATTATATAATAACTAAGCTAGAATATTACTTAGAAGAACCTTATAATATCTAAGAGTGTAAATAAGTAAAGGATTAAGAGACTAACCTTTAAGAAGGGGGATAAAGTTTTCCTATTATAATAAAACCTAAAAACTAAAAAGCTATATAGAAAATTAGATAATCTCTAAATAGAACTATTTAAAATTCTAGAGATAATAGGCCTAGTAAATTATAAACTCTAGTTACTACTAAGTATATATATCTACCCTATCTTTTATAAGAAACTACTAGAACTAGCACTACTAAATACTAAGTTAGCAATAAATATTAAACTTAAAGATAATAAGTATAAGGTTAAAGAAATTAAAAATCTATAGAAAGATAGTTATTAGTAGAAGTACTTAGTTAAATAGTTAGAATAGCTAGAGAGCTATAATATATAGAAACTAGAATAGAATTTTATAAACTATAAGAAACTAGTATAAAAGTACTACTAAAAGTATCTAACGCAGTAGGGACTAGATCTCTAAGAAGAAAGGAAAGATTAAAAGAAAGATTAAGAAAGTTAAGTTTAGTCTATAACTAGCCTATATTAGCTAGAGATCTAGATAGTAATAGTTTAATAGTAGGAAGGTCTATACTAGAGGCGGAGTTCCCCTTAACCTACTCTTTCGCACAATTCTAAATAGCAAGAATTATAAGGTTATAATAAGTAAAAGACTACTTCTATTTCTAAACCTTAAAGAGCTTAAGCTCTTATTAAGATAGCTAAGTATCTAGCTACGTACGCTACGCCTTTAGATAAGCTACTAAAAGCTCTTTCTCTTTACACTCTTTCTATATAATTCTCTACTCTTCTTTAGAAATAAATAGACTATATTTAGTACTAACTAAAATATACCTAGTATAGTAACTAGAAGACGTTTCTATAAAGTAGCGAAGCTTCTTCTTCTTATATTACTTATAGCAGAAATCTATCTCTAAGCCCTCCTACTCTATACGCGTAGTATAAGTACACTTCTAATTAGTTAATAAGTATAGATAAGGGGTATAAGATTTCGAGACCTTAGGTATAGTTAGAAAGGTATAAAGAGAAAAGAGTATATAATAAGATAAGTATACTAAAGCCTTATATATAACTTACGTTATAGATTATAGTATAAGAAAATAAAACTCTAGAGTATTAAGATAATAGCCCTAAGAGGGGAGATAGTATTATAAATAAATACTAAATATCTCCTCTAGTTAAAGAATACGAGGTTAAAGGCTAACTATTATATAATAAAGAGGTTATAATTAGCGCAGGGCGTATAGATTACGTAATATAGTATCCTACTAAGATATAATATCTCGCTAAGAGGGTAGATATTATAATATTAAGATACTAGAATATTAGAGATATCTATAGATACTATAGGCTTAGCAGGAAGATGTAGATATTAATAGATTAGGCAATAAGTATATAATTATAGAGAATTCCCTTAATACACTTATTATAATTAACTCTTATAAGTTCTTCTTTACCTAGATTAATACTTAGTTATTCTATCGCTTATATAGAATTAGATTATTATTACTAAATACCTACTATCTCTATTGTGTCGCTAGATAACTAACGCGGACTTAATAACATTAGTCTTACCTGCCTTAGTGCGGACTAGGATTATAGAGCAGTATAACCCCCCGTGTTAATAGTAAGAAGGAAATTCTTACCTAATTACTAATAATATAATATATAAGCTAATAGCTTTTACTATTACTTAGTATATTCTTTATTATATTATATAGTATATACTACAAGCTTAGGGATATTATATAGGCGTACGTATAGTTAAAAGATAAGCTTTTAAGAACGTTATACGCTAGATCTTTAAAAGAACTCTAGTACGTATTTTCTCCTAATACTATTCTTCGCGTTATATAACTATTATATAGAGTAGCGAAGTTAAGTATATACTAGTTTAAAATATAGTATAACTACTATAAGAATAAGCTAAAGATAAAAACGTTAATATATAACCTATACCTACTTATTATAGATAAGAGATAGGAAACGTTTAGTATAACTAGACTATAAATAGACGATACTCTATTAATTCTTATAGCCGCCTTTATATAATAGGAATAGAAGTAGCTAGAAGCTACTAACTTTTATATAAAACTAAAAACTATTCTATCTAAGTATAACTCTATTAAGTTTAATAGAGGTAAGATATTAATTATATAAGAAAAGATTACACTAGTATTATAGTAGAGGAAATAGTGATAATAGGAGCTAAAGGACGCTCGGACATAGGGATACTAGGGAGCGACGAATATTACTTAGAGATATATAATATATATATACACTACTAAATATAATTTCTAATATCTTATATTAAGTATACGTTCTTATAGGCATTCGCTCTACTATATATAGCGACTAATTTATAACTTAAACTTCTAGCTTACTCTTAGGAGAGCTAAGCGCTATTATTACATATTATCTAATAAGCTTTTGTAATAGTAATATCTAGAAAGTTTAAGAATAGAAAGAATATAAGAATATAGAAGTAGACTAGGAAGAGCTAAAAGAGTTTCGTAATATAGATATCTAAGCTAAGTAAGTAAGGCTTAGAAAAAAAAAGTAATTAGAGTAAAAGAGTTATAAGAGATCTAAAAGGTAATTAGATAATAGGAATTAGAATACTATAAGGCGTAGAATAGCCTAGAATAGTAACTTAGAAAGGGGTAAAATAATAGAATATTAGAATATAGAGGTATATAGGAAACCCCTAAATAATATAAGAGAAGTAGTAGAGAATAAAAAGGCAGCTAAATATAGCTTACGTAAGCGTAAAAGCTAGATTTTAGCGTATAATCGCTAAAGTATAGCTAAAAGTAAATTAGAGAACTATAATAAGTAGTTAGAGAGGCACTCTATTAGATAGTAATAGTAGAGTAGCGAATATTATAAACAATTAGAAGAAACTAAAGAGTTTCGAGGTTTCTAAAGAGAAGTTAGTAAGCGACTAGATAAAAGGGCTTAAAATTACGCTCCTAAGAAAGAAGCGCTACTAAATAGTACTTAGTATAATAATTATAATATTAATTATTATAACTTATATAATTATTACGCTAATCTTTTATATAAGCTTAGTATATATCTTTACGCGTATAAGTAATAGTTAGAGTAGTAGTAAAGAGTTAAGTAAGAAGACTAGAAGATAGGTAACGCTAGACCTATCTAAAAGATAGTTAGATATAGTAGAGTTTCTTCCTTTAGTCTAGAGATACTACTACTAATAACGCCTTAGAAAGATAAGAGAGTAGCTATAAATATACTAGACAATAATATCTAAATAGTAGGAGTACCTCTAATTATCTATCTACTAGAGTCCTTAGTATTATAATAAGTCCTAACGCCTAGTAAATTATACTAGCCTTTAATAGCGCAGGAGCGATATAAGTTAAATATAGCGAAGGTTCTTTAGATAATAGTAGGTATAGCAAGTAGAAGCGCTATACTAGTATATACTTTATAGCTACTACCTTACCTAGCTAATAGTATTCTAATATTTAATAGTAATAATATTACTATTTATAGAGCGCTATAAAGAGATAGCTTATTACTATAAGTTTACGCCTAAAATAATGCTTAAGAGGCTTTTAGCGCACTATAGCTATAAATAGAAGAAGATTATCTAGTTAATAGAAGAGTTTAAAGAAGCTTAATAAATAAAAAGCTAGAAAGACCTTTAAAAGGTACTTAAGAAATAGTTTTACACTAATAATAAGTACTAATAGAAAGTTAGGATAGAGTATTTTAGTACTAGCTAAAGAAGTATTAGGCTTAAATATAGCTTAGTACTATAAAGTATCTATAAGAGTTTTATATCTAAAGTAGGCGCTATATTAAAGCTACTATAATTAAAGAAAGTAGAAGGGGATTCTATCTTATAAAAGGACTTCTACTTAGATAGGTAATAAAGATTCTAGAAAGGTTCTAGCTTTATATAGATAAGCTCTTATCTTTTAACTATAAAAAGATCTCTAACTACCTTTTAAAGCGATTAGAGATAAAAGAAGATACTAGAATACTTAACTTAAAGGAAGTAGTAAAGGAGTTTACTCTAGAGGTAGAATTTAACCTAGCTATAGCGAAAGCGTCTTAGAAAGTAGCTTATAAGTAATAACTAGCTTCATAATAGATAATAGTCTTTAAGCCTTAAATATTAAGTATTCTTCTTAAGAATTACGCCCTAAAGCCTACTTAGAAATAACTTCCGCCTAAATTAATACTAACTAAGAATAAGGTTAATAGCCTAGTAGATAAGATACTTTAGCTTAAGCTAAATAAGGCTTAGCTAGAGTTAGAACCTTAGAACTTTTAATAGACGCCTTAAGAAGCGGAGTTAATAACTAATTAGGTTATCTAGGGAGAGGTTAATAAGCAGACTAATAAGCGTATAGTAGTATTACGTAGCTATATACTTTAAGCTAGCGGTATTGTTTATAACTAAAGCTACTAGTATAGTAGCCTAAATAGTAGTTAGTAACTATAGCGCTAATATTAGTAGAGTTATACGTAGCTAACCTAGGACTAGAATAGCTATTAGAACTATAGTAATAACTTCTAGAACTATTAAGAAAGAATAGGTTATAGTAACTAAAGTAACTAATATAGATAAAAATTAGAGGTAGGACTTCTCTACTAGGTTTATAATAAGATAAACTATTAGAAAAAGGATTACCTAACTCTCTAAGTCTATATTAATAAGGGTTAGTACTATCTTAATAACTAATTAGTTTAACTAGGGTACTCTAGATTACCTATAAGAAAGAGTTATAAACTTAGGGCCTACTTATAGAAGGATTTAATAGCTTCTAAGATTAAACGACGCTAGATTAAGTAGAATATTAACCTACTACGTTTACTCTACCTTTTCTAAGCGAGGTTTAGGAAGCTAGACCTTAAGAATAACATAATTTCTATCTAGGTTATCTTTAATAATACTAGAGTAATCCTATCTAAAGACTATAACTAATTCTAGAACCTTTTTACTATTCTTAGTAAATCTAACTTAGAAAAAAGTTTTACGCTATATAGAGCTAACTAGTATAACTATAGTATAGTAGTATTAGCTACTATTATATAAAGCGATCTAGATAAGAAACCTCTAGCTAGCTATAACCTAGGAAAAATTTAGAAGAATACTTAGAAAACCGTTCTTAAGAAGCTTAGTAGTAAATATATCCTATACTTTAGAGAGTATAAGAACTAGGATAATAATTACTTTATAGACTAAAGTCTAAGTAAAGATTATACTATATAATTATAGATACGCTAGGACTAGTAGATATAGATATACTTAATACTCTAAGGGATTCTAAGCTAAATAAAACTCTAAAGGATACTTACCTAGAGCCTAGAGAAAGATAGGTGAAAAAGTATTATATAGTAGAAAAGCTAGCCCTAGACGCTTAGAAGGTTATTTAGTAGATTCTAGATACTAAAGTTAAGCTACCGCTTAAAATAGTTCTAGGAAATATACTAAAAGTCTATAAAAAGCTTTTTAGATAGAATATACTATAAAGGAGTTTAAGAAGATTAAAGTTAACTTAGCAGCTTAGGCACTAGTAAGTAAGGATAAAGATAACTTAGAAAAGGATCTTAGGCCTAGAATCTAAGTTAATTTACTATTATTAGGATAGCTACTAGACTATATACTAGTAGAGGCCTTAGCTAGAAAGGTTACGTAATACTACTATATTAATGCTAAGTATTAGACAGACGCTTAAATTAGTTATATATAGTAAAATATTATCCTAGAAGAAGACTATAAAGTAGGCCTAGTAGAAAGTAACACGATTAATAATTAGCGAGAATATAACTAATTAGCTAGTATTAAATACTTATAAAGAGACTACTCTAAAGTTCTAATTAATATTTAGGGTAATACTTTCCTCTCTTTATTAGATTCTAGAGTAGAACTTAACATAATAAAAAAGTAATAGTAGAGAAAGTAAGTCTTCTAATTACCTCTCTACTAAAAAGTATGCTATTAGCGCGTATAGTATCTACTAATAGTATTATATAAAGCTTTATAGGTATTATATAGAGTATACCTATATATATTAGGCGAATTAAAGTTTAGACTAATTTCTTTATAGTAAAGAGTTATATAACTCTATTATTTAGGTAATTCTTTCTAACTAACGCTCGCGCGAGGCTTAAGTATATAACTAATAGGCTTACTACTACTATATCTTTAGCGAAGATAGAAAGTTTAATATAAGATTTATATATATAAGAAGTAATTAGATTTATACGCTAGAAGTATATATAGGACTTATATTAGAAAACTCCTAGAGAGTGTAATTACTAGTGTAATACTCTCTTATTATAAGATAGAATAGCTAGCTAAGGATAGATTATATAGAGGAGTAAACTTAATTAGGATATAGATAGAGTAAGAAAGCCTAACTAAGGACCTATAAGGGATGCGACTAGTAATAGAGTAGCTAAGGAAGATTTAACTAGATAAGAGACTAATACTTATAGAAAATAGGTATTTTATTTAGAGATTAAGCTTCTTAGGAAAGAGGCTAAATAGGTGTATTATAGTAAGAGATAAAGATAAACTATTTATATTATTAAATAACTTTACTAAGGAGCTATTAGAAGAGATTCTCTTAAAAGTTATAAAGCTAATAAAGAAATATAAGTATAAAGAAAGAGATATAGAGTTAGTATAAGAGGACTAGCTAAGAGATACTTAAAGATAAAAAGAAGGCTTTATAGTAGAAGTAATATTAATACTTCTAACTAGCCTAAAGGGTAATTAGAAGAATAAATTAGCGCTTAAGGTAAATAGATATATAAATATAAAAAGTAGAAGATAGAGCCTATTAATAACTTAGGCTAAACTCTAAGAGAGGTTAAAGAGTAATTAGATTAGAAGGAAAGAGCTAAAGTAAAGTAGATTCTAAATTATAATAGTAATAAAGCGCCTTTTAGCTAATACTTTAAACTCTAGTATACTTTATTTCTAAGAGGTACTTAGATTACCCTAAAATAGCTAGTAGAAATAAAGATATTACTAGATCTCTAGCTAAAAGAAAAAGAGATATTAGAGAAACTACTTTATAGAAAAGAGTTAGCCCTCGCCTAAGACTTTAGGAAATTAGGAAGAGTTAGCTAAAAAGTAATCTTACTAGTCGTTATTAATACTATTCTATATAAGGCGTGGCGAGCGGACTAGTTTCCTATTCTAAGGAAGCTTTAAAAGGTAGTTATTAAGATAATCTAAGACTAGATTAATAGGGGCACGCTAGAGCTTTATAAGAGCTAGTATTATAACCTTTAGTTTTTAGTAGTAAAGAAAAATAAAGGCTATTAGCTAATTAATAACGCCTAAAAGATAATAGTATAATAATCTAAGATACTAATCTACCGCCTAACTCTAATAAGTTCTTAGAAGAGTTTACTAGCTATACTATTATATTACTTATAGATTTCTTCTTAGAATACGACTAAGTAGAGCTTTATAAGAACTTAAGAGATATTATAGCTTTTTTAATACTACTTAGACTTATTAGTAGTATACTTTACTAATAGGTACTACTAATTTAATTACAGAGTTTGTGCGCGTAATAACTAAAATCTACTAGGATTATATCCTAAACTACTATATACCTTACTTAGATAACGTTTACGTTAAAGGACCTAAGATAACGTATAATAAGAAAGAAATTAAGCTAGGTATCTACTAATATTACTAAATACCTCTTAAATATAGATTAGGTCTTTATAGATATAGAGAGGGCTAAAGTAACTATCTTAAAGTATAAATCTAATTTTTGCTATACTTTATAATTATTATTAAGTATAGGATTAATTAAAATAGTAGGCACTTAGATATAAAAAAAGTTAAGAAGATCCTTACTTAGCTAAAACTAATAAACTAGAAAGATATATAAATATTTATTAGAGTCTACGTTTATTATAGAATCTAGATTATTAGCTTTACTATAGTTGTAGAACTATTATTTCTCTTACTTAGAAAGAATGCCCCTTTCTATTAGGAATCTAAGTAGTATTTAGCTATAGCTTCTCTTAAGGAGAGTCTATATATAGCGCCTATACTTATTTTAATTAACTATAGCAACCCTTTCTAAGTAATATTCGTAGTAGTAGATAGATTAAAGAAAGGATAAGGCGCTATCTTTATACAGCTTAATACGCTTAAGCGCTAATACCTAATTAGATATAAAAGTAGAGTCTAGTTAATATTAGAAAGAAATTAGAACTTAGGTAAATATAAGTATAAAGCGTTACTATTAATACTAAAGAAGTTTCGCTCTTACTTATATAAAGTAAGATTTATAGTAGAAATAGATACTAAGATACTCGTAGTATAGCTTTAGCGTAGTATAATAGACCTACTAGAAGTACTTATTATAAGATAGCTCGCTCTTTTAAATCTCTAGAATTTTAACATTATTTATATACTAAAAAAGAAGAATATAGTAGCTAATACCTTTTCGCGTAGGCCTAAGCTAGAGGGATAGAAACTACTAGAAGAACTAGAAGAGAACATTAAAAACTTTATTAATATATACCTAAATACTACTTAGCTTATCTTAGAAGAGATCTATAAAATAACTTTAGCGCTTCTATATAGCTACTACTTAGTAGACCTTTTCTTTAGTACTAAGCTATTAGATAATAGCTATTTAGAAGAATCTTAGTAACTTATAGTATAGATCCTTTTTAGAAAACGCCTAGAGAACCTTAATAGGTTAGAATTACGTAAGTTTAAATATAAGGCGTTATAAATAACTATTAGAGAGTAATATCTCTTTATACTACTAAGTAGAGGAAGGCCCTTACGCTAAGTTATAGATAACCTAGATAGTAATAAGAGATTATTAAAGAACTATATAATAACTTAGAGTATAGAAGTAAAGAAGGTATATAGTATAAAGTTTAGACGCGCTATTACTAGAAAGGGTAATATAAATAAGTTAAGAAGTACGTTTAATTTTATTCTAAATACTAATTATATATATTAGTAATAGTATAAGAAGCTTTATAGCCTATAGAACTACTTTCTATTCTCTTTAGATAGATTACAATTAATATTATATATATACCGCTAGGACTAAATAGCCGTAAGTACCTAATAGTTACTTAAGACTACGCGTTTAGTTAGCTAGAAGCTAAAGCGCTAGTAAAAAATAATTTAAAAGCTATTTAGAAGTTCCTAATTAATAATATATTTAGTAGATAGAGACTACTACTAAAAATATTAGCTAATAGTAGACTAGAGAATAAGGGACTAGTTAAGAACCTCTAGTAGTAATAGGGTATTAATAGAGTTATTTTAAGTGCTTATTATCTATAAGAGTAAGGCCTAATTAAGCGAAGTTATACTTCTATAGTAGTAGCACTAAAGAAGCTTTAGGGAAACTAGGTAGATAACCTAGCTAATATACTTTAGGCTAACTTAATAACTATTAAATAATCTACGTAAAAGATACTAGCGTACTTAGTATTAGGCTAGGAATATATTCTTCTAGTAGAGCTTTTAATCTCTACGTAGTAAATATTACTATAGTTAGAAGTTAAAGATACCCTAATACTACTTATAATAAGGGCTTAGTAATTTTAAAGAAGGAATAAGAGGTTCTAAGAGGCTATTAATAGAATAGTATAGCTTAGGTAGGAAAATAAGAACTACTTTAATAACGCGAAAGTTCTTTAGAAAGAACTATTAGCTATTAGAGACTTTATATTACTACGCGACTTCTTTTATAAGACTAATAGATTAATACTTACTAAATTTCTCTCTAAATAGACTAGTCTATTTTGTATTATAAAAACCTATTAGAAAGGATAGTATAATTTAGAAGAACTAAATAGGATCTTATTATATAGTTATATACTAGGTAATAGGCTAAAGCGTTTTATTTAGCGCACTATAATAGAGCTATAAATAACTAAGCTAGAAAGGGGTAAAAAGGCCGCTAAACAGCTATTAGAAGAGATCGCGGATAGTAATAAAGATATATAAGATATCGGTATAAGAGATCTTAAGTAATAAGCGCTAAAATATAGTTAGAACGCCTCTATTAGAGAAGGTAGCTAAGTAGGAAAAGAGAAACGCTATAATCTTAGATACCTAAATACAGCTTAGCTAAATAGCTAGCTTTAAGATATATAAAAAGATAAAAATATTATAAAAGTACTATAAAAGATAAGGAAGGCCGTAGTAGTAGTACTAAAAATAAGAGAAAGGTTAATATATCTAAATATCGCGTATTCCTATAGTATTAATAGTAGGTAGAATAGATATAAAGCGCGAAAGGAGCTTAGATAATATCTTAGACTAAAATAAATAGATAACTAAAGACCTAAAAGAGGAAACTAAGTACTATTTATAGAAAGATATAAAGAGATAAAGACTACTATAAGGCCTAGATATCTTTAAGATATAGATTATATCTAAGAGCTATCTAGTAAGTATTTAAGTATAATAGAAAAAGAGAGGTCTATCTTCTCTAAGTAGAGGAGAAGTGTAGTATATAAAAGAGGCTTAGATAAGACCTTAGAGAATACTTAATAAGAGTATAAATAAGATAGAAAGTTAGAATAAGTTATTTATTAAGAATACTATATACTATATAAAAGGCGCTAGATAGCTACTTAGATAAAGAAAGGAATAGCTATAAGACTAATCTAGAGATACCTCTATAGATAACTAGGTCTAAGAGACTAGCTATAGTATATATTTATTACTTTAAGCTACTATTAGAATTAACTTCTTTAGAGAAGAAAAGTATTAAACGTATCTTTACTCTTAGTATTACTATTATTACTATTATCTTCTTCTAAATTACGCTTAGACCTATCCTTAGAAGATATAGTAAAAATAATAGGTAGAATAGTAGGCCTACTAGCTAAACGCGAAAAATAGTAAATAGTCTAATTAAGCTTCTTAGCAAAGTTATTAGTAACCTTAGTAGTAGGTATAATAGAGATAGCGAGAAGCGTAATAGGTAAATAGTAGTTAGAATATATCTTAGCTAAGGTAAAGAAGTATATATAAGTAGCGAAAATAAAGTAAAGTAGGCAAGTATAGAGAGCTACTTAGAAAGAAGAAAGTTTAGGTAAGAGGTAGGATAACGTATAGCTAAGAAGAAAGAGATAATATAAGCTATTATTATTAATTAGGTAGTAAATAAGCGTTTATAGTAAATACTAGCTTAACTAGGTAGTAAAGTAACTTTAGAAAGCGGGGTATTAATAACTAATAATAAGAGTGGTTAGCCGTGGTAAAATAATATAAGAGTAGTATATAAAGTAGAAATAAGACTATAAGGCTAAGAAGCTATTAAAAGCTCTATAGAAAGCGTTAGTTAAGTTAATTAAGTAGTCTAGATATAAGAAGGAATAGTAGTATAAGTCTAAGTAACGCTTAGAGTTACTAGCTCTAAAGACTTAGCTAATAAAATATTAAGCTAGTTAGACTATAATTAGAAGACTCTAGAGACCTCTTAGGTAGGTATAGAATAAGCGCTAGATAGAAGAGACTTAAGATATTCTTAGATAGCTATTAGCTATCTAATAAAAATAAAGAAAGAGACTTAAAATAAGAATAGAAAAAGAAGGAATAAGTATTAGATAGTAGCTAGACACTTTTTATTTATTTAGATAAAATTAATTAGAGAGGCGCTTAAGAGCTAAGAGATTTTTAGAGAGGTAGTAGATATCTAGAGATAATATATAGTTTATTAGCACTTAGTCTAGAAAGCCTTTAGCTAAGATAAAGGAAGAGAAGGCCTTTCTTCCTAAGTAAGGGAGGGATATAGTAGAGGAAATAGAGATAATAGAAGCTAAAGGACGCTTAGATATAGGGATACTAGGGCGCGATAAATATTACTTAGAGATATATAACATATATACATACTACTTAATATAATTTCTAATATCTTGCATCGAGCATACGTTCCTATAGGCATTCGCTCTACTATAGTATAGAAAGGCTAAACTACTACTTAGATAATAGCGCTAATAGAAGAGGACTATAAGAACCTTAATATATAAATCTAATAGTAAATTAATAACTTAGTAAGAGGCCTAACCTTTATACTACTCTAATATAAGAAAGTATAGCTATTTATCCTTATAGATAGCTTATTTATAAATAATAAAGACTTTAGCTTATAGCTAGGATTTATTATTATTATTATAACTAAGTATTATATAGAAGAAGAATATAACTTTAAAATTTATAGAAATATTATATACTAGAATTAATTAAGTATAAAAGGGTAATACATAGCGTACTTACTAGTAAGCTATATAGTATAGTAAATAGATTCGATAGCGCAATTACTATAAGTATAATACTATAGTAGATTATATAAACCCTTAATATTCTATAAATTCTAGTTATAGTATATTTAGACTTAAAGTTATTATACAACTACCCTATTAAGTTAGGTATAATAAATAAGAAGTAACTTATAATTAATATTATGTCGCTTAGAGAGTTATACGAAAACTAGAAAATTATAGAGGTTTACTAAATTAATAGTAAAGATAACTCTACTAATACTTATATAAAAAGATCTCTAAACTTAGCCTTAGAGAAATTAGTTTTATATAATAAGCTTAAAATTAGAGTTAAAGCGTATATAAATAGACTTATATAAAAACTAAAGGCCTAATAAGCTTTATACGTATAAGGTTTACTAGTTACGCTAATATATAAATTACGCGATTATATAAGATTATTAAAATATATTAAATAAGTATTATATATATTAATTTAATCTAGGTATCTAGTAGTATAAAAAGAAAAAAGAATCTCCTTCTCTCCTCTCTTTATATACTAAAATACCTTAGATATAGTACTTATAGCAGGTATCGTAGCTCTACTAGATATAAGTAGTATATATACTATATAAAGCGCTAGTGTAAGGATAGAACCCTCTTTCTTACGCACTAGTCCTATATAGGCTTAGTGTATAGACTAGTTCTAATTAGGCCTAGTATATATGCTAGCTACTATAGGCTTAGACTCTCCTCCTCTTACTATATAGAGTAGACTCTCTCCCTTCTTAGAGAGGTTATCTACTATTATCTCTACTTCTAAATCTAAGAGTTATCTAACTAGTCTACTCTTTTATACCTAATGTCTACCTTATATAATAGTAGACCTTATAGCTAAATTAGCTTACCTATAGGCTTCTAGCCTAGATAAAAGCGCGTAGTTCTTACGCGCTTTTAGTTATTATATAGATTACGCTTTAGTTACTACCTCTTTACTAAGTTAAGTACTATTTATATAAGAAAGAAGCCTAGAATTCTAAATTCTAGTAATAGATTTTACTCTTTTAGTAGCTAAAAGGTTAACTCTTCTAAAAAGAGAGTAGATTTTAGCTAGTAGTATTTAATTTAGACTCTATTTAGAAGGATAGCTAACTACTACGTAATAGCCTTTAACTACGTAATAGCCTAGAGATATAGCTTTTTACTACCCCCTACTATAGCACGCTAGCGTTACGCGAATTTAGATTAAACGCTCTAAGGAGATAGACTCTCTAGAAAAAACTACTAGATATTTAGTATATACTACCTACCTCTAGTAATTAGACTAAATACTACCTATTCTAAGTACTTATCCTCTAGCTTAGAGGCTTATACTCTATCTTAAGATAGTAAATACTCTTATATACTACTATAAATTGCACTTAGTTTAGGCTACTCTTTACCTTTATATAGGTTACCCTCTCTAATCTTTTTTAATAAACGTAATATATTACGTAAAGTTAATAAAGATCTTCTTAACTTTTAGTCTACTAGGATATTAGCTAGAATTCTTAATAAGGTACTCTCTAAGTCTACTAAAGAACCTCTACTTTCTTTTATAACTACCTCCCCTACTATAGAGATAGATAAGCCTACTTCTCGCCTTAGCCCTAAATCTTATAAATATAAGTATAATACTTAGTTAGTATCTAAAGTACTCTCTTAGCTAGTATTATAGTTAGAATTAGACTCTAAAGAATTTAAGCCTAATACTCTATATAAAAAGATTAGTTATTTACTTTCTTTAATACTACTAATAAACTATTTAGTTTAAAAGGTAAGCTACGCGTAGTAGAACTACGCGAATAGAGCTTAGAGAACTACTAGTTATTAGATAAATAAGTTTACTATAGAGAATCTCTTAGCTTACCTATTCTAATAGAATAAAGAGCTATATACTACTCTATTCTAGCTACTTTATAAGAAAGATAACTAGATAGTTCTAACTCTAGAAACCTTAGGCTTAGATAAATTAATACTATAATTATCTACCTTACGCACTCTAGCTAACTAGCTATACTATAATTTAATTTAGGTATAGAAAAAAGAATATAATAATACTTAGAACTTTAGAGAAGCTCTTAGTATAGCTTATAAGTAAGTAGATAACTATACTAAAGACCTAAACTACTAAGTAGAATTAGCTTAATAGTAGAAGAGTTTCTATACTTTTCTACTAGCTAAGTATTAAGCTCTTATAAATAAAGCTAATATAGAACTAAAAGACTACCTTTTAGATAGTTCTCTACTCTTTAGCTAACTACTTATAGCTACTTTCTCTAAATAATTAATAGGCCTATTTATACTTACGCGTATTTTAGACCGCGAAGTACCTTATATAAAACTATACTAAATAAGTTTAGTATATAGTTATACTACTAGAGCCCCTTAAAGATACTTAATAATAAGTTCTATTCTAGTAAATAAGGACTTATTCTAATCTTAACTCTACTATAGTAATAGTCCTAAGCTATAGAGTTACTTTCTATATACGCTAAAAGTAATAATAATAATATAGTATAGCCTAAAGTATTTAAATTAGAATCTAATAAGCTATACTACTTTATAATATAGCTACTTACGTTCTAGCGTTTAAAAAGTAAGCACTTTTAGTATCTAGAATTATAAGTAAATAGTCTTTTCTCTCTTATTAAGAGCTTAGCTATAATAATCTTAACTAATAGAATAAATAAATTTAGCAATAAATATAAATTAAATATTAAGTATATAGTTACTCTCTAGAACGTTTTTAGGGATTCTAATCTATAAGTTATAGTAGATAAGGCTATTTATAACTTAACTTATCCCTACTTTTCTAACTTTATATATAAAATAGAAAGAGAGGCCTAAAGCTACTTCTATATAAAATTTAAAGCCTTAGCTTTATAGCTGTAGCTTAGCTATATAATCTAAGCTTATAAGCTCTATAGTAAGCTTTCTATATATCTTTATAATAAGATAGCGTTCGCTTTATCTACTATAAAGAATAGTCTAGGCTACTATAGTCTACTTAACGCTATCTTAGACTTAGTAGCTTAATTAGACTTTATAGACCTTTTAGAGTTTTTAGCTAAATAATAAAACTACTCTTACCCTTAGATAACTTTATATCGCCCTTAGAAACTAGCGGAAGAAAGCTATAAACCTAAAAGTATAGAACGCCTAAGAGAAATAGTATATACGCTAAAAAGCGCCCTATAGAACTTACTAATAGCTCTAAATACTTACGTATTATATCTATAGCTAGCCTAGATATTTTATATAAAAATAGCTAGAGTTAAAAAGTTTATAAAGTATAGGCCCTTAGAGAATAACTAGTATATAACTATATATTTAGATAAATCTAGATTAGATTATAATAATATTAAGAAGTTAGGCTATTATAGTACTAACTTATTAAGGGAAGAGTAACCTTAGAGACTAGACTACCCTTTAAGGTCTCTATTTAGTCTTAGAAAGAAGCCTTAGTAGACTTCTTTACTAGACTTACTCTATATAACGCTAAGACCTTCTTTAGAAACGTCTTTGCTTAGATAAAGGTAGTACCTATATAGAAGGATCTCTTATAATTTATATTTTACTCTTTTATTAGGCCTTAGAATAATATTCTCTATATATATTATATATTAGTAGATAATAGAGCTAACTCTAATTTCGTTTCTTAATACTTTCTATAATAGGTTTAAATAATATAGTCTATTAATCTATCTACACTAGTTACGTATAAGGGATATAAAGGGGTACTAGTTAAAACTATTATAGAATATATTAAGTTCTATCTTAGATTAGATAATTATCTAGAGCGTATAGTAGCCTATATAGTTAATATATATAGCTCTTTTAACCTAGTCCTAGGCTTTTAATAAAGGTAACTCTACTAGCTAACCCTAGACTATTATAATAGAAGAATTAAATTTCCTAATAACTACTACTAAAATTACTACTAGCTTACTAGATCTACTTTAACTATTATCTATCTTAATAGTATAGCGGAGTCTAAGACCCCCGCTAAACTTACTATAGAAAGTAATAACCCTAAGCCTCCTCTAACACCTCTAGGCTTACTAGAAATAAAGAAAGTATTTTAAAGAGTTATTAAGGTTATAGTAAAACGCTAAGACTATACTTTTTATATAATTTTACTTTAACTTCTAGAGAAACTAAGCCGCCTTAGAGTTAGATAAGTAGTAGTAGATAAAGATTTTAAGAAGTTTATAAATAGAATTCTAGAAACTACTCTTAAAGAAATCCTTATACTCTAGCTATTCTAGAAATACTTTAGCTATATTTCTATATTTAATAAAGCTACTATAGAAAATCTCTAAATATTCTAAATTTAACTATAATATAGAGCTAAAACTAGACGCTAAAATTCTAATTACTAGCTTAGGCTATTCTTAGGCTAGTAGCTAGAGGCTATTAGACTCTATATTAAAGATATAGAAAATAAAGGCTTTATTAAATACTATAACTCTCTAGCCTATAAATTACTACTTATTATTACTAAACTAAGAGGCGGCTTATATATATACGTAGATTACTAGAACTTAAATAAGGCTATAGTTAAAAACTAATACTCTATTCCCTTTTTTTAGGAAACTCTAGCTTAGCTAAATAAGGCTACTATTATCTTAAAGTTTAATATTATATACACTTTTTATAGGATTTATATAAAACTAGGGTCTAAATCTTATAGCTTTTACTACCTACTATAGTATATATTAGTATAAAGTTATACTATTTAGCCTCTATAATATACCGCTTTCTTTTAGCGTATAATTAATAGTGCCTTATTTAAGTACTTAGATTAGTTCTATACTACTTACTTTAATAATATTCTAGTCTTCCCTAAATCTAAATTAGCCTATATTTCCTATATTAAGAAAGTTTTATCTTAGCTTAAAGACTAAGGTTTCTATATTAACTCTTATAAGTCTAAATTTTACTATATAAAGGTAAAGTTCTTAGGTATAATTATAATAGATAAGGGAATTAAAATAGATCTAGATAAAGTATTAGCTATCTATAAATAGAATAAACTAAACTCTATAAAAGAATTACTAGCATTCCTTAGCTATACTAGATTCTATTAATAATTTATTAAAGGCTACTCTACTATAGCCCTTTTCTTTATAAAGTAAATCTACGTAAAGGTTATACCTAATAAAAATAGCTAAGGTAAAGCCTATATAATATATAAGCCGCTAAAATAGGACTCTAACTATAATATAGCGTTCTAAGTATTAAAAAACGCTTTTAACTAAAATATTTACTATAGCACTTTAACTTAGAGAGCTTATCTTAATTTTTATAGATTCTTTAGAATAGGTATATAGTAGAGTAATAAAATAACTAAATATATAAAGTATTCTATAACTTATTACCTTCTTCTTAAAGAAGTACTCTACTATAAAATATAACTATAATATTTATAACCTTAAACTTATAGGTATTATTTAGGTATTTAAAAAATAGAAACTAAAGCTTATAGACTCTAGCTACTAAGTTAGCATTATTATAGACTATAAGAACTTAGAGTATATTATAAGTTTAAAATTACTTACGCGCTAATAAGCTCGCTAGTCTATTTTTCTATTTTAATTTAATTTTAAGATCTTATATGCCTTAGGGGAATAAAATAGAGAAGTAGACGCTCTTAGTAGGCGCCTATAAGACGAGCCTATAGATCTCTTAGACCCCTAGTTCGTAGATATAAAGATTATCCTTAGTTCTAAAGTCCTCTCTCTAGGTATATAACTAGCAATTTAAATAGCACTTCGTACACTATCTATATCTTTAGACTCTTAGCCTAATAAAATTTAGCCTAAATAGTAGTATCTCTATAAATTTCTCTTTAGATTAGTATATAACTTAGACTCTTTAGCACTATTAAAGCTAGATTCTAATCTACCTAATAGTAAACTAGACCTAATATTACCCCTCTATAAGTAAGACCTTAGACCTATAGAAGAACTACTTATAATAGCTTACTAAAATAACTCTATAGCTATTAAAGCGTTTATAACTATTAACGCTAGCGACTCTAAGCTTTCTAAGTAGTTCTATAAGAATAGGTACTATATAAGTATAGTAGACTTTACGTCTTTAGGTAAAAGAGATAACTAGCGTTTATTTATAGATCGTATATAGCTATACGTCTCTAATAATACCTATTTATATTAAAGAATTTTAACCTATACTATAATTATAAGATTATAGGCTATAAGGGCCCCTACGTAACGCTATATCTAATATATAAGCGCTACTACTAGCCTAGAGTACTATAATCTATTATAACGTACTATAAAGCTTATATAGTATATAAGCGTACTAAGTCCCCTTAAGATAGTAAATATAGATACTTATAGCCGCTACTAATTCTATACTCTTAATAGAGTAACCTAATAGTAGACTATATCTAAGACCTCCCTCTATCTTAGTATAAAAACCGCGAATATAGAAATATCTTAGTAGTAGTAACTACTTTACTAAATATTACTACTTCTATCTAATACGAGGTTAGATAGTAGTAGAAATAGCTAGTTATTTTATAGATATTTTTTAGTACTATAGTCTACCTATTAGTATTACATTAGACTATAGCTCTAATTTTATTACCTCTTTTTAAAAGTAACTCTAAGAGGCTCTATATTAAAAGAAAGTTATTAACTATATACTACTTAGAAACTAATAGCTAAATAGAACGTGTAAACTAATCTCTTAAAATATTCTTACGCTAGTTCGTTAACTATATATAAGATAACTAGGTAGCTTAGCTTTCTATCGCTAAATCTAAGTAAATAATACTATTAATTTAAGTATAGAAATAACTCTATTTTTTACTAACTTAGGTTATTACCCTTAAAGTAGTATTTACTCTTAGGAGAATATTAAAATAGACTTACTATAACCTACTAGAGACTAAATTATCTAGGCTAATAAATAATAAACTCTAATATAGACCTTATTATCTACCTAAAAGAATAGCTATGCTAGGTATAATAGAAGTAATCTACGTAAGTAAATACCTTCTACTACGCTATACCTCTATACTAAGTAGGCGATAAAGTCTAAGTATCTATAGTTAATTAGAGTACTCCTAGTAGGACGAAGAAGCTTAACTACTAATAGATAGGACTATATACTATTACTTATACTATATATAATAGATAAGTATATAAATTAGAACTACCTAACGCTATAGTATTAGCTAGAGTATTCCCTATCTTCTACCTACGTCTACTTAGACCTGCTAATAATAAAGGACTTCTAGATTAAGTACTACTTATACTAGTAAAAGTTTAAATATAGATAAAAAAAGAGATAGCTATACTAAATAGCTAGTTAATAAGTTTATTAATATATAACTAAGTACTAAGGACGCGTAAAGGATTACTAGTAATATAAGATTAAATAGATAGATTATCTAAAAGTAGAGTAGTATAACGCTAAGAACTATTTAGACTACTATAACGCTTTTCTATTCTACTAGCGCTACTTAGAGAAACCTCGCCTACTAAGCTTAGCTATACCTACTAACTAGTAACTACTTTCTAAAAATTGCGATTAATCCTCTAATAACTTTCTCTCTAGTAATAATTTAGCGTAAAACCTTATAGTTATATATAGCGTAACTATAAAAAGTACCTTAGAGACGCTTAGAAGCCGCCTAAATATATACTACTAAGCTTAGTACGCTATAGGCTCCTTACGCCTATAAGCCTAGGCCTATAAGCTACCTTTATGCTTATAAGCCTACGCCTACGCCTATAAGCTACGCCTATAAGCCTACGCCTATAAGCCTACGCCTATAAGCCTAATAATAAGCTATAATCTTAATATATTTTAACTATAGGTACTTAGTAGTTATACTACTACTAGGTCTATATAGTATATAGGAACGTAAGGTACTTAAATATTATAGATTAGGGGATCCCTAGCTAGAAATAGCGTTAGAAACCTATATTTTATATAGTAAATCGCGTAGATATACGTAGCTCTATATAAACCTAAATACTAGATTTAATAAGATAGCTACTATAGAGGATTCTAGAAGCTATATCTAACTTTTAGAAGCTCTTAGATAGTTTTTTATTATAGTCTTTACTATTTCTTTAGTTTTAGTTACTTTCTTTAACTATTACTAGCCTTAGGGATAAGGCTAAGTTCTTTTTTTTAGAGGGGCACGTATAAGGATAGAACCCTCTTCCTTACGCACTAGTCTTATATAGGCTTAGCGTATAGACTAGTCCTAATTAGGCCTAGTATATACGCTAGCTACTATAGGCTTAGACTCTCCTTCTCTTACTATATAGAGTAGACTCTCTCTCTTCTTAGAGAGGTTATCTACTATTATCTCTACTTCTAAATCTAAGAGTTATCTAACTAGTCTACTTTTCTATACCTAATGTCTGCTTTATAGCTAGGTATAGTATAGTAATTAAGAAAAGATAGAGAGCTATTAGGCTTTATATAATAATAGGCGTACGTAGGAACTATAGCACTATAGCTATATATAAAAATAGTAAGAAGTAGCCTTAATAATATAAACCTTAGTAATCTACTTACCTAGATTAATATTAGCGGCGAGAGAGATAGTAATATTATATAAAGGTATAGCAGCGACCTAGTCCTCCTTATTCTATATAAAAAGTTAGTAATAGATAAAAATATAAAAGAAAGAACTATACGTTAATATAGAGGTTAGCTATAAGGCGGTAATAGCTAGGCTATCTAGTAGGTAAGATAATAAGGCGGCGACTACTAGTTTATTATATAACTAGAGGACTAAAGAACAACGTAACTATAGTAGAGGCTTATATAAGACTTATTCTACTATATATTAGTAAAAAGAAAAAGAAGGTAGAAAGAAGATATTATACGTAATAGTAGTAGTAATAGTAGTAATAGTAATAGTAATAGCAGTAATAGTAGTGCTACTAGTACTACTAGTAGTGCTACTACTACTACTACTACTACTATACTAATAATAATAATAGTAATAGTAATACTATTATATAAGAAATGTTAGTATTAACTTAAGAAAGAAAAGCTATAAGAAGTAGATACGTATAGAGAAGGCTTAGTAATAGCTAAAGAGAAAGAAGAAGAGAAAAGAAGAGGGGAGAGAAGGTCTCTACTTATACTCTATAGATGCCGCTAAGAAGTTACCTTTATCTATAGCTATAAACGCAAAGCTACCTTTACCTATAGCTATAAATATAAAAGTTGCTACCTAATCTCTACCTAATAAATAGAGCTATATAATAAGCTTATAAGATAACCTATAAAATCTTTTTATAAATCTTAATAACCTATATAATAAATAGAAACTCTCCCTCTACTCTATAAAAAGAGGACCTAGTAAACTAGCTACTAATATAGATACTATAGGTATATAAAGGAATAGAACTATAATAGTAGAGAAGGTAACTTAAGAAAGAAAAGGTTACTTATATCTATATAAAGGATTTTAATATTATATAATATGTTATTAAATATAATATTACGTAACCTGCTACTATATAAGTAGAGTAGCTTATATAGAGTAGGGCTATATATATATCTCTTTGTACAATAGATAGAAAGAATTAACTTAATCTATAACTAATATATATTTATACTGCGTTTACCTCTCGTACAATTATACCCCCGCTTTACCTAGCTAAAGTCCTACTAACATCTAGGTATTATCTAATATCTTAGTTTCTTCTTAAAGAATTATCTCTTTATACGTTATACTAACTAGTTAGCTTTAACTAGTTAAATTTCTTACTATAATTTATAGAGTGTGTTATTAATACAAATTAATTCTTAGATAAGATTCTATAGATTATTAATTATAACGCCGCTTTATATAAGCTCTTCTTTAACCCTTTTCTTAAGTCCTTATCTATATATAACCCTTATACTTTATTATCTTAGTTAGTCTTGAGAGTATATCCGTAGAAGATACTAGCGTAGTTAGTAACTAATTAGGTTTATTTAAGCTATTAGATTAATAATTTACCTTAAATTCTTTATAATAACTCTAATTACTATCTAAGCTTATCTTTAAAGGTTAGATAGTCTTTCATATTTCTTTAATATTATTATTATTATATTATTATTATCTATATATTTGTTAGGTAAGGCTTAATTAAGGTAGTAGTAGTTCCTCGTATATAGCTTACTATAAGTAGTCTATAATTAGTAGAGTTAACTTTCTTACCTTTAAACCTAAAGAAGAGATTAAACTTAAGGATTTAGTCTTTAAGCTTATATTAATTACTATAAACTAGATTAGGTCTAGCTACCTTAGTACGGCTTAATAAAGTTTTATTAAGTATATTTATTAGAGTATTACTTATCTTAAAGGTATTTTAAATGTAAAAGTTATTTAAAGATAATCTTAGGTTAATCCTTAAAGATAGAGTTATATAATAGACACGAGGGTATATAGTATAATTAGTAGATTAATATAATATATAAAGAGTTAAGAACTAAGTACTAATCCTTAGATTTTAAAGTTAAATATAGCGACTATATAAGTGCGCTATCTAGTTAATATACTTAGGGAATATAACTTAATATCTTATATATTCTATAAGGTCCTATATATTCTATATATAATACCTTATAGATATCGTAGATATTATAGGATATTATAAGATATATATAACTTATTCTATAGTAGCTTTCTACTAAGACTATAGGATTATATAAGCTATAGGGTAACGCTACCTATTAGTCCTTAAAAGTTAGCCGTCTGCTTAACCTATGCAAAGTAACTCCTTTATTACTTCCGTATATAGGTTGCCGTGCCCCGTCTTCTTAGGTTCGTAACATACTCCTACTATTTAGATATTATTATCTAGTATATTTATAGCTACTCTCTTTTCTTTCTAAGGCGTTATTAGTAGTAGTATCTCTAGAATAAAAGAAAGAAACTCTACTATATCTAACTACCTTTAGATAAGTCTAGTATTATCTATCTTTTAGTCTTCTTACTTAACTCTTTACTACTACTCTAACTATTACTTATACGCGTAAAGATATGCACTAAGCTTATAACAAATTAGGGTAATAATTATATAATTATAATAATTAATATTACTATTATTATACAAAGTACTATTTAGTAGTAGTTCTTTCTTAGGAGCGTAATTTTAAGCCCTTTTATTTAGTTACTTACTAACTTTTCTTTAGAAACCTTAAAACTCTTTAGTTTCTTCTAATAGTTTATAATATTCGCTACTCTACTATTACTATCTAAGAGTGCCTCTCTAACTATTATTATAGTTCTCTAATTTACTTTTAGCTATACTCTAGTAATTATACGCCTAAATTTAGCTCTTATATTTATATAAGCTACGTTTAGCTATCTTCTTATTCTCTACTACTTCTTCTATATTATTTAGAGGTTTTCTATATACCTCCGCGTTCTAATATCTTATTATCTTACCCCTTCTTAAGTTACTATTCTAGGCTATTCTACGCCTTATAGTATCCTAATTCTTAGTATTTAATTATCTTTTAGATTCTTTATAACTCTTTTACTCTACTTACTTCTTTCTTTTAAGCCTTACTTACTTAGCTTAGATATCTATATTATAAAACTCTTTTAGCTCTTTCTAGTCTACTTCTATATTCTTATATTCTTTCTATTCTTAAACTTCCTATATTACTATTATAAAAGCTTATTAGATAATACGTAATAGTAGCACTTAGCTCTTCTAAGGGTAAGCTAGAAGTTTAAGTTATAAATTAGACGCTATATATAGTAGAGCGAATACCTATAGAAATATATACTTAATATAAGTATTAGAAATTATATTAGTAGTATATATATGTCTAAGTAATATTCGTCGCGCTCTAATATCTCTACGTCTAAGCGTCCTTTAGCTCCTATTATCTCTATTTCCTCTACTATAGCGTATCTATATTTATAGATTTTATAAAAAGATCTAAAGACCTAAAAAGAGAGTATAGATATTTACTAATTTTATTATAGATATTAATAAAGTATTAGTACTAGAAAAATAGTAAATATAAAGTACTACTACTAAAATAGTATTAAAGCTATTTTAAGCTTTTTAATCTAAAGAAGGCGTTAAACTTCTTTTATACTAACGTTCTAAAGTAGACTATAAAATTAAGCTAAAGTTAAAGAATAGTTAATAGCTATAGCTACTATAGAGTCTACTATATAGTATATTAAAAAGTAAGTTACTAGTACTTTAAAATAATTATAGCTCTTCTAAAAAAGAGTTTATTTATATTAGTAGCTTACTAGTCTCTTTACTAATTCTATTTATAAAAAAGCTAAGAGAAAGACTCTAATAATATATTAACTATTACGCGCTTAATACTATTACTAGAAAAGATAGATACTCTCTACTACTTATCTAAGAGATAGTTAATAATATAAGTAAGACTAAGTTGTTTATAAAGCTAAATATTATTACTACTTTTTATAAGATTTATATAGTAGAAGATAATAAATAGAAGATAGCTTTTAGAATATACTTTAGTCTATTTAAGTAGTTAGTTACTCTATTTAGTATAGTAAACTCTCTAAGTACGTAGATAGTATATTAATTAGATATTAAAAGATTACTTAGATTAGTTCTATTTAGTATATCTAAATAATATATTAATCTATATTAATAGTAGCTTATAATAATACTAAGACTATATTTAAATGTTTTTAGAAAGCTCTAAAGCGTAGGACTTAATATAAATATTAAAAAATATAGATTTAAAGTAAAATCTACTAATACTATAGTAGAGGGATAGCCTTAATAGTTAGAAGAGAGGCCGCCGACCCGCAACTAGTAGAGAGTAGAGAATAAGAAGGTATCTAAATTGCTAAAAGATAGTATTATACGTCGTCTAAAAGAAGGTGTTCTATATTATATCTAAAGGTAGCATATCCCTCTTATTTCTCTTATAAAGTTACCCTTAAATACTTAACTTTTAGCGCTAATTACCTAACGCTAAATACGTACTAATCTACTATACTATATTTTTCTCTCTAGCCTCTAGCTTAGTCCCTTAAGCTACTAAATACCTCTTATAACTATCTAATCTATAAAACGCCCTCTTATCCTCCTCTTCTATCTTTCTTACTTAGTCTACTACCCTAACTATATATAGAGACGTTAACTTTACTTTCCCCTGTTTAATCCTTCTATAATATCTTTTTTTTATCTCTCTAACTATCGTTTATCTATCTTACTCTCTCTTACAGTCCTCTCTAGCCTAAATATCTCTTACCCGCTTAGCTCTTAGCGTTGTTTACTTTTATCTTAGTACTATAGGCCTCGCTATTTATACTTCTTTAGTTTTAGGATATAACTATAAGCGCCTTTATAGTAAGCTATTTTTAAGCTACTCTAGTAGTTCTTTAAACTTCTTTAGGCGATTAGCCTAAGTTATATTTAGAAATATAACCTTATTTAGATTCTCTAGCTAGTAGTACCCTTTATCTACTTATACCTTCTAAACTCTATATAGACCTCTCTATCTATTATTAAGCTTCCTATCTAAGCTCTTATTAATAGACTTAATCGCGTTCTAAACTAATACTAGGTCTCCTATTAAAAGGGCTTTAGTCGTCTTTCTTTATATTATAGTTTTTATAGCTTCTCTCTAAAGTCTTCTATATAATAGACTACTTTCTTTAAGTTCTCTTTATAGAATTACAGCTATATAGCTCTTACTATAAGGAGATTAGTATAGCTCTAAACCTTATTCTATAGTAGGCTTTACTACGTTAGTACTATAAGTTTAATTAGAAAGACTAGATTTTAGCCTAGTACTAGCTGCGCGGGTAAGAACCTAAGCGGTCTTTATAGCGATACTCTCTTAGCCTATGTTATTACTAATAAGTTATCTATCTATAAGCCTAGTATCTTTGCTAACCTATTAATAAAGCTTTAATAATCTCTTTTAATAAGTCTTTACGCGCGTAAGTTATACACTAAAGCTTAAACTTAGTAAATACTAAAGAGTATAGCTAGCGACTAGACTACTAACTTATTCTAGTTCTACTATCTATTAAAATCCTTTCTAGTACGCCCTAGCAATAGTAGATCTCTTTAAAGATAAACTTTATAACTAAATTAGAATTTACTATTAAAAGCGTATATATCTCTAGCTAGCCTAAAGATACTCTCTTATAACTAGTAGGTAGATCCTACTATATACCTTAGTATATATATAATATTAACTATCTACTAAGACTATATTACTTAAAATATATTAAGTTTAGCTCTACTTCTTTCTAAGTGTCTCTTATTTTTAGTAGATCTTATAAGGCCTAAGCTATTTCGCTACCTATTTATATATACTATCCTACTAATATTACTAATATACTACTCTAAATATTATCTAGATCCCTTTATAGCCTAATTATTTATAAATTCCTAGATTAATACTATCTATAGGTCTTCTCTATCTACTACTTAGTAAACTAGTATAGTCTTAGTAGCCTTTCTAAATAGATATTAGTCCTATATAAAGAAGCGTATAGTATTCTTATCTACTTTACTATTCTTACTCTAGAGCCTATTTAGTCTCTTTAATATCTATAGAAATACTATAATCTCTTCTAATTTCTTATACTCCTCTATAAGTAGCTTTCTAATCGCCTCCTTAGTAGCTATAACTAAGTTTATCTCCTTAAACTTATTTAGTACTTAATTAATAAATAGCTTTAGGTTATCTTTATCTTCCTTTAGTAGTATTACCCCTTAGACTATAGATACTTTAATAGCGTATTAGGGATAATATTCTTCTTTCCTAGTATATAGATAATCTTAAATTTCTACTAAAAGATAGTCGCGAGCTACTTATTTATTATAGAGCCTAGTAAATCTAGAAATAACTAATTAAGCTATATAATTAGTACCTTTACGTCTATTTCTACTTAGAAAGAGTATTTATAAAGGTAAATCTAAAAGACCTTTAGCGCCTAAATAAGCGCTTTATACTTAAGCTTTATAGAGTAAAGCTTTAACTCTACTTCTAACTATAGGTGCTTTAAACCTTATTATATAGCGATAGCTATCTAATTAACTTACTCTAAGTAAGCTTCTACCCCGCGAACTAAGGCGTCTACGCTAACTATTAAGAGACCGCCCTAATAGTCTATCGCTATAAGCACTAGTAGAGAGGTAATTACTTTCTTTAAAATCTTTATTATATATATCTACCTATCTCCCTAAACCTATTTAGCTTCCTTTTAGAGGAGTATAAAGAGTAGCTCTACTTTTAGCGAAAAATAAAAGATCTACTAATAGTAGATAATAATACTAAAAACTATTGACCTCTTTTACTATTTAGTACTCTAGCTACTTAAAAATCTTTTAGATCTTATTTTTTATAGGATAGTAACTATCTTTATTAACCTTATACTCTATAATAGCTATTTAGGGAACTCCCTACTATAACTTCTTTTCTAAGACTATAGCCTTAGCCTAAGTAATATCTATAAAGACCTTATCTATCTATAAGTATATTTAAGAATAAACTAATATATATTATTAAAAACTTCCTCTTCTCCGTAGTCGTCTTAAGGCTCTACTACTATAATATTATCTATAAAAGGCGCTATCTTTAGAAGGTAATTATAGAGGATCTATTACCGCCTAAATAAAGACTACTATAGAGTTTATCGCGCCTATTAAGAGTATATACTATTAGTAAGCCTATTTAGCGTCTAAAAGGTATTATATCCCTACTAGACGTATATAATAGTATCAGTTATAACCTAAAAATAGATTAAATAGAGCGTATATCCTCTTTTATAACCTCTCTAAGAACTTATTAGTAGATAGTAAAATATAGGCGTCTCTTTTATTATAGCGTTATATTATATAGTATTATTATAAACTAAAAGTCCTCTAGTTAACTAGTCGCTTAATCTTTAAGATAAGAAGTATTTATTATAATACTATCTATCTCTATACTTAAATATCTCTTACTCTACCTATACGTCTACTATTATGTTTATAATTAGCATAAGCTTCTTTAGTAATAGAAAGTTCTTCTTTTACTATATAGATATAGAAAGTCTAAATCTTATATAGAGGTATATCTTTTATAAATTATAATATATATTAAACTCTTATACTAGCGTATTCTCTTACTAGAATATAAGCTACTAGATTAAGTAACCTTATTTAGATAGAGATCTTTACTAATATTTATCTTTAAAGGCGCTCTAGGTTTAACTAATACCCTCTTAGAAATATTACTATCTAGCTATAGAAAAGGTAATTAATAGCTCTATATTAGTCCTCTAAGTACTATTTAAGCGGCTTATAAGCTATTACGCGCTTCTTCTAGTCCTTACGCTAAGATCTATTAGCGCGTTCTCTCTTAGTATATCTATAGGCTTTACTTTATTAGCGACTCTCTTATATAAAGTTTACTTCCTCTAATAACCTATTACGCGATAGGTAAAACTACTACTTTACTATCTTCTTAAAAAATCTCTACTTCTCTACTAATAATATCTACCTTAACTTCCCCTCTTTCTAGCAGTCTAGTTCTTCCTTAAATAACTATCTATACTTAGGTATATACGTAAATAAGCGCGCTACCTATATATTACTTAGTATAAGTTCTAGGTAATACTCCTCTACTAAGTATACTTCTTTAGTAAGCGCGCTTACTATCCTTTTTTTTAATACTTTATTAATACTACGTTAGCTATAGGCGCTAGGTTATAGCCTATAAAAAAGACTTTATACTAACTATCTATTAACTTAATATAGTAAAGTATCTAGCTAATAGTATTAAACTATATCTAGAGACGCGCTATTACGTACTATAGTATCTTAAAAAGAATTACTCTTTATAAATATCTTATAATCTAAAAGTACGTTAGTACTATAATCCTTCTAACTATAATTAGGACTAAATAGGCTATATCTATAAAGGGGTCTATCTCTTTATTAGTAGTTATTATACCCTACTATAATTTAGGAGGTAGACCTAACTAATCTAGCTTAGTAATATAGACGTTTAGCGCTCTTACTATTAAAAGCTATATAATATTTAGCTATAAGCCTATATTAATAAGCGCTTAACTAATACTACTATAGAGAGACACCTAGTATATTAGTAACTATCTTTTTACTAAATACTACTACTACTATACTTCGCCCTTTAATCGCGCTTTAGAGGGTATTCTTAACTACGCCTTAATGTAGCTATCTTTTTATTACTAATCTTATAGTTTAGAAGTTATAGAGCTTATTTATTTCTCTAACTTCTACTTACTTAATACTATAATCTATCTTTAAATATAGCTACGCTAGAATATCTTTTATAATAACCTCTAGCTATAAACTTTTAGCTTCTATTATATACGTTTCTTTTAAACTTTAGTTATATAGTCGCTATATAGCTTCTTCTATTAACTCTTCTTTATTACTACTAGTCTCTATCTACTAAACCTCTATTATTTCTTCTAAACGCGTTTTGCTAACCTAAAAGTATATATATAGCCTATACGCTTTCTTAAGTACCTTAATTACTACTATAGCTACCTTAGAAGATACTAATATAAGGGGCTACGCTTAGGGAGCTATTGCATAGGTATACTAGAGTTGTATTTAATAGGAAAGAGAACTATAAGCTATCTCGTGCTAAAGGTTATTTAGAGAGCGGCTTAGAATAACCTTCTGCCTATAGACTATGCGGATAGTCTAAGCGTTGTTTAGACGTAAGTAGTTAATCTATACGTCTTACGCACGTAACTAAGATATTATTAAGTATTTACTAACTAGGCTCTAGCCTATTATAATACCTCTCTTCTCTCCTCTCTTAGGGGGTCTCTTAGCGAAAACCTTCTAGTAAGCGTCTCTTCTTATTCTAAGCGTCTTTTATATAGGCCTCCTATTAATCTAGAGCTTCTATTTCCTCTAGTAATTCTACTAGCTAAAGATCTATTAGGGCGTATCTAACCTATTTTACTTTATAGTAAAGGCGCTAACTATATCTTTAGCGTTTTTACTTCTTACTTATAATCTCCTCTATAAACTACTCGTTTTTGTTACCTACTTATAATAGTAGCGGCTAATAGTCGTCTTATACCTAGCTTAGTAGAGGGTCTAAGTTAGTAAGGCGTAGTCTATTAATATAAAAGACTAAGTAGTAGCCTAGAGGGGTATTTAGCTTAACTAAGTAGCTATTAATTACCTCTATTACTATATATTAGCACTCTTCTAATTAAGCTTTGTAACTAACGTCTTATCTTATACTATTTATTAAGCTTTAGCTAAACCTATTACTAACTTTATAGTTTCTAGTCTTTTTATAGTATTAATTTATTTACTTCTTTTATTCTGCTTAGGCTTTAGCTATACTAGCTTATACTAGGTTGAACACGTCTTAGAACTTAGCTATAATAGTCTCTACCTTCTTATAGTCTAAACGTTCTTTAGTAGTATATTTCTTTTAACTTATACTTAGTAGAGCCTTTAACTAGAGAGGGTCTATGTTATAACTATATTATAAGAAGAATAGGGATACTCTTATTAACGTTATATCCCTTCTATTAATAGCGATCTAAGCTATAGGGCAGTACGTAGTCTAGTCGTCCTATAACTAGCTAATAAACGCTTAGACGTACGCTTCCTATACGCTATTTATTCGTTCTATAGCGCTATTAGTCTATAAGTAAAATACTATAGATAACTATTAATTAATCTTTAGGACCTTATAAAGGCGTTTCTAAAGCACGCTAATAAACTAGCTCCCTCTATCTAACGTAATTATATTAGGTAACTAATAGTAAGCTACTACTTAGCTAAGGAAGGCTCGGACTACTGTCTCTATCTTAATATTAGGTAGTAGAATAAAGATAGCTCTCTTACTTAAGTAATCTATAACGACTATAAAGTAGCTTATACCTCTGCTTATTAGTAGTCTTTTAATAAAGTCTATAGATATCTCTTTCTATATCTAATCTAGTATTAGTAGTAGTTTAAGAAATTCTTAGGTACTTTCTTACTATAGCTTTGTTCTCCTATAAATATTATAGTTTCTTACGTAATGTCTAATATTATCTAATATACCTAGCTAGAAGAAATCTTAGGCGACTATCTTATAGGTAATCTCTCTACCCGGATATCTAGCTAAGAGAGAATTATAGACTTCTCTAATTATTTAGGTGCGTAGTTTCTTATTATTTAGTACCTATCTTCTACCTTAATATAGCAATTCTCTCTAATCGCTAATTATATACTCTAAGATAGAGTATTTTATACCTAAGCTTAGTAGGAACCTTTGTTCCTACTCTAGTACTACTTATACTACTTACTAGTACTATTAATTATTTCTTAGAGCTTCTAGCTATAGCTTCTTAAGTTCTAACTAGTCTATACTACTCTTATTAGTAGTAACGTCTTATTAGTCTAACTATTCTTTAGTTAGGCTAGGATAGCTTCTTATTCGTCTTACACGAATCCTTGCTAATATAACCTAGCTCTTAGTTAAGTCCTCTTTATCCTCGCTCGCTTTCTTATAGTAGTAGGACGTTAGTTTTAAGATTTAGATAATACGCTTTTATAAGCATTTATCTCTTACGTCTTCTAGTAAGTCTTATTCTCTTCTTAAGAGCGCGTTAGCTCTTACGTTTTACTTCCTTAGCTAGTATAGTATCTCTATATTAAATTAGCTTAATAATATAGCCTAGCGGATTTAATATTTACTTAATATCTTTAGTTTTATAAAGTACTCTAGGTTCTTATAGTTAGTAATTACTTTAAAGCTCTTTACTAAGCGGAGTTCGGCGTTCTATTCTTCTAGATATTGTATTATAGCTAGTAGTTCCTTATTATATATCTTATAGTTATATTTGTAGGCGTTATTCTTTCTTAAGAAGTACGCGTAAGGGCGTAGTATCCTTTCATTATTATACTAGGATAGCACTCCTCCTATTACGTAGCTAGAAGAGTTATATTCTAGGACTATATCTTACTTAGAGTTAAACGTCGCTAGGATAGGTTCTATTATAAAGATCTCCTTTAGCTTATTAAACGCGGCCTACTTATCTTTTCCCTAGGTAAAGCTTATATCGTCTATTAGACGGGTTAAAGAGGTAGCGATCTTTATAAAGTCTCTAATAAACTTTTAGTAGAAGTTAGTAAATCTAAAAAATAATTATACGCCTTTTACTATCTTAGGTACTTCTTACTCCTTAATAGCTTTAACCTTATCTAGGTCTATAAAGATACCTTTCCCTACGTTAATAATAAAACCTAAGTACTTAGTAGATTTTACTTTAAATTCGTATTTCTTAATATCTATATAGAGTCCTGCGCTCTAGAGCTTACTAAGAACCTTTTAGACGTAGTCCTAGTATTATTATAGGCTACTATTAGTATAGATTAATACGTTATTAAGATATACTAAATAGAACTCGTCTAGGTACTCTCTTAATATCTAATTAATATACTGCTAGAAGGTACTTAGAGAGTTTACTATACTAAATAGAGTAACTAACTACTTAAATAGACTAAAGCGTATTCTAAAAGCTATTTTCTATTTATTATCTTCTGCTACACGAATCTTATAGAAAGTAGTAATAACGTCTAGCTTTATAAACTACTTAGCCCTACTTATATTATTAAGTATCTCTTAGATAAGTAGTAGGGGGTATCTATTCTTTCTAGTAATAGCGTTAAGCGCGCAGTAGTTAATATATAATTAGAGTCCTCCTCTTAGCTTCTTTATAAATAGAACTAGTAAAGAGGCTAGTAAGCTGCTTACGTGGATAAATCCTTTTTCTAGAAGAGCTATAAGCTCCCTTCGGAGCACTAGTAACTCGCCCCTTAATATACTATATAGTAGGCTTTATAGCGGCTATAGCTATTAACTATCTTTTAACTCTAGCTTAATTTTATAGTCTACTTCTAGACCTTAGTATAGAGGAAGTTTTAACACTTCCTTTAAGTTAAAGAGCTTAAAATAGCTTTAATACTATTTTAGTAGTAGTAACCTTATATCTACTACTTTCTTTAGTGCTAACGCCTTATTAATATCTATAATAGAGGCGGCGAATATCTATACTCTCTTCTTTAGGTCTTTAGATCTCCTTATAAGACCTATAAACGTAGATGCGCTTACCTAATATATAGTGCTTTAGGTTGTAATACCTTTATTATACCTTACTTAAATACTTCTTAAGTGTATAAATAGGCTTCTTTTTACTAGAGTAATTAAGACGTCTTAGTAGTCTATCTACTCTTTTCCTAAGACTACTTCTTTATCTATACTATTAAGTATGTACGTATAAGTAACCTCTTAGTAGCTGTATATATTAAACTTAAACTTAAAGACCTTATCTATCTCCGATATCTTCTTATTAATCCCTTCTATTATCTAAGGGGTAATCGAGAAGCGCTCTAAACGGCTTTAGCGAGCGAATTTTTTACTAACTAACACGTAGTATAAACACTTACTATTAATTAACGTAGTAGCGTTATAGATAGAGTTTATGATTAAGTGCGCTATAAGGGGAGGAGTATTTATATACTTCTACTAAAATTAGTTCTATTTACTACTTATCTACTAATCTATCTTCTAAGGCTCTAGACTAAGACTCTAGTCTAGAGCTATTCTTTTTCTAAGTTGTCTAACTCGCCTTTATCTATATCCTTTAGAGAAATTTTACTATCTAGTAGTAGCTCTCTTTATACTACTTAGTTTACTTTAGTGCTTTTTGCTTTAGAACTCCTTCTATAATACTTAGATATATGTCCTTTTTTACTATAAGCGTAGCACTTAACCTAATTAGCGCTCGGCCTACTAGTTCTTATGCTTGCTTTACTAGCCTTTATTAGCTTCTAGTCTATCTTCTTAGATAATAATAGTATCTAAGTATTCTTCTAGTAGCTTATACTATAGGCGCGCTAAAATATCCTCTTTTAGGACCTACTATTAAGATTAATGCGATAGAGGTTATCTAAGATTTTAATAGCTTCCTCTATATACTCCTTAAAACTAATATTCTTAGAGGTACGTAGTATAAGGCGTTAGAGCTCTACGCTAAGCCTTTCGCTAAATATCTCTTAGAGAATAGACTTGCTAAAGTCTTAGCTAGCTTCTACGTGTAGCTAGTTAAACTTAGAGATATAATCTCTAACTAGCTGTTAGCCTTGCTTTAGGTATTAAAGCTTATTTAGAGCCTATTTTTAATAGTATACGTTAAGAAATTAAGTGTCTAGGTGTTCCTATAACTTCTTTATAGTGCTTAGCTAGTTTTTTAGTAGCTATAGTAAGAGAACCTAGGTTACTTTCTCTTTAGTCTAACTAAGGATATATCGCTTCTTAGTATCCTAAGAGGGGTATAAGTATAAGTTATACTCTAGTTTACCTTTATACTTATATTTCTAACCTAGGTAGTTTAAATAGTCTCTGTTGAAACGTTCTAGATTAGGAAGCCTCTTCTTCTGCGACCTCTCTAAATAGGTAGTCGTGTCTAGCTAGGTCTTAGGTGTGTAAGTCTAGGGAGCTAGGCTAAGTTTCTATTATTCTATCGTATCTAAACGAGCTATAATAGAGGATAGTAGCTAGACTAGTTAGGCTATTATTACTATTATAGGGTCCTAAGGGACTTTTAGTAGCTTCTATAGTAATTCTCTAGCTTCTCTTACTTTCTTTATTTATCTTACGACCTTGTTTATTATTAAGGCTATAGTAGCTTCCTTCTACTTATTATTTCTAAGTATTTATATAATCTCTTAGTATATTTAGTTATTAGGTACTCTAGCGAGGTACTTAGCTAAGGCGTATATAGATAGCTTATTAGCGTTAAGGTTAGGAAAGTTATCTTTTATTCTAAATAGTAGAGGGCTTCTTATAAGCTTCTACGTCTATAGCCTACTCCTCTGCGGTAAAGACTAGTAGGGCTTCTAATTATTCTTTAATTAACTTATATAGGTGATCTCTCTATAGCCTACTCCTCTTTAGTAAGAAACTAGTAAGGCTTATCTCTTACTTATTCTCTATAATAAGGCTTTTCTAAACGACTCTTAGTAGTTATTATAAGTCGCGACTTTTAGAACTAATTCTTATGCTTATAATTTTCTCTCGGCTGTTTCTTTAGCTAAGTATTATAGCCTATGCCTCTTCTATAGAGGACTAATAAAATTTTTATAATACTTACTCTACTATAGTAAGAGGTTATTACCTATTCTTTAATTCTTTAAAGACTAATAGAGCTTCTACTACTCTTACTTACCTTCTTATAAAGTTTTTTACGGGTAGTAGGACCTATACCTTAGTACTATTAAGGTATTAGGTAGGGCTTTCCTAAACGATATTTAGTAATATAGCTTAGAGTCTACTAAGCTAACTAATATTTATTTACTTTAGATGTCTCGCGAGGCTAGTAGCGCGTTTAACTAAGCGTCTTATAAGGCTATAGTTCTAGGCTAGCTATCTTATAATAGCTTCTACCTACTTATTATTTAAGGGCCTATTATACCTTTAAGCAATACTAATCCTATATAGTAGGTTACTCTACTCGCACGTTAAAGTAGTAGTTAAGAGGATTAATACGCTATAAGTTAATAGAGTCTTATAGTAAGGCTCTATTAATTAGAATTAAATATAAAATATAAAAGGCTACGCTTAGGGAGCTATTATATAGGTATACTAGAGTTATATTTAATAGAGAAGAGAACTATAAGCTATCTCGTGCTAAAGGTTATTTAGAGAGCGGCTTAGAATAACCTTCTACCTATAGACTATACGGATAGTCTAAGCGTTATTCGGACGCAAGTGGTTAATCTGTGCGTCTTACGCACGTGACCAAGATATCATCGAGTGTTCACTAACTAGGCTCTAGCCTATTACAACTAATAGGTTAAGCTACTAGATTCTATAGACCTTTTAGTTTAATATTACCTTTATAAGTACTATTAGTACTATATTTTAGGCTATACTACTAGATCTTTAGTTATTAGTATAGTTATAAATATAGAGGCTTAAGGGGCTCTTAGAATAGACGCTAGTATAGGTATAATATTATAATCTACTATAGCGCTCTAGCTATCTCTCTTATATATTCTACTACTTATTAGAGTATTAAGGCGTCTTTAAACTTAAGTTTCTAGTACCTAAGAGTTATTAATCTCTACTTAGGCTATATACCTTAGTACCTCTAACTTCTTCTTAATATCTATATCTTTATAGCTACTTACTATCTAACTACTCTTTATCTAAGGTATTCTAGGTTTCTTTCTAAGGTAAGCCTTACGCTCCCGCTATTCTTTCGCTAGTTAACTAGCCTTTATATACCTATTTATAGCGTTAACTTCTAAGTTATCTTTAGAGCGTAGTACTCTATAAGATATAGTTTTAAGAAACTACGTAGCTAACTAAAAGGCTATTATTTACTTTACTATTAGGTCTACTTCTTTGCTTAATTCTATTATATAGCTCTTACTACTACTACTAGTTCTTTAACCTTAATAGACCTACTAGCTATATTAAACTAATTTAGAAGTACTTCTTATATAGGTCGTTTTAGTTAGTTATTAGTTACTTTAAAACGCTTCTTTAATAACTATAGTATCTACTTAAGAACCTCGCTTTAAAAGGGCTTTAAGGTAATACCTCCGCCTAGGAATATACTTTAGATAGTAGTTAGATATAGCCTAAAGTAGTACTATACTTATTTTTAGCTATTTATTTACTCTTTACTTTAAGTATAATACTACTAATTACCTTTTAGTAGGTTCTAGTTTAGATAGTTTATAATAAAATACCTTTCTTGCTTATAGTATCTATAATAAGCACGCTATAGATCTTAGTTACCTATATAGTTTACGCCTAATTACGCGCTAGTTATTAGTAGATATATTAATTTAAAGCTTTTATTATTACGCTCTAGGATCTCTATACTTACCTAATATAGTCTTAGCACTAGCTACTTATATATCTCTACGTAGTTCTCTAGCTTAATAAGAAGTCTTTATAGTCTTATATTACCCTTAGCTATCTTATTAAGCTACTTTATTATTATAAATAGCCTTTAAAACCGCTAGATAAGGTCCTCTACTACTTTATTAACTTTTAGAGTAGCTAGCTTCTTAGGTTAAGTAATAATTAGTAGTATTCTAAGGACCGCCTATTATAGAGTTACTAAAGACTTCTTAAGCGCTAGTATTAGCTCCTCTATTATCTCTACGTTATAGTAGGCTAGCGTTTAGCTCTTTAAACTATAGTTAGTATATAGAGTACTTAACCCTTTCTCTTATACTTAGTATTCGCGGATAAATTAGTAGATCTTTTTAATTTTAAATAAAGCGATATTATCTAAGCGCGGCTAATTCTCTCTTAGTATATAGTATATTACTTACTTTATATCCTCTTAAGTAAGTTCTTAGAAGAAAAAGTAGCTCTTTTTAGCTTTCGTGACCTATTCTTAGGTCTCTATAGCTATAAAGTAGGTTATAAAGTTCTAGTAGTATTTAGTAATCTAGATAGTAAGTTACCTTCGCTATACCTCCTTTATATAGCTTTTAATAAATACTTAGGTACTCTACTACTAAAACTTATTCTACTCTATATATAGCTCTTAAAGCTTATCTTTATACTATTTATAAGTCTCTACTTTATAGTAGCTTAGTAGCTTTTAGATAAACGCTTTATACTTCTATATATAGAAGTATAGTAGCTACTTCTTCTAAAAATCTTATAGCTAGTCTACTTAATTAGCTTTAAAGTTATACTTATCTAAGAACTCTAAAATATTCTCTCTATTAAAGCGTAGCGTATACGTATTATATAGTTCTAGCTTTTCTAGATACTAATAGTAAGAGTTATAAGTTATTATAGGTAGCTTAAGTTCTACTATTATAGTTACCGCGGGCTCTCCGCTCTACGTTAAAGATATCTTAAATAGTATACTATTTAATAAAAGAGACCTACTTTAGTTATATATTATAGATACTACTTAATTAAAAGTTTCTAGAAGTCGCTAATCCTCTATTAGCGTATATACTATTCTACTACTTTTAGACTCCTAATTCTCTCTCTAAGATAGGTTTCTTCCCTCTCTTCTAATATCTCTTTACTGCCTTAGTAAAAAGTGCCTTCTTAGTACTTAGGCGTTATACTCTTATCTACTCCTATTTAGCTATATGTTATACTAGTTCTATAGTCCTTCTATAGGTTACTATACTACTCTACTAATACTATAGAAACTCTCTAAAAGTTCTACTACTTTAGTAAACTTTATTAGTAAGCGCTTAGAGTTTAATAAGGTCCCTAAAAACTTATTATAAGTCTCTACCTCTATAACTTCTCTTTAAAAATAGGTAAAATAAAGAGGTTTCTCTACTACTCTACTAATAGACTATTATATCCCCTTAGTTAGGTTACTAAAAATATAGTAGAGGGATAGCCTTAATAGTTAGAAGAGAGGCCGCTAACCCGCAACTAGTAGAGAGTAGAGAATAAGAAAGTATCTAAATTACTAAAAGATAGTATTATACGTCGTCTAAAAGAAGGTATTCTATATTATATCTAAAGGTAGTATGTCCCTCTTATTTCTCTCGCAAAGTCGCCCTTAAATACTTAACCTTTAGCGCCGATTACCTAACGCCGAACACGTGTCAATCTACTACACTATAATACTTAAATTCTATTATTAATATAGAGAAGATTATCTTTATAGACTTAGATAAGGTTAAAGCTATTAAAAAGTAGAAAGTACTTAAAATAGTAAAAGGCGTATAATTATTTCTTAAATTTACTAACTTCTACTAAAAGTTTATTAGAGACTTTATAAAAATTACTACTCTCTTAATCTATCTAATAAGTAATATAAGTATTACTTAGAAAAAGAATAAGTAGACTATATTTAATAAGCGAAAGAATATCTTTATAATAAAGTTTATTCTAGTAATATCTAACGTTAAGTAAGATATAATTCTAAAATATACCTCTTTTAGCTATATAATAAGAGAAGTACTATCTTAGTATAATAAAGAAAAAATACTATACTCTTATATATACTTCTTAAGAAAGAATAATACTTATAAATATAACTATAAAATATATAATAAGAAACTACTAGCTATAGTATAATACTTAGAAGAATAGAATACTAAACTCTACTTAGTGAAGAGCTTTAAAGTAATTACTAATTATAAAAATTTAGATTACTTTATAAAGCTAATAATATTAAGTTAATATTAAATCTATTAAGCTATATTATTAAGCTAATCTTATATAGAGATACTATATAGGCTAAAGAAGTAGAATATAAGAGCTAACGCGCTCTTAAGAAAAGAATAAGACTTACTAAAAAATATATATAATAAACGCTTATAAAAATATATGATTTAAATTTTAAAACTAATATTTTAATACTACAAGGAAGTAAGTAAGCATAAAAAGAACTTAATTAAAAGTTAAGTTATATTAGTAAGAATTTATATAAAATAAATACAAAGCTATTTTAGCTTAATTAAGGAATAGTTAGACTAATAAGATACTACTACTAATAAAGTAGTATAGGCTATTTAGAACTTAAGCAGCTATAGCTAGAAGCTCTAAAGAATAATTACTAGTACTAATAAGTAGTATAAGTAGTATTAAAGTAAAAATAAAAGTTTTTACTAAGCTAAAGTATAAAATACTCTATCTTAGAGTATATAATTAGTAATTAGAGAGAATTACTATATTAAAGTAAGAGATAGATACTAAATAATAAAAAACTATATATTTAAATAATTAAAGAAGTCTATAATTCTCTTTTAGCTAAATACCTAATAAAAAGATTATTTATAAGATAGTTACTTAAGATATTTTCTAGCTAAGTATATTAAATAATATTAACTATTAAATAAGAAACTATAATATTTATAGAAGAATAAAGCTATAGTAAGAAAGTATCTAAGAATTTCTTAAACTACTACTAATATTATATTAGATATAGAAAGAGATATCTATAGACTTTATTAAGATACTACTAATAAATAGAGGTAACGTAGGTACATGCTTCGCGTGCCAGCATGCTTCGCGTGCTACCTAAAATCTCTAACAAAATCCAAAATTATAGGGGTCTAGATCTAGAGATCTACTTAATAGAATTCTCTAAAAACTTTAAATAAAGGCTGCACCTATATAAATAATAGTATTCTAGAGTTATAGAATACTAGCCCTAATAGAGAAGAAGTTATTAAGATGAAGCTCTCTCGCATGGGCCACCTTCTAGTATCTCTATAACTAAACTAGCTAAAGCTTAGTAATCTTAGATTCTTAGTAGTTATAGCTTTAATAGTTATCTATTAAATTTTTAGAGGATTCTATTAAGTAGATCTCTAGATCTAGACCTCTATTATTTTTGATTTTCTTAGCGATTTTAGGTAGCACGCGAAGTATGCTAGCTGTTAACACGGGGGGTTATACTACTCTATAATCTTAGTCCGCACTAAGGTAGGTAAGACTAACGTTGTTAAGCCCGCGTTAGCTTATCTAGCGATATAATAGAGATAGTAGGTATTTAGTAATAATAATCTAATTCTATATAAACGATAGGATAACTTTAAGTATTAATCTAGGTAAGAGATAAACTATAAGATAAGTTAAGTTAACTATATTAAGTATATTAAGGGAATCCTCTATAACTATATACTTATTACTTAGTCTATTACTATTACTACTATTATAACTTAATCCTTATCCTACCTAATATCTCTAAGAGCTACTATTATATAAATGCTGCTATTATATACTAGCGCCTAATAGTTAGTCTTAGCGTAATATTAATTACGTAATCTATACGCTCTACGCTAATTACTATTTTATAATTTATATAATAGTTAGCCTTTAACCTCGTATTCTTTAACTAGAGAAAATATTTAGTATTTATTTATAATACTATCTCTCCTCTTAGAGCTATTATCTTAATACTCTAGAGTTTTATTTTTCTATACTATAATCTATAATATAGGTTATATATAAGGCTTTAGTATACCTATTATATTATACGCTCTTATTCCTTTACGCCTTCCTAACTATACCTAAGGTTCTATTATCCTATTATAATTATCTACTAAATTTAACTATAGAGCGTTACGCTCGCGCTATTTATATAGAGTAAGAGTCGCTTAAGATAGACTTCTATTATAAATATTATAAGGAGAAGAACTTTTAGTATTTTATAAAGATAACTACTAGTTATTATAAAGACTATATTTTAGTCTAGGTAGACTATAGTTTATTTATTTCTAAGAAAGAGTAGAAGTAGGTCTAGCTTAAGTGTGAGCGTAAGAAGCTAAAAGTAGCTTAGGTAAAAGAGCGTTAAGCTTTTACTACTACTAAGGCGTCTTATTTATATTATAAGCTTCTTTAAGTAAAAAGCTAAAAGTAAGCCTTTACTTATTATAACCTTACTATACTAGATTTTTAAGAGAAGGCGATATAATAAGCTAAGAAGAGCACTACCTCTAGTATAAACCTTTTTACTATTAAACTACTACTATCTAAACCTTTAGCTAATTTAGGCTAGTTATTAGCTAAGCGTAATCTTCTTAATTCTTCTTTTAATTACTTCTTTCTCTTTAGAGATTTAATCTCTACTACTTTAGATATTCTTAGTAGTACTTCTATACTAATTCCTTATAGTTTATAAGATTCTATTCTAGTTTCTATATATTATAGCTCTCTAGCTATCCTTACTATTTAACTAAATACTTTTACTAATAACTATCTATTTATAGGTTCTTAATTTCTTTAACTTTATACTTATTATCTTTAAGTTTAACGTCCGTTGCTAACTTAGCATCTAATAGTACTAGTTCTAGTAGTTTCTTATAAAAGATAGGGTAAATACGTATACTTAGTAGTAATTAGAGTTTATAATTTACTAAGCCTATTATCTCTAGATATCTGTACAAAGGATTTTAATATCACGTGACATGTTGTTAAACATAATATTACGTGACCTGCTACCGCATAAGTAGACTAGCTTGTACGGAGCGAGGCCGTATATATACCCCTTTATATAATAGATAGAAAGGAAAAAACTTAATCTATAACTAATAAATATTTATACTACGTTTACCCCTTATATAATTATACTACTGCTTTACCTAGCTAAAGTCCTACTAATACTAATTAGTAGGTAATTTACTTTATTAATAAATTAGTAAGGTAAAGACAAAGTTACTTTCTAAAGAAGTTAGTCTCTATTTTATACGTATTCTAAATAGAAATTACTAGAGATAAGAAGATCTTTCTCTATATTATATAGTAACTTAAGCGCTAAAAGAACGTTTAAGCTTACTATATAAAATATTTAAAGATAGTATATAACTTATATAATACTCTATTAATTAATATTATATACGCACACTATATAAGATAGACCTAACGCTCTACTATATTAGAATAAGGTAGGGACATCGCGAGTAACCTTAGTAACTAGGATAGCTAGGACTCGTATAAGAGATATATAGAAGAGACAAATATCTCTATAGCTATATTATAAAGAGAGATAAAAGAGGAAGAATAGGTTAATAATATTAACCTAGTAACTATAATATAGTCTTAACTATTATCGTATATAGACTACACTCTAGTAGAACTTTAATAAATAGACGTATAAAGAAGAGACTTCCTTAACTTCTTTTAGAAATACTTTATATAATAGATAGAGAGCTACTTTAATAATATAGTGTAGTAGATTAACACGTGTTCGAAGTTAGGTAATCGGTGCTAGGGTTAAGTATTTTAGGACGACTTTGCGTAGAGGAGCTCGATAGTTATTGTATACTATTCTTAATACTACTATTTATTTATTCGGATACCTTCTTATTCTCTACTCTCTACTAATTACGGGTCGGTAGCCTCTCTTCTAACTATTAAGGCTATCCCTCTACTATATCTTTAGTAACCTAACTAGAGGGATACAATAGTCTATTAGTAGAGTAGTAGAGAAACCTCTTTATTTTACCTATTTTTAAAGAGAAGTTATAGAGATAGAGACTAATAATAAGTTTTTAGGGACCCTATTAAACTCTAAGCGCTTACTAATAAAGTTTACTAAAGTAGTAGAACTCTTAGAGAGTTTCTATAGTATTAGTAAAGTAGTATAGTAACCTATAGAAGAACTATAGAACTAGTATAACGTATAGCTAAATAAGAGTAAGCGAGAGCGTAATACCTAAGTACTAAGAAGGCACTTTTTACTAAGGCGGTAAAGAGATATTAGAAAAGAGGGAAGAAACCTATCTTAGAGAGAGAATTAGGAGTCTAAAAGTAGTAGAATAGTATATACGCTAATAGAGGATTAGCGACTTCTAGGAACTTTTAATTAAGTAGTGTTTATAATATATAACTAGAGTAGGTCTCTTTTATTAAATAGTATACTATCTAAGACGTCTTTAACGCAGAGTAGAGAGCCCGCGGCGACTATAATAGTAGAACCTAAGCTACCTATAGTAACTTATAACTCTTACTATTAGTATTTAAGAAAGCTAGAACTATATAATACGTATACGCTACGCTTTAATAGAGAGAATATTTTAGAGTTCTTAGATAAGTATAACTTTAAAGCTAATTAAGTAGACTAGCTATAAAATTTTAGAAGAAGTAGCTACTATACTTCTATATATAGAAGTATAAAGCGTTTATCTAAAAGCTACTAAGCTACTATAGAGTAGAGACCTATAAATAGTATAAAGACGAGCTTTAAGAGCTATATATAGAGTAGAATAAGTTTTAGTAGTAAAGTACCTAAGTATTTATTAAGAGCTACGTAAAGAAGGTATAGTAAAGGCAACTTACTATCTAGATTACTAAATACTACTAGAACTTCGTAACCTACTTTATAGCTATAGAGACCTAAGAATAAGTTACGAAAGCTAAGAAGAGCTACTTCTTCTTCTAAAGACTTACTTAAGAGGATATAGAGTAAGTAATATACTATATACTAAAAGAAAATTAGCCGCGCTTAGATAATATTGCTTCGTTTAAAATTAAGAAGATTTACTAATTTATCTATAAATACTAAGTATAAGAGAAAAGGTTAAGTGCCCTATATACTAACTATAGTTCGAAGAGCTAAATACTAGCCTACTACAACATAGAGATAGTAAAGAAGCTAATACTAGCGCTTAAGAAGTCTTTAGTAACTCTATAATAAGTAGTCCCTAGAATACTACTAATTATTACTTAACCTAAGAAGCTAGCTACTCTAAAAGTTAATAAAGTAGTAGAGAACCTTATCTAGCGCTTTTAAGGGCTATCTATAATAATAGAGTAGCTTAATAAGATAGCTAAAGGTAATATAAAACTATAAAGACTTCTTATTAAGCTAGAGAACTACGTAGAGGTATATAAGTAGCTAGTGCTAAGACTATATTAGGTAAGTATAGAGATCTTAGAGCGTAATAATAAAAGCTTTAAATTAATATATTCGCTAATAACTAGCGCGTAATTAGGCGTAAACTATATAGGTAACTAAAACCTATAGCGTACTTATTATAGGTGCTATAGGCGAGAAGGGCATCTTATTATAAACTATCTAAACTAGAACCTACTAAAAGATAATTAGTAGTATTATACTTAAAGTAAAGAGTAAATAAATAGCTAGAAATAAGTATAGTACTACTTTAGGCTATATCTAACTACTAGCTAAAGTATATTTCTAAGTAGAGGTATTACTCTAAAGCCCTTTAAAAGCGAAGTTCTTAAGTAGATACTATAGTTATTAAAGAAGCGTTTTAAAGTAACTAATAATTAACTAAAATAACCTATATAAGAAGTACTCCTAAATTAGTTTAACGCGGCTAGTAGGCCTATTAAAATTAAAAGAACTAGTAGTAGTAGCGAGAGCTATATAATAGAATTAAGCGAGGAAGCAGAGCTAATAGTAAGGTAAATAATAGCCCTTTAGTTAGCTACGTAGTTTCTTAAAACTATATTTTATAGAGTACTACGCTCTAAAGACGACTTAGAAGTTAACGCTATAGATAGGCGTATAAAGGCTAGTTAACTAGTAAAAGAATAGTAGGAGCGTAAAGCTTACCTTAGAAAGAAACCTAGAATACCTTAGATAAAAAGTAGTTAGATAGCGAGTAGCTATAAAAATATAGACGTTAAGAAGAAGTTAGAGGTACTAAAGTATATAGCCTAAGTAGAGATTAATAACTCTTAGGTACTAGAAACTTAGGTTTAAAGACGCCTTAATACTCTAATAAGTAGTAGGACACGTAAGAGAGATAGCTAGAGCGCTATAGTAGATTATAATATTATACCTATACTAGCGCCTATTCTAAGAGCCCCTTAAGCCTCTATATCTATAACTATACTAATAACTAAAGATCTAGCAGCGATAGCCTAGAATATAGCACTAATAGTACTTATAAAGGTAATATTAAACTAGAAAGTCTATAGAATCTAGTAGCTTAACCTATTAGCGTCTTCTAAGGTAACTATAGTAGTAACTAAGGCACTTAAGAAAGCGCGTAGGCCGCGTATATACTTTTAGGTTAGTAAAACGCGTTTAGGAGAGACGATAGAGGTTTAGTAAGTAGAGACTAGTAGTAATAAAGAAAAGTTAATAGAAGAAGCTATATAGCGACTATATAACTAGAGTTTAGAAAAAATATATATAATAAAAGCTAAGAATTTATAGCTAGAAGTTATTACAAAGGATATTCTAGCGTAGCTATATCTAAAGATAGATTATAGTATTAAGCAAGTAGAAGTTAGAGAAATAAATAAGCTCTATAACTTCTAAAACTATAATATTAGTAATAAGAAAGATAGCTATATTAAGGCGTAGTCGAGAATACCCTCTAAAGCGCAACTAAAGGGCGAAGCGTAGTAGTAGTAGTATTTAGTAAAAGAATAGTTACTAATATACTAAATATCTCTCTATAGTAGTATAAGATAAGCGCTTATTAATATAGGCTTATAGCTAAATATTATATAGCTTTTAATAGTAAGAGCGCTAAACGTCTATATTACTAAGCTAGATTAGTTAGGTCTACCTCCTAAATTATAGTAGGGTATAATAACTACTAATAGAGGGATAGACCCCTTATAAGTATAGCCTATTTAGTCCTAATTATAGTTAGAGAGATTATAGTACTAACGTACTTTTAGATTATAAGACGTTTATAAAGAGCAATTCTTCTTAGAATACTATAGTGCGTAATAGCGTAGCTCTAGATATAGTTTAATACTATTAGTTAGACACTTTACTATATTAAGTTAATAGATAGGTAGTATAAAGTCTCTTTTATAGGCTATAACCTAGCGCCTATAGCTAACGTAGTATTAATTAAGTATTAGAGAAAAGGATAGTAAGCGCGCTTACTAGGGAAGTATACTTAGTAGAGAAGTATTACTTAGAACTTATATTAAGTAATATATAGGTAGCGCGCTTATTTACGTATATACCTAAGTATAAATAGTTATTTAGAGAAGAGCTAGACTACTAAGAAGAGGGGAAGTTAGAGTAGGTATTATTAGTAGAGAAGTAGAGATTCTTTAAAGAGATAGTAAGATAGTAGTTTTACCTATTACGTAATAGGTTATTAGGGGAAGTAAATACTCTATATAAGAGAGTCGCTAATAAAGTAAAGCTTATAAATATACTAAGAGAGGACGCGCTAATAGATCTTAGACGTAAAGACTAGAAAGAGCGTATAATAGCTTATTAAGCCGCTTAAATAGCACTTAGAGGACTAGATATTAAGCTATTTAATTACCTTTTCTATAGCTAGATAGCAACTTTTCTAAGAGAGTATTAGTTAAACCTAGAGCGCCTTTAAAAGATAAATATTAGCGAAGATCTTTACCTAAATAAGGTTTACTTAATCTAGTAGCTTATATTCTAGAGAGAGGATACGCTAGCGTAGGAGTTTTAGTATATATTATAAATTTATAAAGATATATAGCCTTTATATAAGATTTAGACTATTCTATATACTATATAGTAAGAAAAGAACTTTCTATTACTAAAGAAGCTTATACTAATTATAAACGTAATAGTAGACGTATAGGTAGAGTAAGGATATTCGAGCATAGAAATAGGTAGTACTATAATAAGTACTTTCTTATCCTAAAGATTAAGTAACTAGTTAAACTAGAGGACTTTTAGTTTATTAATAATACTATATAATATAACGCTATAAATAAGAGACGCTTATATTCTACTATCTACTAATAAGTTCTTAGAGAAGTTTGCGAATAAGAGGATATACGCTCTATTTAATCTATTTTTAGGTTATAACTAGATACTATTATATACGTTTAGTAGGGATATAATAGCCTTTTAGACGCTAAACGAGCTATACTAATAGTATATACTCTTAATAGGCGCGATAAACTCTATAGTAGTCTTTGTTTAGGCAGTAATAAAGATCCTCTATAATTACCTTCTAGAGATAGCGCCTTTTATAGATAATATTATAGTAGTAGAGCCTTAAGATAACTATAGAGGAGAGGAAGTTTTAATAGTATATATTAGTTTATTCTTAAATATACTTTATAGATAGATAAGGTTCTTATAAATATTACTTAGGCTAAAGCTATAGTCTTAGAAAAGAAGTCGTAGTAGAGAGTTCCCTAAATAGCTATTATAGGGTATAAGGTTAATAAAGATAGTCGCTATCTTATAAAAAATAAGGTCTAAAAGATTCTTAAGTAGCTAGAGTACTAAATAGTAAAAGAGGTCTAATAGTTATTAGTATTATTATCTATTATTAGTAATAGATCTTCTATTTCTTACTAAAAGTAGAGCTACTCTTTATACTCCTCTAAAAAGAAGCTAAATAGGTTTAGAGAGATAGGTAGATATATATAATAAAGATTCTAAAGGAAGTAATTACCTCTCTACTAGCGCTTATAGCAATAGACTATTAAGGCGGTCTCTTAATAGTTAGCGTAGACGCTTTAGTTCGCGGAGTAGAGGCTTACTTAGAGCAAGTTAGATTAGATAGCTATTACTATATAATAAGGTTTAAAAGCACGCTATAGTTAGAAGTAGAGTTAAAGCTCTACTCTATAAAGCTTAAGTATAAAGCGCTTATTTAGGCGCTAAAGGTCTTTTAGATTTACCTTTATAGATACCTCTTCTAAGTAGAAATAGATATAAAGATACTAATTACGTAGCTTAATTAGTTGTCTCTAGATTTACTAAGCTCTATAATAAATAGGTAGCTTATAACTATCCTTTAGTAAGAATTTAAGATTGTCTACGTACTAAAAAAGAAGAATGTTATCTCTAATACGCTATTAAGGTATCTATAGCCTAAGGGGTAGACGCTACTAAAGGAAAATAAGGATAACCTAAAGCTATTTATTAATTAAGTACTAAATAAGTTTAAGAAGATAAACTTAGTTATAGCTACTAAGGAGGCGATTAGGAAGCTACTTATAAAGAAGTATAATAAGAAATTAGAAAAGATTATAATATTTCTATAGACGTTAAAGAGACTAAATAGGCTCTAGGGTTAAGAATAACGAAAGTAGATAAAGAATACTACACGCTTCTTTATACAAGACTAATATCTATTTAGAAAGGCTACTAAGACTATACTAGTTCGCTAAGTAGTAGATAAAGAAGACCTATAGATAGCGTTAATTTAGAAAATTTATAAATAATTAGGCTATAAAGGGATCTAGACAACGTTTAGAGTAGTATATTAGCGATATTAGTAGGATAGTATATATAAATAGGTAGCGAAATAGCTTAGGCCTTATAAGGTCTACTAAATAATAAGAGGTACTTAGAAAGAAGTAAAGCTAAACTTAATATATTCTTAAGTAATATAGTCTTAGTAAATAGTTAATATTACGTATATACTAAAGGTACGCGGTAGAACTTACCTACTAGTTATAAGAGAGTATCTTTTAGGCTAGCTAGAAATATATACGCTTTTAATAGTAAATTCTAATTTAGTTATAAGATTTATCTTTAAAGAGATCTACTATCGCTAGGGCGTACTAGAAAGGATTTTAGTAAATAGTAGAACTAAGAATAAGTTAGTAGTCTAGTTACTAGCTACACTTTTTAGTATTTACTAGATTTAAGCTTTAGTATATAACTTACGCGCGTAAGGACTTATTAAAAGAGGTTATTAAGGCTTTATCTATAGATTAGCAAAGATACTAGACTTATAGATAGATAACTTATTAGTAATAATATAGGCTAAGAGAGTATTACTACGAAGACTACTTAGGTTCTTACCTACGTAGCTAGTGCTAGGCTAAAATCTAGTCCTTCTAATTAAACTTATAGTACTAACGTAGTAAAGCCTACTATAGAATAAGGTTTAGAGCTATACTAATCTCCTTATAGTAAGAGCTATATAGCTATAATTTTGTAAAGAGAACTTAGAGAAAGTAGTCTATTATATAAGAAGACTTTAGAGAGAAGCTATAAAGAACCGCAATATAAAGAAAGACGTATTAAAGCCCTTTTAAGTAAGAGACCTAGTATTAGTTTAGAACGCGATTAAGTCTATTAATAAGAGCTTAGATAGGAAGCTTAATAATAGATAGAGAGGTCTATATAGAGTTTAGAAGGTATAAGTAGATAAAGAGTACTATTAGCTAGAGAATCTAAATAAAGTTATATTTCTAAATATAACTTAGGCTAATTACCTAAAGAAGTTTAAAGAACTGCTAGAGTAGCTTAAAGATAGCTTACTATAAGGGCGCTTACGGTTATATTCTAAAACTAAAGAAGTGTAAATAGCGAGGCCTATAGTACTAAGACAAAGGTAAATAACGCTAAGAGCTAAGCAGGCAAGAGATATTTAGGCTAGAGAGGACTATAAGAGAGAGTAAGATAGATAAATAATAGTTAGAGGGATAAACTAAGAGAATATTATAGAAAGATTAAGAAGGGGAGAGTAAAGTCGACGTCTCTGTATAGTATATAGGGATAGTAATACTAAGTAAGAAAGATAGAAAAGGCTAGGGAGAGCGTTATTAAAAGTAGATTAGATAGTTATAAGAGGTATTTAGTAGCTTAAGGGAACTAAGCTAGAGGCTAGGGAGGAAAATATAGTATAGTAGATTAATACGTGTTCGGAGTTAGGTAATTAGCGCTAGGGTTAAGTATTTTAGGATAACTCTACGTAGAGGAGCTTAATAGTTATTGTATACTATTCTTAATACTACTATTTATTTGTTTAGATACCTTCTTATTCTCTACTCTCTACTAATTGCGGGTCGGCAGCCTCTCTTCTAACTATTAAGGCTATCCCTCTACTATAATAAGCTAAACTACGCATTCTAGAGAGAGCTAGTACTTCTGCTTAGTAATAGAGGTATCTACTTAGATAATAATAAGGATACTTAGTCTAGAAAGCTATATAATATTGTATAAGATAAATATATTATATAAGATAATAGAAGAAGAGGACTAAGTAGATACCTAATATTACTAGCGTAGTTACTATAACTAGACTAATAAAAGATATTTCTATAATATCTACAGGCTACGTATAATAAGCTAAAAATAGAGGAACTAATAGCTAAAGACCTACTCTATAGAGAAGAGCTAAAAGTAATGCTACTAACCTTTATATAGACTCTATATAATACTTATCTTAGATTACTAGCTATATACTCTATAGACCTACTACGCTATATAGATAATATTCTATTATACTACTACTAGAATAAATACTAGATACTAGTGCAAAGCTAGAATCTATATAAGCTACCTCTAACCTTAGAAGTAACTAATAAGCGACTCCTACTAGAGAAGCTTATCTAATTCTAGAAAGTATAGAGGAAAGATAATAACTATATAGGTAAACTATATAATCTACTTACTAATAAAATAAAAATCTTTATAGACTTATACTAAAGGCTAGAGATATATAAGTCTTAATTTACTAGTATATTCTTAGATTCTAGAGAGTCGTATAAGTATATATTATACATATACTATTAGCCTTAGCTATAACTAGAAATAGTTATATAAATAACTAGATAACTACTTTAATACTAAAGTAAATTATAACTAGTATTAGATAGACTAGATAACTATATATACGTATAATATAAATAGAAGAACGCTAATAAAACTCTATATAAAGTACTTAAGGTTATAATTAATAAGCTTATACTCGCGTAATAGGCACTAGAACGTAACTTCTAAGAGGAAGTCCTACTCTATATAGTAGTTATATAAGTATGCTAAGAGTAACCTAAGCTAAAGTAAGCAATATTCTTAATTAAGCCTATATACGAAGCACTATTTAGTAATCTAAGGTCCGTACTATAGATTACTATAGATAGGTAGGCTAACTAATACCTATAAGCCCTACCCGAATCGTACTATACTAATTAAAAGTATAATTTAACCTATTATATAGAGTAGAATAGTAGAAGCTACTAAGGAGCTAGACTATACTTATATAGAGATATAAGGCTACTAACGAGAGGATAAATATTCTAGAGAATACTAACTATAGCTAAGAAATGCTTTATATACTATAAGAAAAGATATTAGTTATTAAACTATCTTTATATAGATCTAATAAGAGCTAGAAAATAGTATATTATAGTATACAAGGAATTTTATAAGAATATACTCTTCTAGAAAGTAGTAGCCTTATATATTATAAGCTTTAAAGGTATAGTAAGTAAAGTAGACAATAGTAATAATCTATATAATAAAGGATACCTTAAGGATAACACTTAAGAAGGCGACTAAGTAGTATAGTATCTTACTACTATAGTATATCTATATCGCGCGATAGGCGACGATATCTATAAGATAGATTTAGACTACTAGGCTAACTAGTTCCTACTTAATAAAAGATACTATATAATATACTAGAGCGAACTATAGAATACTAGCGCAGCTAAAGTATTAATAGTAGGTAAAGCCTAGCTAGAAGTATACCTATAAGAGAATCTACGTATAAAAATAGATTAGACTCTAAGAAATATAAATATTAGCTTTAGAGGGTAAAGCTCTATATAATTCTAAGGTATTATATAAATCTATAACCCTATTAGTATAGTTACGTATTATATACTAGATATAGATATACTATTTCTACTATACCTAGTAGACGTAGATAAGCTTAGAGTATATTTTAATAACGTACTTAACGTTATTATATAGAAGATAGAACTACTATCTCTATTATATAGAAGTAGAGATACCTATTCTTTAATATTAGTATAATAGAAGTAGCTACTTTCTTTACTAAATCTAAACTACGCTAACTCTACTACTAATTTAGACACCTCTATATAGAAAGACTATATAAGATACTTATAGTAGCTAGACATAACATTAACGCTATAATACTTAAATAAATCTAGAAGTTTTACTACTTCTACTAATCGTATAATAAAACACTATAACGTTAGAAATTCTCTATTAAAGATAATACGTACTTTAACTATAAGATTATTATTAACGTTATATAAATTAGTAACTAAGATATACTATACGTTATTAACGCTAATACCTTATTCTAAGCGGTAGTATTCCTTAGATTAATATCTATATAAGATATATAGGATACTCTATATAAATACTAGATTAATACCTATTAGAGACTACCTAATTATATTATATATAACCTAGGAACAAACTTTATATTAGAAAAGTTTTAGAACTATATAAAGATTATAGAGATAGAATATTAATAGATACTAGTTAAGGTACACTAGATAGTAGGAAAGATTAAATAAGTATATAGACTACTACGTTGTATATTTAATATACTATATATAGAACTTAATAGTACTACGCACAATAAAGATATATAAATAGTAGTAAAAGCGCTAAATAATATAGTAGGCCTTAATAGGCTTATACTAACCTTTCTTATTTTTAGTATATACCTACGTATTAACGCTAACTTACCTCTATTACTAGAGATAACGTAACGTATAGAGGTGTTATAAATAAATACTAGATATCTCCTCTAGTTAAAGGATGCGAGGTTAAAGGCTAACCGTCGCATAATAAAGAGGTTATAATTAGCGCGGGGCGTATAGATTACGTAATATAGTATCCTGCTAAGATACGATATCTCGCTAAGAGGGTAAATATTACAATATCTTAAGATACTAGGATATTAGGGATATCTATAGATACTATAGGCTTAGTAGGAAGATATAGATATTAATAAATTAGGTAATAAGTATATAGTTATAGAGGATTCCCTTAATATACTTATTATAGTTAGCTTATCTTATAGTTCGTCTCTTACCTAGATTAATACTTAAAGTTATTCTATTGCTTATATAGAATTAGATTATTATTACTAAATACCTACTATCCCTATTATATCGCTAGATAACTAACGTAGACTTAATAATATTAGCCTTATCTATCTTAGTGCAGACTAGGATTTAGAGTAGTATACCCCCTATATTAATACTTTAACTACCTATAAACCTTTAGAAAGGTATTTATAGTAAGTTATTTAAGTAAGATTAAGAATATATTAGTTAATAGGAACTCTGCTATAATAAGCTATAAGGCTAGCTAAGCTCTACCCCTAAATAATAAGATGCTAGACTAAGAAGATACTAAGTTAGAGACTAAGAAATAGACTCTAGACTTAGACTAGTACCTATAGGAAACTATAAATAATCTTAAATAATAATCGCGAACTTAGGTAAGATAAATAATAGCCTTAATAGAAACTATTAATTAGCTAATAGCTTAGCTAATAGCTACGCTAAATAAGAAACCGCGAGCGCTATATAAGCCTAAGATAGCTACGCTAGAGAAGTATAAAGGCGGGAGATTAGAACTTTACGTATTTCTTACTAATATTAACTTATACTATAAGTATAATAAAGTACTTAATAATTAGGAAAAGATTCTTATAGTAAGTATATATATAAAAGGGAAAGCGGCTAGCTAGATATTATAATAGGCTAGAGCCTAGTTAGTAAACACTCGATAATATCTCGGTCACGTGCGTAAGACGCATAGATTAACTACTTACGTCTAAACAACGCTTAGACTATCTATATAGTCTATAGGTAGAAGGTTATTCTAAGCTACTCTCTAAATAACCTTTAGTATAAGATAGCTTATAGTTCTCTTCCCTATTAAATATAACTCTAGTATACCTATATAATAGCTCCCTAAGCGTAGCCCCTTATATTTTATATTTAATTCTAATTAATAGAGCCTTGCTATAAGACTCTATTAACTTATAGCGTATTAATTCTCTTAACCGCTACTTTAACGTGCGAGTAGGGTAATCTACTATATAGAATTAGTGTTGCTTAAAGGTATAATAGGCCTTTAGATAATAAGTAGGTAGAAGCTATTATAAGATAGCTAGCTTAGGACTATAGCCTTATAGAACGCTTAGTTAAACGCGCTACTAGCCTTATAAGACGTCTAGAGTAAATAAATATTAGTTAGCTTAGTAGACTCTAAGCTATATTACTAAATATTATTTAAAAAAGCCCTATCTAATACTTTAATAGTACTAAGGTATAAGTCCTACTACCTATAAAAGACTTTATAAGAAGGTAAGTAAGAGTAGTAGAAGCTCTATTAGTCTTTAAAGAATTAAAGAATAGATAATAACTTTTTACTATAGTAGAGTAAGCGTTATTAGAAGTCCTTAGTCCTCTATAGAAGAGGTATAAGCTATAATACTTAGCTAAAAGAATAGCTAAGAGAAAATTATAAGCGTAAAGATTAGTTCTAAAAGTTATAACTTATAATAATTACTAAGAGTTATTTAGAAAAGCCTTATTATAAAGAATAAGTAAGAGATAAGCCCTACTAGTTCCTTACTAAAGAGGAGTAGGCTATAGGGAGATTACCTATATAAGTTAATTAAAGAATAATTAGAAGCTTTACTAGTTCTTACTATAGAGGAGTAGGCTATAGATATAGAAGCTTATAAGAAGCCCTCTACTATTTAGAATAGAAGATAACTTTCTTAACCTTAACGCTAATAAGCTATCTATATACGCTTTAGCTAAGTACCTCGCTAAAGTACCTAATAACTAAATATACTAAAAGATTATATAGATACTTAGAAATAATAGATAGAAGAAAGCTACTATAGCCCTAATAATAAATAAGGTTGTAAGATAAATAAAAAAAGTAGGAGAAGCTAGAGAATTACTATAAAAGCTACTAAAAGTCCCTTAGGACTCTATAGTAGTAATAATAGCCTAACTAGTCTAGCTACTATCCTCTATTATAGCTTATTTAGATATAATAGAATAATAGGAACTTAGCTTAGCTTCTTAGACTTATATACCTAAGACCTAGCTAGATACAACTACCTATTTAGAGAGGTTGTAGAAGAAGAGGCTTCTTAATCTAGAATATTTTAATAAAGACTATTTAAACTACCTAGGTTAGAAATATAAGTATAAAGGTAAACTAGAGTATAACTTATACTTATACTCTTTTTAAGATACTAAGAAGCGATATATTCTTAGTTAGACTAAAGAGAAAGTAACTTAAGTTCTCTTACTATAGCTACTAGAAAACTAGCTAAGCACTATAAAGAAGTTATAAGAATACCTAGATACTTAATTCCTTAATATATACTATTAAAAACGGGCTCTAAATAAGCTTTAATACTTAAAGTAAGGCTAATAGCTAGTTAGAGATTACGTCTCTAAGTTTAACTAGCTACGCGTAGAAGCTAGCTAAGACTTTAGTAAGTCTATTTTTTAAGAGATATTTAGTAAAGAGCTTAGTATAGAGCTCTAACGCTTTATACTATATACCGCTAAGAATATTAGTTTTAAGAAGTATATAAAGAAAGCTATTAAAATCTTAGATAACCTCTATTATATTAATCTTAATAGTAGGTTCTAAGAGAGGATATTTTAGCGCGCTTATAGTATAAGCTACTAAAAGGATACTTAGATACTATTACTACTTAAGAAGATAGACTAGGAGCTAACGAAGGCTAGTAAAGTAAGTATAAGAACTAGTAGGCTAAGCGCTAATTAGGTTAAGTGCTACGCCTATAGTAAAAAAAAATATATATCTAAGTATTATAAGAGGAGTTCTAAAGTAAGGAGTACTAAAGTAAACTAAGTAGTATAAAGAGAGCTACTACTAGATAGTAAAATTTCCCTAAAAAATATAGATAAAGGCGAGTTAGATAACTTAGAAAAAGAGTAGCTTTAGACTAGAGTCTTAGTCTAAAGCCTTAGAAGATAGATTAGTAGATAAGTAGTAAATAGAACTAATTTTAGTAAAAGTATATAAATACTCCTCCTCTTATAGCGTACTTAATTATAAACTCTATCTATAACGCTACTATATTAATTAATAGTAGGTATTTATACTACGCGTTAGTTAGTAAAAAATTCGCTCGCTAAAGCTTTTTAGAGCGCTTCTTAATTACCTCTTAGATAATAGAAGAGATTAATAGAAAGATATTAGAGATAGACGAAGTCTTTAGGTTTAAGTTTAATATATATAGCTACTAAGAGGTTACTTATACGTACGTACTTAATAGTATAGATAAAGAAGTAGTCCTAGAAAAGGGTTAGATAGACTACTAAGACGTCTTAATTACTCTAGTAAAAAGGAGCCTATTTATATACTTAAGAGGTATTTAAGTAAGGTGCGATAAAAGTATTATAACCTAAAGTACTATATATTAGGTAAGCGCATCTACGTTTATAAGTCTTATAAGGAGATCTAAAGACCTAAAGAAAAGAGTATAATATTTACTGCCTCTATTATAGATATAATAAGGCGTTAGCACTAAAGAAAGTAGTAGATATAAAATTTACTACTAAAATAGTATTAGAGCTATTTTAAGCTCTTTAACCTAAAGAAAGCGTTAAAACTTCCTCTATACTAAGGTTTAGAAGTAGACTATAAGATTAAGCTAGAGTTAAAAGATAGTTAATAGCTATAGCTACTATAGAGCCTACTATATAGTATATTAAGAGGTAAGTTACTAGTGCTTTAAAGAGAGCTTATAGCTCTCCTAGAAAAAGGATTTATCCGCGTAAGTAGCTTACTAGCCTCTTTACTAGTTCTATTTATAAAGAAGCTAGAAGAAGGACTCTAATTATATATTAACTACCGCGCGCTTAACGCTATTACTAGAAAGGATAGATACCCCCTACTACTTATCTAAGAGATACTTAATAATATAAGTAGAGCTAAGTAGTTTATAAAGCTAGATATTATTACCGCCTTCTATAAGATTTATATAGTAGAAAGTAATAAATAGAAGATAGCTTTTAGAACACGCTTTAGTCTATTTAAGTAGTTAGTTACTCTATTTAGTATAGTAAACTCTCTAAGTACCTTCTAGCAGTATATTAATTAGATATTAAAGAAGTATTTAGATAAGTTCTATTTAGTATATCTTAACAACATATTAATCTATACTAATAGTAGCCTATAATAATACTAGGACTACGTCTAAAAGTTCTTAGTAAGCTCTAGAGCGTAGAACTTTATATAGATATTAAGAAATATAAATTTAAAGTAAAATCTACTAAGTACTTAGGTTTATTATTATATAGGGAAAGGTATCTTTATAGACCTAAATAAGGTTAAAGCTATTAAAAAGTAGGAAGTACTTAAGATAGTAAAAGGCGTATAATTATTTCTTAAGTTTACTAACTTCTACTAAAAGTTTATTAGAGACTTTATAAAGATTACTACCCTCTTAACCTATCTAATAGGCGATATAAGCTTTACCTAGAGAAAAGATAAGTAGGCCGCGTTTAATAAGCTAAAGGAGATCTTTATAATAGAACCTATTCTAGCGACGTTCAACTCTAAGTAAGATATAGTCCTAGAATATAACTCTTCTAGCTATATAATAGGAGAAGTACTATCCTAGTATAATAAAGAAGAGATACTACGCCCTTACGCGTACTTCTTAAGAAAGAATAACGCCTATAAATATAACTATAAAATATATAATAAGAAACTACTAGCTATAATATAATATCTAAAAGAATAAGACGCTAAACTCTACTTAGTAAAGAGCTTTAAGGTAATTACTAACTATAAGAACCTAGAGTACTTTATAAAGCTAAAAATATTAAGTAAATATTAAATCTACTAGGCTATATTATTAAGCTAATTTAATATAGAGATACAATACTAGCTAGGAAAGTAAAACGTAAGAGCTAACGCACTCTTAAGAAAAGAATAAGACTTACTAAAAGATATAAAAGATAAACGCTTATAAAAGTATATTATCTAAATCTTAAAACTAACGTCCTACTACTATAAGAAAGTAAGTAAGAATAAAGAGGACTTAACTAAGAGCTAGGTTATATTAGTAAAGATTTATATAAGATAAATAAAAAGCTATTTAGCCTAACTAAAGAATAGTTAGACTAATAAAACGCTACTACTAATAAAAGTAGTATAGACTAGTTAGAACTTAAGAAGCTATAGCTAGAAGCTCTAAGAAATAATTAATAGTACTAGTAAGTAGTATAAGTAGTACTAGAGTAGGAATAAAGGTTCTTACTAAGCTTAAGTATAAAATACTCTATCTTAGAGTATATAATTAGTAATTAGAGAGAATTACTATATTAAGGTAGAAGATAGGTACTAAATAATAAGAAACTACGTACCTAAATAATTAGAGAAGTCTATAATTCTCTCTTAGCTAGATATCTAGATAGGGAGATTACCTATAAGATAGTCGCCTAAGATTTCTTCTAGCTAGGTATATTAGATAATATTAAATATTATATAAGGAACTATAATATTTATAGGAGAATAAAGCTATAGCGAGAAGGCACCTAAGAATTTCTTAAACTACTACTAATACTAAATTAGATATAGAAAGAGATATTTATAAACTTTATTAAAGAACTACTAATAAGTAGAAGTATAAGCTACCTTATAGTTATTATAGATTACTTAAGTAAGAAAGCTATCTTTATTCTACTACCTAATATTAAGATAGAGATAGTAGTCTAAGCCTTTCTTAGCTAAGTAGTAGCTTACTATTAGTTACTTAACGTAATTACGTTAGATAGAGAGAGCTAGTTTATTAGTATACTTTAGAAACGCCTTTATAAGGTCCTAAAGATTAATTAATAGTTATCTATAGTATTTTACTTATAAACTAATAGCGCTATAGAATAAATAAATAGCGTATAAAAAGCGTATATCTAAGCGTTTATTAGCTAGTTATAGGATAACTAAACTACGTACTACCCTATAGCTTAGATTGCTATTAATAGAAGAAACGTAACGTTAATAAGAGTATCCCTATTCTTCTTATAATATAGTTATAATATAGACCCTCTTTAGTTAAAGGCTCTACTAAGTATAAGTTAAAGGAAATATACTACTAAAGAATATTTAGACTATAAGAAGGTAGAGACTATTATAGCTAAGTTCTAAGACGTATTTAACTTAGTATAAGCTAGCATAGCTAAAGCCTAAGTAGAATAAGAGAAGTAAATAAATTAATACTATAAAGAGGCTAGAAACTATAAAGTTAGTAATAAAGTTTAGCTAAAGCTTAATAAATAGTATAAGATAAGATATTAGTTATAAAAGCTTAATTAGAAGAGTGCTAAATATATAGTAATAGAGGTAATTAATAGCTACTTAGTTAAGCTAGATACTTCTCTAGGCTACTACTTAGTCTTTTATATTAATAGACTACGCCTTACTAACTTAGACCCTCTACTAAGCTAGGTATAAGACGACTATTAGCTACTACTATTATAAGTAGGTAACAAGAATAAGTAGTTTATAAAAGAGATTATAAGTAAAAAGTAGAAACGCTAAGGACGTAGTTAGCGCCTTTACTATAAGGTAAAATAGGTTAGATAAGCCCTAATAGATCTTTAGCTAGTAAAATTACTAGAAGAAATAGAAGCTCTAGATTAATAAGAGGCCTATATAAAGAATACTTAGAATAAGAAAGAACGCTTACTAGAAGATTTTCGCTAAAAGACCCCCTAAGAGAGGAGAGGAGGGGGGTATTATAATAGGCTAGAGCCTAGTTAGTAAATACTTAATAATATCTTAGTTATATGCGTAAGACGCATAGATTAACTACTTACGTCTAAATAACGCTTAGACTATCTATATAGTCTATAAGTAGAAGGTTATTCTAAGCCGCTCTCTAAATAACCTTTAGCACGAGATAGCTTGTAGTTCTCTTCTCTATTAAATATAACTCTAGTATACCTGTGTAATAGCTCCTCGAGCGTAGCCCCTTACAGATATAGCTATATATTAAGAATTACCTTTATAACTTAGCTATAGAAAGAGAAAAGAAAGAAACCTAAACTCTATTTTAAGTTAGACTAACTTTAAAGATAAAATAGGATATATCTTTAGTAAAGTAGATATAGAGAACTAAGTAGAGAAAGTAATTACTTACTTAAAGTAAACTAAATTAGTATTAATATATATAGCTAAGTTTAAATTGCTATAGTTATAAATTAACTAGAATAATACTACACTCTAATAGTATTTAAGAATAGTTTAAAGAAAATAATTAAAGATAGCCTAGTATACTATAATAAGCTAGAAGATCTATATTCGCTTATAGAACTAACTACCTAAATTAATAACTATCTATAGAAGAGAATAGAGTAGAAGAAAAACGCTTTCTTAGCCTCTAATATAAAGAAATACTAATAATAGATTAAAGTTAATAGAGAAGAAGACGTTATTATAACTAATAAAGTATAGAAATAATTTAAGGATTAAAAGACCTAAAGAGGCCGTCTAGATAAACTATCTAAAGAAGAGCGCTAGAAACGCTATAATAAGAAAGTATATCTATAATATAGTAAAGTTAGACACTTCTATAGAGACTACTTAAAGAACGATACTAAAAAATAAGGAGCTATTAGGATTAGAATAGTTTAATAAAGTATACTCTACCCGCGTACTATATAATACTAGATAATAACGTTAGTAATACAGACTTATATAATAAAGCTTAGATACTAGGTAATAAAGCCTACGAGCTTATACCCTAGGTAAAGAGGTACTAATATAATATTATAGAATAAAACTACGCCTATAGACTAGTTTAACTAGTACTAAAGTAAGATAAAGGTTAATAAAATATAGGTGTTAGGTATATAGAAAATAAGAATATATAGTGTAATAGAAGGATAGCCTTAATAGTTAGAAGAGAGGCTGCCGACCCGCAACTAGTAGAGAGTAGAGAATAAGAAGGTATCTAAATCGCTAAAAGATAGTATTATACGTTATCTAAAAGAAAGTATTCTATATTATATCTAAAGGTAGTATATCTCTCTTATTTCTCTCGCAAAGTCGCCCTTAAATACTTAACCTTTAGCGCTAATTACCTAACGCTAAATATATATTAATCTACTATACTATATTTTCTCTCTAGCCTCTAGCTTAGTCCCTTTAAGCTACTAAATACCTTTTATAACTATTTAATCTACTCTTAATAACGCCCTCTCTAGCCTCTTCTATCTTCCTTACTTAGTATTACTATCTCTATATACTACACAAAGACGTTAACTCTACTCTCCCTTTCTTAATTCTTTTATAATATTCCCTTAGTTTATCCCTCTAACTATTATTTGTCTATCTTACTCTCTTTTATAGTCCTCTCTAGCCTAAATATCTCTTACCTACTTAGCTCTTAGCGTTATTTACCTTTATCTTAGTATTATAGGCCTTACTATTTACACTTCTTTAGTTTTAGGATATAACTATAAGCGCCCTTATAGTAAGCTATCTTTAAGCTATTCTAGTAGTTCTTTAAACTTCTTTAGACAATTAGCTTAAGTTATATTTAGAAATTTAACCTTATTTAGATCCTCTAGCTAGTAGTACCTTTTATCTACTTATACCTTCTAAATTCTATATAGACCTTTCTATCTATTATTAAGCTTCTTATCTAAGCTCTTATTAATAGACTTAATTATATTCTAAACTAATACTAGGTCTCCTACTTAAAAGGGCTTTAGTACGTCTTTCTTTATATTATAGTTCTCTATAGCTTCTCTCTAAAGTTTTCTTATATAATAGACTACTTTCTCTAAGTTCTCTTTATAGAATTATAGCTATATAGCTCTTACTATAAGAAGATTAGTATAGCTCTAAACCTCGCTCTATAGTAGGCTTTACTACGTTAGTACTATAAGTTTAATTAGAAGGACTAGATTTTAGCCTAGCACTAGCTATATAGGTAAGAACCTAAGCAGTCTTTATAGCGATACTCTCTTAGTCTACGTTATTACTAATAAGTTATCTATCTATAGCCTAGTATCTTTACTAACCTATAGATAAAGCCTTAATAACCTCTTTTAATAAGTTTTTACGCGCGTAAGTTTACGCTAAAGCTTAAACTTAGTAAATACTAAAGAGTGTAGCTAGTAACTAGACTACTAACTTATTCTTAGTTCTACTATCTACTAAAATTCTTTCTAGTACGCCCTAGTAATAGTAGATCTCTTTAAAGATAAACTTTATAACTAAATTAGAATTTACTATTAAAAGCGTACGTATCTCTAGCTAGCCTAAAAGATACTCTCTTATAACTAGTAGGTAGATCCTACTACGTACCTTAGTATATACGTAATATTAACTATCTACTAAGACTATATTACCTAAGAATATATTAAGTTTAGCTCTACTTCTTTCTAAGTACTTCTTATTATCTAGTAGACCTTATAAGGCTTAAGCTATTTCGCTACCTATCTATATATACTATCCTACTAATATTACTAATATACTACTCTAAACGTTATCTAGATCTCTTTATAGCCTAATTATTTATAAATTTCTTAGATTAATACTACTTATAGGTCTTCTTTATCTACTACTTAGCGAACTAGTATAGTCTTAGTAGCTTTTCTAAATAGATATTAGTCTTATATAAAAAGCGTATAGTATTCTTTATCTACTTTTACTATTCTTAACCTTAGAGCCTATTTAGTCTCTTTAACGTCTATAAAATACTATAATCTTTTTTAATTTCTTATTATACTCCTCTATAAGTAGCTTTCTAATCGCCTCTTTAGTAGCTATAACTAAGTTTATCTCCTTAAACTTATTTAGTACTTAATTAATAAATAGCTCTAGGTTATCCTCGTTTTTCTTTAGTAGTATCTACCTCTTAGGCTATAGATACCTTAATAGTATATTAAAGATAATATTCTTCTTTTCTAGTATATAAATAATCTTAAATTCCTACTAAAAGATAGTCGCGAGCTATCTATTTATTATAGAGCCTAGTAATCTAGAGACAACTAATTAGCTATATTAGTACTACCTTTACGTCTATTTCTACTTAAAAGAGTATCTATAAAGGTAATCTAAAAGACCTTTAGCGCCTAAATAAGTACTTTATACTTAAGCTTTATAGAGTAGAGCTTTAACTCTACTTCTAACTATAGCGTACTTTTAAACTTTATTATATAGCGATAGCTATTTAATCTAACTTACTCTAAGTAAGCTTCTACTCTATAAACTAAGGCGTCTACGCTAACTATTAAGAGACTACTCTAATAGTCTATCGCTATAAGCGCTAGTAGAGAGATAATTACTTTCTTTAGAATTTTTATATATATATCTACCTATCTCTCTAAACCTATTTAGCTTCCTTTTAAGGAATATAAAGAGTAGCTCTACTTTAGCGAGAAATAGAAGATCTATTACTAATAGTAGATAATAATACTAATAAACTATTACCCTTTTACTATTTAGTACTCTAGCTACTTAAGAATCTTTAGACCTTATTCTTATAGAATAGTAACTATCTTTAACTTTATACTCTATAATAGCTATTTAGGGAACTCTCTACTATAACTTCTTTTCTAAGATAGTAGCCTTAGCCTAAGTAATATCTATAAAGACTTTATCTATCTATAAAGTATATTTAAGAATAAACTAATATATACTATTAAAAACTTCCTCTCCTCTATAGTCGTCTTAAGGCCTTACTACTATAATATTATCTATAAAAGGCGCTATCTCTAGAAGGTAATTATAGAGGATCTTTATTACCGCCTAAATAAAGACTACTATAAAGTTTATCGCGCCTATTAAGAGTATATACTATTAGTATAGCCTATTTAGCGTCTAAAAGGCTATTATATCCCTACTAGACGTATATAATAGTATTTAGTTATAACCTAAAAATAGATTAAATAGAGTATATATCCTCCTATTCGCAAACCTCTCTAAGAACTTATTAGTAGATAGCGAAATATAGGCGTTCCTTATTATTATAGCGTTATATTATATAGTATTATTAATAAACTAAAAGTCCTCTAGTTTAACTAGTCGCTTAATCTTTAGAATAAGAAAGTACTTATTATAGTACTACTTATCCCTATGCTCGAATATCCCTCGCTCTACCTATACGTCTACTATTACATTTATAATTAGCACAAGCTTCTTTAGTAATAGAAAGTTCTTCTCTTACTATATAGTATATAAAATAGTCTAAATCTTGTATAGAGGCTATATATCTTTATAAATTTATAATATATATTAAAACTCCTACGCTAGTATATTCTCTCGCTAGAATATAAGCTACTAGATTAAGTAAACTTTATTTAGATAGAGATCTTTACTAATATTTATCTTTTAAGGCGCTCTAGATTTAACTAATACCCCTTTAGAAACGTTACTATCTAGCTATAAAAAAAGTAATTAAATAGCTCTATATCTAGTCCTCTAAGTACTATTTAAGCGGCTTAATAAGCTATTACGCGCTCCTTTTAGTTCTTACGCCTAAGATCTATTAGCGCGTTCTCTCTTAGTATATCTATAGGCTTTACTTTATTAGCGACTCTCTTATATAGAGTATTTACTTCCCCTAATAATCTATTACGCGATAAGTAAAACTACTACCTTACTATCTTCTTAAAGAATCTCTACTCCTCTACTAATATATCTACTTTAACTTCCCTCTTCTTAGTAGTCTAGTTCTTCTCTAAATAACTACTATATTTAGATATATATATAATAAGTGCGCTACTTATATATTACTTATATAAGTTCTAAGTAATACTTCTCTACTAAGCATACTTCCCTAGTAAGCGCGCTTACTATTCTTTTCTCTAATACTTTATTAATACTGCGTTAGCTATAAGCGCTAAGTTATAGCTTATAAAGAGACTTTACGCTAACTATCTATTACTTAATATAGTAAAGTATCTAGCTAATAGTATTAAACTATATCTAGAGCCGCGCTATTACGTACTATAGTATCTTAAAAAGAATTACTCTCTATAAATATCTTATAATCTAAAAGTGCGTTAGTACTATAATCTCTCTAACTATAATTAGGACTAAATAGGCTATACTTATAAAGGGGTCTATCCCTCTATTAGTAGTTATTATACTCTACTATAATTTAAGAGGTAGACCCGACTAATCTAGCTTAGTAATATAGACGTTTAGCGCTCTTACTATTAAAAGCTATATAATATTTAGCTATAAGCTTATATTAATAAGCGCTTAACCTATACTACTATAGAGAGATACTTAGTATATTAGTAACTATTCTTTTACTAAATACTACTACTACTATACTTCGCCCTTTAGTCGCGCTTTAGAGAGTATTCTTAACTACGTCTTAACGTAGCTATCTTCTTTATTACTAATCTTATAGTTTTAGAAGTTATAGAGCTTATTTATTTCTCTAACTTCTACTTACTTAATACTATAATCTATCTTTAGATATAGCTACGCTAGAATATCTTTTATAATAACCTCTAGCTATAACCTCTTAGCTTCTATTATATACGTTTCTTTTAAACTTTAGTTATATAGTCGCTATATAGCTTCTTCTATTAACTCTTCTTTATTACTACTAGTCTTTACCTACTAAACCTCTATTATTTCTCCTAAACGCGTTTCGCTAACCTAAAAGTATATATATAGCCTACGCGCTTTTTTAAGTGCCTTAGTTACTACTATAGCTATCTTAGAAGATACTAATAGGTTAAGCTACTAGATTCTATAGACTTTTTAGTTTAATATCGCCTTTATAAGTACTATTAGTACTATATTCTAGGCTATTACTATAAGATCTTTAGTTATTAGTATAGTTATAGATATAGAGGCTTAAGGGGCTCTTAGAATAAGCGCTAGTATAGGTATAATATTATAATCTACTATAGCGCTCTAGCTATCTCTCTTACGTATCTTACTACTTATTAGAGTATTAAGGCGTCTTTAAACCTAAGTTTCTAGTACTTAAGAGTTATTAATCTCTACTTAGGCTATATACTTTAGTACCTCTAACTTCTTCTTAATATTTATATTTTTATAGCTACTTACTATCTAACTACTCTTTATCTAAAGTATTCTAGATTTCTTTCTAAGGCGAGCTTTACGCTCCTACTATTCTTTTACTAGTTAACTAGCCTTTATGCGCCTATTTATAGTATTAACTTCTAAGTTATCTTTAGGGCGTAGTACTCTATAAGATATAGTTTTAAGAAACTATATAGCTAACTAAAGGGCTATTATTTACCTCGCTATTAGCTCTACTTCCTTACTTAATTCTATTATATAGCTCTTACCGCTGCTACTAGTTCTTTTAACCTTAATAGGCCTACTAGCCGCGTTAAACTAATTTAGGAGTACTTTTTATATAGGTTATTTTAGTTAGTTATTAGTTACTTTAAAACGCTTCTTTAATAACTATAGTATCTACTTAAGAACCTCGCTTCTAAAGGGCTTTAGAGTAATACCTCTACTTAGAAATATACTCTAGATAGTAGTTAGATATAGCCTAAAGTAGTACTATATTTATTTCTAGCTATTTAGTTACTCTTTACTTTAAGTATAACACTACTAATTACCTTTTAGTAGATTCTAGTCTAGATAGTTTATAATAAGATACCTTTCTCGCTTATAGTACCTATAATAAGTACGCTATAAGTCTTAGTTACTTATATAGTTTACGCCTAATTACGCGCTAGTTATTAGTAGATATATTATTTAAAGCTTTTATTATTACGCTCTAGAATCTCTATACTTACCTAATATAGTCTTAGTACTAGCTACTTATATACCTTCGCGTAGTTCTCTAGCTTAATAAGGAGTCTTTATAGTCTTATATTACTTTTAGCTATCTTATTAAGCTACTCTATTATTATAGATAGCCTTTAAAAGCGCTAAATAAGGTCCTTTACTACTTTATTAACTTTTAGAGCAGCTAGCTTCTTAAGTTAAGTAATAATTAGTAGTATTCTAAAGACTACCTATTATAGAGTTACTAAAGACTTCTTAAGCGCTAGTATTAGCTCCTCTACTATCTTTATATTATAGTAGGCTAGTATTTAGCTCTTTAAACTATAGTTAGTATATAAAGTACTTAACTCTTCCTCTTACCTTAGTATTTATAGATAAATTAGTAAATTTTCTTAATTTTAAATAAAGCGATATTATCTAAGCGCGGCTAATTCTCTCTTAGTATATAGTATATTACTTACTCTATATCCTCTTAAGTAAGTCTTTAGAAGAAGAAGTAGCCTTTCTTAGCTTTCGCGACTTATTTTTAGGTCTCTATAGCTATAAAGTAGGTTATAAAGTTCTAGTAGTATTTAGTAATCTAGATAGTAAGTTACCTTTACTATACCTTTTTTATATAGCTCTTAATAAATACTTAGGTACTTTACTACTAAAACTTATCTTACTCTATATATAGCTCTTAAAGCTTATTTTTATACTATTTATAGGTCTCTACTCTATAGTAGCTTAGTAGCTTTTAGATAAACGCTTTATACTTCTATATATAAGTATAGTAGCTACTTCTTCTAAAAGTCTTATAGCTAGTCTACCTAATTAGCTTTAAAGTTATACTTATCTAGAAACTCTAAAATATTCTCGCTATTAAAGTGTAGCGTATAAGTATTATATAGTTCTAGCTTTTCTAAATACTAATAGTAGGAGTTACGGGTTACTATAGGTAGCTTAGGTTCTACTATTATAGTCGCTGCGGGCTCTCTACTTTGTGTTAAAGACGTCTTAGATAATATACTATTTAATAAAAGAGACCTACTTTAGTTATATATTATAGATACTATTTAATTAAAAGTTTCTAAAAGTCGCTAATCCTTAGTTAGCGTATATACTATTCTACTACTTTTAGACTCCTAATTCTCTCTCTAAGATAGGTTTCTTCCCTTTCTCCTAATATCCTTTTACTACCTATAAAAAAGTGCCTTCTTAGCACTTAGGCGTTATACTCTCGCCTATTTCTTTTTAGCTATATATTATGCCGGCCCTATAGTCCTTCTATAGGTTACTATACTACTCTGCTAATACTATAGAAACTCTCTAAGAGTTTCGCCGCCTTAGTAAACTTTATTAGTAAGCGCTTAGAGTTTAATAGAGTCTCTAAAAACTTATTATAAGCCTCTATCTCTCTAACTTCTTTCTTAAAAATAGGTAAAATAAAGAGGTTTTTTCTACTACTCTACTAATAGACTATCGTGTCCTTCTAGTTAGGTTACTAAAGATATAGTAGAGGGATAGCCTTAATAGTTAGAAGAGAGGCTACTAACCCGCAACTAGTAGAGAGTAGAGAATAATAAGGTATCTAAATCGCTAAAAGATAGTATTATACGTTGTTTAAAAGAAGGTGTTCTATATTATATCTAAAAGTAGCATGTCCCTCTTATTTCTCTCGTAAAGTCGCTCTTAAATACTTAACCTTTAGCGCTAATTACCTAACGCTAAACACGTATTAATCTACTACACTATAATAGCTAAGAATTACTATTAGAAAGAATAAATTGCTATTACTAGCTCTAAAGCTAAGGAAATAGTATACTAAGCTATACTAGAGTAACTATACTTTAAAGACCTAGAGGTATAGAATAATAAACCTATAGCCTCTAGCGTATTAGAATAGAAGACTAAAGAGTATTAAGCTATATACTAGACTAAATATAAGCTAAAATATTGATTCTATAAAGGATAACGTAGGACTATTAGATAGTAGATAAATAATAAATAGCACGAGACGCTCCTTAATAAGAAATTAAGTAGAATCCTACTATATATATAAGAAGCTAGAACTATTAAAATAGTAAAGAAATTAGGACGACCTCCTACTACTAAGGGAGTAATATAAGGACCTATACTAGCTTAACTATAAAGATAGGTATAACTACTACTTTACGTAGAAAGAATAATCTAGAAGATAAGAGAATATTACTACTACCTAAATCTAAGGGATAGAGAATACTTAGTAGAAGTATATTCCTTTATAAAACCCTAAGAATAAGACTAGTATAGTATAAGCTTATATACTAGACCTTTTATTATAATAAATTACTTAATATATTAGAACGCGAAGTCTAATATAGGCTACTTTCTAAAGAAATAATCTAGAAAGCGAGATTAGTTAAAAAACTAGAATACTACTAGGGATAAAGTTACGCTAGTATAGGTAATTCTAAAACGACCCTTTATAATATATAGAACCTAAAGCCGTAGGATCTTAGGTTAAGAGCGGAAGTTAGCGTATATAGATATAAGATTATAGCGACTATAGATAGTAGTACTATATAAATAGTTATCTTATCCTAAGCTATAGAGAGATATAATATACTATACTAAGTTAAGGACTAACTAGTATAAGTAGTATTAGCTAATAATAACTCTATAACGTATAGAGGCGGCGTAATAAGACTAAAGACCTAACTAGTATTACTAGACCTAGTAAGGATAGGGGACTAGATAAATATTAATATTATAGATCTTAGAGAAGAAGACATGTTAATTAGCTATAATTAGTTAATTAAGTATAACCTAGCTATTAATTAGCTATAAAAAAGAATACTTAGCTAAGAATCTACGCGTAAGGTTACTAGAGTATAAAAAGAGATAGGCCTAATAATTTAGAGCTTACTCTAGAATAAGAGGATTAGTATAATCTTACCTTATAAGATTATAAAAATTTATAAGAAGGACCTTTAGAAGATAGAAGTTATTTAGATATAGTAAGTCGCGACTATAAAGAAAGAACTAATACTACTAAAGATACTAAAAGAGTATAGAATAAATAAGTTTAGAGAACTATTTAAGGAAATAGAAGTAACTAAGTTAGTAGAATACTAAAAATAGAATTACGAGATTCTTATTAAAGATAGTACTAAGCTTATCTTAAGACTATATACTTAGTTACGCTTAAGTATAAAGCTAAGCTATAAGAGTATATTAGAAAAAATCTAAAAAAGAGATTTATCCGCAAGAGTAGTAGCTAGATAGCCTCGCTAATACTATTTATAAAGAAGCCTAATAAGAAGTAGTAACTATATATTAACTTTAGAAGGTTAATAGCGTAATAATTAAGAATTAATATCTCTTACTACTAATAATAGAGCTTATAGATTAGATTTAGAGAGCTAAGTAGTTTATAAATTTAATATTTAGAAAGGATTTTACAATATTTAAATTACTAAAGAATATAAGTAGAAAATAGCTTTTAAAATAAAATATAGACTATTTAAGTATATAGTTATACTATTTAGATTAATAAACGCGCTAGTAACTTTCTAATTAGTTATTAATAAGATACTCTATAAGTACTTAGGAATCTTTATACTAGCGTACTTAGATAATATACTAGTATATTCTAAGGAAATACTTAAAGAATATATTAAACTTATTAAGAAGGTACTTTAGAAGCTTAAGAACTATAAGTTATACCTATAATCTAAGAAGTATAAGTTTTATATATAGAAAATAGAGTTCTTAGGGTTTATTATCTTAATAGAGGGCGTTAAAATAAATCTAAAGAAAATCTAGACTATATAGAAAAGCTAATACTTAAGATAGTTAAAGATATATAATTCTTTCTAAGATTTATAAACTTTTATAGAAAGTTTATTAGAAACTACTCCTAGATTATAGCACCCCTTATAAAGATTACGAAGAAAGACGTAGAGTTTAAATAGGAAAAGAAATACTAGGAGGCTTTTAAATAACTAAAGTAGGTATTCTTTAAAGCCTTAGTACTAGAAATATATAACCTAAAATATAAGATATAAGTTAAGACTAACGTGTTAGATTACGCTCTTAGCGCTATATTATTATAGTAGAGCGAGAATAGAAAATAGAGACTAGTATTCTACTATTCTAGGAAGTTCTCTAGAGTAGAACTTAATTATAATATTTATAATAAGGAACTACTAGAAGTAGTTAATACCTTTAAATAATAGGAAGTCTATTTACTAGGACTTCTATATTAGATTAATATATTTTCTAATTACTAGAACCTAATAAGTTTTATAATAACAAAGAAACTTAATAGAAGATAAGTCTAATAAGCTAAGATATTCTCTTAGTTTAACTTTAAGATTACTTATAGAGCTAGATCGCTTAATAGAGCTATAGACGCCTTAAGCTAAAGATCTAACCTATAAGAAGAAGGTTATAAAGAACTATATACCATAGTACTTAAGTAGATACTTAATAGTAGCCTAAAGTATAACTAGCTAATTAGCTAGAGTAGCTAAGCTAGAATAATAGGTTATAATATTATAAACGTAGTAGTAGTAGAAGGCCGCTAGCTAGTAACTAGACCTAAGTAGTATAAGTTACGACGACTTACTACGAAATAAGAAGAAGTACTAAGATATAATCTAAAAGAACTAGATATATATACTTCTATATATAAAAAAGGACTTTATTATAAAACTATATAAGTCCCTAGAGTATAGGTATATAGAAGTAGAAGAAATAGTTAAGAGACTAGTAAAGAAATTTATAATACTACGTTTATAAACGTAGGTATAAAATATCTTAGGTAACTATTTAGTATATTATTAGAATAAGCCTAAGAGATATAAGCTCTATAGCCTATTATAGCCCTTAACGCTATTATAATAACTATAGATAAGTATAATAATAGACTTTATAGTAAAGCTCCTGTAATTATTAGAACTAGAATTTATAAGACTTTGCAATACTATCCTAGTAATCGTAGATTAATTAACTAAGGCGGTAAAGTTTATACCTACTAAAGAATTAATAATAGTAGAAGTACGCTGGCAAATAGGTTAGGGTTAAGTTAAGATTAGGTTGCTAAGACTTAGGTTAGAGTTAGGTACGCTAGCAAACAGGTTAGGGTTAGGTTTAGATTAGGTTGCTAAGACTTAGAACCCTAACCTAACCCTAACCCTAACCTAGATTTTAACGCTACTACTAAGCTAGAGTTAAGTTAGAGTTGCACGGACTATAGGTTAGAGTTAGGTTAGGTTTCTTAATTTTAAATTTTTATTTTTTACCTATATTAAATTTTTTCTACTTTATAATTAGAATTATATATTAAATTTATTATAGTAATTAATTATAGTATAGAAGGAACACTTTTTATTATAAGTATATAGAAGTTTAGGAATATAGCTACTAGGTCTTTATTTCGCCTTAAGAAAGAAAGTATATAGATACTAATTATAGTATTAACGTGTAAGTTAGGAATCCTTTACTTAGATAGTAACGCGCTTTATATAAATAGTATTAATATTATAGTCTATTAAAATTAGTATATTTAAATTATATATTAGAGATACTATACCCTTAAGGTAACTAATAAGAAAGGCCTTATATAACTTCTAAAGCGCTTTAAGTATAAAAGCTTAGAAGTATATATTTAGCTTATAGTATACTACGAGCTCGCGAACTAGTTAAGAAAATAGTAGTTTAAGTAGTAGGAGTTTATAACCTTTCTAGTATTAGCGGATCTCGCGTAGCGCTATAGCTATATTATATTAGATACTAGCTATAATAAATAGCTATAATAACTTACTACTAGCCTTAAACTTATATCTCTTAGAGAGTACCTTTAGTAGAGTCTTACGCGTAGACTTTATAGTAGGCTTATAGTTTGCCTTAGCTATAAGGTTCTTTATAGGTCTTTTACTACTAGTAACTAGCTTAGGTAGTTTTATACGCGCTATTATTTAGAGCTATAGTAGCGCTAATCTAGTATTATAAGTAATAAAACGCTATAATAAATAGTAAGTTATAGTAGGTAGTAGGGTTAAGTAAATAGGGTAGAAGGTTTAGGAGTTTACTCTAAATTCTTAAAATTTTCTATTTCCGCGCTAATTTTAGGTAGCAGCGTACGGACTTCTTAGCCTATTTAGATAGAATACACCTTAGTATATTTAATTTTATAGCTATATTAAAGATTTTTTAATATAATAGACGTAATAAATTCCTATATTAAACTAGAGCTTATATAGCTTTATATCTTAATATTAACGTAAATAATAATATATTAAGCCTATTTTAGTAATTTTAGTATTTTCGCGCTAGCGTAGGTAGTAGCGTAAGAATATTTTAGAATATTTAGATACTTTCTACCTACTTATTTAACCTTCTATACCTATAATTAATACTAGACGACCTACTACTTTATTATACTATAATTATAGTATACGCTATATTAGCTATTAAAGAAGAGCTAAATAATAGGCTAGAAGGCTTAGTACTGCGCATTAAGGTTAAGCTACCGCTAGGTTTTAAGCCTAACAAGTAGGAGAAGCTTACTAATATAATAATTATAACTATTTATTATAGTATTTACTAATAAGTGTAGAAATTTATATACGAAAAAGATAAAATTAACGCTATACTTAACTAGCGTAGTGCTAGCGGATTGCGAAAAGGTAGACTACTTAACTTAACTATTCCCTATAAGGGTCCCTTTAGTAGTAGCTTACGCGTAGTAGTATAAAGAGAGCGTAAGGCTTAGTTTAATAAAGAGGAGAAAGTACTTAAGAGTATAAGATTAGCAGACTACGCAGCTAAGTACTAGCTTAAGAAATAATACCTATTAAATCTAGACTATATATCTATAAGTAAGAGAAGATAAGAAGAGATTCTTCTAGCAGCCTATAAGAGCCTAGCTAGTAAGCGTTTTAAATAAATAAAGAGTAGTAGGTTAATATAGTTATTTATTATAATCTTCTACTAATATATTCTAGCGGAATAGCTTAAGACGAACCTAATACTAGTTTATAAAAAATAGTATAATATTATAAAAGAGATAGATATAAGGAAATATAAGAAAATATTAGAAGGTATACTAAGTACTAAAGAAGGGGAGCCTTATAAAGAATTATAAGGTAAGAGTATATAAAGAGTCTTTAGTCTAGGTAGTACTTTATAGAATATCTTACGTAATACCTACTTAGAAGGCCTACTTAAGCTTAATACTAATATATTTAAGAGTAGCGAGGCTAAGAAAGAGTTTAAGGAGTTTATAGAGAGACTTACTACTAAAGAGTTATAACTTATAATAGATAATAAGTAGTAGTAAGTTTAATATAGCCTTTTATTATATACCTACTAATAGAATAAGGCGAGAGGAACTAATAAGTATTTTTAACCTACTAGGTAACGCTAATATTAAGCTAGAAGGCAATATACTATATATAAAAGGTAATAATAGCGATAAGTGTAAAGAGAGGTAGATAATAACTCTAATATTAATAAATATTTTAGATTACTAGAGAATAAGTACGAAGATAATAAGTAGTAGGCTATAGCTTAAAAGAGGCTTAACTATTAGAGGAGAGTAAGTTTAAAGGATTCTTAAATTTAGAGTAACTATTAGAGTCTAATACATAGATCTTTATACTAGTCTAAAAGTTACTTAGTATATAATAGCTTAGTATTATTATAGCTAATTAATATAGTCTATATTATATTATAAGATTACTTATATATTATAATCTATAGAATCGCTAATTATAGGCTATATAATCTTATAGATCCTTCCGCTTACTATAAGGGATTAATTTAAAGTTTTTACTAATACTACGCTAGGGTTTTAGGGGAAGTTATATACGTTATTAAAGAATAGAACTAAAGAGACTAGTAGAAAACTTTAAGTCCTATTTCTAAAATCTACTATTCTTATTATTATTTACTACTATTACTATTTGCTATAGATTTAGCATCGTAGTTAATTAAATATATACCTAATAATCCTATTATATTACTAGAAGAACTTTACTACTTTAAAATAAAAGCTTTATAGGTAGTTACTAGGGGGAGGAAAAGATTACTATAATTAGTAAAATACCTAATAAGGGGTGCTTAGAAGAGTAAGGAGAGAAATAGGATTATAGTAAAATAGAAGGAGTAGTAGGAGAGTACTAGCTAGGCGAAGAGTATTAAAACTAATAACCTATAATAAGACTCTACTACTTAGTATAGTATAGTATAGCAATATTTTAGAGAGGTAGCTAAGCTAATAATAAGTTACCTATATATATTTTATTATAACTATAGTCTTATATTATAGCATCTATATATACGTAGTATAGAGTGTAAACACCTCTCTACCTACCTAAAGTTAAAATCTTATTAAGCAATTCTTACGCCTACCTATATTAAGGTATCTTTAGCGCCCCCCTCCCTCTCCTACCTTTAGTAGAGAAACTAAGCAATCTTAATACTACTTTACTTAACTACTACTTTTAAGAAGGAGCTTATTTAAGTAGTAATTAATAGTAACTAGTTATTCTAATAGTTAAGCGACTATCTTTCTATTAGTTTCTTTAGTTTCTTTAGCTAGATACTATAATAATTAGCTATTATAAATTCTAGAAGATATTTTAGAGCTAATATAATAAAGTAAAAGTTCTATATTATAGGATCTTAGGAAATTAACAAAAATATTAATCGCCTTAGATACGTAGTCTATAGTAAACTATCTTAGCTTTCTTATAGTAAAAGGTTACTATATTAACTAAGACTAGAAACTTTAAGAAAAGCTACTTAACTTTCTCCCTATACGTAGCAGGTATATAGGTACTTCTATAGTAGATAAGGTACTATATATTCTCTTAGATATAAATACTAAATCTTAGCTTTTAGCTATTACCTATAATAACGCTAGTAATAATAGTATACTTACTTATACTATCTAATTAAAACTTTAAGAAGTTAGTATTTACTAGAGTTTCTAAGAAAATATAATTCTATACCTTATCTATATTATTAATCTTATTATATAAGATATTATCTAGTACTTAAAGCTTTTAGCAATAATAGAGGTTAGAGTAAAAGAAAGCTTTTAGCAGCAGCATATATAAGATATTAAATAAATATATCTATTTCTAACTCTCTTTATAAGGTAAGAACACTTTTATTATAGTTATTTATTATATACTAAATATATACTAGCTTAGGGCTATCTATATTACTATTAATATATCTCCTTAACGCTACAGATGTTTTATCGCTATATAATAGAATCTACTACTAAAGAAGCGGCTATCTATTATCCGCGACGTAAAGACTAGATAGAACTTAATATATAATATATTAGAGCGCGCTCTTAAGCTATAAAAGTATATTAATAAATAGCTTAAATAAGAGATTCTATTATAACTAGGTAGTAGCTTAGATAGCTCTTTAGAGGATAATCTTATAGCTAAGGTAGATTTTTAAGATCTAAAACGTCTCTAGTTATTTTTAATTAAGTAGCACTATCTTAAGCTTATTACTAAAATGCTTAAATAATTTAAAGACGTAACTAGCTTTCTAAGCTAAAATAAGAAACCTTAGATCTAGTATATTTAGCTTATATATAACTAGCTATTTAACTTCTTAGATAAGATAATAGAGGACTTAGATAAGAACTAAGAGAACTATAAGAATAAGAAATAGCTAGTAGTTATATAAGATATAGCTAAGAGGGGTCGCTTAAAACTTAGTAAATACTACTTAAGAATAGATAGAGACTAAGGATTCTTATTTAATTGCGCTACTATCTTTAATCTAACTTAGAAACTTATAGTATATAAAGTATAGTTATTATAGCTATTTATTATAGCTACTTACTAACTAGACTCTTAGAATAAATTATAGAAGCTATAGTATAAGTATCTCTATTAAGGATAATTCCTTACCTATCTTAAACGCTATAATTCTATAGAGTAAAAGGAGTAAGCCTTAAAGTCTAGTATATTCTAGAGAAGGTTACTTAGAAATAAGTAGTTCTAAAAGCTAGCCCTTAAACCCTAATTACTATTAATAAGCTTTTCCTTCTAAGACTCTTTACTACTAGAACTAGATAAGGTAATAAGCTTAACCTACTAAGAAGGAGAGTCTTACCTTAGTACTACTTATATAATAGCTAGTAACTCTTTTAATATTCTAGACTAGTAGAAGTTAAATAAGTCTATCTATCTATAACTATCCTAGATTACGAAGGATATTCTTATAATACTAATTACTTAAGTAGGGGTTAAGAGAGTATTTAATGTTGCTAAGGATATAATTAGTAATTAGAGGTATTAACTTTCTACGTAAATAATATAGTAGATTATAGTTTTTAAGGATATAATATTCTATAAGAAAGAAGAGGAAGACCTATTACTTTCTTAGATAATAAGTATTAAAGAGCTATATAATAAGGTTAATAATCTATTTAAGCTTCTAGCTCTAGTAGAGATTAACTACGATATAGAGGAGGATAGTATAGAAGAAGTAGATATAGAGAATAAGTTAGTACTCCTACTATAAAAGCGCTAACGTCCTACGCGTTACTATAATTAATAGCTATAATAATAGATTCTAATTCTCTTCTAATTTAGTATATTTATTTACTTTATATAAGGATATTATCTAAGTAACTATAATATAGAAGAAAAGTATTTTAAAATTCTTACCTATAAAATTTATATAACCTAACCCTAACCTAGGTAGCTAAATCCTAACCTAACCCTAACTCGTTATCTATGTAGACCTAACCCTAACCTAACCTATAGTCTATATAGACCTAACCCTAACCTAACCTATAGTCTGTATAGACCTAACTCTAACCCGACCTATAGTCCGTGCGACTCTAACCTAACCCTAACTCGTGGTCCGTGCGACTCTAACCTAACCCTAACCCGCGCGCGGGTACCCCGCACCTATTCGCTAGCGTAAGTAGAAGAGTATACCTATAAAGTTATAAAGGTACTTATCTTAGAATATAGAATATCTAAAGAGTTTATTATAGACTATAATAAACTATTTACTTCTAAATACTAGAGTACATTCCTAGTAAAGTTAGGTGTAAAAAAGAAGCTTTTAATAAGCTTTTACCTAGAAATAGATAGCTAGATAGAAAGAATAAACTAGATATTAGAATAGTATTTAAGAATATACACTAATAAGCTATAGAATAACTAGGTTAAACTCCTACTAATAGTATAACTAGCCTATAATAGTATAAATCTATAATAATAAAGTAGTTACCTACTATATAAACTATAGATATAAGCTAGTCGCTTATTAAGATCTAAAGGATATAAAAAGTATTATAGTAAGTAGATAATAAAGTACGCCTTTTATAAGAATTATATAAATAACTAAGCTAGAATATTACTTAGAGAAACCTTATAATATCTAAGAGTATAAATAAATAAAGAATTAAGAGACTAACCTTTAAGAAGAGAGATAAAGTTTTCCTATTAAGATAAATCTAAAAACTAAATAGCTATATAGAAAATTAGATAATCTCTAAGTAGAACTATTTAAAATTCTAGAGATAATTAGCTTAGTAAACGATAAACTCTAGCTACTACTAAGTATACGCATCTACTCTATCTTTTATAAGAAACTACTAGAATTAGTACTACTAGATACTAAGTTAGCGATAGACGTTAAACTTAAAGATAATAAGTATAAAGTTAAGGAGATTAAGGACTTATAGAAAAATAGTCGTTAGTAGAAGTACTTAGTTAAATAATAAAGATAGCTAGAAGCTATAATACGTAGGAACTAGAATAGAATCTTATAAACTATAAGGAACTAGTATAGAAGTACTACTAGAAGTATCTAACGTAGTAGAGACTAGATCTTTAAAGAGAAAGGAAAGATTAAAAGAAGAATTAAGAAAGTTAAGTTTAGCCTATAACTAGTCTATATTAGCTAGAGATCTAAATAGCAATAGTTTAATAGTAGAAAGGTCTATACTAAAAGTAGAGTTCCTCTTAACCTACTCTTTTATATAATTCTAAATAGTAAGAATCGCGAGGTTATAATAAGTAAAAGACTACTTCTATTTCTAAACCTCTAAGAGCTTAAGCTCTTATTAAGATAGCTAAGTATTTAGCTATATACGCTACGCCTTTAGATAAGCTACTAAAAGCTCTTTCTCTTTACGCTTTTCCTATATAATTCTCTACTTTTCCTTAGAAATAAATAGACTATATTTAGTACTAACTAAAATATACTTAGTATAGTAACTAAAAAATATCTCTATAAAGTAGCGAAGCTTCTTCTCCTTATATCGCTTATAGCGGAAATCTATCTCTAAGCTCTTCTACTCTACACGCGTAGTATAAGCGCGCTTCTAATTAGTTAATAAGTATAGATAAGAGATATAGGATTTTAAGACCTTAGGTATAGTTAGAAAGGTATAAAAAAAAAAGAGTATATAATATAATAGGTATACTAAAGCCTTATATATAATCTACGTTATAAATTATAGTATAGGAAAATAAAACTCTAAAGTATTAAGATAATAGCCCTAAGAGGAGAGATAGTATTATAAATAAATACTAGATATCTCCTCTAGTTAAAGGATATAAAGTTAAAGGCTAACTATATATAATAAAGAGGTTATAATTAGCGCAGGCGTATAATTACGTAATATAGTATCCTACTAAGATATAATATCTTACTAAGAGGGTAGATATTATAATATCTTAAGATACTAAGATATTAGAGATATTTATAGATACTATAAGCTTAGTAGGAAGACGCAGATATTAATAGATTAGGTAATAAGTATATAGTTATAGAGGATTCCCTTAATATACTTATTATAGTTAGCTTATCTTATAGTTCGTCTCTTACCTAGATTAATACTTAAAGTTATTCTATCGCTTATATAGAATTAGATTATTATTACTAAATACTTACTATCTCTATTATGTTGCTAGATAACCGACGCAGACTTAACAACGTTAGCCTTACCTACCTTAGTGCAGACTAGAATTTAGAGTAGTATACCCCCCGTGTTAATAAGAGGCTGTATAGAAGGTAATAAAGATATTAGAGAATAAGAGAGCTAAGCTTAATATTAACTAGGTAATTAATACCTAAAATAAACTAAAGTTATATAATATTCTTAACCTTTTACTTAACTTAGAGATTATAGTATAGAGAGAGAAGAGAGGATAGTAAAGGCTATACGAGCTAAAGAGAGTATAAGACTAAGATATTATTATTAATATAGAGAATAGGCTAGTTACCTTTAAGTATACTTAGACTAAGCTATACTACTAGTTAGAGAAATCGCACGAACTAGAAATAATACTATTACTAGAAATAGAAGATGTTACTCCTATACGAATTAAAGCCCTATAAGTAAGGAAGCGAGGTAGACTAAAGAAGATTATATAGAACTATATATAAGCATTTCTAATATAGAAAGAAAAGAATAACTACGCACTTATATAATAGCTATAATAAGATAGAATTATTATAATAGTAAAAGAACCCTTTAAAGAATTAGATTATATAGAGATAGATACTCTTATTACTAATAGTATATTTAAGATTCTAAAGTATAATCTAGATATAAAGTATAGAAGAATCTTTAACCTCTATCTTATATAAGAAGTTAAAGGCAAGACGCAACTATATAGAAATCTAGACTTATACTAGTAGGCTACTCTAATAAAGGTAAGGAGAAAATCTTTACTTAATTACTAATAATATAACGTATAAGCTAACAGCTCTTACTATTACTTAGTATATTCTTTATTATATTATATAGTATATACTACGAGCTTAGAGATATTATATAGGCGTATATATAGTTAAAAGAAAAGCTTTTAAGAACGTTATACGCTAAACCTCTAAAGAAACTCTAGTACGTATTTCCTTCTAATACTATTCTTCGCGTTATACGACTACTATATAGAGTAGCTAAGTTAGGCCTATACTAGTTTAAAATATACTATAACTACTATAAGAATAAGCTAAAGATAAAAACGTTAACGTATAACCTATACCTACTTATTATAGATAAAGGATAAGAAACGTTTAGTATAAATAGACTATAGATAGACGATACTTTATTAATTCTTATAGCTACCTTCGTATAATAAAAATAGAAGTAGCTAGAAGCTACTAATATTTATATAAAACTAAAAACTATCTTATTTAAGTATAACCCTATTAAGTTTAATAGAGGTAAGATATTAATTATATAAGAAAAGATTATACTAGTATAGAAAGGCTAAACTACTATAAGGGGCTACGCTTAGGGAGCTATTACACAGGTATACTAGAGTTATATTCGATAGGGAAGAGAACTATAAGCTATCTCGTGCTAAAGGTTATTTAGAGAGCGGCTTAGAATAACCTTCTACCTATAGACTATGCGGATAGTCTAAGCGTTATTTAGATATAAGTAGTTAATCTATGCGTCTTACATACGTAACTAAGATATTATTAAGTGTTTACTAACTAGGCTCTAGCTTATTATAATACCCCTCTTCTCCCCTCTCTTAGGAGGTCTCTTAGCAAAAACCTTCTAGTAAGCATCTTTCTTTATTCTAAGCGTCTTTTATATAGGCCTCCTATTAATCTAGAGCTTCTATTTCTTTTAGTAATTCTACTAGCTAAAAATCTATTAAGGCGTATCTAACTTATTTTACTTTATAGTAAAGGCGCTAACTACGTCTTTAGCGTTTCTACTTCTTACTTATAATCTCCTCTATAAACTACTCGTTCTTATTACCTACTTATAATAGTAGCGGCTAATAGTTATCTTATACCTAGCTTAGTAGAGGGTCTAAGTTAGTAAGGCGTAGTCTATTAATATAAAAGACTAGGTAGTAGCCTAGAGAGGTATTTAGCTTAACTAAGTAGCTATTAATTACCTCTATTACTATATATTTAGTACTTTTCTAATTAAGCTTTTATAACTAACGTTCTATCTTATACTATTTATTAAGCTTTAGCTAAACCTTATTACTAACTTTATAGTTTTTAGCCTCTTTATAGTATTAATTTATTTACTTCTCTTATTCTACTTAGGCTTTAGCTATACTAGCTTATACTAGATTAAATATATCTTAGAACTTAGCTATAATAGTCTCTACTTTCTTATAGTCTAAATATTCTTTAGTAGTATATTTTCTTTAACTTATACTTAGTAGAGTCTTTAACTAGAGAGAGTCTATATTATAACTATATTATAAGAAGAATAGGGATACTCTTATTAATATTATATTCCTTCTATTAATAGCGATCTAAGCTATAGAGTAGTATAGCCTAGTTATTCTATAACTAGCTAATAAACGCTTAGATATATACTTTCTATATACTATTTATTTATTCTATAGCGCTATTAGTCTATAGGTAAAATACTATAGATAACTATTAATTAATCTTTAGAACTTTATAAAGGCGTTCTTAAAGTACGCTAATAAACTAGCTCCCTCTATCTAATATAATCGCGTTAGGTAACTAATAGTAAGCTACTACTTAGCTAAGGAAGGCTTAGACTACTATCTCTATCTTAATATTAGGTAGTAGAATAAAAATAGCTCTCTTACTTAAGCGATCTATAATAACTATAAGATAGCTTATACCTCTACTTATTAGTAGTCCTTTAATAAAGTCTATAGATATCTCTTTCTATATCTAATTTAGTATTAGTAGTAGTTTAAGAAATTCTTAAGTGCCTTCTTATTATAGCTTTATTCTCCTATAAATATTATAGTTCCTTATATAACGTCTAATATTATCTAATATATCTAGCTAAAAGAAATCTTAGGCGACTATCTTATAGGTAATCTCTCTACCTAGATATCTAGCTAAGAGAGAATTATAGACTTCTCTAATTATTTAGGTGCGTAGTTTCTTATTGTTTAGCACTTATTTCTTACCTTAATATAGTAATTCTCTTTAATCGCTAATTATACACTCTAAGATAGAGTATTTTATACCTAAGTTTAGTAGAAACCTTTATTTCTACTCTAGTACTACTTATACTACTTACTAGTACTATTAATTATTTCTTAGAGCTTCTAGCTATAGCTCTTTAAGTTCTAATTAGTCTATACTACTCTTATTAGTAGCGGCGTCTTATTAGTCTAACTATTCTTTAGTTAGGCTAGGATAGCTTCTTATTCGTCTTACGCGAATCCTTACTAATATAACTTAGCTTTTAGTTAAGTCCTCTTTATCCTTACTTACTTTCTTATAGTAGCGGGATATTAGTTTTAAGATTTAGATAATACGCTTTTATAAGTATTTATCTCTTATATCTTCTAGTAAGTCTTATTCTCTTCTTAAGAGCGCGTTAGCTCTTATATTTTACTTTCTTAGCTAGTATAGTATCTCTATATTAAATTAGCTTAATAACGCGGCCTAGTAGATTTAATGTTTACTTAATATCTTTAGCTTTATAAAGTACTTTAGGTTCTTATAGTTAGTAATTACTTTAAAGCTCTTTACTAAGTAGAGTTTAGTATTCTATTCTTCTAAGTATTATATTATAGCTAGTAGTTCTTTATTGTATATCTTATAGTTATATTTATAGGCGTTATTCTTTCTTAAGAAGTACGCGTAAGGGCGTAGTATCTCTTCTTTATTATACTAGAATAGTACTTCTTCTATTATATAGTTAGAAGAGTTATATTCTAAAATTATATTTTACTTAAAGTTAAACGTTGCTAGGATAGATTCTATTATAAAGATCTCCTTTAGCTTATTAAACGCGGCCTACTCGTCTTTTTCTTAGATAAAGCTTATATCGCCTATTAGATAAGTTAAGGGGGTAGTAATCTTTATAAAGTCTCTAATAAACTTTTAGTAGAAGTTAGTAAACTTAAGAAATAATTATACGCCTTTTACTATCTTAGGTACTTTCTACTTCTTAATAGCTTTAACCTTATCTAGGTTTATAGAGATATCTTTTCCTATATTAATAATAAAATCTAAGTACTTAGTAGATTTTACTTTAAATTCGCATTTCTTAATATCTATATAGAGTCCTACGCTTTAGAGCTTACTAAGGACCTTTTAGATATAGTCCTAGTATTATTATAAGCTACTATTAGTATAGATTAATACGTTATTAAGATATACTAAATAGAACTTATCTAAGTACTCTCTTAATATCTAATTAATATACTGCTAGAAGGTACTTAGAGAGTTTACTATACTAAATAGGGTAACTAACTACTTAAATAGACTAAAGCGTATTCTAAAAGCTATCTTCTATTTATTACCTTCTACTATATAAATTTTATAGAAGACGGTAATAACGTCTAGCTTTATAAACTACTTAGCCCTACTTATATTATTAAGTATCTCTTAGATAAGTAGTAGAGGGTATCTATCCTTCCTAGTAATAGTATTAAGCGCGCGGTAGTTAATATATAATTAAAGTTCTCTTTTTAGCTTCTTTATAAATAGAACTAGTAAAGAGGCTAGTAAACTACTTATATAGATAAATCCTTTTTCTAGAAGAGCTATAAGCTCTCTTTAGAGCACTAGTAACTCGCCCTTTAATATACTATATAGTAGGCTCTATAGTAGCTATAGCTATTAACTATCTTTTAACTTTAGCTTAATTTTATAGTCTACTCCTAGACTTTAGTATAGGGGAAGTTTTAACGCTTTTTTTAGGTTAAAGAGCTTAAAATAGCTCTAATACTATTTTAGTAGTAGTAACTTTATATTTACTACTTTTTTAGTACTAACGCCTTATTAATATCTATAATAGAAGTAGTAAATATCTATACTCTCTTCTTTAAGTCTTTAGATCTTCTTATAAGACCTATAAACGTAGATACGCTTACCTAATATATAGTGCTCTAGGTTATAATACCTTTATCGCATCTTACTTAAATACTTCTTAAGTATATAAATAGGCTCCTTTTTACTAGAGTAATTAAGATATCTTAGTAGTCTATCTACTCTTTTCCTAGAACTACTTCTTTATCTATACTATTAAGTATATATGTATAAGTAACCTCTTAGTAGCTATATATATTAAACTTAAACTTAGAGACTTTATCTATTTCTAATATCTTTCTATTAATCTCTTCTATTATCTAAAGGGTAATTAAGAAGCGCTCTAAACAGCTTTAGCGAGCGAATTTTTTACTAACTAACGCGTAGTATAAATACCTACTATTAATTAATGTAGTAGCGTTATAGATAGAGTTTTAATTAAGTGTGTTATAAGAGGAGGGGTATTTATATACTTCTACTAAAATTAGTTCTATTTACTACTTATTTACTAATCTATTTTCTAAGACTTTAGACTAAGACTCTAGTTTAGAGCTACTTTTTTTCTAAGTTATTTAACTCGCCTTTATCTATATTCTTTAGAGAAATTTTACTATCTAGTAGTAGCTCTCTTTATACTACTTAGTTTACTTTAGTACTCTTTACTTTAGAACTCCTTCTATAATACTTAGATATATATCCTTTTTTACTATAGGCGTAGTACTTAACCTAATTAGCGCTTAGCCTACTAGTTCTTATACTCGCTTTACTAGCCTTTATTAGCTTCTAGTCTATCTTCTTAGGTAGTAATAGTGTCTAAGTATTCTTTTAGTAGCTTATACTATAGGCGCGCTAAGATATCCTCTCTTAGAACCTACTATTAAGATTAATATAATAGAGGTTATCTAAGATTTTAATAGCTTCCTCTATATACTCTTTAAAACTAATATTTTTAGAGGTATATAGTATAAGGCGTTAGAGCTCTATACTAAGCCCTTTACTAAATATCTCTTAGAGAATAGACTTACTAAAGTCTTAGCTAGCTTCTACGCGTAGCTAGTTAAACTTAGAGACGTAATCTCTAACTAGCTATTAGCTTTACTTTAAGTATTAAAGCTTATTTAAAGCCTATTTTAATAGTATATATTAAGGAATTAAGTGTCTAGGTATTTTTATAACTCCTTTATAGTGCTTAGCTAGTTTTCTAGTAGCTATAGTAAGAGAATCTAAGTTACTTTCTCTTTAGTCTAACTAAAAATATATACTTCTTAGTATTCTAGAAGGGGTAAAGTATAAGTTATACTCTAGTTTACCTTTATACTTATATTTCTAACCTAGGTAGTTTAAATAGTCTCTATTAAAACGTTCTAGGTTAGGAAGCCTTTTCTTCTACGACCTCTCTAAATAGGTAGTTATGTCTAGCTAGGTCTTAGGTATATAAGTCTAAAGAGCTAAGCTAAGTTTCTATTATTCTATCGCATCTAAACGAGCCGTAATAGAGGATAGTAGCTAGACTAGTTAGGCTATTATTGCTACTATAGAGTTCTAAGGGACTTTTAGTAGTTTTTATAGTAATTCTTTAGCTTCTTCTACTTTCTTTATTTATCTTATAACCTTATTTATTATTAGAGCTATAGTAGCTTCTTTCTACCTATTATTCCTAAGTATCTATATTCTTCTAGTATATTTAGTTATTAGGTACTTTAGTAAGGTACTTAGCTAAGGCGTATATAAATAGCTTATTAGCGTTAAGGTTAGAAAGGTTATCTTCTATTCTAAATAGTAGAGGGCTTCTTATAAGCTTCTATGTCTATAGCCTACTCCTCTATAGTAAGGATAAATAGGGCTTCTAATTATTCTTTAATTAACTCGCATAGATAATCTCTCTATAGCCTACTCCTCTTTAGTAAAGAACTAGTAGAGCTTATCTCTTACTTATTCTCTATAATAAGGCTTTTCTAAATAACTCTTAATAGTTATTATAAGTTGTAACTTTTAGAACTAATCCTTACGCTTATAATTTCCTCTTAGCTATTCCTTTAGCTAAGTATTATAGCCTATACTTTTTCTATAAAAGACTAATAGAACTTCTAATAATACTTACTTTACTATAGTAAAGAGTTATTACCTATTCTTTAATCCTTTAAAGACTAATAAAGCTTCTACCGCTCTTACTTACCTTTTTATAAAGTCTTTTATAAGTAGCAGGACTTATACCTTAGTACTATTAAGGTATTAGGTAGGGCTTTTTTAAATGATATTTAGTAATATAGCTTAGAGTCTACTAAGCTAACTAATATTTATTTACTCTAAACGTCTCGTGAGGCTAGTAGCGTATTTAACTAAGCGTCCTACAAGGCTATAGTCTTAGGCTAGCTATTTTATAATAGCTTTTACCTACTTATTATCTAAGAGCCTATTATGCCTTTAAGTAACACTAATCTTATATAGTAGGTTACCCTACTTACACGTTAAAGTAGTAGTTAAGAGGATAAACGCGCTATAAGTTAATAGAGTCTTATAGTAAGGCTCTATTAATTAGAATTAAATATAAAATATAAGGGGCTACGCTTAGAGAGCTATTATATAGGTATACTAGAGTTATATTTAATAGGGAAGAGAACTATAAGCTATCTCGTGCTAAAGGTTATTTAGAGAGCAGCTTAAAATAACCTTCTACCTATAGACTATGCGGATAGTCTAAGCGTTGTTTAGACGCAAGTAGTTAATCTGTGCGTCTTACGCACGTGACCGAGATATTATCGAGTGTTTACTAACTAGGCTCTAGCCTATTACAACTACTTACTTATATATAATTAATACTATAGCTAAGGACGCCGTATATTAATATATTATATAGAGGGTAAGAAAAGTATATATTACATTAGTATACTAGCTAGAAGTGTAAAGGGCTACGCTTAAGGAGCTATTGCATAGGTATACTAGAGTTATATTTAATAGAGAAGAGAACTATAAGCTATCTCGTACTAAAGGTTATTTAGAGAGCGGCTTAGAATAACCTTCTACCTATAGACTATATAGATAGTCTAAGCGTTATTTAGACGTAAGTAGTTAATCTATACGTCTTACGCACGTAACTAAGATATTATTAAGTGTTTACTAACTAGGCTCTAGCCTATTATAATACCTCTCTCCTTCTCTCCCTTAAGGGGTCTTTTAGTAAAAACTTTCTAGTAAGCGTCCCTTCTTATTCTAAGCGTCTTTTATATAGGCCTCTTATTAATCTAGAGCTTTTATTTTCTCTAGTAATTCTACTAGCTAAAGATCTATTAGAGCGTATCTAACTTATTTTACTTTATAGTAAAGGCGCTAACTATATTCTTAGTATTTCTACTTCTTACTTATAATCTCTTCTATAAACTACTTGTTCTTATTACCTACTTATAATAGTAGCAGCTAATAGTCGTCTTATACTTAGCTTAGTAGAGAGTCTAAGTTAGTAAGGCGTAGTCTATTAATATAAAAGACTAGGTAGTAGCCTAGAGAGGTATTTAGCTTAACTAAGTAGCTATTAATTACCTCTATTACTATATATTTAGTACTTTTCTAATTAAGCTTTTATAACTAACGTTCTATCTTATACTATTTATTAAGCTTTAGCTAAACCTTATTACTAACTTTATAGTTTTTAGCCTCTTTATAGTATTAATTTATTTACTTCTCTTATTCTACTTAGGCTTTAGCTATACTAGCTTATACTAGATTAAATATATCTTAGAACTTAGCTATAATAGTCTCTACTTTCTTATAGTCTAAATATTCTTTAGTAGTATATTTTCTTTAACTTATACTTAGTAGAGTCTTTAACTAGAGAGAGTCTATATTATAACTATATTATAAGAAGAATAGGGATACTCTTATTAATATTATATTCCTTCTATTAATAGCGATCTAAGCTATAGAGTAGTATATAGCCTAGTTATTCTATAACTAGCTAATAAACGCTTAGATATATACTTTCTATATACTATTTATTTATTCTATAGCGCTATTAGTCTATAGGTAAAATACTATAGATAACTATTAATTAATCTTAGAACTTTATAAAGGCGTTCTTAAAGTACGCTAATAAACTAGCTCCCTCTATCTAATATAATCGCGTTAGGTAACTAATAGTAAGCTACTACTTAGCTAAGGAAGGCTTAGACTACTATCTCTATCTTAATATTAGGTAGTAGAATAAAAATAGCTCTCTTACTTAAGCGATCTATAATAACTATAAGATAGCTTATACCTCTACTTATTAGTAGTCCTTTAATAAAGTCTATAGATATCTCTTTCTATATCTAATTTAGTATTAGTAGTAGTTTAAGAAATTCTTAAGTGCCTTCTTATTATAGCTTTATTCTCCTATAAATATTATAGTTCCTTATATAACGTCTAATATTATCTAATATATCTAGCTAAAAGAAATCTTAGGCGACTATCTTATAGGTAATCTCTCTACCTAGATATCTAGCTAAGAGAGAATTATAGACTTCTCTAATTATTTAGGTGCGTAGTTTCTTATTATTTAGCACCTATCTCTTATCTTAATATAGTAATTCTTTCTAATTGCTAATTGTATACTCTAAGATAGAGTATTTTATACTTAAGCTTAGTAGAAACTTTTATTCCTACTCTAGTACTACTTATACTACTTACTAGTACTATTAATTATTTCTTAGAGCTTCTAGCTATAGCTTCTTAAGTTCTAACTAGTCTATACTACTCTTATTAGTAGTAGCGTCTTATTAGTCTAACTATTCTTTAGTTAGGCTAAGATAGCTTCTTATTCGTCTTATATAAATCTTTACTAATATAACTTAGCTCTTAGTTAAGTTCTCTTTATCCTCGCTCGCTTTCTTATAGTAGTAAGACGTTAATTTTAAGATTTAGATAATACGCTTTTATAAGCGTTTATCTCTTATATCTTCTAGTAAGTCTTATTCTCTTCTTAAGAGCGCGTTAGCTCTTATATTTTACTTCCCTAGCTGATATAGTATCTCTATATTAAATTAGCTTAATGATATAGCCTAGCGAATTTAATATTTACTTAATATCTTTAGCTTTATAAAGTACTCTAGGTTCTTATAGTTAGTAATTACCTTAAAGCTCTTTACTAAGTAGAGTTTAGCGTTCTATTCTTCTAAGTATTATATTATAGCTAGTAGTTTCTTATATATCTTATAGTTATATTTATAGGTGTTATTCTTTCTTAAGAAGTACGCGTAAGGGCGTAGTATCCCTTCTTTATTATACGAAGATAGTACTCCTTCTATTACGTAGCTAGAAGAGTTATATTCTAAGACTATATCTTATTTAGAGTTAAACGTCGCTAGAATAGATTCTATTATAAAGATCTTCTTTAGCTTATTAAACGCGGCCTACTTATCTTTTCCCTAGGTAAAGCTTATATCGCCTATTAGATAGGTTAAGAGGGTAGTAATCTTTATAAAGTCTCTAATAAACTTTTAGTAGAAGTTAGTAAACCTAAGAAATAATTATACGCCTTTTACTATCTTAGGTACTTTCTACTTCTTAATAGCTTTAACCTTATCTAGGTCTATAGAGATACCTTTCTCTATATTAATAATAAAACCTAAGTACTTAGTAGATTTTACTTTAAATTTATATTTCTTAATATCTATATAGAGTCCTACGCTCTAGAGCTTACTAAGAACCTTTTAGACGTAGTGCTAGTATTATTATAAGCTATTATTAGTATAGATTAATACGTTATTAAGATATACTAAATAGAACTTATCTAGATACTCTCTTAATATCTAATTAATGTACCGCTAGAAGGTACTTAGAGAGTTTACTATACTAAATAGAGTAACTAACTACTTAAATAGACTAAAGCGTATTCTAAAAGCTATCTTCTATTTATTACCTTCTACTACACAAATCTTATAGAAGGTAGTAATAATATCTAGCTTTATAAACTACTTAGCTCTACTTATATTATTAAGTGTCTCTTAGATAAGTAGTAGAGAGTATCTATTCTTTCTAGTAATAGCGTTAAGCGCGTAGTAGTTAATATATAATTAGAGTTCTTCTTTTAGCTTCTTTATAAATAGAACTAGTAAAGAGGCTAGCGAGCTACTTATATAGATAAATCCTTTTTCTAGAAGAGCTATAAGCTCCCTTTAGAGTACTAGTAACTCGCCCCTTAATATACTATATAGCAGGCCCTACGGCGGCTATAGCTATTAACTATCTTTTAACTCTAGCTTAATCTTATAGTCTACTCTTAGACCTTAGTATAAAGGAAGTTTTAACGCTTTCTTCAGGTTAAAGAGCTTAAAATAGCTCTAATACTATTTTAGTAGTAGTAACTTTATATCTACTACTTTCTTTAGTACTAACGCTTTATTATATTTATAATAGAGGTAGTAAATATCTATACTCTCTTCTTTAGGTCTTTAGATCTCCTTATAAGACCTATAAACGTAGATGCGCTTACCTAATATATAGTGCTCTAGGTTATAATACCTTTATCGTATCTTACTTAAATACCTCTTAAGTATATAAATAGGCTCCTTTTTACTAGAGTAATTAAGATATCTTAGTAGTCTATCTACTCTTTTCCTAGAACTACTTCTTTATCTATACTATTAAGTACGTACGTATAAGTAACCTCTTAGTAGCTATATATATTAAACTTAAACTTAGAGACTTTATCTATCTCTAATATCTTCTTATTAATCCCTTCTATTATCTAAGAGGTAATTAAGAAGCGCTCTAAATAGCTTTAGCGAGCGAATTTTTTACTAACTAATATATAGTATAAATACCTACTATTAATTAATATAGTAGCGTTATAGATAGAGTTTATAATTAAGTACGCTATAAGAAGAGAGGTATTTATATACTTCTACTAAAATTAGTTTTATTTACTACTTATTTACTAATCTATCTTCTAAAGCTCTAAACTAAGACTCTAGTCTAGAGCTACTCTTTTTCTAAGTTATCTAACTCGCCTTTATCTATATTCTTTAGAGAAATTTTACTATCTAGTAGTAGCTTCTTTTATACTACTTAGTTTACTTTAGTACTCTTTACTTTAGAACTTCTCCTATAATACTTAGATATATATTCTTTTTTACTATAGGCGTAGTACTTAACTTAATTAGCGCTTAGCCTACTAGTTCTCGTACTCGCTTTACTAGCCTTTATTAGCTCTTAGTCTATCTTCTTAGGTAGTAATAGTATCTAAGTATTCTTTTAGTAGCTTATACTATAAGCGCGCTAAAATATCCTCTCTTAGAACCTACTATTAAGATTAATATAATAGAGGTTATCTAAGATTTTAATAGCTTCCTCTATATACTCTTTAAAACTAATATTCTTAAAGGTATATAGTATAAGGCGTTAGAGCTCTATACTAAGCTTTTTACTAAATATCTCTTAGAAAATAGACTTACTAAAGTCTTAGCTAACTTCTATGCGTAGCTAGTTAAACTTAGAGATATAATCTCTAACTAGCTATTAGCTTTACTTTAGGTATTAAAGCTTATTTAGAGCCTATTTTTAATAGTATATATTAAGAATTAAGTATCTAGGTATTCCTATAACTTCTTTATAGTGCTTAGCTAGTTTTCTAGTAGCTATAGTAAGAGAACTTAAGTTACTTTCTCTTTAGTCTAACTAAGGATATATCGCTTCTTAGCATTCTAGAAGAGGTATAAGTATAAGTTATACTTTAGTTTACTTTTATACTTATATTTCTAACTTAGGTAGTTTAAATAGTCTTTATTAAAATATTTTAGATTAGGAAGTCTCTTTTTCTACAACCTCTCTAAATAGGTAGTTATATCTAGCTAGGTCTTAAGTATATAAGTCTAGAGAGCTAGGCTAAGTTCCTATTATTCTATTATATTTAAACGAGCCGTAATAAGGGATAGTAGCTAGACTAGTTAGGCTATTATTACTACTATAGAGTTCTAAGGGACTTTTAGTAGCTCCTATAGTAATTCTTTAGCTTCTCTTACTTTCTTTATTTATCTTATAACCTTATTCATTATTAGGGCTATAGTAGCTTCTTTCTACCTATTATTTCTAAGTATCTATATAATCTCTTAGTATATGTAGTCGTTAGGTACTCTAGCAAGGTACTTAGCTAAGGCGTATATAGATAGCTTATTAGTATTAAGATTAAGAAAGTTATCTTCTATTCTAAATAGTAGAGAGCTTCTTATAAGCTTCTACGTCTATAGCCTACTCCTCTATAGTAAAAATTAGTAGAGCTTCTAATTATTCTTTAATTAACTTATATAAGTAATCTCTTTATAGCCTACTTCTCTTTAGTAAGAAACTAATAGAGCTTATCTCTTACTTATTCTCTATAATAAGGCTTTTCTAAATAACTCTTAGTAGTTATTATAAGTTATAACTTTTAGAACTAATTCTTATACTTATAATTTCCTCTTAGCTATTTCTTTAGCTAAGTATTATAGCCTATACCTCTTCTATAAAGACTAATAGAACTTCTAATAATACTTACTCTACTATAGTAAGAGGTTATTACCTATTCTTTAATTCTTTAAAGACTAATAGAGCTTCTACTACTCTTACTTACCTTCTTATAAAGTCTTTATAGGTAGTAGGACCTATACCTTAGTACTATTAAGGTATTAGGTAGAGCTTTCCTAAATAATATTTAGTAATATAGCTTAGAGTCTACTAAGCTAACTAATATTTATTTACTCTAGACGTCTTATAAGGCTAGTAGCGCGTTTAACTAAGCGTTCTATAAGACTATAGTCCTAGGCTAGCTATTTTATAATAGCTTTTACCTACTTATTATCTAAGAGCCTATTATACCTTTAAGTAATACTAATTCTATATAGTAGGTACTCTACTCGCACGTTAAAGTAGTAGTTAAGAGAATTAACGCGCTATAAGTTAATAGAGTCTTATAGTAAGGCTCTATTAATTAAGATTAAATATAAAATATAAGAGGCTACGCTTAGAAAGCTATTATATAGGTATACTAAAGTTATATTTAATAGGGAAGAGAACTATAAGCTATCTCGTGCTAAAAGTTATTTAGAGAGCGGCTTAGAATAACCTTCTACCTATAGACTATGCGGATAGTCTAAGCGTTATTTGGACGCAAGTAGTTAATCTGTGCGTCTTACGCACGTGACCGAGATATTATCGAGTGTTTACTAACTAGGCTCTAGCCTATTACAAGAAGTAGTATTTAACCTATTAACTACCGCCTAGATAATAGCGCTAATAGAAGAGGACTATAAGAACCTTAATATACGGATCTAATAGCAAATTAATAATCTAGCGAGAGGCCTAACTTTTATACTACTCTAACTTAAGAAGGCAAAGCTGTTTATCTTTATAGACGGCTTATTTATAAATAATAAAGACTTTAGCTTATAGCTAAGATTTATTATTATTATTATAACTAAGTATTATATAGGAGAAGGATATAACTTTAAAGTTTATAGAAATATTATATACTAGAATTTAATTAAGTATAAAAGAGTAATACGCAGCGTACTTGCTAGTAAGCTATATAGTATAGTAAATAGATTTAATAGCGCTATTACTATAAGCATAATACTATAGTAGATTATATAAATCCTTAATATTCTATAAATTCTAGTTATAGTATGTTTAGACTTAAAGTTATTATACAACTACCTTATTAAGTTAGGCATAATAAACAAGAAGTAACTTATAATTAATATTATGTCGCTTAGAGAGTTATACGAAAACTAGGAAATTATAGAGGTCTACTAAATTAATAGTAAAGATAACCCTACTAATACTATATAAAAAGATCTCTAAACTTAGCCTTAGAGAAATTAGTTTTATATAATAAGCTTAAAATTAGAGTTAAAGCGTGTATAGATAGACTTATATAAAAACTAAAGGCCTAATAAACTTTATATATATAAGGTTTACTAGTTACGCCGATATATTAATTACACGATCGTACGAAATTATAAGAATATATTAAATAAATATCGTATAAATTAATTTAATCTAGGTATCTAGTAGTATAAAAAGAAAAAAGACCTTTCTCCCCCTCTCTCTATATATTAAAACATCTTAGATATAGTACTTATAGCGGGTAGTATAGCTCTACTAGATATAAGTAGTATACGTACTACGCGAAGCGCTAAGTATAGTATAGTAATTAAGAAAAGATAGAGAGCTATTAGGCCTTATATAATAATACGCGTATATAGAAACTATAGCACTATAGCTATATAAGAATAGCGAGAAAATAGCTTTAATAATATATAACTTTAGTAATCTACTTACCTAGATTAATATTAGCGGCGAGAGAGATAGTAATATTATATAAAGGTATAGCGGCGACCTAGTCCTTCTTATCCTATATAAAAAGTTAGTAATAGATAAAAATATAAAAGAAGAACTATATATTAATATAGAGGTTAGCTATAAGGCGGCAATAGCTAGGCTATCTAGTAAGTAAGATAATAAGATAGTAACTACTAGTTTATTATATAACTAGAGGACTAAGGAATAACGCGACTATAGTAGAGACTTATATAAGACTTATTCTACTATACGTTAGTAAAAAGAAAAAGAAGGTAGAAAGAAGATATTATATATAATAGTAGTAGTAATAGTAGTAATAGTAATAGTAATAGTAGTAATAGTAGTACTACTAGTGCTACTAGTAGTAGTACTAGTATACTACTACTACTACTACTACTACTACTACTACTACTATAATAATAATAGTAATAGTAATACTATTATATAAGAAATATTAGTATTAACTTAAGAAAAGAAAAGCTATAAGAGGTAAATTATATAGAGAAGGCTTAGTAATAGCTAAAGAGAAAGAAGAAGAGAAAAGAAGAGAGGGGGGGAGGCCTCTACTTATACTCTATAGATACCGCTAAGAAGCGCTACTTTTACCTATAGCCGTAAATATAAAGCTACCTTTACCTATAGCTATAAATATAAAAGTCGCTACCTAATCTCTACCTAATAATAGAGCTATATAATAAGCTTATAAGATAACCTATAAAATCTCTTTATAAATCTTAATAACCTATATAATAAATAGAAACTCTCCCTCTACTTTATAAAAAGAGGACCTAGTAAACTAGCCACTAATATAGATACTATAGGCGTATAAAGGAATAAAACTATAATAGTAGAAGAGGTAACTTAAGAAAAGAAAAGGTTACTAGTATCTATATAAAGGATTTTAATATCACGTAACATATTATTAAATACAATATTACGTAACCCGCTACCGCATAAGTAGACTAGCTTATATAGAGCAGGGCCGTTATATACCCCTTTATATAATAGATAGAAAGGAAAAAACTTAATCTATAACTAATAAATATTTACACCGCGTTTACCTCTTATATAATTATACTACCGCTTTACTTAGCTAAAGTCCTACTAACACTAGAATTTTAAATAGTCTTATTTAGAGATTATCTAATTTTCTATATAGCCTTTTAGTTTTTAGGTTTTATTATAATAGGAAAACTTTATCTCTCTTCTTAAAAGTTAGTCTCTTAATTCTTTATTTATTCGTACTCTTAGATATTATAAGGTTCCTCTAAGCGATATTCTAGCTTAGTTATTTATATAATTGTTATAAAAGGCGTACTTTATCGTCTACTCCTACTATAATACTTTTAATATCTTTTAGATCTTAATAAGCGACTAGCTTATATCTATAGTTTATATAGTAAAGTAACTACCTTATTATTATAGATTTTATACTATTATAGGCTAGTTATACTATTAGTAGGAGTTTAACCTAGTTATTCTATAGCTTATTAGCGTATATCCTTAAGTACTATTCTAATATCTAGTTTATCCTCTCTATCTAGCTATCTATTTCTAAGTAAAAGCTTATTAAAAGCTTCTTTTTTATACCTAACTTTGCTAAGAATGTGCTCTAGTATTTAGAAGTAAATAGTTTATTATAGTCTATAATAAACTCTTTAGGTATCCTATATTTTAAGATAAGTACCTTTATAACTTTATAGGCACACTCTTCTACTATTATTTATTTCTTAGTTAGTATAAACTTTACTACTTTAGTTAATTAGTCTATAATTACTGAGATAGTATTATAGAGTTAAGTAAATCTTAGTTCTAATAATTTTAAGAGCTTTACTATAAAGTCTTTATTATACTTATCTATAGTCGCTATAGTAGCGTTAAGGGCTATAATAGGCTATAGAGCTTATATCTCTTAGACTTATTCTAATAATATACTAAATAGTTACTTAGAATATTCTATACCTCTATTTATAAACGTAGTATTATAAATTCCTATACTAGTCTTCTAACTATTTCTTCTACTTCTATATACCTATACTCTAGAGACTTATATAGTTCTATAATAAGGTTTTTCCTTATATATAAAAGTATATATTTAGTCCTTCTAGATTATATCTTAGTACTTCTTCTTATTTATAGTAAGTCGTCGTAACTTATACTACTTAGGTCTAGTTACTAGCTAGCGGCCTTCTACTACTACTACGTTTATAATATTGTAACCTATTATTCTAGCTTAGCTACTCTAGCTAATTTTAGCTAGTTATACTTTAGGCTACTATTAAGTATCTACTTAAGTACTACGTTATATAGTTCTTTATAACCTTCTTCTTATAGGTTAGATCTTCGGCTTAAGGCGTCTATAGCTCTATTAAGCGATCTAGCTCTATAAGTAATCTTAAAGTTAAACTAAGAGAATATCTTAGCTTATTAGACTTATCTTCTATTAAGTTTCTTCGTTATTATAAAACTTATTAGGTTCTAGTAATTAGAAAATATATTAATCTAATATAGAAGTCCTAGTAAATAGACTTCCTATTATTTAAAGGTATTAACTACTCTTATTAGTTTTTTATTATAAATATTATAATTAAGTTCTGCTCTAAAGAACTTTCTAGAATAGTAGAATACTAGTCTCTATTTTCTATCCTCGCTCTACTATAATAATATAGCGCTAAGAGCGTAATCTAACGCGTTAGTCTTAACTTACGTTTTATATCTTAAGTTATATATTTCTAGTACTAAGGCTTTAAAGAATACCTACTTTATTTATTTTAAAGCCTCTAGTATTTCTTTTTTTTTAAATCTTACGTCTTTCTTTATAATCTTTATAAGGGGTACTATAATTTAGAAGTAGTTTCTAATAAACTTTCTACAAAAGTTCGCGAATTCTAAGAAAGATTATACATTCTTAACTATCTTAGGTATTAGCTATTTCTATATAGTCTAGATTTTCTTTAGATTTATTTTAACGCCCTCTATTAAGATAATAAACCTTAAGAACTCTATTTCTTATATATAAAACTTATACTTCTTAGATTATAGATATAACTTATAGTTCTTAAGCTTCTAAAGTACCTTCTTAATAAGTTTAAATATTCTTTAAATATTCCCTTAGAATATACTAGTATATTATCTAAGTATGCTAGTATAAAGATTCCTAAGTACTTATAGAGTATCTTATTAATAACTAATTAGAAGGTTACTAGCGCGTTTATTAATCTAAATAGTATAACTATATACTTAAATAGTCTATATTTTATTTTAAAAGCTATTTTCTACTTATATCCTTTAGTAATTTAAATATAGTAAAATTCTTTCTAAACGTTAAATTTATAAACTACTTAGCTCTCTAGATCTAATCTATAAGCTCTATTATTAGTAGTAAGGGATATTAATTCTTAATTATTGCGCTATTTAACCTTCTAAAGTTAATATATAGTTACTACTTTCTATTAGGCTTCTTTATAAATAGTATTAGCGAGGCTATTTAGCTACTACTCTCGCAGATAAATTCTTTTTTTAAATTTTCTCTAATATACTCTTATAGCTTAGCTTTATACTTAGGCGTAACTAAGTATATTAGTTCTAGAATAAGCTTAGTACTATCTTTATAAGAATCTTATAATTCTATTCTTAGTATTCTACTAACTTAGTTACTTCTTTTTTTTAAATAGTTCTCTAAACTTATTTATTCTATACTCTTTTAGTATATTTAGTAGTACTAGTTCTTTTTTTATAGTAGTAATCTACTATATCTAAATAACTTCTATCTTCTAAGAGTCCTTCTTATAGATTCTGATAATTTTATAAGGTAAGATTATACTAATTCTTCTATTCTAGAGTAAGCTTTAGATTATTAGGCCTATCTTTTTTTATACTCTAGTAACCTTACGCGTAGATTCTTAGCTAAGTATTCTTTTTTATAGCTAATTAATAGCTAGGTTATACTTAATAACTAATTATAGCTAATTAATATATCTTCTTCTCTAAAATCTATAATATTAATATTTATCTAGTTCTCTATCCCTACTATATCTAGTAATACTAGTTAGGTCTCTAGTCTTATTACGCCGCCTCTATATATTATAGAGTTATTATTAGCTAATACTACTTATACTAGTTAGTTCTTAACTTAGTATAGTATATTATATCTCTCTATAGCTTAGGATAAGATAACTATTTATATAGTACTACTATCTATAGTTACTATAATTTTATATTTATATACGCTAACCTCTATTCTTAATTTAAGATTCTATAGCTCTAAGTTCTATATATATAAAGAGTTATTTTAGAATTACCTATACTAGCGTAACCCTATCTCTAGTAGTATTCTAGTTTTTTAACTAACTTTACTTTCTAGATTATTTCTTTAGATAGTAGTCTATATTAGACTTTATATTCTAATATATTACGTAATTATTATTATAATAAAAAGTCTAGTATATAAGCTTATACTATACTAGTTCTATTCTTAGAGTTTTATAAAGGTAATATATATCTACTAAGTATTCTCTTTCTCTTAGATTTAGATAGTAGTAATTATTCTTTTACTTCTTAGATTATTTATTCTATATAGTAGTAGTTATACTTATTTTTATAGTTAAGCTAGTTTAGGTCCTTATATTACTCTCTTAGTAGTAAAAGGTTATTCTAATTTCCCTACTATTTTAATAGTTCTAGCTTCTTATATATATAGTAGGCTTTTACCTAATATTTCTTATTAAGAAGTGTCTTATACTATTTATTATTATCCGCTATCTAATAGTCCTACGTTATCCTTTATAGAATCTATATTTTAGCTTATATTTAGTCTAGTATATTGTGATAGGCTAGAGCCCAGTTGGTGAACACTCGATAATATCTCGGTCACGTGCGTGAGACGCACAGATCAACTACTTACGTCTGAATAACGCTTAGACTATCTACATAGTCTATAGGTAGAAGGTTATTTTAAGCTACTCTCTAAATAACCTTTAGTACGAGATAGCTTATAGTTCTCTTTTCTATTAAATATAACTCTAGTATACCTATGTAATAGCTCTCTAAGCGTAGCCCTTTATATTTTATATTTAATCTTAATTAATAGAGCTTTGCTATAAGACTCTATTAACTTATAGCGCGTAATTCTCTTAACTACTATTTAACGTACGAGTAGAGTAACCTACTATATAGAATTAGTATTACTTAAAGGTATAATAGGCCTTTAGATAATAAGTAGGTAGAAGCTATTATAAGATAGCTAGCCTAGGACTATAGTCTTATAGAACGCTTAGTTAAATACGCTACTAGCCTTATAAGATATCTAGAGTAAATAAATATTAGTTAGCTTAATAGACTCTAAGCTATATTACTAAATATTATTTAGGAAAGCCCTACCTAATACCTTAATAGTACTAAGATATAGGTTCTACTACCTATAAAAGACTTATAAGAAGGTAAGTAAAAGTAGTAGAAGCTCTATTAGTCTTTAAAGAATTAAAGAATAGGTAATAACCTTTTACTATAGTAGAGTAAGCGTTATTAGAAGTCCTATAGTCCTCTATAGAAGAGGTATAGGCTATAATACTTAGCTAAAGAAACAGCTAAGAGGAAATTATAAGCGTAAAAATTAGTTCTAAAAGTCGTAACTTATAATAACTACTAAGAGTTATTTAGAAAAGCCTTATTATAGAGAATAAGTAAGAGATAAGCTCTACTAGTTCCTTACTAAAGAGGAGTAGGCTATAGAGAGATTATCTATGCGAGTTAATTAAAGAATAATTAGAAGCCTTACTAGTCCTTACTATAGAGGAGTAGGCTATAGATATAGAAGCTTATAAGAAGCCCTCTACTATTTAGAATAGAAGATAACTTTTCTAACCTTAATGCTAATAAGCTATCTATATACGCCTTAGCTAAGTACCTTACTAGAGTACCTAATAACTAAATATACTAGAAGATTATATATATACTTAGAAATAATAGGTAGAAAGAAGCCGCTATAGCCCTAATAATAAATAAGGTCGTAAGATAAATAAAGAAAGTAAGAGAAGCTAGAGAATTACTATAAGAGCTACTAAAAGTTCTTTAGGACCCTATAGTAGTAATAATAGCCTAACTAGTCTAGCTACTATTCCCTATTACAGCTTATTTAGATATAATAGAATAATAGGAACTTAGCCTAGCTCTCTAGACTTATATATCTAAGACCTAGCTAGATATAACTACCTATTTAGAGAGGTTATAGAAGAAGAGGCTTCCTAACCTAGAACGTTTTAATAAAGACTATTTAAACTACCTAAGTTAGAAATATAAGTATAAAGGTAAACTAGAGTATAACTTATACTTATACCTCTCTTAGGATACTAAGAAGCGATATATCCTTAGACTAAAGAGAAAGTAACCTAGGTTCTCTTACTATAGCTACTAGAAAACTAGCTAAGTACTATAAAGGAGTTATAGAAATACCTAGATACTTAATTTCTTAACGTATACTATTAAAAATAGGCTCTAAATAAGCTTTAATATCTAAAGCAAAGCTAATAGCTAGTTAGAGATTATATCTCTAAGTTTAACTAGCTACGCGTAGAAGCTAGCTAAGACTTTAGTAAGTCTATTCTTTAAGAGATATTTAGTAAAGAGCTTAGCGTAGAGCTCTAATACCTTATACTATATACCTCTAAAAATATTAGTTTTAAAAGTATATAGAGAAAGCTATTAAAACCTTAGATAACCTCTATTATATTAATCTTAATAGTAGGTCTTAAGAGAGAATATCTTAGCGCGCCTATAGTATAAGCTACTAGAAGAATACTTAGACACTATTACTATCTAAGAAGATAGACTAAGAGCTAACAAAGGCTAGTAAAGCGAGTATAAGAACTAGTAGGCTAAGCAGGTTAATTAGTTAAGTACTACGCCTATAGTAAAAAGGATATATATAAGTATTATAGAAGGAGTTCTAAAGTAAGGAGTACTAAAGTAAACTAAGTAGTATAAAGAGAGCTACTACTAGATAGTAAAATTTCTCTAAAGGATATAGATAAAGGCGAGTTAGATAACTTAAGAAAAAAGTAGCTTTAGACTAGAGTCTTAGTTTAGAGCCTTAGAAAATAGATTAGTAGATAAGTAGTAAATAGAACTAATTTTAGTAAAAGTATATAAATACCCTCCTCTTATAGCGTACTTATTATAACTTTATCTATAACACTACTACGTAATTAATAGTAGGTATTTATACTACGTATTAGTTAGTAAAAAATTCGCTCGCTAAAGCCGTTTAGAGCGCTTCTTAATTACCTCTTAGATAATAGAAGGGATTAATAGGAAAATATTAGAGATAGATAAGGTCTCTAGGTTAAGTTTAATATATATAGCTACTAAGAGGTTACTTATACGTACGTACTTAATATATAGATAAAAGTAGTCCTAGAAAAAGAGTAGATAGACTACTAAGACGTCTTAATTACTCTAGTAAAAGAAGCCTATTTATATACTTAAGAGGTATTTAAGTAAGGTACGATAAAAGTATTATAACCTAAAGTACTATATATTAGGTAAGCGCATCTACGTTTATAGGTCTTATAAGAAGATCTAAAGACCTAAAGAAGAGAGTATAGATATTTACTACCTCTATTATAGATATTATAAGGCGTTAGCACTAAAGAAAGTAGTAGATATAAGATTACTACTACTAAAATAGTATTAGAGCTATTTTAAGCTCTTTAACTTAAAGAAAGCATTAAAACTTCTCCTATACTAAGGTCTAGAAGTAGACTATAAGATTAAGCTAGAGTTAAAAGATAGTTAATAGCTATAGCCGCCGTAGGGCCTACTATATAGTATATTAAGAGGTAAGTTACTAGTACTCTAAAGGGAGCTTATAGCTCTCTTAGAAAAAGAATTTATCTACGTAAGTAGCTTACTAGCTTCTTTACTAGTTCTATTTATAAAGAAGCTAGAAAGAGAACTCTAATTATATATTAACTACTACGCGCTTAACGCTATTACTAAGAAGGATAGATACTCTCTACTACTTATCTAAGAAATACATAATAAATAAGTAGGGCTAAGTAGTTTATAAAGCTAGACGTTATTACTACCTTCTATAAGATTTATATAGTAGAAGGTAATAAATAGAAGATAGCTTTTAGAATACGCTTTAGTCTATTTAAGTAGTTAGTTACCCTATTAGTATAGTAAACTCTCTAAGTACCTTCTAGCAGTATATTAATTAGATATTAAAGGAGTATCTAGATAAGTTCTATTTAGTATATCTTAATAATATATTAATCTATACTATAGTAGCCTATAATAATACTAGGACTACGTCTAAAAGGTTCTTAGTAAGCTTTAGAGCGTAAGACTCTATATAGATATTAAGAAATATAAATTTAAAGTAAAATCTACTAAGTACTTAGGTTTTATTATTAATATAAAGAAAGGTATCTCTATAGACCTAAATAAGGTTAAAGCTATTAAGAAGTAGAAAGTACCTAAGATAGTAAAAGGCGTATAATTATTTCTTAAGTTTACTAACTTTTACTAAAAGTTTATTAGAGACTTTATAAAGATCGCTACCTCTTTAACTTATCTAATAGGTAATATAAGCTTTACCTAGGGAAAAGATAAGTAGGCCGCGTTTAATAAGCTAAAGGAGATCTTTATAATAAAATCTATTCTAGCGACGTTTAACTCTAAGCGAGATATAGTCTTAGAATATAACTCTTCTAGCTACGTAATAGAAGGAGTGCTATCCTAGTATAATAAAGAAGGGATACTACGCCCTTACGCGTACTTCTTAAGAAAGAATAACGCCTATAAATATAACTATAAGATATATAATAAGGAACTACTAGCTATAATATAATACCTAAAATAGGACGCTAAACTCTACTTAATAAAGAGCTTTAAGGTAATTACTAACTATAAGAACTTAGAGTACTTTATAAAGCTAAAGATATTAAGTAAATATTAAATTACTAAGCTATATTATTAAGCTAATTTAATATAGAGATACATACTAGCTAAGAAAGTAAAATATAAGAGCTAACGCGCTCTTAAGAAGAGAATAAGACCTACTAGAAGATATAAGAGATAAACGCTTATAAAAGCGTATTATTTAAATCTTAAAACTAACGTCCCGCTGCTATAAGGAAGTAAGCGAGGAAAAGAGAACTTAAGAGAAGAGCTAAGTTATATAGTAAGGATTTATATAAGATAAATAGAAAGCTATCCTAGCCTAACTAAAGAATAGTTAGAATAAGACGCTACTACTAATAAGAGTATATAGACTAGTTAGAACTTAAGAAGCTATAGCTAGAAGCTCTAAGAAATAATTAATAGTACTAGTAAGTAGTATAAGTAGTACTAAAGTAGAAATAAAGGTTTCTACTAAGCTTAGGTATAAAATACTCTATCTTAAAGTATATAATTAGCGATTAGAGAGAATTACTATATTAAGGTAGAAGATAGGTGCTAATAATAAGAAACTACGTACCTAAATAATTAGAGAAGTCTATAATTCTCTCTTAGCTAGATATCTAAGTAGGGAGATTACTTATAAGATAGTTACCTAAGATTTCTTCTAGCTAGGTATATTAGATAATATTAGATATTACGTAAAGAACTATAACGTTTATAGAAGAATAAAGCTATAGTAAGAAGGCACCTAAGAATTTCTTAAACTACTACTAATACTAGATTAGATATAGAAAGAGATATCTATAGACTTATTAAAGAACTACTAATAAGTAGAGATATAAGCTACCTTATAGTTATTATAGATTACTTAAGTAAGAGAGCTATCTTTATTCTACTACCTAATATTAAATAGAGATAGTAGTCTAAGCTTTCCTTAGCTAAGTAGTAGCTTACTATTAGTTACCTAATATAATTACGTTAGATAAAGGGAGCTAGTTTATTAGCGTACTTTAGGAACGCCTTATAAAGTCTAAAGATTAATTATAGTTATCTATAGCGTTTTACTTATAGACTAATAGCGCTATAGAATAATAAATAGTATAGAAAGTATACGTCTAAGCGTTTATTAGCTAGTTATAAGATAACTAAGCTACGTACTACTCTATAGCTTAGATTACTATTAATAAGAGAGATATAATGTTAATAGGAGTATCTCTATTCTTCTTATAATATAGTTATAATATAGACCCTCTCTAGTTAAGGCTCTACTAAGTATAAGTTAAAGAAATATACTACTAAAGAATATTTAGACTATAAGAAGGTAGAGACTATTATAGCTAAGTTCTAAGATATATTTAATCTAGTATAAGCTAGTATAGCTAAAGCCTAAGTAGAATAAAGAAGTATAAATAATACATAAAGAGGCTAGAAACTATAAAGTTAGCGATAAGGTTTAGCTAAAGCTTAATAAATAGTATAAAATAAGATATTAGTTATAAAAGCTTAATTAGAAGAGTACTAAATATATAGTAATAGAGATAATTAATAGCTACTTAGTTAAGCTAGATACCTCTCTAGGCTACTACCTAGTCTTTTATATTAATAGACTACGCTTCGCTAACTTAGACCCTCTACTAAGCTAAGTATAAAATAACTATTAGCCGCTACTATTATAAGTAGGTAATAAGAACGAGTAGTTTATAGAGGAGATTATAAGTAAAAAGTAGAAATGCTAAGGATATAGTTAGCGCCTTTACTATTATAGTAGAGCGAATGCCTATAGGAACGTGTACTTAATGCAAGTATTAGAAATTATATTAAGTAGTATATATATATATTGTTTTTCTCTAAGTAATGTTTATCGCGCCCTAGTATCCCTATATCTAAGCGTCCTTTAGCTTCTATTATCCCTATTTCCTCTACTACATCCCTCCCTTACTTAGAAAGGAAGGCCTCCTCTTCCTTTATCTTAGCCAAAGGCTTTCTAGACTAGGTGCTAACAAACTACGCATCTTCTCTAGATATCTACTATCTCTCTAAAAATCCCTTAGCTCTTAAGCGCCTCCCTAATTAATTTTATCTAAATAAATAAAAAGCGTCTAGCTACTATCTAATACCTATTTTTTCTTTTTCTATTTTTATTTTAAGTCTCTTTAGTTTCTATTATATTAGGTAGCTAATAGCTATTTAAGAATATCTTAAGTCTCTTCTATCTAGCGCTTATTCTATACCTACCTAAGAGGTCTCTAGAGTCTTCTAATTATAGTCTAACTAGCTTAATATTTTATTAGCTAAGTCTTTAGAGCTAGTAACTCTAAGCGTTACTTAAACTTATACTACTATTCTTTCCTATATCTAGACTACCTAATTAACTTAACTAACGCTTTCTATAGAGCTTTTAATAGCTTCTTAGCCTTATAGTTCTATTCCTACTTTATATACTACTCTTATATTATTCTGCCGCGGCCGACCGCTCTTATTATTAGTTATTAATACCCCTTTCTAAGGTTACTTTACTACCTAGTTAAGCTAGTGTTTACTATAAACGCTTATTTACTACCTAATTAATAATAATAGCCTATATTATCTCTTTCTTCTTAGCTATACGTTATCTTACCTCTTACCTAAACCTTCTTCTTTCTAAGTAGCTCTTTATACTCGCCTACTTTACTTTATCTTCGCCGCCTATATATACTCCTTTACTTTAGCTAAGATATATTTTAACTACTATTTGCTTATTACGCTCTTTACTATTTTTATTATACTTATTACTAAGGTTACTAACGACTTCGCTAAAGAGCTTAATTAGACTATTCGCTATTTTTCGCGTTTAGCTAGTAGGCCTACTATTTTACCTATTATTTTTGCTATATTCTCTAAGGATAGGTCTAAGCGTAATTTAGAAGAAGATAATATAATAATATAATACTAAGAGTAAGAATACGTTTAATACTCTTCCTCTCTAGAGAAGTAGTTCTATAGTAGCTTAGAGCTATAGATACGTACTATAGCTAGTCTTCTAGACTTAGTTATTTATAAAGGTATCTCTAGATTAGTCTTATAGCTATTTCTTCCTTTATCTAAGTAGCTATCTAAGCGCCTTTTATATAGTATATAGTATTTTTAATAAATAACTTATCCTAACTTTCTATTCTATTTATACTCTTATTAAGTATTCTCTAAGGTCTTGTCTAAGCCTCTTTTATATACTACACTCCTCCTCTACTTAGAGAAGATAGACCCCTCTTCTTTTATTATACTTAAATGCTTACTAAACAGCTCTTAGATATAATCTATATTCTAGAGATATCTAGGCCTTATAGTAGTCTTTATCTCTTTATATTTTCTTATAAAAGTAGTACTTAGTTTCCTCCTTTAAGTCTTTAGTTGTCCGTCTATTCTAGTCTAGGGTATTATCTAAGCTCCTTTTACGCCCTATATCTATTCTACCTACTATTAATAACTATAAGAATGCGCAATATTTAGATATATTAAACTCTTCTCTTATTCTTAGTACTACTACTACGGCCTTTCTTATCTTTTATAGTACTCTTATATATCTTTATCTTCTTATATATCTTAAAGCTAGCTATTTAGCTAAGCTGTATTTAAGTGTCTAAGATTATAGTATTTCTCTTTTCCTACTTAGCTACTTTCTCTAATAGGGGCGTCCTAATTATATTTTAGCGCTTATTACTTAAGATTTTTTATACCTATATCTTATATATCCTTATTACTGTCCGCGATCTCTTCTAATAGCTATTTAGCGGCCTTTTTACCCCTTTCTAGTTTAGTTATTTATAGCTCTATTATAGTGCGCTAAATAAAACGCTTTAGCCTATTACTTAGCGTATAACTATAGAATAGGGTCCTATCTAGTTCTTCTAGATTGTACTATCCTTTCTAATAGGTTTTTATAATACGAAATAGACTAGTCTATTTAGAGAGAAATTTAGTAGTATTAATCTATTAGTCTTATAAAAGGAGTCGCGTAGTAATATAAAGTCTTTAATAGCTAATAGTTTTTTCTAAAGGATTTTTACGTTATTAAGTATTTTATTTTCTTACTTAAGCTATACTATTCTGTTAATAGCCTTCTAGAACCTTTTATCTCTTCTTTAGAATTACTAAGCCCTTATTATAAGTAGTATTAGAGTATCTTTAACTTCTAACTATAGTAATATTTACTATATAGAGATTAAAAGCTCTACTAGAAAAATATTCCTAGCCTAATACTAAGTACGCTAGTGTCTTCTATATAGATTATTAATAGTTGTTTAGTTAGCCTAGAGTATTAGCTAGGCTATCTAGTTTCTCTAAAGCTTCTTTAGTGCCGCTACTATAGGGTATAACCTCGCTTAATTAGGCCCCCCCTTATAGAATAAGCACTTAAAATAACTCTATTAATACCCTATTACTACTAGAGGTTCTTAACTAGTCTCTTATTCTCTAGTCTACTATTAGCTAATATTTTTAGTAGTAGTCCTTATCTACTAAATATATCGTTAATTAGAAACTTCTAAATAGCTTTTAAATTATTTTTTACTAGCGCTTTAGCTTCTAGCTAACTAGACGCGTAGTCCTAAGTAACTATTAGTACTTACGGCTATTTATTCTAGTAGTATATATATACTATAATTATAATTTATCTAAAGAGAATAGAAGATTATTCTATAGGCTATAAAGCTTCTTATACTATTACTAATACGTGTAATTAGTATTTAGAATAAGACTAAACGTACTTCTTAACTTATTTATATTGCTCTTTTTAGTAATAGCGTATCTAAACTTTACGTTATATATCTTCTTTACCTCTATACCCTAAGTTATTATATAGTTCTCTAATAATCTCTTATTACTATTTAGGGTTATCTATACTTAACGTAAAGGCCTTCCCTTACTAGTAGTGTAAAGAGATATTATTCTCTAATAGTTATTTATAACGCCTTATATTTAAACTTACGTAATTCTAACTTATTAAGGTTCTCTAGGCGTTTTCTAAAAAGAATCTATACTATAAGTTACTAAGATTCTTCTAAATAGCTATTATCTAATAGCTTAGTACTAAAGAAACAGTCTACTAGGTAGTAGCTATATAGAAGTGCTAGGGTATCTTATAGATCTCCTCTAAAATACTAAGTAGTATTTAGATATATATTAATAAAGTCTTTAACGTCCTCTTCTAGTTCTTCTAGTAGTTTCTATCCCTCTAGCTTAGGCCTACGCGAAAAAGCGTTAGCTACTATATTCTTCTTTCTTAGTATATAAATAATGTCGAAATCTTAGAAGTTTAAAAGAGTAAGCTATCTTATAATAAGTGCTTCTAGTAGGTCCGTTACGCTATACTAAAGCTATACTATAAGTATTTTAGTATCTATTTCTACTATAACTTACTCTATATAAGTAAAAGCAAACTTCTTTAGTATTAATAGTAACACTTTGTACTTAAATTTACTTAAGTTCTAATTTCTTTCTAATATTAACTAGACTCTACTTTTATATCTAATTAGGTATTAGCGCCTAAGCGCATTAAGCTATATAAGAATAGCGCCCTATCCTTTCTTTAATCTATCTACTACTATAAATATTGCTTAGAAAGGTCGCTATAGTTAATTAAGATAAGTGTAGACGCTATATAAGACTCTCCTTAAGAGAAGCTATAGCTAAACACTACTTAGATTTCTATAGCAAGAGGTATTCTTCCTAAGTAGGAGAAATAATAGTTCTGTAACTATAGTAAAGCTAATAATCTAGATTCTATAATAAACGTAGACTTTATAAATATTTAGACGTCTTTCTAGTTTATTAGTTTTAGCTAGGTAAGGATCTTCTAACCTTTTTTATATCTAGGTGCCTACTGTTTTAATCGATCCTATACCTAATAATAATTATTAAAGTATAGTAGAAATTAGATTTATACTCTAAGATAGTTGCTCTAGCCCTCTCTATATCTATAAGGATCTAATCTATATTTAAGAGGTATTTAGCGATATATTAGTAGATACCTAGCTTAATTTCTTCTTATTATATATTATCTTAGTCCTTTAACGTAAACGTTATCTAGGTAAAGTATATAGTAGTTTAGAATATAATTCTAGTAGATTTTAGTTATTATGCGCACGAACTCTATAATCGATTAGTAGTACCTATTAGTAAAGTATACTACTAAACGAGTCTAAGTAGTATTAAGAAGCTATAATATCTCTTAAGTTTTTATAATGCTCTATCTAGTTATATCCTAAGAAGAAATCTATAAGTAATATAATAGTATAGCTAGTAAACTCTTCTAAGAACTTATTAGAGTTAGGTAGTAGATTAGCGTTTTAGATTATTATACTATTAATCTTCTAGGCGTTGTTAATTAGCTAATAGCCTTTATTCTTCTTTACTACTAGAAACTAAGGGTTATAATACTAGCTCTTATAAAGCTCTAGCGTGCCCTTATTAATCTAGTCTTAGATTATCTTAATAACTACCTTCTAAAGCTTCCTTAGAATAGGAAACTAGTCCGCTCGCTACGCCTTATATAGAATAGTATTAATAACGACTAGCAGAATTACTTTTTAGCTAACTTTTCCTAATTCTCTAAAGTCTTAGGCGAGGGCTAACTTCTTTCTATAGAGTAGTTCCTCTAATATCTCTCTTTCTCTTAGCTAGAGATCTAGTAATATCTTTATTTCTGCTAGCTGTTTTAGGGTAATCTAAGTGCCTCTTAGGAATAAAGTATACTAGGGTTTAAAGTATTAGCTAAAAGGCGCTCTATTACTATTATATTTAGGATCTACTTTGCTTTAGCTCTTTTCTTCTAATCTAATTACTTTTTAACCTCTTTTAGAGTTTAGCCTAAGTTATTAATAGGCTCTATCTTCTACCCTTTATATTTATATATACTATTTACTTTAAGCGCTAATTTATTCTTTTAATAACTCTTTGGGCTAGTTAGAAGTATTAATATTACTTTTACTATAAGGCCTTCTTTCTACCTTTAAGTATCTCTTAGCTAGTCCTCCTATACTAACTTTATATCTCTTTCTTTATACTTATATTTCTTTATTAGCTTTATAACTTCTAAGAGAATCTCTTCTAATAGCTTCTTAGTAAAGTTATTTAATAATATAAATAGTCTATCTTTATCCCTTACTATAATATACCTATTCGGCCCCTTTCCTAAGAAGCTTAATCTCTAAATAAAATACCTATTTTCTATAGGTATTAGTCTCTTATTTAGTTAAACCTTCCTTAGCTACTCTATTACTAGTCGCATCCTTTATAGGTTCTTAGTTAGGCTTTCTTACTCTATTTGTATCCTAACTAAGTTTACTTCTCTATATAATCTATCTTTAGCTAGCTATTCTGTCTTATAATAAGAGAGTGTTACGCTAGTAATTATACTCTCTAGGAGTTTTCTAACGTAGGTCCCGTATATACTCTTAGCGCATAAATCTAATTACTTCTTATATATATAAATTTTATATTAAACTCTCTATCTTCGCTAAAGATATAGTAGTAAGTAAGCCTATTAGTTATATACTTAAGCCTCGCGCAAGCGTTAGTTAGAAAAGGATTACCTAATATAATAGGGTTTATATAACTCTCTACTATAAAGAAATTAGTCTAAACTTTAATCTACCTAATACGTATAGGTACACTCTATACGATACCTATAAAGCTTTATATAGTACTATTAGTAGATACTATACGCGCTAATAGTATACTTTTTAGTAGAGAGGTAATTAAGAGACTTACTTTCTCTACTATTACTTTCTTTATCGTGTTAAGTTCTACTCTAGAATCTAATAAGAGAGAAAAGTATTACTCTAAATATTAATTAGAACTTTAGAGTAGTCTCTTTATAGGTATTTAATACTAGCTAATTAGTTGTATTCTTACTAATTATTAATCGTATTACCTTCTACTAGGCCTACTTTATCTCTTCTTCTAGGATAATATTTTGCTATATATAACTAATTTAAGCGTCCGTCTAATACTTAGCGTTAATATAGTAGTATTACGTAACCTTTCTAGCTAAGGCCTCTACTAGTATATAGTCTAGTAGCTATCCTAATAATAGTAAATTAACTTAGATTTTAGGCCTAAGATCTTCTTCTAAGTTATCTTTATCCTCGCTTACTAGTGCCTAAGCTACTAAGTTAACTTTAATCTTCTTAAACTTTTCTATAGTATATCTTATCTAAAAAAGCTTCTTATAGACTTCTAGTATATTTCCTAAGACTATTTTAAGTAGTAGCTTAACTTTAGTATCTAAGATCTACTAAATAACCTTCTAAGCGTCTAGGGCTAGCTTTTCTACTATATAGTGCTTTTTTGTCTATCTTTCTCTAGGCTCTAGGTAAGTATTCTTTAGAGTTTTATTTAGCTTAGAATTCCTTAGAGTATTAAGTATATCTATATCTACTAGTCTTAGCGTGTCTATAAATTATATAATAAATCCTTACTTAGACTTTAGTCTATAAAGTAATTATTATTTTAGTTCTTATACCTTCTAAGGTATAGGATATGTTTACTACTAAGCTTCTTAAGAATAGTTTTTTAAGTATTTTTCTAAATCTTTCCTAGGTTATAGCTAGCTAGAGGTTTCTTACCTAGGTTACTTCGCGTAATAGTAGCTAATACTACTATACTATAGTTGTACTAGTTAGCTCTATATAGTGTAAACTCTTTTCTAAGTTAGATTTACTAAGAATAGTAAAAAGTTCTAGAATTAGTTATAGTCTTTAGATAGGATTACTCTAGTATTATTAGGAATAATCTAGATAGAAATTACGTTATTCTTAATAGGTCTAGCTTCCTAAACCTCGCTTAGAAAAGGTAGAGTAAACGTAAGCGGGTTAATATCCTACTTAATTTATTATTGTTTAATCTTAGAAGCTATTAAGTTCTTCTATAAGTAGGGCTCTAAGTTTATAACTCTTCCTTATAGGCAATCTAGAGTGCCCTAGTTAAGGACTAATTAGTTATTAAGATAGTACTAACTCTTATTAATATAGGCTTAGAAAGTTAGGTAATTCTTTTTCTAATAGTTTATCTTATTATAACCTAGTAGAGAAGTCCTACCTCTAATCTTTACTTATATTAGTTACTTTAGTTACTATAACCTATTCTTTCTTAATAGTTCTAGAAGTTATTACTATAGTTCTAATAGCTATTCTAGTTCTAAGTTAGCTATAATAACTCTACTAATATTAGCGCTATAGTTACTAACTACTATTTATGCTACTATACTAGTAGCTTTAGTTATAAACTATACCGCTAGCTTAAGGTATATAGCTACGTAATACTACCGCACGCTTATTAGTCTACTTATTAACTTCTCCCTAGATAATCTAATTAGTTATTAACTCTGCTTCTTAAGGCGTCTATTAAAAGTTCTAGAGTTCTAACTCTAGCTAAGCCTTATTTAGCTTAAGCTAAAGTATCTTATCTACTAAGCTATTAACCTTATTTTTAGTTAGCGTTAATTTAGGCGGAAGTTGTTTCTAAATAGGCTTTAGGGCGTAATCCTTAAGAAGAATACTTAATATTTAAGGCTTAAAGACTATTATCTATTAAAGAGCTAGTTATTACTTATAAGCTACTTCCTAAGACGCTTTCGCTACAGCTAGGTTAAATTCTACCTCTAAGGTAAACTCCTTTACTACTTCCTTTAGGTTAAGTATCTTAGTATCTTCCTCTATCTCTAATTACTTTAAAAAGTAGTTAGAGATCTTTTTATAGTTAAAAGATAAGGGCTTATTTATATAAGCTAGAACCTTTCTAGGACCTTTATTACCTATCTAAGTAGAAGTCCTTTTATAAGATAGAATCCCCTTCTACTTTCTTTAATTATAGTAGCTTTAATATAGCGCCTACTTTAGATATAGAACTCTTATAGATACTCTATAGTACTAAGCTCTATTTAGGCCTAATACTCTTTAAGCTAGTACTTAAAGTACTCTATCCTAACTTCCTATTAGTACCTATTATTAATGCGAAACTATTTTTTAAGTACCTTTTAGAGGTCTTTCTAGCTTTTTATTTATTAGGCTTCTTTAAACTCTTCTATTAACTAAATAATCTTTTTCTATTTATAGCTATAGTACGCTAAAAGCCTCTTAAGCATTATTTTAAGTATAAACTTATAGTAACGGGCTATCTCTTTATAGCGCTCTATAAATAGAGTAATATTATTACTATTAAATATTAGAATACTATTAGCTAGGTAAGGCGGCAGCTATAAAGTATATACTAGTGTAGCGCTTCTACTCGCTATACTTACTATTATCTAAAGAACCTTCGCTATATCTAACTTATATCGCTCCTACGCTATTAAAGGCTAATATAATTTACTAGGCGTTAGAACTTATTATAATACTAAGAACTCTAGTAAATAGATAATTAGAGGCACTCCTACTATTTAGATATTATTATTTAGTATATTTATAGCTACTCTCTTATCTTTCTAAGGCGTTATTAGTAGTAGTATTCTTAGGCTAAAGGAGAGAAACTCTACTACGTCTAACTATTTTTTAGATAAGTCTAGCGTTACTTATCTTCTAGTCTTCTTACTTAACTCTTTGCTGCTACTCTAACTATTACTTATACGCGTAAAGATACGTACTAAGCTTATATAAAAGATTAGCGTAATAATTATATAAGTTATAATAATTAATATTATTATTATTATACTAAGTACTATTTAGTAGTACTCCTTTTTTAGGAGCGTTATTTTAAGCCCTTTTATTTAGTCGCTTACTAACTTCTTTTTAGAAACCTTGAAACTCTCTAGTTCCTCCTAATAGTTTATAATATTTACTACTTTACTATTACTATCTAATAGAGTACCTCTCTAACTACTTATTATAGTTCTCTAATTTGCTTTTAGCTGTGCTTTAGCGATTATACGCCTAAATCTAGCTCTTACGCTTATATAAGCCTTATTTAGCTACCTCCTTATTCTTTACTACTTTTTCTATATTGTTTAGGGGTTTCCTATATACCCCCGCGTTTTAATATCCTATTATCTTACTTCTTCTTAAGTTACTATTCTAGGCTATTCTACGCCTTATAGTATTCTAATTCCTAGTATCTAATTACCTTTTAGATTCTTTATAACTCTTTTACTTTACTTACTTCTTTTTTCTAAGCTTTATTTACTTAGCTTAGATATCTATATTACGAAACTCTTTTAGCTCTTCCTAGTCTACTCTTATATTCTTATATTCTTTCTATTCTTAAACTTTCTAGATATTGCTATTACGAAAGCTTATTAGATAATGCGTAATAGTAGCGCTTAGCTCTCCTAAGGGTAAGCTAGGAGTTTAAGTTGTAAATTAGTTGCTATATATAGTAGAGCGAATACCTATAGGAACGTATACTTGATATAAGTATTAGAAATTATATTAAGTAGTGTATATGTGTGTTGTTTTTCTCTAAGTAATGTTCGTCGCGCCCTAGTATCCCTATGTCTGAGCGTCCTTCGGCTCCTATTATCTCTATTTCCTCTACTACACTATAAAGTAAAATAGGTTAGATACGCTCTAATAGATTTTTAGCTAGTAAAATTACTAGAGAAAATAAAAGCTTTAGATTAATAAGAGGCCTATATAAAGGATACTTAGAATAAGAAGAGACGCTTACTAGAAGGTTTTTGCCAAAAGACCCTCTAAGAGAGAGGAGAAGAAGGGTATTATAATAGGCTAAAGCCTAGTTAGTAAATACTTAATAATATCTTAGTTATATGCGTAAGACGTATAGATTAACTACTTACGTCTAAATAACGCTTAGACTATCTATATAGTCTATAGGTAGAAAGTTATTCTAAGCCGCTCTCTAAATAACCTTTAGTACGAGATAGCTTATAGTTCTCTTCTCTATCGAATATAACTCTAGTATACCTATGCAATAGCTCTCTAAGCGTAGCCTCTTATATATATAGCTTAATACTCTTTAGTCTTCTATTCTAATACGCTAGAGGCTATAGGTTTATTATTCTATACTTTTAGTTCTTAAAGTATAGTTCTCTAGTATAGCTTAGTATACTATTTTCTTAGCTTTAGAGCTAGTAATAGTAATTTATTCTTTCTAATAGTATTTCTTAGCTATATATTTATTTTCTATATACTTAATACTTATATTCTACTAACCTTTATCTTACTTTAGTACTAGTTACTAACTAGTCTATAAGCGTAGTTTTATCTCGTAATATTATATTAGGTACCTCTTTTACCTAGAGTATAAGCTTATAAGCCTTATTACCTAGTATCTAAGCTTTATTATATAAGTTTATATTACTAATATTATTATCTAGTAATTATATAGTATGTAGGTAGAGTATACTTTATTAAACTATTCTAATTTTAATAGCTCTCTATTTTCTAGTATTATTCTTTAAGTAGTCTCTATAAAAGTATTTAACTTTACTATATTATAGATATACTTTTTTATTATACTATTTTTAGCGCTCTTTCTTAGATAGTCTATCTAGACGTCCTCTTTAAGTCTTTTAATCTTTAAATTATTCCTATACTTTATTAGTTATAATAACGTCTTCTTCCCTATTAACTTTAATCTATTATTAGTATTTCTTTATATTAGAGGCTAAGAAAGTATTTTTCTTCTACTTTATTCTCTCTTATAGATAGTTATTAATTTAGATAGCTAGTTCTATAAGTAAATATAGATCTCTTAGCTTATTATAGTATACTAGGTTATTTTTAATTATTTCCTTTAAACTATTCTTAAATACTATTTAGAGTATAGTATTATTTTAGTTAATTTATAACTATAGCTATTTAAACTTAGCTATATATATTAATACTAATTTAGTTTACTTTAAGCGAGTAATTACTTTTTCTACTTAGTTCTCTCTATCTACTTTACTAAAGATATATTCTATTTTATATTTAAAGTTAGTCTAACTTAAAATAGAGTTTAGGTTTCTTTTTTTTCTTTTCTTATAGCTAGATTATAGAGGTAATTCTTAATATATAGCTATATCTAGCTAGCTACTTTCTCTTTTATATATATACTTACTATAAGAATCTTTTTCTAATTATTAGGTACTTTATTATACTTTAGTTAGTTATATTAGTAAGAAATAATAGAGTTCTAATCTTCCGCCTTATACTACTAGTATCTAGACTATATAGTATTATAGTTTCTTATTTAGTATAGCTAGCTATTAAGCTATTACTAGTTAATACTTTATATTAAGACTATTATAATATATTACTAATAATATAATTATTATTTAAGATATTTATGTTTACTATACTTACTAGTACTTAGTCTAGAGTCTATTTCTTAGTCTCTAACTTAGTATCTTAGTCTAGTATCTTATTATCTAGAGGTAGAGCTTAGCTAGTCTTATAGCTTATTATAGTAGATTTCTATTAACTAATATATTCTTAATCTTACTTAAATAACTTACTAAAAATATCTTCCTGAAGGTCTATAAGTAGTTAAAGTATTAATATAGAGTTATACTACTTTATAATTCTAGTCTATACTAAAGTAGGTAAGACTAATATTATTAAGCCTACGTTAGCTTATCTAGCGATATAATAGAGATAGTAAGTATTTAGTAATAATAATCTAATTCTATATAAGTAATAGAATAACTAAGTATTAATCTAAGTAAAGAAGAACTTATAAGAGTTACCTATAATAAATATATTAAGAGAATTCTCTATAACTATATACTTATTACTTTATTTAGTATTCTTCTATACCTCTTTCCTTAGTAGAAGGTCTAAGAGAACGCTAGCCTTTCTTTATACTATAGCCTCCTAAAGGCCTTATCTTAGTAGGATACTAGTTACGTAATCTATGCGCTCTACGTAGATTATAACCTTCCTACTTATACAATAGTTAGCCTCTAACCTTGTATCCTTTAACTAGAGGAGATATCTAGTGTTTATTTATAATAATACTTAATAATATCTTAGTTATATATATAAAAATATAGATTAATTACTTAAATTTTAATAATACTTAGACTATCTATATAGTTTATAGGTAAAATGTTATTCTAAGTTACTCTCGAAATAACTTTTAGTATAAGATAGCCTATAGTTCTCTTCTCTATCAAATATAACTCTAGTATACCTATATAATAGCTCCCTAAGCATAGCCCCTTATAGATATTCTAACTATAGTATAAAAAGATTTTAAGAAAGAGGATATTTAGCTTAAAGCTAGTAGTAATAGCTTTACTATAAATATAATTAACTATAAATATTAATACTAGTTAGCGCTATAACTTATAATCTAGTCTTACTAATAAAAAGTAACTTTAATATTATAATTAATATATAAGTATAAAATTAGTAATAGAAGCTATAGTTAGTAAATAGATAAGTCTAATAACTAATTATATAGCTACTTAGCTTAGAGGTAAGATTTACTCTAAGAGAAGTTGTGCTAAAGCGCTAAGATTAGCGTTAGACAGAAGTTTTAAAAGGCACCTCCGTACGCTCTATTACACTAACGCCGGGATATTACTGGTTATCACCCCAGTATACGTTAAGCCATAAGTTCTTCTTTGAAGCAACCGCGTTTAAACCGAAGGTGACTGCCGCGAACTGTAATAGTCTACCTGATTTTTGGAAGTTGTACGAAAGCTCGTACTCGTGATCGTTGCCGGAGTTTTCATCTTCAATAGATTTGATCCCGATAGTGTCGATGAAGATTGAACGAAGCTGCCTCATCTGCCATACTAGTTTATACGAAACGCCACTAGTATCTCCTAGTACTGCCATGCGGCCCATAAAGACCTTGAATTCGCCAGGCGCAGTCCACCAGTCGCTAATAAATTCGACTATGCTCTGATTGATCTTATACGTACTGAACTTGTACTCCTTGGTACAGACGGGAGTAGTTGCCTGGCCAAAGTGAAGATTATCCGGGTCGACAATGTCCAGACTACCGCGTAGGACTGTTACACAGAACCAGTCAGGTTTGCAGTAGCCGTGGACAATATCGACGTAGGTTTCTGTGTCGTCCCGATCGCAGTTAACAGTGAAGGCCCTAGGGCTTACACACACGTTACGGAATGCGATTGGATGTGCTCTCCACTTTTGTTGCTGCCTGCAAATTGCGTCGAGATTTGGATAATAGAAAAGCGTGGCGCGGGTACGTAGGGCCTTTCCCTCTACGGTTTGGTTGTGTAGTTCCTCCGCCGTGTCTTCTGCCTGTAAATGCTCCTCCACTCTTCTTATTACGGCTCGTTCAATACTATGATCGCCGTCTTCAGCGCGGATGTGATGAGCTATGTCATGATGTTCGAAGCGGAGATCGATGTGAGGATGTTCTTCATTGCCCTCGCCTGCTACCATTGGGATAGAAGAGAAGCCATGTAGAAAGCTAAGGACAAGGATGAGAAAGGGTAGAACCATGATTTTAGGATCAGTAGTAGACTTGTAGAAGTGAGGTGATATAAAAACGCAAAAAGTAAAGTCTATAGATATTCATTTTGTATATACTGTAGAAGAAAAGATGCATACGTGTTAACGTTCACGGTAAATACCAGAGCTTCCCTGACATCTATACGACCACACAGACGCTCGTAACCGTACCGCACGGTATATGTAATACCACGAGGCCCATGCTGTGCGCACGAGCTCTGTTGACATATCTTCACCGCTACTTAAACGGCACAAGCGACACTGCTCCCAACCCTAGCAGTTACCAACGGATTGCAGCTTTGTAAGCTCGTGTCATTCTATTGGCTCGTGTCATTCTATGCAGACTTGTCAACAATCAAGCCGATCAGTGGCCTGGTTCCCAATTAGGCGTTTAAGTCCCTACAGTAGGCTCGTGCCACACCCAATTGGGAACCAGGCCACTGATCGGCTTGATTGTTGACAAGTCTGCATAGAATGACACGGGCTTACGAAAGCCAATAGAATGACAGATAGCGCCTCACGTCGTACGCATCAGGGTCACTCCCTTGCGCCGTGTACATACTCTCGGTCGACGTTGTCAAAGATGAGCAGCCAGGCAGTGTTGTTAGGCCGTGTAAGCTAAGCCATAACGTCCGTGCAGCTCGCGACGCTGCGCTTGAGGATGTCCTCGCTGCGCCCGTTCAGCCAGAGCACCGAGCTGAAGCGGCGGTGGTGTCGCCATGCGAACTCTACCGCCAGCTGCGTCTTACCTATCCCGCCGAGGCTACGTAGCACGTGTGTCTTTTGGCGCTGGCACTGGCCTTGTCTAGGTCGCGGCAGTAACACACGTTCGAGCTCTGCCATCGCTGCTGGCCTATCTACGAACTAACGCGCTTTTAGGACGCCCTCGAGGCTAAAGTTAGTTTTATATTCTCTAAAGTCTAGATACACTTTATCTACGGGCTATAATCGAAGATGACGTTCGCACTAACATTCTCGGCTGGTAATGCTGCCCGCGCACGCCTGTATCTACAGGTGTACCTCCTGCGAGCTGATGTACCGCCGCGCCGCTGCCGCTATCTCCTTGACCTTCTTCGCCTCCTCAAGCCCGATGTCTTCCAGGCCTCGCGCCACGTTAAACTGGTAGTACCGCTCCGCCATCTGCTCCGCCGTCTGCTACGTCTCGGTAGCTATCGCCGCCAGCGTCTGGCCGATGTTAAAGACATCGTCCTCAAACGCCTTGAGCGACGGCACTCGTGTCCCAATAGACACCACGCACTTGACCTTGCCCTCCAGCACCGGGTTGTTCGCCCCCGTCGCCCCGTCCACAAACTCCTCGCCGAACCGGCCGACCGCCATCGGGTCGAAGAAGGAGGTCGCTGCAGAGGTGGCTCGGCAGGCCTCCCATATCGTCACGCTGTTGAGCAGGTCGTTGCCGCCGCGCGGAGTCTTATAGCTCGAGAGGCAGACGGTCTCGCTCGTCTTCTTGCACAGTCAAAGATGCTGATAGCAGGTGAAGGCTTTTCACCACAGCACGACAGGAAACAGAAGAGCTTAAGACTGTCAATACGGAAGCTTGTTAAGAAGGCGTTTTAACAGTGCTTATTAGTTAACTCTGTATATACACACAATATTGGAACAAGGTCCCTCTAGTAGTATGACTACCATAGATAACCGAGTGGGAGGAGGGATAAGGCGGGGTGGCTACAACGTAATGTATTGACTATCGTGTTGTATCAATCGTTCTATCTCGGTTGTGGTAAGGGCTATTGCCCACCGGGCAGTGCCTTCCACAGCAGGATATTATGTGACCCCTAAGCACCTTCTACCTGGACTGAACCTAGATATTCTTAACACACAAGCCATATAGCAAAGGAGTAATAAATCTAGACACTATTAGATCCTAACGCTGCTTTCTACTAAGCGTGAGGACTACATCTGCTAAAAGAACTGTGCAGTACGCTGTAAAATGCTTACTAATACTAATAAGTGACAGGGTGCGGGGGATTTTGCTAAGGAGAGCTAGAGCGATGAAGGAACAGCCTATGCTAAGCGAGACAGGGGTAAGCGTAGGATAATAGTTAACCGGCGTATGTAAAGCGGAAGCTGTAAGTGCATAAGAGTGTATACGTATATAGCCGTTATGTTTTTCGGTGCTCTAGCTTTGAAATATATCAGTATATTAATGTAGTTGTTACTTTATGAAGGTATATAAGTGACATCAATGCTTTCCAGCAGATTTTCGCAACGCAGTATTGTTGTAACAACAATATAAGTAAGCAGTTAAGGTACTATCCTAATACCTTATACTCAGTAAGATACACTATTCACTAATCTATAGTTATAGTAATCTCTATATAATTTCCTCTTTTTCAACTCCCGGATACTTAAAATGAAAACCCACTTTCCAGGATGACCTCTGGGTCTATCTGATGAGCCTAGTGCGGCGTCAGAAGTAGCAGCTTATCAATTGACAAGGTCGAAGTGGATCATTATCTATCGACTCGTTTGTGGTATCGCTTGTTCACAAGATACCTATCTTTCGTGTCGGCCGAAGTTCTGTTTATTCTTCGTAATCTTTATAAATCCTTGCTTTCATGTCGCCCTCTTTTATCGAAAATACACACATGGATGAGCTGGTACTGTGCGAAACCCGCCCCGAACCTGAAAGCAGACCCAGAACACCAGACTTGCACGTGGCAAGACATCGAATATAGTCCGCTCATATTTTCTATCAGTCCTGGATCGAATGCGATGCATATTTTTTTTTCGTTTGCTCCTCGTTATCGCTCCGATATCCGTACAGATGTCCAGGTGGGGATAGTTTCGCGATGAGACCTTGTCGTAAACTACCTTGCGTCATTCCCAGCTCGATGAGCACCAAAAAGGAAACATACTTGCGCATGGTGAGTGAGGTTTGCCCGTACGCGTGATTCAGATGTGCAGCGACATGTGGCACTTCGATCAACTGTCATGTACCGCAGCCACGCCTTCCGAAAAAGAGTATAGTATTCACCTGACTCATGCTCGAGCCGACACCCACTCAGGCTAAACACATCACAGTGATCGTTACTTCAAAGAGTAATGCGTGAATGGTAAACAAGCTACATGACATCATTTCAAGGGAGGCCACACGGGGTACAACTGTGCCACCCGAGACATCCGTTTCTCAGACTGCCTTGAGATTTTACAGGTTGTTGTATAACCACCTAACGCGGGGCGTATTTTTTACAAGCAATGGCAAATTGTTCACGGTTACTCGGCACGCGAACGTGACCTACGCGCCACTGGAGTCATTCGAAGAGAGCAATTCACGCGTTCTACTATTGAACATGGTCTTTCCAACAACGAAAAAACGCCCTGTCCATGACTACATGTAGCTCTTGGCGGGGGCCTTAATAACATTTATCCATCTCATAAAGAACCTGGGTGTCGCAAGCAATAGCAAGCTCGCGGATCCTGAAGTCCAAGAACACGGCCACATTACGTTTCGTCTTTCGCACCATCTGTCATCTTTTAACCATTGCATATTGCGCGAATATAACCTCCAGCGAGTCAATATGCAGCTCATCCATCCATTTAGTAAAGCCGCCTCTCTAGCACTCCTAACATTCCCCCTCCAAGTCCTCGCGCAATCCATTTATACCAAGTCTGCTCCACCCCCTCCCCCCCTCCCCTCTCCTGACCATCCCACAGCACAAACCTAACCCTCCGCTTCTTCCAAACCCCCCAAGAAGACCAATGCTCCTTCAACAACACCAGCCGTGCCCTAACCTTCACCACATGGAGCACCCCCATCATAGGCCACTGCTTCGACTTCGACACCCTCTTCGGCGGCAACACAACCCAAGGCTTCGTCAATCAATCCCAAAACGTCTTCGGCGGCGACACATCAAACGCCGGAATCCACTGGCAGCTCGAGAACCGGGATACGTACGATCCACAGGGAAACTACTCTAGTGTCCTGTACCGCCAGCATCTAGCCTTTGCGGTAGATGACGAGGATAAACCGGGCCATTACGCGAACCTCATGGTTAATCTTTACGGAGGCGAGGGATGTTCGGAGCTGGATCCGAGGGATTCGACGCGCTTTCTGGATTGGTATGGGTTCAATTGTTGGAGTGAGAACGAGGGCACGTGTGGGACTACGGGGTATCCCATTGCTAGCTTTTACGTGAAGGAGGAGGATAGGGAGAAGAAAGAGTATAGTGGGGAGTGGGGAAAGTGTTGGTCGTTTGCACAGATGGGGGCATCGACGAGGGCTGCGGCGTCTCTTTGGGGTGTTGTGGGAGCGGTGGCTAGTACGGCGTTGGCTGGCTGGTTAGCTTTTTAGAGTATGATCATGGTAGATATGCAGGATTGTAGCTGGCATTTAGTCGTTGGGATAACACCTTAACTGCTTTCTTGTACTGCTGTTACAAGTACTGCGTTGTGAAAATCTGCTACCAAGCATCGATATCACTTATTTTATACTTCTAGCTGGCATTTATGTAGCATTACCCACTCCTTGAGCACCCTTGTAGCCAACTTCCGAGTTAAGATGCAACCCATGATGACCGAAAGAAAACATGGTATGCACCATGCTACCAAACTAGTATGCGAAGAGAGATATGTAAAAAAGTGAAGCCACCAGATTTGTCGCAGCAGATAACTATTCGCCCGCCTCTTCAGAATACCACATCACAGGGTCATGCTCCCCATCTTCGAGCAGCTCTGGGAGCTCTATGATTTCGGAGGCGACAGCGGCTATGGAGGATGTTGGTGCAGCAGATTTGGGAAGTGAGGATGGCGCTGCCTCTGGCTCACAGAGAGGGCTTTGTACTTCGTCTGGCGCCAGATGTTAAACATCTGCAGTGCTCATCGCAAGACTTAACGAAGTTGCTGCTTGAAGTTGAAGCGCACAAGTAGATGGCACGTGTTGCAAGCAGTGGTCCTGCTTGGGGATGAATTGTTCAACAAGGTGAGGAGAGATTAAAGAGAAAGTCGGTAATTGGTGGAGCATATCAGTGCTCAGAGATGCCTCCAAGCGAGAGAGCGGCGACAGCGCGGGGGTCGTAGGGACAGCGCGAAGACGGTAGGTGAGAGAGCCATGATCTGATTTATAACAAAAGCGAGGAAACATTTACTGCTGTATGGAAGTTGGGATCTTGAAGTAGACGATGCCACGACATATATACGAGAACGCTAGCTGTATGCGGCAATCTTGTCATACCGGCTTCGTATCTTCGTATCCGAGGCCAAGCCCTTGAGCCCTTTCGCCGACTCCCGCATCGACACGACCTACCATCTGCCTCGTTTTCGACTCTTTAGACGCGGTGCCTCTTATTTGCGAGATATTCAGTCGTCAGTCATGGCATTTGGGCAAATTCGATACGCGTCAGCGCCAAGGGCATGGTGCCGATTGCCGCCCCCTTAGCCTGTTCGGTCCCCCCGTCGGACCAGGGACAGGGAATGTTGGAGACATGGATTTCTTGGAAGGCCTGCGACAGCCACAGCCCAGAGGTTACTTTCCTACAGTTCGCAAAGTCTCTTCTGCCAATCCCCAAATACAGTTTTGAGGGCGCAGATGCAGCCTCGTACAGTCTTGCATTAGAAAGCTGCCGCCTTGATTTGCGACACACGACACTCGTTTGCCACTATCCCAACGCATGCCCACCATGGCAATCCGGCCACTCAACTCGAGCCTCATCTTTGACCGGCGCGTCATACTAGGTCTCGCTGCTGTCGTCGTCCTTGCATTTACCTTCGCCTTTCTCTACTCGCCCGATCTGCGTCCCAGCTCAGATTGGATGCCACCGTTGAGCACGAAGCCTACCTCTCCCTTCACCCCACCGCTGAAGAACACCGAAGACCCTTATATTGTTGAGCTAGACTACCTAGCTATCAGACCAAACGTCACGGACAAGGTCAGATCCTACTGGAACATACCATATGCGGCCGATGCAGGTGGCAAGAACAGATTCCGGGGGCCGCAGCCCGTGAACAGGACATATGGTATTGGCATTGGCGAGAAGCCTTTGGTGTGGGATGGGGCGCTGGGCATGTGCCCGAGGATACAAAAGATTGATCCGACTCTAAGGAACAGGAAGGATATCTCAGGACCAGATGTATTGGGAATCAAGGCACGTTCAACAGAGGACTGCTTGAGCTTGAATGTCTTCACCCCATTCGATGCCGAGCCTGGTGACGATCTACCTGTTCTGGTCAACATTCCTGGCGGTGGCTTCCATCTACCCGGACGCAGCAATGGAGGTGAGATGGTGGAGAAAGCCCGTCGTGAAAAGGGTGTCAATGGCAAACTCGACAAAGGCATCGTAGTAGTCACCATGTACTACCGCAATGGCATCTACGGCTTCTTGTCTGGAGAGCAGATTGCAAAGGACGGCGATTACAACAATGGACTCCGTGATCAGAGAGCGGCGCTGGAATGGGTCCAGAAGTACATTCGCTACTTTGGCGGTAACCCCGACCACGTTGTCATCATGGGCACGAGTGCAGGTGGCGCATCCGTGATGCTGCAACTCACCGCGAACCAAGGCGACAACTACTACCCCGTTCCCGGCACCGGCCGCAAACAACTCTTCCACGGTGCCATTGCCCAATCCCCCGCGAGTCCGACCTTCTTCACGACCGAACAAGCCGAAAAGTTCTACAACGAGGTGGCTTCGGGCCTGAACTGTACCGATATTGCCTGCGTGCGCAATGCTGCTACGGGCGATCTATACTACGAGAACTACCCCATGAGCTTCCCCGTCGCAACACTCCGCCCCGCTGGATGTGGGCCCCGACCACCGAGCCCGCCGGCGGCATGTTTACAGCCCCAGCCCCAGCCTCCATAATGGCGAACCGCTACGCCAAAGTGCCCACCATCATCGGCTTCACCTCCAACGAAGGCTCAGACCAAGTCAAGAAGACGACGGACAACGAGGGCGAATTCAAATCCTACCTCAAAGACCACTACCCGCTCCTCACCGACGAAGACCTCGACACGCTTGTGAAAACCTACCCCAACGACCGCCACTGGCCCGACAGCGGCAAATGGTGGGACGCCGTCGCAAAAGCCCAAGGCGACATCCGCTACATCTGCCCCACGTACCTCGCCTCCAACGCAATGGCCGAACACAACCCGCCCTCTGTCCCCACGTACCAATACCAATGGGACGTCATGTGGGGCGTCGACATTGAAAACGGCTTCGGCACTAAACACGCCGGCACCGTCGGCCAGGTCATGGTACGGCGACAAAACGAAATCTCCGACTACTTCATCTCGTTTATCAAGTTCCTCGACCCAAACACCGAACACCAGGCCATTCCCAGAAAAGACGTCAAGATTGCTAAATGGGAGCCCCTCGATTCGTCCGGGAGAAGGATGTTCTTTACGAATATAAAAGAGGGCGGCCACCGCGGTGATAAGCAGGATATGCTGGGCAAGATGCGTACGGAGATGAGGACGAGGGATGCGGAGAGGGAGAGCAAGTGTGGCGTTGTTAGGAGCATGTTTAGGCGGTTGCAGTTTGATGGCGTTGACGCGGTCAGGGTGAATTGATTTTGCCTTTTGTGGGTCTGATTTGCATTTTGCAGCGGGAGTACGTTTATCTTGTCTTTTGGGAACCAAACCGAACCAACCCTTTTTTTCCCTGTTTTTGATGGCTGTATGAATACCGTGGGCTTATATTTTTTTCTCTATTAGACTTTTTTTCTTTCTTTCTTTCCTCTTCGCGTCCTTTGGATCATATACATATGCGGGATCCATAAAACACTTTTTGCTTCCTCGTTAAGCTACATGTACATGACTTGTATTCATTATTCCAACATCATGGCTGAAAAGTCTCAACTAATGCTAAATCATACATGCCCCGGACCGCGGCGGGTACCTCTCTCCCCCGCTGCCCTTGCAAATGCAAATCCCGAAACAAACTTGCGTGCGTCCTCCCCCGCCCTCCGAGTTCCAAACCAGGTTGACAAAAAGACAAGCGCTCAGACCAATATCCACTGACGGGACCCATGCACACGATCATGCCGCCCATTAGTCCCCGACCATGCCATTAGCGTCCGCCGTTCCCGAGGCCTTTTCCCACAGAAAACGAAAACACGAGCTTCCTCATGTTCCTGCAGGGCGGATGCGCTTCAAACCCGACTCTTCTGTACATGCGCGACCAAATCCTGTACGTCGCTGTGGGATAGCGAGCCCTGGTCCAGGCTCATGCCGAGCTGCTCTTCCTTCTTCTCGGCTAGTTGCTCTCGCTTATTGCTGAGATGGGGTTGAAAGTCTCGCGGTGAAGTCTTTTGTTCTTTGTCGTTGCGCAGCGCACGCAGGTCGCCAGTTTCAACTCCTGCTGGTGCTGGTGGTGAAGACATTGCTGTTTCCCTGCTAGTGCGTCGTGCATAGTTGACGAGATGTTCAACGTCGACGTTTGACAGACTGCCTTGGTCTACACTCATGCCTGGTTCTTGTTTCTTCTCTTCTTCTTCTTCGCGCTGGAGGTTTTTTACTCTTGTCTCGCTTTCTGTTGGTTTGTCGTGTTGGTTTGGGCCTTTGCGAGTCACCCAGCGGACGAGTTCGTCGACATCATCGTCGGTCATGTGTCGCTTCTCCTTGACTCTCTCAACGGATTCCCTGCTCCTCGGTCGACCCCGCTCTTCTTCCTCAGTAATCTCTTCAATGTTCCCATCTACCAGTGACGCCGGTGCGGATTCACCGCTCGTCCCATCATGGCGTCTGAACCATCGCCCCAGCTCTGGCACATCGGAATCGTAGTGCTCTCCTACGTCCGAGTCGAGATCATGCTTTTCTAGGTTGCGACGTACTGGGCCTGCTTTGGGTCCCTCTCGGTGCGATATCCAGCGTACAAGATCATCTGCATCTTCTTCTTCGCCAGAGGATACGTGCTGCAACTCGCTATCAGACTCGGTCGACGCGTCACTGTAACCCGAATGCACTTTCGCTTCTTTGTCATCTATGACTTCTCGATTCCGGCTTACATGTCGAACAAGGTCATCAACGTCCGCATCTCCAATGCTTTCGTGGCCGCTATCTTCCTTTACTTCAACCACGCCGCCCTTCCGCGCCTCGCCGTCACTATGACTCTCCCGCTGGCTGACCCACCGAACCAAACCTTCCACATCTGCATGGTCAATGCTTTTGTTGTCGCTCTCTTGGCGATGTCTCGACACTTGGTCCTGCTCTTGCTCGTTATCCGACGACGCTGTCGAAGCCCGATCGTTGAACTCGACCGGCGCCCCATCCTCTCTTATCTTCTCCATGCCTCCCGAATCCCTGGTAGTCATCCTGCGCATCGTCATCTTGAGCCTACTTCCAATCCCATTCTTCTGTTGCGCGTCTTTCTCTGGCGTCTGGGGGCGATGCATTTGTCGTTCTTCGTGCTGACTTCGCCACCTGTCTGCCGCATTCTGCTCTTTTTGGCAATCTTCCTCCGTCGCAGTCTTGATCTTGTCTTCGATTCGCTGTTGGAAAAGTATGCTACGAAGAGAGTGAAAACGTGCCATGGTTGGTTGCTTTAGTTTGGCTTTTGCTGGGCTGTCCTTTTCGGCGCGTACGGCTGAGGATTTTGACTTGCCAGATGCTCTGTTTGATGATTTTGAATTACTCCTGCACGGTGATAGAGAAGATGGCCGTGGTGCCTGCGCAGCGACGTGTTTCTGCTTGTTTTTGCGCAGATTTTCAGTCGGGTCATGCTTTTTGGTGTGCTCAATACATGTAGCGTCTTCATCTTCGTCGTCCGATAAGCCTCCTTCGCTGCTACTGCTGTCCGAATGCTCATCGCCTAAACCCTCGAGAATCTGTGCCACTGCGGGTGACATTAAACTGCTCATGCGCCCTAATTGTTTGCGCTCGTCCTGGGGCAACTGATCTATGCTCGCTGCGGCCGACGCCTTCTGCGGTGGGAGGTCGAAGTATGACGCCATGATCTTGGGGCGTTTTTCTTTCGTCGCCGTGAGCCCTCGTTGGAACCCGAGGAGTGCAGTATAAACAAGGGAACAAGATATAGAGTGGGAACAGAAAGTAGATGGCAGGCTATTGGGAAGTCGGAGAATCAAAGCTGCAAGCGCAAAGCTAGCCTAATGGCGCAAGGGACTGGGGTGTACCCCGCAAATTGCTGATGTCATTGCCTGTGATTGGCCGTGCGTCACGCTTAGTGAAGTGATGATGGGCGTGGCAGGCTTGGGCGACATCACATCACCTTATCGAATCTTCACACGCCGATCTAGACCAAGACTCGGCCCACTGCCATAGTCGCGATCGCAGAAACTTGACACATAGTACAGAACTGCAATGCGCCAGGATCAGCTGATGATGATGCGTAAAACGGCACGGCAAGTGAGGTTTTCATACATGTTCGTATTCATCATCGCTTGATCAAAACCACCCACAACCCAACTAGGTAAGAATGAGAAAGCTCGGTAGAATTTCCTCAGAGTGTCTTGGAGCGGTTGGATTTTCTTGATAGCGAGGAATGTAAGTACCAACCAACAGTACACAGAGGCTGAGGTATGCGGGGTCCAGCAACCTATTACCTAGACAGGAAATACATGTCGCTCTCTCAGCATTACATGACTCGCAATTGCTCAACACCAGTCACTAAGCCTTGACCCTACGATTGCCGTACCTGCTACTCCCTTGCGCACCGTTCCACGCTAACAGATTCACAGTATTTGGGTACATCGTGCGAGGGTCAATCGCATCCTTCGTAGCCATGCCGGCAATGATCCCACATAGGTTATCCGCTTTCGCCCCCAAACCCAGCAGATATGCACCAAGACCGGCAATGTGTGGGGTCGCCATGCTCGTTCCCGAGAGAGTCTCGATCCCGCCGCCGATCCACGTGCTGGTGATGTCAACACCAGGGGCCAAGATGTCAACCAAAGGACCATGGTTGGACCATGGGGCGAAGGTATCATTGAAAGCGGTAGCCCCCACGGTGCATACAGACGGCTCTGATGCGGGAGAATAGCCTACTGAATCCTCGCCGTCGTTGCCCGCTGCGACGGCCAAAAAGAGGCCTGCCGAAACAATGGCAGCGGCCTAGGTACATGTTAACACGTGCTGACGGGAATCTACAGCTAGAAGACTTACAGCAGCATTCATAGCCTTTGTCTTGTAGCCTCCCAGGCTCATGTTGACGATAACGCCTTTAGGACAAGCCGCTGCGCGTTGCGGAGCATCTCCGAGGACAAACTGCATGCCCGCAAGCACACCAGCATTTGTACCAATGCCATACTGGTCAAGAACCCTGACAGCGTAGAGAGTGGTCTTTTTCGCTACACCCCATGTGGTAGAGCCAATTGTGCCCGCTACGTGTGTTCCGTGCCCCATCAGATCTTGCCATGTATCCTCCCCTGAAAAGTCCGCCAGGAAGAAAGCGCCTAGCAGGGTCAGCGTATCCTCTTGCTAGGAAGTGGAGTTACCGACGGCCTTGAAATTCGGGATTCTCGATTTCTATGCCTGTATCGATCACATAGCTAGGATCGGTGTGTCAGTGAGACTCGACAGTAGTAGTAACGGCATTCGACGTACGCACATGTGCCCTCCCCGGCACTTTCATCGAAAAGATATGTCTTCTCGTACGGCTGCTTGTGAGAGATGCGAGACAGGCCCCAGGAAGAGTTGTATTGTAAGACCATTGTTGACGCTTGAACCCTGGCATCCTGTTCAATATAATCGACCTATATGTGTCAATCTTTTGCTACTGGTCGGCCGTGGACATCCTACATGCTCAGATGTTTGTAGTCGGCTGAGTTCCTCGCTAGTAAGAGTACCAGAGAAGCCCCGAAAACCAGACATTGCGTAGCGGTAGTCAGGCTGACTGGAGATGGAAGCCGTCAAATCGTCTTCGGCGAGGGTGGCTACGTCGCCCTTCATCTTGACAATCCATTTTCCGGCAATGGCATCCTCGGCTCTGGCCACGATCAAAGGTGCCGCAATTGCAGTAGAGAACAGCGTGAGTAGGAACAGAATGTACATTATCATGAAAAGTGTTGTTTAACGTGTGTGATCGAAGCGATGATGACCGTCTGGAGGTGTCGAGGTTTCGGATACTTTGTACTGAGACGTCACTACATCCACAGTACAGCTCTCGTTTAAGTACCAATATTGTTATAGGTCTTTGACATTGAAAAGTACCCTGCAATATGGGACCACCAGATGCGCAGTCCGTGGGACTGGCAAATGATGAGCATTGTGCATGCACACACGCCGTGCAACATCTCACTGCTTATCCGTTGGCAAACAGTTTGATTTCGAGATCCCCAAAAATAATTATTGAGAGTACGAGGGACGCATTTCCGGGGTGATATTAACGTGTAGTGGATGGGTTGCTGACGGTCAGCTAAGCGCCTGGTACTTCCCGGGTATTGAGTAGTATTTTGTAACCTGGATAGAAGATGGTCGCGTTGAGCAGATGTTGTGCAAGTCATACAACAAACCTTCATAGAGGTTTGGTGTTCTCCGAGAAGAATATGCGATCGCTAATAATGGTATAGACCCCGGTGTCCAGACGGGAGGCTGCGTGTACACAATAAACGGGGGCTATTCTCGATGAACCAGGCTTCAGGACAGAGTGAGCATACAGTCGTCACTCATTAGCTTTCATCTCTTCGAAGGTGCGGAATCCCTAGCTGCGATGTGGATGTTTGAAGACCGGGGGGTGTTCACCATAGGACTTCATGCGCGTACCTGTCCAGGTCGGAGCTTATAAACCGCGCCTGCGCACAACTAGAGTCTTTGGAAAATCCGGGCAATCCGATGTGGAACATGAAATACTGTGGTCAATCCTCTATTCGTTGCGCTCGTTACACCAGCAGGGCACCAACATCCCCTATCTCCGCTGGCCTATGCAAACGGCTGGTGATTAAGCAGCGACTGTATTTCCAGGTACCCGAGTACATTCAATACTTCGATAGTACGCGAAAAACGCCTATCGGTCTGGAACAGATCGACTGGCGCTGATGATAGGGCACAGGCAATGATCGCCAGAGCTAGAGGTCTTGGCACGTGAAAGGCTTTCCTGGTGGAGTTACGCGCTAAGTAGTCGCATTGCAGTTACCGCATGACTGGGTAACGTGCCCAGAGAGTCGCGTGCTTGGGAAATGTGCCTTGCTAGTGGGTATCTTCAACGATAAGCGTTGGCTCATGCGCGAATATCAGCCGTGCCAGTTTACCGGGACGAAGTAACCATAGTCACGCAGGCAGACCCTCCCTAAGAGGAATGTTTGACGCGCCACGTAGATTGGTTACTGATATGCCATCGATTTCTTTGGGAAAAGCGGGAAAGGCTTGAATCGAGAGTACCAAGATGTGATTCTAATTGATCCTGCTTAGATGTGATTCAAGAAACCGGGTGCAGGTGAAGATGTCGCCACGATCCGACCCTGGATCGTTGAGTAGGCCTCCGATTCGTAGGCCCGGGAGTGATTGTGATGTGACCACACTGTGACGAAGCCGAAAAGATTGATAATGTTTTCCGAGACCGCTCATTACGATATAAACTTGCCAATGAAATAGAACCAGGATGTTTGGAAGTTGGCAAATCGGGCAAATTCAGCTAGGAATGCAGCCTTGCGTGCAGGCCCGTACGGTATAGAATATCTTGTAGCCTATCATAAGTCGTTTCTCACAGGCGTCATGTGCCACGAAAAAACCTCTCGTGTGCATCAGCGCTGTCGAAGAATTAGTCGCTGCAACTCTCAGGGCAATTTAGGATAGCCATTCTTCAGTTTCCCCGTCAGAATATCGGCCTGAAAGTGTGGTTAGTTGGTGAGCAATCTGCGGCAACAAAGCAATGTTCAGCCGGGAAAACCAGCAAATCTCAGCAGAAGTAACCTTGGTCGGCTTGTTTCATTCTCTAGGATGATTGAAACAGATTGGGAAAATCTGACGCCGATTGCAAACACGCCGAGATCAAAGCGCATACTCAGCGTTGGGATGTGGGGATGTGGAGGTGATACTGTTGAGACGACAAGCGAGGCCGCGAACAGCTAGAAACATTGTCGGCGTGACCGGGACCTCTCTTGCAGCATGCCATCTGTACACATTGGAAATGTTCCATTCATATATGTCCCTGGAGATAGAAGACGGCTGTTACATGAAGTTTAGAGGCTGTTGGCGGCAGATGGTGACGGAACGGCTGATGCGCGCGTCAATGGAAGATGCGAGATCTCAACGCTAGTCCAAATGCAGGGCAGGAGGGCGCTTTTACAGTAGCACCTTGGGTCCTAAGCGCATGCGGCTACCCAAGCATGGCTTTTTCCTTTCTATGTAGAGTCATCAGAGCCTGCTGCTGTAAACACCACAGCTGGCTTGTTGCTCTGTGACCCAATGTCATGATGTCAGCGGATACCTCTTTGACTGTGAATATTTCCGGACGCTGGTACTAATATTGCCATACTGAGCAAGCCACTTCATCCGAACTTAGCCACAGCCTGAAGTCCTCTAGCGACAGTTTGACAAGATGGAATCCCGCCATGTAATCTCAACCGTCGAAGAAGTCACAGAGAATGAAAGGCAATTTGAATGAGCCCATTTGACATCTTGCATTCGCACTAATGCTATCTATGCCCAGAGATCCGGCCAACTCTAGCTACACATCCAACAACAGCATTCATAAATCCGTAAAGAAAAAAAGAAAAAGTCATCCATATACATGAAAGCAGATCCAGCTACTGCTCAAGAGCGAGAAGCGATCGCAAAGGTTGGCAGAAGAAGCAACCGCTTAACCGCTGGGGTTGCCGTTGAAAGCGAGGTAGTTCTTGGTGCTGGAAGGAAGGCCAGTGATCTTGTTCTTGGTGGACAAGGTCTGGATGCGGGTGGAGAGAGCGGCGGGGCTCTTCTTGCCCTCGAAAGAAAGAAGGTAGGCAGCGAGACCAGCAACGTGGGGAGAAGCCATGGAGGTACCAGAGATGGTGTTCTATGAAGTGTTAGTTTGTGGAAAACGTGTTTAGACAGAATCAAACTTACGGTACCGCCGTTGAGCCAGGTGGAGAGGATAGAGACACCGGGAGCGAGGATGTCGACAACGGAGCCGTAGTTGGAGAAGGTAGCCAGGCGGTCAGAGCTGTCAGTGGCACCGACGGTGAAGACAGTGGGCTCAGACGCAGGCGAGGAGTTGATGGCGTCTACGGCAGAGTTACCTGCGGCAACAGCCATGAAGACACCGGCGCTGACAGCGTTGGCAGCGGCAGAGTTGACAGCAGTAGAGCGGCTGCCACCGAGAGACATGTTGGCAACAGCGCCGTTGGGGCAGCTGCGGGTCTTGACATCGTTGGCAACAAAGTTGATGCCAGCAATGACACCAGAGTTGGTTCCCTTTGTATGGTTAGTATATCATCATATTTGCATAGTCATGTCTGCTTACCGAGCCGCTGGCGTCAAGGACCTTGATAGCGTAAAGGGTGGTCTTCTTGGCCACACCGTAGCTCTTTGAGCCGATGGTACCGGCGCAGTGGGTTCCGTGGCCGTTACCGTCAGTGTTCTTGCCATCACCGGCATAGTTGGCCAAGAAGGTAGCACGGCCCTCGAACTCGGGGTGCGTGGTGACGATACCAGTGTCGATCACGTAGGAGCAAGTACCCGCACCTGCGGTGCTGTCGTAGGTGTAGGAAGAGGTGCCACGAGCGACGTGGGAGATACGACCAAGACCCCAGGTAGCAGAGGACTGAGTGACGTAGGACTTCTTCTCGAGAGGCTCAGAGACGCCAAGGTTGGCCTTGACAACGGCATCTTGCTCGATGTAGTCAACACCCTGCATGTTGCGGAGAGTCTCGACAACGTCGTCGGCAATCTCGGCGGAGAAACCACCAAAGGCACCGAACTTGTAGACATGGGCAGGGTCCTTCTTGATGACCTTCAAGGCAGCGGCGATGAGGTTGTCGAGGTTGTCGGTCTTCAAGTCGTTCTTCATCTTGACAATGTACTTTCCGGGGATGGGAGCGCCCTCACGGGGAACAATGACTGGGGCCGGAAGGGCCATTGCCAAAGGCAAGAGTGCGATGATGAGTGAGAGCTGCATGTTGATGGCTGGTCAAAGATCGATGTCGTTGGAAACGAAAGTCGGGAAGAAGATGCTGTTGATGGGCTGAGTGTTGCTGTGCTCGTGGCCTGATGTGTTGAGAGGGCGTCTGGTATCCCTTATATAGACGTATTGGGCTGTTCAAAGTCGAGACGATATAACAGGATGCAATGGCGTCTTCCGCTAAGATTAGCAACCACCGACAAGGTGATCTGGTGTAGGCCGGCCTACTTCCACTACAGTGTGGGCTGACGTTGGTCGCTAGTGTGGCTGGAGATGGGGGTTGTAGACGTCCGATACCTAGTTTGGGAGGTGCTACAGCGTGTCCGGCACTACTAACTTCCAAGGCACCGTGGTAATGTTGATGGAACGGGGGCAAGTTCTCAGAGAAGGAGGAGCATAGACTGGGAGTAGAAGGTCAGATGTGGGTGCCTTGGCATGATGCAGTGTATATTAAGGCTGCTTACTGGTTTAGGGATGTCAAAAACGTCGCGTAGGAAATCAACGTAGAAGGTCGATATAATGGTGTGATTGGGCGGGGATGAAGGCCCTTGTTAATGCCTGATAAGGGACTGAAGATGCGATGAGTGGACCAGTTGCAAGGCGAGTATTATTGAAGCTGTTTCATGCAGCATCGCCATCTGAGCTCTACCCGTATGGGCCACCTGTCTTTGTTTGCTGGTTGCAGCTCCGTGTATTCCATTGGACTTGTATAACGGACGGGCACGGCATGTTGGTATGGGTGGGTCTGGATGGAGTGGCACGTTGCCCATTTCTTTTTCCACCCCTGAAAGCGTGAACCAAGACATCGGGACGACCCGCAGTTGTGCTGGTTAGTAACATTATGTCCGCTTACTGGGGCTGTCGCGGCTCAAATGCTATACATGCCAAGCTAGAAACAAAGAAAGACGGGGTTTCGTAACCACGCACCGTTTTATGTGAAGCTTTGAGTACACGACGTTGCAGGTTATTGTCACGGTCGGCAGGCTGAGAAAGCAGGTAAAGATGATACCGCGGAGAGTACCATGATCGCAGGGGCAAAGATGCCAATTGCCGGGCTTAGACCTTGGATGATAGGCTATGATGACATTACGGGAATGCCGTTTGCGTCTCTGAGCTCTTGGCAACTAGGTAGCAGCTACCTACACCGATGGCGTTTCAGGCGAGAACAAAGACATGCGTCAAGTTTTGGCCAATCAACGATGCTCGTTTGGCTTTATTGACGGACTTGGCACTGTCAAGCTCATGGCCTTCCTTTTGCGGTGATAAAGCAAAATGCTCAGGAAAGGCTGTATCATGACATGGCGGTTTCGTCCGGACTCGAGATCAATTGGACCACACCAAGGGGCGGACACACTTGACGTGCGACTTCGGTTGCAATCATTTGCAGCTGTCACAATACCGTGCACCCGCTGACCACCCAAGACCCGCTAGCATTAAGCTTAAAAGCACGTTAAGTGCTGAAACCACCTCCTTCTTTGGGATCTAGCATGATGCAGACCAATATAGCCGACCTTGCCATTAGCCACACCGTAGATAAGAGGAAACATATCAAAAAGCTTGGCAAAAAACGCTGGCGGCCTTGCCGAAGCTTCGAGGGAGTGCCGTTATTGTCTCGCAAATGGGGCGCTATCTTGCGCAACCGCCTTGCGCCCTACAAGACGTTAGAAGAAAGTGGATTTGACTGAAGAGATACAGCACAAGGAGAAGAGGACAGGAATTAGACCCTAGCCCCACGAAAAATGTATTGAAACTGCGCTCCTCCACGCCTCCTCTAGAATATGTCGGGTCCTTCATACATTGGCGTCTAGCCACTGTGTCGATCGCGAGGCCGCAAACGAGTGACTGTGGTCTGGAGGATCCACCTGCCCCTTGTGTCAAGCGCTCCGCCCACCAAGAGGACCTACAAGCCGTCTCTGGGATCGGCTCGACTGCTGTAGCTGGACGTCGGTTTGTGGTGTTGTGGCAGTCGGCTGCAGTGGGCGCCTCGCGTCGGAGATTCGGAGCTTTGTCGGCGAGTGCAGGCATTGGCGCCCTGGACTCAAGCATTCCTCACGCATGTGACATTCCTCAGCAGGTACCGGTACGGCTCATGACCTGGCATACGGAAAAGGTATCCAAAGAAACGCGTTTCATGACAGGTTCCACTACTTGTTACCATTGGGACGGTGGTAGCCTTACGTCTCCAGAGCCCGGGTACGCTCCTGAGTCAAGGTTGAAATCCGCACGCAATTTGGGTAGAAGATGCGGGTCAATGTAACCACAGCAGATCATCACTTGACTGCCAGATATCTTGGCCAGCTAGCTTCTTGAGAGCTTAGTCACTCTTCTTCTGCCCAGGTGCCGTAGTGCCATGTCACAACGGCAAGACTCAATGTCCTTCACCACGCAGCCTTGGACATATTTGCTCTTCCACAGACCCAGCCAGGACATCAGTAAACAGGGCCATGGTGTGGCCATTGGCACCGAAACCGACATGCGCATCGGAAATTGACAGAAATCAAGGAGCAAGTCTCCAGGCAGATTATGCACCTTCGGCATGGCTTGGCCAACAACCGGCTCATGTGCGTCATTCACCACATATGCATCTACCCACATGCATATCGCCTGATTTGCCATGGCTTAGATTTCCCTGATTGCCCACTAGCAGCTACACTAATAGCTATCTAGTGCCCAAAGGCAGAATTCCGGAGATCAAGACGTATCTGAGACCCTGCGACGATCTACATACAAGCTTTAAAGACCTTCCCTGACCGTCCATGCTCCGCTAATGCCAAGACCTTATCATGCCCAGCGCTTACGCCGGTTCTTGCCCCCCACTGTCCCGCCGTTGTGTGGACGCACGGCAGTGCGTTAGGTAAGAATACAAGGGGGTGGCGGCTCGTGTTAGCTTACTTCCTCCAGGTACGCTTGGGCATCAGGGTGCCTATCGAGATTCCTACAACTCTGGTGGCTTCAAGATGTGTGGTTAAAGATGCAGGCACGCCTTGAACTTGGTGGCCAGTTGGTCCCATCAGGCAGTCTGGTACGAAAGAATTGAGCACCACCATGTCCATGCGGCATTTTGCTGTTGCAAGCTGCCTTCCTTATTGGTATCCCACAAGCCATTGGATCGATCGACCAAGTCAAGCCCCTCTTAGGAACTTGGCTCCGGTTGCGCAATGTTTGCCGCCTTCCATCAACAGTAGTTTCGCCAAGTCCGATAAGTGTCGAGAACAACGGAGCACCTATCTACCTATAGTCAGCTGCGCGAGAGCAATTGCTCCTTCCTAATCTTGTCTGTTTCGACTATCTTAGATCATGGGTACTATCCAGGTCTGAATACCACAAGACATTCCAAGCTCCTCCCAGACCTTCATCAACAAAAGATTCTTCGCAATGGATGATTTATGACGCCCTCTGAATAATCCACTCATTTACTCTGTAACAGTACCCGTGAAAGAACACTTAGCGCATACATGTGAACCCATTAGATCTATGTGCTTTGCTTACAGTCTTGACGATCTTCCGCAAATGATCTTCTCGGGGACGTCGGATGTGTCGATCAGGATCATCCCTTCCTGTTCCTTATCGCCAATCACCCGTCAGTCTCCTTCCTCATTCTTCTCATCCCGCGCGTACATGCCAAAACCATGGTTTTGACCAAAACTTCACCATGCAGTCCAATACCTACTTACACTCAGCCCAACCCAACCTTGGACACCAAGACGTTCTTATCTCCGAGAGGCTTCTGGCTGTAACGGCGCCATACATGCCAGCGCGTACGGCGCCATCCTCAATGACATCCCCACACGATTCAGTGTCACCAACGGGCCGTCCCATATTTCTGGAAGGCAAGGTAGAACGTGCGCTTCTGCATATCTTGCGATAGGGTACTTATCATCGCCAAGAAAAGGTGCAGTGGCATACTGCATGGGGGAGTGTCAAGGACCTTCTTCTTCTGTAAGGTACACGGAAGTCATGGGCGTCTAGCTGTCTAGCATACGCATCCTTGATCCAACTGCCGGACGCAGGAACGTGGGCGGGACATTACGGACCATGCAAGGTCCGTACTGCCGAAGATTAAATTGTAGTGGCGAAGAGTTTGTGCTCTGCCTGCATGCGTTGTCGTTTGGTCTTATCACGTACTCAGCGTGCACTCATTGATCATGGTCGCCAAATACGATATGAAATTCAAAGTCGCCAAACCATAGTGTGGCCATCATACCGCTGGCACCGTGAGCCTTGGGAACTCAGAATGTGTACATGTGATGGTATGACGTTAGAGTTCCAGCCGTGAGCCAATATCTAGGATGGTACAATGGCCCACATGAAACAATACATCTACTTTGCAGTTGGCATCCCTGGGAGAAGGTATAGTCTTATGTCGCGGCGAATCGAGTTTTATCCAACAACTACTCGCTGTTCCATCTGTTGTAGTCTGGCCATGTCGAATAAATGGTAGCATAACGCACGACGATGCAGTAAGTAAAGCGAACCCCAAGAAGCAACTACACTGGAAAGCCTAGGCGTCCCGAATGAAGGTGTATATGTGTTAGTTTTGGGCGCCGATCCAGTTCCGCGCCGCCGTCATGGCGAGGGCTGTAAGGTTCGCAGATCGAAAACAGGACATTGTGCGTACGTACCGTAGCTGTGCTATGTTCCAACCCTCTTTTCTCCTTCGGTTTCAATCTCTTTAATTGAACTTTTCACGGTTCTATTGGCAGTGGGGTCGCTTGGCGGCTCGTTCATTTGCAGTCGCATCAGTGCTCTGGGCTCGATGATGGTCTTGCTGCTACTTTTTACCCCATCAACAAAAACATCCCGCTTCCTCTCGAGGTTCTGTTCGACATCAAGAATGTTGATAGAAATTCTAGCCGCAATCACGTTATCAAGGTATACGTTAGGATTCTGCTTGTTTGTTCGAGTTCGTGTAGACTTCACTGTGTCGTACTTTGCCTAGATCTGGCCAGCGTAGTTATTAGTGACCTCTGATAATAGTAATGATTCATCATGTTGATTTGCAACATGGACATGTGTTGACTGTGTTACGTAAAGCGGAGTGTGTGTAGTCTTCGTTGGGTTTCTCCCGCCTTGGCGTATCGTGTTTATATATCCGCTTCTCCATCTTCTCATGTATCAATAAATTGAGCATTTCCAGTGTTTTCTCCATTTTGTGTAGAGGTAGCGCGAGCATGGGCGATGTCAGGTTAAAAGCGACTTGGATACGGTATACCTGCTGGGACCTCTATATCACACTGATTAACATGAGAATAACACTTCTATGCTTACATTTAAACTCTCTCCAAACTAACTCTTCTAGCAACTTGTGACGAGGATTTATTGAAATATACTCCATCTTTCCTTCTCACAGAGGTATCGGTACATCCTTACACCGTCAAGCAGCGTGCAGTCATTTCTAGAACATGTGAAACTAATTACGTACATATATTAAAATACTTGAACTCTATTAAAATTTTAAATCATATCTGATGTTGTTGGGATTGAATACGGCACACTATGCCCGTCGTGTTGGGGTGAGTCCATGCCCAGGTGCTAGCCCAGAGCGGTTACCTAGGTAATCCATGATCGACAGGGCAGCCGCAACGCCATCTACTGCCTCAATCACATCATCCCCGCAACCTCCTCTGACCGCCCAATGATAAATCCGCCGCTCGTGCATATATCGACACCGGTGCTTCATCGGCATCGGAACCAATGCCCACACAAGGTCTTACACGTTACTCCCGCTTACTGGATCTTCCTGGTCTTTGCAAAGTACCTTGAAGTATCACCAAGCGGCAGTTCGACGATTGAATCTTTGAGCAATAGATGGAACATCATATACCTATGCGCGTTAGCTGTTTGTGTGATGCACATGTTGCGAATGTAACGTACCAGCCGATTATCCCGGAGACGAAGCAGAAACCGCCGCCCCCCTTCTTGAGCGCAAGCGCGCTGTTTGGGTGGCCGTCGGCTGCAGCAAAGTAACTCGCAGAGGTAAGCAAGAAGCCGAGTTCTACGGTGAAGAAGATGCTGATGAAGACGAGATTTGTCGGCAAGGATGCGATTAAGAAGGTGAGGGTGAGAACGGTCCACACTAAGGACTGGTTAGTGTTTGTTGCATGTCTCTTTGCGGAAAGCAGGACTTACTGATCATGAAGAACCCAAGGGCATTGTTGAGCTGCGTTTTATCGTCTCCATAGGCTTCGATTACACCAAATGCCGGCGTCAGAATAGCGCCGAATCCCGCGTAAAATAAACCTGGATAGATGAGCGTTGTTGATCTTGGGCATTGAGATTGACAAACCATACCAAATGAGCTGAAGACGGTGTATGAGAAGCCATTTCCTATGGATAGTTCCCACTGCGCGGTGATGACGAGCCCGAAAGCAGCGGCGAAGAAGAAGTTGGCGATGAAGGCATTGTATATGGTGACGCCTCGCCATTCCATCAACCCCAACGACAAAGTTGTTAATGTCGTAGCGAAGACACCTATTGGAAGTGCCGTCTACCATGGTTAGCCAGACCCATACTAAGTCTTCCAGGGAGACTTACTCCAGCACCCAAGCTCTTCGGTGTTGCTGCTACTGCTGGAGAGCCAAACTCGACTGTTCGCTGTTTCTCAACATCAGCGAGGCCGATGCCGGTTTTGCCATTACGCTCCAAATCATCGGTCGAGGTGTAGGTCGCCATTCTTGAGATGATTCTGGGCTGCTCTTTTACAGAACCCACATTTTATCACGGATATACGTCCTTTTTACTTGGATCTCTGACCTTGTCGCCTTCTTACGTTTACAAAGGCCTAAATGACGTGCTAAAGCCATGCACGTCTACTCCGAGCGCGGACCTCGAAGCCATGTTGATCGGGTCGAGACGTATTGAGTATCCGGGCCGTTTGGATAATTGGCGCACTGGTGTTGTTACAGCGAAGAAGTACCGAAATATGGCACGCTACAACAGCATGAGATCGCATCATTACACAACCACAGAGTAGAGTATGTTTACAACACCAAAGGTTATTATCGGACTCGTACCAACCCAAGCCGTTACAGATATCATGTTTCTACCCTCCGAACATTTGATCATCTTGAACCGGCGAATAAGCTGACATGATAGTGCAAGTCGGAGGTACGGAATGAAAGTAACTAATCGGAAGCCCTCGTTTGCTCAACCCCGCGAAAGTGTAACAACAAATACGAACCGGCCATTCCGAGTACAGTCTAAGACACATGGACAAGTATCCATACCCCGCATTACCGACAACATGGCATGATGTCCCCAGTCTAGCACGCAATCTCCTACCCCAATGCGCACATCAACTCCAGCCCAGTAAGGACGTGTGGCGCCATCTCTCGACATCATGGTGCAAACCATCTCTGCAGGTTGGAGTAGACAACCTCTGATACCGGATTCATTGGCTATATATAACCAATACACGTAGCACAATGGCGCATGCACACAAAAAAGCCAAACACGAGCACACCTTCACAATGGCAGATAGCAACGGTACAAACGGTGTCGCATACACACCGGCCGAACCACTGCCCATAAACTCAGACCCCAACCGTGTCTTATTCGCGTAAGTCACACCCTAAGAATCAAGAAGCAACTCGTCTCACACAAGCACAGATACTGGGTCCCCAACGTATCCGGCGGCCTCGTAATCTCCAAGATCCCGCAAAGAACGTCGTGGGACCTCACGTCCAACGTGCGCTACGCCCAAACCGCCGAAACCCACGGCTTCGAATACGCCCTCACGCAAATCCGCTTCACAGCCGCCTACGGCGCAACCAACCAACACGAAAGCATCTCGCTGTCGCAAGCCCTCTTGCACCACACGACGCGCCTCAAACTCATCGCTGCCATCCTCCCGGGGCCCCTAACCCCCGTCGTCGTAGCAAAGCAAATCGCGTCGATTGACAACTACACAAACGGCCGCGTAGCCGTGAACATTGTATCCGGCTGGAACAAGTCTGAATTCACGTCGATTGGCGAATGGTGGCTCGAGCACGCGGAGCGGTACCGTCGCTCCAACGAATTCATCCGCTGTCTCAAGGGCATCTGGACCGCGGGCCCGCAGGGCTTCACGTTCCGCGGCGACTTCTACCGCTTCACCGATTACAACCTTAGTCCCAAGCCGCTGCAGCAGCCGCACCCGGAGATCTTCCAGGGCGGCAACAGCGACGATGCGCGTGTCAATGGCGCAGAGGTCAGCGATTGGTACTTTATGAATGGCAACGACTTGGACGGGTTTCGCGACCAGATTGCCGATGTCAAGGCGCGCGCGGCAAAGGTGGGCCGCGAGTCAGAGGTGAAATTCGCTGTCAACGGCTTCGTCATCGTGAGGGATACCGAGAAGGAGGCCTTTCACGTTCTACGCGAGATACAGGGAAAGGCCGATACCGAGGCCGTTGCTGCGTTTGCCCATGCGGTGAAGCAGGCGGGTGCTAGTACGGGAAACAAAAAGGGCATGTGGGCGGATAGCAAGGCCGAGGACTTGGTGCAGTACAACGATGGGTTCAAGACAAAGTTGATTGGCACGAAGGAGCAGATTGCCGATCGGATTTTGCTGCTCAAGGCCCTGGGCGTGGGCCTGGTGCTTACGGCGTTTTTGCACTATGAAGACGAGATTGAGCGGTTTGGGAGGGACGTGCTGCCGTTGGTGAGACGATTGGAGGCAGAAGGGAGGGGGAGGGATGTCGAGGATGAGGTGGCGAGGACGGGGTGGGTGTATGCGAAGAAGTGAGTGGGAGTGGGAGCTGCTGCTGAAGTATGCAAATCTAAAAGTCTATAAGATAGCCCAATAGCACATGAAAAGAAGCGTGCAATTATACATAGGAAAGAAAGAAAAAACTCGAAATGCTAGCGGCCCTCCAACCTCAAGCGATCCCGACTTCTCCCCTCGTCCCGCCTCGCTACGAGAAACCACAGACTGCTAATCCAGCAAAGCACCACGCCAATCCAAGTCTGCGCTGGACCCTTAAACAGAGAAATAGCAACGAGTTGAAACGCGCTTCTTGGAACAGCCACAAAAGTTGCTGACAGCGGCGACGTGGCCTTGACAAGCAGCAGCATGCCCGAGAAGACGGCCCAGGATCCCATGCCACCAAACAGCATCATGGCCCAGAAAAAGGGCACGTCAAGGAAGGGAATGTTGTGGTAAATGTGCGGGACCTCGCCGGAGAGGATAACAATGGGAGTCAAGATCATAAGCGAGAGAATCGAGGTATAGTGTAGTGTGCGATAGAAAGCCCGAGTTTCCTCCCTATTACCCGTCTCTTCTCCGCTCGTCGGGTATCCGGTGAGGACATCGCCCGACGGCACGAGGTCGGCGACAATAGTGCGGTATGTACGGAGAAGGAGAATGGGGTATAGAGCGACGAAGATGGAGGAGAAGACGCCGGCGACGACCGACTCCCAGGTGACGCGGACGTTTGAGCGGTACGAGGCGAAGAAGAGGTTTAGGGTAGCGACGAGGGCAGAGGAGAGGGTGCTGGCGTTGAAGTTCTCCTTTTGGAGGATGCAGGAGAAGATGATGGCGAGGGGTGTTATGCCGATGCGGGCGAGTTGGTAGGTTGGGAGGGGCGCGTAGCTAGTACGTGTTAGTTTGTAGTGGTGGGTGTGTATGCATGCGGACAACGTACGCAAACGAAAAGTTGCTCAGTAGCACTTTTACGACAAAGACGACGGCAAGTGGAAGCACCTGCTTTGCAACTTGCCAGTCAAACTCGAATAGGCCGCCACCTGCAATGCCTCCTGAGCCATTGGACAGCCAGTGTGCGAAGGCGGAGATGCCAGGCTTCTTACTGCCTCTAAAGGCTCCCCCCTGTGGTGCTGCTGGTTGCGAAGGCGGTACGGCGGCACCGAAGCCAATGAAATGTAGAGGGTTGCTGGAGAAGCGCAAGAGGCTCGAGACGAGAATAAGGAGGATGTGGGTGATTGCGAGCTGCAGATACGACTGCGTGAGAGGGAAGGGGAATCTAGTTTCCTATTAGCCACATGCAACCCACTTGAGATGTGTGCCCTCACTTGTAGACGCCTGTCTGCATGATGAAGCGGTTCATGAGCAGCAGCCCAAAGCTACAGCCACCAACCCAAAAGACCAGCAATCCAACCCACAACTGCCAGCCCTGCCACGTGCCAAAGAAAAAGGCACCCGGGCCGCCCTGTTGCCAGAAGCCTCGAAAGGCCTGGCTCCCTTTGCCTACATGATGGCTGACCAACGGCCGTATGCTACTCGCTGCCTCATAGTCGTCGTCCTCATCCTCGCTCTGTGCGGCGCTTCGATTGCGCGGGTATGGGCTGTTGCTGCGACTCGCAATGTCAATCAGCGGCACCGCAGGCTGCAGTTCCGACTGTGAGTTCTGAACCGAATGGCCGCGTCGGGACGTCTCCATTTGGGCGTAAAACTCGACGTCGGAGTGATCCGTGTCGTCGAGGGAGCTGGCGCTATTGTTGCGTTTACGCGCATAAGTGTCCTTTCTCTTTCTGTCCTGGGCCGGCAGCTGTGTGGCCGCGCTACGGGAGAGATTGCTGAGGAAGTCGAGGGGTTTACGGAATGTGTTTTGGGTCGTCCGGGTGAAAGCACGCGTGGAATTCATCATGGCCGCTGCATTGCGCAAAGGAAAGAGGGCGACGACATGCTGACAGTTGGACTTGGTTATAAAAGTTGAGCACAGGGCCACAGGCACGTACGAGGCCACTGGACCCTGGCCTTGGCCTGGGCTTGTCACGTGCCCTCGCGAGACTGAGAGACACACCAACATGGCTTGGCCCATCATTTGACCTTCTTCCCATTGCCTACGCCGTCCGAGTGGGTCGCCAACTGGAAGGGGGCCGGAGAATTAGTTTCTTTGGGTCGAAGGATTCCGCTTGTAGCTTTGCACCGAACATGCGCCAGACCTACCAACAACATTCCAACAACATTCCAACATGATGCCATGATTATGATTATCAGATTATCATTGATACAGAATCTTGCTTGCCGTTTGCGATTCCGCAGCATCCGCCTCATGGAGCGTCTGACCATACGCGACCGGCCGCGGGATCCCATTGCTGATCTTCCCCCTCTCCCAGTCCTGACTATCGTGTCTCTCCCTGTCATCCTGCTCTGCAAATATTACCGGATCCACGCCCTTCCACCCCAGCGCAATCTTCTCCTCGACCATCTGCACAACCTTGTTGCAAACCTCTCTATGCGCCTCCTCCATCTTCCCCTTGACAAACGGCATCAGCCACCATGAACACGTCACTTCCACGTCCTCGACAAGAACCCACTCGGCATCGCCCACACCACTCCCCTCTCCCTCAATCTCACTGCCCACGTCCCCTCCCCGAATAACCCTAAATTCGGCCCGTACCGTCACTCCCGCCGCTGCATCCGCTCGCGTCTTGATTCCATACCGCGTATCCTGGAAGCTCGAGGGGAAAGTAATGTATTTTTTGCCGTAGGAACCGATGCCAGGACACCATGTTATGCACTCTGTGACGTGGTACGTCGAAAGTGGGTACTGGTCTGGAGGGTACCAGTAAGTGTCCTTCAGCGTGGCGGCTGGTGTGCAATGCGCTTTGGTGTGTCCGCACGTTAGGGCTTGTAGGTTGAGCGCTGTGGAGTGGTCGTGCAAAGCTGCTATGACGCATTCTGGTGGTATGTGAGAAGGGATTTGGTGAGCGACGTGGAGGTTGTGTTTGGCGCTCATGGCTGGACCGACTGAGGCTGCAAGATTTATCGTATATATGGCCTACTGGTTGAGGTAGATGTGCGATTGGGAGTCGTGAGTTTGTCGCGTGAGTGAGGGTTTGGGAGTCGAGTCAGACGTGTTGCACGCAGTGGAACAGGCCGTGATTGTATGTAATGCGTGATTCTCCAATTAGAAACTACAATTAACAAAAGCTAGTAGTTCGATGTCGGATTGTGATGATCTGGGCAAGCAGGAACAAATAAACCCAAGACCGGAGGATGGGTGAGCAAGGGGGCGTGGCTGTGTGTGTGTGTGTGGAGAAGTGCTGATGCATACTGTGTTGCTGACTGAGGCGCTGCTAACTACAGGTGAAACGGGACCTTCAGCCTTCTGTGACAAAGTGCCATCCTGGTCGAAGCGCACATCTCATGGCGCGCGGCGGCATCTCCGCTATACTTACCGTTTTTCTGGGCGACAGGTGCACACGTCGTTGGTGCACGTGACGTCACAGCCTGACCGAAGCTGATACACTGCTCTCGCCCACATGTCCGCATCTTGACTCTATGCTTCGACGTGGGTTTTACTGTGTCGTATCAACATTCATGCCTTATGGCCCTCGAACTTCTATGAATCTTATTTGTCAACACGTGACCATAGCGACGTGGCGTCGTCTCGTGCGTCATTGCTACCGGCGGTACAGGCATGCACCTAGCTTGTCACCACTTCAATCAGGCTGTAAACGCACTAGGGATGCCCAAAAGATATTGCTTCTTTCACCGACATCAGCACGGGCCTCTGACCCGAAAGCGAATCTCGTACTGCTAAAAATGACTGATGGTCGTTTCTACCCTGAACTATACGCGAAAATACGTTGACATAGTAGAGTTGGAACAGATTGGCGAGACATACAGTACAAGCAAACATTTCACTGTCGTGTGACAATGTGTGAGCATGGTGGTCTGAAACGGGGAGCTCCTATATGCTGCGTAACAGTGACTGCGCCTCGCTCGTGCGATCAAGTCGAGGTATTGCTCTGCGGGACAGCCATTCTCACTCCTTCTTGCTCGAGGTCGAAATCTAGCCATATTTTCCATAATGCTTGAGAAAGCATCTAATCTAGTGGGGAAGAAGAGGAAGAAAGCGTCGTCACCCTTTACACATGCATGGAAGAATCACCCGCGTGGGTATCCGATGTTAGCGGAGCGCATCGCAGTGAAGCCCGAAACAGGTATTTACCGTCGCTTCGACGCCCTCAATGCTCGGCATCTACTCTATCTCCAAGCGGAACTTTGTATCCTAGAGAAAGACATACAGGAGCAAGAGAAATCGGACAGAAATGATAAATGTGGAAAACGGACGACCTTTGCCACGGATTACCAGAGGATGTTGGAAAGACCGTCAGATGAGGAGAATCCACAACTCCAGTTGATTCAGGAGATGCACGAAAAGTTGAACAGGTACAGTAAGTAAGAACAGGTCGACCCCGACGGAACAACGTTTGTTGACGTTGAGATGGCATGCAGATAAAGCACTCATACAGCTGTCTATGCTCCAAAAATTGGAAAGTCCAGACCGTTTCGACCTTGGCGATATGCAATGGTTCCTGCAAAGCAAGGATCTTGACCCAGATTTTCTTGTAGGCGGGGACTCAAGGACGTGGGGATTTCCGGAGGAGCCCGACGACCACCCACCTGACCTTGTTGGAGTCCGTCAGCGCAAGAAGGAAGACGACTTTTCCCGCTTCATATCAGAAAATGCGATACACCTCTTCAAATGTGGCCTCGGTCGTTTCAAAAAGGACGATGCATACTTGGGAAGAAAGGTGTATTATGATTCCACTGTGCTGAGGGTGACATCTTGGATGACGTGCATCCTGGCGTCGATGCTGCCTATTGCGTCTATACTAGTCCTCGTGCATCTGGAATCACTAAAGACAAAACTCTGGGTCGTCGGTATGTTCAATGTACTGACAAGTGTATGTCTAAGGACGTTTACCGAGGCTAAACGCGCCGAGGTTTTTGCTGTGACGGCTGCGTGGGTATACCTTCCGGATTGCTTGTATAGGCTGACAATTGCAGATTTGCTGCTGTTCAGGTTGTGTTTGTGAGCGGAACGGACAGCAAGTCGCTCAACAGTTAATCAGCCCAAATAACATTGCGGCGCCCACAAGTGGCCTCGGGGTGCTGGTACGGATCGATCCAACCTGCGTTGAAGGAAAGGAGTGAGCAAAATCCATCGGCCGTTTGAGTATCCAAAGAGAGGCGAAAAGACGTCGTTTGGAGAATGCAACTAGCCAAGCAAAGCTATACCGAGGCAGTAATCGACTGGATAGGATTAGAGAGTGTGATGAGAGGGGGATTTCTTCATTAAACATGAAAGCCGTTAGTGATGTCTAGTTTCTAGCAACGCATCTTAACGTCTTATGCACCAAATGTTATAATTACACCAATCAAGCCATGTCCAGGTGGAGCCTTGGACCTTGCCATCCGAGCGTTCCATGCCAAGACACCACCAGTGGCGCTAAACTGCCCGCATCTGACCTCTCCCTGCTGCGAAAACACCAACCACAACCACTCCGCTCTGACAGGACCGATTACATCCCATGAGCGGCGCCAGCAGTGCCTCGTACATGATGCTGCTTACTACGTGATAGCCAATTACCCAAGTGGCCAATTCTCATGGAATCTTGCAAGGAGCCAGTCGGCCCGTGGCCATGGCAGCTACTTGGCTAGGTTGTCACATGCGACCAAAACTCTCAGTGTCTTCGCATACCCCCTTTACCTTTTACTACGATTGAATACGCTCAAAACAAGGTACTATGTCTACGATGGTAATTCATCTGGTCCTTGTGTGACTGCAGTCATGACCTGATGCCTGTAATTTCAATCCAGCCCAACTCCAACATCGAAAGCCCGGATCCCGGATGTCCGCAATGCTAAGAAGCGGCGGCGTAAGCCAAGTATAACCCCGCAATCTGGCCAGTATATCGTATTTTGGGCAGGGATTCTGAGAATATCCCCACCCCACTATTGGATCTCAAGACTTTCGCAAGGTTCACGGTGAATGACCAGTCGCCAACAGCTCGGCACGATACCGATCGGGAGGAATTGCCTGCTCTATGCATGGCGGAACCCTACGATTCAAGGCGCAGTTCCCCGTCTAGGGCATCTCTCCTGACCCCAGATCAATTCGACAGATATTGATGGGTTCTGGGGTCTCGGAACATGTCTTCTCATGGAAGCGAAGCTACGGAACGCCAAGTTTTACGATGCACCTCCCTGGAAAGAGGCTCGGAAGAGCAACTATTGGCTAAGACTCAAGATCTACGCCGAGGACCCTTGTCGGTGCCGTCTCCTTATAAATATATGGATGTTCGCAATATCGATCAACATCCTGTTGACGTCTTTTCGGCTTTCCCCTATACTTGCGTTTTTTAGCCTAGCTTAATCCCCTACGACTGACGCACGATGAGCGATCGCGGCGAATACAAAGGATCTCAAGACGAGAAGGAAGAGGCATATAGTCCGCCTGCCACATACAGCAATGCCACGGACTATGAGTTCGATCAAGTGGAGGAAAAGAGGCTGATACGTAAAATCGATTGGAGACTACTTCCCATTCTTGGTGCCCTTTATTCCATTGCCCTAATTGACCGTACCAACGTATGTAATGACTCTCACGGTGTTGTTTCAATCACTTACCAGACTTAGGTATCCAACGCGCGAGTTGCGGGAATGGACAAAGACCTAAAGCTCTATATCGGAGATCGATACACAATTGTCTTGGTCATGTTTTTCCCTACATACTTTCTGCTCGAGCTTCCCTCCAATCTTGTTCTAAGGAAAGTCGGAAGTGCTAATTGGCTATCCTTCATCGCCTTATCGTGGGGTGCTGTCATGATTGGGCAAGGTTTTGTCAAAAGCTGGATCTCGCTTACCATATGCCGTGTGTTGCTCGGAGCCTTTGAGGCGGGCTTCTTCCCGGGCTGCGTATATCTCATTACCTGCTGGTACAAACGATACGAGGTGCAGAAACGGTAAGTCTTCTTCTCCTCACCACCCTGCAATGATCACTACTTATACCATGTTCAGATTGGGCGGCTTCTACCTCTTCTCGGTCGGCATCGGCGGCGTTGCAAACATTCTCGCATATGGCCTCATGCAAATGGATGGCACTGCTGGAGTGCGCGGCTGGTCCTGGATCTTCATAATTGAGGGCATCATTACATGCGTCGTTGCCATCTTGGCTTGGTTCATGATTCTGGATTTCCCCGACAAGGCCGAAAAGACGGGCTTCCTCACCCCGGCCGAAGCGAAAGCGATCCTGTACCGCATCGAAGAAGATCGAGGCGATTCGGTGGCAGACCCCCTGACGTGGCCAAAGTTTTTCGAACATCTAAAAGACCTGAAGCTGTGGGCATACGGCACACTGTTCATGGGGGCCACGATGCCGGCTTATGCATTCTCGTACTTCCTGCCCGTCATTCTCATTGGCATGGGGTACTCTGCTGGCGCTGCCAACGCTCTCTCTGCGCCGCCATCTTTTGCCGCCATGATCGTCGCCTTCTCTTTTGCATGGATGGGGGACAAGTATCGTGTACGCGCTCCCATCATTGTCACTCAATGCTTGATTACCATAACGGGTCTCATGATGGTTGCATACTCTACGAACAATGGCGCAAGGTATTTCGGCACCTTTCTCGGCGTGGCTGGATGCCAAGGCAACATTCCTGCTATCCTCGCATACCAAAGCAACAACATCCGAGGCCAGAGTAAGCGAGCGGTAGGTAGCGCTTTGCAGATTGGTTTCGGCGCGATAGGCGGCATTCTCGCGTCCACAACGTTCAAGCAAAAGGAAGCACCGTTATACAGGACCGGTCTTTGGGTGACTGCCGCTCTTCAGTTCTATATGATCTTCGTCTTGTGCTGCACTAGCACATACTTTTGGAAGAAGAACAAGGTTCTTGACCTGCAAGCAGCGAATGGTGAGGCTTTGGAGGAGAGAGAGGGTCAAGCAGGCTTCAAGTACACTTTGTAGAAGGCTGTGTGATGTTCCAACGAGCACTTTGTATATATGTTAGACACTATAATCAATCATTCTATGTGATGAATATTGTTTTGACGTTGTGCTGCGGAGTGGAGAGTGTGCTGTGTACCTCTAGAGTAGGCTGAGAGAAGTCACCCGTGCCATGATTGTCTCGGATCATCGCATGCGTCGTAACTGTGACTCTCCTCCCTCTAAACACTCACTAAACTAGTAAGAGAATCTTATACGTGATGGATATGCTGCTTCTTGCGCTATATATGGGCCCTTTCATCAATGTCATCATCTTCTAAGAATATCGTGGATGAAGCAGCAGCTATCATCACATATACTGTTCAATGACTCGTACCACAGAGTCTAGTTTGCGCGTGACGATACTCGTGCTACATTGCAGTTAATCAAGCAACGAGAAACTCCGAAACTACCGGTTTAAAAAGGTATTCCGGAACGGCCTCTATGTCATTACCTGGGAGATTGTCATTTTTTGAGCCGCCTCGCCTCGCCTGTATGTTTGATCTAGCGAAGTGCCTGGATGATTGTAGAGACATCAACACGTGTCGCGAGGCAATCACGCACGCTGTTCATGCTCGTTCGTGAACAAGATCCATCGGGAGAAACATGAAGCATGCAGATGATTCGGTATAGCAAACCGCCATGTGCCACAGTATATATATATGAAGAGAAGTGAGGTACAGCTACAGCGCCAGTCAATCACTCTTCTGGACTTTTACACACCATGGTCCATAAGATGATTGGGAGACTCAAGGACGCCTTCAGATCCAAGACGGGATCCAAGGACAAACACGGTCCGCGAATGGAAAGGTCGGAACTGGCTAGTTTTGAAAGTCGACAAGCTGGGCAAAGGACAGCAGCGGCAATTAAAAGAAACCGAGAAAAAGCTGACAACTTACCCAAAGGTTGGATTTGCTGTAGACTAACTCCACCAGCCGCCGTCCAAACCCAACCAGTCGCCCAAACCCAGCACACAAACACACCCCCAAGCACCACCCTCACACACCCTCTCCCACGCCACCCCCCAACAATCCAGCACTTCAACCACACCCGCGCTGCAACAACATGCACCAGCACAGCCTGTACCCACCGCAAGTGCAGCAACTGCATCCTAATCCGGTACACGGCGGCCGCCACCACCAGCGGCCGCTTCACCGAGCAAGATTACTATGCCTTTATCCCGCATGTCGGCGGTACTGCAGACCACGGCTGGGCGCACAACGTAGACGGGTGTCTGAGATACCACGACGGTGCGGATTCTGTAAAGTATTGTAGGAGTTGCCTACGCGGGGTTGCGAGCGGGGAGGAGGTTGTGTATACGAGGACGGTTGGGGTGTAAGGTAAGAGTGGTCTCGTTGGGGGTGTAGTTGGATGTTGTGGTAGGGGGGTTATTCGTTTTCATGCATTTTTGGGGGGTTTGAGATGGAGAGAGAGATAGGGAGATTGGGTTTGGATGTTATCGTAGTGGATTCGCTGATTTTTATGGATGTTGTGGCATGTGGTTTTGTGCTCTTAAGAGCTGTGAGGTTGAAAACTTGATAAATATTTCATATCTTAGATATAGTCCACAACCACCTTCAAACTTACTATAACATCACCCTTCCACTAGTAAGCACCATACCTCCAACTCACAAACGTCCCAATCACAATTTCTCTCCCCCCCCCCCCCCCCCCCCAAAAAAACATCACTGACATAAAAACCAGCCCAGACACAACCCCAGCACCGTAAAACCTCCAAGGCCACTAGGGCCGTTACACGCCATCCACACCCTCTAAAAATTATTTCCCAGACCCACATTCTCTCAAACTCCATCCCATCTTCTGTCCCTCGCGCGCACATGCCATTGCCGCTCTGAACCCCCTTTGCCTACTTCCATGACGCAGGGGCCACCAGACAATACACGGGTATTATATCCCGCTGATGCGTGTAGGTCAAAGCCCCCATATGCGATATATGCTACACGTGCAGGTACGACAACCGTGGACGCAGAGCAGTATGTGCGTGGGGACAGGATCCAGCATGTCCTGATGTGATCGTGAGATTCTACGGGGTTATTAAAGCACCACTATATCGACGAAGGGGCGGGTAGTTTGTTTGCTGGATAAACAGGGTATTCATGCGTGTTGTAGAGGGGATGGGGGTTATACGTCAGGGAGCTTGGGATGCTATTTGCTTTGGATGTAGCCGCGTTTGGCTGGTGTAAATGGGACCCCCTTTTTATTGAGATGTTGCGCGCCGCATTGCAGCCGCTGGAACGGGTGAAACAGGGTCTGGGGGTGTTTGAGTGAGAACACGTAAAGCATGCAGCATCGTGGGTGTTGGAAGGCGCGGGAGCTTCCCGCTGCAGTGAAGTGCGGAAACTAACGTATTGACCGTGGTGGATCAGACTGGACGCTGGTGGTTCAAAGGGGGGCAAGAAGGTGATTCGGGGGTGTTAGGGTATGCGTGCGAGGGTTCGCTGTCCGAGCGTAAAGGGGACTTTTTTTCGATAGATTCGTTCCTTTACCAGGGCTGGCTAGCTTCACATGTTCTGCTGCTGCGTGTAAACGGCAGTTTCCATCTGGCACTTGAGAATGCAGGGGAAGGATGCGGGTATCTAGGGATGTGGAGGACGTCAAGCTACAGTAGTTTAGTCTGCTTGTACAGGCTGGTAGAGATGATGCAGGGTCCGTAGATGGGATGGCGCTTCACGATCAGCTCACATCGGCAATATCGGCCATCACTCCCGAGGGACCCTGGTTTATTGCTGGGAGAGAATATAGTACATGTTGGGACGTACATGGGGGCGGATGGAGGCTACAAGTCTCGCCGCTTGGGTCCCTGCTAGTGCAGATAGCGATGAAGGTATGCACCCTGAGACCGTATGTGCGGCCTTGGGTACAGACCGACTTATGCAGGGCTACTGCACGCACTCTCGACAGGTGGCCCTGGAACATGTTTCTACTAGTTGAAATCTACTAGTTAAAGCGGCATGTGGGAGCGTGACAGCCGTGTAAGGGTACTTGCGTAGGGGCAACCATGGATTAGCGCGTACTATAGCTTTTTTGTTTAACCCCCACCCCCGATATGCGAGCATCCTTACACCCGTACCGTGTTCACAACGACCAGGTCCACTTTTTTGCTGCAAAACCGCGCAAAATCACCCCATCTTCTTTTCCCTGGCCAGATGACGAAGCGATCCTTCCAACCCCTATGCACCGCACCGCACCTTGGAAGAATCGGCCATATGCCAAGGGGTACCATACCAACCCAACCCACACGCAAAGAAAACGGCCCTGAATTCTCCATGGCCAAGAAATCATAGCCATACCGCCGAGAATCAAAGTCATAGCAGTACCTAGTGGGGCTTCCATAAACCCCGTCCCCAGGCAGCGACAAGTACCCTGCATGTTCCTTCTCCGCCTCTTTCCAACCTACCGGTACCTATATCTTGGGACCTACGGGTGGAATCACGCTATGAGGGTGATGTTTAATGGTACCGAATATTGCATCGATCAAACTATTAGTAGCGTAGCGTGGCACTAGCGGGAGCGGGAGCGAGTGGTTTCTCCGTTTTTGCCAACAGTCGCATGATTAGGTTCCAACTGCAACTAAAATGGTTACCCGTACCGTTATGGCGTTTGTCTTTGCGGATGGGCTCTTCGTCTGTGCCTGGCGTCGTGACCCCGCGCGCCAGGTTCCTTCTCAACGCCCAGGATGGCTGCTTCGGTGGGTGCGCATCGTCATGTATCGCTGCTGTGGGCGTGAGGCGAAGGGAATATGCTGATCCTGTTTTTCGTTCATCCTAGGCGGATACGTCATTGCTGAGAGCGCATACCAGAGCGTGGAAGGTATGGGTGTGGGGTAGGCAGAAGGGCCGGACTGTGTAACCCTCTCGACAAGTCATCGACAGTGTAGTAATCCTGCCCGGCTCGTAGCTCGTGCCTTATCCATGCTATCAGACAGCAGTCGAAGCCAAACTGTCAGAAAATAAAGTCGCAGAGTATTGTGCCAGCCGGCGACTGTATAAGAATAGGATATATTTTATATATACGTATACACAAACACATACAGAGAGCTAGACTATGTGATATCCACGTCTTACCGCAATGTACAATGCTAATCTTACTACACAAGAGAAGAATAGAACAGCAACCAACAAACGACCAATCCATCATCTAGAAGATTTGTTGATCATCATACGCTCTCACGCTCTCCAACCGTGCCCTGACCGCCCTGGGGTCCTTGCAAACATGTTTACTATCCCAACCATCACTGCCGCCGTTGTGGTCAGGGAAGGTAGTTTCCAGGCCCTCGAGCGCCATATCGGCACTGCACGTGATGGCCTGACGCATGTAGTCGAAGCAGTGAATCATGTGCCAATGGTGGTCATCTTCGAGCTTGTGACCAGACTTCATGCCAGAGTAGACTGCGACGACGGCGTAGAGGCAGTGGAGTTGGTGGGTCATTGATGTTGTGAAGACGGTGGCGTTGGGCCAGATGATGGGCGTGGGGAGGTTGTTGTAGTTTTCTGGGTCGGGGATGCGTTGGAAGCCCATGCCGACTAGTTATTGTGGAGTTAGTCGACTGTTTGTTTGTTTCACAACGTGTTGAGCGGAAATGGACCTACTGGGCATGAGCTCGTTCCATGCCTGTAGCACCTCGGGCTTGAAGAACTCTGATGTGTTGTAGGGTGCAAATGTCTGATTGATCTTGAATTGGGTGATTGTCGTGGGAACTAGTTGTGTTTGTGTTAGTTTGTGATGGGGCTTGTGGTGATGTGCTGGTTCGTACTGTGAGGTGACCACCCTGTGATATCACCGCCAACATCGCGTTGGCTTGTTGAACGAGTCTTTCCAATCGTCGATTGTAGCAATCCTTGGTCTCTTGCCAACAGCCCGATGATGATGAGCTGTAGTCCAATCACAAGAACCCATTTCAACGCAGCTACCACCGGCGGACACATTACGTTCCGTCTCGACGGTGGTACTCTGTTGTGGTAATCGCCAGCTTCCCATCGCTTTCCTCCAACCAACGATTCAACCTCGGTTGCTGAGTCGTCATCATGGTGTTGTTCCTTTACGTTTGCGTAGTAGTGTTGCGGCTCCATCATGTTGGTATAGGGAATGAAATTGACGCCCGGTCAGTGTAAAAGTAATTAATACGAAGAAGAAATGAGCGCAGCTGAGGAACCAAAGGCTGCAGCCTCGCAGTTAGAAGAGTATCTCTATGCCAAGCATTTTGTCCGACACGGAACAACTGCCGCTGTCGCGTTTGACACTTTTACGTTCACGTGCGCCCGGACGTCTAGATGGAAACTCGTATGCGTGTCATACAGTCTATGGAAAACCTGGAAACCGGTATGCGCACTGCGCAGATAATCCTTGTCTCGTTAGGATTGTGGTTGAAACTTCGATGAAATTGCCAAGGATGTAAGACATTCCGTCTCCCGTCTCCCGCTTCCAAGCGAGGATAGCGTGAAACCCAATGTGGACTTCGTTGGCGTACGTTTGTAGGAAGCAACTGGACGAGAAGCCAATGGATTTTCACGACTACACGCTGGTAGAACGGCGAGGCTCCACGAGGCTGCTTTGGTATGAGACAAGGACCGTTTGACATGCCGGTGGGCGGCGAAGACGACCAAAGCAGTAGCCTGTTGAGCTGGCCTCCTGCGCCATGGAGACGGTGACTGGAGTTGGGTGGTGCTTTTGGTGAGTTTGTGTATTCACGGTGGTGAAGAGAGGAGAGTCTCGTGAAAGAGGAAAGAAGAAGTAAAGAAAAGATCTGAGTCAATATTTGAGGATGTATTTTTTTGATATAGCTGTAGGTGCGTGTGTGTGGCCAGCATGCACCTTCCAAAGGCGAACCAAACGCTCAGGAGGTCTAGACGCCCACGACATGTTTGGGGTCGACGTGACAGCTGTAGCCATACGTATATTCTTGACTTCATCGACAATGTTTGCGATGTGTTTTGTAGCCTTGCGACACCGAGGTTATGCATCAACAGGTTCAAGGTGAAGGCGCAGCTGGATACAAAACGCGGCCCCATTTATCTTTCCACGCCAGCGACCAGGCTCGGAAACATGGGCTAGATAGCGCGGTTGTCAGGTTATGCATGATGGGATGAAGGTCAGACTCACTATCCATATATAAGCGGGAGTGAAAGCGTGTTGCAGCAGGTTTTGAATTGAATTTCTACCAACAGATAGTCCTCATGCTGCACACAGAGAGACAAAGGTTAGAATGATATACTGGCGCATATGCGCTGTGCTGTAGGCATTCATACCAAGGCCAGGGGAGATGGTTGCGTACGTAACAAGTATGATGGCCAGTAAAAGCGTCAGATAGTGAGGATGAAGACGGGCAAACACAGCTGGCCTCGATGCACCTCTTGACGGTTGACACAAGTCGGTTCTGATGCCCCTCTTAACGGTTGACACAAGTCGGTTCTGATGCCCCTCTCAACGCTTGACACACAAGTGGTTCTAATAACCCATTGCTCGCCGCTGAAGATGCCCCTCTTAACGCTTGGCACAAGTCGGTTCTGATGCCCCTCTCAACGCTTAACACACAAGTGGTTCTAATAACCCATTTCTCGCCGCTGACGATGCCCCTCTCAACGCTTGACACACAAGTCGGTTCTGATGACCCATTTCTCGCCGCTGGTGACTTCACGTCCCTCGTGCAGCATACAATCGGCGCCATGACGATGCAGCAATGCGAGTCCAACCTGAAGGCCAACTGCAATGGGCTCAGGCGGTGGACCCTTGCTCTTCTTCTTGGGTAGGTCTGGGTAGAAGACAGTCTCCCCACCGATGCATCCTGTGGCGGGTGAAGTAAGGTAGAGAAGCAAGGTCCAGGTGGTGCGCGCTGCGACAGGCGGGCAGCCCGGCATGGTGACGTTGTTGGACTCATCATCTGAGTGGGTTAGCGCGACATGGATGATGTTGGGTAGAGTGATGACGAGGTACAGTGTTGGTCAAAGAACTGGCCACTGGAGTAGCGGTAGATGCGAATGTTGGGATTGAGGCCGACGACGTCGCCGCCCCACAGCTCCTTCCGCTGTTGGTCACTTGGGGCAGCGCCCATGACCAGACGTTTTAGCGCAGTCCCAGTCCACAACTTGTCTGCAAAGGCAGCGTCGTCAATCTGGAAGCGGTCGTTGACTCGCACCGCCGAGCCCTTTTTGGGCTTCCCCGGCGTCGTGGTCAAGGGGAGTGAAGAGAGGAACGAGACGTACGTCTTGCACAAGGATGGCGTCCATAGGTTGGGGATGGTGACAATCTGGTTGGGAACCAACTCTTCAAGCGCAATATCCGACTCTGGCATGAGAGGGTTCAGGGCAGGCCAGTTGGGTACCTGGCTCGTGGTCTTCTTCTTGGGAGCCATACCGTTTGGTTGTTTTGTTTCACAATCTTGGGCCTTTTTCCTTGTGTTACTGCCCGTGGTTGGTATGGTATGGTATGGTATGGTATGGTAGTGAGGCGATGGGGGAGAGTCTATCTGGTTCGCTCCTGCATGGAATCAAGAAGCGCATTCACTGTCGCTCTATACGTCTCTCTCTCTCTCTCTCTCTCCCCGATCTTTTCTCAATCCAGCCCACTTTCTTTCCTCTTCTCGCTCGTGTACAGCCGCCGGAATATTGTATAGAGACTAATTTTCAGCCATGGATTCTTCAGAGGATGCAGATGAAGTGAATCTAGCACTGTTCGACATCAATGTCCTACAGTCGTTGTTCGAGCCGAGCCGATGGGAGGGGTACTTTGGAGAGGGTCAGATCAACGACGATGATCATGGTGAACGCCAAGCTGCACGTGCAGGACGAGTAGGGCCGGCGCAAGCCTCTCACAGCCAGGCTCGACCGACATGCTCCGACGCCATCAACTCGCTGCCACCGCCGGACATCAGCTTCTGGCAACTGGAAGACGAGTCTCTTCTCTTCTATCCCCCTCTGCCCAGCCAATACTCCATTCGTACGTATTGCGCCGCACCGAGACGCGCCTCTCTGGCCGTCTGGGCGAAAAAGAAGCGCGCCGCTAACCGTGCTACAAGCACCTGCAGAGGCCCTCATCAACCCGTGGGCCGACAACTTCCCCAGCCATCACACGTTCCCCAGCAACTACGCAATCTTCGAACATGGCGGCGGCAGCATGGCCGTAGCCCCTTCTTCAGTGCAGCAACATCATGTCAACCCCCAATATGAAAGTCCCGACGCCGTCTTCCCGCCTGCCACCCAAGAGCGCATTCCCGACATGGAAGCCGCGACCAGCGATGCGTCGGCCATGGCTGCAAACATGGCCGACGACAGCAACACGCCTGCCCATCACGACATGATGGACCAATCGCTCACAAACCCTATGCCGTCGCTCGATTCGGCAATCAAGTTTGCGCAGCCCGCCCAGCTCAACGACGCCGGCATGACCAGCATGCCCATGGACATGGACATGGACATGGACATGACGGCGCTCCCGCCCATGGAGCACTTCTTGCCTCCCACCACAAACGAGCGCCTCACAGCCTTTGCGCGTCTGCGCTTCGATGACGGCTCCTATTACATGCACACGTACCAGATCACCCTCGGTCGCAACCTGTATCTGGCCCACCGAGACATGAAGCGCCTTGCCAAAGCCGACGCCCTCAACGCCATGGGCCAGCCAGAGGCGGCAGAAGAGTATCTCAAGGGCAGAGAGGACAAACGGGACAAGAAGAAGAAGCGCGATCGCCGCTCAGCCCGCAGCGTCATCTCAGAAAAGGGTGGCATCGTCAGCGCGCCCATTGAGCACATGCCCATGGAGTATCAGCAGCGCCGCCAGAGCAATGCCTCGCATTCCCTCGCCTCCAATTTGCACCCCACTGGCGAGGCTGGTGAAGAAAAGCCCGCTGAACGAGCCCCTCAAAATATCATCATGCAGGCCTTCCCCGAGGTGCCTCCGCAATTTGACGGGCATATCCCCGAAGATCCAAATGATTGTCCACTTGTGCCTATACATCCGCAACACGTCAACAGCTCGACCGGCCGTCTGGGTCCCAAGGGCATTTCGCGAGAGCATGCAAGGATCTTCTTCGACTTTGACGCTGGCCACTTCTGCATCAAGGTGCTGGGTAACAATGGACTGTTCCATGAGGGTGACTTTTATTCGCGCGGTGCGACCATACCCCTGGATCACGGCGACCACCTCCGGATAGGGGCTGTCGACATTCACTTCTATCTACCCGATGTCGCCCTTACCGAGCAGCAGCGACAGCGCCAAGACTCGGGTTCACGTCCCATGAGCTTCTCCTTTGAGAATGGAAATGGCCAGCTAGAGAGTGACGAGCACATTAGTTCCGAAAGCGAGGACCAACAAACCCTCAACCCCAAGCACGTTTACTACCAAACCCCTGTCATTGATAGCGACGATGACGAAGCGCTTGCCGATGAGGACATGGACGACTATGAGGAACCTGCGCCGAAACCGCGACAAAAGACGAGTCTCAAGCTCAAGATTAAGAATCTGTACGTCTGGCAATGGAAGCCACCACACTGCTGTATAGCACGCTAACTCGATAATAGGCCACCAGTCGCTCCTGCAAAGGAGAGCAAGAAGGCGCACAAGCGGAAACATCACCACCGAGAGCTTACTCCCGAGGAGCCTGTCCCTAAGAAGGTCAAGCTCAAGGTCAAAGATGCAGCCAAGAGCAAAGAAGCGGCTGCACGTGTGTCTACCAAAGAGCCAAAAGCACACAAGGAGCGGAAGGAGCCCAAAGAAGCAAAAGAATCAAAGGAGAAAGACGCAATCTCATCCAAAGAGCCAAAGGAACCAAAGGAGCCGAAAGACAAGGGCAAAGCGCCTGCCAAGACACCCGCGAAGATACCTGTCAAGGCTGAGACGCCGGTAGAAGAATCCGTCAAGGACGTGCCCGCGGCGGTGAAGGCCGAGCAGCCGAGCAGACCCCCACCCAACGACAGCCCACCTTTGCTGCGCAAACCGCACGAAGGCGAGCTTGAGGCTGGGGATATTGACGGTCTCATCACAGAAGAATTGGCCGAGAAGCATAACTTGCCCCGGCATCTCATTGGTCACGTCGTCGAGAAGAGAAAGGGGCCGGGTAGACCGCCAAAGGATGGCATCATGTCCAAACGACAGCGATCTCAGCTTATCAAGCAAGTCAAGGACATTGAAAGGGCCAAGGCAGCCGGTATTGACCCTGCCGACATTCCAATCCCAAGCATCAAGCCCAAGGCGCCCAAGAGAAAAGAGTCGAATGCTGGTGATGGCGAAGATGACGGTGTCATGGAAAGTACAGAGCAAGGCGATGGTACAATGGCAGGCCTTCAGAAACAGGCCAAGCCCATCAGACCCCCAAGAACCCCTTCGCCCGAGATGCACATTGGCGATTATACCGAAGACCAGCTGCAGCGCCCCACATCTAATTATGTCGTTCTGATTCACGAGGCGATTTCCTCCTCTCCTACGGGTGCCATGAACCTCCAGTCAATCTACACCTATATCGAGCGGAAATACCCTTGGTATAAGTTCAAAACCACCACGAGCGGTTGGCAATCTAGTGTGCGACACAACCTCGGTCAACATGATGCTTTTATCAAGGATAGCAAGGAAGGCAAGGGCTGGCTGTGGCGTATCAATCCCGAGGTCTCGATTGAGAAGGAGCGCAGAAAGAGGCAAGCTAGTCCCCCACTCAACCATACCCCGCGACCACCTTATTACCCGACTCCAAATGGATATCAACCTTATCCTCAACCCGGGTATGCCTATCATCACGGTATGGCGCATGCGATGCCACAGGCCCCTCCAAGACTCCCCCCAAGCCTCGCTCAACCTCGCCTCCCACCCAGTATGGCTCGCAGCGAAGGAAACGCAGCTTCTCCCGGCGCGCCGCAGAATGCACCCCACCCATCACCGTACGCATCTCCTTGGGGTGGGGGCGTTGCAAGTGGCAGTCCGCAGACGCCTAATCCTCCACGGCCTTATCCACAAGCCAACTCGCAACACCCACCTGCTAGTTCCGTGGCCGGATCCAGTGGTCAATATGGTGTTTTATTCCCCACAGCCGCTCCACAGCAATCGCCATATAGTGGCTCCTCAGTCCCAAGCCCATATGGGGGGCCATATGCTACTGCGGGCGCGAGTCCCTATGGCCCACCCCGCCCCTATCCACCACAAGCTCCTTTGGGCCAGCAGTCGAATGCGCCTTCATCGCAAGCACAACCTTCAGCATCACCTCACGGTCCGCCCCCTCAGCATCAGACTTCTGTCGGTCAGGCACCTCCACATCAATCCAACGTGCAACAATATACTCAACCTCAAGCACCTTCACAACAGGCGCCGCCGCCGCCGCCGACTGCAGGTTCCTCAAGTGATGCCACAACCCCACACCCCTCTGGGCGATATCCCATTGGCGTCCATCCCGATCTCACCCGACAGCTCGAGGCATTCCGTAAGGTATACCTCGACCAGAGATCGGGACCTGATGAGCAGAGAAAAGTAGACAACGCAATCAGGGCCTGTGTCGACAGAACCGTACCCGAAGCGACATTGACACCGGCAGAGGTTATGGTGCTTGATTCTATATGCGGCGTACCGAGCATCAACAAATTCGTGAACAGAAGACCCGCTGTCAAGAATGAGTCAAGATCCGCCACTGTATCCGCAACAGTCGAGGACACTGCAGCGGTGATGGCTGCTGATGCTGTAGCAAACAATCTAACCCAACAGGACCAAGCGCCGAAAGACGATACGTCTTCAACAAAGACACCGTCATCGGCACTGGTACGAGATAACAGCGAACCGCACAAGTTTGTGCCGAATATGACTGGTCAATCATCAGCAGCACCACCACCACCACCGAATACAGCATCAGCCCATAGCATGGCCCCTTCGCATCGCCCAAGTGTTGAGCCAATAACGCCAGTGCCGGGTTCACCAGCAATCCAGAATGGCACCCCTTTGCGGCGTCCCCTGACCGAGTTGAACGCAGACAGCACGTCCGGGGCGGAAGAGGTCGCGAAGGCGGAGACAAGCGAGGAAACATGACTGACGGAGTAAATGTCTTGTCGTGCACGAAAAAAAAAGTTTGAGAGGTATTTTTTACTGGCCTGGCAGAAGTCAGGCGTTTGTTTTCCACGGCTTAGCATGTTCTCAACTCATGACGCGTCACTGATGCGTTGGTCACATTGGGCTCTTTGGCGTTCCAGGCACCTGGCCGTTTTTGATAGATACCCATGACAGCGTAGCTCGGCTGGGGCCAAGGACGGCGGTGTTATGGCTTTTCACAAAAGTGGCATTTCCGCGTACGCTTTGTTGCGCGGATCATGGGATTCATGTATTATGGTTTACATGACTACTTTGTGTACATGCATGATATGGCGGCTCATTCCAGTTTAGGGAGGTAGTATGAGATAAATACATATATGCTTTGTATGTTGTGTGTTTGTGTGAGATTAGTGTAGTACTGGAGGTAGTACGGCAATGAAGAGGCATAGTGAAATATTATAAAGACAAGTTTCCAGCATGTGCAACCTCGTTGCGCTTCTCCACGGCCTTGGTATATGCCGCCAAATCAGGATTGCCAGCGTCCCAAATGCAAAGAGCCTGCACAGATACGCCCTTGTTGGTCCTGCGTTGGACGTAGCCGATGACGTTGAGCCATGTCCCAACATCCACCTCATGTCGCTTGACTTTCTCTAGCACATGTTCAATGTCGACATTTGCGATCAGTGGCGGACCTGAAACAGGATAGTGATGCTTGAGGCGCAGAGTCGCCGTCTCCACAATGTACTCATCAACACTGGCCTTTTGATCAGTAAAGCGCAAACGCCACAGCATAGATGCAATGTACCAGCCCAGGAAGCGGACTTTTGTTCCCTGGGCACATGTGGGGAGGTCGCTTAGGAGCACGAGATTAGATGCAACAGGTGCAGACATTGGATGGTGAAGGGTGAGACGGTCAAGGTGGAGGCGCAGAAAGCGGTGGAAACTATTGCCGGGGTCCGATGCGTGCCCATGGCACGTGCTATTGGCTAGCGCCGACGACATCATAGTCTCGCCCGTGCATTGAGACCCGATTCACGACCAGCCAGGCACCCTTCATTCACGCAAATACGCACCACTCGGAGCTAGGCAACAGTCCCAACTAACTTGTCCTCCTCTCCACCATCTCGAGCATATTTCGCTTTCTCGCACTGTAGGTAATCGCTTCCTATCGCCCCGCAACCCCACCATCTCACTCTTTGGAAGCGTCCGAGATAGCGATCGAAGGTTGCGATAGGCTTACACCAAGGTCCAAAACTTACACCGAAGATCCAGACCTAGTTCAAAATGAGCGGTTGGGGCATGGGATGGTTTGGCGGAGGCCAGGCGAAGAACGAGGCGCCCAAGAAGGCCATCCTCCAGCTTCGCGGCCAACTGGAGATGCTGAACAAGCGGGAGAAGCACTTGCAAAACCAAATGGACGAGCAAGATGCCTTGGCGCGAAAACACGTTTCCAGCAACAAGCAAGGTAAGGACGTCTCGCTGAGCTCTGGCCGCGTCGCTAACCATGACAACAGCTGCGAAAGCTGCGTTACGGCGAAAGAAGCAGTTTGAGCACTCGCTCGAACAAACGAGTGCACAAATCATGACGCTAGAAAAGGAAATCTACTCAATCGAGACGGCAAACATCAACAAGGAGACACTGGAGGCAATGAAGAATGCGGGAAATGCCATGAAGAAAATACACGCTGGTTTGACCATCGACAAGGTAGACACTGTCATGTACGTGACGACGAAGCATCCCCCCGACACCATGGTGGAAGCAAACAAGCTAACTCAGGCCACAGGGAGGATCTCCGCGAACAACATGCCATCGGCGAGGAAATCAGCGAAGCCATCACCTCGGGCGTCACAAACAGCGGCATCGACGAAGACGAACTCGACGAGGAGCTTGCCGAACTACAGCAGGAGAAGCTCGACGAGCAAATGCTCAACACGGGCAATGTACCCATTCACGACGCACCTTCGAGCCAGAAGCTACCCCAAGCGCCAAATACAAACATCAAGGCGTCGCACCGCGTTGAGGAGGATGACGAGGAGGAGGAGCTGAGGAAGCTGCAGGCTGAAATGGCAATGTAGTTTTACGTTGCTAGGGTCTTGGAACATTGCAGACATGCGCAGATGTCAAGGGCGGCATGAGTTACAGCGATGGCGAGATGGAGTGGGCTTGGCTTGGATTATGGCGTACGGCGACCTTTGGTTGGGCAGAAAGTGGCCTCTTCATGGCCCTTTTTTAGCTATGACTACCTCTTTGTCTTTTTTCTTTCTCCCTCTATCTACTTATAATCGTGGCAATCTGGCGACTTTGGTTACAACATGTGTTGCTTGCTATACGATGCGTACTTGGTCGGGCGAGGGAGGCCTTGGTCAGTGAGAATAGACGACGTGCGAGTACCACACCGTTTTTTTTCCAAATTTGGATACTAGTTTCCTTGACAAGTTGTGACTTGTATGCACGTCATGAGAACACCATGTGATCCTTCATCATCCCAAAACAAAAAAAAGCATTACACGCGACATGACAAGACTAAAACTTACAGAATCGCACAAATCAACCCTAACAACCCTATATACCCCCTCCTCCCCGTTACCTCTCCACCTCCTCCAGCACAACCTCCAACGCCCTCTTATCCCACAAAATATGCGTAAACTGGTCGCCCCAATCCCATCGATCGCGCGCATCCCGCAGTGTTACGTCGAAGCTCCAGAGCAGGCGGGCGAGCACGAGGCGCATTTCCATGTAAGCGACTTTCTGGCCGATGCAGCTGTGGCGGCCGAGTTGGAAGGGGTGGAAGATGTCGGTGTTGTTGTTGTTGTGGGTGGAAAGGGGGGAGGAGGAGGGTTTTGAAGGGGAAGGGAGGAAGCGTTCTGGGATGAAGGAGTTTGGGAGGGGGAAGTTGTAGGGTTGGCGGTAGGCGGGGAATTGGTTGAATGTTACGTAGGTCTGTTTTTTGTGTGTGTGAGTTTTTAGTATTGGGGGGGTTGGTAGAAAGTAGGGTAAGGGAAAGGGAAAGGAAATGATCAAAGCTGAGGTGAGTTGGGCGATATATAGATATATATATATATGGAATCTCCATGTTGGATATATAAAACGAGATGAAAATGAATCATACGTACGCCTTCGGGAACCCATTGGTCGCATACTGTATCTCCGCCTTGTGGGACCACGCGCGGAATGCCAATCGCGACGGGCGGACAGAGCCGCAAGCCCTCGTCTATAACGGCATTCAGATACGGCAGGTTCGCGGTAGAGGCAACAGTAATGTCAGATTCGTGTTCAAAGGTATTCCTGATTTCGGTTGTGAGACGATGCAAGACGCCCTTGTGCTGGAGGAGCGAACGCAGGATAGCGGTTAGTGCACTTGCCGTTGTTTCGCTGCCTGCAAAAGCAATCACGAGGAGATTGCTGCCCCATTCCTTGTCTGTAAACGGGTCTTTTTGCTCGCTGTACGACTTGGCCGGCGTGACCCAATCCGGGCGGTCGACGTCGCAGGAGATGCGCTTCTGGGCCTGTGCGAGACTCATGCGGCGGTGGTCCAGGGAGCGCTGTAAGATGTGCTTGGGGAGGATATAGCGGAGCAACTTGTCGAGGGGCGGGTATGTATTAATTGCGGCAATGAGGGCGAGGCCCTTGCCAAAGTCTGCAGCGATTTCCACCCATGGGTGCGCTGTGCCGCTCTCGAGACACCCCCACGACTCGCCGTAGGTGAGGTCGCCCGAGAGGTCGAAGAGGAGGTAGTTGAGCCATTGGGTGAGATCTACCGTGTTGCGCTTCTTGAGCTGCTGCATAAACACGCCGACGTAGCGCTCGATGACGGGCGCCTGCTCCCGAAGCGCCTTGTCAGAGAAGGAATTGGCAAACGCACGCTTGTATCTCGCGTGGTCGCCCTCGTGCCAGTAGAGGAGCGAATTCCCCTCGTCTGGCGTCATCTTCTTGAACGAGGTGCGGTTACGCTCAAAGGGCAGATGGCCCGGCCGATTGCCGTAAATGTCTTTTAGTGCACGGCTGTCGGCATACGAGAGCTCGTTTGGAGCGACGCGTACAATGGGGCCATATTTTGCGTGCAGGTCGGTGAAGCGTCTGTGGATGATGCCGCGCTGGGTAGCGATGACGTAGGGGATGCGGAAGCTTCGCCAAAGGAGCGGACCAGGGTATTTCCGCAGAGGATGGAGATATGCGTTGTAGAAGCCGTAGGAGAATATGAGCTTTGGGCCGTTTGTTAGAGTCGCGTCACGGGAATGCTTGGAGACTAACGAGTGAGGTAAGTAGAAACCATGCTAGTATTGGGTGTGCAATGGCTTGCGACAATAGTGCTGCGAAGCCGCCAGCCTGCATGTAACCCTCGCTTGCCATGGTTAGCACGTTATGTCTACGCGTCTTCTCTGATGTTTAATCCAGTTGTAGCTACCCGGAGTAGTGTAGGATGTCATGGAGATGGAGTGGCTCTTGGTTAGCTGTGCACGTGCGCCCCGCTTTCTTGTTTAGGCCACGATGTGCATTAGTCGGCTATAGTCATCCTCGTCCGACCACGGTACTTAGCAGCTAGAGTTTCGAACGTGTAGTTATCGGAACCCAATGCATTTGAATTACAGGACTGACATGGTATAAGGAGTAGTGTTTGATAGTGAAAGTTAGGGTACGGCTTGAACAAGTCTTGGCCAGATCACTGCCCAGACACCATGGCAAAGTCATTCACTGAACGGCAGCATTCTCTCCCATAATTTCTATCTATAGTATCTCACGTATGGCCTATGATATCTGAGCTCTAGCGTCTTATACTTGTCCGTGAAACTAAAACTGTGAAACATTCAGGTCTCGTTCCTTTGCCATCTATTCGGCCCTTCAGATCTGCCATATCCGAGAGATGGTTGCATGCTGGGAACGTGAAAGCAAAGCTCAGAGCTATAACACTCTTGGATATAGAAAAGAACGCGCGTCTAAAACCATGCTGAGAAGTGAATTGTGAAGTATCTAATACGACCTGACCCAGATATCTTGATCTCAGTGGACGATATCTGAGCTCGTCAACTGTTTCGCCTCCTTGTGGCTTTTGCTGAAAGATTAACTGGACACACGTTATTGAAATGCATGTTCACGGCAAGCTGACAGAGGTGGGGTGTACTAGCAGGCGAGAGAAAAGGGATGCACTTACATAGACATGATCTGTAAGAGCTGTTTATTGGTCGAGGAGGACTGATCAAAAATCCCATTAGTGGCTTTATGGTGTGTTGAAACTATTCGCTCAATCTTCGCGTCAGTTGTTGCTGTGCCGCAGCTAGATGGCGGCTGTTGCGTTCGGTTGATGTGCCGGTAAGCGAGTGTGGTGAGATGTCGGTCTCAGTCTTATGTAGTTATCGCTATGCCAAACTTCACTTGGCGCTGAAAGATTTTTGACAGGTTTTATCGTGGCTGGAGTGTATGACGACTTCGCAGAGGCGAATGTTGGTGCACAAACTAGAACAGCGACCTATTAACGATTGCCTAATTCGTTGCGCCTCACCTGCGCCTCAGCATGCGCCGACATTTGGGGTCTCATCCTAGGGCATCAGGCGCGAAAGCAGATTGCAGGCGAACGACTACACAATGGGAGACGTGTGCCGTCACGGAGGGTGTCACAATCTACAATCCCACCCACCATCACATGCAGCCCAACGCAGGAGCTGCCTGAGGTTTGAGAAGCACCGCAGAAGGCTGATAGGAGCGCGGTATCCCGCATACACGAGCGTCCCCAATCAAACTGAGGTCGATTGACTTCCGAAAGCGTTCGGCCGACGTTCGTCTTACTGGGGAAGTTGTCGCAGAAGCTTGCGGGATGATGGATGAAACGGTTCGGTTGAGCTCTGACACAGGTCATTCTGCGAACTGGAAGGGTTTCGAAACGGCTGACAGCTCGAAAATAGTTGGTCACACCCTGCCATTCACATGTTTGAACGAAACATTCGGCCCACTTTCTTCTACGCTGCTGTCGTCCCGCAAGGCATCACGGGATGCGGGCTTAATGTGGAGCGCAAAAGAAAGAGGCCTAATATCGCTGCTTTGGTGGCCTTGCAGAAAGCTAACATGGCAACATCTACCCCTCCTCTTATTACCTACAGTAAATAGCAGAGGGCACATATCATGTCTACCTACATAGTAGTCAGCCGATGAAAGTTTGTTTTGCGACTAGTACGGTCCCGGCTCTTCTACTCCGCGTCCGCAGCGTTTTTCGCTGCAACGTCCCGCCGAACACACGTGTCGGCAACCAAGATCAATAAACGGCAGCGCTTCGCTTATCCATGAATATTGCCAATTACACGTCAAAGAGGCAAGTGTAAATCTCCTAGAGTCACCCAGTCTCCAACGCAACAGGCTTCAGAAGATGCGCTTAGCCGCGATAATCCGCAGTGTCGGTGCCCTCTCTACACAACCACATCCGATGAGACGCCCACGAGACCCGTGCCGCAATCCCAAGGTTACTCGCAAAGTACCGACCCAGAGCTTGCGATTGCCGCACCTTGCGTTGTCTCTTGGCTGATGGCCCAGTTAATTAGCCAACATTCGGGCTTGAAGCGGGGCTTTCGATAGTGTGTGCATGCCACTAACGGACTATTAACTGGCTTTGTTTGTTCAGATCAGGTCATATTATCAGCCGTGTACATGCAAGGCGTCTGCAGTGCACAGACGGCGGGTGATTGTCAGGGAGGCCGGGCTTCGATCCAACCTCCCGTTCGGGCAGGCGAGCGCAAACCCAACCTCCGGGCTTTGGGGTCCCTAGCAGTGTTTGGTCTTCGTCTGGAGGGCCTGACACTGAAACTGGAAAAATCCTTCGTTGGCAAGGCCGGCCGTGACAACAACAACTACGCCGCCTCCCCAAGGCAGAATCGGTTACTCGCTGTCATGACTTCACATGGCGGTGGAGGCCATGTTGGAAGAACCAACCACCACCAAAAGTAAGACCACGAATCGAGGCTCCAGACGAAAAATAGGCAGCGCCACGGGAATGCGGCTCACGACCAAGACAAGCAAGACGCATCGTATCGCTGTTGGAATCCCTGCATTTGATCCCAAGATTGCACGTATCAGCGTTTATAGAAGACACAAGCATCAACTCTGGCTTGCCGCTCTCGGCAAGGTGTAATGCGGGAGAAGGGCCACCCTGAGACGCTCAAGCCACGTCTAGGTCTCACCAATTTGGCGTGCATCCCGCTTCAAGGATCAAAGAGGATATCGGCGTGGTCTGTGTTGACGTACACACACATGGCGGCGCATGTGGTCCCCTGTAGGCCGCCTGTCTAACGGCCAGGCGCGAGAGTTACGGGAGAAGGTATAAGTCTGTCGAGGCGCCTGCTCTACAAAGTCGTGCAACAACGATACCAGCCTCGATATCTTGACGCTAGCGGAGCAAAGAGAAGCTTCCTCATCCTCGATTCTCTCAAATTTCTTTCTTCTTTCCGGTGGTGGCACTTTGTTATATCGCATATCAAATATCATCATCGCCCTCGAAGCATTGTCAAGTTGTTCAGCAGCAATCCTTAGTGTTGAGATCATCATTAGTCAATATGCTCTACTCCACAATTGCTACAGCGCTCCTCTTCGCCGCTTCTGCTACTGCAGCTGCTTTACCACCACCACCTCCTCCCCCTGGTCCCCCAGGTCGTCCAGGCCCTCCACCACCTCCTCGTGAACCAACATACGCCCCTGCTCGTAAACTCGACAACCTCGCCAAGCTGTTTCCACAAAGCTCGCTTGCAAGTCCCGAAAACCTGGACTTGAAGTATGTCGTCCTCGGTATCGGCACACAAAACTACACTTGCGCGAGCTCAGACGACAGTGCGGTTCCTGGTACTACAGGTGCCTTTGGTAAGAAGATGCCAAGATGACCCATAGACTACTGCTGACGTTCTCTAGCCACGTTATACGACATCGGCTCGAATCTCGAAGATGACTGGATGGCCAAATGGAAGATTGGCTCCATCGCGCCCGTTGCCCTCGCGCTCTACGAATGGGCACCCCAACTAGTAGACTGGAGCCTCCAATCCCAAGGCTTCGAGCACATCACTGGCCACCACTTCTTCGCCGACGTTGCAGGAACCAACACGCCGACCTTCTCCTTCGACAAGCTCAGCGCACCATTCCCCATGACCCAAGTGGCCAAGCTCGGCGCTGCCGATGCTCCAGCAAACGCATGCAGAGGCAAGAACGGTCTACCTGCAGTCCCGTGGCTGTACCTCCAACACCAGGCTGGCATCACCCAGGGTGGCATCAACACCGTCTACCGTGTCGAGACGGCCGGTGGAAACAAGCCTGCAACATGCAAGGGCATGCCTCCCTCTTGGGAGGCCAAGTACGCTGCCCAATGTACGTTATATTCGAAACATGTTCGTCTACCAAACAAACACTAACCTTTCTTCTACAGATTGGGTATACGGCCCTAAGCAGTAAGCGCTGAGCTGACGACGCGTGGTTTGACTTTATTACGCATGATATCTCTGCTTGCATTCTTTTGCATGCTTGCACCAGTCGCGCGCGGTTAGCATCGCTCTCTCATTATCATCGTACGATGGCGGGCGCCAGGGCATTGTTCTCTTTCTTTCCCACCTTTTCACTGTTCCTACTTTTTCCTTTCTTATGCATGATACCCTTCACATGCATGGTCAACGAGACTATGCGAATGTGTCGTAATTGCTGTTCGGGGTATTGGCATCGTTTATGAGGCGTCCACGGATATCGGGTTATCGGGATTATTGTTGTCGCCGTCGTCGTTGCAGAAGGCGCGCTTGATTTATAGAAAGAGACTCTCAACTTGATACGAATATCAAGTTCATTTTCCACTGGTCGCCTGACTTTCTTCCTTTACTCGATTCCCGCTCGGCTGTATGCTCACCCACGTGTACATGAGATGATTTACACCCACGTTTGAGGCTTACTTTTATACCACTTGTTGTGATCAATCCTATGACTACAACTCCGCTCTGTTTTCTATGGTAGGAAAACGTCTCCCACAAGCATACCCATGCCGCCTGATTCCCCACTATAGTCCGCCCATGCCGCACATCTCGCGACCGCGCCTCTCCCACTCCCCAAACTACGTCCCGGGGAGAAAAAAAGGCGTTGCCGCAACACACCGATGGCGATGCGGCACAAGCAGTATTTCGAAGCTCGCCGCATGCGCCTCGCAAGGCTTTCCGCGCTACTAATCCTTTGGCCTTTTCTTTTCGGATATGCATATCCTGTCATGCCCTCCCCGAAAGCCAGCCCATCCTTTTTCACACACACACCTTCCCACTCCCCAAGCCCCTCTGCATACCCCTCCCCCCCCCTCACAATTTCCCCTACTGCACACATCCCCAGGTCACCTAGGCGCTCATGTCCCGTCACGAGCTCAACGTCCTTTCGCACCGACACCCCAGCAGAAACCCATCACAGTCTGCGGTATTTGTTGAACAAGGGGCCCTGGAAAAGGTGATTCGGCAGTAAGATGGGGTGGTGCGTACATACACAAAGCGGAGGTGAGCTGATTCGTGTGTGGCACCTGGTGGCAGTGGGGGCGGGTAGAGGGCTTGGCAGCGGGTGGGGTTGCGGTACGAATACGGGATTGTTGGCGGCTAAGGAGGGATGAAATGGTGTTTCGCGGAGATTTTTTTTCTTGTGGCGGGTATGAGGTATTTTCTGGAAAAACAATGGATTGATCTTTTTTTCTTTCTTTCGGAGAGGCTATTTTACCCTCAGACACATGGTCAGAGTGACAAGGCGCTATGGAATAGTGCTATTCGTGACCCAACGAGTCCGGCTCCACATCTTCTTGGTCATTCATTGATATCTGGGAGGAACGTTTGGCTTGGGAAAGAGCTCTGAAACTTTGTTGTTTACAGGTTCCCGTGAAGCTGCTTCGATGGGTGGTGCATGTTGGCAATGGCCTGTTGACTCTCTTCGACGCCCAAAGTCCACGTTGCATATCGACCGGCATACCACGTAGAGATGCCACCAAGACCTCCCTGTTCAATCGCTTCCGCAAGTGTCAAGCCATCGAGAATAGCTGCATTTGCTCCATTGCCTCCTACGATTGGTTCCGCATGGATAGCATCACCAACGAAGCATACCCCGCTCTTTGTCAGCACGTTCTGCAAGCTGGGCAACGGCGCCGACGTCGTTCGCATAAGCCAATGAAGCATTCTATCGCCGCGCATCGTTTCTGAATCGAAAACTTTGGAGAATGGAGTCGTGAGATTATCGAAACTGCTCACTTCTTCAAATAATTCGTCTGGGATCTTTTGCGCTCCTTCAAGAGATCGGTTGGGACGATACAAAGGGTCTGGGTCCTCGCGGGCGGGCCGTGAATATATCCAGTTGATGTAAATCTGGTCATCTTTCTTATCGTTGATGCTGGCAGAGAGAATGGCATCGTTTTGCTTTATTTCAATGATGTTGGATTCCTCCATGGCGGATCCATACACCTGTCCAAAACTCTTGTAATCAGCCTTTCGTTTTCCGTTGAATACCGCGTATGGTAGAATCTCGACAGCTGCTGATGGTAATAGCAGTTTGCGTACGTTAGAATGAACCCCATCAGCCGCTACAGCGAGCTTTGCGGAGCAAGAATCTCCATTGTGGAATTGCAGCTTGGGGCCTTCTGGGGTTGTTTCTACACTCTGGAGTGTATGCTCCCATCGAATGTCAAGGCCTTGTTGCAGTATTTGCTCGAATTTAGCTCTGTTGGCGCGAAACGAAGACGACGTGTCGTACAAGCCGTTGTGATTTGGCAGGGGCACCTCCTGCGCAATGGTTCCTGTACCACCAGTTTCACTATCGACAGCAACGCGGCGTTTAAAAGTAACCTCGTCTATACCGAGAACACTGAGGAGCGGCCGATAAGCCGATGAATGCAGGGTAATTGCGTAGCTATTTCTGGGCTTTGATGATGCTTTTTCGTAGAGGACGAAGGGAATGCCGCGATGGAGAAGACATCGACCAAGAGTCAAGCCAGCGATGCCTGCGCCAATGATGGGTATTGGCTTTGTCATACCTAGGTAATGAGATGGACATTTCGGAGACGAGAAGTAATGTTTATGGAAGTACTTGGGTTGCCAGCGGCCGTGAAGCCGTTTGGAATAGCTCATGGTGTACCATGATCGGGCCAATCATGCTCGAGCGGGAGGTGGATACCTTCCGCTTTGAGAGTAGCAAGCGCCGTGTTCTGGACTCTCTTCCACCAACTCCTTGAGCAACAACAAACGACATGACATTTGAGATCGTCGTTAACATTGTGTCATTACGAAGTGGCTATGTATCATCTCTTCTTTGTAGGCCATCTCCTAATAATACATATAACAAAGAGGCTCGCCGCTCACAGTATCCATGAGATCTTCAATCGTCACATCATCCACATTCAAGTAGTTCATCGAAATCACATCTTGAAGCGTGGTCTTTTCGGCCGTTGGTGAGAAACGGGTCCGCGTGCCCATTACGGTTCCGGCCTGATCAGGGTGAAAAGCTTGCCAGAGCCAATACGCGTAGTCCAACATTGTATGATGCAGAAAGAAGACAGGATCGTTAGGGCTGCTATAAAAGTCACCCGCGTCACCGTTGATAGAAAAGTGGCCTGCAGCATGGAGACCCAGGAAGCCATCTGGAAAACGCCCTTGCAGCTCGTTCTGAAAAGTGCCGACATTCAAAGACGCGGCTCCAGAGGTAATGTTCAACAGGTTGTCGATGGTGAGCCAGGTAGATGAGGCGTAGGTGGTAAGATCTCTCTTCGCGCAGCGTGGGTTATATCCAAGTTCTGATACCGACTTGTTCTGACCATCCATCGTTGGGCTGATGGGACCAAGATTGAGTTGTAGGCTAACATGTTTAGCAGATGAAACTCGATTTTGGGGTTCGAAAAACACTCACCCTTTGAAGGGACCGCTCGAGATACAGCCACCGCCTTGACCCGATGGAAGATATATTGTTCCACCGCCACCAGTACTTCCGTTATGCTGGACAAAGGTGCCATCACCCCCCATGCTGGTATCTGATCCATCGAAAATCGGGGATGCCCTTAGATTATCTTGATAAGTAAACCAATTCCAATAAGGCTGGTATCCGGTGTATCCACACTCTTGCCTCAGCGCCTTCTCATAGGCATGCACAAAGTACCTGTGCCAGGTCAAGAAGTTGCCTGTACCGTGGATCGATCTCGTTTGGTTGATGTGTTGCGCAACAAAGTCATCGTATCGGGTTCGAGCACCCGGTACCAAAGCTGGATCGGATTTAGAAGGCGAAGAGTACATACACTGCACGGCGCTGATGTATGCTTTGCGCTCTTCTGCACTCATCACATTCCTTGTAGGTCTTAGCTGAGAGTACGTCTAGTTATGAACAAGGAACAACCGACCAGTCTTGTCGACCAGGTGCTTGGAAGAGTGAGCAACCAGCCTTCTTCTCATGGATACTTTTCGCTTCCGCTGCTTCTAGTGCCTTCATTGCCTGATTTCGCAAATCCTTGAGAACATCTCGAGGCTGCAGCGCAGCAGACTGAGCTGCACCCAGCAAGGCCAGGGCAATGACCGGAAAACCGCAGACACGCATGTTGGGAAAATGTGTATGAAAAGAGGACTGAGATGTGGAGAAAATTAATTCAACGACGATCACGCTTGATCTAATATGGGCTTCTACAATTACGCCCTATGCCAATTTGCATGTATATGCAGTGACATGGGTCGGTCAGCCATCGTCCACCCGCCATGATCGCCCTGCAGAAGCGTAGGATCTGATTGATTATAATCCATTTCAGGGCCGCCCTTGTTTAACCATCTTACATCAGGATAGGTTGACACCTAGTCAAATTGCCCATTGGCAGTTGAAACTAGTGTTCATTTCACTATCTAAACAATTCTATACATACAGGCGTTGCGTGCTTGTGTTCCGACGTCTTTATTTTTGTGTGTAGGTATATTTTGCTGCGCTTCACAATATCGCAGGATTGCTCTAGCCAACTCGCAGGAAAACCAGCAAAGCGTTGAATCTGTGGCGGTCGTGAAAAGATATAGTATCCATAGCACCAAGGCCCATTTACGCCGCATTTTTGCAAGCCATGTTCGAGGTTAAACTTTCATTGGCTTGTACTCAATACCGCCCCGTGGTCGCAGGGGCGAAAGATTTCCCCACCCACACGGAAAATCTTGGACTCGGCTGGGCGAAGCAACTAATGCTTGTCTTGGCACTCTCTCAATAACCAGGAATCCGATATTGTGTCTTCTGCAAAAGCCAGGAAAAAAATTCCAATGTCGAGAGGATTGAAACTAGGGCTTCCCCATGGACACGGTATTGAATGGCTGTTGCGGACGCGCTCTGCGAGGAACGGGACGGAGCGGGTCAACACAAGCAACAATGCTGTTGCAGGGATGATCATGGACAATTAGCGGCATCTTCGCCGAGGCCCTGGATGACCAAAGACCCGCCGGTTGATTCCCTGTGGAGGCCTTGACGCCCTGCATGAAGAATACAGCGACACTACATTTCCTTGGTTCAAGACCTCTTACACCTAAAACATCAAGTCAAGTCCAGTCCAAACAGTCTGAGGAGAATGACCAAACACGCGCCTTATGAGAATCAACAACACCCACACGGATTACCGTGTACTTGGCAGCACCCGTAGTCCTAGGAAAACACATCTCCTGCCCCACAAGCACGACTACAAAGTCCCAAGGTTACCTGCACTGACGACGCCAAAACTATCGAATTACAACACGTCCTCGATACCACGCCAAATCTACACCCATGGTGTGATATCCCCGTGAGATTTCTCATCAAACGAGACTCCCAGAAGTAGATATAGTGGGCAACCGAAGTAACGGATGCGGGCGTCGCAGTCAAGGGAACGCGGCGGTACATTTAAAGCCATGAGTTTCCGCATCAACACACGTACTCTTCTCCATGTTGTTGTTGTTGTTCTAGTAAACGCCCTCCCCCTTGCTCGTCTAGCCTCGTGTGCATGGCGCCTTTTACACCGCAAATCCAGCATCCCTCACAAGCCGCGTGGGCCGCTCAAAGCAATCTCCCCCCGTATCCTAGCGGTGGCGAGCATCCTGCACATTGCGGCCTGGGCGAGCGTTGGTCTCCGTCTCCATGTGCGGATAGGCCTGTTGCGTTCGCTTGGGAGAGACGATGTTGTATGTTCCTCTAACTATCTTTTACTATCCAATAATCAATTCTTTTTTTATATTTTCCTGCACTTACTATACATGTAAATCTCCACTTACTTCCTACTTCTCGTCTCTTCCCCTCCAAAGCAATACACTCACACCCCCTAGCTCGCAGCATCGGTCGGTTGGATCTGCTTCATCCTGCAAGGCTAACCACGGCCTCGGCCGGCACAAGGCCATAATCTCCACACCAGATATGATAGCCTTTTGACCAGATTGGATTTTACCAGAGCGTGATTTCTGCAATTGGTGCGTTGGGGTTACTCAAAATATCCATTGCGCTGTTCCTGCTGCGGTTGCAGAATAGTAATTTGTGGCGGTGGTATGCGAGATGTTTGTGGGGACTGATAAGTAAGTTGTCCAGAAAAGAAGGGTTTAGTTCGTAAGGAGAAGGCAGGTATGGTTTTCTTTGATGTGGGTGGTTATTGATTCTGCATCTTCTAGTCTTCATATCCATCTACACAATCGGTGCGTGGCTTAGTTTCTTCCTCCGCTGCGCTCCCTTGTCGGCGGATTGGACAGGCGCGGGGATATGTTATCCGCGTAACATCTTCGATGCTGTCGCTTTAACAAATACTAGTAAATCTCCCTCTTTCCTTCCTTTTCCCAGCCTCATCCATCCCCTTGCCTCTGCTAACTGCGACAGCATTCAACATCTTCACAGACATCTGCTTCGCCACCCTCCCCATCCCCATCATCTGGCGCCTCCAAATGACCCTCATCACGCGGATAAACCTCATCTGCGTGCTAAGTCTAGGCTATGTGTAAGACCACCTACCCAGGGACCTGGATTTTCTTTTTCCTTTTCCCTTTGCCATCAGCCTAGTTTGGATGGTCGTTGGCGTATGGCTGATTATACGGTATAGGGCCGTGGCGCTAGGAATAGCAAAGGCGAATTATCAGGTCAATCGAGATTTGGATAAGACTTTGTGAGTAACATTACCAGCACATCGCACCTTAGCTTCTGGATATTATCTAACACGTACATCCAAAGTAATCAATACTTGAACATGTTCGGTTTGTACGTCGTTCCCTTCCCCCTTCCATGCTCTCTTGTTAGTTCTAACCCTCCCAATAGTATCCAGCTAAATGTCGGTATAATAGCTGCTTCAATCCCCACCCTAAAACCCCTCCTACGGACACCAAAACCATTCCATCACCACCACCGCCATGATCATCGCCATCACAATGCAAACCAAGGCAGCCCCTACTCAACACTAACACCGCACGTCGCGACTATAGGAAGCGGCGGTGTGAAAGCAAAAGCACACCGGCATTTTCCCAGTTTCCTTTTTCGCAGCACGAGAGGTGAGGGGACAGGGGCTATGACAGGGACTACGGCGACGGTGGAGATTGGATCGAAGGGGTTGCTGAATGAAGTTTCGGTATTGGAATTGCGAGGAAGTGGTGTTGAGGATGGAGGGAGTCAGGAATGCATTCTTGAAAGAGGGGAGATGGCGAGTGAGAGGATGTGTAAGGAGGTGGTAACGGACCGGGTCGACAAGTATGGTAAGACGTATCTACGACTGGGTCACCGAGGTGAGTTGTCATCAAAACCTGAGTAGCCGAATGACTTTGTAATTGCACAGGCCCAGTATAACAGGACATGAATCTTTAGAGTAAGCTCATTTCATTAACCGTAGTTGGGTAATATCTAGACAGCCCAAGCCGTCACACTATCGTGAACTCGTGGGTCTCGTCATCGTCTACTCCATGCAGTCGCTTTTCGTCAATGAGAAGTTAATCTCGACGCGCGAAAGAAGTATGCGAAGTTGTCTACCAGCCACCACCATCATCGCCGCCGCCGCCCCAGGAAGCCTCGCCACCAGCAGGAGCAGTAGCAGCAGTAGCATCGGCACCGCCCCAGGCACCGCCAGACGCATCGCCACCTTCCTCGACCTTGGGAGCCTTGCAACGCTGTATATGTTAGCTCAAGGTACTCTGAAACACCAGGAAGGATCCAGACTTACCACATAAGTATGGCCCATCTCTTGACAGTTTGAGCACTTGACCTTGGAGTAGTCCCTAGGCTCGGGGCAGTCCTTGGAAAAGTGACCCATCTTCTCGCAGTTGCGGCAGGTAACGGTATCAGGGTTGCGGGGCTGGTCACACTCCTTAGCCATGTGATCGGCGGATCCGCAGTTGCGACAAGTACGAGCAGCGACGTTAGGACACTGTTGGTTGTTAGCAAGGTTCATACATGCATGCCGAATTTTCTACTTACGTCCTTGGAGAAGTGACCGGTCTCGTTGCACTTGCGGCACTCGACACCCTCAGCAGAGCGGGGCTCGGGACACTCCTTGGAGTTGTGGCCCTCCTGTTTACAGTTCTTGCAAGCGAAGGGGTTGGTACGCTCCTTAGGACAGTCGCGAGCACGGTGACCGACTTCCTGGCAATAGACACACTGGGTCTCCGGCTGCATGTTCTCGCGCTCAGACTGCTCCTGCTTACAGTGCTGCTTATGAGTTAGTGTATGAGCGTCGGAGAATATTAAAGGGCCACTGACCTTGCGAACATGGCCAAGTTCATTGCAGTTGTTGCAAAGTGGAACACCGCGGTCCTCGACGTATCCGGACGATGCAAGACGCTCCATGTTCTGTTCGGGTGTGTCAGGCCAGCCTTGTGCCATCTTTTGACGACGAGGCTTTGCGGAGACCTGAACGGACAGGACGAACTCGCGATCCGGGTTACCAATAAGGTCGATGATGGTCATGTTGGGCGCGATCTCTTGTTGCTTGGCAATCAGGTAGACGCCCATGTTGTCCTCGCGAAGAGCCTGTTCGACGCCAGGAAGACTGAAATCATCCATGGTGGCGCGAGCATAAGCCCTCAGACCGACACGGAACGCATCAAGGTCTTTCTTCTTGGCAGCATCGATGAGGGCAGACCAGGCAGTCTCAGCGTCCAACTCGGGAATACCAGACCAGTCGACGTTGCGGCGAGACTTACAGTTGACGGCACGGTGGCCTTCCTGATCACAGAGCTTGCATGTGCCCTCGAAAGGACGCTCAACACGTTCGTTGGGACAGTCTGCCTTGTTGTGGCCGACTTGTCCGCAGTTGTAACACTCGCCAGTAAGACCACCGCCGCCTTCGGGCTTGTCAGGGCAGTCGCGAGCAAAGTGACCGGTTTGCTTGCAGCTGTTATGGAGCGTCAGCACGATGACCATTGTAGTCAGATACATTGCCACTTACATCCGGCAGCTGTCATCGCCAGCATCATCGCCGCCAGTGCCCGCGCCAGCATCGCCTCCAACACCCAGGAGTCGCCTGTAGTAGCAGCACCGCCGGTATCACCACCGCCCCATAAGTCGGTGCCTGTATACTGTCAGCATAGCCTAGTCATCATGGTAGCACACCACTTACCACCAGCAGCTCCAGTATCCCAGCTCATAGCTGCGGACTGTCGTTGATGAATGAGTTGCTTTGATTGATCGCGTACGCAGTGGGATTTGCGGCTGCAGAGGGAGAGAGAGAAGATTTTTTTTTGGATGGTGTTGCTCGCAGAAGCTTTGTGCTGTTCGCTGTTGCCCTGAATATACAGTGGAGGCGGGGCCCGTGCTGAAGCGACACTGACGCCAATGAAAGTGAGGGTGAAGTCCACCTTGATCTGGAGCATGATGTGGAGGGCTGGACGATAAGCGAATGCCTTACAGAGCGTGCCGTTACAGGATAACAGCGTGCCGTCGTAGGATGGGAGCGTGGGCAGCATGACAAGGCGTGCCGAGCATGCTGAGCATGATGAGTAAGTAGCATGACACGGCACAATGTCTAAACCCAGTGAGACAACCATAGTAAGAGGTAGAATAGCAGGAGATGGATAGAACACGCCGTAGAGAGCTAGCTAAACAGCGAGTGCCATTGCAGAATGAAAGCGTAGGCAGCATGCTGAGCATGCCGAGCAAACCGAGTAAAACAACGTAAACACGGCATAATATCTAAACCAAGTGTAAAAACAACAACAACAACGATAATAAGACACATACCAGCAGAAGAAGGATAGAAACACCCTAAATAGTTACCTCAACACATACAACCCACACCACACCGTCCATCCCATACCAAAACCGTACACAGCACCACAATTCTCCTCGCGTGCCTCGCGTGCCTCGCATGCCGAGCGTTCACGACACCCAAACCAAGTGTAACCCCAACAACAACAACAACAACAACGATAGTAAGAGACAGAACAATAGGAGAAGGCTAAAACCACCCTACACAGTTACCTCGACACTTCCATACCGATACCGATACCGATACCGTGCGTCACATAACGAAAAAGGCGTAGAGACAGCATGCTGAATATCTAAACGGCGTGAGAACAACACACACACACAATAACAAAAGATGGAGAACAGTAGCAACACGACACCATGCCGAAGAAAAGGAAAAAAGGGGGAGACAAGTTGAACGAGGCGGTTATTTCATTACATGGAGAAAAGAAGTTTTGATACTTGACATGACATAAGGACTCATTTCACACACACACACTTACGCACACACATACGGCAAAAAAAACTACAAAAAACAAAAAGTATGCCCAACATCTCATAAAGTCTGGTATCATCAATGAGTCATGAACCCCCGCATGCACGACAACAACAACAACAACAACAACGACCCCAAAAAAACTAAAAAGCGCCTATAACAAAGCGGCCAAAAGATACCATATCATGAATCCCTCGCCCAAACACCCAGAACAATGAAGTGAAAAAAAAACGATTCACCCAATTATGCAAAACGAGACATTTGTCCCCCATCATCAAACACCGCGGAACTGGAGGAAGATGAGTTAGTATAAGATTTCTTATAGGACAGCGCTCAAGGGTTGTTGGAGAGAAAAGACTTACCATTCGCACAACCAAGAACCACATTGCTCCGATGAACCTGAAAGCCGCCAACCCGGCAACACTGTACAGCACAACCGCAAGGTAAATCGTAGCAGCGTCGTTGCGCTTCTTCTGGGCTTCGTCCGGAGTGCTGACAGTCAGCTCCAGACCGCCGGATTGCAGGACCAAGGCTGATAGGCCCAGGTTGCAGAACATCCAGAACAGCACAACACCCGATCGGAAGCCCTTGTAATAATCTTCCTGCTTCTCGCTAGGCGACGGGATCTTCTTCTCTTCTTTCCACTTTGCGCTAAACACTCGTAGTTCAGTCTCGTACTGCGTGTTGAGATCGGCATCGTCGGTTGGCGCTTGGATATCTGCTTTACCGTCGGCCTTGGTCACGACTGACGGTAGCTTCTCGGCCTTGTCGTCTCCCTTGGTACCCCATGTAATGTCGTGGGTGTTGCAAAAGGCATAGACGTTGAGAATGTTGATGTACGTCGGCGTCATGAGAAGATACTGGAAGAAGGAAGTGAACATATGCCAGGGATCCAGGAAGATGATGGAGACGACGAGCCACATGACATAGGTCGATAGCAGTGAGATGACGATAGTGGCGAAGATCTTGTCCTTGAAGAGGTCGGCGACGTTGAACCCGTTGTTGGCCCTTATCTGCCCTTGCACGGACCGAACAGTGATGAAAACTGAAGCGAACATGAGATAGGACATGATGATGCACCAAAAGTAGACCATGGACATGTACCACTTGTTTGACCCTTGGGGCCGATTACCGAGTGACAAGATGAAACACGTTATCAAGACGGCAATGTAAAGCCATTCGAAAATAATGAAGAGCACTTTGCCGACGGTACCGAGTTCGTTTTGTAGTGAAGCCGTGAGAATGCGAAAGACCAGGAAGAAGTTACCGAGGGCGAACCAGGCGAAGATCATGCTAATGGTTTGGTAGACAAACTCGACGAGAAACATGGTTTTCCGCAGAAAAGAGTGATCACTTCGGAAAATATCGAAAGAGTGAGCCAGGGCGTAGACAGCAGCGAAGAAGGATCCGTTCAGCCAGCGACGACGTTGACTGATGAACTCGGCCATGGTAGTGGGGACATCGGTTTCTCCCGTGGCGGACTTTACGTACTGCAGAATCCAATGGCAGTTTCGTTTGGAGACTAGCTCGAAGCAGAGGATACGATCTTCAGCCAGGTACATGTTGGCTGTGAAGATGCCAGCGTTGGCGCCGTGCATCTTTTCGCCAGCAAAGTACTTCTCCAGCGGACCTTGGCCAGTCTTGTCGTTTTGGAGTGCAACATATCTGTAGGCTGAAAAAGCACCGGGAAGGACAGAAATGAAACCAAAGGCAGACTCTAGGGGTTTATCCATGATGTTGCTCATCTTGTACTCAAAGTTCTGAGTGGCTACCAGCGGGTTCAGGAGTTTCTTTCCGTGCACCAACATGGCCTTGATTTCGCCACAGGCACCTGCGCACATGGGCTCAAGATCAAACGCCTTCCACAGCTGGTAGACCGAGTCCTTGCCAGGCTTGGTACCGGCATCAATAAGCACGCACACGTTGGGATCCAAGACGGTACCGAATGCCTGGAAGAACCATCTGTGCGAGTTGATCTTCTTCTGGTTCTTTTCCTTTAGACAGAATAGCATCTGCACCGGTGTGTTTCCCTTTTTGACGCCGACGACACCCTTTTTGATGTCCAGCGTCATCTGAGTGGTGTACTCGTAAATATGGGCAGTCACATCCTTGCCGTTGACTTGCTGCTTGGCGATGCCGTCCTGGTAAACCCCGAGCGCAGCTAGCACGGCGCGAGTGCGCGGGTTGATCTTGGCACGGCCATCGCTTACGACGCAGACTACGATCTTCTTCCACGCGTCCTTGCCCCACGTCTTGCTATTCGTACGCGAGTTCATGTACTCAATGTTCTTGATTACGCCGATCATGGTTCGCGCAAACAGTTCGTCCTCTTCGTTGTACATGGTGATGACAATGAAGAGCTCGGTATGACGAGGCTTGGCAAACAACTTCTGGCGCAGGGTGAAGCGCTCCGCATCGAAGTCTGCAGGATCACAAGTGGCGGCTGAGTAGCGCATGTGTGTGAACTCGTCACGCTCCGGGGGCTGTGCATGCGGCACTTGGTTGAGCAACCGTGGGGGGATGGGGCAGTCTAGAACCAAGTTGCCCTTGAACAGCTGGACCTCCTTCACCGTCTTCCATCGCTTGATCGGGGCAGGGCTGGGGGTGGGCGCAGGCTCGTCATGGAAAGGGTTTTCGGGATCGTCCATGTCGTGGGGATCCGGGCCATACGAGTTGTCGACATGTATCATGGGCTTGTTCATATCCTCATCCTGCCAGTAGTGCGTGGGCTGTGTGCCGTATGCGCCAGGACTTTGGTCGTGCGGTGTAGGGTCGTAGGGTGGTTGTAGTATGCATCGTGATGTGCCTGAGGGTCGAGCGAGTAATCGCCATCGTGTCGTTGGGGTCGTGGGTCGTAATCGTCGTGATAGTTGCCAGCGGCATATGGTATGTTTTCTACCGAGTACTGTCGCATTGGCGCATATTAGCTTCACAGCCTTGTTTCCCTCTACATGCGCGCTGTCGCCCATGGCCGCACCCCCCAAAAAGCAAAACAAGACATACGCTGGGTTGCAACGGCAGACGGTCGCCGGAAGCAGCTGCTGGGTTGGGTCCCATGGGGATCTCCAGGATGCCCGAGTGCGAAGGCCCTGGCGAGGCATAACGGTCTTCGAGTTGGTAACCGCGCAGAGGCTGTCCCGGTGAGGGCGTGCGCCCAGCTGGTCGTCGAGGGTCCATCTCGTACGGGTCGTCGTTTGCTGGTTGGCCTAAGGTAATACACCGTCAGTGTGACTCGCTCGGTGGGTGTGTAAAGACAAGAGTCTCAGCCAGGTGCACAACGAGGCAGAAAGGCTTGCGAGGCAGTGAATGATTTAACTCTCACCAACACGGCAGATTTGCTACTCACCCAGTCGGTTGTAAGACATGGTTGCGGACCGGGTCCCCGTGCTGCTGATGCGCTTCAATCAAGGCGCGACAGTGCGGCAGCCGAATCAACAGGCCAAACACACAAGTACAAGGAGTTGCCCAGAAAAAGATGGGCAGGACGAGACTGTTGTTGATTCCGTAGAGATATCGTGATACAGTAGGCGGCCTGGCAGGAAAAAAAAGCGACTGCTATCTCTCTCGGTTTCAGATAGGTTTTGGCGGTTCCGATCTGGTGCCAGGGTGGACGTTGTTTACCCAGCAACGCGCGGGACGATGATGTAACCGGGACTAGTAAAAGCAACGAAAAAGGCCGAGAGAGCAACAATAGCACGGGAATAGGTACAGCAGTGTTGGATAGTTGTTGTATTTTGTATCTCGACCTGTTCAGCCTCAGACGCCCATTTGCCAGCATCCAGGTGCCAAGGGAGTCGCAGCCGTGAAACTGCTGACTAGAGGGGCCCGCCACACTTCACAGCCGCATGCACTTACGCAGCGTGCTTATTTTAGGGCCCATGTGCCCTCGCTGTCTACTTACCTACGTACCTAGTACCGGCATGTGACGTCGCACGCATCTTCTGCCTCAGAGGCCTGATGGCACTGATATCGTACACGACTCCAGTTTCGCACTGGGTAGCGCATGGACGGAAGTTGGGGAACGTTTCTGCACACACCAACCCTGCCTGATACGGCGCCGGTACGTACTTGGCTAGGCACGATGCTGGCTCCGATCACTAGGCCATGGCTGCCTGCATGACGAGGCTTTCAACTTACTATACCGGTAGTAATCGACAGAAGTGTGCCAAGAGAAACATGTTTCCCCACATCCAAGTACATACCAGCTTTCCACCTACCCAAACGCCCTAATTACACACACCCTAATCCACACACAATGGCCGACTCGAACAAACCCCCCAAACCCGTCTCCGTCCTCTTCGTCTGCCTCGGCAACATATGTACGTGCTCCCAATCCCCTACATTCACACACACAAACCAACGACCAACAAGGCCGCTCCACCATGGCCGAAGGCGTCTTCCAATCCCTCACCTCGCCCTCGCACCCCCTCGTCTCGGCCATCGACTCGTGCGGCACCGGCGCCTACCACATCGGCTCCTCGCCCGACTCGCGCACCATGTCCACGCTGCGCGCAAACAACATCACCACGTACCGCCACGCAGCGCGGAAATTCTCGCCCCGCACAGACTTTGACGACTTTGACTACGTGCTCTGCATGGACGACGAGAATCTCGCGCATGTGGAGGCGTTGCGGACGGACGAGGTGAAGAGGCGCGGGGGCTGCGAGGAAGGCGTCGCAAAGGTCATGTTGTTTGGCGAGTTTGGGGGCCGCAGGAGGAAGGCCGTGGGCAAGCGGAGTGAGAGGGGAGAGGAGATTGATGATCCTTATTATGGTGGGGACGAGGGATTTCGGATTGCGTTTAAGCAATGTGAGAAGTTTGGAAAGTGTTTCTTGGAGAGGTTGGAGGCGGGCGAGCTTAGTTGAGGAGGGAGGGAGGGAGTGGATGAAGTAGGTAGGTTTGATACCCCCCATAGACTTGTACGTGGCCATGTTGCTACGAATTACAGAAGTCACACACAGACAGCATTGGAATTACAGAAATCACACACACAGCATTGGAATTTGTCCTAGACGCTCAATTCGCTTCACTCATGCTACTAGATTAATCACGCAACTGCACTGCCACCTGGGTATCCTAAGTCGTCACTCGCGCCGCATTTCATAAAGCCCCCGTCGCACCCATCATCCCGCCTTGCCCTCCATGTCCCTCTCCATCTCAAGCAGCCTCTCGACAAGCTTGCCCCTCATAAACTCCGTCAGACCCAATATACCCTCGCGCGTAACAAGACGATACGTGCCACTATCCTGCCAGCCGCCCAAGCCGCCATCCACAAACCGGCCATTGCCGTCCACCTCGACACTGCCAAGGATATCCTCTGGCCACGCAATGCGCCCGTAATCCGGTGGATTCCTCAGGTCGCTCACGTGGATCCAGCCGCCGTGGCCAGCGCCCCCGCTGCCGCCCTGGTGCATGGCGCCGCCGGCGCCGTCGTCGCTGCTGCTGCTGCTGCTTGTTCCCGGCGCAAGCGACGAGCCGCCCGGTGAGGCGTACACGGCTGCTTGCGACTGGACGTAGGGGTCCGAGGTAGCGTGTTGAGCGAAGACGGACGAGAGGATAGGCAGGAACGAGGGGTTTTGGGTGAAGTTCTGGGGGGTGGGTGGTAGGGCGGTGCATGTGCCGAGGGCGAGTTGAGGCGTTGGTGGGTTCGAGGGTAGCAGTGTGAGGAGGCGTTTGGACGGGTCGTAAGGGTCTACATGGACGTACTGTTTCCACCCCCGGTGTTGTTAGTCATGTCTCGACGAAAACGTCTATCTGGGGGGGGGGGTAAACTTTACAATGTGTGGGTTCTCGGCGAGGGTGGAAACGCTTCTTGAGCCGCGTAGACGCAGCGTTGGAGCTTGGGCGGGAGCGACGCGGCGCGCTGAGCGCACAAACGTGTTTGCGAGTATTTGGTACAGAACGGGACACATTGTTGGCTTTGGTCAGTTCTCACACACACACGCACAGAGTGAATGTCTTGTAAAAAGGTGAGTTTGTGTTGTCTTTGTTTACTTTCCTGCTTCCCCGGCACGGACTGGTAGGCCTAAAGTATGTGAAAGCTTCAGCTTAGGGTGTATTACTAACTATGACGCTGCGTTTCCTCCGGCGACCGTCCGAGCCCTTGTGCAGGAACCCAGCGGAACCCAATATCGTAGGTACAGAGTAGGTAGGGTTGCTTCTAGGCTTAGCTTCGATCGTCGCGGGCTTTGCATAAATTCCCTAGGTTTAATCCCGCTCGGACTTATGGGATTATCTTATTATCCGATGCCTTGTTCACGATAGCCATGGCAGTCCCCCCATCGCGATCGACACGCTAGTCCAAACCCGGACTAGCGGTCCAACCCCACCACCTTACTACCCATCTAAGTCTAGCCATGCAAAAAACTGCATATCCCACGAATGGCGCCACCCAAGGCCGTGTTGGGAGGGTGTGCCGAACGGTCCAGGTAAGTCGTCGGCTTAAGTAAATTGGGAAAAACGTGGTGCAGGATATTGTTGAATGTGCGTTTTTTTTTCTCTTTCTTTCCTACGCTCGCCACTCTTGCCCTGTTTTCCACGACAGTTCGTTGCAACATGGGTTCCGATGGTGATGATGCTGGAGCGCTTGCAGCGCCTGGGGGTCCGAGTTCGGCGAAGCACATGGGTGTGCAGAGGGACGTCGAGGTAGGGAACGAGGGTATTGACATTGACAGGATTGAGAGGGTATATGCGTAAGTCTTTTATCTTACTGTGTAATCGCCCCAAAAAAAAAACACAAAGTAAAAATTACAAACATCTAATCATGGACTTTTAGCAAACTCGATCGTCGTATCCTTCCGGCCTTTTGGGTCCTGTATTTCATATGCTCGGCCATACGCTCCAACATTGGACTTGCGCAAACTATGAATCTGGCAGAAGGCCACGATCTAGGTTCTGTGCTTGACATTACGCCCAAGCAGGTGTCGACGGGCCTGGCCCTGTTCTACGTCTGCTATGTAATTTTTGATCTGCCATCTAATCTCATCATGTCACGGGTTAGCCCGCATGCGTGGATGAGTCGTATTGTTACATGTGTGGGCATCATTGGTATGTGCTTGACTGCTATGAATGCAGATTGGAATCTCTAGTAAGTGGCCTCTTCCACGTGCTTGCCGTATGCTTTAGACTAAATGATGCCTTCAGTCTGCTGCGATTACTGCTTGGCATTGTCATTGCAGGCATGTGGCCTGGCATGTCGTATTATCTGACTCTGTTCTACCCTCCCTCTCGCACCGGCAAACGCATTGGACGTTACTTTACCGCATCGCAAATGTCAGCCGCAGTCGTGGGCCTGGTTTCTGCAGGCTTCCAGAAAATGGACGGCCTGGGCGGATTGGTCGGGTTCCAATGGATGTTCCTCCTGTACGGTATTGTCGGCTTCATCGTCGGCATCTCGCTTCTCTGGTGGCTTCCCGATAGACCTCTACCTCCAGGCCAAGTCCGTCAGCGAAGCGGATGGATGAAGTGGCTTCCAGAAGGCAGGCCGGCCTTGGAGGGTGAAGACGCACGTATCCATTACGAGGACTTGACGCGTGTTTACAGTCGCAAGCTGTGGACTATGAAGGATCTTTGGCACGTCGTCATTGACTGGAGGATCTACCCGCTTGTCGTCATGTACTTTGGGGTAGTGGGCGTAGGTAACGGCACGCAGGCGTATGCGACGGTCATTATTCGGGGCATCAACCCGGATCTGACGGGTATTCAGTTGAGTTTGCTGTCTGCACCCATCTGGATTGTAAGTCAATCAAGTCTGGGATCACCGCATACTCTAACACTTTCTGGCCTGATTAGATGGACCTCATCGCTATTCTACTCGTCACGCCCATCTCGGATCGGTTCCACCATCACCGACCTGCCTTCTTCAGCGGGGCCGTTGTAATCCAAATCGTCGGTCTTTTGATTGCAACATTTGCAAGCAACTGGTCACGTTACGGGGGAGTTTTGCTGATTGGGTTCGGGCTTGGGCCGACGGTACCAATTTGCATGGCATGGTCCAATGAGATTTTCCAGCCCCGACACGGAGAGGTCGGGGTAGCAGCAGCTAGCGCACTCGTGTCTGGACTTGGAAACTTGGGAAGTATTTTGACCACGTATGCCCTGTACTCGGGATGGCCTGAGGATGCAAAGGCCGGACGTCACAAATATCGCAAGAGCAACTTTGTCATGATTGGCATCCTATGTGGTAGTATCCTCAGTGCAGGTAGCATGGTTGTCCTCCTGAGGGTTTTTGGAGGCAGCAAGGCAAAGCAGGTCAGCAGCGCGAGTTCGACCAGCGAGGGCGAGGCTGTCTACGTCGATGGGGCGGCGCGGCGCGAGGTGCAGCAGCGGGGGCTCGGACGCATGTTCTGCTTCCGATGAAGGGGTGCAGGGATGCTGGCGGGTGGTAACAAGTGATGTGTGAGATGGCATTTGGACTCAGTTGGAGCATTTGTGATGGGCTTGTGGAATAGCCATGGCGACAGGGGATTACGAGGAAGCGGTGGGCTTGGTGGTGCATGTTGTATGCAAGTCAACATGGCGGGCCGATGGGTGACGATGATCTCAGATTTAGTGCATCGGATCGCGACATGTTAATCTCTTTGCATGTGAAAGTTTTCCGAGAGCAGCGGGATGAGTTTTTACTCTGCCTACTTGCAGCTCCGTGTCTTATTAGGCAGTGTGCCCCACCACAGCTGCCGGCCGCGATATAGTAGCAATAGTGGTAATAGTAGTAGTAGTAGTAGCAGCAGCAGCAGCAAACAACCACTTTCCACATCATTCAAGCCGTCTTACAAAGCCTCCTTTCACGCAGACACTTTCCCATCCAATTCATCTCATCGCCCGTTATTGTTGTTGTCGCTGTCCATGTTGGCCTAACAGCAGGTGGTAGCGGGGCATTAAAGCCGCACGTCGACGCAGGCCAGGACCACGGATTTGGCGCCCCGCTGTAAGTACTTCGATATAACGACGGGCCAGCAGTGACGTAAGTCATCCTATCCAAGTCCCTTGACACGACTAGGAAAGTCGACAATGCGCAAATAGTGCATTGGTCCAGCCCTGGGTCGGCAAGCTGCTAATGCTAACAGTCCTGTCCCTTACCTCTAGGTAGCTCCCCGCAAATCGCTACCCACTAACCACTAACCGCTAACCAGCTCACCTGCTTGGGAGCGCGAACCCGCCAACCCGCCAATCTACGCGCAACCATGTCGGCCGCAATCGACAATGAAGATCTCGAGGAGCTCTCCATCTCCATGCCCGCTCAGCGGCGCGGGGCCGGAGGCGCCAGCGTTACAAAGACACAAGATGCCGCCCTTGCGACGCCTGCCGCCGCTCTCGGCACAGCCGTGCAGGAAAGCAAGAGCAAGGACTCCAAGGCGAATCAGCGGCTGGGACAGTACACGATAGTTCGTACCCTGGGCGAGGGCTCCTTTGGCAAGGTCAAGCTGGCCACGCACCAGGTCAGCGGCCAAAAGGTCGCCCTCAAGATCATCAACCGCAAGAGGCTGGTGACGAGGGACATGGCGGGCAGGATAGAGCGCGAGATCCAGTATCTGCAACTGCTGCGGCACCCGCATATCATCAAGCTGTAACTTGGCCACCTGCTGCTGCTTGACATCATGCTGACCCTCTGCAGATACACCGTCATAACAACGGCCACCGAAATCATCATGGTCCTTGAGTACGCCGGCGGCGAGCTGTTCGACTACATTGTCAACCACGGAAAGCTGCAAGAGGCCCAGGCTAGAAAGTTCTTCCAGCAAATCGTATGCGCCGTCGAATACTGCCACAGGCACAAGATTGTCCACCGAGACTTGAAGCCCGAGAATCTGCTGCTCGACCATGACAGCAATGTCAAAATCGCCGACTTTGGCCTGAGCAACATCATGACAGACGGCAATTTCCTCAAGACGAGCTGCGGCAGTCCCAACTACGCCGCGCCCGAAGTCATATCTGGCAAGTTGTATGCCGGCCCCGAAGTCGACGTTTGGAGTTGCGGTGTCATTCTCTACGTGCTGTTGGTTGGTCGACTACCCTTTGACGACGAGTACATCCCTACACTTTTTAAGAAGATTGCGGCTGGGCAATACAGCACACCGAGTTATCTGTCCCCAGGTGCCACGTCCCTGATTAAGAAGATGCTCATGGTCAACCCCGTCCACCGCATCACCATCCCCGAACTCCGCCAAGATCCATGGTTCACCACTGACCTACCCCCATACCTGGAGCCACCCGCCCAAGACTTCTTCGATAGTGGAGCCGACCCCAACAAAGCAATCGACCCCAAGGCTCTAGCCCCAACAGCCGATGCCCCCCGTGTCCAGGCCTTGCACGAAAATGTCGTCTCCAAGCTCGGAAAAACAATGGGCTACGCAAAGCATGATGTGCAGGACGCGTTGGCACGCGACGAGCCGAGCGCAATCAAGGACGCCTACTTGATCGTGCGCGAAAATGAGATGATGCGGGATAATCGTATGTCAATATTCATACTCTTACACCGCATGTCGTGCTAACCCTGATAGCATTACTGACCAACGACAACGGCATACCGGTATGGAATCACCAGTCGCCTCCCACCCACGAGAGTCACATGGAAAAATACAGGCCACAGTCTTTGAATGCTGCTTCGCGTCCCCAATTCATTCCTCCCTCGACCAAGGAGCATGAAAGAGCGCGCCAAGGCTCGAATGCCAGCAGCCAGCTTGCAATGGTGCGCAGTCCCGTTAGCACAGTGGCCATCTTGCCTAGCAGTCTTACCGAATACCACAAAGCGTACATGAAGGGTCATCCAAGACCGTTGAGCAGAATCCAGGACACGGATGGTCTTCCACCCACTCCAGAACAAACGGAAGAGCAACGGCAAATATCAGCTCGTAGGCTGAAGCCAAACTTCCGCACTCTACCTGAAGCAGGAAGGTCAAAGCCTGAGCCAATGACAAGCCTACCCGCTAAGAAACCGCGAGCGACCAAATGGCAATTTGGTATTCGCTCAAGGAATCAGCCTGCAGAGGCCATGCTGGCCATCTTCAAGGCATTGAAAGCCATGGGTGCTGATTGGGAGATACCCAAGATACGCAGAGCCGGCGGAAGAAGCGGATCCCGCAGCCCAAGTACGTCCAAGGCCCCTGGATCACCAAAGTCGCGGAGTCAGTCACAAGATTCGATATCGTCTCACTCATCGCATGAGGGTCAAGGTGCGCGAGCCAACTCGCCACACCGAGAGCCGCTTACCGTACGTAACAACAGCGCATATGAGCAAGAAACAAGAGGTCGCCAGAAGAGGCACTACAACCACACCAACGACTGGGGATACCACGTTCCTGAAGACCCATGGGTCATCAACGCCCGCTTCCGCAAAGAAGGCATGTTCCCTCCTGGCGTCGCACACCCATCTTCAACCCAATCGTCGCGCGTCGACCTCACCAATGATCCTTCAGGTCTCCGCCGGCGCAGCTCTACCAACGCCAGCATATCCAGCGCCCACGGCGTCGAGGGCATGACATCAGCAGAGCGCGCTGCATCCGTCAACGAAGAGCAACACCCACACTCTGACGAAGCAGTCTACATCTACATGTCCATCCAACTCTATAGCATCGACCGTGACTTCTTCGTCGTAGACTTCAAATGCGCTGGCTACGAGCGCCTCGTATCAAACCTCGTCCGCGAAATCAAAGCATCGTCTCCTTCTCTCTCTAGCTCCCAACCCCAACAGCACCACCAGGACGGCTGGGACGACGAACAGGGCGTGTGGCGTAGACTGGAAGAGAACGAACCCCTGCCTGCTGACCTGGCAAACAAACTGAGAGAAGGCGATACCGGCATTCTCAGAGAAAGGACAGAGCTCGTGGGTGCGGGTCGCAAGGAAGGCGAGAAGATGATCACTAGTCCGTTTCCCTTTTTGGATGTGGCTAGTACCCTGATTTTGCAGTTGAGTGGCGAGTAAGAAGGAAGGGAAAGGAAAAAAAAATGGCTTGGGCTATGGATACTTTTGTTGCTTTTCTGTGGGTTTCTCCCACGAGGAAGTTTAAGGGAAGGTGACGGGAACGGGAACGGGGTTCAGGGGGTGTTTTTCTTAGACAGGCATGTCTGTGGGATGGGATGGGCTGGGATGGGACGGGGCTGGGTGGACTGGACTGTATAGACGGTGTATAGAGAGTTGAAGCGTAAGATGACAATGATGAATTTGATCATGATGATGATGATGATGACATGGTACGAGTTACCATTTTTTTTTATTCGCCATCTGTCACTCACTGTCATTAATTGACACCAACACACACACACAGTGAGGGAAAATAAGTATCAGGACAACCTTCTCCCCGACTTGCTTCTTTTAGTCATAATACCTAGGTATACAGTATACAGTACATGTACTATACCACCTCCCTCCTCCCACCTCCCACCTCCCAAACCCCCCCAGCACTTTTGTTGGCCGAAACATCAAACTGAATCCCACACACACACACACACATACTGAGTTTCCTAGATCCCTCACGACTGACTGACTGACTGACTGAACAACTGCACCTGCACTTGCACTGTACTAAATACACATGGACGGAGAAGAGTATGATTGCGGGCCAGGAAACGGGGAGGCCAAGACGGAGAAGAGGGGGAATGGGGTACATGAACAAGAACACAGCAAACGGCCATCAAGAGAGAGAGCTGCAGACGACAAAGGTTGAATAGCAGAGCAATTTTCGTGGGCCCAGGCCCACTCAAAACTTGCTGGCCAGCAGACATGACATGGGTACATGACATGGGTGATTCTATCGCATGCCGGCACCGAAACCACCGCCGGCAGCGCCCATGGCGCCTAGTCTTGAAGCGAGCTTTGGGTATTTTTCTTGTACCTAGACATGCCATGTTAGCTTGTGTTTATTGTGTTTAGAATGTCTACTCGAGAACTTACCTCGAGTTGTGTCCTGGTTGCCTCAGCGTAGCTAAGTGCGTTGACAATCTCTCCCTCTGTCCTTGACAGCTCGGCAGCGCGCTCAAAGTACTTGAGCGCTTCTGTGACCTTGCCCTGCTGCAAGAGCAGTTGCGCCATGGTTGCGACGGCAATGTCGCACTCTGGGTCGATGATGAGGGCCTTTTCGCACAGCTTCTCCGCATCGTCAAAGTCGTTCTTCCATTGGAAGAGGGCTAGGGCCTTGTTGATGAGGGGTAGGACGTTCATGCCTAGAGGCTTGCTCGTCTTCTCCATTTCCACGGCCGTGTCGAACTTTTCAATGGCTTCCTGGTACTTTTGCTGGTCGAGTAGCAGTTCGCCATAGTAGTTGTATACGTCTGGTACTTGGGAAAAGTTCTTCATGCAGCGGCGGAATGTGGCCATGGAGGAGGCGATGCTGCCCATCTTGTATTGTGTGACACCGAGTTGGATATGCGAAAAGATGAAGTCCTTGTCCAGATCGATAGACTTTTGGTAGTCCTTGGCTGCCTCACCAAACTCCGACTTTATAAAGTGAAGTTGTGCGCGGTGGTAGAAGATGTCGGGATCTGTCGAGTTTTGCTCCAGGGCAGCGGCAAAGTCGGCTTCGGCAGCTTCTGGGTTGGCAAGCTCCAAGTGCATGCTGGCGCGCTTGATGAAGCTCTGTGTTAGTGTGGGCTGGAGCTCGATGCTCTTGTCCATGTCCTTTAGGGCGTCTTCGTTGTCGCCCTTGAGGTAGCTGAAAGTTCCACGCATGTTGTAGGCAAAGGCCTCGTGCTCGCCGAGGTCGCCCAGTTCTACTGCGCGGTCAAAGGCCGCGGCGGCTTCAGTGTATCCATGGCCCGTCTTGGTAGCCATGGCCTTTAGTCCCTTGCGAAGCTGACCCTTTCCGCTCTCCTCGTCAAGCTCGGCATCGTCTTCAAGGCCTTCTGGTGTTGGCTTGGGCCGGAAGCTCTGGAGGTAGTTTGTGACAAAAGTTGGGCTGGGCAGCTTCTTCTCCTTGGAGGCGAGAATGGCCTTGCCCTTTGCGTCGGCCACCTTTTTCAGCAGGCGCTCGACGCTCTGTGCGCTGCTCTCGTTGCGGAAGCCATCGATGATGCAGCTCGCAGTGTAGTCGAGGAGAGCCTCGCTGTTGCGCTCGACCTGCTCGTATGCGTTGGCCCGTCGGTTCAGCGCTTTTACGTATTCGTTGTCGAGGTTGATGGCGGCTGTCGTATCCTCGATGACCTTGTCCCACTCTGACATGGCATTGTAGCATGCGGCGCGGTTCGAGTAGAAGACGGGATCTTGCTTGCAGAGGATGGCCTTGCCGTAGAGGTCGATGGCGCGCTCGTAGTCTTTGGAGCCGTATGCCTTGTTGCCTGCCGCCTTTAGCTTGGCGGCATATTCTTTACGTTGCTGCTACGAGTTAGCCGTCGTCTCTACCATGCTTCGTCCAAGCCTCGTACCTCGTCTGATAATGAGCCAACCGATTCTTCGTCCACTTCGGGGAGCGACTCTTGTGGGGCATCAGCCACTGCTGCCTTGTTGGGCTCTGTCGATTCGTCAGTCCCCATGTCTGCTGTTGTCGCAGTTCATGTCACATGTCATGTCCCTATCCACGTACCAGAGTCTGATTTCTTTTCGCCCTCAGTGTCCTTTTCAGCCCTCTCTTTCGCCCGCTTGCGCTCGCGTTGCCTCTTGCGCTTGGTGGCTGATGTGTCGGCAGCGCCATCTCTTGAGTCGTTTGAGAAGTAGTAGACTGCGCCACCGGCACCAACAACCAATGTTATGCCGGCAATGGTGTATACCACGCCCTTGTTCTCCGACGCCCAATTCGACAACCGGTCCCATAGCGAGTTACTTGTGTCGGCAGGAATCTGAACGGGAAAAGGACCAGGGCCCTGAGGCACAGGTGCATTTGCGGGCGCCATGATGGTTGTGATCAGCAGTATGTATTATAGGTGAGTATAGCGAGTAGGCTTTTCTACTGCTCAATGGCGGTTGGCGGTGGTGTGTTGTTGGGGCCTTGATCGCAGAAATTTGGCTAGGGCAAGCTTGGTGCAACGACGTGAGCGAGCTGTGGGCTCGAGCGTCGGGGGACGTCATCAGCCGTGCCGTTGCCGACCAAGACCCGTTTGGGGGGCCCACACGCCACCATCATTCACCCCCAGCCGTATCTACTTCCTACTCCTGGCCACGTGATATCATCTTGAACACAATGGCTTCCGAAAATGAGTTTCAGCTCTTCACTTCATTGCGATATGATCCCTTGCTACTTACATCAGATGAAAACTCACGTCCGGTTCTGAACTTTGTCTCCCCGTCACCCTTCTACATGCTTGCCTATCACAGAGACCGGATGGTAGAAGCAGCGCAGCACTTTGACTTTTTTGAGGTCGAGAAGAAGCTCCAAGACGGCCAAGCACTACACGCCCAACTATTGAAGCGGACCCAGGATCACATACAAAAGTCGGGCAAAGACGAAGCGATGAAGGTATGAGGTATGTACTGCCGAATGTACCATGGCTTGACTGACGCTTCTTAGCTTCGACTGCTGTACGACAAAGCCGCCAATCTTACTGTCGAGTTCACCGCCGTCCCTGCCGTCCCTCTATCAACTCTCTACCCTCCATCTTTGGACCCACCAGCATCCACCCCAGAAAAACATCCCGCAAACACCTTCAAGCCTTCTCCGCTAACCGGTGGTGCTCTAAGCCTTGGCACCGATGACTCCCTTCCAGCAGCAACATCTACGCTCCCACCGCCACCAGAATGGAAGATCAAGCTAGACACGGCGCCCACACCATCATCGCCTTTCACCCTTTTAAAGACTACCAAACGGGAAATGTATGACCAAAGCCGTGAACGCGCCTTACCTGAGAACTCGGCTGGCCCAGCCTACCGAGAAGTAATGCTCTACAACGAAGTCAACGAGCTCACAGAAGGCACTTTAACATCCCTCTACCTCTTCCGCGGTGGCCGTTGGGTAACCCCACCAGTCGGCGTTCCCTCTGGCGAGTTTACTAGCAAGACGTTAAAGGATGACGGTACCGATGAAGGAGAGCTTAGGAAGCCGTTTGCTGGTCGCTGGGGCCATTCTACGAGAAGCGCAAAGGTCGGGGCAGGTGGGCAGAGGGGCACAAGTCGTAGGTGGGCGTTGGGAAGCGGGTATTGTATGGAAGAGCCTGTTAGTATTGACACTGTGCAAGTTGGCGAGCATGTGTGGGTCAGTAATGGTGTTCGAGGATTTGGCCACGGTAGAGTGGTGGAGTAGATGATGGCTGAAATATGCAGATTTACATTAGCCGCTGAAATGAAGAAAGTGGCCATTCAGTCCCAAGGAAAACAGGGTATCGCTTACAACTCATGTGAGCGTCCTTGTAACCAAGGTACGAAGATTCAGTCTCTTTGGCGAATTTCTTCGTCAGTCGCAACGACTACAGCTTAGTGGAACCACTCCACAAACCGTGGTTGCGACACCACCGCTACCACACATCCTTTCCTCGCCATATATAAAATATAAAAAACCACACTCATCCCACATCTCCACACACCGCAGCCAAAAGACAAATACTCCATTCGTACAACCCGCACTCAAACATAACCCAAACATGACAGAGCCTACACCCAACTTCAGCGACCAAATCCAAGGACTCCTCAGGAGAATGAACATTGCAGAATTGCAACACCGACGCTGGTACACCCAGAAGTTGGCACAGCGCACAAGAAACACAACCGTCATGCCAGATATGCAGGGTGAAGACTTTAACAACGGATACGTCCAGATACCCGACTACACAAGCGACTCCTCCGACTTCTCGTCCGATTCCGAGCAAGAAACAGAATCTGTGAGCCTTCCCGTAAACAACGAGTCAGATTCCGAGGACTCGATTGAATCTTGTCATCTTCTTTCCGACGACTCAGATTCAGACTCAGACGACGGTGTCATGTCGATAGAATCTTCACAACAAGATGTGAGGACTGCCCACACTAGTAATCGGTCGAGAATGGATGGGCTTACGTTGGAGTATGAGAGGAGTGTCGATGAGAGCCTTGTGAGGCTTATTAAAGAGGGAGAGAGGGAGAGGGAGGTGCAGAGGGAGATTAGGAGGTTGATGGAGGAGCAGGAGGTGCAGCATGTGAAGGAGTGGGAGCAGGAACAAGATGATGGATATTCGGGCTTTCCGTATAGGTTACTCGGGTAGAACAGGACATGGGGAGGGTTTTGAGTACGTATGGAAAAGATCCTGTAGGACAGTGAGTTTAAATGTTTGAGGCTTTGACGCAAGAAAAGGAAACATGTAAGGGACGCTCGACGCTATCGAGCTTGGGATAGAGAAGTAGTTTCGAAGTACTTGAATCATATACCACGCGGTTTAATTACTGAAAGAACAACGCTATACGCCTGAAACTCTACAAAGAACCTACTTTACACCACCCTCCCCCAATCCAACGCCCATCACAACCCTATACCCCACACTCAAACCCCCTCTCCCTTCCTCGAGCCCTCCACCGAACCCTCCTCCCCCACTGACCACCCCTTGAACCCCCTCGCCGGCACCCCCCTCTCAAACAACTCATCCAGCTCCCCAAACGTCCTCCCCTTTGGCTCCGGCAGCCGGCACAAACTCCACACCAACCCCAGCACACTCGTGCCCGCCCAAAAGAACCCAGCCTTAGCGCCCCACCCCCAAGCCGTTGGGTTCAACATCCGCGGCGTAATCACATTCGTCACGATACCGCCGACGTTGTAGCAGTTCCGGGCTAGCACAATCGTCTTGCTGCGTAGTCGGGTGCTCGGCATCTCGGACACGAGGGCGTAGCAGATGGGGCCGAGGGTGGCGTCGTAGGCGAGTGTGAAGGCGAGGAGGAGGGCGGCGATGGCCCAGTTGAGTGGGGTGGATGTACCTTTTGCGCTGTTGGTGTTGGGCTGCGGGATACATGCTAGGATACCGATGAGCAGGACGAAGAGACATGTGAGGGTTTGACCGGAGAGGTAGAGTGTTCGACGGCCAAAGTGCGACATTAGTGCCCAAGAGATGATGACGCCGACGAGGCCGAGGGCGAATTGTGCGAGGGAGAGGGTGAAGGCGTGCGAGGGGGGGATACCTGCTTGTTCGTCTATGACAGGGGGTGAGTGTTGTGTCGAGGAGGTTTGGTGTAGGGTCTGGAGGGTGGCTTACAAAAGTAGGTTGAGAAGCCCATAAATGTGCTACCGCATAGGGTCTGGATGATCCACACCATACATGTAATCTCTGTCCTGCGTCTGTCGACACCCTTGAAACAGTCTTTGTAGCTCGTACCCGTCTGCATCCTCTGTTCTCGGTCGTTGGTCTCCATCATGCCTTCCATTGTGCCGACCAAGACCATGTCGAACTCAGCGTCGGACACGGATTTGGGTTTGGTACGCAGGCGTTGTAGGGAAGCCTTTGCGTCGGCGAAGCGGTTTTGGCGAATGAGCCACCAAGGCGACTCTGGGGCAAAGCAGACCGCTAGAAAGATGGGCAGAGGAAAGATCCATTGGAGGGCGAATGGAATGCGATAGGACCAGTCTGTCGTGTCTGATATCATTCCGCGCATGACGATGGAAGCGATGAGTTGGCCGAGAACCCAGCATGCGTTTACCCATCTGAAAAGCCGTTAACAACGCTGACCTTGTATAAGGTTCAGAAGAGACTGGAATCATGGATACTTACGTGGTCAAATACGCTCTCAGTGACACAGGACAAACATCTGCCGCATACACCGTACAGATGCACTGAAACATACCCCACGGCATCCCCAGCAGACACTGCCCCGCCAACAGCACCTCCTTGCTAGCCGCAAAGAAGGTAACGAAGATGAAGACATTCATAGCCATCAACCCCACCATGAGCGTATGCCGATAACCAATTCTTTCAGCCACTGTCCCCGTAGCAAAAAGTCCCAGTATCTGTCCCGCCAGTCCGCCATTGACAAGCGCACTCTGCCAATTCGCGCTTATCTCGTACGTTCCGTTTGGCAGTTTGTCGCCGAATTGGCGACGAAAGGGGTCCATGGCGAAGAGGTTGGGAACGAGGATGGTCGAGTAGCCTTCCATTACGAGTGTCATGGATATCACGACAGACCATGCTATGGCTTTTGGGAATTGGCGCACGCCTTGGCGCAGTGTCATGGAGTGTTCTGCATTAATTGTTGCTTCGGCTACTGAGGCCGAGCGATGGAAGATGGGTGTTGCAGATTCGCACTTTGATGCTGATGGGAAGGAGGATGAGATTGTTTTGGATATGCTGCCTGAGGTTATGGCGTCTGGGTGGGATTGCCGTGGCTGTTTTTCATCGTTGTCGTGGACGAAGTCATCTTGCGTTTTTTGGACAAGAGGTGTCATTGTGATGGAGGTTAGTGAAGGCTGATGCCTACAAGTGCATTTGGCTTAAGTGAGATATGATAGGAACATACAAACACATGAAGAGGTAGTAGCATCCATCACATATATAAAGAACGCAGAATTAGTGACTCAATAGAATGCGGGCCTACAAGGCGGGGTGAGGGATGGTAAAGGTATAACGAAGAAGGGTGTACCTATTGATCAATCTGCAATTCGTCGTTTCCAATATCTTGGGCTGTATCTCTGGTCGGGCATATCACAATAAGAAGCGTCGGAGGCTTCTACGGTCGAACTGACTGGATGATTGCGGAATGGATTTAATATTGCCTCATGCCAACCATGCAGACGGTGCGTCTGGCAAGATTTGAAGCCATCGTGACCTCGGAGCTCAAGTTTTGGTGGTCTAGACAATACGCGTGCAGCCTGAGTCTTGGCTTACCATTGACCGCTGCGGGCAGTTGGGGCCATATTGTGTCCGGACCCAAAATATGGTAGACTCCACATGAGTTCCATTGTTGCTATCCTATCAATTCCAGGGCCTGAGCGTAACGGATTGATACACGCTGTAGCCGGTGTCGTTTGGGCGGAGGTACCTGCACAATCTGGACCCGTTACATCATCATTGCGATTGTTTGCTGCAAGACGTGCGTGGAAGTCTAGATGGCGTTAGCATAGCCCCCCTGATTTAATACGACGTTCCGTCAACTAATTGCCAAGCAAACCCAGTGCTTCGACCAGAGCTCCCAGCCAAGCTCGGGTATTGGGTGTTTCCCAAGTTTGGCGCGCCAAGATGGCAGCCTGGGGTAGTGCCGTTGTATTGTAGAAAGGGTGTGATATCTCGACTGATCAACTGGCTAACTCAGTGAAAGGATCATGGGGCGAAGCACAAATGGAAACGAGAAATAGTCATCCGCAAGAATCGTTCAAGATCCAGCACACTTGAGCATAAAGCAATGGTATTGGTATTGCGTTTACTGTCCCAGCCCTCCAGATGCAGCATCATATATTATTTGGCAGCGGCAGCGGCTTCCTTCTCCTTCTTCTTCCCGCTCAACCTCTGCCATCTTGGCGGCCTTCTTTTGGGGCGTTCTTGGTCATCGGCTTTCCGTCGGCGTCTAGCATCGGTCCCCCTTCAGTTTCCTCTTTGGGCTGTTCTAGTTTTGGTTTGGTTGGGTTAGGGTTACCCTTCCATTCTAGCTTGCGGGGACGCAGGAATTCGTCCAATATTTCATCAGTGACACTGGCTCGTGCGTCCTGGAATCTCTTTGTGTAGGCCGTCATGGTATCTACGCATTCGCGTTTCATCTCACCAGTAAGGAGCTCTCCCTTGCGGTAATCTTCTGCTAGCTTCTTGAGCTTCTCGTCGTCATCTTCAAAGTAAGCAATGTACTGGTAGGGCACGTCAATGTCCGGGTTACCGCCCTTTTCGCGATGTAGCTCGAGTGTCTCCTGGCCGCCAGAAAATGCTTTGGTGTTGATCTTGTTCTTTATTTGCTTCGGGGTGTCGCTCATGAAAATGGCAGAATTGGCATTCGATGCGCTCATCTTACCGCCAGAGCCTTGTAGCGCGGTGAGGAACTTGGAGTGGATAAGCGCAGGCTTTGGCGACGGAAGGTCCATTCTGTTGCAGTTCTCACGGACAAGGCGGAAGTAGGGGTCCTGGTCGATAGCGCAGGGAATAAGACATGGAATATCAGCGAGCTTCTTGGAGCGACGGTATGTCTTGTAGTCTTCGCCCCAGATGAAGGGGTACGAAGAAGCAAATGCAGCTACGCACTGTTTCGCAGCGAAGGCGTTACTGCCGATGTTGGTAGAGCCGTGAAAGCCAAAGGCGCCACGAACCTGGTTGTTCGTGATGAGCTTTTCGAATTCGGTAGTGTTAAGACTGAAATGCCGGTTGTAGCCAGATGTAAAGAATTCCGAATCAATGTACATGAATGTCTTCTTGACGTCGAAACCAATGGAGATGATGTCTTTTGCATTCTGACGCGAGAACTCGTAGACCTCCTCTTGCTTTAGCTTTTCCTTGAAGAGGAACTTTTCGTCGTCGGTCAACATAATGACTAGTGGCACGTCGAAGACATCCTGCAGCCACTTTGTGAATTCAAAGGGTATCGTGTGGCCAATGTGCATGGCGTCGCTACTGGGGCCACGTCCAGTGTACAGAAGAAAGTCATCACCCCGCTCGTACACGTCGAGTATCAGTTCTAGGTCGCGATGTGAGAAGAACAAGCCACGTCGTAACCAGCGGTGCGGCTTGTGGCCAGTAACGCGCTCGAACCGGTCCAGCAGAGGCTGATCAATGAGCTTGGTAGCCCACTGTTCTGATATCTTGACATAGTCGAATTCTTTGACATTGCCGTCTTCATCGACTGCAGCTTGTACGTCCCAGGGATTGATCTCTTGCTCCGTTGCTTTTGAGACGGGCTGTGCCGCCGTGTCGGCGAGCGAGAGGGCGGCAACGGCTGGGGGTTCTGGCTCAGTCATGGTGGTGGTACGTGTCGTGTGTCCTGGAAGTCGTAGGTGAAGGGGACGAAAGGAAAAGCTACGCCCATACACACACTTATTGACTCATACTCGTTGGCAGACGTGTACACTGAATCCCGGCTAATTAACCCCACTTCAATGTGACGTTCCTGCGCCTCGGCCTGCGCCTCATTTCTGCCCCGCATTTGGCGAGGCACCAGCCACATCGGCGTTCGCGCGGGCAGTTCCGATAAGGTGACGAGGCAAAACTCGTGATCATGGTAAGAGCTCTACTTGGGTAGAGTCTAGACGATTCCGCCTGCGCATCGTTGTCGTCACCACCACTTGCTCACACCATCCCCATCACTTGGCTGTTCAATTGTCGATTCACAATTGGGCGAGCTTGACCATGCGCCTTTGTCAATTCAGATAGACTCCCCGCGCGTTACAGGCTGCCCAAAGCTCCTCCTACCTACCTGACTGATATTCCCACACTTGAACTCGGACCTCTCTCTCTCTCCACAAACCGCAATCCAAATTAAAACAGCTTGAAGACTACACACAAACGCCAAAATGGTCAAATTCTACTCGTCCAACGAAACGTACTCGTACCCCTTCGCCGCCGTGTCGCTTGCCTACTTTCTCCGCTACCCCAACCCATACTCTACTCACGTGCTCTCGACCGACACCATCGCACGCAGTTATGACCCCGAAACACAGCGGCTAACCACCATTCGCCTGCATCTCAAACGCTCCAAACTCCCCTCGGCCGTCCTGAAGCTCGTACCGCGATCCCTACTTGGCGCCTCAGCGGCCGGAGAGTCACAGACGTATATCCTTGAGAAGTCGGTTGTGGACATGAAAGAGGGCTGGATGGACACGGAGTCGCGCAATTTGGAGTGGACAGGCGTCTTGTCCGTGGTGGAGAGACAGAAGTTCCAGCGTCCCTCGCCTCTAGCCGATGACGTAAAAGTTTGGCAAGGCATGGAAGGCGCAGCACAGCGACATGGCTTCCTCAACTTCAACGCCAAGGGGCCTGGTGCGAGGGTCGAGGACACGGGCGAGACCACAGACGTGACAAGTTCCGTCACACTACACAGCCACATTGGCGAGACATGGAAGAAGAAGCGTGAGGCTGCGAGGGAGGGCGCCATGGAAGAAGAGCAACCACAGAAGGTGGGCTTCTTGCGAAGCTGGGGTACCGCGGCTCTGCAGCGCAACATTGAGAAGATTGGTCTTACACGCGCGCAGCGTAGCCAGCCGAATGCGCGCGAAGGCATGAAGGTGGTGCTAGAGCGCATGAGAGAAGGCGGCCTCGTCGCTGTACTCGAGGGCATGCGACAAGACCGAGAAGCCATTCTCGCCGGCCGCCCACTTGCCACGCCCCGCGCAGCAAACAGTAACGAATGAATACGCCGCCAAAAAGTGATGCTTGTCCGTGTATGGTGTCTGGCGTCTTCTTTGGTCAGAGAGTCTCTTGTGTTTTCTTATCAGTCTTCAGCGACGGCGTTACGGTCTCTCTCCCTGCCTTCTTTTCACCAGCCCCTCACTTCTTGTGGAATGGTGGTGTTGGGCTTTGTCTTATTATCCTGCTACTCTTCTCCGCACCTTTCTGCCTGTCTCAATTCGAAACGACCATGCCAGATTTGTAGTGCTGGGGTTTATGTTGTGTACAATTTCTTCGTTGCGAGGCGTTTGTCACAGACAATGGAAAAGTATCAATGAAATCACGTCCAAATCATTCAAGTGCACTCGCGCAATACATTCTTATGGTAACGATACAGCAAAATTAATTCAAAAGCTAAGATTGGGTATCATACAAGCTACTAGTTAACATGAAACATAAGTATGTAAGCAAACCAGAAGCAACAAACGCAGGCACATCCATCAACTATCCCAAATCGGCCCAAAGGCGGGAACCCCCCTCCTTTCCAACCCTCCAACAACCCAGTCAACAACCTTTTGGTTACTCAGCACAAACACTGCTTCAACCTCCAACTCTCTATACATACTCCACGCCACCTCCAACAAATCCGGACGTCCCATCTCCGCCGTATCAATAACGACGGCATCAGGATCCGCCTTGTTCACCAGCCCCATGATGTGCGGACCAAACGTCGTCAAAGGTGAGCGCGAAGACCAGACTAGACGTGCGAATTGTCTGGGGTATCTGCGGCTACGAGAAGAAGCGAGTGTGTTTTCAACAAGGGAGGAGAGACAAGGACCGATTCCCGAGCCAGTCGTCACAATCAAGACGCGGGGAAACAGACAAGTAAGCGAAAGGACACCAGCCGAAGGGTGTGATTTTATGTAAAACTGTACTTTTACCGCGTCTTTTCCGGACGCCTTTGTTTGTGCTATTACGCTGCGAATCAAATTCCTAGTCCAGTCCCCAGCGTCGGAAATCACCATGCTGGCACATGGGTCTGACAGGTCTGCCGAGGGAAAGGTGGCAAAAGGGTGCCATTCGCGGAGAGGCGACGAGGAGATTGCGAGGCAAGAGAACTTGTGTATGGCGTTTGGGAAGGAGAGGTGTAATGCGTGAGTGGATAGAGGACGGGCGATGAAGGTCCAGCGGCGGAGCAGGAGCCATGGGTATATGACGAGGATAGTGATGAGTGTGAGGTTCCAGAATGTTGGATTACGAACCAAGTCGGAACCCAACGATGATGATGATGATGGGAAACTCTGCACAAGTACCAAGAGTTGAAACCAGAAAATAGCAATGGAAGACCAACCCAGGAACCGATGCGTCATCTCAAACATATCATGGTACCTCGCTCTCAGCCCAGGAATAGCAAAGAGCAAAATCACCATCAGCAGTATCAACACCACCCATGTTGACACCAATACCGTATAGCCATAGTCCCCGCTCTCGACAAACCCCACGCTCATACCCGTCGTGAAAGCGATCCACCACATCGTCCCAGCCACAGCCGCGCCACTGTGTATACCCCCGTAACAATACACCCTCGCCACCATCTTGCGTACGCTCAGCGGTACATGCCATGGGACCAACCACGCAGAGCGGAAAAGGACGTTGACGAACCAATCTTGTCGTACGAGTATTGCTGCGAGGAAGTTTGCCGACGCGAGAGTGGAGAGGGTATTGATGTTGAGACTGATAGCAATGGAGTTGTCTTCCTCGTCGTCTGGTCCTTGTTGTTGTCGTCGTTGGTGATATTGGCAGTCCTTGTACAAGAGGCCGGCCGCGATGAGGTTGACGACAAAGACGAGCGTGAAGAGCCGGCGATAGATGGTGAAGACACTGTATCTGAGAAGACGGACAATTCCAACACATCTTCTTCCTGTTCTCCGCGAGCCGAACACGTCTTGGCCGCGCCCAACAGCCGGCGCGGGATCTGAAGAAATGCCGCGAGTGGAAACATTGTATGTGGAAAAGGCTCTAGTGTTCCATTCCAGCGCCGCTCTGCCGCGAGAAACCACTGCTTTTTCTACATCGACGCCATACTCATGGCCGGCGTGTGTGTGCAAGACATCCGCCGGGTACCGTCTTGATGTCACACTGGGGGTAAGCGGGAAAATGGATTCAGACCTAGACTCTAGCCTCTGGCTGTCGGGTCTGCTAGACCGCTTTCCCCGTCTCCACCAGCGCTCGTATACGCTGTTAATCCGCATTGCGTTGGTCGTCCCGCTCCCGTTGGTCTTGCGCGACCGGCTTGTGCTAGGTAGCAAGCCGACGGAAGGAACGCAGTCGTGGGTTCGTTTGCGGATCGAGGGAATAGTGTGTGTGAGATGGTAACTTCCGTGTGTGCGTGTGTGTGTGCAATTTGGGGGACGGGGGAAAGGGGGGAGTGGAATATGAACTAGACATGGTGTTTATTGTGTGTGGTCATATATGTTGCGTTCTGGACGCATATGGGGACCAACAAACGCCTCCTGCGTTCAACAGAAATCATTGGGTTATCCGGCGGGGTCCGAGACAATGAATGCAGCTAGGTAGATGGAGTAAGGAAGGGCGTTTGGGGGAAGGCGAATGGAAGGGATAGGGGACTGATGTGCATGTCATGGTTTGTCTCTTTTGCCATGTTCTCCAGGTTCATCGGCATGCTGCTTTGAGATGTAGGTTTCCGCTTTCCACGTGGAATGTATGGAAACATGCACATCATCTGTCGTTCCTTCCGCGGATCGTGGTCACTCTGGTCTGTCGTATGCAGTGGTACCGATTGAGGGCCTTGAGTAATTCCACTCCCATCGGCGTAGCGAAAGAACGGTCGGACAGATGAATGGGGAAATACCATGGGAGGATTAAAGTAGATACTGCCGCTGGCAATGTTGTTGTTTTTGTGGCGTACTCAGGGTTGGGTATTAGTTGAGATTGGACCATTCCACATAACTTGGCGGCTCCAATCGTTGACGTCTCCCATATCTTCCACAAAGTCTGGTTGCTAGTCGTCAGCACTAATGCCAATGGGCGTTGATCGATCGATTGTGGTACATACAGCGTGCTCGTATGTGGAGTTAGACAAAGAGTATGTGTAGTAGGAAGTGCGTGTTCCCGCCAGGTGCTGCAAGGTACGCCACAGTTGCTAGTCGAAGCATTGATTCGCACTTCACCTCCCATTAGATTCCGTACCATTGCAGATTGTGTAATCAAAGTTGAGTTATGGGTAATGAGCTAGCTAAAGCCATGTTTGTTGGGACTTCAGTGCGACCAACAATGACAACATCATTTACGCCAGCTTGTTATACTGAGGCGCTTATCTCTGCTAAAATACCGAACAGCAACTAGGTGTGCAATCTACCACAAATGGGTGCGATGCTGTTGCCACCCGCTTTCGCTCAACCGGGTACTTGGGTCTGTGGCAAGCTCATCTTGTTAAACGCAAGGGATGTCAATGAGTAAGCCAGTCGCCGCCTCTTGCGCACCTGAAATCAAGACCTATGTGCTACCAGTGACCCCGGTTTGCCGCATCGGTTCTGCAAAGAGATTGACGTCTCGGTGAATTTGCTAATCTGAGGCCGTTGATGGTCTGTGTCGATGAGTCGTGTCACCTTCAAACGGCTGTCGTGCAACCACACGCAGATGTGGACCTGTCCAAGCATATGGTGATCTGGATGCATCGGTCGGGTATGTTGTAACTATACAGAGGCAATCGGGAGGACGGTATACGCCATGGTAGCAGTTGGCATGTATTCAGTGGTCTGCGTCACATCAGCGCGAATGGCGACATGAGAAGTAAGATTGATTTTGTGCTATGAAAGACTGAAATGTGGCCACCCGGACACTTCACTGAAACTCCGTGCGGCAGGAGCAAAAACAATGTAAACCCACCTGCAAAGAAGAATCTAGACCATACATCTCTTGCAGCTATGTAGAGACCCCGTATATGTTTCCACCAGGCTCCCGCAAAAGTTCAGCCCTCGGCCTTGATTTCGTCCTTGCAAACCTCAGATGTCGTCTGCTGGCTAATATCAACCATGGTCTCGATGATCTGAAGTGCCATTTTGTGACTGATCAACAACTTGATATGCTCCCAAAGCTCTTTATCGAGACTTGCAGCGAGGGTATCGATGATCAATTCCTGTAACCTCCTTGGAGTACGCTCGTCCCGAATCACGTGCCTGAAGATGACCCCCAGGGCATGGTCGGCAGAATCCGGACCAAATCCTAGCGCGGTCTGGAGTCTCATACCGAAGTTCGATGCGTCGCGGATATTCTCACTAGCAGCATCGTAGAGCTTAGTCAAGCAGATCTCGGCGAGTGCTTCAATTTCAAGTGTAGTGGCCAACTTGAGGACATTATATAGTTGCTCGGCATCTTGGAACTGGAGGGTTCCTTGATAAATCCATTGCATTAGGATTGCAACTGTTTGTTCATCGACGTCTGGAAGTAGGAGACGGCACTGGGCCGCAGCGCGCAGCTTGTCGTTCAGAGCCCTCTTCTCTTCTTTCTTGGTGACCTGGTGAATTGTGACGAATAGCTTTTCCGCTATGGCCTGCACGCCGCGCGACTTGAGATGTGATAACCGTATTGACAAGTCTGTGATGCGGGCCAGCTCTTTGATAGTCGTGTTCTGGATGTTCTTGGCAGCGATCTGCTCCTGGACAGCTTCATCAATGACCTTTCTGACAGAGTTGGGATACCCCGGTAACGGCCATTGCTCATAAGCTCCGACAATGAGAGGGATGGCCTAAGGTCAGATAAGCAAAGTGAAATATGTAGAGGTGTGCGACGAGGGATACATGGTGCTACGAAAACATACTTGTACTTCTAAACCACTGCTTTCGAATTGCTTGGGGGTGACCTCGGGAAAACAGCATACTGCAAGCGTGTCGTTGAGAACCTTGGTGCGTTCGTATTGCTGTCTCAGTTGCTTTGCCTGGGCAAAAAGACCTGCGAGGTGCTTGCTGTGGCAGCAGACTAGCTCTTCATGCATTGTAAACTTGACTGTGAGATTTACTCCACACTCGACGGTCAGTGGTGTTGAGACGAGCATTCTGTATGGTTGTGTTAATGCTGTACGCTGGACACATGGTAAGGTACTCACTGCATGGGCTTGAACGGTGGAAAAGACTGGCTGTAGTGGGCCTCGACGGGAACTTCTGGAGTCTTGATGCTGGGAGTGGGCGTTCGCGAAGGACGAGAAGGTGTCGTGGGAGGTGTTTCCGCCCTGTCGAGTCCCATGTTAGCGAATGGCGTTGATATCAGTGGGGTGGGTGAGAGGTAGAGGATTGTGCTGGGATGATGTTTCTGTCGTTGAGGTGGCCGTCTGTTAGAAGTCTTGTATCGTTGATAGTAGTAAGTGGTAGAAGAGAGGCAGACAGATGAGCTGTTTCAAATTTTATATATGCTTGAGGCAGCTGCTGTAGACATTGTCTCTCACCTGTAGCAAGATGGTAGGTGAGTTTGTAGGATTTGACGGGAAGGAGATTGGAGGTAAGAGACGCCGCAGACAGTGAACAGGCGGACTATTCAACGATTTTATTCAATAACTAGCTTGGCTTATGTAGAGCCTGTATATTATGGGGCGTAGTCGTTCCAGTACAACGACACAACATGCCAACTTTGGAAGTGATTGCACACATGCTCTCTCTGAGTTTCGCTCTCTAGTGCAGTACTACCTAGGTATATTGATGAGACGAAAGATAGTGGATATCCTCACCATCTGACATGTGAGAGATCAATTGTCACGTTATGGCGCGGTTGGTCTTGTAGTGGGGAAAGGCGGGGAAGATTTGGCGAGGAGTGACGATGTTTGTCGTTTGTCGCGCACGGGCGTGATCCCCGCAGCTGCGCAGTTGCGCAACCATCAACACGATGGGTTTGGGCAGCGCATGCGCGTCAACATGGCCAAATTCCACCGTGAGCGCGTCGAACACGCGTTGAACGAGCTGCTGGTCCGCATCGTACCTGAAGACTCCAACGATGACGAAGAGGCGGCGAACCAGCGCTTCGAAGACGCCTACGACTTCGCCATCAACGAGCTCATGGGCGCAGGAGATGCTTCACTCGTTCCCGACGTCAACCACATCTCTGACCTGATTGATGGCAAGGTCTCTGGTCCGCGAAACGACCAACACAAGAGCGCCCGCTTACACAATCTTCTCTCACGTCTCGAGACGCAGACAGTACTGGATCAGAAATGGCGAATGCTTTACTTTCTCTACCGCCTATCCAACAATGGAGAAGACGATAGCGAACCACGAGCAGTTCAAGATACGCGCAGCTTTTCCCGCGAACCGACCACGCCTTCCAAACGGCATGCCGCGAGTGCATCGACCCATGGAGCCTTGCAGGATGCCTTCTCTAAGCAAGGCCTGTCACAGATACCGGCCAACGCGGGCTCGCCCAAGTCTTCACGGACCGCGCCTATAGCTGAGAAGCCGGAGAAGCCAGAGAAGCGAAAAGAACGACGGCCAACACAAGACACGGCGAAAGAACAGCAGGCGACTGGTGGGCCTGAAGACAGCGACAGCACAGAAGTTGGACCGTCGGAACCTACTTTATTGCGCGAGCTACCCTTTACTCTGCAGGGTTATTCTTCGACGAACCTTATATTCCCCTCCTCGACAGCTCTTAGACTGCCAGCCACGCTACCTGTGCCTATCATCAGTCTACTCCACACACTCGCCGAACCCGCCATATTATACAAAGGTCTAGCCGAATTCGTAGAGGCAAGCGACGGCGGCCTAGTCGAACAGAGCTTCCGCGCCGCCTTGGCTAAAGAGCTAAGGGCATACCTAGGGCTCGTGGCAACCTTGGAGGGTCAGATCAAGAGAGCGCTCGCTCAGCTAAGTGATGGATTGGCGCATCACCGTCTGGGCAAGGCTGGCGTCACCCTCAAACGATGTGTCATTTGGATAAGAGAGCCTACTATGGGGTTGCGGCTCATGAGCCTAATGGTGGAAGAGTCCAAGAGTAAAAAGGGCGGCGAACTGATCGCCCTCATCCATTCTTTCTCTCTCAACCACGGAGACCCCTACGTAATGGCCTTTGCTGAACGGCTGCTATCGGATGTTACCCGCCCTTTCTACGACATGCTCAGACAATGGGTCTACGATGGCGAGCTCGCCGACCCGTTCGGCGAATTCTTTGTATCCGAGCAGAGCGAGGATGAGATTATCGAGGCCAACGGCAACGAGGGCAAGGGAGGTGCTACGAGCGTCTGGGAAGACAAGTACAGACTGAACGACAAGATGGTTCCTACTATCGTTACCGAAGACTTCGCCAAGAAAGTCTTTCTCATCGGCAAAACTCTCAACTTCATTCGCTATGGATGTGGGGATGCAGCTTGGGTGGACACATACTCCAAAGAAGCTTCGAAAGAGTTGCAGTATGGCGATACTGCAAACCTCGAGCGGTCTATTGGCGACGCATATAAGACTACCATGGCCCGCCTCATCGATCTAATGGCAAACAAGTTCAAGCTGTTTGACCATCTGCAGGCACTAAAACAGTACATGTTGCTCGGGGCGGGCGACTTCATAGCCGTCTTGATGGAGTCTCTGTCATCTAATCTCGACCGTCCCGCCAATACACAGTATCGCCACACGCTTACTGCGCAGCTCGAGCACGCTGTTAGGAACTCGAACGCGCAGTTTGACACGTCCGACGTACTGCGCCGACTTGACTCGCGCATGTTGGAACTATCGCACGGCGAGATAGGGTGGGACGTCTTCACGCTTGAGTATAAGATAGATGCACCTGTCGACGTTATTGTCACCCCCTTCGGATCCAAGCAATACCTCAAAGTGTTCAACTTCCTCTGGCGAGTCAAGCGTGTCGAATTCGCGCTCGGCTCAACATGGCGTCGCTGCATGACTGGTGCTAGAGGTGTCTTGGGTACTGTGTCAGATAAAGTTGGGTCAGATTGGAAGAAGGCACGGTGCGCCATGGCGGAGATGGTTCACTTTGTCAACCAACTCCAACATTACATTCTTTTCGAGGTCATCGAATCGTCTTGGATAGATCTACAGAAGGCGCTCAACAAACCAGAGAGCACGCTTGACGACATGATTGAAGCGCATGCAAAGTATCTCAACAACATTACGCGGAAGGGTCTGCTCGGAAGCTCTAGCATAGACTTCACAGGGCAGCTACACGAGTTGCTCAAGACCATGTTGGCGTACAAGGACGCAGTAGATGGCTTATACTCTTTCTCTGTCGCCGAGTTTACCCGTCGACAGGAGCATGCGGCGAAGATTGAAACACGCACCGCAGCTGGGCGATGGGGTCTCTCTGAGAAGGATGTTGATAGTTCGTCTGGTCCTTTTGCACGATCACGAGCGGCATCACGGCAAGACCCCGACTCGCCATTTCCACCGCCTCTGTTGAAGATGGGCATGACAGGCACCGCCGAGGACGACGTGCTACCATCGCTACAGAAGCGGTTGAGCCAATTGACGGAGGACTTTCGCGCGAGGATCAGCATATTATTGGGAGATCTCGTTCATTCGCCTGATGGTGAGTTGAAGATGTTAGCTGTCAACATCAATTTCAACGACGTGTATAAACCAGAGCGGAGAAGGCGCAAAGGTTCGCAGAAACGGGAGCGGGAGAAGGATGCACCCAAGGTGGTTGCTGCTGGAGCATAAAAAGCAGTCTGCAATAGATAGCGTATGAATGTTCAATTTTGGCCTTTTTGGGCTGGACGTATTGCAGCATATCTACTAGGTATGTACTATGTACATAGATGAGTAGCGTTTGTTGGTGTACCGGAGAACTTGGCATCGTCATGCCCATCGCCTCCAGCCTCGCACACTAGAAAGCCACCTAAAGCACAAGCATCTCGCGTGCATGGCTTAGCTGCATCAAGCCTGTAGGCCAAACACAGGCAAGCTTTAACAACCAATGGCAGGCTGGGCGGATCGAAGTAACACGGGCGCATCCACTCGACCCCACGCAACTTTCCCCTTCTCAATCTCAACTTTGCCGTGTGTTCCTGACAACTGGATCCGCTTAGAGATGCAGAATGATGCTTGCCCAATACGTGAATGAAGGAGATTGGAAGGATGGCGCCTGCCTGGTTTTTCGTTATCATTTATGTTGTCCGTTCCAACTTGCTCTCCCTTTGCCTTCCTCACTCAAGCTCTCACTCTTTTCTTGTCGTCGCTCTGTTGTGCTCTTTTTTTTTATCGCGCACTTTCGCCACACGTGTAGTCGTTTGTTTCTGCACGACGCATACCCAAAATAGCGGCGCGAGCTAGTTAGTGCATTCACTCGTTCAGCCACTTCCTTTGGAAGCTATCACGAACCAAAGTTTCCGTTACCCGCCTCGCGTCTAGTCGCGCAAAAAGTAGAAAAGCAGCCAGGAAGCCCACTTCACTTCTACTTTCGCTTTCAATTGCCATTGCAAACATGGTTCAACTTCTATCGCTGTCTCTGCTTGCAGGCTTGAGCGCTGTTGCGTCGGCCGTTCCTACTATCGAGGTCAAGGGCTCCAAGCTCTTCACTAGCGAAGGCAATCAGTTCTACGTCAAGGGTAAGTAACGCGAGCCTCGCACCCTCGAAATCACACGATACAATAGCTAACGGCTGAGTGTAGGTATTGCGTACCAGCTGATTCCCGACGATCCTCTCGTCGACGCCACGCAATGCGGTCTCGACTCTGCACTCATGAAGACGCTCGGCGCAAACTCGATTCGTGTCTACCACGTTGACCCCGATGCGGACCATACCAAATGCATGAAGACCTTTGCAGATGCCGGAAGTATGTATACTTGAAGATTGAAATAACTTAACATGCAGTGGCTAACATTTCGCCTAGTCTATCTATGGGTGGACCTTGATACCTTCGACACCCAAGTGGAGCAGAACACACCTCGCTGGGAGACGGATCAACACGACGCATTCGCCAAGGTCATGGATGCCTTTGAGCAGTTTGACAACGTAGCTGGTTTCTTCATCGGCAACGAGGCCATCACTACGGCCAATGGCTCGGTCACAGCCCCCTACATCAAGGCCGCAACCCGTGATATGAAGGCCTACCGCGACAAGAAGGGTTACCGCAAGATCCCCATTGGATACTCTGCCGCCGACATTGCAAGCCTGCGCCCCATGTTGCAGAACTACCTTGCCTGCGGCGACAACGCAGACGATCGTCTGGATTTCTTCAGCTTGAACGCCTACTCCTGGTGCGGTCAGAGCTCGTATGAACAGAGCGGTTACAACATGCTGGAGAAGAACTCGGAGGACTTGCACATACCCATCTTCATGTCCGAGACGGGTTGCAACACGGTCAGGCCGAGGGACTTTGCCGACCAGAACGCCCTCTTTGGCGAAATGGCAGATGTCTGGTCCGGCAGCATCGTGTACGAGTGGATCGAGGAGATGAACGACTACGGCATCATCAGCTACGGCCCCAAGGTCGACGCTGCGAGCCCCTCGGCCCCGCCAGATGGTTTCCCTCGCTCCGGAAAGCCTAGCCCCGTTGAGCCCGACTTTGGCAACCTCTCAAAGGTCTGGGCCACGCTGAACCCGACCGGTGTCAAGGCCTCCAACTACAGTCCTACACAAACCCCTGTGCCTTGCCCCGCTTACACGGCTGGCGCCTGGGAAGTCAACCCCAGCTCGCCCCTGCCCACGCTGGGCCAGAAGCACGACTTCAACGAGACACCTACGTCTGCTAGCTTCAGCGCTACCCCAACCAGCGGCACCCAGGATGCAAAGGAGTCGGGCTCGGGAACTGGCGCAAAGACATCTGCTCCAGCGTCGACGGGCGCCGCAGCCAATGGGCTGGCCAAGGAGCTCAAGAGCGTCGGTGCCGTGTTTGCTGGTGTCATGGCTGTCCTTGCGTGGTTGTAAACAGACTTGCGCATTGACTTCCCAGACGCATTTGCATCCTAGATACTTTGGAGGGACACGCACTTTTACTAAATGTGCGTCATACGCTTTACGACTATCATGATACGATAATGGACGGATGGATGGATGCATGGTTGGAGTTTTCGCTTTCATGTACATGGTCAAGACTTGAAACAGCTGGTAGGTACACATTTGCATCTAGGCCATAAGAGAGGTAGTTTACTTGCCTAGTACATATACCCAATTTCATCTACCACATGACACTTTCAAGGATACAAACATTGATCAACACGCGTACAATGTATTCAAATATCCATCACTCAACAACAACAAGGGTCAGACACAAGGAGCAAAGGTTTGCATTGAAGGACTGGGCGTCAATTAAGTACAACCCGATCGCCAGCACAGGGCTTTCCCCCATACTTCCCAAAAGAAGCATGGATATCTTTCCCTCATAAGCGCGCAGCATAAGATCATATCCCTCAACACGCCCCGATGCCATGAAATCATGAAGAGTGCCGAGAATTTGTCAAATGGTTCTCATATTTTCCTTTTTTTCCTTCTCCCTCTTCCTCGCTCCTACGCCGACACGCCAGTGCGTTGTCAAAGACAGGGTATGTAAGAGAAGAATTGACAAACACGTTCAACATGACATCTACCACTGAGTGGTGGCAGCAGGGGCAGCGGCCTCGGTACCCCAGCCCTCGTTGCCAGTCTGGGCCTCGCCAGACGCAGCCCAGTCGGTGGTGTCAGCGTCCCAGCTGGCGCCAGGGGCAGCAGCAGCCTGGGCAGTGAAAGCACCGGCAGATGCGCCAGACACCTCCCACTCGCTGGTGAAGCCATCGGCAACGGCGGCGGGGCCAACCTCGTCGGCGCCAGGTACCTTTGCCTCCTCAACGCCAGCGCTGTCCTTGTTCTCCTCAGCCTCGGGGTCGCGGTAGAAGTACAAATCAGTCATGACGTCCCACTCAGTCTCGCGGTTAGCGAGGGTTCCACGGAGGCGGAGGACCTCACGGGCGAGCATCCACCAGACGAGACCAATGGCGTGACGTCCCTTGTTGTTGGTGGGGATGGCAACGTCGACGTACTCGGTGGGTGAGTCTCCGTCGCAAAGGGCCTATTCAGCGTTAGTTTGTTCTGGCCAAATTCTTGTCTGCATAGGTGGGCCGCTTACAATGACGGGGATGTTGACGTAGGAAGCTTCCTTGATAGCCTGAGCGTCGGTGCGGGGGTCGGTGACAATGACGAGGCGGGGCTCCCTGAACGAGCGGGTGATGTAGTTGGTGAAGTTACCGGGGGTGAAACGACCAGCGATGGCAGTAGCACCGGTGTGCGATGCGAACTTGAGAACGGCACGCTGTCCGTAGGGACGGGCGGAAATGACACAGACTATACAGCGTGTCAGTCAGAATGCGCCTTCTCCAACTGCGCGCACTTGAACGTACTGTCGGCCGGGTTGTCGATAGCGACAATGATGCGCGCGGCAAGGACGATCTTCTCCCACGTCTTGCCAATGTTAAGAACATTGACACCGTCGGGCCTGGTCTTCCACAGGTAAGGCTCCATGTGCACCTGCAGGTTCTTTGCGCCGAGGTGGCACTGAGCAGCGAGGAGCATCTCAATGTCCTGCTGGGTGGGGTTGAAGATTGCAGGGAGGTTGGAAGGAGCCATTTTGTCGGATTTGGCGCTGTACAAGCTGGTGTTGGAGGGCGAGAAGTTGTGGTGATGCGTGGGAGAGAAGACTTCAAGGAACCGACGTGCGAATTGTCGAATATCGAATATCATTATCGATTATCGTATCGTCAGTGGGAGCAGCTAAGCCAATTTGGGTTAGCGTGCCTGTCGCACCTGAAAACTGGTCGGCGTCGGCAAAACCCTTTCGCCGGGCCGGCATGCTTGGGTCCGCAAAACATTCATGGTGGCATGGCATGGCAGCGACAGCGTAGCGTAGCCATGCCACCTCGAATACCACCATTGTCGTGCCTGCGGGCGTCGGCTTGTATGTACATGTCGTATACATCTTTACCAACCTATTCCAACTAATTCCCACCCAGCATCGTCAATCGCAACCCAATTCACCCTCCCCATTCGCACCTTCGTTTCTACCGCCTATTTACAGGCAGAATCCGAGGAACGCCGAAAGAAGCGACTAGCCAATGACCCCTACATCATTGCGCAGCGAAACCAGAAGAAGGCAGCCAACTTGACACGCCGCGCCGAACTCGAACGAGCACGGATAGCCAGTCTCGGAGACCCCGTCCGTGGTGTCCCAACTCCCTTCGTAGAGTCCTTTGATACTGCAAAACCAGTTGCCTATGATGAAGGAAAGATTACCCCAGAGGAGAAAATCCATCTCAACTACGCCTTCGACCCCAGCACTGTCCAGAAGCAGCTGAAGAGGAGCGAGACGCTAGCTGTACCACTAAGCGAGATCAAAACGCAAGACACGCCAGGGCCTCACCCATGGAGCAGTTCCACAACCTACGGCCGGCCAGATGCGATTGAGAAGTCGGTGGAGGAGGTGGAGGAGCAGAACAAGAAAAACCATGCACGTGCTGCAGAAGCTATTGCACGCATTACCGCATTGGAGAATGGATCAAGCAAGGACCGCATGCGTGCCAACATTGCGCGCTGCGTTGAAACCTTTGGTCGTCACAACACCGACAGGATATTTCCGCCCAAGGCACCATCACTAAGCCGATCTGGGGCCGACCAAGCGCACGCTATTCGCCCGGAAACAAACATTGCAGCGACAGCTAAGCGCATTGGACCAGACACTGGATCGTCAGAGGTACAAATCGCTCTGCTTACCGCCAAGATCAAGACGCTTGCGGACTTTTTGCAGTCGCGAGGAAAGAATGACATGCACAACAAGCGGAACCTGCGGCTGTTGGTCCACAGGAGACAGAAGTTGTTGCAATATTTGAGGAGGAAGGAGAGGGGTGGTCCAAGGTGGCAGCACTGCATTGCCACACTTGGCTTGACTGAAGGTACCTGGAGGGGCGAGATTTCCTTGTAAGAGCACGTGAGAATCCAATGTCTTAAACAGTCCAACTCGATACGCGTTGTTTAAAGTCAACGATGCAATTTCGCATGTCGGATCAATCATGTATTACTATACCCGAACGCCCCATGGTAAATGCGCCACTAAAGGACGACCAAATGTGAAAGTGTGTGAGCTAGTACATTTACGCCACGATGCCACGTATTGAATCGAGTGCCGGATACGTTCCGCTACCAAAAGATCCCGATTTCACCTTTAGTAGCCCCGCTGTACTTTTCTTTCTGACCTACTGGAAACACCAGTCATTCAGAGAGTGAGGAGCGCTGAAACACCAAACTCCGTAGCCGGCTTGGTATTGGCTCCACATTCCTCACGCCTCGCTCAGTATATAAGACTATACACAATCAGCTCTATATAAAGTAATTGAGCAAAAAATAGATACTTAGGTCCAAGGTGTAACAAAGTCACCACCCAAAGCCTTTTCTTCCTCTTCGGCTAGACCGCATATCTCATGTCTCTATCATCAATTTCGAGCTCAAATACTCCTCTCTCATCCACACCGACATCACCAACACGAACAAAAACCATGCAAATGCCCACCCCAAGACCTTCCTTCCAGAGTGCACGCATCCACTACCGCGCCATTCGCCCTACCGACACGGCCATATTCGACGCCCTCGTAAACGACGTCGTCAGCTTCGCAAACACAACCTTTGCCAACGCCAAACCCCCAAGCCCAGACGAGGCAGAAAAGTTCCTCAAAGAAACGGCAGAAGACGCTCTTCTAGCCGCCATACTATGGCTGCCCCACACACAAGCCACCCTCGACCTCAGCCCTTGCGACCGCGAGCAAGACACGGAAATACGCCGGAAACAAGGCGACGTCGTTGACGAGCAATTCGGCACTGCAATCGGGATCCTACACCTCCGTGGTCCCGGACCACATGAGCAGCATCATCGAACAACCGATGTGTGCATTGATATCTTGCCCCAGTACCAGGGCAAAGGCTACGGTTCAGAGGCTATACGGTGGGCCATGGATTACGCGTTTCGCCGCGCAGGCCTGCATAGCATGCGCATGCGGGCGTTTGGCTGGAACGTGGGCGCCATACGATTATACGAGAAACTGGGGTTTGTAATGGAGGGGCGTGAGAGGGAGGCTGTGTGGTTTGAGGGGCGGTGGTGGGATTCGGTCACGCTAGGCATGTTGGAGGATGAGTGGCGGAGCCTGCAAATGCGCGAGGCATAATCTAACGGGCCTTGTTAATAATCAGGGGAATGTACTTATGCGACAAGCCATTGCAGTAACTGGTTTCGGAAAAGAAAAAAAGGGTTACGTTTGATCCATTGGTCGGGGAATTGCGTTGCTCTCGGTTCTTTTCGGACTTTTGCTTGTGGCAAGCGTCCGGACTCCGATTGTGCGCATAGCCCGAGGCCGTGTAGGTATATAACAACAGCTATTATGAATAAGAGCAAAACGGTGCCATTAAGAACAGACTTCCATCCCCCCCCTATTGCATGATGATCTCAACACGGGCCCCGAACGTGCAAGATGCCATCATGCCATGCGGTACTGTACATCGCCTATTGTGCTGTCTCTGATTAGCAACGTCATGTTGTGCGCCCGCTTCTCCGCAGCGTCGTAGAGAGCCTGGATATCCTCTTTCCACATTGTCTCGTTCATGCGAATCACCTTTCTGTCGTATGTCATCATGCCGTTGACCTCGCCCTCCACATCGGTAGTCTGTGTCCAAACACCACCAGAGCAGGCAAACATGTCGACCTGCTCGCGCAGTTCTCGGAGGAGAACATGGCCTCGGTAGTTCCAAGCGGCAGTCGTGTTGGCCAGTTCGTAGGCTTGTTGCTTGTCCTCGTCTTTGAACCACGAATGCGTGAAATTGTTTTCAGTGACTAGAGTGCCGACGCCGCCGAACTCGCCTTGGAGTCCAATTCTAGACCTGTCATATGCCGAGTCAAAGCCGCCGCCCTGTCTGGACCAGAATGGTGTTCCGCATTGGGGTGTGGAATAATGATGATTGTCGTCAAAGTCGCCTGCACGATGGTCCGTCCAGCCACTCACAGCGTTGATGAGACGGGTTGGGTCCAGGCTGCGAACCAGTCCTGTAAGTCTGAATTCGGGCCATGGAGCGCTGGTTGCTTGACCCCATTCTTCGTTATATATGGTCCAAGCGAAGATACTGGGGTAAGATTTGAGTTGCTCGACCATGAGCCCTAGTTGTCTGTCAAATTCAGGCTGTGCTGATGGATCCAGCCGGCGGCCATCGGGCAAGTCGGGCCGCAGAGAAGGCATGTCCTGAATCAATAAGATTCCCATCTCATCACAGGCCCGATAGAATAACGCTGGTTCAACTTTGATGTGCTTGCGGAGCATGTTGTAGCCGACTCTCTTCAGAACTTGTAGATCGTACACCATGGCTTGCACACTGGGAGGCGTGTAGATACCATCTGGCCAGAAACCCTGATCGAGCGTTCCAAAGGGAAAGACGAAATTTCCATTCAGGAGCGGGCGCTGTACACCGTTGATCACGCCTCTCGAGATGGTTCGAAATCCGGTATAGCTTTGGACCGTATCACTACCCATTTGAACCGTGATATTGTACAAGGTTGGATTATCCGGGGTCCACAGATCCGGAGAGTCAACGGCAAAGACGAAAGGTGTACCGCTGGTACCGGTGGCGGTCGCTTTAGCGTCAGTGGAGCCCAATTCATGAACGGTTATGTCGTACGGGGTGCGAGTAGAATTGCTACTGCTATGTACCGTAACGGAGACTGGAAGATGTCAGTACCAGCGACTTATTGAGTTTGGAACAAAGTACCTATGCCGTCCATGTCTGCTGTTAAATCAAGTTTTGTAATGTACTCTTTGGCTGTTGACTCGAGCCACACGGTTTGCCATATGCCACTGCATGGCGTGTACCAGATTCCACTGCGGGTCAGGGTTTGCTTTCCAATGGGAATTTGAATCAGATCCAGGTCGGTAGGATCGTACGTGTACACGAGACTTTATTCCTCGTTAGCAATGAGGTCGAAAGAGGGCTGATCGACTTACAGCTCATTGGAACTATTGGCACTTAGGTATGGCGTCACGTCGACGCTGAATTCAAAGTACCCGCCTCTGTGGAACCCAGCCTTTTTGCCATTCACAAATATTGTGGCTTCGTAGTCGACGGCGCCAAAGTTTAAAATGACGTTATTCGTGCTGGGCCAAGCAGATGGCACATCAAAGCTTGTTTGGTACCAACTCCAGTAGCGGTGTTTACCCGTGACACCTGTGCCAAATTAGTGGACATAGCATAGGGAGACTTGGCATCGCTTACCCGAGAGGGCACTTTCCAGACAAAAGGGAACCAAGACGGGACTCTGCAGTTGCTGTCCGAACGGTGGCGACGCATCTGAACCGTTGGTCGTATTGCTATACCGCCAGACGCCGTTGAGGTTCTTCCAATCGGGCCGCTGGAGACGTGGTCGCGGATATTCAGGCCATGGATTTGTCCCTACGGTATCTGTCCACTCGGTCTTAAGCGGAGTAAACCCAACCTTGTAATCGGTATTGTTGCTTTGGCGTGGAAGGATCTTCGAAGCAAAGGCCGTTAGCGCGAGGAAGCTAGATATGACACCGATGGAGAGCCGCATCTTGATACGGCTGCTGCAATAGGGGTTAAAATAAGCAGACGTGTATGCGAGATATCATGGAAGAATAGAAAGGGATAAAGAGAAACAGGAGTATTTGAGCTTTTGATGGGATCAAGTCAGCATAGTCCAAGGGTCGCTATGATGGCTAAGCAGCACTTGGCCCTGGGGATAGCGGCGGGAGGATCCTGGCGGCTGCACGACTTTGTCGATCACTGCAGTATTGAGGACGCTCGGGGGAGTGTTGGTCTGTTCGTGATGGCTCGATTTATGGCCCGCCTGACCTCATAAACACTAGGATGAGATGCGATTGCAAGGCTGTTGTACGTTGTTGCCCATGACCTTCACGGGGAAGGCGGTTCGGGTGCACACCAACTTGGTAATGCATACCGGTACTTAGCTCTGCATGGCGTCAGATGCAGATGTTGAGACTTGACATGCTGATCAGCTGTGATGCGCGCCTTGGCTGTAATGTATTTTGTTGATTTCCCCGCACGGCCCGGCCCAAATAAGACCGGAGCATCGGCCTACGAACACTGACTACGGGCAATCGCTAGGAGAGAGGCGCCGTACGAGAGATGATGAGGATGTAGGGCCGATGATATTCTGCAAGGGCTCTGCACACAATTGTTGCATCACGAAAAGGCAGTGGCAGGTCCAGCCTTGCCTTGTGAGGTCTGATGTTGCTGTGTTACTGAACATCCATGCGCTGGCGAAAGAAGGAACTATACCTACACGACGACTGCAACATGATGTAAGCAAAGTGCATGTTTCTGGGTTAGTCTTCCAAGGTTACCACCGCATTGCGCACAGGAAACTAACAGCAAAGTTTGAGCCACAACCATATCCCCGCAGCAATGGCATGTTGAATGTACTGGTACTCTCATTACAACCAACTTTCAATGTAGAGTATGTTACCATTTAGTAAGCAAGGTGATGTGTGTGTCAAGCCTTCCCTACGTTACACACTCCATGTCGTCGTAGTACAAATCCAATACACGTAGTCTTGTGTCACTTTCTGATGCCTTGCCACGTCCCCCCCACTTTGGCACCAAAACTTGCTCACACGACTTCTTCAAGTGCTCGACATGTCTCATACTACTTTATAGCCAAGCCCATAGTGACTAGTGGCTTTGCGTCGTAGAGTTTAAATCCCGAAGCCCTGTTCTCACATGACTGTTCTGCAGCGCGTCACAGTCTATTACCTAACCTAGTCGTTCAAAGTACACCCACCTCTCCAGGGCCACAAGCGACCTTCCTTTTTCACTTGCCAAGTAAAATTGCTGCGAGTTTGAACCCCGCAGTTCCGGGACTTGGTACTAGACCCCCACACAATTGTCCGCTGCGGCCCAACATGCGGCCGAGGATACGCGAAAGGTGATGGCTTGTGAGGCCTAGCTGACAAAGCGTTGAGACATGCACAGGAGCTCAAGGCATTACAACAAACGGTTTGTTCCACGGTTTCACCTTCACTGAAGACGATCTCGGTCTCGATGGGCTACTAGAGCGTGCGAACACGGGTGTTTTTGGCGATCGCGGAGATCGTGGCGAGGTTGGTGAGCCTGGTGACATGGGCGCCTTTCTCGGAGACTCGCATGATGCTTCAATATGTGGCAGCGTGGGTTTGGATGGCTCTATCGTCCGTATTGAAGCGCCGTCATCCTCCTCAATTTCATACAACGTGGTTCGATCGGAGTAGGAGTTGACAATCGAGCTTGCCTGCGTTGTACCTGACCGAACTGTATCCGTATCGGAGCTGCTCGAGCTCATCGTAGACATGGTCCGAAGCGAGGCTATGCTTGATGCTCTGTCCGAGTCCGAGTATGATGTTGCGATGTCAATGTTATGCTTGGGCTCGCCACAGTGGATATTTGGTATGGACGTGTGATTGAAAAGAATGTCGTATAGTCTGTCTCGGACTTCACACATAGCTGGGCGCAGCGTAGGCGCTTTGCTAAGCATGCTTCGCACGAGGTTCAACACATGAGGGACTGCGCGGAATGCATCATCATCGTGCTCGAATGACGTTTTTTCGAGTATGTCCATCCAGGTATCAACCTTTTCCAGATTGAAATGATAAGAGGAATCTGTCCTTGAGTTCCTGCCGCCGACGGTAGTCTTTTGCTTGGATGTGCGGTGTTTGGCAAAGTCGTGTGGCTTCTTCTTCATCATGAAAGTGATCATCTCCACAAAGACACAGCCCAGAGAGAAAACATCAGCCTTTTCGGTTTCGTGCATTCGTGAGCGCATCTTGGGTGCCGGCTGTGCTTTCTTGAAACCAAAGTTGAAGCCCGAGAACTCGCCGGTATGCGTCTTGGTGAGCTTTTGGCGCTGCGAGCTACCACTATTCGAAGACCCAGTAGAGCTCTTACTAATCACAGAAGCGTGCCGGTTAGTCGGAGAAGCGGAGTCGGTTGGCAAAGTCACCGTTTCCAGGGATTGTGAAGTGACATGTGCTTCTGGCGCGCTGTAGACATAGGCGTCCATGGCATCGGGCTTCTTGTCTTTCTGGAACGTCGCCAAGCTGCCGATATCGCTAAATGCGATGGCATTCTGCTCGTCAATCAGAATGTTGGTAGGGCGGATTGCCGAGTGACAGAAGCCATTCTGGTGAAGTGTCGCGACTGCATCAGCCAAACAATGCAGCCAATTAAGCACCAGCCATCTGCGATCGGGTTTTGGCAGTGCCTGGTACTGCGATGGTTTGCGATGGTCTATAAATGTGCGTAGTGTATGGTGTCCGACAAAGTTGGAAACGATATAACCATAACCTTTGGCAGTATATGATGCCCATACAGGCGCCAAGTGGTCGTGCTCGACCATCTTTGCACTCTCCACGTCCAAGATGAAATCTTCTCTAAACGCATCTAGCTGTTCCGCATTTCCCAGAGGAAATCGCCTGCGAAGATAAATCTTGGTAGGTCTCTTGGGCAGATGTATACGCGACCATGCTTGCAGATTAACGGCTATGGGGAGAGCCATGACGTTCTCGACTGGAACTTCCTCGTTTGCCGCATAGTCGACATGTATGCCCTCTCGTAGCTCGCGTAGGAGGAAGGTAAATTGAGTGTGGTAGAAGCGAATATTGGCACGGTTGTCGCGGCGATTTGAGAGCGAAAGCTGCTCAATGTCGTCCATCTGGAGGGGCATATCGTCATCATCCCATGATTTATCGACCACGTTGAATATCCTATCAGCCTCGCCAATTTCGACAAGCACCAGGAACAGCCGTCTTGCCTTGTCCATTATCCACTCCATGTATGTGTCATCGCTCAAATCACCAAAGCCAACGGGCTGGTGAAGACGTTCCCGCTCGGAAGGCTGCAGTCGCGAGGTAACAAAGTCGGTTGTGACCTTTTCGTTTATCCTTTCCTCGGTCCACCATATCTGCTGTAGAGCATGCTGTGGGGTGACGAGACTGTGTCCAGCATATCCATAGATCAGTGCGTTCAGGGTAACGGTCTGGTCGTTTACAACGTTGGTCAGCGTTCTGGCGCTCATCTCGGCGAGCTGCGTAGCTATGGTCCAAGACTATCGACGGCGAGGTTGTGGATCTTGGTGCAGGGACTGTGTCGCGTATCCAGCGGCAGTCGCAGTAAGCTGATGATCATTTCCAGTGAAGCGAAGACGGATGACGCGGTCCAACGCGAGAGTAAACAGGTAGCGATTCAGCTCGGGGCAGGCAGCAGAAGGTGATGTTATGAGGCGTCAGCGGGGCCAACACCGGACTTTGATTGTGGTACAGCAAGTCTATCCGGGTGTCGGAAGGATCTTGTTGTGGCAAGCGGCATGGCAACGAATACACGGCTTCAGGTCGGCCGCTTAAAAGCCCAATCACCACACCACCACCAAGATGGCGATTCGAGGTGCATGTTCCCGCCATGGCTGGCAGAGGGAGGAAGGGCCTTTTGCCTCGAAGGGTTTCCGGGGCTCCGAAAGCGGCCGCGGTATGAAATTGCGACCGGGGGTTGACGAGGTGGAAGGTCGATAAGAACACCGTGGGCATGGGACGGTGCACGGGACAAGGATGCATGGCAAAGCGGTGCAAGCGAATAAGAAACGCAGGGGGTGATGCTGCCCAGGTGCTGATAGGCCCGCCATGTGTGGTTTTTTTTGCGGAGGCCTACATATCGGTAGCGGTAGTTTTTTTTGGGTAGCCATGTTGGGCGTGCAGGCGGCTAAAGTCCTATCTCTTGATCCTCTTGATGCCTCTTGATGCCTTTTGATGCCTTTTGATGCCTCTTGATAACTACCGCCTGCGCAGTTAGCAGCATGCAGCATGCAGCACACAGCACGCAGCATACAGCATACAGCATACAGCCCGACCGCCGAACGAACCATACCGGTACATGTGGTGGGATCGGCCGGGACTCTATGAACCGATGCGATACATGAAGCAAAATGCAGTAACATCGCGACTTGCTGATCATCGTCTTCGTCTTCACCATTGTCGCCTCGAACCTCCGCCTGCGCAATGACTCGCCGCTGGCCTGACTTTGAAGGCTGAGTTGGACCAGTCTGGCCGCTGGGCGCTGGGCGCCAGACATGCGCCCCACGGAGCAGCACGCCGTTGCACACACGCATACATAGCTGCAGGGAGTCTTGCTTGATTTGTTGCCTGTGAGTCGCACAAAGTCGTAGTCGTCGTGAAAGGAATTGCAAGGTGACATATTCGATGCAAGAAAGAAGTTATTCATCCTTGCGATCGTGACTTACCAATGTTTCGAGGCGCGCACAGACCGGCGGCTCCCAAACCCCAACTCACCGCCGCCAAAGCCTGGCCTTCCCCGCCATGCTCCACCGCTCCTCCAGCCGTTGACCACTATCCTGGGTCTCCGGCAGCCGCTACCGGCTTTCATGTTTATCGACCATCCCATGGTCGGTAGCACAGATCAAACGATGCAAGAGTTCCAACGCCTTCGGACATAGAGTTATGATGATCATTAGGTACTATGTCTGCAGTACAGACTTCAAGAGGGAATCAATCATTCCTGCCATGTACCCTCCCCGTACTGTCGCCAGGACTATCATACAAGACACAACATCATACACCCAGATTCGTCATCTCTTTCTAGCACTTGGTGCTCTTGGCGTCTGCCAAATTCTTCTGGTTCTGCTTGGTGCCATCCTGTACCTCTTGAACCAACGTCTTCAAAGTCGCATCATCAGCTTCCGCCGTTCCGGTCAAACTCATGACCTGCATCATCTCCTTGACTTGTGCGCCAGCGACAATGTTAAGACCAGCAGCCGCTGGGCTGTTAATTTCCTTGGCGAGTTGCTGGTTCTTGGCGCGGATATCGATACCCTTTTGCTGGATGGCGAGGACGGAAGTCTGCTCAGCTTTGAACTTCGCAGTTCCGACTTCCTTCTGTAGGCACTCGATGCTGCAAGGGGGTCAGTGATCGCCAAGGAAAGGAGCCGGAGTCACGTACCCTTTCAATTCCTGCGCCTGGATATCGAGGTTGGCCTGAATGCCGTCTACAAGTTGAGTGCGGGCTGCAGTGCAGCTGTCACCAGTCAAGGTGCCGTTACCGGCAGCAGCGGCGGCGTCGGCGCAACCACTACTGGCTGGAGCGGCAAATGCGCTGCCAGCGATGAGTGCGAGGATGGCGAAGCTCTTCATCTTGCGGAATGAACGGGTTGGTTTGGTGTAGAATTAATTAAAGTTTAGGACAAGTGACGAAGCAAGAATAGCAAATAGAACCAAGAAGCTCACACCGGGTGAGTAGTAGAGAGAGTGTTGGAAATTAAAGTTGGGATTCTAAGATACGTAGCGACGATCTCACGTATCTTATACTTTCGTGGCGTCGTGACTCTCCAATCACTTACCCTCCAACCTTGTCGGTCCGACGAAGATGCCGTATACATAGTATGTCCTGTCATACTTCCGCACGTCAGCATCCTCTTACAGTCTGCACGTCAGTCGCAAACCCCCCCGAGTACCGGCCGTTGCGAAGCGTTGGGTTCCTACTGGCGAGACAAGTAACTTTCGCCACATGGATACAAGCTGTTGGCCCGAACTACCAATCGTAGATATGATTCACAGAACTCTTGCTTTTATTGGCATAGCTTGTCTGATCTCGTTTGCCTAAGTGACCGGCCAAATATAACCAGAGACGGCCGTGAGACTTGAAAGGGGCGTTTCGTGTCGCAGATTTGGCTGCGAAACAAATCGGTCCGTACCGGCTTATGAAAGCTTAATTTTCAAACTAAGCTTTCGCAGCGAGCATCCTGGATGATGCACGAGAGGAACATCTTGTTGACACCTTCAACTGCCACATCTGTCCGCTATGTTCTGTTTCTATGGAAAGGATTCAACAGCTGTCACTAAACCCTTTAAGTTCTCTAATGCATGCAAACGACATACCGTGTCTAATACTTGTACCTTGACCCTCTCTTCCATGTCTTGGATATGTTTTTCGTAGAGTTTAGGCAGTGATACGTTATCATCACTTCTAGTGTCAATCAACAGTGTTGCCCCAATGTTAAGATCTCACGCACCTGCACACTTGCACTATGTCCTAGCAGTAACATTGCTACCGCTGCTACCGCGAGCTGATTTGATATCTTGATCTTTGCAGATCGCTATGCAGCCACAACAGTATCCACGGCAGAGATAATAACCTTAGTGTGTATTGTACAAACTTAGCACGAGCCTACGTAGCGACACTGCTTACTTGAGGAAGTAGCGAGAGTATACGTCAGATCAAGATATGCCTAGAAACCTTATCAGTGTCAGCAAAAGGTTAGATGTCCCTACAGAATGCGATCATTGAGCAGGGTGCCTAGTCTCTTGACAAGAAGAGCAAAAAGAAAGCATGTCGGAAAGCATTCTCAGGTCTCTGATAGCCACCTAGCTGACCTTCGCCAAAAGGGCCCTTCCACAGAGCTATACTCGACTCCTGCTTAAAGTCTGAGGCTGCTGAGGCGACCAAAGCTAAGGGAAAGGGAGTCGGAAGTGACCGAAAGCGTCATTAGGGGAAGGCGCAGCAGAGCAAGAGCGAAAAATAGCGCGAGCGAGAGAAGGCGTGGCACCAATTCGAGGCCGAAGTAAGAGTAGATGCGTTGATATAAGACTTGAGGCCGATGACTCCAATGCCGAAGATACGATGACTAAAGTAAGAATAGATGCGCTGATACAAGACTTGGGGCCGAAGATACGATGACTAAAGTAAGAGCAAATGCGCCGATACAAGACTATAAGGTCGAAGTAAGAATGGATGCGCTGATACAAGACTTGGGGCCGAAGACTCCGATGCCGAAGGCTCCGATGCCGAAGACTCCGACGCCGAAGATACGATGACTAGAGTAAGCGCAACTGCGCCGTATAAGGTAGAAGTAAGAGTAGATGCGCTAATACTGGACTTAGGGCTGAAGACTCCGATGCCGAAGATACGATGACTAAAGTAAGAACCTGTTGACACGGCAAAGGTGTCGAATATCACGGTCGTTGCAACGAACAGAGTAGAGTGATATTTGATTAGTACCGAGCAAGAGCTTGGTGGAGAGATCTCTATATACAGGTGCGAGCCAGGCGAGACGCTTGGCCCAACTAGTGGCCCAAGCGTATGGCCCAGAGAGCTCGCTGGGCTGGCTGTACGTACATGTCCAAACAGAACCAGACCGAGCAAGACGACACAATGGGAGATGCCGGGTTACGGGTCCTAACAAGACAGGTTATTTAGAACCAAATTACCTTTGCGCCATTTATCGTATGGAATTATATATTGTAATATTCCTTCCCCAACTAAGAAAAATACCGTCGATAAATCCAGTTCTTCTAGTGATTCAGCTATAGCTCGAACCTCGATTAAGGAAATATCGCTACCAATTCTTCATCACTCCTTCGACCTGTCATCTTAATCAACGACTTATATCCCTTAACGAGTTATCTCCCTCAACGACCTATACACCAACCTTCTCCACTCCTGTCTTACAAAGTTGTAAGTGAACCCATTGAAACACCGTTCTACACAACTAATGTGGACCGCTACAGTAATAATGGTGTACATTTCCAAGCCTCTTGCAGCTCTACTCGGTGCCCAGATAATGTCGCAAAGCGTCCTCGCCGTATCCTATTACAATTTCTGCAGATGCTATAATAAATTTGGTCAACTTAACGACGTCGCCACACAAAAAGCATGCGACAACTTAGATAACTCTGACTACAAGAATGAAGGGAAAGGAGGATTTTGCGAAATGACAAACGCTTACGCTGTTTCATGGGACTGCTTTAGTAGGCGCTGCAATAGTGCCGAAGCGGGATTATCTGGCAGATGCGAAGACAAGCGCGAATGGTATGAATGGTTTATAAGGAAGAATTGCTAGTAAATACTGTCACCTATAGAGTCTAAGGTGTTCGGATAACTCCTTAACTACTTTCTTATATTGCTATTATAATAATATCGTTATAAATATCTACTACTCAGCATCGATATCACTTATATACCTTTATGAAGATGAATTGCTAAGCAACGTATGGCCTTCTAGCGTATACGACGGAATATTATAGCTCTCTGCAAAGGCGGTATAGAGCGTATAAGACTTTTTTCTAAACTAAACTTAGTACCGTTACCGAGAGCCCCTATGTCGCGCTTGTACTAAAGAAAGTACCTGGATTTCGCCGCCTAGCCCAACAATCTATGGCTAGAAGTCGCTGAAGATGGCTATGAACGTAGGGCTACGCGTAAGCCAGGCGGTTGTAACTTTGTAAATACCGTAGGAAACTCTAATATATAGGCCTGTAGGACTGCAGACACACAATAGCTTATTAATTGCGACTACCCTCTCCATGAGCTTATGAAGTCCGCTTTATAAACTTTGCTCGAGCATATAAACCTTAATGTAGAAGGCGTTAAGAACCCGCGATAGTGTCAAGACTTTGTATTGAAGGTAAAGCTAAAACTAGGTAGAAGATAAAAATCGCATCTTTGTTAACAGCATCCTCCTACTGCCTCTAAACTTTGATTGAAGCTTTACGCCTAGTATAGATATAATGTCCAGGCTTGCTAGACGCGCTATATCTTGCGTCTATGTAGTGTTAGACAGCTGTAAAACACAAAATAAAGGTTTCGCCTAACGAACCTTCACGTATCTAGCCTTATTTATCTTGTTGGCCCGGATTTATCCCCTGTATCCGGACGCGGACAAACGAGATGCAGCGGGCCGCACGTCTAGAGAATTATATATTAGCCTTAGTGACTACTGTTAGGCGTAGAATACCGCCTCTAAAAACCCTCAAGTAATTACATTAACGCAGCAAATTTATGATTAAGTCTGTGATCGAGGAGAGCCTCTAGCCGTTAGGTGCGCGGGACTTACACTAGTAGTAAGATCTTTACTAGATGTTTGTAATGGAGCAGCAGCGGCTTGGGAAGCTAAGCCCAGGAAAAATAGTCCGATAGCGATAAGTCTCATACTGATTTAGAGACGGTCGGTTGTAGTTAGGTTGGTGTGAAGAGTAGGTGGTTAGGTTAAGTTGGCGTAAAGAGTAAGATGTTGTCTGAAGTAAGTGTTGAGAAGGTAAGAGTTTATAGAATACTAAGAGTTAGTTCATGAAGCATCTGTCGGCAGTCTTAACAGGTGCCTCTGGTCTCTCCAATCTCTTACAGTAAACGTGCGTCTTATAGTGCCTTGCCTTTCATAGCAATGATCTGATCAAAGAAATAAGGTCAAGCCTCAGTCATCCCATAAGCGCCGGAGGTGTGAGGCTAACATCTTAGCAGGGACAGGGACAGAGGTATAAGCCCGTGTGTACGCCAATACAAAGAAGAACAATGGAGTAATTATATACGAAGATTTCCCCCCTAAAAATCATCTCGTATGCGCCTAGGGCGCCCAAGGATCTCAGGAGAAGCTCATGGATCGGTCATCTTCTATCTATGTACGCGGCAGAGGAGGCTAAGGGAGACGCCTCAGATAATTATCTCAGAGGTAGGAATAGTAATACCAAACCGTCAGACCTAACTTAGCTAACAAGACAGAGAGGGGTAGGTTTCTCTTAGACACTTTGACCTATGTCAGACATCTCTATGAGGCAAGCTCAAAAGGGGCACGGGAAAGAAAGAGAGAATAAGGATACTTTCACCGAGCGGTCAAGGTCTAAAGTAAGTAGGGATTTATGATAAGCTTTTAGTTTATCGATAGTAAAGTCATCGTAAAGTGTAGTTCTTAGTAACGATACGGGTCTGGTGTAGTAACGGAGGATAAGCCCGGCGCAGAAGTGCCAAGTATCTAGGCATTGCAAGGTGGCAGCAGAGGGGCATTGCTAAGAGGCCAGAACATCGACAGGAGTTCGTATATCACCTGTTCTCAAGTCATAGGATGCGTGCCGTCAGCTCCCATGTGAAGCATCCACATTGACTGTAATCTACGCATCGCTGATGGTACACCGTTTTCCGGGCCTTCAGCGCGGTCTAATTCCAAATGCTATGCACGTCTCATAAGGGTGTATTCAAGATACAAGGTGTGATCGCTTGGGATTTGCCCAGCCATTAGCGGTAAGGGGGAGACTATATATACTTAGCGAGAACACACATAAGTATCTAAGACTTTAAATATTACTATACGCTCATTGTAGTACAACTTTGGGGCCAGTCTATAACACAAGGAAAGATATTCCCATGTCTATACGTGCGCTGAAACATTATAATTGGAAGGAAAGAGCGCACTTTGTTTCTTCGTGTTCTAGTGTTAGAGTAATAGACTTAACTGTAAGCACCTCATCACAACACCCCAAACTAAGGCACTACTTATATAATCGTCTATGCTAAAAGAACGGAGACTACAAGTGAACAGAAGTGCCTGTTGAAGGTTCTGTGCTAGGAATCCTAGCTTATTATCGGCCCTTTTCTTAGTCTATCACTACCCTTAAGAGTCAAGACACTTATCGCCAAGCCATCTTCTAAGGCCTAGAACATCTACTGCGCCCCCTTCATGCACTATGCTGATGTTTGTCACCGAACACCGTGGAAGGTAACGTAAGGCTAGGTCGGCAAAGTCAAACGCCCCTTTCTCTAGGTGGCACGTACAGAAAATGTCTTTGGTGGTGGTGCTGGTGAAGGCTCACGGGCAATATCAGGTGCTGCAGCACTACCAACACGACGCCTTTTTGCTGCTTTTGGCTGAGTTTTCTGTGAGGCTTTTCGCTTAGGCTTGTTTACCTGCTGTGATAGTTTTTGTGAGGTTGCAGCGTCTCTGGCAGCCTTTTTTCGGCCTTCTTAGCAGCCTCAGCCTACTTGTTTTCCCGGTCAACCTTGTTCCTCTCTCTCTCCACACGCTTTCTCTTAGCCTTATTCTCTCTCTCAAGCTTGTTGATAGCCTGCTGAGCCTTGCGAGCGTCTATCCTGAGCTTTTCCTCTTTCTCTTCCCTCTCTTTGATGCCTAAACGTGTGTTTGCCTCTCTAATCTTGAGAGGAGACCAAAGGACTGCGCCCCCACGGTAATTTCGGCGCTGTTGCAGTTCAAGAGGCTTGCTTTGCTTCTAGTGCCTTGCTTGGAGCTAAAGAGCGTCTTGGAGTTGCTCATTTATGTACTCAGCCATGTCCTTGTCTGCCTGCAGTTGGTGGATAGTAAGAGAGAGAGATCTGGCCTCATTTGAAGCTAGATCTTTCACTGCAGAGCGTAAGAGACGCTGTACTCGCTGGAAGTTGCCCTCAATCGCTGCCAGAGAGTCCTCTAAGGTCTCACTCTCATCATAAGACTCATCACGAGACTCATGGTTGAAGTGTTTGAGTATACGCTCTGCTGCCTGAGGCCGTATACCTGTAGCTTCCCAGGCCTTCAAAATTGTGTCTTTTGTAGGAGGAGATCCAGGCCTGCTAGAACAGCGGAAAAAAGTCAGTTTTGTTGATGGGAAAATCAGCACTTGGGTGGTCTGGAGATAATCACTGAGCGCCTTAGAGTAGGCTGATGAGAGAGACTTGAACATCACCACATCAAGTGGTTGAAGCATATAGGTAGAGTGAGGTGGTAAGATGGCTAGAATAATGCGGTGGGAGTCGCAATAATTGATGAAAACCATTGTGAGGTGACTACTATGGCCATGCACAATGAGGAGGCGGTAATCTCTCAGTGCCTTCTCTTTTGTGGCCCGCTGAAACACCTGTTCGAGCCAGGATAGGCCTATCTCATTGTTGCCCCATCCAGTGGGAGAGGTAGAGCAAAAAAACCTCGTGTTTACCAGCCTCTATACCAGCAACCTAGGTATCTCTCAGATCACCTAACACTGCAAAGATAAGGCCAGGTGGTAGAGTAGTCCCATCAGCAGAAATTGTTGCCAAAACAAGTAACGAATCCTCTCTCTCAATCCTGGAACGTTGCAGTTGCCTCATTCTCCCACATCCTCTTATCAAAGATTCTTTTTGAGCGTCCCGAGATGCCTATCATGAAGCCTTTCTCGTCCATATTGTATGTGTTGCTTGCCTCAATGTTAAACCTAGCAATAGTCTCGTGTATAAGGTCATAATACATGCGGTGTTTAGTATATAAGTCAGCTTCGTGGTGTACAGCGTCTATAGCAGAGGCCAATTTTGGTATAACAGTAACCTTGTTTCGGTTGATAAAGCGCGTTACCCATGCCTCTGAGACTTCTTTTCTGGCAATAGCAGAGGCAATGTTTCGTATCATATCTCTTCTAGGAGGTATCCTACACGCTGTAAGCTACTTAATATGCTTTACAAGGACCTGCTCTTGTGTAGGTTGAGAGGGCGCTGGTTGACATGCTTGGCTGCCCGGGACCCTTGACTACCCTTGTGTCTCCGCCTCAACGTGGAGGCTACAACACCAAACGTGGCTGCTTATTTTTCGTACGAGAGCTGTTCTCCTGGCTCTTCCGATTCTAAGTACGCAATCGCATCGTCAATTGGTGCCATAGTTGTAGAGTTGTGACGCATTGAAGTTAGTCTCTTGTCTGGTGGTTTGGTGTTCGTCAGGCATTACGCGAATCCGGGCATTACGCGCACGGGCACAGTATGCCCAGAAGAGTTGACCCGAAGCACCGAGATTAGCGTGGGACATAACTTTTTGAAAGGCACCTTCGTATAATCCGACAAGTATAAATCTAGTCTACTGGGAAGGGTAACTAGCAGCAGGTAATCTACTTAATTAGCTTAGTGTATACAATATATGATTGGATAGACGTACTCGAAGGTCCACCTTCCACTCGTTCGCAGGCCCGTCCTTATAACAATTCTTCTCGATCTTGGTTGCGCCAAAGTCAAACTGTTTACCCAAAGTCGCGCACGTTGAACGCGCATCATCAAGTTTAAATATCCCATTGAACTCCCAAATAGCCTGTCGAAATTAGTTAGTGTCCTCTGACAACACCTAAGTAGCACAAGTTTATACTTTGCCCTAATAACTAAGTTAGTAATGGCTGCTAGATTAGGTAAAGACTACTGTACATTGACGATGCGACGTTCGCAGACAGGTTGATTACTGGGAAAGATCGTTTTTATGAAGGACGTGCAGCGAGCTTCTACTAGCCCTAACCCTAAGGTAAGGGGAAGAAGAAGTTGTTTGAGCAGCATAGCGGTTGTAATAACTAGTAACGATAGCGTATAACACGTAGTAAATAGTGGTTGGTGATAGGAAACGGAAGTAAAAGAATTGTATGCGTGCTCGAAGAGAAAGTTAAACGTTCTTGGTATACTTATAGAGATCAACTCGTCCTATTATACTTGTTTTAGGTAGCGTCCAATGTATGTAAAAGCTGCTCTGCGACCGTCGGAAGGCTCGTATTTACATTTGTTGTCCCGAATATTTGACCGATATTTATACCGAGATTTGACCGTACATATTAACACAAACATTTGACCGTGTTAACACCGATATCTGACCATATTAACACTGATATCTGACTCTGTTAATACTTATATCTGACCGTATTTGCAAGGGGCTACGCTCGGGGAGCTATTGCACAGGTATACTAGAGTTGAATTTGATGAAGAAGAGAGCTACAGGCTATCTCGCTCGAAGGTTACTCAGAGCGCGCGTCTATGCGTAGCTCAGGTTATCCTTTGACCGCTAGTTAGGGGTATGGCCCTAGCGTGCGTCTACGTACGTGACCAAGATCCTGTGATGGGCTAGGCCCAGGGTGTGGAATCCTCGGTGATACCTCGGTGGTATACCTCACGTTGCGGGCCGCGGCGGCGGCGACCTTAAGTATCAACTACGCAAGACAACACGCAGCTTTGTTGTCTTGTGCCAGCCTTTTGGCTACATAAGTGGTCGGCGTGTTGTAGTTGCATGCAAGGTCTAATAGACCCCCTCCTTACAGATCCCATCGAGGATTTTACCTACTGGGCTCCAGCCCATCACAGTATTAACACCGATATCTAACTATATTAACACCGATATCTAACCGCATTAACACTAATATCTAACCGTATTAACACCGATATCTAACTGTATTAACACCGATATCTGTGTCGGATTAAAGCACTATTGTCAGATTGAAGCACTATAGCCGAGGAGGGTGTGATGGGCTAGAGCCCAGTTGGTAAACACTCGATAATATCTCAGTCACGTGCGTGAGACGCACAGATCAACCACTTATGTCCGAACAACGCTTAGACTATTTATATAGTCTATAGGTAGAAGGTTATTCTAAGCTACTCTCTAAATAACCTTTAGTTAAAATAGCTTATAATTCTCTTCTCTATTAAATATAACACTAGTTATTAGATATTTACTATTAATAGAACTCTAGATAAAAGGTAATAATTAATTAATATTAATAATATTATTATGCTCTATCTACGTGTCTATACCGCGCTAGGTATATCTAGATGTAATAGGCTAGAGCCTAGTTAGTAAACACTCGATAATATCTTAGTGTTAGATTAAAGCACTATAGTAGAAGAGGGCAGCGTATAGATACTAGGTGCGCTAGTACAACCTAGTAACTATAATAGCTAATTAGAGTATAGAGGCTCTTAGCACCCCCTAAGTACACCTAGTATAGTATAGATATATAGATAGAATATATAATATTATTAATATTATTAATTATTACCTTTTATCTAGAGTTCTATTAATAGTAAATATTTAATAATTAAGAGTCTTACTATCTTTACCTACCTACTAAAATAACTACCTTAACTATACGCGACGTAATAGTTATCCTATAAGACTATATAGACTACGTATTCTAGGTTCTATAAATCTAGGCGTAATATATCGCGTATAACTTCTAGAATAAAGTTAACCTAGTATAGTAGAGGAAATAGAGATAATAGGAGCCGAAGGACGCTCGGACATAGGGATACTAGGGCGCGACGAATATTACTTAGATATACATAATATATATATACACTACTTAATATAATTTCTAATATCTTATATTAAGTACACGTTCCTATAGGCATTCGCTCTACTATATATAGCGACTAATTTATAACTTAAACTCTTAGCTTACCCTTAGAAGAGCTAAGCGCTACTATTACGTATTATCTAATAAGCTTTTATAATAGCAATATCTAGGAAGTTTAAGAATAGAAAGAATATAAGAATATAGAAGTAGACTAGGAAGAGCTAAAAGAGTTTTATAATATAGATATCTAAGCTAAGTAAATAGGCTTAAAAGAAAGAAGTAAGTAAGTAAAAGAGTTATAAGGATCTAAAAGGTAATAGATACTAGGAATTAGAATACTATAAGGCGTAGAATAGCCTAGAATAGTAACTTAGAAGGGTAAGATAATAGAATATTAAAATATAGGGGCATATAGAAAACCTCTAAATAATATAGAAAAAGTAGTAGAGAATAAAAAGGCGGCTAAATAGGGCTTATATAAGCGCGAGAGCTAGATTTAGGTATATAATTACTAGAGTATAGCTAAAAGTAAATTAGAGAACTATAATAAGCGGTTAGAGAGGCACTCTATTAGATAGTAATAGTAGAGTAGCGAATATTACAAACTATTAGGAGGAACTAAAGAGTTTTAAGGTTTCTAAAGAGAAGTTAGTAAGCGACTAGATAAAGGGCTTAAAATTACGCTTCTAAGAAAGAAGTACTACTAAATAGTACTTAGTATAATAATAGTAATATTAATTATTATAACTTATATAATTATTACGCTAATCTTTTATACAAGCTTAGTACGTATCTTTACGCGTATAAGTAATAGTTAGAGTAGTAGTAAAAGGTTAAGTAAGAAAACTAAAAAATAGATAACGCTAGACCTATCTAAAAGATAGTTAGATATAGTAGAGTTTCTCTTCTTTAGCCTAGAGATACTACTACTAATAACGCCTTAGAAAGATAAAAGAGCAGCTATAAATATACTAGATAATAATATCTAAATAGTAAGAGTACCTCTAATTATCTATCTACTAGAGTCCTTAGTATTATAATAAGTCCTAACGCCTAGTAAATTATACTAGCCTTTAATAGCGTAGGAGTAATATAAGTTAGAGATAGCGAAGGTTCTTTAGATAATAGTAGGCATAGCGAGTAGAAGCGCTATACTAGTATATACTTTATAGCTACTACCTTACTTAGCTAATAGTATTCTAATATTTAATAGTAATAATATTACTCTATTTATAGAGCGCTATAAAGAGATAGCCTATTACTATAAGTTTACGCCTAAAATAATACTTAAGAGGCTTTTAGCGCACTATAGCTATAAATAGAAGAAGATTATCTAGTTAATAAAAGAGTTTAAAGAAGCCTAATAAATAGAAAGCTAAAAAGACCTCTAAAAGGTACTTAAGAAACAGTTTCGCACTAATAATAGGTACTAATAGGAAGTTAGGATAGAGTACTTTAAGTACTAGCTTAAGGAGTATTAGGCCTAAATAAAGCTTAGTACTATAGAGTATCTATAAGAGTTCTATATCTAAAGTAGGCGCTGTATTAAAGCTACTATAATTAAAGAAAGTAGAAGGGAATTCTATCTTATAAAAGGACTTCTACTTAGATAGGTAATAAAGGTCCTAGAAAGGTTCTAGCTTTATATAGATAAGCCCTTATCTTTTAACTATAAAAAGATCTCTAACTACCTTTTAAAGTAATTAAAGATAAAGGAAGATACTAGGATACTTAACTTAAAGGAAGTAGTAAAGAAGTTTACTCTAAAGGTAGAATTTGACTTAGCTGTAGTAAAAGCGTCTTAGAAAGTAGCTTATAAGTAATAACTAGCTTCTTAATAGATAATAGTCTTTAAGCCTTAAATATTAAGTATTCTTCTTAAAGATTACGCCCTAAAGCCTACTTAGAAATAACTTCTACCTAGATTAACGCTAACTAAGAATAAGGTTAATAGCCTAGTAGATAAGATACTTTAGCTTAAGCTAAATAAGGCTTAGCTAGAGTTAGAACCCTAGAACTTTTAATAGACGCCTTAAGAAGCAGAGTTAATAACTAATTAGGTTATCTAGAGAGAGGTTAATAAGTAGACTAATAAGCGTATAGTAGTATTATATAGCTATATACCTTAAGCTAGCAGTATAGTTTATAACTAAAGCTACTAGTATAGTAGCGCGAATAGTAGTTAGTAACTATAGCGCTAATATTAGTAGAGTTATATATAGCTAACTTAGGACTAGAATAGCTATTAGAACTATAGTAACAACTTCTAGAACTATTAAAGAAGAATAGGTTATAGTAACTAAAGTAACTAATATAGGTAAAGATTAGAGATAGGACTTCTCTACTAGGTTTATAATAAGATAAACTATTAGAAAAAGAATTACCTAACTCTCTAAGCCTATATTAATAAGAGTTAGTACTATCTTAATAACTAATTAGTCCTTAACTAGGGTACTTTAGATTGCCTATAAAAAAAAGTTATAAACTTAGAGCCCCGCTTATAGAAGGATTTAATAGCTTCTAAGATTAAACAATAATAGATTAAGTAGAATATTAACCTACTTACGTTTACCCTACCTTTTCTAAGCGAGGTTCGGGAAGCTAGACCTATTAAGAATAACGCGATTTCTATCTAAGTTATCTCTAATAATACTAGAGTAATCCTATCTAAAGACTATAACTAATTCTAGAACCTTTCTACTATCTTTAGTAAATCTAACTTAGAAAAGAGTTTTATACTATATAGAGCTAACTAGTATAACTATAGTATAGTAGTATTAGCTACTATTACGCGAAGCGATCTAAGTAAGAAACCTCTAGCTAGCTATAACCTAGGAAAGATTTAGAAGAATACTTAGAAAACTATTCTTAAAAAGTCTAGTAGTAAATATATCTTACACCTTAGGGGGTATAAGAACTAAGATAATAATTACTTTATAGACTAAAGTCTAAGTAAAGATTATACTATATAATTTATAGATACGCTAGGACTAGTAGATATAGATATACTTAATACTCTAAGAGATTCTAAGCCGAATAAAACTCTAAAGGATACTTACCCTAAGCCTAGAGAAAGATAGGCGAAAAAGTACTATATAGTAGAAAAGCTAGCCCTAGACGCTTAGAAGATTATTTAGTAAATTCTAGATACTAAAGTTAAGCTACTACTTAAAATAGTCTTAGGAAATATACTAGAAGTCTATAAGAAGCTTTTTTAGATAGGATATACTATAGAGGAGTTTAAGAAGATTAAAGTTAACTTAGTAGCTTAGGCACTAGTAAGTAAGAATAAAAATAACTTAGAAGAGGATCTTAGGCCTAGAATCTAAGTTAATTTACTATTATTAGGATAGCTACTAGACTATATACTAGTAGAGGCCTTAGCGGGGAAGGTTACGTAATACTACTACATTAACGCTAAGTATTAGACAGACGCTTAAATTAGTTATATATAATAAAATATTATCCTAGAAGAAGACTATAAAGTAGGCCTAGTAGAAAGTAAGATAAATAATAATTAGCAAGAATATAACTAATTAGCTAGTATTAAATACCTATAAAGAGATTACTCTAAAGTTCTAATTAATATTTAGGGTAATACTTTCCTCTCTTTATTAGATTCTAGAGTAGAACTTAATACAATAAAGAAAGTAATAGTAGAGAAAGTAAGTCTCTTAATTACCTCTCTACTAAAAAGTATACTATTAGCGCGTATAGTATCTACTAATAGTACTATATAAAGCTTTATAGGTATTATATAAAGTATACCTATACGTATTAAGCGGATTAAAGTTCGAACTAATTTCTTTATAGTAGAGAGTTGTATAAACCCTATTATATTAGGCAATTCTTTTCTAACTAACGCTCGCGCGAGGCTTAAGTATATAACTAATAGGCTTACTTACTACTATATCTTTAGCGAAGATAGAGAGTTTAATATAAAATTTATATATATAAGAAGAAATTAGATTTATACGCTAGGAGTATATATAGAACCTATATTAGAAAACTTCTAGAGAGTATAATCGCTAGCGTAATACTCTCTTATTATAAGATAGAATAGCTAGCTAAGAATAGATCGTATAGAGAAGTAAACTTAGTTAGAATATAGATAGAGTAAGAAAGCCTAACTAAGGACCTATAAGAGATACGACTAGTAATAAAGTAGCTAAGAAAGGTTTAACTAGATAAGAGACTAATACCTATAAAAAATAAGTATTTTATTTAGAGATTAAGCTTCTTAGAAAAGGGGCCGAATAGGTATATTATAGTAAGAGATAAAGATAGACTATTTATATTATTAAATAACTTTACTAAGAAGCTATTAGAAGAGATTCTCTTAGAAGTTATAAAGCTAATAAAGAAATATAAGTACAAAGAAAGAGATATAGAGTTAGTATAGAAAGACTAGCTAAGAGATGCTTAAAAGTAGGAAAGAGGCCTTATAGTAGAAGTAATATTAATACTTCTAACTAGCCTAAAAGGTTATTAGAAGAATAAATTAGCGCTTAAGGTAAATAGTATATATAAATATAAAGAGTAGAAGATAGAGCCTATTAATAACTTAGGCTAAACTCTAAGAGAGGTTAAAGAGCGATTAGATTAGAAGGAAAGAGCTAAGGCGAAGTAGATCCTAAATTATAATAGTAATAAAGTACCTTTTAGCTAATACTTTAAACCCTAGTATACTTTATTCTTAAGAGGTACTTAGATTACCCTAAAACGGCTAGCGGAAATAAAGATATTACTAGATCTTTAGCTAAGAGAAAGAGAGATATTAGAGAAACTACTCTATAGAAGGGAGTTAGCCCTTACTTAAGACTTTAGAGAATTAGAAAGAGTTAGCTAAGAAGTAATCCTACTAGTTATTATTAATACTATCCTATATAAGGCGTAGCGAGTAGACTAGTTTCCTATTCTAAGGAAGCTTTAGAAGATAGTTATTAAAATAATCTAGAACTAGATTAATAGGGGCACGCTAGAGCTTTGTAAGAGCTAGTATTATAACTTTTAGTTTCTAGTAGTAAAGAAGAATAAAGGCTATTAGCTAATTAATAACGCCTAGAAGATTAATAGTATAATAATCTAAGACGCTAATCTACCGCCTAACCTTAATAAGTTCTTAGAAGAGTTTACTAGCTATACTATTATATCGCTTATAGATTTCTTCTTAGAATATAACTAGGTAGAGCTTTATAAGAACTTAAGAGATATTATAGCTTTCTTAACGCTACTTAGACTTGTTTAGTAGTATACTTTACTAATAGGTACTACTAATTTAATTATAGAGTTCGTGCGCGTAATAACTAAAATCTACTAGGATTATATCCTAAACTACTATATACCTTACCTAGATAACGTTTGCGTTAAAGGACCTAAGATAACGTATAATAAGAAAGAAATTAAGCTAGGCATCTACTAATATATCGCTAAACACCTCTTAAATATAGATTAAGTTCTTATAAATATAGAGAGGGCTAGAGTAACTATCTTAAAGTATAAATCTAATTTCTACTATACTTTAATAATTATTATTAGGTATAGGATTATTAAACGGTAGGCACCTAAATATAAAAAAGGTTAAGAAGATCCTTACCTAGCTAAAACTAATAAACTAGAAAGATATACAAATATTTATTAGAGTCTACGTTTATTATAGAATCTAGATTATTAGCTTTACTATAGTTATAGAACTATTATTTCTCCTACTTAGAAAGAATACCCTTTTCTATTAGGAATTCGAGTAGTATTTAGCTATAGCTTCTCTTAAGGAGAGTCTATACATAGCGCCTATACTTATCTTAATTAACTATAGTAAACCTTTCTAAGCAATATTTATAGTAGTAGATAGATTAAAGAAAGGATAGGGCGCTATTCTTATATAGCTTAATGCGCTTAGGCGCTAACACCTAATTAGATATAAAAGCAAAGTCTAGTTAATATTAGAAAGAAATTAGGACTTAGGCAAATATAAGTATAAAGTGTTACTATTAATACTAAAGAAGTTTCGCTTCTACTTATATAAAGTAAGATTTATAGTAGAAATAGATACTAAGATACTTATAGTATAGCTTTAGCGTAGCGTAATAGACTTACTAGGAGTACTTATTATAAGATAGCTCGCTCTTTTAAATCTCTAGAATTTTAATATTATTTATATACTAGGAAAGAAGAATATAGTAGCTAACGTCTTTTCGCGTAGGCCTAAGCTAGAGAGATAGAAACTGCTAGAAGAACTAGAAGAGGACGTTAAAGACTTTATTAATATATACCTAAATACTACTTAGCTTATTCTAGAGGAGATCTATAAGATAACTCTAGCGCTTCTATATAGCTACTACCTAGTAGACCTTTTCTTTAGTACTAAGCTATTAGACAATAGCTATTTAGAAGAATCTTAGTAACTTATAGTATAGATTCTTTTTAGAAAACGCCTAGAGAACCTTAATAGGTTAGAATTACGCAAGTTTAAATATAAGGCGTTATAAATAACTATTAGAGAATAATATCTCTTTATACTACTAAGTAGAAGAAGGCCTTTACGCTAAGTTATAAATAACCCTAAATAGTAACAAGAGATTATTAGAGAACTACACAATAACTAAGAGCATAGAGGTAAAGAAAGTATATAGCGTAAAGTTTAGACACACTATTACTAGAAAGAGTAATATATAAGTTAAGAAGTACGTTTAGTCTTATTCTAAATACTAATTACACGTATTAGTAATAGTATAAGAAGCTTTATAGCCTATAGAACTACTTTCTATTCTCTTTAAATAGATTATAATTATATTATATATATACTACTAGAACTAAATAGCCGTAAGTACCTAATAGTTGCTTAGGACTACGCGTCTAGTTAGCTAGAAGCTAAAGCGCTAGCGAAAAATAATTCGAAAGCCGTTTAGAAGTTTCTAATTAACAATATATTTAGTAGATAGAGACTACTACTAAAAATATTAGCTAACAGTAGACTAGAGAATAAGGGACTAGTTAAGAACCTCTAGTAGTAATAGGGTATTAATAGAGTTATTTTAAGTACTTATTATCCGTAAGGGCAAGGTCTAATCGAGCGAGGTTATACTTTTATAGTAGCGGCACTAAAGAAGCTTTAGAGAAACTAGGTAGATAACCTAGCTAATATACTTTAGGCTAACTAAATAACTATTAAACGATCTACGTAGAAGACACTAGCGTACTTAGTATTAGGCTAAGAATATATTCTTCTAGTAGAGCTTTTAATCTCTATATAGTAAATATTACTATAGTTAGAAGTTAAAGATACTCTAATACTACTTACGATAAGGGCTTAGTAATTCTAAAGAAGAGATAAGAGGTTCTAGGAGACTATTAATAGAATAGTATAGCTTAGGTAGAAAAATAAGGACTACTTTAATAACGCGAAGGTTCTTTAGAAAGAACTATTAGCTATTAGAGACTTTATATTACTACGCGACTCCTTTTATAAGACTAATAGATTATACTTACTAAATTTCTCTCTAAATAGACTAGTCTATTTTGTATTATAAAAACCTATTAGAAAGAATAGTATAATCTAGAAGAACTAGATAGAACTCTATTCTATAGTTATATGCTAAGTAATAGGCTAAAGCGTTTTATTTAGCGCACTATAATAAAGCTATAAATAACTAAGCTAGAAAGAGGTAAAAAGGCCGCTAAATAGCTATTAGAAGAGATCGCGGATAGTAATAAGGATATATAAGATATAGGTATAAGAGATCTTAAGTAATAAGTACTAAAATATAGTTAGAACGCCCCTATTAGAGAAGGTAGCTAAGTAGGAAAAGAGAAACGCTATAATCTTAGATATCTAAATATAGCTTAGCTAGATAGCTAGCTTTAAGATATATAAGAAAATAAAGATATTATAAGAGTACTATAAAAGATAAGGAAGGTTGTAGTAGTAGTACTAAGAATAAGAGAAGGGTTTAATACGTCTAAATATCGCGTATTCCTATAGTTATTAATAGTAGGTAGAATAGATATAGAGCGCGAAAGGAGCTTAGATAATACTTTAGACTAGAATAGATAGATAACTAAAGACCTAAAAGAGGAAACTAAGTACTGCTTTTATAGAAAGATATAAAGAGATAAAGACTACTATAAGGCTTAGATATCTCTAGAATATAGATTATATCTAAGAGCTATCTAGTAAGTATTTAAGTATAATAGAAGAAGAGGGGTCTATCTTCTCTAAGTAGGGGAGGAGTATAGTATATAAAAGAGGCTTAGATAAGATCTTAGAAAATACTTAATAAGAGTATAAATAGAATAGAAAGTTAGAATAAGTTATTTATTAAGGATACTATATACTATATAAAAGGCGCTTAGATAGCTACTTAAATAAAAGAAATAGCTATAAGACTAACCTAGAGATACCTCTATAAATAACTAGGTCTAGAAGACTAGCTATAGTGCGTATCTATAGCTCTAAGCTACTATTAGAATTAACTTCTCTAGAAGAGAAGAGTATTAAACGTATCTTTACTCTTAGTATTATTATTATTACTATTATCTTCTTCTAAATTACGCTTAGACCTATCCTTAGAGGATATAGCAAGAATAATAGGCGGAATAGTAGGCCTACTAGCTAAACGCAAAGAATAGCGAATAATCTAATTAAGCTTCTTAGCAAAGTTATTGGCAACCTTAGTAGTAGGTATAATAGAGATAGCGAGAAGCGTAATAGGTAAATAGTAGTTAGAACGTATCTTAGCTAAAGTAAAGGAGTATACGTAGGTAGTAAAGATAAAGCGAAGTAGGTAAGTATAGAGAGCTACTTAGAAAGAAGAAGGTTTAGATAAGAAGTAGGATAATATATAGCTAGAAAGAAAGAGATAATATAGCTATTATTATTAATTAGGTAGTAAATAAGTGTTTATAGTAAACACTAGCTTAACTAGGCAGCGAAGTAACCTTAGAAAGTAGAGTATTAATAACTAATAATAAGAGCAGTCGGCTGTAGTAGAATAATATAAGAGTAGTGTATAAAGTAGGAATAGAACTATAAGGCTAAGAAGCTATTAGAAGCTCTATAGAAAGCGTTAGTTAAGTTAATTAGATAGTCTAGATATAGAAAGAAATAGTAGTATAAGTCTAAGTAACACTTAGAGTTACTAGCTCTAAAGACTTAGCTAATAAAATATTAAGCTAGTTAGACTATAATTAGAAGACTCTAGAGACCTCTTAGGTAGGTATAAGATAAGTGCTAGATAAGAGAGACTTAAGATATTCTTAGATAGCTATTAGCTACCTAATATAATAGAACTAAAGAGACTTAAAATAAGAATAGAAAAAGAAGGAATAGGTATTAGATAGTAGCTAGACGCTTTTTATTTATTTAGATAAAATTAATTAGAGAGGCGCTTAAGAGCTAAGAGATTTTTAGAGAGGTAGTAGATATCTAAAGAAGATACGTAGTTTATTAGTATCTAGTCTAGAAAGCCTTCAGCTAAGATAAAGGAAGAGGAGGCCTTTCTTCCTAAGTAAGAGAGGGATATAGTAGAGGAAATAGAGATAATAGAAGTCGAAGAACGCTTAGATATAGAGATACTAGGGCGCGACGAATATTACTTAGATACATATAATATATATATATACTACTTAATATAATTTCTAATATCTTGTATTAAGCACACGTTTCTATAGGTATTCGCTCTACTATACTAGTATAAGATACTTAGTATTAGTAAGAACTAAAAGAATTTAGAGTTCCTTAGCTTATAAATTACCTATCTATAGTAGAAATTAGTATACTAGAGTAAGTTACTAAATTACCCCTATAAAGTAGAGAAACTATAAAGAAGATATAGACTACTATAAACTATATATAGAAAGTATAAGAATAATAGAATTAATATAATAAGAAGTAGTTAAATATTCTTCTAATTATACGCCTAATTTAGTTAATAGTTATACTTTACTTTTATTAAACCTACTACCTTCTAGGTAAGCTACTATATACTTAGCTAATAAACCTTAAGTATACTATTAGACTTAGTAATCTCTAAGAGATAGAGTAAGTAGAGACTACTACTTAGTAGCCTTTAAACTAATAAAAACCTTAGGCTAATAAAATACTTAGCTTATAGAATATAATAAGCTACTATAAAAGCTAAAAAAAAGGTTTTAGAGACTAGTCTAGTTAATATTATTATAAAAGACTTTATAGTCTTTATCTATAAGATAGCCTCTATATAGACTATAAACTTTTAAAATAATAAGAGATTAAAGCGAGGAATAACCTATAAGAAGATAATAAGTTATTTTAAGAGTATATAATAATATACTATCCTCTTAGAGTAGAGAAGTATAAAGTGGCTTTTATAGCTTATAATAATAGTATATTAATATAACTCTTAGTAGAGGACTATAGTTACTATCTAAGTGTAAGGACTAGTGCTTACTAGACTAATAGACTAGACTAGGTCTAGTCTAATAGCGCCTAGTAGCTAGCCCTTACTATCTCTACTATATATACTAAGCTAGACTAAGGACTACTACTTAGTTATCCTTCCCTTTTTAGGCTGTATTAGCGTAGCGGTCTAGCTCTATATTCTTATACGATAACTAAGTAACCTTAGGTTCGATTCTTATAAGTTTCGAATTTAGAAAGCCGAGCTCTTTATTATACTTAGAGAGGTCTGCTACGCAATAGCCTTCGCCTACGTAATAGCCTCGTATCTCTCTAATAGGTATAGTAAAGTAATCTAGTTATTTGCGGCCTATTTAGAGACTTTATTAGATTATATTAGACTATATTAGGTTTAGCGCGTAACCCGCCTAAAGGACTTATAGAGACTTATAAAGACTTAAAGAGACTATTAGGCTTAGATAGTAACTAGACGTTACTACTTAGGCTAGTATATATAACTTAGAGATTTATAGTTTTTACTCTATCTAGAGGACTAGATTATTCTTCTTTAAAGAAGGGATAGTGTAAGGACTAATACTTACTAGACTAATAGACTAGACTAGGTCTAGTCTAATAGCGCCTAGTAGCTAGCTCTTACTATCTCTACTATATATACTAAGCTAGACTAAGGACTACTACTTAGTTATCCTTCTCTTTTTAGGCTATATTAGCGTAGCGGTCTAGCTCTATATTCTTACACTAAGACGCTATATAGTAGAGTATTACGATTATAAGAAAGAGAATAAGTAATTACGGTAGAATAACGTTAAAGGCGGGGTATAGTAGGTAAGCTTATACCGCGTAGTTATATAATCTACTCTCTAACCTTAGTATAACTGTTATAGAGAGTATAACCTCTATAAAGAGTATAACCTCTATAGAGAGAAAGGCTATAATAGAGAGTACACTTATTATATAATAGTAGGTAATAAGCTCTTATAGTTTAGTGTGTTTAACTTTAAAATCTAAGAATTAGTACTTAATTCTTAACTCCTATATATTATATTAATCTACTAATTATACTATATAACCTTATATCTATTGTATTACTCTATCTCTAAGAACTAACCTAAGATTATTTTTAGATAATCTTTATACTTTAAATACTCTTAAGATAAGTAATACTCTAATAAATATACCTAACAAAACTTTGTTAAGCTATACTAAGATAGCTAGACCTAACCTATTTTATAGCGATTAATATAAGCTTAAAGACTAGATTCTCTAGTTTAATCTCTTTTTTAGGTTTAAAGGTAAGAAGGTTAACTCTACTAATTATAGACTACTTATAGTAAGCTATATATAAGGAACTACTACTACCTAGATTAAGCTTTACCTTAATAAATTATAGATAATAATAATAATAACGATAATATTAAATAAATATTTAAAGACTATCTAATCTTTAAAGATAAGCTTAGATAGCAATTTAGAGTTATTAATAAAAAATCTAAAGTAGATTATATAATCTAATAGCTTAAATAAACCTAATTAGTTACTAATTACGCTAGTATCTTCTAGAGATATACCCTAAAGACTAACTAGGACGATAAGGTATTAAAGGTTATATATAGATAAGGACTTAAGGAAAGAGTTAAAGAAGAGCTTATATAAAGCGGCGTTATAATTAATAACCTATAGAATCTTATTTAAGAATTAATTTATATTAATAACGTACTCTATAAATTATAGTAGGAAATCTAACTAGTTAGAGCTAACTAGTTAGTATAACGTATAAAGGGATAATTCTTTAAGAAGAAACTAAAATATTAGATAATATCTAGAGGTATTATACCCTTTACTAGTAATAACTAGCACAACCCTAATATAATATAACTAGATAATATTAATAAAGGTAAAAGTTTTAGAAGGAATAATAAGAAAAAGCTATATAATAAAAAGGAGATTACTTATTATAATTATAATAAGAAAGGTTATATAGCTAGGGACTACTATAGTAAGAATAAAGTAGTTAGATAACTTAACGTTATCTATAAAGTAGTACCTACTAAGCAATATAAGATATAGAATATTATATCTAAACTAACTATTAAAATTATATATAGGAAAGCGTTTTAGAATTAGATAACCTTACACTTATAGAATTAGACTTAGAAGAAGAAGAGTTTACTTTAGAGTATAATATACTTAAAGATAAGTCTAAGGACTTAGAGGCTATAGAAAATATTCTAACTAAGATATTAGAGTTTCTACTAATAATATAGAAACTAAGCTAGATTAAAGATATAATCTAATTATAGGAAGAACTAACGTTGCTAATTTTAGAAGAAAAGAAGTAAGAGATCTATAATAAACTCTACTAGACTAGAAATAATTAGAAGACCTTCTAACATAGCTATAAGAGAAAGGCTAAAGATATTAGTAGATTAAAGGAATATAACTACTAGATAGACTCTAGGAACCTAGAATATAAAAATTATTATAAGTTATATATATTTATAACTATTATAGAGTATACTACTTAGATAAGTCTAGATTAAGATAGTTTCTAGAGAAAACTAAATAATTATACTATTATAAGTAGTAATTCTTTAACTATAAAATAACCTATACCTAATATACCTATAAGATAAAAGGGAAAAAATATACTTCTTAGATTATAATAACTCTAAAGAAATTAATTAGATATAAATAGTATAGCTAAAAGAATATAATAAAGAAGACGCTTAGAAATATTAATAACCTAACTAGTAAACATGCCTTAGTAAAGAATGCGACCTTTATATAATAGCTAAAAGATTTTATAGATTTAGAAATTAGGCTTTTTTAGACTAGCGCCTAGCCTAGAACAGCTTAGTAAGAAGATTAACTTAGTAAACTCTTTAGACCTTATTAAGCTCTAGGTAAAGCTTAAAGAGAGGTAGATAAAAGTATTAGTAAATTTAGAATTATAAGCTAACTACGTTTTAGCGTATATAGCGTCTTTAGCTAGACTAAAGCTACTATAGAAATAAGAAGCTTACCTACTATATATAGCTAATAGAGAGCTAATACTAAGTAAATAGAGATTACCTATAAGATTAGATAAGTAACGCTTAATATCTAAGGATACTAAAGAAGATAGACCTAGATATCTTTAGACTAGCTACTTATAATATTATATTAGAACTTCTCTAGTTATAAGAATATAACTTATAGATTAACTAGAAGTTAAAAACGTTCTTATTTAAGTACTATAGAATAGACGTAACTATAAGCTAGCCTACATATTATTAGAGTATAATAGTAAATAAGAGAAAACTAAATAATATTATAAAGAAAAAGCGAGCCTTAATAAAGAATAGCCTTAAGAAATAAGAGTCTAACTTAGTAGACGCTAGAATAGAGCTACTAGGTTAATAGACTAGAGTTTTAGAGAAACGCGTAACTTCTAAGATTTCTAAAGAATATAAAGAATTTAAATATCTATTCTAGAAAGTAGTAGATAAATAAGTATTACTAAAGTACTAACCCTAGGACTATAAGATTATCCTATAGGAAGGAAAGAAACTAACTTTCGGCCTAATATATAAACTATTAGAAAAAGAATTAAGTACGTTACGCGACTATATTAAGATAAGTTTAGTAAAGAAATATATCTAACTATTATAGTTACTAGCAGAATATCTAATTATATTTATTCTAAAGAAAGACGGAAAACTACGACTATATATAGACTATTATAAGCTTAACAATATTATAATTAAAAATAATACCCCTTACTAAATATTATAGAACTATAGAATCGATTATCTCGCGTAAAGATTTTTATAGTATTAGATCTTTAAAATAGATACTACCTAATTTGTATAGCGAAAGGTAAAGAGTAGAAAATAGCGTTCTAATTAAGATATAGACACTATAAATATATAGTTATACTATTTAGGCTTATAAATACCCTAGCTATATTTTAGAAACTTATTAATAACGTATTAAGAGCACATCTAGATATCTTTATTATAGCCTACCTAGATAATATTCTTATCTACTCTAACTTTAGAGGACTATATTAAATATATTAAGATAGTACTAAGGGCTCTTAAGCAGTTTAACCTCTAACTTAAACTAGAGAAGTATAAATTTTATAAGACTAAAGTTAACTTCTTAGGCTATATAGTAGAAGTAGATAGAGTATAAATAAGTAAAGAAAAGATTTAGGTTATTAAGAATTAGCTAACACTAATAATAGTTATATAAATATAGTTCTTCTTAGAATTCTTAAACTTTAACTAATAGTTTATTAAGAACTTCTTAGATATCGCTATCTCTTTATAAAACTTATAAAAAAGGATATACTCTTTAAGTAGAGTAAGAAAGTAGAGAACGTATTCTAAACGCTTAAGAAAGTAAGTATAGAACTACTATACTTTTAAATATTCTAAGTAGGATACCTATTACGCTTTAAGACTAACGTATTAGATCTTATGCTAGGCGGATACGTAAGTTAATTATATAAAAGTAAATAGTATCTTATCGCCTATTACTCTCGCAAATTCTTAGAACTAGAAGAATAATATAACGTTTATAATAAGGAGCTACTAGCTATTATTGTATACTTATAATACTAGAGAGTATATATAGAAAGCTACTTAGAACTTATATATATATAGATTATAAAAATCTAGTAAACTTTATAACTACTAAAGTACTTAACTATAGATAAGTAAGATAGTTAGTACTACTAAGATAATATAAGTTTAAGATTATATATATACTAAGAAAAGAGAATAGTAGAGTAGACGCTCTTAGCCGTAGACTAGATATCGTAGGTACTAAGAAAGTTATTAACACCGCGATACTTAGGATTAATAAGAATAGATTATTAGAACTAGTAAAGACGCTAAACGCTATCCTCTATATTAGAAATATATACTAGAAGAATTATAAGAGATAATTATTTAGTAATACTATAATCCCTATATATAGTTACCTAGGTATTACTAGAATAATAGAACTTATTAGACGTAACTATAAGTTTCTAGAAATAAAGAAAAAGATTACCTTATTTATCGCAAATATACAGACTATTAGAAGAATAAATATAATACGTATATACCTTATAGCGAGATATAAGTATTAGAGCTATCTATAGAACCTTAGGTAGATATCTCTATAGACTTTATTATAAGTTTACTAGTCTTAAGAGACTGAGCGATAAATATAGAATATAACACAATACTTATTATAATTAATTAATTTACTAAGTAAGTAGAGTATATTCTATTTAGAAACGATTTTATAGTAGTACATCTAGCTTATATTATTAATAATCAAATTATTAGATATTATAGTATACTAAAGTTAATTATAAGTAATAGAGATAAGCTCTTTACTTTAAACTTTTAGGTAATACTTTTAGCTATAATTAGTATAAAACGTAAGCTATTAATAGCGTTTTATCTATAGATAGATAGATAGATAGAAAGAATAAATAGAACTATAAAAGTATATCTTAGAATATACGTTAATTATTAGTAAACTAACTAAGTTTCGCTTCTACCTATAGTATAAATTGTAGGTAGGCCTTATACGATCGTACAGAGTAAATAATAAGTAAGGTTCTTCTAGTAACTAGTATTAGTATTATCTCTCTATAAATAGAGGTTTCTATAAAGATATATATAATTATTTACGCACTATAGGCTAAGATTAGGCTAATATCCCTACTAATACTTATAGTCTAATACTAGAAGTCTTTTCTTTCTAGATAGAGAGTACTCCCGTATATATTAGTAGTAACTATATATAGTATTAAATATTACCGCCTATTAGCCTCTATACCTACCTATCTACTTATACTATTAACTTATTACTATTAATAAAGCGTTCTAGGACGTAGTTTAGCGATACCTTTATAAAGGCGTCTATAGAATTATTATTACTATTTATCTAGTAGATCTTAGTAATCTTATAACGCTTATATAATTAACGCAGCGCTATAATATCTATTATAAGGCGCTTTTTCTTTATTATTCTAAGCTTAACTAGGCACTTATATAAAAAGTATAAATCTATATAAATAATTAGTAGAATCTCTAGTATCTTAAGTTATTCTATAACTATTCTTAAGGTAGTAGTAATTATAATACCTATATTAAAGCTATTAACTATACTATAGATCTTTAATACTAATATATTCTATATAACCTGCTTACACTTAGTAGAGCTATAGTAGATTACGTTACCTTAGATTATAAAGGTATTAGTATCTATAGACTTATTAATAAGTACGAGAATAAAACTAAGCTATAAGCTAAAGTCTTTATTATTAGTAAAGGAGCCGTCTATAAAGACTATAAGCTTAGCCTCTCTAAAGTTAACTATAATATAGTAGAGACTATAGTTAATATTCTTTATCTACTACTTTAATTACTTATTAAGTGCCTTTATATCCTTATCTAATAGTTACTACGCCTAAGTAGCGATAGATAGGTTAAATAACGCTTCTAGTTAGTATATTAATATAATATATACTCCGCGTATATATTACTCTATATACTATTACGCGCTATTATATACTTTTACGTCTATAAGATTAATCTTTCCTTCTTACCTTTTCTATCTAAGGTTAGAATTAGTTTATTAGCGTTAATTATAAGTATATATCTATTAAAGTCTAGTTAGGTTTCTAGTATAAAGATAGACTTTAGCTTTAATCTAAACTCTACCTTCTAGATCTTTTTCTCTTTAAGTAATAAGAATACTTATATCTCTAGTATAATAGTATTATCTATCTATATACCTATAATACTAAAGACGTTAGTATTAGCGTTTATAATTAATAGATATAGGTTATATATTAAGGTAGCTATATCTAGTTCCTTATATAGTGTCTATAGTATATTATCTACTAGTAGACTTCTACCTTCGCGATTCTATATAGTAGCTTAATTATATAGAGAAGTATACCTCTTAAGTACTAGTACTTTAGCTTAGTAGAGAGGTATATAAGTATTATTCTCTTTAGTACTATTTAATTCTATAGATATACCTACGTAATATTATATAGCTTAATACTTATTCTACTTTATATTAGTATAAGTACTAGTAATTTAATTAGTTACTAGCTATATCGCTAGATAGTTAGAGACTATATTAGGATAGCCTCCTTACTATAGTCTTAGTAGCCTTAGATAACTAGATAGAATTTCTTATAGAGTTTAGTTATCTTTCCTTTAACCTTACGTACTAGATAGGACTTAAAGATCTAGATCTTACTATATAGCTTCTTATTATATTACTTAAATTTAAAGACTTCGCGACTTATAAGATCGCTAATCTCTTAGTTATTAGACGCTTTAAAAAGTGCGCCTAATATTATAATTACACTATTATTTTATAGCTTAATAGCTAGCTTATAATTATTCTACTCTTTCTTAGTAATATACGCGTATACCTTACGTTTATTCTTTAAGCCTAGAGGGTATCCTCTCTTACGTAGTTACGCTACTATAGGTACCGCTATTAGTTTCTACGGCTTATATATCTTCTTTAGTATATATAACGTATTAGAATCGCTCTAGAGATAATCTAGTCTATAGTATAGCTTAATAATTATTAACCTAAATATTACTAGACTATTTACTATATTAATAGTAATATTATAGCCGTCTATACTAGTAATCTTATATAGTCTATTCTATCTATTACTCTCTCTCTATATAAGGACTTCGCTCTAGAGTAGGAGAGTAAGTATATCTATAATAGCTAGTCTATTATAGATATTTAATACGTCTATAACCTAACGTTCTACTATAAGCTTACGTAATACTTTTATTATCTTTTAGATAGCCTTACTACGCTTAACTATTAATAGTGCTAGTAGTAACTCTATAGTTATCTATAAATATACTCTAAAGACTAATAGAGTTAGAACTAGCCTATTAGGTCTAGTAGTATTATTAACTACTTTTATAGCTATTTAGAGAATTACTTTCTTAGATATAGCGTCTTAGAGCTTATTATAGAGTATATTCTATACTTAATAAAGTAGTGTATAGTATCTTTTAATCTTATCTATAGACTAATAGGCCTCTATAGGTACCTAATTATATATAACTTCTATAATCTTTACTTTAGTATAGAACTCTAAGCTTATAAAGTTAGTGCCTATATTATATATAATAATATCTAGTAGCTCTTAGAACGTATTAATCTATAATATCTATAGTGCCTACTATATCTCTTTAGCTAATATAGAGCTTAGAAATTTTATACCTTAAAAAGTAGTTAATAAGTTAACTACGTATAGTACTAGCTTACTACTAAAGTATATTATATCTACTAGAATCTTATAGTTAAAGTAGTAGTTATCTTTAAAAGTAAATCTAAAATAGTATAGCGTAGAGCTATAGAGCTAGTAGTAGTAGTAAAACTTAGTAACTTCTTTTAGTATTTTCTCTTTAAAGTTATTATAGCTAGCATCTTTTAAGAGCTTAATTAGCCGCGTAATAGCTAGGTATCTAAACTAGTAGTAGAGCTATCTTAGTTCTATCTCTATAAGGAATACTATTACTCTCTCTCTCGTATTAAGATAGAACTATAGGTGTCTCTATTTACGTAGAATAGTATAGTATAGTAGATTAACACGTATTTAGCGTTAGGTAATCGGCGCTAAAGGTTAAGTATTTAAGGGTAACTTTGCAAGAGAAATAAGAGGGATATACTACCTTTAAATATAATATAGAACACCTTCTTTAAATAATATATAATACTATCTTTTAGTAATTTAGATACCTTCTTATTCTCTACTCTCTACTAGTTACGGGTCGGCGGCTTCTTTTCTAACTATTAAGGCTATCTCTCTACTATATCTTTAGTAACCTAACTAGAGAGATATAATAGTTTATTAGTAGAGTAGTAGAGAAAACCTTTTTATTTTACCTATTTTTAAGAAAGAAGTTAGAGAAGTAGAGGCCTATAATAAGTTTTTAGAGACCCTATTAAACTCTAAGTACTTACTAATAAAGTTTACTAAAATAGCGGAACTCTTAGAGAGTTTCTATAGTATTAGTAGAGTAGTATAGTAACCTATAAAAGGACTATAGAGCTAGTATAATATATAGCTAAAAAGAAGTAGGTAAGAGTATAACACCTAAGTGCTAAGAAGGCACTTTTTTATAAGTAGTAAAAGGATATTAGAAGAAAGAGAAGAAACCTATCTTAAAGAGAGAATTAGGAGTCTAAAAGTAGTAGAATAGTATATATACTAAGAGAGGAGTAGCGACTTTTAGAAACTTTTAATTAAATAGTATCTATAATATATAACTAGAGTAGGTCTCTTTTATTAAATAGTATACTATCTAAAATATCTTTAATATAGAGCAGAGAGCCTATAGCGACTATAATAGTAAAACCTAAGCTACCTATAGTAATCTATAACTCCTACTATTAGTATTTAGAAAAGCTAGAACTATATAATACTTATACGCTACGCTTTAATAGTAAGAATATTTTAGAGTTTCTAGATAAGTATAACTTTAAAGCTAATTAGGTAGACTAGCTATAAGACTTTTAGAAGAAGTAGCTACTATACTTTTATATATAGAAGTATAAAGTATTTATCTAAAAGCTACTAAGCTACTATAGAGCGGAGACTTATAAATAGTATAAAGATAAGCTTTAAGAGCTATATATAGAGTAGAATAAGTTTTAGTAGTAAAGTACCTAAGTATTTATTAAAAGCTACGTAAAAGAGGTATAGTAAAGATAACCTACTATCTAGATTACTAAATACTACTAGAACTTTATAACCTACTTTATAGCTATAGAGACCTAAGAATAGGTTATAAAAGCTAAGAAGAGCTACTTCTTTTTCTAAGGATTTACTTAAGAGGATATAGAGTAAGTAATATACTATATACTAAAAGAGAATTAGCCGCGCTTAGATAATATTACTTTATTTAAAATTAAGAAGATTTACTAATTTATCCGCAAATACTAAGTATAAGAGGAAGAGTTAAGTACTCTATATACTAACTATAGTTTAAAGAGCTAAACGCTAGCCTACTATAATATAGAAATAGTAAAGAAGCTAATACTAGCGCTTAAGAAGTCTTTAGTAACTCTATAATAAATAGTTTCTAGAATACTACTAATTATTACTTAACCTAAGAAGCTAGCTACTCTAAAAGTGAATAAAGTAGTAGAGAACCTTATCTAGCGCTTTTAAGGGCTATCTATAATAATAGAGTAGCTTAATAAGATAGCTAAAGATAATATAAGACTATAAAGACTTCTTATTAAGCTAGAGAACTATATAGAGGTATATAAGTAGCTAGTACTAAAACTATATTAAGTAAGTATAGAGATTCTAGAGCGTAATAATAGAAGCTTTAAATTATATATCTACTAATAACTAGCGCATAATTAGGCGTAAACTATATAGGTAACTAAAATCTATAGCGTGCTTATTATAGGTACTATAGGTAAGAAAGGTATCTTATTATAAACTATCTAGACTAGAACCTACTAAAAGGTAATTAGTAGTATTATACTTAAAGTAAAGAGTAACTAAATAGCTAGAAATAAGTATAGTACTACTTTAAGCTATATCTAACTACTATCTAAGGTATATTTCTAGGCGGAAGTATTACTCTAAAGCCTTTTAGAAGCGAGGTTCTTAAGTAGATACTATAGTTATTAAAGAAGTATTTTAAGGTAACTAATAACTAACTAAAATAACTTATATAAGAAGTACTCCTAAATTAGTTTAATATAGCTAGTAGGCCTATTAAGATTAAAAGAATTAGTAGTAGCGGTAAGAGCTATATAATAGAATTAAGCGAGGAAGTAGAGCTAATAGTAAGGTAAATAATAGCCCTTTAGTTAGCTACGTAGTTTCTTAAAACTATATCTTATAGAGTACTACGCTCTAAAGACGACTTAGAAGTTAATACTATAGATAGGTGTATAAAGGCTAGTTAACTAGCGAAAGAATAGTAAAAGCGTAAGGCTCGCCTTAGAAAGAAACCTAAGATACCTTAGATAAGAGTAGTTAGATAGTAAGTAGCTATAAAGATAGATATTAAGAAAAAGTTAGAGGTACTAAAGTATATAGCCTAAGTAGAGATTAATAACTTCTAAGTACTAGAAACTTAGGTTTAAAGACGCCTTAACACTCTAATAAGTAGTAGAATATATAAGAGAGATAGCTAGAGCGCTATAGTAGATTATAATATTATACTTATACTAGCACTTATTCTAAGAGCCCCTTAAGCCTCTATATCTATAACTATACTAATAACTAAAGATCTAGTAGTAATAGCTTAGAATATAGTACTAATAGTACTTATAAAGGTAATATTAAACTAGAAAGTCTATAGAATTTAGTAGCTTAACCTATTAGCATCTTCTAAAGTAGCTATAGTAGTAACTAAGATACTTAAGAAAGTATATAGGCTGCGTATATACTTTTAGGTTAGTAAACGCGTTTAGAAGAAATAATAGAAGTTTAGTAGATAGAGACTAGTAGTAATAAAGAAGAGTTAATAGAAGAAGCTATATAGTAACTATATAACTAGGGTTTAGAAGAAATATATATAATAGAAGCTAAGAGTTTATAGCTAGAAGTTATTATAAAAGATATTCTAGCGTAGCTATATCTAAAGATAGATTATAGTATTAAGTAAGTAGAAGTTAGAGAAATAAATAAGCTCTATAACTTCTAAAACTATAAGATTAGTAATAAGAAGATAGCTATATTAAGGCGTAGTTAAGAATACTCTCTAAAGCGCGACTAAAGGGCGAAGTATAATAGTAGTAGTATTTAGTAAAAGAATAGTTACTAATATACTAAGTGTCTCTCTATAGTAGTATAGGTTAATATAAGAGGCTACGCTTAGAGAGCTATTATATAGGTATACTAGAGTTATATTTAATAGAGAAGAGAACTATAAGCTATCTTATACTAAAGGTTATTTAGAGAGTAGCTTAGAATAACCTTCTACCTATAGACTATATAGATAGTCTAAGTATTATTTAGACGTAAGTAGTTAATCTATACGTCTTACGCATATAACTAAGATATTATTAAGTATATACTAACTAGGCTCTAGCCTATTATAATACCCTCCTTCTTTCCTCTCTTAGGGGGTCTCTCGGCGAAAACCTTCTAGTAAGCGTTCTTTCTTATTCTAAGCGTCTTTTATATAGGCCTCTTATTAATCTAGAGCTTCTATTTTCTCTAGTAATTCTACTAGCTAAAATCTATTAGAGCGTATCTAACTTATTTTACCTTATAGTAAAAGCGCTAACTATATTCTTAGCGTTTCTACTTCTTACTTATAATCTCCTTTATAAACTACTTATTCTTATTACCTACTTATAATAGTAGTAGCTAATAGTCGTCTTATACCTAGCTTAGTAGAGGGTCTAAGTTAGCGAGGCGTAGTTTATTAATATAAAAGACTAGATAGTAGCCTAGAGAGGTATCTAGCTTAACTAAGTAGCTATTAATTACCTCTATTACTATATATTTAGTACTCTTCTAATTAAGCTTTTATAACTAATATTCTATCTTATACTATTTATTAAGCTTTAGCTAAACCTTATTATTAACCTTATAGTTTCTAGCCTCTTTATAGTATTAATTCGTTTACTTCTCTTATTTTACTTAGGCTTTAGCTATACTAGCTTATACTAGGTTAAATACGTCTTAGAACTTAGCTATAATAGTCTCTATCTTCTTATAGTCTAAATATTCTTTAGTAGTATATTTTCTTTAACTTATACTTAGTAGAGCCTTTAACTAGAGAGGGTCTATATTATAACTATATTATAAGAAGAATAGAGATACTCTTATTAATATTACGTCTCTTCTATTAATAGCGATCTAAGCTATAGAGTAGTATATAGCCTAGTTATCCTATAACTAGCTAATAAATACTTAGATATACACTTTCTATATACTATTTATTTATTCTATAGCGCTATTAGTCTATAGGTAAAACGCTATAGATAACTATTAATTAATCTTTAGAATCTTATAAAGGCGTTCCTAAAGTACGCTAATAAACTAGCTCTCTCTATCTAATATAATTATATTAGGTAACTAATAGTAAGCTACTACTTAGCTAAGAAAGGCTTAGACTACTATCTCTATCTTAATATTAGGTAGTAGAATAAAGATAGCTCTCTTACTTAAGCGATCTATAACGACTATAAGATAGCTTATACCTCTACTTATTAGTAGTCCTTTAATAAAGTCTATAGATATCTCTTTTATATCTAATCTAGTATTAGTAGTAGTTTAAGAAATTCTTATATACTTTTTTACTATAGCTTTATTCTTCTATAACGTTATAGTTTCTTATATATATTTATATTATCTAATATACCTAGCTAGAAGAAATCTTAGGTAACTATCTTATAAATAATCTCTCTACCTAGATATCTAGCTAAGAGAAAATTATAGACTTCTCTAATTATTTAGGTATATAGTTTCTTATTATTTAGTACCTATCTTCTACTTTAATATAGCAATTCTCTCTAATCGCTAATTATATACTCTAAGATAGAGTATTTTATACTTAAGCTTAGTAGAAATCTTTATTTCTACTCTAGTACTACTTATACTACTTACTAGTACTATTAATTATTTCTTAGAGCTTCTAGCTATAGCTTCTTAAATTCTAACTAGTCTATACTACTTTTATTAGTAGCGGCGTCTTATTAGTCTAACTATTCTTTAGTTAGGCTAAGATAGCTTTCTATTTATCTTACATGAATTTTTACTAATATAACCTAGCTCTTAGTTAAGTTCTCTTTATCCTCGCTCACTTTCTTATAGTAGTAGAACGTTAGTTTTAAGATTTAGATAATACGCTTTTATAAGCGTTTATCTCTTATATCTTCTAGTAAGTCTTATTCTCTTCTTAAAAGCGCGTTAGCTCTTACGTTTTACTTCTCTAGCTAGTATAGTATCTCTATATTAAATTAGCTTAATAACGTAGCCTAGCGAATTTAATATTTACTTAATATCTTTAGCTTTATAAAGTACTCTAGATTTTTATAGTTAGTAATTACTTTAAAGCTCTTTACTAAGTAAAGTTTAGCGTTCTATTCTTTTAGGTATTATATTATAGCTAGTAGTTCCTTATTATATATCTTATAGTTATATTTATAGGTGTTATTCTTTCTTAAGAAGTACGCGTAAGGGCGTAGTATCCTTTCTTTATTATACTAGGATAGTACTCCTTCTATTACGTAGCTAAAAGAGTTATATTCTAAGACTATATCTTACTTAGAGTTAAACGTTACTAAGATAGGTTCTATTATAAAGATCTTCTTTAGCTTATTAAACGCGGCCTACTTATCTTTTCCTTAGGTAAAGCTTATATTGTCTATTAGATAGGTTAAAGAGATAGCGATCTTTATAAAGTCTCTAATAAACTTTTAGTAGAAGTTAGTAAACCTAAGAAATAATTATACGCCTTTTACTATCTTAGATACTTTCTACTTCTTAATAGCTTTAATCTTATCTAGGTCTATAGAGATACCTTTTTCTATATTAATAATAAAACCTAAGTACTTAGTAGATTTTACTTTAAATTTATATTTCTTAATATCTATATAAAGTCCTACGCTCTAAAGCTTACTAAGAACCTTTTAGACATAGTCTTAGTATTATTATAGGCTACTATTAGTATAGATTAATACGTTATTAAGATATACTAAATAGAACTCGTCTAGGTACTTCTTTAATATCTAATTAATATACCGCTAGAAGGTACTTAGAGAGTTTACTATACTAAATAGGGTAACTAACTACTTAAATAGACTAAAGCGTATTCTAAAAGCTATCTTTTATTTATTACCTTCTACTACACGAATCTTATAGAAGGTAGTAATAACGTTTAGCTTTATAAACTACTTAGCCCTACTTATATTATTAAGTGTCTCTTAGATAAGTAGTAGAGGGTATCTATTCTTTCTAGTAATAGCGTTAAGCGCGTAGTAGTTAATATATAATTAGAGTCCTTCTCTTAGCTTCTTTATAAATAGAACTAGTAAAGAGGCTAGCGAGCTACTTACGTAGATAAATCCTTTTTTTAGAAGAGCTATAAGCTCCTTTTAGAGTACTAGTAACTCGCCTCTTAATATACTATATAGCGGGCCCTATAGTAGCTATAGCTATTAACTATCTTTTAACTCTAGCTTAATCTTATAGTCTACTTCTAAACTTTAGTATAAAGAAAGTTTTAACACTTTCTTTAAGTTAAAGAGCTTAAAATAGCTCTAATACTATTTTAGTAGTAGTAATTTTATATCTACTACTTTCTTTAGTGCTAACGCCTTATTAATCTATAATAAAGATAGTAAATATCTATACTCTCTTCTTTAAGTCTTTAGATCTCCTTATAAGACCTATAAACGTAGATACGCTTACCTAATATATAGTGCTTTAGGTTATAATACCTTTATCGCACCTTACTTAAATACCTCTTAAGTATATAAATAGGCTTCTTTTTACTAGAGTAATTAAGACGTTCTAGTAGTCTATCTACTCTTTTTCTAAGACTACTTCTTTATCTATACTATTAAGTATATATTATAAGTAACCTTTTAGTAGCTATATATATTAAACTTAAACTTAGAAACCTTATCTATCTCTAATATCTTTCTATTAATCCTTTCTATTATCTAAGAGGTAATTAAGAAGCGCTCTAAACGGCTTTAGCGAGCGAATTTTTTACTAACTAACGCATAGTATAAATACCTACTATTAATTAACGCGGTAGCGTTATAGATAGAGTTTACGATTAAGTACGCTATAAGAGGAGGGGTGTTTATATACTTCTACTAAAATTAGTTCTATTTACTACTTATCTACTAATCTATCTTCTAAGGCTTTAGACTAAAACTTTAGTCTAAAGCTACTCTTTTCTTAAGTTATCTAACTCGCCTTTATCTATATTCTTTAGAGAAATTTTACTATCTAGTAGTAGCTCTCTTTATACTACTTAGTTTACTTTAGTGCTCTTTACTTTAGAACTCCTTCTATAATACTTAGATATATATCTTTTTTTACTATAGGCGTAGTACTTAACCTAATTAGCGCTTAGCCTACTAATTATTATACTTACTTTACTAGCCTTTATTAGCTCTTAGTCTATCTTCTTAGATAGTAATAGTATCTAAGTATTCTTTTAGTAGCTTATACTATAGGCGCGCTAAAATATCTTTTCTTAGAACCTACTATTAAGATTAATATAATAGAGGTTATCTAAGATTTTAATAGCTTTCTCTATATACTTCTTAAAACTAATATTCTTAAGAGTATATAGTATAAGGCGTTAAAGCTCTACGCTAAGCTTTTTACTAAATATCTCTTAGAGAATAGACTTACTAAAGTCTTAGCTAGCTTTTACGCGTAGCTAGTTAAACTTAGAGATATAATCTCTAACTAGCTATTAGCTTTACTTTAGGTATTAAAGCTTATTTAGAGTCTATTTTAATAGTATACGTTAAGAAATTAAGTATCTAGATATTTCTATAACTTTTTTATAGTACTTAGCTAGTTTTCTAGTAGCTATAGTAAGAGAACTTAGGTTACTTTCTTTTAGTCTAACTAAGGATATATCGCTTCTTAGTATTCTAGGAGGTATAAGTATAAGTTATACTTTAGTTTACCTTTATACTTATATTTCTAACCTAGGTAGTTTAAATAGTCTTTATTAAAATATTTTAGATTAGGAAGCCTCTTCTTCTATAACCTCTCTAAATAGGTAGTTATATCTAGCTAAGTCTTAGGTATATAAGTCTAGAGAGCTAGGCTAAGTTTCTATTATTCTATTATATCTAAATAAGCTATAATAAGAGATAGTAGCTAGACTAGTTAGGCTATTATTACTACTATAGAGTCCTAAGAGACTTTTAGTAGTTTCTATAGTAATTTTCTAGCTTCTCTTACTTTCTTTATTTATTTTACGACTTTATTTATTATTAGAGCTATAGCAGCTTTCTTTTACTTATTATTTCTAAGTATTTATATAATCTTTTAGTATATTTAGTTATTAGGTACTCTAGCGAGGTACTTAGCTAAGGCGTATATAGATAGCTTATTAGCGTTAAGATTAGAAAGGTTATCTTCTATTCTAAATAGTAGAGGGCTTCTTATAAGCTTCTATATCTATAGCCTACTCCTCTATAGTAAGAACTAGTAAAGCTTCTAATTATTCTTTAATTAACTTATATAGGTAATCTCTTTATAGTCTACTCCTCTTTAGTAAGAAACTAGTAAAGCTTATCTCTTACTTATTCTCTATAATAAAGCTTTTCTAAATAACTCTTAGTAGTCGTTATAAGTTATAACTTTTAGAACTAATCTTTACGCTTATAATTTTCTCTTAGCCGTTTCTTTAGCTAAATATTATAGCCTATACCTTTTTTATAGAAGACTAATAGGACTTCTAATAACGCTTACTCTACTATAATAAAAAGTTATTACCTATTCTTTAATTCTTTAAAGACTAATAAAGCTTTTACTACTTTTACTTACCTTCTTATAAAGTCTTTTATAGGTAGTAAGACTTATATCTTAGTACTATTAAGATATTAGATAGAGCTTTTCTAAATAATATTTAGCGATATAGCTTAGAGTTTACTAAGCTAACTAATATTTATTTACTCTAGACGTCTTATAAGGCTAGTAGCGCGTTTAACTAAGCGTTCTATAAAGCTATAGTCTTAGGCTAGCTATCTTATAATAGCTTCTACCTACTTATTATCTAAGAGCCTATTATACCTTTAAGTAATACTAATTTTATATAGTAGATTACTCTACTCGCACGTTAAAGTAGCGGTAAAGAAGATTAACGCGCTACGAGTTAATAGAGTCTTATAGTAAGGCTCTATTAATTAGAATTAAATATAAAATATAAGAGGCTACGCTTAGAGAGCTATTATATAGGTATACTAGAGTTATATTTAATAGAGAAGAGAACTATAAGCTATTTTATACTAAAGGTTATTTAAAGAGTAGCTTAGAATAATCTTCTACTTATAGACTATATAGATAGTCTAAGCGTTATTTAGACGTAAGTAGTTAATCTATGCGTCTTACGTATATAACTAAATATATAACCCGACGGATTATGCATAATCCGTGCCTAATTAGGTATAGTCTCCTTAGTATCTATCCTAATTAGGTAATATTTTAGCATAATCTGTAGGTATAATCTGTAGGGATTATTATACCTCTAGTAGCTAACCCTAAGCTAGTAATTAATTATAGTAGGTACGCCCTAGACCTGTTAGAGCCGCAGCCCTACTAACTCTAAGGTAGCTTAGGGTAGGTGCGCCTTAGACCTATTAGATCCGTAGCTCTGCTAACCCTAAGGTAGCGATCGCGCTAACCCTAAGGTAGCTTAGGGCGGGCGTGCCCTAGATCTCGCAGATCTATAGCCCTGCTAACTCTAAGGTAGCTTAGAGTAGGCGTGCCCTAGATCTCGTAGATCTGTAGCCCTACTAACTCTAAGGTGGCTTAGAGCGGGCGTGCCCTAGATCTTGTAGATCTGTAGCCCTGCTAACCCTAAGGTAGCTTAGGGCGGGCGTGCCTTAGATCTCGCAGAGCTGTAGCCCCGCTAACTCTAAGGTAGCTTAGGGTAGGTACGCTCTAGACCTATTAGATCCGTAGCTCTGTTAACCCTAAGGTAGCGATCGCGCTAACTCTAAGGTAGCTTAGGGCAGGTGTACCCTAGATCTCGCAGATCCGCAGCCCTGCTAACTCTAAGGTAGCTTAGAGTAGGTGCGCCCTAGACCTATTAGATTTATAGCCCCGCTAACCCTAAGGTAGCTTAGAGCGGGCGTGCCCTAGATCTTATAGAGCTGCCCCGCTAACCCTAAGGTAGCTTAGAGTAGGTACGCCCTAGACTTATTAGATCTGTAGCCCTACTAACTCTAAGGTAGTAATCGCGCTAACCCTAAGGTAGCTTAGAGTAAGCGTGCCCTAGATCTCGCAGAGCCGCAGCCCCGCTAACCCTAAGGTAGCTTAGGGTAGGTGCGCCCTAGACCTATTAGATCTATAGCCCTGCTAACCCTAAGGTAGCTTAGGGCGGGCGTGCCCTAGATCTCGCAGAGCTGCCCCGCTAACTCTAAGGTAGCTTAGGGCAGGTACGCTCTAGACCTATTAGATCTATAGCCCTGCTAACCCTAAGGTAGTGATCGCGCTAACTCTAAGGTAGCTTAGAGCGGGCGTGCCTTAGATCTCGCAGAGCCGCTGCCCCGCTAACCCTAAGGTTGCGATCGCGCCCTAGATCTCGCAGATTTGCTATCTCGCTAACTCTAAGGTAGCTTAGGGTAGATACGCCCTAGACCTATTAGATCTGTAGCCCCGCTAACTCTAAGGTAGCTTAGGGTAGGTGTGCCTTAGATCTCGCAGAGCCGCCCTACTAACTCTAAGGTAGTGATCGCGCCCTAGATCTTATAGATCTGCTACCTTACTATTCTTACGCTAGCAATCGATTACGGGTAGGCGTGCTCTAGATCTCGCAAGCTCTAAACTAACGATTAATTACGCCTTAGACCTAGTAGATCTGCAGCCCCGCTAACCCTAAGGTAGCTTAGAGCGGGCGTGCTCTAGATCTCGTAGAGCCGCAGCTCTAAGGTAGCTTAAGGTAAGTACGCCCTAGACCTAATAGATTTATAGCCCCGCTAACTCTAAGGTGGCTTAGGGTAGGTATACCCTAGATCTTATAGAGCCGCAGCCTCGCTAACTCTAAGGTAGCTTAGAGTAGGTACGCTCTAGATCTTGTAGAGCCGCAGCCCCGCTAACCCTAAGGTGGCGATCGCGCCCTAGATCTCGCAGAGCCGTAGCCCTGCTAACTCTAAGGTCGCGATCGCGCCTTAGCTCTCGTAGAGCCGCAGCCCTACTAACCCTAAACTAGTGATTAATTGTAGTAGGCGCGCTCTAGACTTAGCATATCCTCTATAGTATTCTCGAAGCTCTCCTTAACCTTATTATTAGTATTAGTAAGCGCGTTATTATTAGTTACTCTAAGAAGCTGGTTACTATACTAGGAGAATAGAAGGAAGGTATATAGTGTAATTACTATATTTAATTAAGTAGTTATATAGATTCTTGTACCTATGTATACCTCTAAGCCTACTGCTTGCTATTAACTAGTCTCTAACTTAAGTTCCTCGACTAAGGCGTTATAGATAAACGCCTACTTAGCGATATTATTAGGGTAGTTAGCGATTGGAGCGGCCTACTTAGCGATATTATCTAGCGTAGTAAGTACCTTAATATTTTAACTAGCCTTCTTTAGCTTCTTTAAGAAGGTAATAAAGACTCTATTGCTGTTATAGAGAACTATGCCGGCGGAGACACTAGTGTGCGCCTAAACTTAACGGCCGTCCTCTATTACTCCTACTTTTATGCCGCCCTTATAGTCGCTTATAAGTTTAGTGCTAAGAGCGTTTTTTAGTAAAGAAGAAGTAGAGATAGCTAGCGTTATACTTGTCGGGTTCGTTGTCGAGCTTAAAGGAGGGTAGGGCGGGCAGCGAGTAAAGGTCGTCTTTAGTTAGCTTAGTGACAGTACCCTAAGTAGAGCGTTAGTATCTATAAAGAATGAATTTTAATATGTGTACGTACGCTAAGGCTAGCAGTCTTAATAGGCTTGAAAGTAAGACTAAGACTAATAACGTTAAGGGAACTAAGCGAGGTTGTTATGTATAGGATAAGGGGGGCGTCTATAGTGGTGGTGGCGTAGTAGTATAGTAGTATAGTGGTGTGGTAGTTGTAGTATAGAAGAGGAAGAGAAGAGAGGTAGAGAGGACGTAGATATAGGTAGCTAGTGGGCTAGTCTAGTCGCTTACGGTAAGCTTGCAGTAAAGCTAGCTGTAAAGCTGGCTGTAAAGCTGGCTATAAAGGGTAGTAACGTTATAGTAGGTAGAGCTGGCTGTAAAGCTACTAGCTGTAAAGGGCGGTAATATCGCGGTAAGCTAGCTATAAAGCTGCTGCTATAAAGCTGCTACTATAAAGCTACTATCTATAATAGGCGGTAACGTTGCGGTAAGCTTATAGTAAAGTTAGCTATAAAGCTAGCTATAAAGCTAGCTGTAAAGAGCGGTAACGTCGCGGTAGGTAGAGCTGGCTGTGAAGCTACTAGCTATAAAGGGCGGTAATATCGTAGTAAGTAGAGCTAGCTGTAAAGCTGCTGCCTATAAAGCTGCTGCCTATAATAGGCGGTAACGTTGTAGTAAGCTAGCTATAAAGCTACTACTATAAAGCTGCTGCTATAAAGCTGCTGTCTATAATAGGCGGTAATATTATAGTAAGCTTATAGTAAAGTTAGCTATAAAGCTAGCTGTAATAGTAACTATAAAGCTGCTACCTATAATAGGCGGTAACGTCGCGGTAAGCTCGTAGTAAAGTTAGCTATAAAGCTAGCTATAAAGGTAATAGTAATAGTAACTATAAAGCTGCTAGCTATAATAGTAACTATAATAGTAACTGCGACGCTAGCTGCGATGCTAGCTGCGATGCTAGCTATAAAGGTAATAGTAACGGTAACTATAAAGCTGCTAGCTGTAAAGGTAATAGTAATAGTAACTATAAAGCTGCTAGCTATAATAGTAACTATAATAGTGACTGCGACGCTAGCTACGATGCTAGCTACGATGCTAGCTGTAAAGGTGATAGTAACGGTAACTATAAAGCTGCTAGCTGTAATAGTAACTATAATAGTAACTACAACGCTAGCTGCGACGCTAGCTATAAAGGTAATAGTAATAGTAACTATAAAGCTGCTGCCTGTAATAGGCGGTAGCGTTGTAGTAAGCTCGCGGTAAAGCTAGGTAAAGCTGGCTATAACGGGCGGTAAGCTCGTAGTAAAGCTTAAGGTGAAGATAAGGCTAGGCAGGTATACTTGCTATATAGATCTAATATCTCCCTCTATTCTTCCTAACTCTCTTTCTATTATCGCATACACTTATCACGATTATATTAAGCTCGACTTCTGCTTACCTACCTAGTAATAGACGCATCGAGGGTTTCTTCCGCTATAATAAGTCCCTAGCTCGCTTTATCTAGTTCTATAAGTAGCTACCTAAGACCTTATAGCTATTAACACTAATAGGTCTATAGTAAAGCGCTTTATCTATTACTAACGCATATTAAATAAGGGCTACGCTGTCGTGTTTAAGGCGGGCTATACTACTAATTAAGAGTTACTGCCTTAGCTATTATCCGCGTTTCTTGGCGATAAGAACGTTAAGATAGAAGCCGATAACCTAGTAGACACGCACGACGACGGCGAGCTTAATCTAGAGAACCCTACTACCTTTAGTGACCTACTTAACTTAAACTAGGTAGCCTAGGACCTAATTACCGCGGATACTATCGATATTACCGCCCTTACTAGTCTCCTCGCAACCTAGAGTAAGAGTAGCTATTATATTAGGTAAGATACGCTGTGTGATAAGTGTATTAACTTAGGTAGTAGCCTATTCTAGAGTAAATATTATACTATTAGCGCTAATGATTTGCTAGAGTATCTAGAACTAGAGGCGCTAATATATAGTAGTTATATAGCCTAGGGTATTATGTGCGACTATTAGTAGGCTAAGGAGGCTAGCGATCTAGATATAAGTTTGTCTGATAAGGAGGAGTAGGGTGTACTATATCTCTAAGAATAAATCTAATACTTGTCTACTACTTACTCTCTTTCTCTGCAATTATTAGCTGTAGAACTACAGCGCTAGCTGTAGTTGCTTATTAACCTATCTAAGTTTTAGATCTAATAGGCCCGGAACTACGTATAGACTAGCTATCTTATAACTTATTAGTATTCTTCTAATCCTTCTTAATACCCTTATTATCGCTCTCGCCTTTGCCCTCGCCCTTGTTACTATTATCTTTAGGCTCGCCTGCGTCCTTAATCGCCCTACTATTATCCTGCGAGTCGGCGATACTGCGGATGCGTAGTATTACTCGCGCCTTGTTGCTCTTACTCTCTTAGTCCTCGCTATCGCTCTAATAGTTATTCTTATTGTCCTCGTCCTCGTTGTCGCTCTCTTTATCCCTACTACTATCCTACGAGTTGGGCACTTCGCAGATCTAGAGCGCCTTACTTACCTTAGCCCCTACTAGCTATATATTAGAAATAGGACTGCCCTAAAGGCTATTAGAGCCTAGAAACGTGTTAATATTATAGATAAGCTACTAGATAGAAGGGTTAACGCGCTGTACTAGTTAGAGCTATAAGGACTATTTAGAGACGCGTAACGTTTGCTCTACCTAGTTCGCCGTAACGACGTCGCCCTCGAGAAATAGTAGAGAGCCCTACCTAAGCGTCTTAGCGGCCTTATACTACCGATGTGCCCGCTTAAGCCGCGCGTTAAACGCGTTAAAGGTTATAGTAGGTAGCTGCTTCTTTTAGAGCTACTACTTTGCCTAGCTGCGGAGATTACTCTGCCTATTAGCGTTACTGCCCTACAGCTCTTCTATAGTGCGCTAGTATATAAGGCTAATCTACGCTATGCCCTATTAATAGATAATACCTACTGTTGCCGCTACTATCTTACTCTATATAACCGCGTCCTACGTAAGACGAAAGGAAGACGAGGCCTAGCTCGCCTACGAAGCAGGTCTAGCTACTACTAAGGCGCGTATTAGGTTTACTTTAAGTAGATACCCTATCTATTGCTAGTTGCGTAAGAACTAGGTAGTATAGGTCTTAGCCTTATTATTACTAAGCTAACGCGCGCTCTAGAGTATCGTCGCTGCGGTTTAGTATAGATAGCGCGCTATTATGTAGAAGTCGCCGCTACTAGCTATAGCCTAGCCTAGGATCTACGACGTATTAGGGGTATCCTATAGAGAGAGGGAGTAATGCGTAATCTACTTAGCTACATTAGCCTTAGACGACGGCGCGCGGAGCCCTATGTTTTATAGGGCCTTAGCTCGTAATAACTCGCGTTACTTGTCGCGAATCCTCTCTACCTAATAGTTGTTGTTTAAGACACGCGTGGTTAAGCGGGCTAGTAAGGGAGCTAGTAGTAGAACTTAGTCCTCTTGCCCTACGCTATTATTATCGCTATCTACTTTTATGCGGGCGCGCTTTAGGCTAGAACTACTAGCTTCGGGACTAGCTTTAGGGCTGTTCTGCGTGCTTAGAGTTAGACGCTTTTGCGTCGATAGAGGTAGCACCTAGGTAGATAGTAGTATTAGGTTCTCTAGATAAACGGCTTCCTGTAGAAGTTAGTGCTATACGTTGTCTGCTATAGCTGTAGTTCTAATAGATTTGCGTAGAAGCCGTACTACTACTGCGGCCGAGTAAGCGATAAGAATAGGTAGGTAATCTAACTTCTCTAATACTAACTATCTAGCAAATGTACTAAGGCTAGATATAATAGTAGTCTCTAGAGGTAAGGTTGCCGAAGCTATTGTAAGTAGGTCGCAGTACGCTTACGTTAGGGGCACGTACGGAAACCGCTTATAGGGCGGCTTAGGTAGCCTAAAAATATCCTTGATACTAATACGCGACGACGACCGTGACGACTGCGGTTGCGAAAATAGCGTAGGCGATACTAATATTATAGGCGGTTTAGTAGTATAGTAGTTGCGTAGCTATATAGTTAGAGTAGAAGGCTAAGTAGCTAAGCTTACGTCCTAACGCGTGTAGGTTCTTCTTTCTCCTTTCTCCTATAGTCCTACCCGCTATAGAGATTACTTAGCGCGTATAAACTACTTCCTCTCTAGCTAGGGCCTAGCCAGCTTCTACGCCTAACCTAGCGGAATCTATTCGCGATAAGATCTATTACCTACCTAAATATAATGCCCTTGTTTATATGTAGCACGCTACGGCGCTCTAGAGCCTAGATACCTATCTACGTAATAAATATAGTGTCTATGCAAATATCCGGTCCTAGCTAGTGGCCGAGTACGAGTAGTAGGTATAGGCGCAGACTATAGACGCTATTATCTACCCTATATTCTAGAGGCCTTCGATTAAGGCGCTTAGGGCGCCGCTGGACGGCCTTCTCTATATCGAGGGGAATTGCGACTTTATTACCGTATATATAGATACTATACGTAAGTATTATAAAACCTAGTATTAGCTTGGCTAGAGTAGCAAGGACAGCCTATATACGCCTGTATTGGTATAGACGTTTTTCTAGAAGCCTGCCCTCTACCGCTACTTTCTTATCTAAATCGACGATAGATAGGCACGGGTATCTAATCCCTTCGTAGACTAGATAGTGCAGGCCTAGTTAGCTAGCTAGGCCGAGACGTAAAAGGCTAATGTAGCCGCGGCGCAGCTAGTATAGGTAGACGTAGCTAAGATAGACTAGACAGCCTAGTTTAACCTAATAGGCTAGCTACTATATCTGGCAGGCTGTAACTATGCCTATCTCGCCTACTAACTCCGCATGCCGAATAGAGATAAGCCTAAACTAAAGCGCGCTATCTAGCTTATTAATTAGCTAATTAAGCGTAGTGTAGTAGGCTTAGCGACGCTACTACGCGAGATACGATGTTAGCTTCGGAGCGCCTAAATGAACGACATCTATAAGTAGACTATAGGCCGCCTATAGAATCTAGAGAGCTAAGCTACGTATGCGAGATATATAGCTAAGTTTACGATTTACTTTTTACGTATTATCGCCGACGAGGAGCGCACAGATAAGAAGCCTAGGCCTATAGGTAGTAGCGATAGTAGTAGGGATAGCGAGGAGGAGGAGGAAGAGTATAAGGACGAGGGCGAGGATAGAGTAGAGAGCGGACCTAGCAGATCCGCTACCTACTACTTACCCGATCTAATAAAGGATGCCCGTAAACTCTTTTGTTAGCAGGGACTATAGAGGGAACGCGCACTTAAACTATAGACTTCGTTAGATAGCGGCAACGAGGGGGACTCTAACTACTAAATAGACCTATTACTATAGGCGCTTATAACCTTTGTGTTCTAGAAAATAGGCACTACTCTATTTTACTGCGCGTTTATGCACTTTCTAGCTGTACTTAGTATTGATGTAGATAATAACTGGTTGCGTAACGCTAAGCAGTATTTGTATATAGCGGCTAGGGTTGTATACTATATACGCGTACTTGCTATTAAGTTTCTGCTGCTAGCGGAGGAGCGCGGGGCCTACGAGGACGTAGAACTCGATAAGTTTCTTATAACGCGCTAAAAGTACCTTATAGACGGCTTAGGTATAGTTATAAGCGGGGCCCTTACTCTACTTATATATAGAAAAAGTCTTACTATAGGTACTAGCAACGCTAGAAGCACGTATTAGTTCTATAATAAGTCTATCTTCTACCTCTATAGAGTCTCTATCTATCTTACCTACTTTTACTATATAGCATAGCAGCTTATAGCCTAAGCTAAGGATATACTCTAGTAAGAGCTTATATAAGTCCCGCGTATAGAGGACCGCTTTATAATTCCCCTCGCCGATATTGTAGACGACGTTAGCCTAGCCCGGCAAGGCGAGTCTTTTATTACGCGGCCCTAGAATAAGCTTTTCTATAGGCTATAGTCTATGCTTACCTAGGCCTAGTAGCGAGAGCGTAGCCGACGCCTATAGTTAGACGACGGAGTATAGAGCTATGCGCGTGTTAAGCGCTACCTATACTAAGTAGATTGCTTTTTAGAGCTCCTCCTCTTAGGCGTGTATATTACGTCGGGTTAGCTAGGTAGAGGCCCTAAAATTATGTTAATACGGCACCGTAACAGCTTCCTGCAGGACTGTAATATCTATATAGTAGATAGGTAGGTTATAATAGTAGTGCAGTACTATAAGTCGCAGGCGTAGTAGGACAAGCCTAAGGTCGTGCTACACTACCTACCAGCGCGACTAGGCTAGGTTATAGCTATCTACCTCGTCTACCTGCAGCTGTTCTGCGAGTATCTGTAGGTGTACGTCTTAGGCGGCCCTATAACGGATTACGTTTAGGCTAATAACTAAGGGCTATAGAATATAAACTGACTTACTTAATTACTAAAACGTAAGATAAGTAAGGCGCTTAGTATATAGCTTAACACCCAGCGCTACTAGCACACTGTAGTAGGCATTAGGCGGGTTATTATAGGTAATAACTTTAGCAAAGGCTATTAGGATAATATAGGCGAGGGTAATAATATCTAGGTCGATAATAATAAGACGCTAGAGAGTGCGCTTAAGCTGCAGAACGCACGTATAACTAGGGTTAAAGTAGGGCACTATAGCGTCTAGCTCGATATCGTGCAGTATCTTAGCGTCTAATCTATAAATACTTTTCGGCCTCTTAGTATAGCCTAGCATCGCTTCCTTAGCTTAGCTAGAGAACTAGCGTCGTAGACGGCTAATAATAAGCGGTTACAGCCTTTATTATAGTAGGACGACGCACTATTACGTCCTGTGCCCCCGTTGCTACTACATAGGCAGGCGGCTTCTATGCCTCCGCAGCCTACGCCTCTACCTAGCAGCGACACGACCCTTACGCGTCTATAGCTAACTAAGGAATAGGTGTATAGTGCTATGCAGTAGGTGCTTAGTAAGGCTAATATTATATTTTAGTCTAAGGAGTAGGAGAGGGCCCTATACGCCGTGCTAAAGAGGCAGACGCTGCTTATTATTATGCTCTCTATAGGTGGAGGCAAGACTCTACTATTTACCGTGCCTGCCTATCTAGATCTAGAGGGTGTAATAGTTGTAGTAGTACTCTTCCGCGCCCTTCTCCTAAACCTTATAGAACGAGTGCTAGCAATAGAGGTTACGTGTGCTAAGTAGAAGGAGATAGAAACCCCTCTAACACCTCTACTATTCGTTAGCGCTAATATAGTAGGCGATATTACTAGTTAGGGTAATTTTCTTACGTATACTAGTATACTATAGACGCAGGGCCTACTACGGCGTGTTATAGTAGATAAGTGCTATCTTATTATTACGGTAAGTAACTAGCGGCCTAAACTAGCCTAGCTAAAAAACCTCCGCTTTCTATTATATTCTTTAGTCCTGCTTACGGGCACCCTACTACCTATACAAGAGTAGGAGATCGCTAAGAGTATATATATACGCGCAGCTACCTATATCCGCGTAATTACTGCTTATCTTAATATATACTACTTTATATCGTGGTATTCGCTAGGGAAGGCCTTCACGATAGCGATTACTATATACTATTATAAGTAGGGTAACCTTCTACGCTAGAGCTAAAAGGGTATTATCTATTTACGCTCTAAGTAGCTATGTAAGACACTAGCTAGAGTCCTTAGGTGTAATTATTATTACGCTAATATCTAAGACCGCTCTAAGCGAGTAGAACCTTAGCTAGCGAGGGGAGAGTTTATTATAGGCACGTTAGCACTTAGCATAGGCGTAGACTATCCTAGTATTATCCTAATTATGTATGTAAATATGCTATAGAATATTACTAACTTTATCTAGAAGAGTAGCCGTAGAGGGCGCGATAGAGAGCTTATAGACTCGATTATTCTAGTTAAGTAAGGCGAGCTAGAGCGGATAGTTTACTAGAAAGAGGGAGATCTCGATATATAAGCTATAGCTAGGTTTCTTACTAGGTTAGGCTACTATCGCGCCCTTATAAGTAGCTACCTTAATAGAGTATCTATTATATACAACACGCTAAAGGCTGCTGGCTGTAACTAATATAGCGAAGGAGTCGCTAAGGCCTAAAGCGCCTAGAGGTAGATAAACTAAGAGTAGGAGAGTATATAACACCTATTTAGCGATTTTACGAATAGTTATATACTATGCTATCTTCTACGCCGCGCTATCGACCCTTAGGGCTAGACAACCTATATAATAAAAGACTACTAGGCTAGGCTAGGTCTCTAAATTTTCTATATACTCGATTTTTAGACCTGATTTCGGCACCTTCCTAGTACCTATACCTGCTATTACTGTAGAATAAGTTAGGAATACTACGCTATAGGCTAAGATACTTAAAATCGGTGTTAATAGCCTCTTATTCTTAGTCTAATCTGTTGGGTTGCTACGTTTAGGGAGTTTAGTAGGCGAATTATTACTAATCTAGAATTTATAGAGAATCTAAGGGTTAAGGTAAAAGAATATCTAAACTAGCTTATATAGAGACATTTAGTTTAAGTCTAGGGTAAGTATCTAAGTAACGCTATAGTTCTAGTTATTCGGGTTCTATTATATAGCTTAACTACTACCTCTATTAATTAGATATTAGACCTAGCGTTAGACTTGATAGCTATAGATTTACTAGATTCTATATATAAATATTATAGTAGTCTAAAACTAGTAGCTTATACTAAATACTAAAGTTAGAGTTATAGTTATCTATAGTAATTATCTTCTATATTTAATATTATATAATATCTCTTTATTATCTTTAATCTATTTAATAGTAGTTATAGAAAAATATAATAGAGTTATTAGAAGAACTAGTAATAACTATATATTTACTATATTATTCTAAAGATAATAACTTAAATAGTAAAGTTAGAATAGTATAATATAACCTTACTATTATTATAAATTAGTTTATTATATATAATATTAGAGTAGATATTAAAAGATAGAGTTATTTAGAGTAAATAAGTAATAGATTAAAACTCTAAATATTTTATTATAAATAACTTACTATAGAATATACTCTTTTAAAGCTATTATAACTACTAAGTAGTAAATCTAATATTACTAAAATACTATAATATTACTAAATCTATACTTTTATAGTTTAATTAACTCTAACTCTTTAACCTTTTATTAACGCGTTTATTTAGAATTATTCGAATAATTCTATATATAAAATATTACTTTAATCTTCTCTTTAAAAAAAAACTAGTATAAGATAATTAAGAATTTCTTTCTATATAAATTTTAATTTTATATAATTATATAATAGCAATCTAAGTATAGTATTAAGGAAGAGAGTTCTTTCCTTATACATGCCCCTCTAAAAAAAAGAACTAAGCCTTGTCTCTAAGGCTAGTAATAGTAAAAGAAAGTAACTAAAACTAAAGAAATAGTACTAACTATAATAAAAAACTATCTAGGAGCTCCTAAAAGTTAGATATAGCTTCTAGGATCTCTTATAGTAGCTATCTCGTTAAATTTAGTATTTAGGTTTATATAGGGCTGCGTATGTCTACGCGATTTGCTATATAAAACGTAGGTTTTCGACGCTGTTTCTAGCTGGGGATCCTTAAACCTATAATGTTTAAGTAGCTTACGTTTCTATATACTATATAGACCTAGTAGTGGTATAACTACTAGGTATCTATAGTTAAAATATATTAAGATTATAGCTTATTATTAGGCTTATAGGCAGAGGCTTATAGGCGTGGGCTTATAGGCGTAAAGGTAGCTTATAGGCGTAGGCTTATAGGCGTAGGCTTATAGGCGTAAAGGTAGCTTATAGGCGTAGGCTTATAGGCGTAGGCTTATAGGCGTAGGCTTATAGGCGTAGGCTTATAGGCGTAAAGGTAGCTTATAGGCGTAGGCTTATAGGCGTAGGCTTATAGGCGTAAAGGTAGCTTATAGGCGTAGGCTTGTAGGCGTAGGCTTATAGGCGTAAGCTTATAGGCGTAAAGGTAGCTTATAGGCGTAGGCTTATAGGCGTAGGCTTATAGGCGTGGGCTTATAGGCGTAGGCTTATAGGCGTAGGCTTGTAGGCGTAGGCTTATAGGCGTAAAGGTAGCTTATAGGCGTAGGCTTATAGGCGTAGGCTTATAGGCGTAGGCTTATAGGCGTGAAGGTAGCTTATAGGCGTAGGCTTATAGGCGTAGGCTTATAGGCGTAGGCTTATAGGCGTAGGCTTATAGGCGTAAAGGTAGCTTATAGGTGTAGGCTTATAGGCGTAAAGGTAGCTTATAGGCGTAGGCTTATAGGCGTAAAGGTAGCTTATAGGCGTAGGCTTATAGGCGTAGGCTTATAGGCGTAGGCTTATAGGCGTAGGCTTATAGGCGTAAAGGTAGCTTATAGGCGTAGGCTTGTAGGCGTAGGCTTATAGGCGTAGGCTTATAGGCGTGGGCTTATAGGCGTAGGCTTATAGGCGTAAAGATAGCTTATAGGCGTAGGCTTATAGGCGTAGGCTTATAGGCGTAGGCTTATAGGCGTAGGCTTATAGGCGTAGGCTTGTAGGCGTAGGCTTATAGGCGTGAAGGTAGCTTATAGGCGTAGGCTTATAGGCGTAGGCTTATAGGCGTAAGCTTATAGGCGTAAAGGTAGCTTATAGGCGTAGGCTTATAGGCGTAGGCTTATAGGCGTAGGCTTATAGGCGTAAAGGTAGCTTATAGGCGTAGGCTTATAGCGTAGGCTTATAGGCGTAAGCTTATAGGCGTAAAGGTAGCTTATAGGCGTAGGCTTATAGGCGTAGGCTTATAGGCGTAGGCTTATAGGCGTAGGCTTATAGGCGTAGGCTTATAGGCGTGAAGGTAGCTTATAGGCGTAGGCTTATAGGCGTAGGCTTATAGGCGTAGGCTTATAGGCGTAAAGGTAGCTTATAGGCGTAGGCTTATAGGCGTAGGCTTATAGGCGTAGGCTTGTAGGCGTAGGCTTGTAGGCGTAAAGGTAGCTTATAGGCGTAGGCTTATAGGCGTGGGCTTATAAGCGTAGGCTTATAGGCGTAAAGGTAGCTTGTAGGCGTAGGCTTATAGGCGTAGGCTTATAGGCGTAGGCTTATAGGCGTAGGCTTATAGGCGTAGGCTTATAGGCGTAAAGGTAGCTTATAGGCGTAGGCTTATAGGTATAGGCTTATAGGCGTAGGCTTATAGGCGTAGGCTCGTAGGCGTAGGCTTATAGGCGTAAAGGTAGCTTATAGGCGTAGGCTTATAGGCGTAGGCTTATAGGCGTAGGCTTATAGGCGTAAAGGTAGCTTATAGGCGTAGGCTTATAGGCGTAGGCTTATAGGCGTAAGCTTATAGGCGTAAAGGTAGCTTATAGACGTAGGCTTATAGGCGTAGGCTTATAGGCGTAGGCTTATAGGCGTAAAGGTAGCTTATAGGCGTAGGCTTATAGGCGTAGGCTTATAGGCGTAGGCTTATAGGCGTAAAGGTAGCTTATAGGCGTAGGCTTATAGGCGTAGGCTTATAGGCGTAGGCTTATAGGCGTAGGCTTATAGGCGTAAAGGTAGCTTATAGGCGTAGGCTTATAGGCGTAGGCTTATAGGCGTAGGCTTATAGGCGTAAAGGTAGCTTATAGGCGTAGGCTTATAGGCGTAGGCTTATAGGCGTAGGCTTATAGGCGTAGGCTTATAGGCGTAAAGGTAGCTTATAGGCGTAGGCTTATAGGCGTAAGCTTATAGGCGTAGGCTTGTAGGCGTAAAGGTAGCTTATAGGCGTAGGCTTATAGGCGTAGGCTTATAGGCGTAGGCTTATAGGCGTAGGCTTATAGGCGTAGGCTTATAGGCGTGAAGGTAGCTTATAGGCGTAGGCTTGTAGGCGTAGGCTTATAGGCGTAGGCTCGTGGGCGTAGGCTTATAGGCGTAAAGATTAAGAGGATCTTCGTTAACTTTGCGCGATATATTGCGTTTATTAAAGAAGATTGTAGAGAGTAACCTATATAAAGGCGAGGAGTTGCCTAAACTAGGTGCGATTTTACGGTAAGTGTATAGAAGTACTTGCTATCTTAAGGCGGGGTATAAGCCTCTAAGCTAGAGTATAAGTATTTATTCTATTCTTATACTATTACTAACTTTATAATAGGAGCTAAGCTTCTTACTCTAACTTTAGGCTCGGTCGACTATTTATAGACGATCTCTAGATACTATATAATAGTATTATCTACTTAATCGCTTTCCTCTAGGAGCTAGAGCTAGAGGAGTAGTGAGAGGACGATAGCGACAGCGAGGAAATCGACGACAGAGACGAATATAGCGAAGCCGATTATAAAAAGGTATAATTAGCTAATCTAGATAGATACTAAGGTACCGATTATATATGCTGCGTCTTACGCGAGCAGACCTTCTAGTATATAAGCGCCGCCCTCGGCACCTACGCCTAGCAGTATACCTACCTAGCTATCTACTAAGAGTTAGCGAAAGATAGATAAGTACGCGACTAGTTAGAAGTGCTATACTAGAATAAAGCGCCGGCGAAGAGCGATACGCGGGCGTTGTAGTCTAGTTATAGCCTTTAAATAGAGGAAGGCTACTATAGCTACTCTGTAATAGAGTCTCCCTTTTAGACTATAGCTAAGCGAGAGGAATTCTAGCACGTAAGCATAGACTAGTATTATATACTAGAGTTTATATCCGCCTAGGAAGATAGCCGTATATACTCTAGAGTCTGCGCGGAGATAGTAGCGCGGTAAGAGAAGTAGGTACTATAATAATAGTTATTGCTCACTATAGTAGACCTTAAAGTAGAGTTTAAGCGGCTTACTAGACAGCTAGACGCTAAGTATTATAGTAAGTAAGAGAAAAGCCTTAAAGCTGTAATATAGCGACGGCTACGCGTACTAGTAGTAATAGCTATTAGCGCTAGTAAGAGTATGCTATTTATACTACTCGCGTCTGTCTCGCTAGATAGTATTACTATTATCGTAGCTCCGCTGAACGCCTTATAAGACAATCTATAGGATTACTATAACTAGCTCGGTATCCCTTGCGCTAAGTAGAATAGGAGAAGACTACTATACTAGGCTTATATTATGCTGGTAACTTCTAAGAGCGTAGTCACGAATGTATTTAGTAGATTTATCGATAAAAAGCGTATGCTCTATTAGCTAGATTGTATTATAATAGATAAGTGCTACGTGCTATTAGAATCGATATAGAACTAGCGGCTAGACCTTCTTAAGATAGCGGAGATAACGGAGAAGAGAACATAGGTTGTATACTTAACTATAATATTACTACCTACGCTACAGCCCGCCTTCTTATAGACTATAGGGCTTAATGCCTAGACCGTAACTATATACCGCGACGAAAGTACTACGCGAATAAATATTATATACTAGGTGCTAGAGTATATACGCGGCACGCTAGAGAAAGTACTTATTAAGCTTATAGCTATAAAGAGGAGGAAATACAGACTTAGAGCGCAGATTATTATCTATTATCTAACTATAGATAAGATAAAGCGACTTGCGAGGCTTCTGTAGTGCTCAGCCTACTACTGTGAGATAGGCTCGGACGAGGAGAAGGCACGCATAGTACGAAGCTTTACCTTAGGTATAGAGAAGCTCTATACAGCTATAAATATACTAGGTCTTAGGCTCGACGCTATAGTCGTTTAGGTAGTAATCTACGTTACTATATATCCTCTACTTCTCTAATATATGCAAGAGAGCGGCTAGGTAGAGTAAATAGAGCTTAATAGCGATTCTATTATTCTTAGAGCGTACTATTTAACTAAAGAGGGGTTAGTAAAGAAAATACTTAGCTATAAGCTTAAGTAACCTATAAAGAAGTTTCTAATAAGTAAATTATTTAGCGAATCGCGATAGATAAGTATATAGATAGTAGATAGAATAGGTAGTAATATAAGCTTAGAGAGTTAAAGTATATATATATAAGTAATACTCTAGTAGTACTAAGTAATAAGCTATTAAAGAAGAGTAGAAAGAGCTAAAGAAGATATAAGCTAATACTATAGTAATAGTAGTAAAAGAGTAGCGTAAAGATCTAAAGTAAGCTATAGTTATTAAGAGTAGAGAGTAGAGATCTAGTAATAGTAAAGAATAGAATAAGTAGTATATAAACTAGAGTAGCTAAAGTAGTATCTTTAGTACTAAAATAATATATATACTATCTATATAGCTATTTAAGCTAATCTAGCGCGCTATTATTAGAAGAAATACCTAAAGGCTACTAAAGTATAGATAAAGCTAATATAGACTAAGATTATATCTATATACTATATAAAGTAGAAGAAATATATATAGTATTACTACTACTAGGCGCTATAAGCTATCTATAATAAGTAGAAGAAAATAAGTATATAGAGTATATTTAAGATATAAAAGATATATATACTTTACTAGTATAATAGCGTACTCTAGTAAGTAGTAGCTACGCTACTTATCTTCTAGTAACTAATATATATACTATAAGTAGAGTAGTAGATATAAGATACTATAATTATATATAGTAGTAATAAGGTCTAGCTTTATAAGTAGCTTAGATTAAAGATTAAGATAAGCTAAAAAGATATAAGCTAAATATACTATTTATTATATACTTAAAAGAAAAAGTATATATACTTATATATAATATACTAGAAAGAGCGTATTTTATATAACTCTATCTCTAGACCTTAGATAAGAAAAAGCTAAGATAAACGCGTAGTAGACTAATTTATAGCTATATAGTAATTATAAGTTAAAAAGAGTATATATAGAATCTAAGATAAGCGTCTAATAAAAGAGTAGAATAATAAGATAGACTAGTAACCTATTATAGTTTATATAAAAAGATAGTAGTAGTAAGTAGTACTACTATAGAGCTAAAGTTATAGAAGGTTTACTACTAGTAGTATTAAGTAAAGAAATATATAGATATAGACTAATACTAACTTTCTAACTATAATTAACTATAAGTAAATAAAATATATAATAAAATAAAGATATTATAAAGATAGTCTAAAAACTAAAATTAGAAAGATAGCTCTAGTCTATATAAGTAGATAAAAGAGAAGAAAGTATAAGATAGAAATTATAAAAAGAGTAGATATAGAAGTAAAGAGAAAAAGTAGTAAAGTAAAAAAAGATAGTAAAATAATAATAAGTATTTAAAGAAATAAGAGTTAAAAATAATATAATATATTAATAAAATAGAGTTATATTATATTATTATAAAATAAAAGTAGTAATAGAGTAGAGTTAAGTTTAGTAAAGATTAAAAAGTAGTAAAAAAGAGAAGAAAATAAAAAATTAAAAAAAAGAGAAGAATATTTTTATTATTAATAAGGAGTAGAAAGAAGTAAAAAAGAAATAGAATATAATTAGAAGTTAAAGTTTAGAATTATAAAGTTAAGTTAATAAAGTAGAAATAATATAGAGTTAATAAAGAGAAAAATAAGATTAGAGAAGTTTAGTAAAAAAAAAAAGTAAAGAAGAATAAAAAAGTTATAGAAAATAGAGAGAGTAAAGTAGAAGATTATTAAAAAGAATAATATTAAAATAATAAAAAAGAAAAAAAATATTAGTTAGTATTTAAAGAATAAAGTAAAGATATTATAAAAGAAAAAAGAAGAAGAAAAAGAAAAGAAAAATTAGAGATTTAAAGTAAAAAAAGATAATAAAGATAAAGTAGTTTAGTAGAGAATATTAGTTATTAAAGAGAGAAAAGATATAAAAAGAGAAATATTAGTAAAGATTAAAGAATATAAAGTTAAAAAGTAAGTTAAAGTAAAAATAGTAGAAAAGTAAGTAAAGATAAAAGAAAAAAAAAAAGAAGAGAAATAAAAGTAGTAAAGTAAGTAAAGATTAAGAAAAGAAATAGAAAAAGATTAAAGTTTAAAAGAAAAGAGATTAAAAGTAAAGATAAGATTTAGAGTTTTAAAGAAAGAGTAGTAAAATAAGTAAAGAAAATAGAGAATTAGAATTTTAAAGAAAGAAAGAAAGATTAAAAAAAAAATTAGTAAGAAGTTTTAAAAGAGAAAAAGAAAAAGAAAGATAGAGTAAAAAGTTTAGAGAGAAATAAATAAAGATTAAAAGTTAGATAATATAAGAGAAAGTAATAGAAGAAAAAAGTTAAAAGAAAAGAAAAGTTAAAGTTATTAGAGAAGTAGAAAAGAAAGTAAAAGATAAAGTAAAGTTAAAGTTAAAAGAGAGAGTAAAAAGATAGAGTAAGTATAAGTATAAAAAAAAGTATAAAAAGATAGAAAATAAAAAAGTAAAAAGATTAAATTATAAAAGTAGTAGAGAGAAAAGAATAGAAAAGTAAAAAAAGAGATAAAAAAATAAAAGTAAAAAAAGTAAAAAGATAAAACAGTAGTTAAGTAAAAAAGAAGAAAAGTAAAAAGAGAGA